>OZ035873.1:31156569-32447031 GCA_964034865.1 Eristalis intricaria
GGGATCTTTCACTGTATTGCAATTCACAGTGTATTGCAATTCAAAAAACAATTCACAAAAATGTTGCATATTTGATACTTTTGAAATGATTATACCGAACGAAAACAATTTTTTCAGTATCAGTTGATAGCAAACAATTGCGCATTTCCTCATAAATTAGACCACCACTGGGACCACAGACCGGGAGATGATAAAGTAACCTCACCAAATTCCGCTAGGCTTTTATACTCTTTTGCGTTTGCTGACCACAACTCAGGGTTAGGGGTCTGCTGTCCGAACAGTTTTCATGTAAAAATCAATTCCTTTTGCGATTGAACGTGTGTGCATTTACTTCCTCAAAACAGTTCCAGAATCTGTGGTGTCTCTAATTGGTTTCTTCATTTCCATTGATAGGTATTTTTTTTCTTTCGAAACGGATATGAACCATCAATCGCGCTGATCTCATCACAGTCCATTCTCAGACGTTCTAAAATAATTGTTTGTTTTGCTGTTAATGTTTAAACTAGCCCCAGAAAACTAGTTTTGAAACGTAGGTCAAGAAAATTGTCAGTCTTATTAAAGCTAAACCGTGCTTCAAGTTCACCTTGTAGTTAAGATTTTATCAAGAACATCAAATTTCTCACCTCAGAGGATCACTGATTAAGCTGCAGAAAATACTCGAGCTGGTTATTTTTGTAATCGTTTCCAAACGGTATATACAAAGATAAATATCGCTTTTGTTCTAATAATCTATTCTGAATACAGTCGAACTTCGATAACTCGAATGAAACTGGTTGGCAATAGCGCCAAGACTGAAATTTACATGTAATTTGACTTCAATAACTCGAACTTCGATTACTCGAATGTCGTGACAACTCGAACAGATTATTTGGCGTCGATAAGTCGAATTCTGAAGGGAAATTCCCAAATTCTGCCTATGCAACAAGTTCGTTTTATTTTAGGAATCGCTTTCGGGGCACTGCGTTTGTATGGTCCTTTGACCCCGAAATCGGTGAATATTCTGAGCGGGGGGAGAGGATGAAATTCCTATGATTTTCAGTACTGAACTCTCAAACAAAAAAAAATGAAAGAGAAATTCAACCGCAGATGGAATTTGAAGCTTGAAAAAATACCAGACAAATACAAGGTGTTACGTATGATAATTTTCTGCTGGTAGTTGGCAATATTGTTACTTAGGAGTTTCCCACAGATGAAGATATTGCCGAGATACTTAGTGATACTATGTGAACCCGAATCTTCTCCGCTCGACAATAACGATGACAGCGGCAGTGTTGTAATAGGGAAAGACTTGGTGATTAAGTCGATTAAGTCTTCCATCAATAATTGAGTATGAATTGATTTAACCGCCTTCAAACGTGTTGGTTTCACATTCGTTACTCATTTTGCGTTTATATTATAGGACTCATGAAACAACAAATGATTCTGTGTACCTACAATGGTTTAAATTCCATTGAAGATTTTTCTTTAAAACAAATCCGCTCTTCAGTAATGTGTAACAGACAATTGCAAATTATAATTATGCTCCTCTAGATTTTATGTATTACATCGCAGATAAATAAATATTTATATCAATTTAGTATTTTACTTGATAACTCGATGTCTTAATAACTCGAATTTGTTTTGTGGCAAGTGGTGGTTCGATTTATCGAAGTCCGACTGTATATTAAATAGTATGTTGAATTCCAGAGTGTGCTTACACTTTGTACTAAATGGTGGTCTCAAACAAAAAATTAAATTTCGACGAATGAAATGAGCTTCAGCTTTTCGCGTGCTATACCAATATCAGTGTTTTTAGCAGCTACCATCTGCGTTATTTCCGATTAAGACTTCAGTTGTGACACAACATACTCGCAAAAAAACACATACAGTACCTCACAAAATTGAGCATACACTCACAGCTTAAACATATTTTTATCTTTTTCGCCTTACAAAAAGTAGTTAATTAATAAAACTTAAATGCAGTTCGAATTTTTCATATTTCAATTGCTAAGAACCATAAATAAAAATATGAAAATTAAAAAAAAAACTTGCTATTTCTAAGCAAAATAAAAAAGGCGCTTCAATTTAACACACAAAATTGAGCATACACTTAAAGTAAATTCGAGATACGACTAAAACACAAAACAAGAACAGTTACAAATAAAATTTCAGTAACGCGTGGCACCTCCTTCAGCATCTATGACAGCTTGTAACCGCCGTGGCATGGATTTTACCAGTTTTTCAGTAAAAGATTTCTGAATCCCTTCCCAAGCTGCCTGAATTTTAGCTTTTAGCTCCTGCTTATTGGAGCAGGTACTTCCTTTAACCCTCACTTTTATTTCGTGCCATAGATGTTCAATAGGGTTAAGATCCGGCGATTGTGGGGGTGTTTTTAGCTGCTTTGGAGCGTTACAAAGCAACCATTCGCTTACTAAATAGGAGGTGTGCTTCGGATCATTATTATGAATTTGGCATATACTCTTGTTTAAGATATGTATTCAGTTATGATTGTATACCAAAACAAAAAAGTGGTCGGCCTTAAAACAGCACGAATATGAAGTAATGATAGGTGTATGCTCAATTTTGTGAGGTACTGTATGCTCATGACATAGTTACCGCAAACAGTTAAGCGATGCAGGCCGAAATGTTTGACACGTAAAATCGTGTAACGTAAAAGGTCGGGCAAGACTTATATTGGGTATTCGGCAAAATCAGTCAAGTCATCTCTAATTATTGCGCTTCTCTAGGTTTAGCCACCCTAGCAAAAGAAGCCACCACGGCGGAACATGGAATCCAACTAATGAAATCGGAAGATCTGGCCTCTCTGCCTACTCAGACATCATTACTCATACGATTGGCTACTAAAATTCAGTGGAAGTACTTTGATACAGACTGTCATAAACATATTCGCAGCAAATAACACTTGCGCTTCCAAGACGATATATCCGGCGTCCGGAATGTTCTCCCATCCCTTAATTTTTTTTTTTTCTTTTCCAGCAGAAATTAAAACTATTTACGATGCAATTTACCTGCTGTGCAGGTGCTAGGTAGATTGTGCGTCTATTGTCTTGAACGTAGACAGTCCCGGATGACTATTTCGAGTGACACCAATAAAATTAAATTATAAATTATATATGTAGCGTTCGCGTCCCGGATCTCTAATGGAAACTGCGGAGAGGTGTTATCTTACCCTGTCAGGAAATCCCTAGACAATTAACGACCCGATGAACTAGCAATGTCTGGAACGAAAATAGCAACAATAGACATTTTTCTCCACAATCGCGACTATCGGATATCGGTAATACTGGTGCTGGTAGATCATCAAGGAAACAAAGATTAGTTCATGAAGAAGACCTTTTTCATAAATTGATCTATTTTTTTTTTTTTTTTTTTATTTCATTTTTATTATTCAATTCATAAAAAAAAACTTACGTACTAGACAAAAATGCTTAAAACTAGTTAGACGAACAATGTTTTTATTTCTAACTTACTGGCCCTAGGCGGGCACTCTAAGCTAAACTTAATCTTAATTTATGTCTTTCGACCTAACCTAAAAGAGTGAAATGCAAATGGAAATTTAAAAGAACAAGTTACTATTAAGAAAAAATTGGAAAACTTAATGACTGGACGGTTTTTATAAAAACTTACAAGCTACCTTACATTCTACCTTAAAATAAAACTTACAAGCTAACTTAAGCTAACCTACGTATATATGCATATACACATGTATATACCCCTATACCCATGTGTATGCGCATATATCCTTAATATACACAATGTATACATGTATCGTCGTGTATACACATATACATTCTTGTTTTTTTTTTTTTTTTTTTTATTTATTTTTTTTTTTTTTTTTTTTTTTTTTTTTTTTTTTGTCGTTATATATATATATATACATTTTTACAGCTTACAAACTACCTTAAAACTACCTAAGATATATAAGTCGGCCGTAGGTTGCGGCTGATAGATTTCCATCTAATCCGCTGCAAGACAGAGACCGACTGCGCCCCATAAGGGGGAACACACTACCCTCTTTACCCCGGGTCTAAAGGGTTCGACGCTGGAGTTCCCTCGCTCCCCAGCCACCAGAAATGCTGGTGCTGCCTAGCAACATCCCTAATGTCCCGCCTGGATACTGCCGTGCTGAAACGGAGGAGACCCTCCTCAGCTCGTTGTGCGACGGAACGGTCGTGGTTGAGTCGCCCATCCACAGTCGATCTGGCGATGTGAAAAATGAGCGGTACCGCATTCATATCTTGTAACAGGCCGTACTTATCTAAATGGAGAAAAGCCTCTGGGGGAACGAAGCCGTTGTGGCGTACCCTTTCGTGGTATTTTGGATTGGGGTAGTAAGCCCCTGAGATCAAGTTATTGGACGAGTTCATCGCTCTAGCAGTATGACCTCGAATCAACTTCAACAGGAAATTGTCCACTCTTATCAGGTTTGCCCTGTTGTATAAGACCTCATTGGAATAGAATTTTATGTACTGGGACTCTGGAGTTCTATAAAGGCGAAGACAAGCCCTAAGGCAAGCCCTCTCGAACAACCGAATCTTTTCCATCAAGCTTGCACTCACGTTGAACCACACAGGACAGCCATAGGTGAGCATTGGCCGGATGAGGGCCATGTAGCAGATAACCTTCACCCTCGCATCGAGTTGGCTGTTGTAAAACAGTCTCTTTGTAAGGGCAAAAGCGCCTCGGGCCCTGGCCAGAGCAGCATCTACATGTTTATTAAAATATAGATACTGGTCTAGCCAGATCCCGAGGTATCTGACTACCGTCCTTTGCGCCAGTGGTTCCCCGTGTCGTCCGACGATTGAGAACTTTCGCCAATTCTTTTTCGTGTCCGCCGAGGCCTTATACAACGGCGTCCTGAACAGAATGGTTTCCGACTTCTGGAAGTTGATACTCAACTTCCAGTCATCGCAACTTCTCATGAATGAATCGAAGTCACCCTGCGTGAGGGTAGTGATTTCCTCGATCTTTTTGCCTGATCTGTACACGATTAAGTCATCGGCATACGCAATTGCATGAGGAAGAGATCTTAACAGATCGCTCAAGTAAATGTTGAACAGGATCGGCGAATTAACGGCACCCTGTTGGAGACCATTTTTAACCTCAAACATACCTGTGGAGGTCACGTTACCATTCTTAACGACGAAGCGTCTGCCGGTAAGCATGTTACACAGTAGATACAGCAGTGGTTTGCTAATGCCTAGCCGATTGAGCTTGTAGAAAAGTCCTTCTAACCATACGGTGTCAAAGGCCTTTTCCAGGTCAATCAAGCAGGCACCCGTACATTGTTTCTGGCTTTTGTTCCATTGGATATCCGACACCAGTTTCGACGCGGCATGAATAGTGTCATGCCCCGCTTTGAATCCGAATTGGTTATCCGGAATTATATTTTTGTCCTTAGTCCAGTTGATCAGAACTCTATTTATCACTTTCTCGAATACCTTGCTGATATTCGGCAGGAGACTTATTGACCGGAGGTTGCATGGATTCGAAGAATCTTTTCCTCTCTTGGATATGGGTTGCACAATAGCCGTTTTCCAATGCTCCGGATAATGTGCATTATTCAGAGCATTGTTAAATAGGATTGTGTACATATTAACCACTTCCAGGGGGAGGTGTCTTAGCACAATGTTGGAGATCCCGTCGATTCCAACAGACTTTTTCTTCTTTAATGATTCGAAGACCGCTTGGAGTTCTGTCTTCGATATGAACGGGGGTTGAACCCCTTCGTCGGCGATGGCATTATCTGCCATGTTATCATCATTGAACACGACAAAGCCAGTGTTCTCAGATCGCCATTGCTGCATGTCTTCTCGAAGTTGAGAGTTGCTAGCTATTACGCGGTTATCCAAGTCGTGGTTCGGGCGAACGCTCTCATTCACCTTATACACTTCTTGGAAGACCGCGCCTAGTACCTCCATTTTTTCTTGCGGATCTTCGACCGCAAAGAAGTTATCGTCGAGTACAGCGTTATCTGGATCAATACCTGCTGTAGTCAGTATTTGTTCGTTGTCCGTCGTTCTGGGGAGCTTAAGACACGGAAGATCGCTAGATTTCCTTCGAAAGAATTTGTTTATTTGCGGGAACATGCTCGGGTTGTTAGATCTAACAGCCCGAATCTTATCATTCCAGTAAGAATTAACAGAAAGTCTGTAATTCTGGGCAATTAATGTCTGAATGTTCTTAATTAGCGATTTCAGTGTCCTAACTTCCTCACTACGTCTGTCAGTAAACCGCCTGTACAAGTTTTTTAATCTTGTTAGGAGTCTACTTTTTTGTTGGTGTAGTGCATCAATTGTCGCATTGCGGTAAATGTCTTGGTTGTTTGTACGTATATACCGTGGTATCGTGCTGTCCATCGTTTGTTTGATTGTCTCGTCCAATTGAATTAGATACATGTCAATCTCTTCGTTTGACAAGTTTCTATTGGACGGTATGTGGAGCTCGTTCGAAGAGAGTGCTCGCGTCATTTGTCTGGAGAAGCGTGTCCATCGAGCCCTACTGTAATTGTAGGGGTACGTTTGAACAAACTCTCCTAAGTCCGCAATGTCGTTGGGGATCTTGATTTCGGCACTGAGTCCGCAATGGTCACTGAGATACACGAATGTGTTCAAACAGTTTACCGTTTGTGCGTCTGTGTCTGTCAGCTGCAGTCTTGCGTCTAACAACAGGAGATCCAGATAAGAGCCGCTCCTGGGGAACGACGAGATCTCTGTTGCCTTCAAATCGAGTCTATACTCGACACTGTGCAAGCAGAACCAGCTGTAAAGCTGGTCCCCTCTATTGTTGGAAATTGTGTTTCCCCAATATCCATGTCGGGCATTTAAGTCCCCGGCCAAAATAAAATAGTTCTCCTCCGAGTCCAGCCTTAGGCATCGGAAGAGTGAATCGAGCTCTGATATAGTCGTTCTGGAACTAGGGTTGCCGGAGGAGTAGACCGACACCGCATACAACCTCCTTCCACTGCGGAGCGAAATGCACACGATGCAGGCCTCCAACTCCTGAAACCTTCGTACTTCACCACTATACACTACTTTATGTTTTATGTTATTTTTAATGAAGATCGCAACACCGCCTCCACCACTGGAATTGGGCCGGTCTCTTCTAATAACACTATAATTGCTGTGCTCCAGTATGCCTCTCCGAGTTAGCTTGGTTTCGCTAATCAGCATCAGCTCTGGGCTTTGGTCATCCAAAAGTTTATAGAGCTCGTTCTTTCGAGGGATCCCTATCAATGAATTTGCATTCACTGCAAGGATCTTGTAAGATAACTCGTTCGTCTGCGCAGCCATTAAAACGGTTGACGTGGTTGGTTCTGCAGTAGCGCCAGAATTTGGTCTACCCGCTCTTCTAACCGATCCATACGCCTTTCAATGGAGGATTTCCAATCCGGCGTTGGATCGTGTGCTCTTGGCACTGCAGGTTGCGGCACTACCTTCGGTAGTTGCTGCTTTTCCGTGCTCCTCGGGCCAGACGCCATTTGGGCGTAGGTCACTTGAGGGGTGACGGGTATGGCTGCCCCGAGTGGATTTTTCACTGGGGGCTGCTTCTGCAGAACCATTTTTGATTTTCGCTCTTGGAATTTAGGGCAACCCCGATAGTTAGCGGTGTGCCCCGCGTTCCCGCAGAGTACGCATTTGAGCTGACTCTTGTCAGCTGCTCCCTTTTGCCCGAGAGGACAATTCTCCGCACTGTGGTTCTCACTGCACTTTACGCATCGAGGGTGCATTTGGCAGTTCGACGCGGCGTGCCCGAACCTTTGGCAACGGAAGCATTGGGCAATGCCATCGCGCCTTCTTATGTTGTCCCACTCGCACTTGTGGTAATCTAAGAACTCAATTTTCTTTAGATTATCCACTTTGCTTGTGGATGTAACCTGCACAATATAAAAGGGTAATTTCCGCCCCTCTCTCTTTGCCTTCACTGTGGTGAAAGGCTTGACCCCGACGTACTCAATTCCCTCGCACACTTGCTCTTTGAGCAGTTGGAGGACCTTCTCCGGTTCGAGCGGGCAGTTAAGCTTTAACAGCCGAGACTGGCATTTTTCGCCTTTTGGAGTAAACGAAAAGAACTCCAACGTCGATCTCTTTAGGAATATTTTTAGAGTGTTGTAATCTTCCACTGTCTTGCAGTGGATTGCGTTCTTATTAACGCCTTTACATCTACTGATAAAAAAGTTACCTGAACCAACGGCCTCCTTACACATCTTGGCAGTTTGTTCAATATCCGCCTTGTAGATATTGATCGGCGGCACCTTTTCTTTCTTCTGCTGCTGTTGCGTTGCTGGTTGCTGCTGTTGAGTTGCTGATCGCTGCTGTTGTGTTGCTTCTTGGCGTCGCTGTTTCGTTGCCGGGCGCTTCATTGTTGCGGGTCGCTGATGTTGCTCAACCGCTGGCAGCTGTTGTGTTGCTGGCAGTTGTGCAGTTTCTGTCCGCTGTTGTTGTTGTTCAGCTGCTGGTTGTTGTTGTTGCACTGCAGCCTTTGGTTGTTGCTGCTTCTTTTTTTGTGGCGGCATAGTTGCCACTTGTTGTGGCTTTTTCTGCTGATCCAGCATTCTCCTCGCTGTTGTCTTAGCTTTCAGCTCTCTGATTTCATGCAGGAGTCGCTGAATTTTCCCCTGCATGTCGTCAACTAGCGTCTCCTTCATGCGAAGAACACGCTCAATTTCATCTTCCGTGTCGGAGGAGAGCGAGTCAAAGCTGTTGCTGCTGACAGCGAACAGTCCTTCCCCTCCATCCGACACGTACTGAACGGCATCCTCCTCAGATTCGGCTGCTGATGAACTAGCCGCCGCTTCACTCTGCTCTTCCCCTTGCATCCCATCGGGTGTTGCATTTGTGTTGCGGCGCTTCACATTCTTGGGAGAAGTCTTCTTTCTCCTCCTTTTTGTGCCTTCTTGGGCAACTGTTGACTGGTGGCTTGATTTTGCCACCGGTTGTTGTAGGTCATTGTCCGCTTCTAAGAGCGCGGACCGCTCGTTCGATTCCATTGTCTCCACTCCTCTTGTTATGTAAGTGATTAACACAATACGAGGATAAATGAAAAAAAAAAGTCTTTTTGGATTTGCCGCCCCCACTGGGGCTCGAACCTGGGACCCGGCGAGTCTAGAGCACTGACTCTACCTGTCCGGCCACTGATAGTTATTCTGAAACAGCGTCCCTACGCTATATCACTACTTTTTCACTATTTGCTTTAATTGTTTGAAGTCGACACTCGCGAACTATCACTGCACTGCTCAGAGGTCTGTGAACGACTGATAAATTGATCTATTTGCCATGAAATATTCAGGCTTATGGATTTTCGGTAACACGTGTCTGAACAACATCGGCGCGTGCTGAACTCGTGATATTCGAATTCGCTGATATCGGTCTAAGGGCCGTTTGCTAACCAATGAATTCAGTGGTTTGCACAATTCAAAAATTTGATCTAAGAGTTTGACTGAGTAAATCATTATTTACGATGAGGCAGTTATGTACTATTGGACCCGAAGTATATAATCCAAATTAATTATGTTTAAGGTAAAGAGCCATTTTTTAAGATTTCTTGTAAACGCAGCAAGAAGTCTTTGTGATCTGATGTAAAGAGGAAGCTTGTTAAATAACCGACACGGTAGACGTATTACGAAAGGCTGTTGTACGGACGTTGGGAACAGAAAAAAGATGCAACGAATTGACACGTAAATTATAATTGTCAAGTATTCTGAAGTTAAGATTACCGGATAAGACATTGAGTTGGTCTCAGATAGTGAAACTGTTATGTATCAATAACTTTATATGGATTCTTTAGCCGTCAAATCTGGGAGGAAGGGGAATTCTTGTTTCATTTTAATGACCTTCCTTTTGTATATATTTTCGACTAACTTAATCATTGTCAGAGACTTTTAGAGATTGCTTTGGGTGTAAATAGAAAAAATGTCTTCTTATGAACCAACATTTTCTAGAAATAGTACAATTGCTCCTACAATCCAACCTCTTGTAAAATTTATCATCTGCTCCGTGATCTCTATTATCCCAAAATAGTAAAATAAAAATCATTCGAACCAAGAAATGACTATATTGTTCTCTACAGTCAAAGTATTGCAATAAATCGCGCAAAAGTCGATAATATTAATGGAAAACAGTAATCATAAAAATATTTACTACATACAGTCAATCGCACATACAGTAAGTATGCAGCTTATCATATTCAACACCATGAATATAGAGAATAATCGAAATTTATTTAACCAAAAGTGTTTCGATAACAATCCAATATGAAGTGTATTTTATATTCTCTGTCCCATCTGCTTCCTCAGATGACAGGTAAGGCGTGGCTTACACTAGATTTGATGTGCAAAATTTGGTTGTTGTCTTGAATATCTCACACAGCTTAAATTTCATTTTCTTGGAGAATACATATTTTTATGGTTGACTGTACATACCGCAGGAAAAGTCAGTTACAGATTTTGTTTATAATAATAATATGGGTGGCGCTACAGTCCGAGGCGGACCTGGACCTAGCTTCTCAGCAACCATTCGTGTTGTGCGTGCTATTGTTCTTGCACGAGTGGAAGGGACCTACAGTTTAATGCCGACTCCGAACGGCGAATTTAAGAAGCTTTTTCTAGACAGGAATACTCTTTGAGCATTATCAGTGACTCGAAAGAGGTGGATCCGTGAAATATGAAAGGTGGTAAATTCGGGTATCGAACCTGGCACCCTCTGCGTAGGAGTCGACGCACTTACCCACTACGCCACGGCGACCCACAGATTTTGTTTAGGGGATGAAAAACTAGGGTAAACTACCCTAATTCGAGCCCCCGCCCAACAGCGAGCCCTCTTCATGAATTTGGTCCAAAGGCTAAGCCTCTGCTTTTCAGATAATAACGGTATTTTAACAGAAAAAATCTGTCATATCTTTTATTTGTATCGTATAATTCATTTTCAGGTAATTCGTCCTCAGCTGGTAAGGAAAATTCAAATTGTTCCTTAAGTGAAAAAAAAAATTAGTGTAATTTGTACAATTTCTTAAGAAACTAGAAACTTTGACTAAGAAGGGAAGTGATTTTCTTTAATTTTTAGTTGCCTAATTTAACAATAGTAAAAATAATGTATATTTTATTATTTCAAAAGCAAATAATCAAAGCAATAAGGAAAAATAGTTATTTATTAAAATATATTCTTTTATTTCTTATTAATATTTTTATGCAATATGTGACAAGTATTTAAGTATATTAATTCCAAGCTTTGCAATAAAAGTTGTTACATATAGAAATAATGCCTGTTGAACTGTAAGAGTCCTATTAGGTATGTTTTCACAACCAAGACAATGCAATTTTTGTCCGACCTTCCTAGATTGATAGTCTTGGATTCAAGATCAAATTGGATATTTAGAAAAACCAGTCAACGGGCACACAAACTTTTAGTGTTTACATATGAAAACCTTTATGTTTCGCACAGGATCGCATAGAACAAGCTACCAATTTTTGTTGATATTTTATAATTATGTTCTATGTTATACTTATTTAACGTGTAAATATATATGTATAAATATGTTCATAATTAATATTTCAAATAAAATTATATTTTGGAGCTATGACTTTTTCATTCCTTCAGTTTGTTGTTCATTCATAACCCATTGAAATACTAACGAGAAAAGAATGGACGCAAAAAGAAAATATAACGTTATTAATGTTGTTTATTTTTGACTGCTTTTGTTAATTTTTGTCATGAATTTTTTAAATAATATTTTTTCCTTTTTCAACTTTTAAATAAATTTACTGAAAAATAACGACGATATATGGGGGCTCGTTACTGGGACGTTCCTTTAGGGTGGCGCGCAACTGGGTAGTTTGCCCTACACTTAGCCACAGCGTTCTTCCGTTCTTGATCAACAACATGTGCGTAGGTGTTGATGTTGAGTTCAGTTTGATGTACTGAAGGGCAATATCAATGAGTCCGGATAAGTTTCTCGACTGTAACAAAAGTCGTATTAGCCGAATCGACGGAGGAGCCACTGCAGAATAGTGGGCCGTTACTTTCTTGCTGACTTTGGAGAGATGTATGTATGAAAGAACAATACCAAGCACAATACTTGGTAAGTTTCTCGACTGTAACAAAAGTCGTATTAGCCGAATCGACGGAGGAGCCACTGCAGAATAGTGGGCCGTTACTTTCTTGCTGACTTTGGAGAGATGTATGTATGAAAGAACAATGGCACGCACAATACTTGGTATTTTTGCTCCCTTCTTCCTCGAGGAAGAGGAAATAAATACGCTTCACCTCCTCGGCACTTGTCCAGCCCTTGCAAGAACTAGAAATGTTATCCTAGGCAACAACTTGTTCAGTAACCTAGAGGAAATGTCACACTTAAAGATCCAAGATAAGAGAGAAGTGTTGAAGTCTTGTTCAGTAACCTAGAGGAAATGTCACACTTAAAGATCCAAGACATAGCTAAGTTTATCAGGAAAACAAATTGTCTGTAAATCAACACAGGCGTGGATTTGTTAAAATAGGCCACTAGAATACCATTAGGCAGTCTTCAGGTTTATTTTCTTTGCTTTAGTGGAGTCCCACTGAATTCAAGAGGAGCAGGTGTAAGGCACCAGGAAGTCATAGCACAAATGATCCAACCAGGATCGAAGTGGAGCGCAACTGCTACAGTGGCGGCAATTACTCTAACCTAACCTTACCTGTACCTCATATGTATTGATCTTCATGTATTTCATCAAAGGTTTTTTTCCATCGAGAAATTCTTTGAGTGCCTGTTTAGAAAGTAATTCAGAAAACTGTGACGAACATATAATTAGTAAATAAACAGAATTGATAAATAACCTACTTGCAGTTTGTCATATATGTACTTCCCAAAGTACCCCTAAAACGCCTCCTTTTACGTGCAATGTCAAGGAAATCACTTGAAATTTCTTCGTCCGATTCACAACACAACTGATGCCATTAAATGTTTATTCAAATTTAATAATTATTATTTACACCAAACAAAACATCCTTAGATCCTTAGAAAAATAAACAACCAATTGGAATTCTTGCTGTCAAATTGTAAAATATTCACAATATGAACTTTTTCATTCACAGTGATAGGTTAGGTTAGGTAGAGGGGCTGCTACTGCATTCACCAGCACACTTAGACCATGTTGGTGTCCATTGTGATACCCATAGTCTGACTACTACCACTGATTGACCACTCCACTGTTAGTGCCGTTAATTTGATCCGAATGGCAAGTGGTGACTGGACCAAATTTGAAAACCAGATAAAAGCGTATTAACTTGACTTTCACTGGGATTCGCCATCCATCCAGTTGTTTCACAGTGAAAGAACTATAAATCGACTGAGTTACACAATACAAATATTGATATCCGTCGATAAATTAGTCGGCAAGCGATTCGGTCGGTAGTCGACACTCACAATAGGGGCCTGAAATGCGTTCATGACTCGTAACCTCGAGTCAGTGCCCATTCCATTATCTTCCGCGATCGGCGCACCGTCTAAAGTTTAACTGCGCTGCTTAAATCATCTGCAGCATCAGAGTGGCGATGATCTAATAAGAAAATAATTTACCAACAACAGTAGCACCCCATCAAGTAAAAAGATAAATATTTAAGTTGTTTTTTAGATTGTTTTTATTACAATTTAATTAAAGCAATGTTTATAAATTTTACTAAGTATGCATTTATCAATGCAGATGTATATACGCATACATTTAAAGCTTTTCCCTATCACAGACTTCAACACTTCTCTCTTATCAATTGTCAACTACTAACTACTAATGCACAGCCCAACTCCTGAGAATCCCCGTCGGCAGCAGAGAATCCTTCACCATGGTCTCCATACGGAGTTGTCACTTTTCACCGAGCTGGCAGACACCTTCAACAGCAGTCCAGATGATGATGATGCAGAAGAGTAATCACTGTCGCTTCCATATCCAGAAGACACCGGACTGAGCATTGTGGAAGATTGCGTTGCTTCTCCGCCGCAGTAAACATTGAGTGGTGCATTCGGCTTGGCGGCACGAACCACAGTCGGCTGAGGTACTGACACCAATTCGTTTAGTCGTACACCCAGATGTGTCATCAGTCGCGTTCCCAATCCAATGTCAACTTTGGGTAGACTGGCCAGGCATCTTGAAACTTCGTTGGCAGCTTGAATGTATCCTGTCCTGAAGCTCTCTACTCCATTGACGGCTTCCGTTGACTTGGAGCTTTTGATTTTTCGCAAGTGTTGCACTGTCAACTCGAGAATGTCGGCCTTTTCCAATTTGACACTGGGATCTCCACTCTGCTGCTGCATGCACTCCGCCATCAAATCCTTTAACTCGTCCAAGCACTTATTGATTCTGGCACGTCGCTTGCGCTCAAGCATGGGCTTCATCACTTTGCGGTACTGGTATGTTTTTGACTGTTCGTATTTGGCGGTATTCATTTTGTTAAGTTGATTTTTACGTAAACTGAGGTGGTTACAGAAATTGTTTAAAATATCTTGTGAACTTGACAGTTCAGTGACTGAGTTGAGAATGATTTCGGAGTGGAGCGTGTCACCCTTATATACCCGCACGTGGTCGGACGCAGGCAGCAAAGTAAATACGGGCCCTTCGACGTGTGTGCGTGTGTATGAGAAGGAAGGAAGAAGTGGTCCCTTTCATCCGCAAGGAGAAACAGAAGAGAGATAAGCCCTGCAATACACGGCACCACGCACACTTGATGCCGATGATCGTGGTGGTGGTGGCGATGGTGGTTGGAGAACATCAACTGTGCATGTGCGTTGTGCACGCAACGGCACAAGGTGGTAGTGTGGATAGTGGTGGATGAATGGTGCTTGTAGTGGTGGGATGACGAATTTATTCCTCAGGCCAAGCAGCAGCCTGCGTGCCACAAGCTGCTTCCATGCTACACTCTCGTCTCGGACGACGATCCGTGGGAAACATTTTAGAAGTGAGTTTCCCACACGATGTTTCCATTATTATTCGGCAGCAGTGGCAGAAGCAGCAGCCACCTGCCCTTCGTCAAATTATGTTAAATGCACTTACTTACGGTGCTCTCCGGGAACGCGTGTGTAAGTGTGGTGTGGTGTAGGTTTCGTCATCGTCATCGTCATCCAGGAGAGCAGGACCTTCGGATAGTGTGAGAAACTCGTGGTTGCAGCTGTTGTTATTATTATTCAACTCAAATTTAGGATACACCAATCCTTTTATCAGCACGAGAGTGAGGCAGGCATAACCATCCTTAGCAATCCTTGATGGATATGATGATTGCGGAGGGAATTATGGGCATTCCGCTTCGTATGACTTTCCGTTCACGTGCAACGCTTTTTCTCAGCACTCTTGGCTTGTCTTGTGTTTGCTTTAACTGGATGTTGCTTTGAGCAGATCCACACGTTTGTGTATACGCATGTGGGCATGGGATAGAGTGATAGTTTTTCTGCTTGGCTCTTGCTTCGGTGCTACGTGTGGTAATCTTTGTTGAAGTTTGTTCCGTGAACCAGGTAGGCCGAGCATTGACGAGGTGATGAAGATAGTAGCAGCCAATGCGGTGGATGATAGGTTGGCGGTTGAATGGGTGCTGGACACACTTGTCGGATTTTGTTTGTGGGACTTTTGTACTGTGTACGTTGTATTTTATCGACGATGTGGCGGACGTTGGGAGTGCAACGCGAGGCACACTTTGGGCACGCGAGCTTTCTTGAATACAAATTTGTACGGATTTTGACGGGATATTGTTTTGCGATTTATTTATAAATTATATGAGGAAGAATATGGGACAGTAAATATTTTACAAACACACTTGCACTTGTGTACACTTTGTAATGAGATGCGTTTTGGCAATATGTGTTTTGATATGTCAGATTGAGCATTGTTTTTGAATCACTCTTGCCGCCGTCTAGGGTGGGCTTGGAAGGAAGCTATGAAATAAGACTTTCTCTTGAAAAACTATGTTATGTCTATGTCTGTCCCCGACCGAGATTCTTAACAACAGGGTCGTTAGTTGGGGTCCCACGTTGAGACCTATTTTTTTGTAAGAGCTAGTCCAAGACAAGGCAACCTTATTGTGGAGGTTTACCTATGATGAGATTTACAATAGGATGAGCTCAATTGCAATCCTGACTCGAAGGACCGTATCATGCCCTACAAACTTCTTATTTTCTCTGTCCTGGGGCCGATAGTTGGAGGAAGGTAAATGGGGGAGAGACTATTACCATGGACTCTACAATCTGTTCCGTAATGTGGATGCAGTCCGGAAGTAGAAATCCGTGGTTTGTCTAGATCCAGCGAAGGGCATCAATCTTTCAGCTAAGAGGTCTTCGAATTCGAATTTCTTGGTTTGAGAAGGATAGGTAGACCGAAGCACCGCGTCGGTATAAAGACTGGACTTGATGACTGAAAAGAGTGCCCACGACCGTCAGCGATGGAAGGCATTTATCGCTGAGGGTCAGACCTGCCCTGGGCCGAAGGCCTGATAGAGGGGTGAGAACCTCCCCGTCAAACAAGATTAGCTGTGCACAAGAATTGGCAGAACACATACAGTTTATCACAAAAGTAACACAGCTAACCTTATGCCGTGTACTTCCCTTTGTGATTGACTGTATGTTGGTCTGATACTCGTAAGTATAGGTGGTTCAATCCAAAATTAGTGTAGTGGAGGTTTGCAATCAGGTACATGACATCCGGCATGGAGGCATGTGTTTGGCATTGGACATTTTGTTGCAAAGGACATCCCTTAGTGGGCGGTGTACGGGAGAAGAGACAAGTAGCTACACCCCTCTCCGATTTTGATTCGATTTGCTTTGATGATACTTTTATAGGAACACAAAGGCAAACTATTTAGGCTCAACGACTGGAACAACTGGCATAATCCACCGCTGCATAGATAGACAACTACTGCATGCATAGATTACATCTATAATATAATATATAATAATATGGGTGGCTCTACAGTCCGAGACGGACCTGGGCCTAGCTTCTCAGCAACCACTCGTGTTGTGCGTGCTATTGTTCTTTCACGAATAGAAGGGACCTACAGTTTAAAGCCGACTCCGAACGGCGAAGTTGAGGAACCTTTTTCTAGACAGGAATACTCTTTGAGGATTGTCAGCGACTCAAAAGAGGTGGAGCCGTGAAATATGAAAGGTGGTCGCGCCACCCATATATATATTGTTAACAACACATTTGTCTTTGAAAAAGTTACATTATCCTAGATGATAAACACTAAAATAAAAAAAACAAAGGTTTTTTCTGTAAGTTTCACGTAAGTTTATATTGAAACAACCTTCCAAAATTGTCTTTTCTTAGCAAAAGTTAAATTAGAACTGATTTTCATCCTTATACAAGGTTTTAAAACTCACAAACACATTTAAGATTTTTCAAACAAATTTATCTCACATAACCACTTATTTTACCCCACAGTGCAACGGTCACAGCAATTATGTCCAGCTAAGGGAGCCCGTCCATGATAATGTTTGGAACTTAGGTTCAAGATTCACGGCCGTGAGAAACTGTTCGCTCAAGGGGATTGTCTGTCTAAGAGAGTGTCCGTAATAGGGGCTTTCACTGTACACGCCCACTCCAACTCAACTTCAAGTTAAGCGTTCATGTGTGAAATAAAGCTCACATGCCGATGTGTGCTGGTATTCGAAACAACCTGTAGCTTCATCCGAATAAAAACATGTCCACTTGCACTTGAAAAATAATTCTGAACTCATTATTCGTCTGATATGATTTTTACCAATTCAAAGCGTACTTTACCAGGTAACATCTTGTACTTGTTTTATTTAACAGAATTCTGAAGACTATTGCATTTCATAATGATCCGAGTATTTGCATGGAAATAAAAGGTAAAATAAAAATAATTTTGTTAAACTATGCCTATTCCCATAAACAGCAACAGTATTTTGGTAGAACACTCTTATTCTTCAGCACATCGCCTTGACTTTCATCTAAAGCTTCACATCGTTTTTCAGAAATAGAATTACAGGCGAATTGGATCCACAATTCAGGTGCACTTGTTAGTTGTACAGTATCGATGTGATGCTCTACAATGTTCCACAGGTCCGCTATCGATTCTGGGCGAATCATTATAAAATGTTGACACTTTGATCACTAAGGTTACCTACCACAAGGCGAGAAGTGTGCTGAGGATCGTTATTAAGCATTAAGCGCCATATTAGCGGCACATTTTGATCCAAATTGGGGTCTGCCTTAATACAGCATAAGCTCTTGTTGCGGACAACCCTCGATCCGATCATGACCATCGATCTTGAATTGCAGTTCAATACATTCCCATTGACAGACAACTCCCTTAGCCGGACAAAACTGCTAAGACCGTCGCTGTCTGTCTATTGAGCTTTTACTTTAATTGGCAAAAAAACTGTCTACACTATCACATTGTCGACACCGTTCTTAACTTGTTACATTTACTTGTGGTGATCGTGTTGGTTAGGAAGACGGCAGCATACCTTTTCCCATCCTATCCGGACCTGAAAGACTTGGATTCATCACTCCACAGCACAATTTTTCGAAAAAGCATCGGTCAAATAAAAAAAGTAAAGCGAGACTCGAATGATTCGAATGTGAGAATGAGCTTGAAAAATGAGCTTTCGAATGAAAGAGTGAACTTTCGAATAGTTTGAGACCCAGAATCAGAAATGAAGTATTTAAGGGATGCCAGGCTTTTACCTCCCGTGCCACTTAACATTTTTGACAACTGTTATTTATTTCGCTTTCTCAAACCAAATTTACCAATCAGAGAACGGCATTCACGTTATTTCGTGAATAACCGTCAAAAATGCATGATCATCTGGTTAGTTTATTGTTCCTTTTTAATTTACTAATTTATTTTCGATTGGGGATAAATGCAACACACTTTCTATTTACAACTTTATTGGTGAGGGGCAATAATATAGCGTCGACCAACGATATCCTGCGTTTTATTTTGCGCCGCTGTTGAACTGCCAACATTTAGTTGTCCATGCTGTAAGAGAAGCAAGTCGGATTGGCAACTCCATCATTGATTCTCAAAAAGCATTAATCCCGCCCAATTGAACTTTGCCCTGATCATCTGTCTGCATGATCATCTGTCAAAACAGCACATAGATTCGTCAATGGACTAGGGGGCAATCAGCTGTGAAGTCGGCTCTCTCTGATTCGAATGTCAGAATTAGCTTGAAAAATGAACTTTCGAATGAATGAGTGAACTTTCAAATCGTTCGAAAATCAGAATACAATTTATTCGAATTCGACTCACTTTCGAATGAAAGTGAATCTCAGAATAATGGCTGAAACACCATAGTGCGTTTGCGCTGGCGTTGGCTTTCAACACACACAATTCAATGGCCAAGCACAAAATACAGCGTCGACGTGCATCAGTGAATAATGAGAGATTGAGAGAATTGTAATAAATTGTAAAACGTAAGTCCATCGCATGTCATTATTCAACATGTCGAATATTTTTTGACAGAGGGGTGCGCTGTGAGAGAGATTTTCTCCCAGATTGAGAGTTTTCTTCCAAATTGAGAGGATTTTGTATCAACTGTCATTTAAGAAACGAAAACAGCTGATTAAAAATAATTTAACGACAAAAGTAATTTGAAATGAGTGTAGGCACTAAGGCGGAAATATTTTTCATCTAGTAGATGAGAGAGAGAACAGCTGATAAATTGAGTATTTATTTCAACGCAGTGCGTTCGGCTGGCGCAGCTCACTATTGTGTTTCAGGCATACATGAGTGAACTTTCAAATCGTTCGAAAATCAGAATACGAGTCGAATTCGACTCACTTTCGAATGAAAGTGAATGTCAGAATAAGGCTGATTGTCTCCAAAAGGTCGGTTAGAAAACGTTTCTGGAACGAATTCGAAATGATGGCAACCTCCAAATACAACAAAAAGGCATCAACGCGACATTTTGTTAAGTCAAATAAATCACACGCCACTTCTAAATTCCTGAAATTCTAATGCAAATATTAAAAACAATTACATTTTTGTTTGATTAATTTTTTATTACACATTTACATTTGTTAAAATATTCCATTTAATTGCAAAAGAAGAAAAAAAAAATACATTCATTTATTTAATAAAGCTCGTTGTTATCTTCTAGGTATATCACAGAGTCCCTCCTTTCCTACTTTCCCTCGCATTCCCAGCGTAAGCCATTCATGAAGATCACCTTCATTCATGGACTTGTACACACCGCCACTTTTCACTACAACTGCTGGTTGGTTAACGAGTTACTGAATGAACTCACATGCACCTCAATGAAGTCCTCATCAACAGGTAAGCGCTGCATGCTGGTATCCCAATAAAAACAGCCATCAACGGTCTCAACGCACTGCACCGGGTATTGGTATGCCTCCAGACCGACAGTAGCAGCAGCGGCAGCTCCTTCACCACAATTCAACGAAGTAAGTAGCGCTTCATTGGCTTCGTTCTCTGCAATTTCCTCACTGTATAGCGCGTAATTAGTCTCTGCCTCAGCCACAGCCCCGGCAGCACTCGTCACTTGGTCGCCGATGTCGGGGTGTTGACGTTTATGAATGACCAGCATGGCCAGAAGGAACTTCTTCACAAATTTGCACGTCATTCTGAGTTTTCCGTAGAGTTTAGGTTTAGTCACGAACATTCCTCGGGTAGTTTTATTTGAAAGAACAGGAAGAGTTGTCTCGGTTTCCATGTCCACGTACGACAGCGTATGACCGAATAATGTGCAACTCTTGCCGATCGACCCTGGCTTTTATACTGCCAGGAACGAGTATCTGAGAGAAATTGGCATGCTATGCGCACACGTGTTGCCGAAAGGGGAATTCAATGCAAGCAAGAAGCAACCGAAAAGCACAAGAGCGAAGCACAAGTCAACAGTGCGGAGAGAACACCGTAAACAACCCCTAACCACCCTTTGCATCCATGAAGTGAACCATACTCATTGGCATGACGCTGCACGGCATCATCCCAGCGCATTGCTGGCGGGGCCGGGTGTAGAACGCGTGTATACACATGTCTGCGTCGTTGATGGCGTCTCCTGTGTTGTGTCGTTCTTAATTTGAATCTGAGAAACTATCCCACGGTTTCAGGTTCTTCGGTGTGGCAGATGTTTGCGAAAACGGTGTTTTTTTTTAGGGATGGTTTTTTGCCCCTGAGCGCAAGTGTGTGGGGATACACTTGCTGCGACACACTCAATTGCCGAGATGTCCTGTTTGCAAGGGAGACCATACGTACAAGGGAGAAGGGCAGGAAAGCCAAATCGTGGGAAACTATTTCACCGCATCTCTGTCCGGTTAAGTGCAGTGGTTCGATGGTTTCGTATCGGCAGTTCGTTGTCCCATTGTTTCCGTGTAATGTGCCCTCGTTTTAACATTTTTTTTTTTTCGATTGGGCCCTTTGCTGCTGGCTTGGTTTCATTCATAATCCGAGTGTGTAGCGACTACTTGATGTTTAGAGTGAATTACCCTGTGGACGCGTTTTAATAACTCTGCGAAAATGTGAGGTGATTCGTCGGGACTTGAACAGGAGGTGATCTGATTGCTGATGTTGATGTTGATGATGTTTTTTTTCGTCTGATTTTTCACTCTGTTGCACAGGAGCCGATCAATTTTGGCGTTGTTTATGAATGGAATTTGTAGATTTTTTTTTTAATTTGAGTGTGTTTATATTTTATATTTAATAATAATAATATGGGTGGCGCGACAGTCCGAGGCGGACCTGGGCCTAGCTTCTCAGCAACCACTCGTGTTGTGCGTGCTATTGTTCTTTCACGAGTGGAGACCTACAGTTTAATGCCGACTCCGAACGGCCAAGTTTGAGAAGCTTTTTCTAGACAGGAAATACCCTTTGAGCATTGTCAGTGACTCGAAAGAGGCGGGGCAGTGGTGGTAAATTCGGGTATCGAACCTGGCACCCTCTGCGTAGGAGTCGACGCACTAACACACTACACTACGACCCACTTATATGTTATATTTATATTTGGTTAATTTATTGTTCCTTTTTAATTTACTAATTTATTTTCGATTGGGAATAAATGCAACAGACTTTCTATTTACAACTTTATTGGTGAGGGGCAATAATACAGCGTCGACCAACGATACCTTGCGTTTTATTTTCGCCGCTGTTGAACTGCCAACATTTAGTTGTCTACGCTGTAAGAGAAGCAAGTCGGATTGGCAACTCCATGATTCATTCTCAAAAAGCATTAATCCCGCCCAATTGAACTTTGCCCTTGTTTGACAAGAGACATTTATGGAAAGTTCTCTCGTTAAAAGTTATAATCTCATTTTTCTGGAATCGTTGAATGGGCCAAACTTTGAACGCGAAATCATAGAATAGTGTAAGCTTCCCTAGAACCGGAAAAATGTTCGCAGAAAAACCTATTTTACTGAAAATTCTCACCATTGAAGGGTGATGGCATGTAATGTCGGCTCCCTCTAGTAGTTAGCCGCCGCACCTGTAAATGATGTTTAATTGTTTATCCGTTTGTAAGTCACACATGCAAATTGTTTTTTGTCCCTAGTCTCTTCATTCAAATTTTAACTTTGACTCAACTTCTTGTCTGAAGTGAAACGTCTGGATTTTAGTAGAGAAAAACACTGGAAGTGCTTACAAGAATGTCTTAAAATTAAATCCTCGTTCGTGCGATTTAACGCTGACTTTGACTATTTTCTCTGGGGCTACGTTAAACCATTGGTTCATACCAACAAGCCGACGACGTTGGAAAAACTCAGAGCAAACATTGAACGCGATATAGCGGCCGTTTCGGCTGAAATTTGTGACCGAGTCTTTGAAAGTTGGGTCCAAGCAATCGACCAAAACGTGCCCGCGGTGGCCAGACGAACGACGTTGAGTCCTGGAGAAGATCGTGCAAGACTCACATTCCAACGCTAGGGGCACGATCTTCCAGAAGTCCGTAAAATTGCTAACATAAGTGGATAACATTAGCCTGATTGGTAGAACACAGCGAGCCGTCAAGGAGGCGTTTGCTGGCATTGAGACGGAAGCGGCTAAAATCGATCTAGCGGTGAATGAGGGCAAAATGAAGTATATGCTGTCATTAAGAAAGGACACACAACATCGAAGTCTTGGACAGAGCATCACAATGGGCAGCTATAACTTCGAGGTAGTCAAGGACTTCGTCTACCTCGGTTCCGCAGTAAACAGTACAAACAACATCAGTACCCAGATCAAATGCAGAGTAAGTCTTGCCAACCGCTGTTTCTATGGGCTCAAGAGGCAATTGAGTACTAGAGCCATCTCTTGAAGGAGCAAGCTGAAACCTTGATCATCCTCTGCGTGCGACCTTTGGTCCTGTTTGCGTTCACTATTTTTGGAGGAGAAGATTCAACCACGAACTGCACGGAGTGTACCGCGACATGAGTCCAGTCAGGCGTCTTAGGATCCAATGTCTAAGTATGGACAACTCAGCTCCGGCCCGAAGAGTCTTCGACTCCGAACCCGTGGAACAACGTAACAGAGGACGCCCGCCTTTAAGGTGGCTCGACCAGGTGGAGAAGGACCTCAGCCAACTTGGCGTGCGACACTGGAGGCAGCTAGCCAAAGACCGTGGTAGTTGGAGATGCTTGGTGGTTGAGGACAAGGTCCACCCCGGACTGTAGCGCCAAATAAAGGAGAAGAAAGCCATTGAATGAATAAACAAATTTGTATTCATTCATTTTATTGTGTAAAAAGCATGTCCTAAAATATTCGCAAGTATTAGGTGTTAAAATAATAAGAAAACACAGAAGTGGGTGTAAACGTCTTTGATAGGTTAAATTAAACGCTGGACAAGGTCAGCTGCAAATATCATCATGCAGATATCATATCACCGTAGAATAGAGTGTAACTGAAAACACTGATATGTCCGTTTCGAGATAGTCAATCAGAGGTGTTATGTCTATCCGCGAAGTCTTTGACCCAAACTCTGCAAGTGCAGAATCTAGTCAGCAGATCACTTTCGCCGAAAATAAATGAAAAAGGTCATGAATTCTTACTCAAACCTTTTTTTTGTGTGATGATGCTTATTTCCTGCATTAGTCTGAGAAAGTAAACTCTTTTGCGACTCTAAAATGTCATGACAAATAGAGGAAGAACTTCTCCTCCCATAACGAGTGACAGTGTGTTACGGGACTTAGTCTGGGGGCGCGGCTTCAGTACACATTCAAACGATATTGACTGACTTTGTCTTAACTTAAAATCATGCTTCAGACGTGGAAGGCTGATGAGTCGCACATGACTGGTTCATTGTACTGTCACTCCGGTCACTTGCGTTTCGATCCATTTGCCATTGCTGTGGAATCCTCTGAAGTCGAGTATGAAACAAAGTAAGTTTTTGATGTATATTATTACTGAACAGTACATACCGACAAATGTAGGTATGTCGTGGAAAAATTAAGCTCCCAGGAACTTTTATCTGTGAGACATAATCGTTATATCCGGACTGGAGCAGATGAGGTGTGCACGCTTTCTCCTTCTTCTTCACCCATGCATCAGGTATGCGGGGCTAAGAAACGATGTCAACATAAGTTTGTTTAGCCACTGCCAATGCCATGGGTGGAAAGAGTTTTTGTGTGCCTGACTTGTAGCTCATCCTTGGTTCTCTCAAATGTTTCTGTTGCCGGGGAATGTTGGAATGTATAAATTTGATTAAAAAATTTGGAGACGACAATGTGTCAGTGTCGCTAGGGTTTAGTGAATTACATCGAAGACATGTCCAGCGTGGTGTAATATGCAATTGTGTCGAATCGTACGGTGTTTGAGTTCAATGCGCGACATGAGAAACTTTGGCCGCTTTCACACAGAAAAATTTTGTCGGCGATTTTTCCATCTTGAAGGGAAATGAGGTGAGACGTGCTAGGGGTAGCCCGCGTCTGGTGGGCTCGGGGCTTGCTTTTGGATTTTCTATTCTCTTTTATCTCTCTTCGTTTTTTCTTTGAGTTGCTTTATTGTTCTCAATGTTGGGTATTGGAAGCATGCTGTACATGTGTGAGAAAGAGATGACGCATGTGTGAGAGGGGGTTGGCAACAGAAAAGGTTCAGCATTGACAATACAATTGCAGAGACTGAAAGATTTCCAGTGTGAAAGTCTTAGCGAGTGTGAAGCAGCCTTTCATCACGGCTCTACATGCTCAAGGAGTAGGATCTTCGCTCTTAAAACGATTTCTCAAACTTCGTCGTCCAGTTATTCGAAGTCGACATAACTGAAGGTGACTCTCCAAAGTAGATGGAAAGAACGATAGCATGCTCAATTCGAGTAGTTCCTCAAGATGCCAGTCACAAATCGAACAACTCCTAAAGGTGGTATTGTTGATGCGGGTTGCGTGGGTTGGTCCGGCTTAGTGGGTTAGTGAGTCGACTTCTATGCAGAGGGTGCCATGTTTGAAATTGCAGGGATTGTTCATATCACATCACATCGGGATAACTGACTATAAGGCAAGAATGCAATACACAACGAACTAAAGCAGCATGGCGATCTTCTTCCCCAGGACATCATAATGGGTCCGTTAGTGAAACGGTGAGATATTGCAAATGGGAAAAAAATTCACGCGTACCCGATTACCCTAGGTTAGTGGCTAACTCCTGGGCGGAAGGACAACAGCCACACTTAGGCCAAGATAGCCCCATTCTGCTACCACGTGCGTCTATGCTAGTGAGGTTAGATTAGAGTGGCTGACTACCTCCAGAAGTCTAAATCTGCGGGAGAAGAGAGCACTATAGCTGCTTAGCAAGCGTTCAATGGTTTCTTCCTCATCCTCGTTCATGCAGCTTCTACAGAAGTCTTTGTATGGAAGGCCCAGTTGGGAGGCATGAGTTCCGATGGCGCAATGCCCTGTTAAATGGCCTGCTCAATCTAATCAGGTTAAACGATCGCATAGCCTCGATCGTAGGTCGTAGTTGTTTGGTAATGATGCATCCTGTGCCTTTTGTTCATCTACGATTCATTTGAGCGAGTGTTTCCAACTTTATTTGATGGTTTATAGTAACGATGGGCATGGAGCATAGGCGCTCCCAAAGAGTTTAAATTAGGGCACTTGCCGCTCCTGGTTCTGGGTTTCCACCAATATTTTGTATTCACTTTAAACTATAAGGGATAAATGAGGATTGAGGATGGAGAAAAGTCTGGCCCCCTGGAAAAAAATTTCTGCGGGCGCCTATGGCATGCAGTGTAGATCGCCACCCGGAAAGAGTACAGATTCGCTTGGTAATTCTCTGGAATATAACAGTATCCAGGCACTCACATAAGTTGGATGTTAAAATACTTAGCCATCTCGTTTAAAGATAAGCGTTTACCCTAGTCTTGCAATGAAATATCACACACTTTAATAAAAAGTGGGTTTTTTTTATTGATTTACTATGGCACCTCTACCTGGATTATCATACATCCTACATAATTTGTACTCAATTGCAATGCGCCATCGGCTAGACAAGAAGAGTTCCAGGAAGGCTATGGTCATAAACATTCATTGCACTTGCACGTGTCTCTTGTGGAAGATGGTGTAAATTGTAAACCAATCAAACACAATCTTTTGTGGCACTAAATTTTGGCGTTGTTTCCCGCATCGACTTTTATTCCTTGTTGAACTACATATACTGGATTTGAAATGTTAATCAGTTTATTGTTACCAGATTTGTTGCTACATCAAGGTGATCCTCGATCTCGGAAGGTCCGTGAGTCTTTTTCGATGAAGAGTCATTAGAAAATGCGTTCAGTTTCTCCTGAACGCAACTATGAGCCCTCGAGACGGATGTAGGCCTAAATAATCATGGTTTAATTACATGTCACACTTGTCCCTAGATTAATTTGACATTTCAAATTGCCCCTAATGGAAATTATAACCTTTTCGAAAGCAATTTGGTTTAAAGTAACCACAAAAAGGAACCAACCACAGGACACAGGCGACTGAAACGATGCAACTTGAATCTTTATCCACTCGCCCGCCACAATAAATAAATCTTAGAGAATGAAACACAATACAGTCCCCTTTAGGTTGTCAACATTATACTTTATTTTTATTTAATTAAAGTAAACTTCCATTGAAATATCAAATTTCATCACCCACAATTAGTTACAACCACTGGCGCCAAGATTCCATAAAACATTTTTCTTTATTTTATCAAAACACAAAAAGAGGATCAGGTTGTGATGATTCGAACAGATTGTGTCGGATTTATATCTTTTTAATGGAGGTTCACACTCCAGAGATATTAAATCCTGTTTCTTTTCACAGGAAGGTGAAAATATTTACGAACCATGAATGCCACGGCATACGCTGACGCGTCGACCATAAATGCACTTCCTAAGCAGTAAACATTAAAGGAAAATTAACATTGTGCAGGTAGCTTTCCTGGAAAGAATAAAACCCAGCTAATACCTTTATTAT
The DNA here is from genome assembly GCA_964034865.1 of Eristalis intricaria. NCBI lineage: Eukaryota > Metazoa > Arthropoda > Insecta > Diptera > Syrphidae > Eristalis > Eristalis intricaria. Next base: position 31,183,913 of record OZ035873.1, read on the forward strand.
ATGTGGGGTTAATTTTGAATGCACTTGGCGGGCAGGTATTGTCTTCTCTTCGCATGATTTGTGTGATAAGGAATTTTAAGGAAATTGTGATCCCTGTGGTTGTCGTTATGGAGTCTGGTGACGGAATTTCTGATAATCCCGACCGGACGAAGACAAATTAGTTGCACCTCTATAAGAGCTCATGATCTCAACCCACCTTAATGAGAAGTTGAACCGCTTGTAAGCCAATGTTGGTCTTCTTCTGTATTTCTCGATGTGATGCTTGGACTGTTTGCAATATGTTACTGCATGCAGAATGAACCAACAGCCTGTTCTTTTCTTGAGGAGGAGAACTTTAAATTGAAATCAAACACAGACTATAACAATGACATACATTTTCATTATAGAAGTACTTATTTTTCATTTTTATTGTTAAGAGTATAAAACAAGCGCCATTGGCCAATGCTAGGACACAATTTCTTGTGAGCACGGTCAGCACGGATGAATACTTCAACCTCTGACTGCTTAGCAAGAATTTTGTGCCTTGGTGTCATTTCTAGGAATTATACAAAGAAAAAAACAAATAATAAATCGCGTCACGGCATTGTTTTTCGAAAATACTTTTGTCGACTTCTTCGTAATATCTTGACAATTTCCACGATATTGTTGACTCTACGAATCTGCCCGAACTTCACTCCCTCACTCACACACTTCTCATTCTCTACAAGACAAATTAACTTAATATCCGTGAAATTGAATTTATTTGACGGATCATTTTATGGCAATATTTTTTAAATATGATTTCGGACTGGTGACTGACATGGCCGGCGGGGGCATAGGCAATTTTTAGATCCAATTTTGCGAAACACTCAGTACATCAGATTGTATACCGTCTCGATTTTTAGCTTCCAAGTCCAAATGTTGCATGAAAAAATAAATAATCAAGTTTCCACACCGCTCACAGTTGTTACTAGTGGCGTATCGTCATCTCTAGATAACACTTCCTTACAACTGTTAGCACACGCGGATGATATGCGTGATTGGCAGAACACATGAGTACCGAGATCAAACGCATAAGAACGAAGGGGTTAATAAGCAGTTCATTAATAGAGGCGACGCTCGAAGGATCAAGTTGACTTTTTACAGGGTGGGCCATCTAGTATTTTCTTTTTTAAATCATAGGTTATTTTGACACTAACAACTGTTTCATGTTAGAAATCTGGACAGAATGTCAGTTTTATACCTCCATGGAACGAAATGAGTCGCCCATGCCCATGTACAGCCCATGCCGAGCCCATGTGCAGACAGCCGAGGTAGCCACTTGAACGATGTTGTATTTCATAATCAATGGTAGTGTTTGTTTTCACTAACCAAGCTATAATACGTGCAAAAAATTGTGCTCAATTTATTGCATTTTTAAAAAGAAACTTGTATTTATTTGGCCCACCCTGCATAAGACACGGATCATCCTTGTTTTGCTGAACATCAATAACGGATGACGACGGTCTTGGTCTCTTCGAGGTAAAGGTTCTGCATGTGGTCTTTAGTCCTGCTGGCGTTAACGATATTTGGAGGAGAAGATTCAACCACGAACCGTACTGGATGTACAGTGATATGAGCCCAGCCAGGCGTCTATGAACCCAATGACTAAGATGGTTGGGCGATAGACAACTCAAATCCGACTGAATAATATTCGACTCCGAACCTGTCGAACAACATAACAGAAGACGTGTATAAGGTGGCGCAGACAGGTATTCAAGGACCAACTTAGGGTGCGAAACTATAGACAGCTAGCCACTAGTTGTAGATGCTTGTTGATTGAGGCCCAGGCCAATAGAAAATAATTTGGCAAATGTAAAGTTTCTCGCCTCTTATGATCTTAAACATCCTTAATGAGAATTGTACTGCATGCAACGAAAAATTGCCCCTGTTCGGTATTTCTCGAGGTGTCCAGAATGCTTAAGGCATGAATAAGAATATCCTCATCATTCCGATCCTTCCTCTTGCCACAACTATAGAGGTATGTCCCTACTCAATGTCGCGTACAAGATCCTGTCCAGCGTACTGTGTGAACGTCGAAAGCCGTTTTGCACCGCATTAATCGGCACGTACCAGTGTGGCCTCCCGCCCGGCAAATCGACAACAGACCAAATCTTCTTACTAAGGCAACTCCTGGAAAATACCAGCGAGTTTCAAATTGAAATGCACCACCTTTCTTATCGATTTTAAAGCCGCATACGACAACATTCATCGCGAGGAACTATTTGATGCAATGGCTGAATTCGAGATCCCGGAAAAAACTGATCCGTTTGTGTCGCAGTACGCTAACAAATACAGGATGTGCAGTTGGGCTTGAGGACTCCCGAGCCGTTTGAAACCTGCACCAGATTTCGGCAAGGAGATGCACCGTCATGTGATTTCTTCAATTTGGTACTGGAGAAGATAGTGCGGCGGGCAGCTGTAAACACGGAAGGTACTATATTCCGTTGGGATATGCAGACGACATCGACATCGTCGCGCGGTCCCACCGTGCCGTAGTGGAAGCATTTACGGCAATTGAAGAAGAGACAAAGCGAGCTGGTCTTAAGGTCAACGAGGATAAAACTAAGTATATGCTGTCGACCAAAAAACGATCCGTCGCACACCACCTAGGACAAAAAATCACAATCGACAGCTACAATTTCGAGCTAGTTAAGGAGTTTGTTTTCCTCGGGGTAAACGTAAACTCCACAACTGACACCATTGTGGAGATCCGACGTAGAACCGCATTTGGCAATCGGTGTTACTTCGGTTTGTTGAAACAACTGGCGTCAAGACTCCTGACTGGAAGGACTAAGGTCATGCTCTACAAAACTCTTACTATATGGAGCCGAAAGCTGGACTTTAACCACAACTGCGAAGCTGATTCTTTGTGCCTTCGAAAGAAAAATGTCGTATATATAGTCCCGTCTGCGAGGAAGGAGAATAGAGGAGAAGACACAACCGCGAACTCTACGAGCTGTACCAGGATGTAGATGTAGTCCGCTCGGCCACATCGAGCGCATGGACAACAATACTCCAGCTAAGAGGGTCTTCGAATCCGAGCATCCTGATTCGAGAAGGAGAGGAATACCGAATCTCTGGTATAAAGACCAAATAATCGCGAATGCAAGACAGCTTGGTTTTGATGACTGGAAGCAGCGTGCCCAGGACTGTCAACAATGGAAAGCAGTTATCGCTCAGGCTCGGACCCTGCATGGGTCTGCAGGCTGATGAGTAAGTTTGGAGTATCAATATATGTTTGACCAACTCAGAGCTGCTTTATAATGAAATTCTGTTTATTTGCAAAACTCCAGCAAAAAACAAAACAAAAATCGCTTATGTGGAGATGAGGCAGTGAAAATATTTCAGCTTTACAACCCGAAGAGCCCAAACGACAACATTTTGTCGCAGTCCTTCAAATAATTTTCAATAACGTAGGCATAGTGAAAAGTTTTTAACAAAGGTAATAGATAAAAAAAAACCATCCAACCAACCAAAACCACTGTCCATATACAAATTTGTAGCTGCATATCTCGAAAAATGAAATTGGATAGCATGCATAAAACAAAGTAAATGCTTCTACTACTCGATTCCAACACTGTTTTTTTTTGGAGGCATGGTGTTGCGCATAGTAGTGCAAATGCGCCTTTAGCAAATGTACGTAGATGCCCCCCCCCCCCCCCTGAATTCCAGCACTGGAAAGTTCATAATTTTCCACCATCTTCATTTATACCATTTGAGTCGGCCATATTTATTAATATTTACTTTACATGAGTCGGCCATGTTTAAGGTTCATTCCACTTGAGTCGGCCATATTTGCATGCCTTTTTTCGTTGGCTATTGAGATTCGCACAAGCGCGACGTACATTTAACGTACATTTAACGTAAACTTGATAAACTTAAATACTCCCGAGATAGTAAGTAGCACAAATATCATAAAGACATTGTATTCTCAATCTTTAATAAAGGAAATTTGAAATTTCACCCAAACTCGGTGTTATTCTCTGAATCATCTAGCGCCGCTAATTATGCGGTTTTTGGTAGCAACACATGGTATTTACTCTTTCCTGAGGAATGTATAGTCAATCCGTTAAATGTATCCGCAATAAATAAGACGCTATTGACTGCGCCAACTATCGAAGGAGAAGTCTCCTTAACATCCTATACGGCATTAATCGTGTCTGCCGATTTGTGTGCTCACCTGTACCGTGCCGTTTGTTAACAATCTGATAAGGCCTTATTAGTCACGCTTCTAGTTAAGGAAGTCGAAAATAGACCACTCTGCGGCTGGCCTTAAAAACTACCCAGGAAGTATTTTGGCACAACATAGCGAGTCATCAAAGAGGCTATTTTTAGTACTGAAATGGAGGCGGCTACGTTGTGACTGGAGGTTAAGGTGGAAAAAACGAAGTCTGTGTATGCTGCCCTGAAGGAAAGATCATAGAACATCGGTAGATAGATAGAGCTTCGCAATGGATAGATATTTTCTAGTAGAAACGCAGAATAAATTTTGCCAACCGCTGTTTCCTTGTGGCTTCTTCTTATCGCTGTATTCGCTTCGCTATAATTCCAGAACAAAATTTGAAAAGAAAAATAAATAAAAAGTTACCACCATTAAATAAAAATAAAAAAAAAAAAACAAGACGTTGATCATCCCAGTCCTGCTGTACGGCTAAATGGCACGGACAATTTCCAAAGCGGATGAAAAAGGTATCAAAATAACATTTGTAAGTGCAATCTTTGATTGCGTTGATGGTATCTGTAGGAGAGCTGCGAATTGTGCGGGATGTAAAGCAGCAGGATCATACACAGGAGTTTCAGATTCTCTCTCTTCCAAGAAGTGTACAAGGTGAATTAAAGCTTTCGGCTGACCCACGACTTGAACAACCGCGTAATGGCTAGCAACTCTCAACTTCGAGAAGACATGCAACAATGGCGATCTGAGAACACTGGCTTTGTCGTGTTCAATGATGATAACATGGCATATAATGCCATCGCCGATGAAGGGGTTCATTCCCCGTTCATATCGAAGACAGAACTCCAAGCGGTCTTCGAATCATTAAAAAAGAAAAAGTCAGTGGGAATCGACGGGATCTCGAACATTGTGTTAAGACACTTTCCCCTAGAAGTGGTTAATATGTACACAACCCTGTTTAATAATGCTCTGAATAATGCACATTATCCGGAGCATTGGAAAACGGCTATTGTGCAACCCACACCCAAGAGAGGAAAAGATTTTTCGAATCCGTGCAACCTCCGGTCAATTAGTCTCCTTCCGAACATCAGCAAGGTATTCAACTGGAGTAAGGACAAACATATTATTCCGGATAACCAATTCGGTTTCAAAGCGGGGCATGACACTATTCATGCCGCGTCGAAACTGGTGTCGGATATCCAATGGAACAAGAGCCAGAAACAATGTACGGGTGCCTGCTTGATTGACCTGGAGAAGGCCTTTGACACCGTATGGTTAGAAGGTCTTTTCTACAAGCTCAAGCTAGGGATTAGCAAACCATTGCTGTACCTACTGTGTAACATGTTTAGTCGTAGTCAAGAATGGCAACGTGACCTACACAGGTATATTTGAGGTCAAAAATGGTCTCCAACAGGGTGCCGTTAATTCGCCGATCCTGTTCAACATTTACTTGAGCGATCTTTTTATTTCTCTTCCTCATGCAATTGCGTATGCCGATGACTTGATCGTGTACAGATCAGGCAAAAAGATCGAGGAAATCACTACTCTCACGCAGGGTGACTTCGATTCATTCATGAGAAGTTGCGATGACTGGAAGTTGAGTATCAACTTCCGGAAGTCGGAAACCATTCTGTTCAGGACGCCGTTGTATAAGGCCTCGGCGGACACGAAAAATAATTGGCGAAAGTTCTCAATCGTCGGACGACACGGGGAACCACTGGCGCAAAGGACGGTAGTCAGATACCTCGGGATCTGGCTAGACCAGTATCTATATTTTAATAAACATGTAGATGCTGCTCTGGCCAGGGCCCGAGGCGCTTTTGCCCTTACAAAGACACTGTTTTACAAAAGCCAACTCGATGCGAGGGTGAAGGTTATCTGCTACATGGCCCTCATCCGGCCAATCCTGTTTGGTTCAACGTGAGTGCAAGCTTGATGGAAAAGATTCGGTTGTTTGAGAGGGCTTGTCTTAGAGCTTGCCTTCATCTTTATCGAACTCCAGAGTCCCAGTATAGAAAATTATATTCCAATGAAGTCTTATACAACAGGGCAAACCTGATAAGAGTGGACAATTTCCTGGTGAAGTTGATTCGAGGTCACACTGCTGGAGCGATGAACTCGTCCAATAACTTGATCTCAGGGGCTTACTACCCCCATCCAGAATACCACGAAAGGGTACGCCATAGTGGCTTCGTCCCCCCAGAGGCTTTTCTCCATTTAGATAAGTACGGCCTATTACAAGATATGAATGCGGTACCGCTCATCTTCTACTTAGCCCGTTCAACTGTGGATGGGAGACTCAACCACGACCGTTCCGTCGCACAACGAGCTGAGGAGGGCCTCCTCCGGTTGAGTACGGCGGTATCAAGGACAGATGTTCGGGATGATGCAATGCAACATCGAAAATTCTGGTGGCTGGGGAGCGAGGGAACTCCCTCGTCGAACCCTTTAGACCCGGGGTAGAAAGGGTAGTACAGATCCCCTTATGGGGAGTAGTCGGTCCTGTCTTGCAGTGAATTGGTGCATATCCATCAGCTGTAACCTGCGGCCGACTTATCATAGCAAAAAAAATAAATCTTAACTATAAAGCAGAAAGTTTGTGTGTCTGACCGACAAATGCTCCGAAACAACACGTCGCAGATCTCTGAAATTTTCAACAAAAATCATTCGAAAATTTAGATGCTGAATGTGATCTCTAGAGTGAATGTGATTTTTAGTCGGTACGACATACGGTTCGGAAATAAAATTCTCAAAATAAGGGTGGCTGCATCAATCCGGTATGAAACCATTTCAAGTTGCGTAGTCGTGAATATCAACCAACCCCCAGTGTGTTGTAACTTCCATGCACACACACATTTTTCATATTTTGCTTATGTGCAACCATTCAATTTTTTTACGTCTCAATCGAACATATACGAACGACTGCCTGAGTCAACAAACGAAAAGGAAACAATAAACATTTTCGCACTTTTCTTTTTTTGTCATACCCAAACTATCTATGCATGTACATTGTATACACAGCTACACACAAATCATTCAATTTTGCTGAAATTGTGAATATTGAACGAACGGATTCGCCGATTTAGATAAAATTCCAGAGCTAGACTAATTACATAATGTGTTACAAGATAGGCTAATTTTTTCATGGTCCATGAAGTTTTACTTCAATTTGCACAACAAGTGAACATCGCGCGAGTTACGTCTTCTACCACCTCGCCCCTTGAGTCATCATGATCTCATGATCTCTCCGCTACTTCGTCGCTAGCTCTACCGGATGCAGTGTCAGCGGAATAATATTTATTGTATCTTACCAAAATCGATGTGATTGCACAGGTGATCGCATGAACTGCAGACTTGCCGACTCAGCGTCTGGGAGCCTTCTGCTCCACATAAAGTTCATGCAATCACCTCTGCAACTGAGAAGTATCATTAAATATTGTAATATCGAATTTTGTCAGTCTATTGAGTGCAGTCGCACAATAAAGTTGTCTTTTTTTGAAAATCGGTTTGTCAAACGACTTATTTCGCTCAGTTACATAGATGGGATTTCCAAGAACTCTTTTTTTATGAATCCGTTGATATCCCTCCACGTTGTGTGTAAATGGTTGAGAAAAAACCGTAATTTCCATCCGTTTTGCTGCAGCATACATTGATAATTCAAACTTCAACATGTATGCACACAGCCAACGAATTGTACTCATTATGAGTAGGGATGTGAATGAGAGATTGGGATAGGCATCAATGGCAAAAGAAAATTCAAATTCTTCTCTGAGATCTGGTTTGAGCAGTCTTATTATTGTTTTAAATTAAAAAGTGCGGTAATAATGCAGGTAATGTGGGTCGCCGTGGCGTAGTGTGTTAGTGCGTCGACTCCTACGCAGAGGGTGCCAGGTTCGATACCCGAATTTACCACCTTTCATAATTCACGGCTCCACCTCTTTGGAGTCACTGACAATGCTCAAAGAGTATTCCTGTCTAGAAAGAGCTTTTCAACTTCGCCGTTCGGAGTCGGCATAAAACTGTAGGTCCCTTTGACTCGTGAAAGAACAATAGCACGCACAACACGAGTGGTTGCTGAGAAAACCCCAGACCAGGGTCCGCCTCGGACTGTCGCGCTCCAATATTATGGTGGATGGTTGATTGTTAAGGAGATTTCTTTCTGATTCAGTTGTGCATATTATATTTGTGTTTCATTCAATTTATGAATGTCGGTAATTGGTTTGGTAGCGGTTGGTGTAGGAGTACTGCCGCTGTTTGCTTTACTACATTTTGTTTTATCCTTCAGTTAAGAGTCGCGACAGCGTTGTTATTTATAATGATAATTTGCGGACCAACTGGCGAAAATGGAGCGCCTCTTAATTCCCTGAGCGGTGGGCTACATTGAACTAAATAAACGAACTGGTTCAATAAATAGATTTTAATTAAACAGAACGCTCTTGGGACTGAGCTAAAATGAACAAGCCTGGTCTGTACAGAACACTGGCCGACTGGAGATGCTGCCGCAAAACTTAATATCACATAAAACAACGGTGATCATATTTTAGATCTCCAAATAATGAACAATTGAAAAAGTAACAAATTTCAAACCAATTTAAAATGTCGTATGTATTTCATCTGATTAAAATGTACTTTTAAAAAAGTCTTTGCTTTGCAAACTCCTCCCACAGTCTTCTGATTGTCTACCCATTCTGTGAAAGTGACATTACAAACGCTGATCACTGTCATGAATATTGAAACTGCATATCGTTCAAATAATATACATTAATTTTGTTCAACTATGTCACAACCTAGAACTGCACGGAGAAGTATCCATTATAAAACTTCAACTTTAACAAATACTCCGAGCCATTGACTACACATCACGTGTTTTTTGATTTTTCTTTTTTTAATAATTGTTGGCAAAATACACTCATCTCTAGTTGTTACCAGTTTTAATTTAAGATCATTGATGATCAGGGACACTTACGGCAAGGGCCCAGGACAGATGTACCTGGGCTTTAATCTGTAAAATGTTATTATAAAAATTACTAGTTTTTTGTGGACATTAAAAAAAAGCAGACTTCATTTCCTCGTTTAAAATAGTTGGGCACTTTTGTTGCGAAAAAAGGTTAAAATTAAAGTTTCAAAATTCTTTCCACTGACTATATTTCTTATTCTATATCAACTGCATCGCAAATTTGTTTTAATTTTTGTGTGCCAGGTTCGATAACAGAATTTACCAACATTCATAATTCACACATATTACTTCTGGTTAGAAAAAGTTTATTAAACTTTGCCTTTCGGAGTCGGCTTAGAACTGTAGGTCCCATTAGATTCGTGAAAAAATAAAAGCACTCTCCAGCTCCGTCTATGACTGTCGCAACCATATAATTATTATTATTACATATAAGGTTAGGTTAGATAAGTGGACAGACATGATTAGCGATGCCTCACTCAGGTCCTCTGGATTGTTCCCATTCCAGGAGGAGGGTTTTGAGCATCCTGTACCCCACTCGCACTCCAGTTGTTGTTGTCTGCTGCTGCAGCCGAGATAATCCCACTTTTCCTGTAGGTGAGATTTTCCTTCCAGCCATCCCGAAATCCTGACGAACCTGGAAATAGATGTTCGTGCATAGCTGCAAGTTCTTGGAGGTCTTCGAAAAAAATTTCTCAGAGTTCTTTATCTCAATATGCAGAGGCTTAGGCATTGACAATGATAGCGAAATGAAATACAGGACAAATAATGAACCACTTCTAAAATACTAAACATTTTTATGTTTTTATGTACAAAATATTTGCCCTTTTACAATATTGTTTACCAGCTTGTAATAAATTAATAAATGTATACAAAATAATTCATAATGAACATCGCTGTCAAATACAGAACGGGTGGTCATTCATTATTATAATGAACGGATGATCATCGTACATATAACACATAATGTCGAAGTGGCAACAACATAGCTGAGAGGGAGACCTTAACCCACTTCTTTTGCACTTGCCCGACTCTTGCAAGTGCCATACAGCGAGCCCTTGTCCAATCACTTGACGAGATTTCTGCGAAAGATATTAAAGAACGAATTCCCTCCTTAAACATCTTTGGTTCGATTTAGGGGTATCTTAAAAATACACTTTACATAAAATGTGCCAGCGCTGTGGCTGTAAAACGGCACATAGTTCGAATTAGGTTCTCACCGAACCACCACTTTTACCAACCTCCCTAGCCGAGAATGCTCTTCAGTGTGTGTTCAACCTTCCTACGGGATGGAAACCACATCTTGTGCGCTCATATGGGCCGGCGCCCACTTCGTATGCATGGAAATAGTTGCAGATCCTGTCTGAAACTCAGTACACAGACTTCCTCCACAGACTCCTACGCAGAGGGTGCCAGGTTCGATACCCGAATTTACCACCTTTGATATTTCACGGCTCCACCTCTTTCGAGTCACTGACAATGCTCAAAGAGTATTCCTGTCTAGAAAGAGCTTCTCTCAGCTTCTCTTCGCCGTTCGGAGTCGGCATTAAGCTGTAGGTCCCTTCCACTCGTGAAAGAACAATAGCACGCACAACACGTGTGGTTGCTGAGAAGCTAGGCCCAGGTCCGCCTCGGACGGTTGCGCCACCCATATTATTATTATTATTATTATTATTATAATAATGCAGGTAAAGTACCGGTTGAAGAAAGAAACCCGGGCAAAGCCGGGTACGAAATCTAGTACAGTGGACTCCCACTAAGTTGAATTGTCACGGGATACCAAAATTTGTTCGAGTTTGAGAGAGTTTGACTTAGAGAGATGTTTTTGTATGGAAAGTTGAGGGAAATGTATGTAAAATACGGCGAAAAGTTTGAGTAAGGGAGAGTTTCGACTTCAGGAGAGTTCGACTTAGGGAGAGTCCACTGTATATATATAAAGAAAAAAAATGTATGCACAAATGTACATAAGGGTGTACCCTTGTATACACACTGTACATAGTAAGTACATACATATAAATATAAATATATATACATAAGTCTATATACTCGTAAATAAATATAAACAAATTTTTTCTTAATATTAAGTGTTGTTCAGTATTGAACTAGTTTGTTCAAATACAAATACAATATTAGTTAAAGTCGAAAGATATATGATAAGATTAAGTTTAGCTTAGAGTGCCCGCTTAGGGCCAGTAAGTTAGAAATAGTAACACTGTTCGTCCAACTAGTTTTAAGCATTTTTGTCTAGTATGTAAGTTTGTTATGAATTTGAAATAAAAATTAATTAAAAAAAAGGAGTTTGAGATTTAGCGCCTAAGATTGCTGGGGGATGTAGAGCGCCAGGACAATTGGTCACGAACTTAATAGTCTTCGATCACGAGATTGTGAGACAAAGCAACAGAGAACGGCCGCTAGCGCACAAATCGAAGGAAGACCGTAGCCAACGGCAATATCCATTCGACCACGTAGAGGGAAATAACACAGGGTCTTCGAGGGTCTTTGAATCCGAAGTTTCTCGATTAATAAGGAGAAAAAAGGACGCTAGTGGCGGACGCTCAGTGATTCTGATCAGTGACTAGACCACATTAATGATTGTTAATACACTAATTCATTGAACCAGTGCACCGGAGCATTGTGAAATGATAGAAGGCAACTTAGAAAGACTGCTCAGACTCTCCATGGATCGTAAGCCGGATAAGTAATTATTTACTGCATGCGAATCTTAAGTAAATACTGAACGAAATTGCTTCCAGGACTTCAAGTACCACGTAGACCGTCTTCTTCTAGAAAACCTACTGCCTTAAAGCATCCCATCCACGGTTCTCCTCCATGCAATATTCTTGCATATGTAAAAGAAAACAGGTCGCCAAAGCCAAATCACTTCGTAAGATTCATTCAAATAATCCTGAGGCCCCCGTGTACAAGCGAATGTCATTTGAATATGTGAACATGACATATAGACTCTACTCCATGCCCAGCTGCATTTCGCAAATTGCCAAATGCTCATGCAACAAGTAGCCAACGTCTGATACGAGCCGTCATAAGTAATGAGTACATGAGTCACGTCATACAGCGGCTTAGCCGTTAGGCATTACCAAGCACTCGCCATTGCCAGATTCCAACTAAAACCATTGAGTCCAACCGGTTTGCAGTTCCTTCGCTGGCACAGCAACACACGTGCCAATCGTTAAACTTGCCACTTGCAAGACCATCGACGGCAGACTTGCTCTCCGTGCATTTGGGTCTCTAGAGTGGTGTACATCAATCGCGCTGTTCTGAAAGGAACGATAGACGCAGTTGAACAAGTGCTTCGATATATCGCCGTGTTTAGCGGCATGTGCCCCACAAGGCCATTTTATGCGCACACGCGTCTGATTTTCTGATCTCTTCGTCATTTTCCCATCAAGGAATAGACACCATTGACTGCATTGTCTGTTTTTTTTTTTTTTTGGATTGCAGTGCGTGGTGGGAACGTACGCTTTCCGAACTTAGGGGTGCCACTGAGATTTTGTTCGGCCAAGTTATTTAGGGGTGGCAACGGGCATAATTGAACGTTGATCCATTTAGAGAGTAAACATTAAATTAACAGAATTCAATGAATGTGGAGAAGAGGGTAAATGTTGATTAATTGAATTGAACTTGTGGACGAGCGGCGGCGGCCTTCGTACGCACACGACTGGCGCACGTCCGTGGGAAAGCAGCACGCAAGCGTTGTGTAATAATTTCGATACGAGAATTTAATTACAAACAAGTGTTCATCACTTGAGAATTTCAAGTGCAGATGTTGGAAAGTATGCACTTGCGACGCATTCCTCATTAATTGAGTTTTCTGCATTTCTGTAATGCGTTCGAAATGTGTGCGTTCCGTGGTTCGGCTGCGGTGCAGTGGTTTAGTGAACTAACAACTTTTGAGTTGTTTTATAAGTACGCTGAATATGAAATATCACTGAGCAAAATGCTGATAAGGGTACGGCCTCGGAAAATTGAGCAATTTGTCAAAAGGCGAATGCGAATCGTCTTGTATAGTTTTGTGTGGAAAGTAGTTGAGTATATGTTGTTGAAAACAGACAGAAGCCTTGACCTATGGTCAAATTGTTGGTCAGTTTAGGAATGATGGAGGAGCATCACAAAGCCCTTCGCGGTCCACATTTACACACTATTTTATCAGCTACGTTTAGAGGGTGTAACCGGCCTTAAAATAGATGAAAAGGTGATGTGTATCGACACGAAATTCGTTGGTCTTCTCCGGGACTTGCATTAGTGCGAAAATATGTTCTACTGTCGTTTTACCGGGCCAGAAGCCGCTCTGGTACGTGTCCATTAGTTCGTGCAAAACACCTTTAGACACGCACACAGTACGCTGGACAGGATCTTGTAGGCGATGTTCAGCAGGGATATACATCTGTTGTTACTGCAGGATTTAGTAGCCGTTCTTGTGGAGACATCCAGTCGCCGGGCATGCTTCCGTCTTCCCAAGTTCTGGGGATGATCTGCTGCATGCCCCCTACCAAAATATCGTCACCGGCATCGAAGAGCTCTGATGGCAAGGCGCCTGAGCTTGTGTCCTTGTTGTTCTTCAGATTGTTAACGGTTGTGCCGACTTTTGCAAAGCTATTTGGGAAGACTACTTCGGCGACTGGTGTTGGGATTTCTTAATGCCCTATCAGTCTCTCCTGGTCAGGACCATTAAGCAGTTCTTAGAAGAGCAGCTTCAATACATCCACTATTCTGTAACCTTCACAATTTCGAAGAGCCTGGGTGCCTTTCCCTGCTTAGGCCGTGTAGAGCGTATGAACAACTTAGCTCCTGTCCGAAGAATCTTCAACTCGAACCCTGTGTGACAACCCAACGTCCACGTACAAGGTGGCACACACAAGTCGAGCGGGCTTCAGGCGGCTTTGTGTGCGAAACTGGAGACAGCTGGTAAGATGAGGCCCAGGTCCACCTCAGACTATAGAGCCCTAAGAAGATGGAGAAGAAAAGGTGCCGACGGACAGGCTTTTTGAATTCTTATAAAATGCCCTAATTTTGGCTCAGGGTGCCAAATCGAAATACAGTGGACTCCCCCTAAGTCGAATTGTCACGGGATACCAAAATTTGTTCGAGTTAGAGAGAGTTTGACTTAGAGAGAGGTTTTTGTATGGAAAGTTGAGGGAAGTGTATGTAAAATATGGCGAAAAAGTTCGAGTAAGGGAGAGTTTCGACTTAAGGAGAGTTCGACTTAGGGAGAGTCCACTGTATACCAAAAAATAAGCCTTGTGGAATCGAACGACTTTTTAAAATCATTAATTTCGAGACCGTCGTACTTAACTCAGATGTCAGTTAAATGCATGACCACCCGCAAGTCTTTGTACGTACATGCTCTCATATATCGTGGACATTGACATCATCGAAAGTGATGTCCGAAGTAGACAGCTGAGCTTCGGAAAGACCAAGCTAACGCTTAAAAAGGGTTTTCCAATAGAACTTGACAACTTTTTTTATTTTAATTAAACGCAAACTTATCGGCTTGAAGTATAATCAAAACACTTACGAATGGAACACGAATTCGTTCATAAGCCCATCGCTGGCACGTTTGCAGAGGTCGGTTCGTTGGACCCAATTTTCAACGACTCGGTCACAAATTTCAGCCGAAACGGCCACTATTTCGCGTTCAATGTTTGCTCTCAGTTTTTCCAATGTCGTCGGCTTGTTGGTATGAACCAATGGCTTAACGTAGCCCCACAGAAAATAGTCAAGCAGCGTTAAATCGCACGAACGAGGATTTAATTTTAAGACATTCTTGTAAGCACTTCAAGTGTTTTTCTCTACTAAAATCCAGACGTTTCACTTCAGACAAGAAGTTGAGTCAAAGTTGAAATTTTAATGAAGAGACTAGGGACAAAAAACAATTTGCATGTGTGACTTACAAAACGGATCATTTACAGGCCCGGCGGCCAACTACTTGAGGGGGCCGACCTTACACGCCATCACCCTTCAATGGTGAGAATTTTCAGTAAAATGGATTTTTCTGCGAACATTTTTCCGGTTCTAGCGAAGCTTACACCATTCTATGATTTCGCGTTCAAAGTTTGGCCCATTCAACGATTCCAGGAAAATGAGATTATAACTTTTAACGATAGAACTTTCCATAAATGTCTCTTGTCAAACAAGGGCAAAGTTCAATTGGGCGGGATTAATGCTTTTTGAGAATGAATCATGGAGTTGCCAATCCGACTTGCTTCTCTTACAGCGTAGACAACTAAATGTTGGCAGTTCAACAGCGGCGCAAAATAAAACGCAAGGTATCGTTGGTCGACGCTGTATTATTGCCCCTCACCTATAAAGTTGTAAATACAAAGTCTGTTGCATTTATTTATTTATTAAAGGCCAATGCTGGACAGCCACAACTACGGCTGGCTTTGGGATCAAGCAACTAAATATGATGACGAAGACGATCGGGAGCTGTTTTGGAAGGGCAAGAAGGTGGACGCCATCATGAAGATCCAGAACGATGTCAATTTGGGTGTGAAACGAGATCGTTTCTACAAAATTTCGAGATGAACCGTTGTAATAAAACTCAAAGAGATGCAAAACAAAATCGAAAATAAATTAGTAAATTAAAAAGGAACAATAAACTAACCAAATATAAATATAACATATAAGTGGGTCGCCGTGGCGTAGTGTGTTAGTGCGTCGACTCCTACGCAGAGGGTGCCAGGTTCGATACCCGAATTTACCACCTTTGATAATTCACGGCTCCACCTCTTTCGAGTCACTGACAATGCTCAAAGAGTATTCCTGTCTAGATAGAGCTTCTCAACTTCGGAGTCGGCATTAAACTGTAGGTCCCTTCCACGCCTGAGAGAACAATCGCACCCACAACACGAGTGGTTTCTGAGAAGCTAGGCCCTGGCCCTCTACGGGCTGTAGCGCCACCCAAATTATTATTATTACATAGGCACGTTAAAAACTTGCCAATTTACCTACAACGTGTCCAAATACCTTTTGGCAATGAAGCAAAATACCTCGGGATGACTCTTGACGTAAAACTCAAGTGGAAGGAGCACGTTAAGAAGAAACGTGCAAAACTTGACATGAAATATAAAGATATGTACTGGCTTATTGGTAAACATTCCAAGCTAAGTATTGACAACAAACTGCTTGTATACAAGCAAATCCTAAAACCCGTTTTGACGTATGGCGTACAAGTTTGGGGCTGTACCAAAGGAAGTAATTTGAACATAATACAGACTTTTCAAAATAAGGTGCTTAGAACTATCGTTAATGCACCATGGTATACCAGACACGACGATAACCACAGAGATCTTGGAGTATTAGCACTCCAAGATGAAGTTAAGAACTTTGCTGGTAAACATAAGCGCCGCCTAGAAGAGCACAAAAACTCTGCATCCTTGAGGAAACTAATGTTTTGCGCCGACTTTAAAGGACAAGACCCATTGATCTCGTGCATGGTTGCGGTGTTAGCAGGCACTTTCATTGGAGAGTAACCAGCCGATCAGTACCTAAATTATGAAATCCAAACTACTGGTTAAGTGCTTCACTTAGGTTAGGTTAGGTTAGATAAGCGGGCTGCTAGTGTATTCACCAGCACACTTTGACCAATATGGTTCATTGTGATACCCATAGTCAGACTACAAGTGCTTCATTTAGTTGTAGTCTTAATAAATTCAGGGAGGTGGTTTTAGTGAGTAAAAATCTCACACTTCTCTGTGCGAACGTTCGCCATAGACTCTTGTCGAAGATTTCCACCAAGCCACGGAAAAGAAAAAAAAATCGTACTCACGGCATAATGAACGTATGGAAGCTCCTTTCTTATTTTTTTCTAAAATTTCGCTTTTGTTTTTCATTGATAGTTTTAGAACTTTCTTAATGACACCCAGTTTTAAAACTCAAAAGCGACTGATCACTGCACTGAATTCATTAAACTAACAAACATGCTTTCAATACATACACATCCTCACAAAATTATTCGCACAAAGACTTTACAGCCAAATTTATTTAATATTTTCTATGTACAACTTAAAAAGTAACTGTTTTTTTGTATTATACATCTGCTCTATATATTCAAGGTTCAAACTGATGGAATCAACCCTAAGGGTATTTTTTTTCCCGACTTCTCCGAATACGGCAAGAGGAAAGCAGACACAAAATTATCCGCACAAACTCAAGCGTTGTGTTATAATAACCGCTCATTCTGTTGAATGCTGTGATCGAGCCAACAAGCAGAAGGATAGAGGATATTTCTTAGAAAATAAAATAAAAAAACGAACAAAATCGGAAACTTCTAGAAGAGCGAAAGGTTATTTTAAAGTTAGTTTGCGAACGCAAAACGTACCGAGAGACTGGTGAACTTGTTGGAAGACCCTATACCGTAGTTAGGGATGTTGTCCATAAGTTCAGAAATGAGGGTTGTTTAGAAAATAAGAAAGGTAGGGGTCGAAAAAAAATATTAACGGAGGCAAATGAGAGGCATATTGTCAAGAAAATCAAGAAAAACCCTAAGACGCCAGTACAATTATTGACCGCAGAGATGTCAGGCATCATTAAAAAACCACTCTCTGTCGAAACAGTAAGGCGGACTTTAAGGTCAAATAATTTTAACGGTTGAGTTGCACGTCGAAAACCCTTTATTTCCAAAGTTAACAAAGAAAAAAGACTCGCATTCGCCAAAGAGTATGTTAACAAGACTGAAGTGGATTTGTCCCATGGTGAAATCAACGCTCTCAAGTACAGGTGGAGACAAATTGGAATCTGGCAGTGTTGAACTAGCTGCAAAATGAGCCGCAAGCAGATTAGCTTTGTCTAAAGAGCTGACAGCTGGAATGTCATTGTAAATGAGCGTGAGAATTGAAAACTTGGCGGAATTCTTTACGTTTTTTACAAATGACCAAAAGTTTTTGCTACCCTTGGGACATTGTAGCACTTTTTGCCTCAACTTTTGCTCATAAGAGAATTTCACACGTCTGATAGTTGCATTGCAGTCATTTCTGGCCCGTTTAAACTTCTTCCGGTTTTCCTCAGTAGGGTTGGCTTTGTATGTCCGGAAATTCAACACTCTCATCCTAATAGCCTCTTTACAGTCAAGCCATGCGTTTGCTTTGGGCTTGATACTCTTCACTCTGTGAGGAATGAAGGTTCTCATGCCCAGCAGAAGAATATTTGTGATCATATCAGCAGCGGCATCTACTTCACTATCGAGGAAGCTCAGTGACCAGTTAAAATTCCTAAAGAAGTTGTTCAGTTTGTTCCAATCGGCTTTCTCGTACAGCCAAACTGTTCTTTTAGGAATTTGTTCTCTAACTATGTGTGGTGATACGAGAATTTTGCTGATACGACACAATGGTCCGACGAGCCTAGAGGCGACAGTATGTCAACAGAATATTTATCAGGATGAGAGGTGAGAAACAGGTCCAGGGTGTTGGCGGAATGATCTGCAATGTCGGGTATTCGTGTGGGCCTCGGCAAAGATTTCGACGTACCTTCCTTCGGGTGTTGTCTGGCCTGAATGCCGAAGCCAATTAGAATTGTGTACATTGAAATCGCCCGCAATTGCAATTTCAGTGCGAGGATACAGGGATACAATTCTTGAGATGGAATCGTATAGCGCATCAAATTCGTTAAAAGTTGAATTGCTATCCAAGCTTGGACTTAAGTGTAGTGGATTAAATGCTTACGGACATGGAGTTTTAACCACAGAAAATTAAATTCGGATTGGAACAGAGACCGTATTGTGGTTGAATTTGGTAAGCTACATCACTACGCACGTAAATGGCGAGACCGCGGTGTAAAAAGAAGAGCGGCACCAAGCTATATCCAGGCAGGTTCATATCTGATAATTCGGTATTCTCACCTACCTGTGTTTCACTCAGCGCCAAGATAGCTGGTTTGAAACGGGATAGGTGGACATACACAGCGAAGAGATTCGCTCTAAGCCCACGCACATTGCTCACATCAACCCTAAAACTTCCCATAAAGGACAAATCGCAGATATGAAAAAACCAACTCCGACTGCAAGTGGTGAAGCAGAAATGAGAAGTGCAAATTCAAAATTAGCTTCCCAACAACAATCGATGTAGGTGTTATGCCCATACATCGATTCGAGTTGGTCCACCAACAAATTCACACTTCTAAGATCCGCTATGTCAGATGTTACGCACTCTCAGTCATTGCATCAGCCCGCCTGATGGAATCAAACGGGAGTTGCGACCGAGAATGCGCAACAGTGGCTTGTGAAGGAAAGGGGCGAGAGGGAGCGGACCGGACGCACTCGACACCGAAACACTTCTTACTAGCACTTTTTTTTCCGGGCACTCGCGGAGCTTTTGAGGGTGGAGGGACCGCGGGGTTTTTTTTTTTTTTTTGCTGTTGCACTCGCGTTTTGCACGGACGGAGACAAGTGCACGCGTCGGAGGATGGCACAGAACTCGATGGTACGATGGTGAAACATGGCGGTGGTAATATCATGATGTGGGGGTGTATGTCTGCGCGGGGGGTTGGTCAAATGGAGTTCATTGACTATAGAATGAACCAATATGACTACCTCGACATCCTAAAAAGAAATGTGCAGCAAAGCGCTACTAAAATGGGTCTAGGGTCAAATTATGTCTTTCAACAAGACAACGACCCAAAGCACACTGCTCACAATGTAAAAATGTGGCTGCTTTTCAATGCTCGCTCGCAGCTCAAAACGCCTCCACAGTCACCCGACATCAACCCCATTGAACATTTGTGGGCTGAGCTTGAAAAATATTTGAAATCGAGCTATCAGCAGCAAAGCATCTCTTAAAGAAGCTCTACAACGAGAATGGGAACTTTTACGCCCAGATTTTGCACTGCATTTGCAAGAAACTTGTCGGGAGTATGTCAAAACGACTGAGAGCCGTTATTGATGCTAAGGGTGGTGCAACTAGATACTGATGTGCCACTCACCTACTTTATTTTATGTATTTTTTCATATTTTTATTTTTGTGCGAATAATTTTGTGTTACGTTTAATTGAAGTCAGTTTGTTTTTTTTTTCGTTTTTGCCTACTTGGATTTATTAATATTTGATTTTTTTTTGTACTAATTTTTAATCTTTTGTGAGTGTGCCTGTACCAGGGCTCATCTCTCTTTATGGATGGCGGCGGAGGAGTTGGAAACTGTCTGGCCAACGGCGGCATCCGAAACTCCAGTCGGACGGAGTTATCTGGTGCGCAGTCCTTCTAGAGCTACCTCGACATTTTCGGAGCACAGGTCTAGAAAGTTCTTTTAAGACCAGGTCGGGGCCTTGGAATTGAGATGGCGGCGGAAGATCCCATCAGCGAGGTTACCGACTCCGGATAAACCCGGACCCTCCGCCCGAGGGTTAAAGAATAGGGCCTGGCCTCCCAGTTGGGGGTTGTGCGTCGGGTTAGCTCCCTCACCACGTAAAAATATTATGGTTCAGAGACAACCAACTGCCTCGGATACGGACGGAATTAATGTTGACGACCCCAGCAAACGTTACAAGGACAACGATTTTCGGTTCTGCACGTGGAATGTTAGGTCCCTTAACAGACCACGTGCAGCCGAAGAACTCGCGGAGGCCCTGGACTGCTACAAAGCAGACAGGGCCGGGCAAGAAGAGGATGAGAAACTGCGACATCTACTACGGTGATTGCAACAGGGAGAGGCGCTTATTTGGATGTGGATTTGTTGTTCGAGGCAGACTTAGGCAAAAAGTCTTAAGCTTTGTCTGTAAAAGCGAACGCCTCATAACAATCCGGATCAAGGCTAAATTCGGGAACATCAGCCTGTTTCTCGCCCACGCCCCGACAGAGGACAAAGATGTAAACAGCAAGGATGACTTCTATGATCTCCTAGAAAGGACCTACGATCAGTGCCCCAGCTTCGACACCAAGATCGTTCTAGGAGATGTCAATGCAAAGCTGGGTAAGGAAGACATCATTGCCAAAGTCATCGGGAAACACAGCCTGCACGACACCACATCCGATAACGCACTCAGGCTGGACTTTGTCACGGGACGTAATCTCTCTGTAGCTAGCACGCGGTTCCCACACCTCAACATCCATAAAGGGACCTGGCGGTCCCCCGATCAATCAACCGTCAACCAGATTGATCATGTTGCGATCGACGTCAGACACTCCTCCAGCATTCTCGATGTCCGAATATTCCGAGGAGCCAACATCGACTCGGACCATTTCCTTGTTGTAGCCAAGGTAAGAACTCGCATATCAAGAGATCAACGGAGTCGAGAAAGGACACCACGGTTTGACGTCGGAAAGCTACAATTGCAACGGAATGCTAGGATCTTTTCCTTGTTGTAGCCAAGGTCGATCGAGTCGATCGAGTGTCCCGGAATCTCCCTCTAAGTTCGTCGCCACCTGCGCAAACAATCGAAGAAGATTTGAGGCGTTGTCAAGAAGCCATCAAAGATGCTGCCACTGATGTGCTGGGTTTTACGCCAACAGCTAGAAAAAAACCCATGGTTTGACAACGAGTGTATGCTGGCACATGCAGCGAAGCTCGAAGCTTACAAATCAACGCTGCAACGAACGACGAGAGCTGTTCGTGAGCTCTACGAACAGAGACGAAGGGATGAGACCCGGCTTCTCAGGGGAAAGAAGAAAGAGCACGAGAAGCGCGCGATCGAGGAGATGGAGAGGTGCTACGGTAGGAACGATGTCCGAAAGTTTTACCAGAGGGTGAAACTGTTATCCAGTGGATATAAGGTTCGGACAGAAGCCTGTCGGGACGAGAATGGACAACTAGTAGTAGAGTCGCAGTCGATACTGAGATACGGCGATGATGACACCAATACCGCTGTCAGGCAGAATGTCCCACTCGGACTATGGACGATGATCGACGAGAATTCCGTCCAGCCGACTTAGACGAGGTCAAGATAGCCATATCAAGACTGAAGTCTAACAAAGCTGCCGGTGCGGACGGACTGTCCGCTGAAATCTTTAAGGCAGCTGGAGATGATCTGGTTGGGCGTATGCACCAGCTCATCTGTAAGATATGGTCGGAGGAGGGCATGCCCGGTGAGTGGAATCTCAGTATCGTTTGCCCGATCCATAAGAATGGAGACCCCTTTGACTGCTCCAAGTATAGAGGGATAAGTCTCCTGAACATCGCCCACAAGCTCTTCTCTGCCGTTTTGTGTACTCGCCTGAAGCCGTTTATAAATAACCTGATATGTCCATATCAGTGTGGCTTCAGGCCAGGGAAGCCCACCATCGACCGGATTTTCAAACTACGGCAGATCCTGGAAAAGACCCAAGAAATGCAGATCGACACCCACCACCTTTTTGTCGATTTCAAGGCCGTATATGACAGCGTGCATAGGGACGAGCTATACAACGCCATGTCTAGTTTTGACATTCCTGCCAAACTCGTCAGGTTGTGCAGGATGACGATGGAGAATGCTCGCTGCTCCATCAAGGTCGGTAACGAACTCACCGAGACCTTCAATGTCAAAAAAGGATTTAGACAAGGCGACGCGCTGTCATGTGATTTCTTTAAAATCATCCTGGAGAAGATCGTGCAAGACTCACACGCCAACACTAGAGGCACGATCTTTCAGAAGTCCGTACAACTGCTAGCATACGCGGGTGACATTGACGTGATTGGCAGAACACAGCGAGCCGTCAATGAGGCGTTTGCTGGCATTGAGGCGGAAGCGGCTAAAATGGGTTTAGCGGTGAACGAGGACAAAACGAAGTATATGCTGTCATTAAGAAAGGACACACAACATCGAAGTCTTGGACAGAGCGTCACAATGGGCAGCTATAACTTCGAGGTAGTCAAGGACTTCGTCTACCTCGGCTCCGCAGTAAACAGTACAAGCAACATCAGTACCGAGATCAAACGCAGAGTATCTCGTGCCAACCGCTGTTTCTATGGGCTCAAGAGGCAATTGAGTAGTAGAGCCATCTCTCGAAGGACCAAGCTGACTTTATACAAGTCCTTGATCATCCCAGCCCTACTGTGTACGGCGCGGAGGCAAGGACAATCTCAAAAGCGGATGAGGAAGTCCTTGGTATTTTCGAGAGAAAAGTTCTGCGTGCGATCTTTGGTCCTGTTTGCGTTGACGGTTTCTGGAGGAGAAGATTCAACCACGAACTGTACGAGCTGTACAGCGACATGAGTCTAGTCAGGCGTCTTCGGATCCAACGCCTAAGATGGCTAGGCCATGTAGAGCGTATGGGCAACTCAGCTCCGGCCCGGAGAGTCTTCGACTCCGAACCCGTGGGACAACGCAACAGAGGACGCCCGCGTTTAAGGTGGCGCACCCAGGTGGAGAAGGACCTCAACCAACTTGGCGTGCGACGCTGGAGACAGCTAGCCAGAGACCGTGCTAGCTGGAGAGGCTTGTTGATTGAGGCCCAGGTCCACCCCGGACTGTAGCTCCAAATGAAGAAGAAGAATTTTAAACTTTTACTAATTAAATTTTTTTTAACTTACGACTAAGCTAGTGGAATATAGCTTATTTCGTTAAATGAAGTCTTGTGCGAATAATTTTGTGAGGATGTGTACATTCATCGTTCTATTACTCAGAAGTAGCGGTAAGATAACTGCCGAGGGAAAAAGTAACGCAAGAGAAAACAACAACGATTGCCAAGAAACTGAGCAAAAAAATATGCATAAAAGAACAAATGTTGCACTTTTCGAGTAACTTTGTTTTTAAAGTTCAACGGTGTTGTAAATATAGCTGTTGCGAAAACCAAGGAGTTGCGTAAATCGACAGTTACGTAAAGTAAAGGCTACTAGTGCCTACGTAAAGTAAAGGCTACTAGTGCCTTTACTTTACGTAAAATTCGAGTTTAAATTCGTTTATTATTAAGGGCCATTGTCACTACTCGAATGGATAACCGATTTAAATTCTGTATCTTTGTTCTGTTGTTGTATTTTGTTTCTTTTGTTCATTTTAGTTTGTTTGCGAATTTCTTGAAAATGAAATTATGAAATAATGTTTTCGTAATGAATTTTAGCAGGAATCTTTTTTTTCCATGGAGGGGCAACTCCCTTACGCGGACCAAGGTGCTGCAACCGTTGCTGTCCGCCTATGGGAGCTCTAACCTGTAGTAAGATTTTGCTGACTTCGAATGTCACTCATGCGCTTTGTGCCTACCAAATTGATAAAGAATTGCGATGAGCGACTGAGTTGCCGTGCCATCGGCTGCTCAAAGGAGTTAACATGTTATCACTTGCCACGCCTTTCATCAGACTCCCTGTCTCAAAAATCGACTGAAAGAACGGACTTGAGCACAAGCTCGTTGCTTCAATTGAATTGAATTGAAAAACGAACAAGTAACGTCGCGACGGAAGAGAACATATCATTTAAACGCACGTATGCCATGTACGTACCAACTTAGATCCGGAAACAAATGGGCGCCTTGCTAAACACAAAACCGCAAACCCCTTAATCAGAAATGTTCCCACGACTTGACTGTTGATAAGATCCAAAGAAGTCCAAGTTCTTCCGGTTGTTGCGCAGACCCACACACTAACCCCGCGCTGATATGTAAACACATGCATTCATAAACCATACTTAATTCGTTTAACCTTATCAACCGCTGTTTTTTATGTCTCCCTGATTGCGTACTTAACGTGTTGCTTGTTCAAAGCAAAATTCACTCGGTTTGAGTTTTGTTCGGAAACCGCAGGAAAACCCAACGACCACAAGACATGTTCAAACATGTCAATCGGTCCCCTTTCCAAACATGCAAGGGCCCCAACGCCCCACTTACGTACGTACACGCGCTAGTTTTAAGCTACTCTGCCACGACCACCCTATCCCGCAATTGAGTGATATCAGTGACTGCAAGAACCACAAGATCGCACAACTTAAAGGCCGATTCAGCTAGCACGAGTACCCCCGGAGTTTGATTACGCATTGCCTGCGAGATGGGGGGCCTCCGCGAACTGCTGCTTTCGGTCACAATTGAATGCCCACTCCCCCTTTTTCGAGGCATTAAGACCTCCTTAAGCGACCGATAACCACGCCGACGCCGCGCCGCCGTACTATACGGTACTATGTCATGACTGTGCCTCGCGAAGACAAACGCAAACACATTCGTTTTAGCCACTTCAGCGGGATCGTTTCAATCCGTTTTTCCCGCCAGCCAATACCTCAGTACATAAAATACGCCGAGCTATGTGTGCATTCATGCCCCAAGAGCTAAGTGTATATCTCTGACAACTGACACTGCACGGTTCTTCAAGCGAAGCCAATACCTCCTCCGGCAACAACAACGACGACGCCGTCACCACTACAACCGCCACCGCCACAGTCACCGTCACCTTCGCCACGGTCACCGCCACCACCAACCACACAGCACAGCCGTCGTCGATGGTGTTGACGAAGACGAAGACCACGACGACGACGACGACGACGACGAAGGCGAAGAACACGGCAAAGAGCGGATAGGAAACCAAACGAACCAAGCACAAGCAACAACAAAAAAAAGCAGGTGTTCAGATCGCGTGGGAAACACACGACAAAATTGGTTCTCACGGTTTCGAAAAATCCGGCACACACTGTGAACGTGCTTCGGTCTCAAGTTGGTCATTATGAGCCTGAAGTCAAAGATAACTTTATAGGCCCCGCTCTGCCTCCCGGTGTAGTTGCCGTGCCGAGGCGACTCTTGCGCTGGCGATACGATTTTGACTTACGGGTAAGCCGTTGTGTGGCAGAGGCCCCGCACACTTTTGTCGTCTTCCCACCTCAGTATGTAGGAGCGTTCACGTTTCTTTACTCTGTACCTGGTGGCAGTTGCTTTTTATTGCTACTCATTGAACGAGCGGCGTTGCTTTTTCTTTATTCTTCGTTTTTTTTTCATTTCTTTCTTTTTTTTGATCGTGCTGTCGCTGTCGCTGTCACTGTGTCTTGCGCATGGCGAAACGCTCGTTCGAGACGTGTGGTTGGACGGATTGATGGATTGCAGTGGGGATGAGCGTGTGTATGTTTGGCTGGCGTCATCATAACGCCCATTCACGCTGGTGGGGGCAAGTGAACCTGATTTGCTACTTGTTTTTAGCACACGAATTTAGCGAATGAAACATGCGTCCTTTTGTGTCATCCAGTCAAATGACATACCAGGCGTGTGCTTATGTGCACATGTGTGTGAATGTAAATTGGAAATAAAAATGAGATCATATCGAGTGTACGTGAGGAGAAGATGTGATGAACAATGGAAGCAAACTGCGGGGAAGTCTGTGTACTGAGTTTCAGACAGGATCTTCAACTATTTCCATGCATACGAAGTGGGCGCCGGCCCATGTGAGCGCACAAGATGTGGTTTCCATCCCGTAGGAAGGTTGAACACACACTGAAGATCATTCTCGGCTGGGGAGGTTGGTAAAAGTGGTGGTTCGGTGAGAACCTAATTCGAACTATGTGCCGTTTTACAGCCACAGCGCTGGCACATTTTATGTAAAGTGTATTTTTAAGATACCCCTAAATCGAACCAGAGATGTTAAAGGAGGACATTAGTTCGTTAATATCTCATATCGTCAAGTGATTGAAAAAAGTGTCTACTAAGCGCTCGCTGTATGGAACTTGCAAGAGTGGGGCAAGAGCAAAAGAAGTGGGTTAAGGTCTCCCTCTCAGGTATGTTGCTGCAATGGAGACAATTTGTGTTATGTGGGAAACCCAGTTTTGCGGTATGGCCTTCTGTCGGCCAGTGTCCGGTACAGACTGGGGTTTGTTCATTTTAGTTCAGTCCCAAGATCGCTCAGTTTATTTAGAAGCTCAAAAACCAATTCGTTTATTGAGTTCAATATAACTGGAAGCATATAGACTTCCTCACAACTGTCACGAGTTTCAATTGACCTTGTTTTGACGTGGAGGAAATCTAAAGTGCCCAGCTCCTGGCTATGCTGACCGTAAGAGGACGATGATACCGCAGAGTCTTATTCATCGATTTTAAAGACACATCCGTCGAGCAAACTACTTACTTACTTAAATGAGGTGGCAGTCTGGGGTGGACGTGGGCCTCAACCAACAAGCGTCTCCAGCCAGCTCGGTTTTTAGTTAGCTGAGTTGTCTGAGGTCCCTTTCCGGGTGCGGGAGTGGATTCGAAAACTTTCGGAGCGTAGCATTGGTTTCCATTCACTCTACATAAAATTAAAATCTTATAAAAAGTCACTTCGGTTCTTCGAGTGAGGTTGATTGTTTATTAATTGTTATAGTTTACAAAGTCCTCACTCGAAGAATCGAATTGACTTTCTATAAGATTTTATATTTTTGTCCCAGTCCTGCTATATGGACCATGGAGATGGATAGGTCATGTAGAGCGAATGGAAACCAATGAAATTTTGTTTATCAATTGCTTTATATTGATTTGCTTCACACTAAGGCAAATCCTGGAAAAGACCAGCGAGTTTCAAATCGATATTCACCACTTTTTTATCGATTTTAAATCTGCATACGAGAGTATTCATCCCAAGGAATTATTCGGTGGGATGGCCGAATCCGGGATCCCGGGCAAACGGATCCTACAAAACTGCTACAATTTTGAGGTAGTAGACGAGTTTGCCTACCTCGGGGCAAACGTAAACTCCACAAACGACATGACTGTGGAGATCGGACACAGAACTGTCTTTGGCAACCGGTGTTACTTCGGTTTGTCAAAACAATTGGCGTCAAAACTCCTGACTCGAGGGACTAAGGTCATGCTCTACAAAACCCTTATTTTGCCAGTCCTGCTATATGGAGCCGAAAGCTGGACTTTAAGCAAAATAAAAAGCAAAATTCTACGTCTGATATATGGTCCCGTCTGCGAGGAAGGCGAATGGAGGAGAAGACACAACCGCGAACTCTACGAGCTGTGCCAGGATGTGGATGTAGTCCGGAAGGCAAAAATCCGTCGACTGCACTCGATCGTCCACATCGAGCGCATGAACACCGACGCTCCAGCTAAGAGGGTCTTCGAATCAAAGCCTCTTGGTTAGAGAAGGAGAGGAAGACCGACCCGAGCACATGGACAACGGCTCTGGTCTTCGAATCAGAGCCTCTTGGTTCGAGAAGGAGAGGAAGTTCGAATCTCCGGTATAAAGACCAAGTAATCGCGGATGCAAGACAGCTTGGTCTTGATGATTGGAAGCAGCGTGCCCAGGACCGTCAACAATGGAAAGTAGCTATCGCTCAGGCTCGGACCCTGCATGGCTCATCAGCCTGATAAGTAAGTAAATAAGTTAGTTTGATTTCAGTGCTGGTCTTGTTGTGTGAGTTGAAAGCGGGTCCTAGGTAGACATAGTATTCCACTACCATAAAGCTTAATCCGTCTACTTTGACGTTCTGTCCTAGACGTCGGTTTTAGGGTTCATTTCTCGTTCACAGCTAACTAATTTATCGTTAAACCCATCCTTGCGGCCATCGTAGCAATAATCACATCAGATTAAGTCAATATCGTCGGTATACGTAAGTCGTTGGACGGACTTCCGAAAAATTGTGCCTCTGGTTTGGCATGAGAGTTTTGAACCATTCTTTTAAGAATGATGTTGAATAATTGACTCCAAGCCATGCCCTTTCTGGAAGAGTTTCATGCCTTCAGTTATTCAAAGAGGCAACTGAATCAGTCGGAAATCTAATTAAATACAAATCCAATGAAATGAAGAATTGGATTATGCTAACTCAAGAACTATGACTCTTAGTAATAGACATTCGAAAATTCGAATTTATTTATTTAATATCTACAAATTACATATGCATGTACAGATTTTGTGAAGCGTACAACGTATTTTATAATTTTACAATATTTAAGTTAATAATTAATTTCAGAACTCAGCACATTCCTAAAAGTAAAAACGCTTAAAAGGTTACTTTTAAAGTGCTGTCTAGTACGGGACAGCTCCAAATGTTGTAAATGTTCGTTGAAAACGCGAATTATTCTTGTTAATGGTTCGTTTTTACCATAGTCTGTGCTATGAAACCTTTCAAATAAAAAATCCCAAGAACGGAGTGACCTTGAAGGCATATGAAATTGAATCTCAGATAAGAGACATGAACATTTTATATGATTGCAGAGTATATCCCTGACAAATATAACATCGTGGGTAGTGCGTCTAGTTTATAGGGACATTATACCAAGCAGTTGGCATCTAGCTTTGTATCTAGGATGAAAATTCCAGTGCATTTTAAAGGAGATGTACAATAGATGGTCGGACTAGAGAAATAGACAGTGCTAATAAAACAAATAGATCAGTGAATCCTTTAGTATCACGTTTGATGAAGCCGACTCCTGAGCTGGCTTTTGCTAAAATATGACAGATATGATTTTGAAATAGAAATGTGGAGTTAAACATAAAACTCAAATCTTTGACACTGTTTACATTCAAAAGATATGATGTTGCGGCAGCCTTCACGTTGAGATTATCTGTGAGAGGAAATTTTTTAGGATGTGCACTGTCTGAAATGCATATATACTTACCACGTCCCTCGAAGACCCTCCTCCTCGACACTGAAGCTACCCGCTTAGCCTGCTGCAACAATCAATTACCAATTGAATAATTAAATTGGATTTGAAAATCTGATTTCGTTAAAGAGATATAATAGCTTTTACTTAAATTAAGATCAAGTTCCTTATTTACACACCAATCAGAGTTGCTGTTTATGTCTGATTTAAGCATGAGCCAGTCATTAATATTTCAAATACTTTTGATTATTTTCATATCGTCAGCACATAGCAAACATCTACTATGTTTAACTGAGAGAGTAATATCTTTAATGAATATTATAAATAATAAAGGGCCAGAGTGACTACCTTGCGGTACACCGGACCTACATTGAATTAGCTTTGATAAAGAATTACCAGTTGTGACTCTTGGTGTTCTATTTAATCTGAAAGAAGATATACTATTAAGAAAACTGCAATGGAACCCAAACACTTTGAGTTTATTTATAAAGTGAGTGGTTGAGGGAATGACAATAATAATAATAATAATATGGGTGGCGCTACAGTCCGAGGCGGACCTGGGCCCAGCTTCTCAGCAACCACTCGTGTTGTGCGTGCTATTGTTCTTTCAAGAGTGGAAGGGACCTACAGCTTAATGCCGACTCCGAACGGCGAAGTTGAGAATCTCTTTCTAGACAGGAATACTCTTGGAGCATTGTCAGTGACTCGAAAGAGGTGGAGCCGTGAAATCTGAACGGTGGTAAATTCGGGTATCGAACCTGGCACCCTCTACGTAGGAGTCGACGCACTTACACACTACGCCACGGCGAGGGAATCACAAGCTTTACTGAAATCAGTGTAAATTGCATCACCCTGTTTTTTGTTTTCAATCTTCAATCAAAATTCAATCAAACGAAAGAAGAATAAATTGATAGGTTAGTAGCAGTCGATCGTCCACATATGAAACAGTGCTGCGCTTCAGATATGACCTCTTTGATTAAGAATTCAATTGTTGAAGTATATTGTCGTGATTGGAAAATAAACATTAATGATTTTAAGACTCAGGCTATATTTTTCACTCGTAAAAGAAAAGCCCGTTTCCTTCCAAGCAAATCTTCAACTCAACAGTACTGAAGTTGAGTGGAAATCGAATGTTAAATATCTTGGCATATATTTGGATAAGAGACCAACATTCAATCTTCATGTTCAAGAAGTAATAAAAAAGGTTAATTTGACGACAAGAGTTCTCTACCCATTTATATGCCGAAATTCAAAATTGAGCGACGCCAACAAATTAACTATTTTAAAAGCAATATTCCAAGCAATAATGTTCTATGGAACCCCCTGTCTGGGGTAAGTGTGCAAAAAGCCATCTTCTTAAACTCCAAATAACTCAAAAAACATTGCTGGAAATGATGCTAAATCTTCCCTGGTTTTGCTCAACAGAGAAACTTCACAAAATGGCTAAAATTGAAATGGTTTCAGATAGAATTGAAAAACTAAACCAACAATATAACATCTCTTGTTCTTTGTCGGACAACGACTTAATTTCAAACTTAGTCTCATAATGGGCGCAAAATAAATTATTTATTTTTGTTTATAAACATCCTTATTTAT
This sequence comes from Eristalis intricaria, assembly GCA_964034865.1. Classification (NCBI taxonomy): domain Eukaryota; kingdom Metazoa; phylum Arthropoda; class Insecta; order Diptera; family Syrphidae; genus Eristalis; species Eristalis intricaria. The sequence goes on from OZ035873.1 coordinate 31,215,062, forward strand.
TTATAAGCATATTTATTTTATATATTTATTTATTCAATTATTTGTTGATTTATTTATTTAATCATTTACGTGGTCGTCGTGGCGTAGTGGGTTAGTGCGTCGACTCCTACGCAGAGGGTGCCAGGTTCGATACCCGAATTTACCACCTTTCATATTTCACGGCTCCACCTCTTTCGAGTCACTGACAATGCTCCAAGAGTATTCCTGTCTAGAAAGAGATTCTCAGATTCGCCGTTCGGAGTCGGCATTAAACTGTAGGTCCCTTCCACTCTTGAAAGAACAATAGCACGCACAACACGAGTGGTTGCTGAGACGCTAAGCCCAGGTCCTCCTCGGACTGTCCCGCCACCCATATTATTATTATTATTAAAGTGGAAAAGTAGATTGGAAGAAGTTTGCAAAGAGTTAAAGAGTAGAGTTAATATTTTCTGACTCCTTTTCCTTGTACTGTATTTTTTAAAAATGTGTAAGGACGGATTAGTCAAGCCCCTGACTATCATTTTTAATATGTCACTGGCTCGCGGCGAATTTTTGGATTGCTGGAAGGATTCTCTCATCACCCCAATTCATAAATCTGGACCTAAAAGTTCTATTGTCAACTACAGACCAATAGCTTAACTCCAATTAATACCGAAATTATTCGAAGCTGTTGTTAAGAAAAAAATATATGCTGAAGTTCGAAACCAAATATCCCAATTTCAACATGGCTTTGTGAGTGGAAGATCAACTTCGACCAATTTGGTTATACTTACAAACTTTTGCCTGAGTTCCATGGAAGTGAGACTTCAAGTTGACTCCATATACACTGACTTCTCGAAGGCATTTGACCGTGTTCAACATAATGTGCTCATAAAAAAGCTAGAGATGATTGGTTTTCATTCTAAAATCTTGAAATGGATAACTAGCTACCTTACAAATCGCAGACAGTTTGTAAAAATAGGTAATGATCTGTCACGAGTAATTTTCAATTTCTCTGGGGTACCTCAAGGTAGTCACCTCGGCCCTCTTCTGTTTCTTCTTTTTATTAACGATTTGCCTTCCTATGTTTCCCATTCCGACTGCCTTTTATACGCTGACGATTTAAAAATTTTTAAATCAGTCCGATCATTGGCCGATGCAATGGAGTTGCAAAATGATATCTCATCAGTACAGAATTGGTGCGATTTGAATGGACTACATTTCAATATTAGTAAATGCTCAGTTATGACATTTTTTAGAATTTTATCTCCTATAATCTATAATTATAAGATTGATAATACAATCTTAAGAAGAGTATGTTCGCATAAAGATCTAGGGGTTATATTCGACGTTCAACTGACTTTTTTTATGCACATAGACTATATTATTTCAAAGGCCAACTCCATGCTAGGATTCTTGTTTCGAAATTTAAAAGATTTTCAAGACCCTTACACTCTTAAGTCTGTGTATGTTTCGTTAATTCGCTCTATATTAGAATACTGTTGTTTAATATGGAATCCTTTATATAACAATAGCGCTATTCGTATTGAGAGAATACAAAAAAGATTTACTAGGTTTGCTCTTCGAAAGATGTCGTGGAATTCAAATATGCCGGATTATAATGCTAGATGTCAGCTTATCGATCTAAAGCAACTGCATGTAAGAAGGACTTATTATTCAGTTCTTTTCGCTCATGACGTCATTACTGCTCACATTGATTGCCCGGTGCTGCTTTCCATGTTCAGTGTTTACACCCCGTCTCGTTATCTGAGGCCTAGAGATTTCTTTTATGTTTCGAGGCATAGTACAAGCTATGGGCAAAATGATCCTATAACTAATGCTTGCATAAAATTCAACTTAGTTGCAAATGTTATAGACTTAAATATGAGTAGAGATAAATGTAAAAATGAAATCTTAAATTTTTTGAGTAGCAATTTACTCTAAATTACATTATAATTGTATGTTAAAATCTGCTTATACTAGGCATTATTATTAATAAGAAATGAAATGTTATTAATATTATCAGCAGTCTTAAAAAAGCTCTGTACTTGAAAGACGGAAGAATAAATAAATAAATAAATAAATAAATAAATTAGGAATTCCTAAAGAACTCCTTTTGGAGTTTATCGCATTTAATATATTGTTCTTGTAAAGGAACTTATTAAGGAAAACCAAATCTTCCCGTAATTTACTAAAAAACTCCATAATCGCAAGGGTTTTTTGTATCTTAACATTTTTTGAATGACTTGTTCTGACGATTTTCCAGATTTTGTTAAGTGTAGCCAAGGTACTTTTAAGTTTTCGTAGCAATGAATCAATTTTAACTTTAACACTTGAACACTCGAATTTAACGTAATCATCGTGACTCAAACTGAACCATTCGCTATTGTGAGCTACCACAGCTGATTTTGACAGAACAACAAACTGCAAATTTGTTTTTTCATTTGAAATGGCAAAAAGTTAATTAATAAATTCCACTTTTATAAATTAATTTAATCTATTATTTATATTTAGAAATGTGAAATGGAGCGAAATTGGACCGTTAAAGTAAAAGAATACTTGAACGATATCATCATTCCTTGCGTCGATATCGTGAATTCAAAAATCAACAACACCACAATGATTTAAAAAAGGGGTTCGTGGACGAAAATTGCCGAAGAAATGTCCAGCATTGGTGTCAAATTGTTAATACCAAAATTAAAGGCGCAGTGGATGAGGATGTCATCTTTATCACGTTCCAATATTTTTTTTTTTCGAATTGCAACGCATGCAACTGGTGGCAGTGTCGAGCCTAAGGAACCTGATTGCCTCGACTATGCCATTAAAGATTTGTTGCCACAAAATTTTGAGAACATTTTAAAGAGAAGCTAATTTCGCAAGCTAATTTGACGCCGAAGGCAAAACAGGCAAATCAAGTTTTGATTTATCACCGAAAAAGAAATCAAAGAAAAGTGTAACAACAGGATAAGATGTCGTGCAGACAAGGTTTTTTACTTGCTCAAAATGGAAATTGTTCGAAATGTAAAAACAAATCAATTTAAAGCAATTGGAGCTGATCAACTTGCAGATTGAAAATGAAAAAAAAAAAACAAAAGATTCTTGAAGAAGTGATGTCTATGTATGCATGTAGAAAATTAAGTATGATGAATATGAAATGCAACTGAAAATTTTAAAACATATTATTTATTCGTATCATTGCATATTTTGTTCAGTTCAGAGTAAATGTGTGGTAAACCAATTTCGAACATCATTTTGAAACATCACTTCACTTTTAAACTCGACTTAGATAAGACTCGACCCACAACTGGAAATGAAGTCTTACAGAGATGCCCGACTTCTACCTCTCTTGCCCCTAAAAATGTTTGACAACTTTTTTTAAGCTTTTCTTAAACCAAATTGACTAATCAGAGGACGGCATTCACGTTATTTCGCGAATAACCGTCAAATATCATGAATATCTGTCAAAAAAGCACTCAAATTCATCGATGGACTAGGGGGCAGTCAGCTGTGAAGTCGGCTATCTCTGTTATACTTCATTTTTGCGATTTTTGTGGAAGATTTATCGTTTATTACTACCGATTTCGAGTTAAATTCGGGCCTATGTGTTTTCATTAAATCATCTAAAACCACCAAATGACTTTAAAAATAGAAAACAAACACACACATTTTCATGACAACAACTTTAAGACCGGGAGATCTAAGAGGAGCCAGGGGATTAAGTGACAGCTAGACAGTGACAGCACAATGGGCTCAAATGGTCTAAGTTTAGCATGGAATACTTCGAACCTATCTAGAACCCCTGGCTGTTAATTCTGTGTGACGCAGAAAAACTTAGCCGTTTGCTGAGATCAACTAGACCAATTTATAATATAATAATATGGGTGGCGCGACAGTCCGAGGCGGACCTCGGCCTAGATTCTCAGCAGCCACTCGTGCTGTGCGTGCTATTGTTCTCTCACGCGTGGAAGGGACCTACAGTTTAATGCCGACTCCGAACGGCGAGTTGGAGAAGCTTTTTCTAGACAGGAATACTCTTTGAGCATTGTCAGTGACTCGAAAGAGGCGGAGCCGTGAATTATGAAAGTTGGTAGATTGGGGACTCCCTCTGCGGAGTGCGTCGACACTTACCCACTACACCACGGCGAACCAAGCTAGACCAATTTACAAAAGTCTAATTTACTAGGAGGCGAAAGGCAATCACGCGCTTTGTGGGATTACATTCCTGCACAGCCAACAAGGAGTTATCTGAGAGTACGTTAGTCCTCCACGAGCACAAGGACATATTTAACTGAGAGGTGAGCGGAAGGGGAGTTTGGAATGGAAGAGGGAAAAAGCTTCTGTGCTAGGTATGGAGAAACGCAGGGACAACCGAAAAAGTTAGTAAGTCTGACGAAAGGCATCCAGGGTGAGCGAGTTGTGGGAGCAATCTCACTATCGTGGCATGGGCGCCAGGAGAGAATGATGTGGAACCAAGAAATCATGCTATATCCTCTCTTAATGTCTCCTACCTTGCCTATCATACTGTGCTTACGTCTAAGGCCTTTTTGCAAGATATTTACTCATGGATTTCCCAATAAGTATACGTTTCACAAGTCGTTATTGAATCGCTGTTACATTCACAAAGGATCACTTAGTGATCTCGTTTATTGCCGCTCAATGTCGTTGTTACAGATTTGTAATTACACATGTTTTTTCTTTTTCTAATTCAATGTTTCAATCCAGCGACCCAAGGTATCACAAAGCGTGTGCCACAATCAACTTACTGAAGCAAACAATCGATGCGCGTATAATTTCTCATAATGGACATGTTAAGTGGCCTCCAATATCGTGTAATTTATCACGATTGTAGACGATATGTGAAGTCATTAGTCTACGCCAACAAACCAGCGATGGCTGTTCACTTGCTGGCACTCCATCTGCTCGAAAAGTTGCTCGAAATCGCCGAACTTCGAGGCGACCTTGAGTGCCAGCAACATGCCCAAAATCATAATTAAACAATAATTGCATAAAATTATATTTCCAATAAACTCAATATAATAGCCAGCCATTGCCGTGATCTCAAAGAAACATGTTTTTAGCCAGTCACTGTAAACATTTTACTTAACGCCAGTCACTGTAAACACGATGTTCGACCAGAGCCACAGCGGTCAGCAAGATGTTAATTTACCAGCTCCTTAATTTGGTCAATATTCATAATTCGGTTTCATCCATTAACCTCAGTTAATGGTCCAACGGAGGCACATTTTGAGCAACAGAGACAGATCAGACTCAATGCAGCAGGCATCATTATAATTCGCGCCATCCTTTGGATTGTGATTTAACGACATCAAGACCGTTTTTAATGTCTCTTTACATGCACACAAAATTATCAGTTGTGACATGGGGACCATCCAGAGGACTGTTAATGCCTTCCGGCTAATTGAAGAGCGACCAAAACGAAAGTCCCAAGGAGTATGCTCTGATCACTCGGAGCAGCGTTAAAACGACTCAACAAAATTACCCATGTCATGTGTCGCCATTCCGCAAATGATGATGATGAACCTCGTTCCATGTGTGTGTGCATGTGTGTACGCGATACAAGTGTTTTGATTGTAAGCTGCTGCACTGTTCATACCGGATGTTGGACATTTAATGGAGAAAGATTCAAATTGCTTACGCTGCCTGTCCAATTTTCAACTTCCCAAATGGGTGTCATTACAATTTCATTATGCGAACGAGACTACAGAAGCGACGCGTCAATTGGAGCGTCACTAGGTATCCTCGTGCGTCGTATCGATGTGCAGCAAGAAGTGTATTTGTACCGCGATAATCAATTTTTTTGCGACGCGATGCAACAAAGTCTTCCCGCAAATTACTGGCTTTTGATAAATATATGAATCAACGTGGGTTCACCGAAGAAGTGTTTAGTGGCGAACAGTGTGGTCATAAAATTTAAAGCAGGAAGTCCATACAATGTTGCCAAAAAGGACAATTTCAAATGGGTTCCAGAAGTGTTAAGTTGCTAACAGTGTGGTCATAAAATACAATGTATTTCGAATTTGAATATATTTTGCGTATTAAATTACACCTTGCAATCTGCGGGGCGTAGCCTCTAGAAGCTTTTGGCAGACGCCCTGTAGAGGGGTCTCTCTGCTAACCTTTGGTTCATCCAGGGCTGCATAAGAACAAGTGCAAGTACCAGTACCAGTACCTAGATATTGAAGCGCAGCAGAGGCGAGGAATGTTCACATTGTGAGAGTTAAGGGCAAGTCATATTCTTTTTGCAGATGACTTAATAATCCTAACATCTTCCCAGACGGAAGTCCAAATCACACTCGAAAGGTTTGTGGCCGTATGTGCTGATGCTGGAATGAAGGGGAGTGTGGCAAAATCAGAAGTTATGCTAATTTCCAGAGCGCCTATTCAATGCACTCTACATGTTAGTGGAGTCCCATTGAAGCAGGTGGAGGAGTGAAAGTATCTCGGGATCTTCTTCACGAGTGATGGGAGGAGTAATGCTTAGATTTCCCTTAGGCTTGGCCAAGCTGGTTCAGTTGTGACTCAGCTTGGGAGAAAATGCTTTGTGTGAAAGCCAAGTTAGCGGTTTTCGACTCAGTATTTATTCCAACTCTCACGTATGGTCACTTGGGTAACGACCGAAAGAATAAGATTGCGAATACAAGCTGTTGAGAAGAGATTTCTTCGTGCTGTTGTGGGAATTACTCGCCAAGCCACGGCAGTGCGTGAGGAACTCAACATTGAGCAGCTGCTTCTTTGTACGGAAAGGGACATGCTTCGATGGTTTGTTCACGTAGCCCGAGTGCCCCAACTTCCGAAACGCGCCTTGAATGCGACTACTGGTCAGACCCAGTATGAGGTGCTTGCACCAAGTTCAAAATCTCCCCTGGTAACGCTTTGGCATAACTCCTGATGTGTTAGAGTCGGTGTGGGAGGATCGAGTTGCCTGGAGATCTCTCGTGCGTGCTTTACCCCAGCGTACCCTTTAACAGATCATGCGGGTCAGAAGGTGATGAAGATGATGATGTTAGGTTCCCATCGAACGAAACTGTGAGGTTTCATCAATTTTTTACAAACCTACGAGGTTTCGCCATACATTATTGGGCTGCAGACAACTCGCGCTTTCTTCGAAAACTAGTTGCATTCCCCTGGAGTTCATCCTTCCGTGAGAGGTTTTCAAGCCGAAGAAGGCTACAGCGTGCTCCTCACTTTTTTTGGGACATTTTTTTCATTTTATCTCTCTCTATTTTCAGGCGTTCTCACACTATTGTTTCATTGCAACAGAAAGCTCTTTTGGCAGCCGTTGTAAAATTGAGAGCTTATGTCATTTGAAAAGACTTCAAACCAAAAATGAAGTATTACAGAGATAGCCGACTTCACAGCTGATTTCCTTCCAGTCCATTGACGAATTTGAGTGCCTTTTTCACGGATATTCATGGATTTTTGACAGTTATTCACGAAAGCGAATGCCGTCCTCTGATTGGTCGATTTGATTTATGAACACGTTATAAGAAACTGTTGTCAAAAATCTTAAGGGGGAAAGAGAGGTAGAAGTCGGCCATCTCTGTAATACTTCTGTTGGGTCATGGAGCACTCCTGATGCTGGTTCTCGGATGCTCGTTGAAAGAAAATAAAAACGGATTCTCTTTCAAGTTTGTGGGTTACAACCTTTATTAGAAGACGTCTTACCTCGTTGACGTTCGGTTTCAGAAGAAAAAGTGAGGGTTTTAAAATATGGCTGAGTGGCGTCCGTGTGACTAACTTTGGTAAGAGAGACCTCTAGCTACTGAACACTGAAATAAGTGCTAGAAATTGTCAATTCGATGTTAAGTGACGTTTACACCTAAACAACTTCATTGCTGCGTCAAATGTGTGACAACAGTCTATTTAGGTTTTATTAAATGTTCATCCAAAGCTTGCTGTTTCGGTTCGGTGGAAACAACGGATAGGTTAGGTTAGGTTTGGGCGATTGCCACGCCTGTAGCAGTTGTGGCCCACTTAGATCCTGATTGGATCCTTTGTGCTATCGCTACGCGGTGCTTTCCACCGGCTCCTTTTAAAAAGGGACTACACTAACGAAAATGAAATAAACCTAGAGACTGCCTAGTAGTATTCTAGTGGCCTACTTTGACAAGTCCACTCCTCTGCAAATTTACAGTCAATTAGTTTTCCTGATGAACTTGGCTATGTCCTCTATCTTTAAATATGACATTTCATCTAGGTTTCTGAAAAAGCTGTTGCCTAGTAGGTTACTCAGTAGTTGCCTCTAGGTTACTGAAAAAAAAAGGAGTTGCCTAGTATATCTGTTCTAGCTTTTGCAAGGGCTGGGCAAGTGCCGAGGAGATGAAGCGTATTTTCTTCCTCCTCCTCGTCTCTACAGCTTCTGCTGTAGTCGTTGTGGGGGCTCCCATTCTTCTAGCATGGATACCGAGGAGGCCGGTTATAATGCCCATTACGTTGCTTATTACATTCCTGTCTAGTTTTAGAAGTGTATTTGTTTTGTTTGGATTTAGTAAGGGCTAAATAAGCCTCGAAGTTCTACATGTATCTAATTCCATCCATCTCCAGTAACATGGTGTTTATTACCTGAAGTGAGAGATATGGGGTGTCCTGTTTATTTGCCAGTGGTAGTCCCACCCCTCTACTTACGAACTCGTCGGCCCTTTCGTTGCCTGGCAAACCACTATGCCCAGGTACCCAGCATAGGCTGAGGTTGCATCTAACCGCTATCCTCCTAAGAGATAGACGGCAAAGTTTTACCATCTTTGATTTAATTGATGGTGCATCCAGAGCCTTCACGGCAGCCTGACTATCTATGTAGATGGCGATAGATAGCCCGTCTATCGCTTTCATCCACAGTAAACGGGCCGCCTCTTTTTAGGTTAGCTTTAACTTCTGCCTGGAACACACTACAATGGTCGGGCAGTCGCAGAGACAGGGAAAAGGATATGTCCGGTGATATCGCGAATACTCCTAGTCCGGTGGCCTCGTCTGTTTTTGAGCCATCTGTGTAGATTTCCAGGAAGAGCCATTTCTGCAGACTGCTAAACGGCGATGATGACACCAATACCGCTGTCAGGAAGAATGTCCCACTCAATATGGACGATGATCGACGAGGATTCCGTCCACCAGCAATATCAAGACTGAAGTCTAACAAAACTGCCGGTGCGGACGGACTGTCCGCTGAAATCTTTAAGGCAGCTGGGGATGATCTGGTTGGGCGCATGCACCAGCTCATCTGTAAGATATGGTCGGAGGAAAGCATGCCCGACGAACCTCAGTATCGTTTGCCCGATCCATAAGAAAGGAGACGCCTTCAACTGCACCAACTACCGAGGCATAAGTCTCCTTGACATCGCCTATAAGATCCTCCCTGCCGTTTTGTGTGAGCGCCTGAAACCATTCGTCGACAACCTGATAAGTCCTTATCAGTGCGGTTTCAGGTCGGGGAAGTCCACCATCGACCAAATCTTCACATTACGGCAGATCCCAGAAAAAAACACAAGAAATTCAGATCGACACCCACCACCTTTTTGTCGATTTCAAGGCCGTATATGACAGCGTGCATAGGGACGAGCTATACAACGCCATGTCTAGTTTTGACATTCCTGCCAAACTCGTCAGGTTGTGCAGGATGACGATAGAGAATTCTCGCTGCTCCATCAAGGTCGGTAACGAACTCACCGAGACCTTCAATGTCAATAAAGGATTTAGACAAGGCGACGCGCTGTTATGTGACTTCTTTAACATCATCCTGGAAAAGATCGTGCAAGACGCACACGCCAACACTAGAGGCACGATCTTCCAGAAGTCCGTACAACTGCTAGCATACGCGGGTGACATTGACGTGATTGGCAGAACACAGTGAGCTGTCAATGAGGCGTTTGCTAGCATTGAGGTGGAAGCGGGTAAAATGGGTCTAGCGGTGAATGAGGGGAAAACAAAGTATATGCTGACATCAAGAAAGGACACAAAACATCGATGTCTTGGACAGAGCGTCACAATGGCAAGCTATAACATCGAGGTAGTCAAGGACTTCGTCTACCTCGGCTCCGCATACGCATAAATAGTACGAACACCATCAGCACCGAGATCAAACTCAAAGTAGCTCTTGCCAACCGCTGTTTCTACGGGTTCAAGAGGCAATTGAGTAGTAGAGTCCTCTCTCGAAGGACCAAGCTGACTTTATACAAGACCCTGATCATCCCTGTCCTGCTGTACGGCGCGAAGGCATGGACAATCTCAAAAGCGGATGAGGACGTCCTTGGTCTCTTCGAGAAAAAAGCTCTGTATGCGATCTTTGGTTGTTTTATGTTTGCGTTGACGGTTTCTGGAGGAGAAGATTCAACCACGAACTGTACAGCGACATGAGTCTAGTCAGGCGTCTTCGGATCCAACGCCTAAGATGGCTAGGTCATGTAGAGCGTATGGACAACTCAGCTTCGGCCCGAAGAGTCCTCGACTCCGAACCCGTGGGACAACACAACAGAGTACGTCCGCGTTTAAGGTGGCTGGTGAAGAAGGACCTCAACAAACTTGGCGTGCGACACTGGAGACAGCTATCCAGAGACCATGATGGCTGGTGAGGCTTGTTGGTTGAGGCCCAGGTCCACCCCTGACTGTAGCGCCAAATAAAGAAGAACAAGAAGTGTATATTTCCAGGTAGCCCGGTTTTCTCCTAGTCCCAATCTTTTTTCCCAATCTTCTCTATCTGGGATGAGTGTTTTGAACCCAAACTCGAAGTCAAAATCGGGTGTTGTATAATCTGTTTGCGTTTGCGGGCTGTAGCGCCACCCATATTATATTATAACAACAGCTGTCTGCATCCAGTGAGTCATTCTTGGTTTAATTCCCCATGTGGGGCCAAGGATTCTCTTACATGTGTAAACAGCTGGCGCCGCCTTCTTAATACCTTAACTAATGTTTGGTTTCCAGCTTAACTTGCTGTCTAAGATTACTCCTAATTACTTGGCCTTACTAGTGAAGCTGAGTTCCTTTTTCAGCTTAGGGGGCTCTATCGGAGGTATGATACGTCTTCTCGTGAAAAGAACGAGCTCTGTTTTGGATGGGTTAACGTTCAGTTCGGCTTTTCCTGTCCACTAAACATCGGATAAGGCCAAGTCCCTGATGTGGTTCAGTTGTAACAACAGTGTGGGATTCGATTCACCCTGTCTTTCAAACCACTTAAAAGCAACATCTAGAACTTCAAAAGCTTCTGCGTGATATGCTATATACTCGTCATACATCCCCAGTTTTAGTCTCTTCTCCATCTTCCTTTACGCTTGTGTTCAAATCGTCAATAATTTCCTCATCGTTTAATATTTGGAATCTAGGGTGTGCACATCAAAGAAAATTAAGCAATCTAAAGCATTATCGCGCAAGCAAATGACTGCACGAGTAAACGGTCGGAGACAGGAATAATGTTGTCGTAACATCTCTCGTTGGCCCGCCAAAACATTTCTCAATCGGCAATTAGTCCAGTGTTCGGAAAAGCGGATATTCGGATAATCGAGATTCTACTCTAAAAGCATTTAGCTCTTATTTGGCCAAAAAGAAAGTTATTATCTTAAATATCGATGAAAACAGCAGATTAAATTTGTTTTGCAAATGACTATGAATTTGCTTGGCATTGCTTAGCATTTTAAGCACTTACATATACATATGCATGTATCTAAGTGTTAATTAAAAAATATGAGATATTCAATGAACTATAACACCAATAGAGGTTGTTCTAACACATTCCGCTATTACAGCTAATCCTTCTAGTCGAATATCATTAATAAATGTTTTGTAATTCAATATTTGCCCATTCAGAGCTTCTGGGCACCGTTCAAGCTGTGCGTGACAACGATCAGGCTGACCTTAGATTTGAATAATCTCAGTAATATGAATAATGAATAAGCCAACTTAGTTTCTTATGCTCGAATCATTCTTATGCCTATGAGATGAATTTCAATATGAGCATAGGGTCATAAGAACCCTGAATCACGGCAAATAGAGAATCGTGAAATTTTTCAAGTAAAACTCAGCTTATTTTGGAAATATTTTAGAAGTAATTTTCTTTGCTAGACTAATGATTAATTCAGAGTTCGTACATGTCTGGGGCCACAAACCTTAACCACTTCAATCAGGCTAAGGTCAGGATTCAGGATGTCGAAATCTATGCCCAAACAATTTTATATGTCGCTTAAAAAAATCGAAAATGGCATACATTTCCAAGCCGATTTAAAACTTTAAACACCACTTAAACACCTGAAAAGTAAGAAAAAACTACTTTAGCGGCTTTTCCTTGTGATCACAGTTGTTACGACCAAAATAAGAATTTTTGTATCTGCTTTAAATTGGTCTCGATACCGAATATGTCCATTTATTTCTACTTCTGGACTAGTCCTTGTACAGGATGACCAAATAAGATTGAGAGGTCCGACATACAATGGAATAAAAACAAAAATCAGTGCACGGGTGCCTGCCTGATTGACTTGGAGAAGGCGTTCGACACCGTTTGGTTAGAGGGCCTCTTCCTCAAGCTGGTCAGACTTGGCATAAGTAACCCATTGCTATAGTTGTGAAAAATGGTAACGTAACTTCCACTACGGTCTTAAACATTAAAAACTGTCTGCAACAGGGGGCCATCGGTTCCCCGATCTTGTTTTCTATATTCACTGCAGATCTTATAGGTTCCATGCCGCACTTAATTGCGTACGCCGACGACCTAGTTGCGTACAGATCAGGTCCGAAGGTCGAGGTAATAAACATCTTGTTGCAGCGTGACTTCGAGAAAATCCAGCGATTTTGCGACGACTGGAAGCTGCTTAACAACTTCCAGAAGTGCGAAACTGGTTTTTTCCGGACCCCGTTGGACAAGGCAACGCGGGATACGCGCCGAAACTGGCGTAAGTTCGGCATAGTTGACCCGCATGGTCGGCCGTTAGCTGTAAAAAGTGTAGTAAGATATCTAGGCATTTGGCTGGATCAATATCTGTATTTTGACAAACATATAGATATTGCTCTGACGAAAGCCAGAAAAGCCTTTGCTGCGGGAAGAATGTTGTTTTTCAGCAGCCAACTTGATACCAGAGTGAAGGTAATCTGCTATATGGCCCTAGTACGGCCCATGGTGTACGGTTGTCCATTGTGGTTCAACGTGAGTCCTTCCCAGATGGAAAAGATGAGGGTGTTCGAGAGGCAGTGTCTTAGGAGCTGTCTCCGTCTGTATCGCCCACCCGAGTCTGAGTACAAGAAGTACTACCCTAACGAGGTCCTGTACAACGAGGCAAACGTGAATAGGGTAGATAATTTTATTATTAAACTAATCAGAAGGCACACTGCACAAGCTATGACCTCGTCCAACAGTCTGATCTTTGGGGCTTACTACCCCAATTGTATGTACCATGAAAGGGTGCGCCTTAACGGCTTTATTCCTCCCGAAGCATTCCTCTATCTAGACACAATTGGCCTAATACAGGATCCACAAGGATGTCCTATCATCTTCCATGTCGTACGCCGAACAGTGGATAGGCGACTTCAATACAACCGGATGTCGTTCGCACCCACGAGGATCTCCTCCGGTTCAGTAGAGCGATCCCCGCTCGAGTTAGGAAAGAGTCTGCCAAAGTACGGCAATTTTACTGGTGGTTACACCAAAACCAGCCTCCGCCACCGCTAGCTTTTCAAGAGGATCAGATAGCTGACCATAGTGGCCAACTTACATAGTTATAAAACGAAAGATCAAAAAAAAAAAAATAAAACAACAAATCAAAATAAAAAAAAATATATATATATAAAGCAAAAAATCTAAAAAAAAAAATACAAAGCAAAAAAAAAAATAAAACAAAAATCCAAAAAAAAATATATATATGAAACAAAAACAAAAAAAAGGTGAATCACGGCGTATAAATTATATATGTTAGGCATATACACAACATATACGCCCTGATGCACGTGTCCGTACTGTTACGGACATAGTTAAGATAGTATTAAGTTTTATTTTAGGGTAAGTTAGAATAAGGTAGGTTAAGTAGTTAGGTATAGCCAAGTTTTTTATATGTTTTCTTAGCAAAGGAATAAATAAATAAAAGATTGTCACTAAAGACTAAAAAAAAAAACAACGTAGATTAAGCCGAAAGGCACATCTATAACATAGATTAGGTAAGCTTAGAGTACCCGCATAAGGTCAGTAGTTTAGTATTAAGAACAATTGTAATTCTTAAGATAGTTAAGCTAGTTTTAAGTAATTTTGTCTAGCAAGTAAGAAACATAGAATGAATTAAATAAAATTGCATTACAAAAAAAAAAAAAGAGTAAGAGGAAAAAGTATTTTAGTATTTTATTTATGACTTAATTTAACTTGACTGACCTAGATTTTTGTTATTCATGCCGATTATAGTATCGACTGGGGGGATCGACTGAGCAGGGAGTTCATCCGATCCGCATCCGCAGTTCAACCCTACTATGGAATCCGTCGGATGAACCACATTAGCGATCCTGTTCTTATCATCCATTTTCTGTTTGTTGTTTTCAGTTCTGAATTCTGAAGATGAAAGAAATGATTTCAAAGAAATTCATTGGAAAATAAGAAGTACATCTAAGGATAATCTATCGATACAGTAAGATTCCTTGCACATGCATTTATGCACGAGTGAAGAACAAAGAATCTTATCCTTAGACTGTAGGTCCCTACCACGCCTGAGAGAACAATAGCACGCACAACACGAGTGGTTGCTGAGAAGCTATGCCCTGGCCCTCTACGGGCTGTAGCGCCACCCATATTATATATTATGATATTATGTATGTTTATCAAAATAATGTCATTACAACATTCCTTTTAGATAGGAGATGCTTGTCGTGTTTGTTGTGTCATTCCTCGAATATTCCATAGATCGAACACAATAGATATTTGTTCCAGTGACTATTCGACTTATGGGAGTTCGACGGTATTTTGAGATGAGACTACTAATGCACTAAGTTGTCTTGCGGACGACATCACCCACAGTTTTTTATATACCTTCACAGATAAACGTCCTTTGATTTACAGGCTTCCATACTTAAATACAACTCATACGTCTGGGCTTCAGCTTTTGGACGTTGCCCAGAAAATAGACTTCAAAATGATAGGACACAGATCCATCACTGAAACAAATGCGCATGTCTCCCTTTATTTTATCGATATTTCCACAAGCGATGATCAGCTGAACTATCTGGTTGTATTCATCCTTTTCAACAATACAACCGAGCTACAAGTGCATTTAGGAATGCCCGTCAGTTTACACTCGACCCCAGTTTTGGACGAACGGCTATATACATCGTCCCTTAGTCGTACCACACGGATGTCGAATGCATTACCCAACTCTATATTTCCCTCTCATTATTATGTTCAGAGATTTAAAAGCAATGTGAATCGATATCTCCTTTCCAAGCCATTCCTATTTTCTCAACGCTCGTACTGTGTTCAACATTTAAGCGGAATTCAATTCCCCTTGAGAAAATGTCATACATGTTGATCCTCAATAAATATAAAAACTAAAGACGCATCGCGGTGAGACACTGTTAACCACACTGAAACAATGTTTGCTAAAGAATTGGTTCAAAGTGCATTATAAAACGTACTACGTTTTGATACATTTTAGTACGTTTTTCCAACGCGATGAGCTCCAACGCTGCCTTACCAAAAGTGAGGGAACGCTTCTGAGCAGGCAACTACGTCAATGAAAGAATAGAGAGAGAGAGAGGGAGCGATAGATAGTGGGAGAGAGATAGAAATAGAGAGAGAGAGATAGGGAGAGAGAAAAAGATCAAAATCCCCGGTTGCATCCCTTAACTTCTGCTATTTCCGTGAGTTGAAAAAAAGAGGAGCTGATAAACCCATGGGTTGTAATATGAAAGTTCAAACCATAATATTTGAGTGAATCAAAGCAAATCCAGAAGTTGCAGAGAAAAATGCCAAAGTTGTGTTTAACTTCTGGTAAACAAAATTACCCCAAATCACATTCCAACTAAACAGGAGGTTGTAGTTAGCTTTTCTGATATTACTTGAATTACTTAATGTGACTTTATTAATCAACTACCTCTTGAGTTTAACAAACTCTCCTACGTCAAGAGTTATCTCACGTCTGCGATGTGTGCTATAAAAATGGAGTTAATGCAGATGAAGGCAACAAGAAGTTGGTAGGTAGGAGGGGCTGCTAGTGAATTTAGACCGTATTGGTCTATGATATGTGATGTGATACCCACACCCAGAGTGCTACCACTGATTGATCACTCCAGTAATAAGATTCAAGAACTAGCTTAATCAAGAATTCTTAGAAAAATAACACCGTCTTGACTTGGTAGAGGGCGAAAGTAAACTCTGAAAATTCAGGCAAGTAGAAATCAATTTTACAATTTTGTCATATTTTTGAAATGCTTATCGGTCATCCGTACTTGCATTCCTTTGTTCATCCCCATTTCATTTCCACTCTTGACCGACGTCACTCTACCAACGCGTGCTTCTGCAATTCACACGAAGTATCGTGCAATTTTTGATTTGCTCTTTTTTTCACATTTTTTTTTGCTATCACATAATTCCAAGAAAACGACACACGATCGTTACGTAGTCATTCAATGAAATTTCACTCGCATCGTGCCGTGTCATGTTGCATTTTTCACGCGAAACCCCTCAAATTCGGCGTGAGGTCAGAAGAAAAAAAAAAACTGTTTGC
Source organism: Eristalis intricaria (assembly GCA_964034865.1). Taxonomy (NCBI): domain Eukaryota; kingdom Metazoa; phylum Arthropoda; class Insecta; order Diptera; family Syrphidae; genus Eristalis; species Eristalis intricaria. The sequence goes on from OZ035873.1 coordinate 31,231,714, forward strand.
AATTTTTTAGTTAAATAACGAAAAAGACAAGAAAAAAAGCCGAAAATAAATGACGAAATGACGCGAAATGTGAGTAGAGTTGATTTCAGGTTCATTAACCCCCCCTCCTATCAAAAGAGTTCACTTTTGTGCGATGAAATGAAATGGGTTTGTACACTTGTGTGTGTTTTATTGTAGAAACGTTGATATGATGAAGGTGACGCTTTAACGTTGAAATCTAAGTGGGCTTTTTAGAACTTCTTACTTGGATTGGGCAATGTTAATTGACTGAATTGGAAGTGAAGAGGACAAAGGGTGTGATCCTTCTATGATTCGGTTCATCAGTGTCACAGCGATGCGATGCGACGTCTTCTCAGTGCCTCATTGCAGGACTTGTCCAGGGATCGTGGAAAAGAAGCACTCCTGTTGTTTAAAGCTACCACGTTCTGAACAGTACCGTCATGGGTAACATAAATTACTAATCCATTGTGCCACCAATGAAGAAACGCCTATTTCCACGAACGGCCATACCCTCAAACCTCCGTGCTCAATGGTCAAATGCAACCATTAAATTTTATGTCTTCTTTTCAAAATTAACGCGTTATTACGAAACGTCAAGTGAGAGTGAGTGAGAGTTGACATTTTACCTGACATCCCCCCCCCGAGACAGTGACCCTATTTGACATGCGCAATACATTCCCTACAACCCGTCCATCAGCCCAGGATTATAGGGCACCAACCGTAATCCAGATGAGAAACGAAATGTAAGGCACGACAAAAGAATATTGTACATTGGGTCAAGGTATGCAACGCATAAAGCAACCATTACCCTGTCGTACACTTGTGACTTCAAAGCAAAGCAATAAATTAGGGTGTAGCCACAAAGCAATACCGAGCGGTGGTGGTGCTTTGTGGAACCTGTTTCTCCCTCAATTATGCAGCACAATAGGGGATATCTTCAGAAGGAAAACCTACCTGTGCATGCGGGTTGCTGAGACGGAACAACGGACAAAAAAAAAAAAGGCCAAACCACGTATAATCACTTCTGGGGTGACGAACTAAAGTGCAAGAAAAATAAACCCCGAGGTGCACACAATAATAAACAACCGAGCGACTGACTGACGAGATAAACAAGTAAATTCCCAGGTCCGCAGTGAACACCTGAGCGTAAGTAGCTCTCAGCGATGATGCCCTTCGATTTGCCACTTGTTGGCTTGGTCGGATACCCTCGATGTCCTTTTTTCTTTTTTTACTGAACCCAACTCAAGTCAAACATTTATTTGTCAACTACCAGTTAGGTTTGAGATTAAGACTGAATATTACTCGTCAAAAAATATGTATGAACTGTGGACAGTGTAATTATGGTGAGTCTTGTAATTCGATCTGATCCGTGGTGCTCTACCGACCAAGTGCATGTCGCAAGGATTAGTGCACAAGTGCGCTGCACATGTGCATAACCACATAACTCGCTTGAAACGCACACCGCTCTGTTAGGGGTGAACTAGGTTAATATAATGGTTTATGGAATGGAAGAAAAAAACATAGCAAAACAAAACCAGAAGAAAAGAAAATTTTCAGCGAACCACACTGAAATATGACGCAGGGGTTAAGTGTCAACATATGATACTCAAATGCGCCGCCACTGTTGCTATGAAAACATATTCATTTCGGTTTACTCGGAATCTCTTGGTTAATTGATGTTCTTCGGGGGTTTTACGTGGCTGCGTGTGCTGTAATTTGTGTTGCTGCAACAATTCTCGGGCCCACAAGACGAACACGTGGTGACAAAGATGAGATTTTCTGGACAATTTACTTCCTGGCTGTGCGGGGAATTTGTACGAAATTTCCTTCGACCACCAGGGTAGTTCAAGGATGTGCACTTAGTACGGCATACATGCAAGGAGGTTTCAAGGAAAACCAAATTAGAGAGCATCAGTAACTGGAATAACAGTAAGGCGCTGCAGTTTGTATGCGGCAAAGGACGAGAAGTTAGTTTTCATATTTTTTTTTCTGCGGAAGTGAATATGGGTTTTTGCTGAAGTGGCCATGCAACTGTGCGCAAGTCGCGTGGTATCTTTTCCAAAATTCGTAGAAACGGGTTGAGGCTAAGATTTGAGTGTTTCACTATTTTTAACCCAGGAGACGGTTCGACTTCTTAGCGCGTTTTAATCTCCTCGCCAACACCGCTGGCAGTCGTACTTCCGGTCAAATGACGGCAGTTGAGCTATAAAGGATGACTTTCAATTCACTGCGAAAACGAATCAAGGTGAAAAAAAACCCTGGTTTGACAACGAGTGCAGGCAGGCACATTCAGCGAAGCAAGCAGCACACAAGGCGATGCTGGACAGAAGGACGAGAGCGGTTCGTGAGCTCTACGAGCTTAAAAGAAGGGAAGACCACCGGCTTCTCAAAAAGAAAAAGAAAGAGCATGAGAAGCGCGCAATCGAGGAAATGGAGAGGTGGTACGGCAGAAATGATGTCCGAAAGTTCTACCAATGGGTAAAACAACTATCCAATGGATACAAAATTCGGACAGAAGCCTGTCGTGACGCAGAGGGACAACTCGTAGTAGATTCGCAGTCGATACTGAGAATCTGGAAAGATCATTTCTGTAAACTGTTAAACGGCGAGGAAGACTCCAATACCGCTGTCAGGCAGAATGTTCCACTCCACGCAAATGACGATGATCGACGAGATTTCCGTCCCCTCGACCTAGACGAAGTCAAGATAGCGATATCGAGACTAAAGTCGAATAAAGCTGCTGGTGCAGACGGACTGTCTGCGGAACTGTTTAAGGCTGCTGGAGATGATCTGGTTGGGCGCATGCACCAACTCATCTGTAAGATCTGGTGGGAGGATAGCATGCCCGACGAGTGGAACCTCAGTATCGGTTGCCCGATCCACAAGAAAGGAGACCCCTTCAACTGCGCCAATTACCGAGGCATAAGTCTCCTTAACATCGCCTATAAGATCCTCTCTGCCGTTTTGTGTGAGCGCCTGAAACCATTCGTCAACAACCTGATAAGTCCTTAACAGTGCGGTTTCAGGTCGGGGAAGTCCACCATTGACCAAATCTTCACATTACGGCAGATCCTAGAAAAAAACCCAAGAAATGCAGATCGACACCCACCACCTATTCGTCGATTTCAAGGCCGCATATGACAGCGTGTATAGGGACGAGCTATACAATGCCATGTCTAGTTTTGACATTCCTGCCAAACCCGTCAGGTTGTGCAGGATGACGATGGAGAACTCTCGCTGCTCCATCAAGGAGACCTTCAATGTCAAAAAAGGTTTTAGACGAGGCGTTGCGCTGTTATGTGACTTCTTTAACGTCATCCTGGAGATGATCGTGCAAGACTCACATGCCAACACACGATCTTCCAGAAGGCCGTACAACTGTTAGCATACGCGGATGACATTGATGTGATTGGCAGAACGCAGCGAGCCGTCAGTTAGGAGTTTGCTGGCATTGAGGCGGAAGCGGCTAAAATGGGTCTAGCGGTGAATGAGGCCAAAATTAAGTATATGCTGTCATCAAGAAAGGACACACAACATCGACGTCTTTGACCGAGATCAATCGCGGAGTAACTCTTTGCCAACCCCTGTTTCTACCGGCTCAAGAGGCAATTGAGTAGTAGAGCCATTTCTCGAAGGACCAAATTGACTTTATACCAGACCTTGATCATCCCAGTTCTGCTGTACGGCGCGGAGGCATGGACAATCTCAAAAGCGGATGACGAAGCAGTTGGTCTGTTCGAGAGAACAGCTCTGCGTGCGATCGTTGGCCCTGTTTGCGTTGACGGTTTCTAGAGGAGAAGATTAAACCACGAATTGTACGGGCTTCGTACATTCGTCTTTGGATCCAACGCCTAGGATGGCTAGGTCATGAAGAGCGTGTGGACAACTCGGCTCCGACTCGAACAGTCTTCGACTCCGAACCCGTGAAACAACGGAACAGAGGACGCGCGTGATTAAGGTGGCGCACCCAGGTGGAGAAGGACCTCAATCAACTTGGTGTGCGCAGCTTGAGACAGCTGGCTAAAGATCGTGCCGGCTGGAGATAGCTGCTTTCCTAACCTGGGCACGCTGCAACAAGACCAAGCTGTCTTGCATCCGCAATTACTTGGCCTTTATACCGGAGATTCGCTCTTCCTCTCCTTCTCGAACCAGGAGGCTCGGTTTCGAAGAACCTCTTAGCTGGAGCATTATTGTCCATGTACTCGATGTGGCCGAGCCAGTGCAGTCGACGACTCTTTGCCTTCCGGACTACATCCACATCCTGGTACAGCTCGTAGGGTTCGCGGTTGTGCCTTCTCCTCCATTCGCCTTTCTCGCAGACGGGACCATATATCCGAAGTAAAATTTTTCTTTCGAAGGCACCAGGAATCAGCTCAGCAGTTTTGCTTATCGTCCAGATCTCGGCTCCTTATAGCAGGACTGGCAAGATAACGGTTTTGTAGAGCATGACCTTAGTCCTTTGAGTCAGGAGATAGTGCCTTCCGGGCCTTCCAGGCCAGGAGAAGGTTATGTACATCGCGGGCTTTTGCCATGGGGATGGGAGGAGTAAGGCTGGCGAAGGCTACTTGTTGGATTAGTCAAGCTGAATCAATTTTGAAATAGCTTGAAGGATCTGAAATCAAAAATGCCGAGCTTGGTGTTAAAGTCAAGTTACTGGTTCAACTTAGTATTTATTCTGACTCTCACCTATGGTCCTCAAATTTGGTGAATGAGCGAAAGGACAAGCTTCATGAGATTTCTTCATGCAGTCGTGAAATGGTGAGAAGCACGGCAGTGCGCGAGGAGATCAATGTTGAAAGTTGTTGATTCAATGGGAAAGTCTATGCACCTATTGTTTAGTCATGTAGTCCCCACCGTCGCAACTTCTGATGCGTTCCTTGAATGCGACTCCATCCTTTGGCAGATCCATTACGAGTTGGTTGGACTCAGTTTAAACTCGCCTGGAGACATCTCGCTAGTGTTTTGCCCTCGCGCCGTCGAACATGCGGGTCACTAGGGGTGATGTTGATGAGATATTCAGTTCTAAAGGACATTTCACTTCCTATCTTGGAATTTAAAGAGAGAGTGAAGTGTGTGAGATAAAATCGAAAGGCCTAACGATACGGCTCCGGATTCCGGCTGTCCTGAGTGGAGCGCATCCGAAATGTCAAGGTCTCCATGACTCTGGCGCACAAATCAAACAGAATTTGGAAACGAGGGCATGGGTTATCCTGGCTTTGACGGCCGCTATGGCTTGTGGCTTATTCGCATGGACCTGTATCTGCAGGAAACCTCACAAGAAAAGGTCTAACGGGGTGAAATCGTACGATCTCGGTGGCCACTTTGCATCATCTCCACGTGAGACGACTCTGCCCTCGAATCGGTTGTGCAGAATTTCCAATGTGGCATGATTTGTGTGACTCGAGCTGTGTTGAAATCACATGTCGTTGATGTCCATATCATCCAATTGAGGTCAAGGGAGATGGTAATCATCGACCTTTATCGCTTGACGGCTATGGTCTTATGCTTTTAAACGGGTGCATAAGAGTACATTTTTATTGGACAGATTGGCGTTGTGGGCGTCGACTCCTTCTCGGGGGGTTCTAAGTTCAATCCCCGAATCGAGAAATTTCCACTACACCCCTTTTGAGTGACTGCAAATGCTGGAAAGGTGCTCCCATCTAGATAAAGCTTCTCAAACATCGCCGATTGGAGTCGAGACAAGACTATGGCTTCCATCCACTGTATGAAAGAACAATTGCAAGCAAGCTTAGCTGATGTAGAACCTAAGCCCATGATCAGGTTATTATTATAATTTAAGCACAATCAAATTGCTCTACCTTCCTCCTTTTTCCACATGCCTTTGCTATTGCATACATTTTCAGAGCCATTGATCTATCATTGTCATCTTCTGACCCGCATGATTCACTAAACGCGTCGCTCGTCGTGTAAATCACGGACGAGAGATCTCCAAGCCTCTCGATCCTCACCCTCCGACTCTCATCGGGATTCATCGACCCCATCGGGAGTCAATCATTGATTTCTCCGAACTCCAGTCTCTCTTGTGACAAAGGATCCTTCTGCTTCCAATTCTTTCTTCTTTCCCCAGAGAACCTGATTCATCAATTAATACATTTTCATTAACACAAAATACAAATCAATTGGTCGTATCCCATCTAAGTGTTAAAAATGTAATCAATTCCCAGTGTCCCTTGGCCACACTTCACTCATCACACACCAGATAAAAAAGAAAAGAGAAGACCAACAAAAAGACAACACATGAACTAACGCCCCACTTAGTGCAACTCATCCTCCGCACACACTCCCAATGCATCGGTTATCAGAAGCCCATCGCCTCCGATTGGAACACTCCAACCTCGTGGCCAGCTCACGTCTTGGTGACGCACGAGGAGCACTGACGATGAAAATAAATTCAACAATAATTTGATCCTTTTAATCACTGACGCACTCTCATCCCCATGCCATAAATAAACCCCTAAAAAATATAATGCCTCACGTCTACACGATCTCTCTGGCCACTGGACGTTTCGTTAAACATTCCATTATCGTATTCTTACTCTCATTGTGCCCAAGCAACCAGAATGGATAATAAGAAACTGAAAGGACACACCCCTTAATGGATCGTTCCGTTTTTGGAGATCCTTTCAATTTTCAAAAAATTTGTTTCTCCCACGATCGGTGCTCAGGAGCCAGTTCGAACACGACAGCAACGAATCTCAAATGCACACGTGTTCAAATTGCCCCAGCCTCAGATGTGAGTATCCTTTTTTGAAAAGACATTATCTTTTCCTAGTGGAAAAAAGGTCGTGATGGACTATTAAGATCAAAATCAAACACAAAAAAAAAAAAAAAAAACTCCTTTATACTGGTCGTACCCAAAAGTGTGGGAATGACGAGAAACTCTGGTTTCCCACGATATTCCTCTTCGAAGGATTTACCACATTATCCTTGTTGTTGCTTTACTCCTACATTCAACCAAATGGCGCAGGTTTTACAGCCGAATAAGGGCACACACTGCACACAACAAAAAAATATTCTTCTCAACCATAAAAATCCACCGAACACCTGCCGTTTTTTATGTATGGACTTTCTGTAAGGACACAGAATTATGGTGCGAAGCAACAGCCCGATAAGGTCCTTCTCGTCCCAGGCACTTTGTGCTCCGTGCATGGGAATTTCTTTCCCCTGCCTGTGCACAGAGCGTAGGAGTGGGGATTGCCGGAGTGGGTATATAAGGGCAAGGATCTGCGTTCAGGATCATCATTCAAACACGAGCAATCGTGAAGATAGCAACTCACAGTTCTTCCAAGACAAACATTTCATTCAAAATCAAACACAAAATGTGCGTAGAAATCAACACCACCACCATGGAATACAACAGCAACATCAAAGCCGACAAGAAGATGTCGTACAGCATTAAGAAAGTCCTGAAGGCGATCTTCAAAAAGCACACATCCGAAAAGAAGACCACAACACACGAAATCCGCAAACAGCCTTCTTTGGAATCCCTGGAGTCTTTGGAGAACCAGCGCAACGCCGAGGCTGAGATCCAAAGTGAAAACGAAGCAAATGAGCGCATCTATGCCGCCTCATCGTGCAGCTCCAGCATCTCCTCCGAAGACCACTACGATCAAGCATCCGTCTATGTTCCAGTTCATTTTGCTCGCACCGCAAATGGTACCTTCTTCTGGACTGCCGCTTCTACCAGTGCTCCCGATGCCGACCTCATTGAACCACTGGACTGCTGCACAGACAATCAAATCGCAGTTCAACAATTTGGTGATCGCTGGGCTCAAGCTTAAGTCGATCTACGACTACTGAAGGGGGTGCACGGAGTTACGGGGGGGTTGATGAATCACTATGTCTTCCAAGATTCATACAGAAAAAGCTTTAATTGAAAATTGTGATATTTACAAATCTTTTACAAAATACAAAAAATAATTTAAACAAACATAAAACTATTTCTTGTTTATTCTCTCCATCGCTTGGTATTCACACTTTTGTTGGCTATCCTTTGAACCGAAACACTTGTTGGAAAGGACTTGAATCAACTTGTTTTGAGTCAATGAACTCGAACAAGTACTGTACCTGCTTGTTGGATGAAACAAGAGGGAGGGCACACAAATCCTTCTTGAGTACATTCCAATTGGAAGTGTCTGCATTTAACTGGTTTTTCTCACAGATGGCGGTGTGTGGCTTCGAATGGTTATGTAGTTGCAACCACACTTTTAAGACGACGTGTTGTTTGACAACCATCTTGTTGTATCCTTGGTGTGTTCTCCACTGGGAATACTATTTTGTGGTTTCACTGCTTTGTAGCAGGTGAGGGACTCATCTACAAGCTGAACCAGATGTAACTCACCTAAAACCACATCAAAATAACCTATAGTTTTCTGATACGTTCGAAGGCAGAAAGTCAACTGAGCGGAGCACCAAGGCGGGACTTACCTTCGAGTTGGATTGAAGCTGGACCGTCGGTTAGGTTGAGGTGGCTGACTGACGTGCATACGGACAGCAGACACACTTAGGTCAAGAGAAGGCCAATTGTGTTACCACGCTTATCAAGGGTACCAACCAATTTGTGCTTTTGATAAAGCGAAGAAAAGGGCTGATTCTGATGCTGCTCAGTTCAACCAGATTAACAAAGAAATGGGCCCCCAGAAGTCTGAATCTGCGGGATGAGAGAGCACTGCAGCTACATAGCAAGTGTTCGATAGTTTCTTCCTCATCCTCGTCCATGCAGCTTCTACAGAAATCATTATAGGGAAGGCCTAGTCTAGAGGCGTGAGTTCCGATGGCACAATGCCCTGTTAAAACGCCAATAAGATATCTGAGGTTTCGCCTGCTTAATCTGATCAAGCTAAGCGATCGTTTAAGATCGATCATAGGCCAGAGTTGTTTGGTAATGAGGCATCCTGTGCAAGACATCCATCCGCAGTTTGTTTGACAAGCGTTTCAAGCCTTAGAAGATGTTTTATAGCAGTGATAGGCGAGAAGGGTGGGTCTCCACCCGGAAAGAGTACAGAATGTGTGCTCTTTCTAGCGAGTTCGTCCACTTCGCAATTCTCTGGAATGCCACAGTGTTCCAGCGCTCACATAAGTTGGATGCTGAGGTACTTGGCCATCTCGTTAAGAAATAGGCGGCTATTAAGGGAAGTCTTGGAATTAAGGGTGACTGAATCCAAAGATTTGATCGCTGCCTGGCTATCGGAACAGATGACGATATCTGTGCGCGATATTACATTGTTTTTTTTTAACCAGGACAGGACTTCCTTAATCTCTATAGTTTCAGCCTGAAAGACGCTACAGTGATTAGATAGTCGGGCAGATAGGTGGATATTTAGATCCTTGGAATAGACGCCAGCATCCACACTTGGATCCATCTTCGATCTATCTGTGAAGATTCGAGTTGGATCTGTATCTGTACGTTTTTACTTCATTTTTATTATTAAATTCATAATAACTTGCACACTAGACAAAAATGCTTAAGACTAGTTAGACGAACAGTGTTTTATTTCTAACTTACTGGCCCTAGGCGGGCACTCTAAGCTAAACTTATTCTTAATCTATGTCTTTCGACCTAATCTAACGGAGTAAAATATAAATGAAAATTTAAAAAGAACAAGTTACTATTAAGGAAAAATTGGAAAACTTAATGACTGGACGGCTTATCTAAAAACTTACAAGCTAACTTACATTCTACCTTAAAATAAAACTTACAAACTAACTTAAGCTAACCTACGTGTCTATACCCCATATACACATGGTTATACGCATCTATCCTTAATATACACAATGTAACACATATACATTCTTGCTTTCGTTTATTTTTTTTTTATTTTATACACATATATACAACTTAAAAAACTACCTTAAAGCTACCCTAAGATATATAAGTCGGCCATAGGTTGCGGCTGATAGATTTCCATCTAATCCGCTGCAAGACAGAGACCGACTGCGCCCCATAAGGGGGAACGCCCTACCCTTTCTACCCCGGGTCAAATGGGTTCGACGCTGGAGTTCCCTCGGTCTCCAGCCACCAGAAATTTTGGTGCTGCCTAGCAACATCCCGAATGTCTCGGCTGGATACCGCCGTACTGAATCAGAGGAGACCCTCCTCAGCTCGTTGTGCGACGGAGCGGTCGTGGTTGAGTCGCCCATCCACAATTGATCTGGCTATGTGAAAAATGAGCGGTACCGCATTCATATCTTGTAACAGGCCGTGCTTATCTAAATGGAGAAAAGTTTCTGGGGGAACGAAGCCACTGTGGCGTACCCTTTCGTGGTATTCTGGATTGGGGTAGTAAGCTTCTGAGATCAAGTTATTGGACGAGTTCATCGCTCTAGCAGTATGACCTCGAATCAACTTCCACAGGAAATTGTCCACTCTTATCACGTTTGCCCAGTTGTATAAGACTTCATTGGAATAGAATTTTCTATACTGGGACTCTGGAGTTCGATAAAGATGAAGGCAAGCTCTAAGACAAGCCCTCTCAAACAACCGAATCTTTTCCATCAAACTTGCACTCACGTTGAACCACACGGGACAGCCATAGGTGAGCATTGGCCGGATGAGGGCCATGTAGCAGATAACCTTCACCCTCGCATCGAGTTGGCTGTTGTAAAACAGTCTCTTTGTAAGGGCAAAAGCGCCTCGGGCCCTGGCCAGAGCAGCATCTACATGTTTGTTAAAATATAGATACTGATCTAGCCAGATCCCCAGGTATCTGACTACAGTCCTATGCGCCAGTGGTTCCCCGTGTTTTCCAACGATTGAGAACTTTCGCCAATTTTTTTTCGTATCCGCCGAGGCCATATACAACGGCGTCCTGAACAGAATGGTTTTCGACGTCTGGAAGTTGAAGCTCAACTTCCAATCATCGCAACTTCTCATGAATGAATCGAAGTCACCCTGCAGGATCTGTATCTATGTGTATAGAGGCATACCTGCGTAGGATCGTTGAATGTGCAGACTGCTGATCTTTCCAGCTGCTCAGCGATCTTAATCTGATCGCCGTACTAGCTGCTGTTTGTCTGCCAATTTGTTCTGTCGGTGGCAGGTTGATGAGTATGTTAAGTGCTTTGGAGGAGGTAGTCCTTAGCGCTCTGCTAATGTATACGCAAGCCATCGTCTGCAATCTAGCGAGAGGGGTGATGTTGATTCTCTTATCTATTGCGGTTCTCCAATTTGCGGTACCATACTGCAGTATGGGTCTGACTATTGATATAAATAGCCAGTGAACCATTCGAGGTTGCAGTCCCCATTTGCACCAAATGGCTCTTTTACAGCAATAGAGAGCCGTGGAGGTTTTCTTGACACGTTCCTGGATATTTAGCTTCCAGCTTAACTTCGTGTCTAATATAAGGCCTTGAATTTAGCACTGTCGCTTAGCTCCAAGGGGGTCCTGCATAGTGTGGGAAGGTCAAAGTTAGGAATCTTATACTTCCTAGTGAAGAGGACTAGATCTGTTTTTTGCGAATTGACACTTAGGCCGCCTTCGCTTGTCCATTTCACAAGCTTGGATAGGGCAGATTGCATAATATCCCTGATCGTGGATACATATTTCCCAGATACTGCGATGGCAATATCATCTGCATAGGCAGATGCCTTACAGCCAGTCCTCTCAAGTTTCACAAGCAGTTCGTTGACCACTATGCTCCCCAGTAAAGGGGAGAGTACACCAACCTGGGCTGTGCCTCTGTTCACAAATTTGCGGATCATGGTATCACCAAGCTTGGACCTTATCACCCTGTTATTGAGAAGCTGGTGAATAAAAGTCACTAGGCTTTTCGATCCCGAGTCTGTTGTGTGCTGAGGTTTTTGCGTGGGGTTCTATGTTATTGGAGGCTCCCTCGATATCGACAAAGGCAGTGAGAGTAAATTCCTTGAAATCGAGGGATTTTTCTATACCGCCGACAAGCGAGTGCAGGGCTGCTTCCAAGCTGGACCGTAATTCTTCATCATATATGCAGCAGATCAACGGCATCCAGCCAATAGATTCAACGTATAAATTGAAGGCAGAACATATACAGAGCCGATCATTTTCTCACCACATGCCATAAAACTTGTACAGTCATACCCTACTGGAAAGTCGCTATGCAATTAAATGCGTAGTCATCGAAGGGCGAATATCTACGTTTTTGAATGTTACCAGAGATGTACCATAGGACTCAACTATCGGGCGTCTTCTTTTCTGACTATACGTCAATGAAATTCCAACTTTGACTTAAACGTTGCGTACAACAATATCCCCAGATTTGTTTACACACAGTTTAATTTTGATCATGTCTCCCAATTGTCAAAATGAATTGTTGGCGCCTCTGCTGATCAGCTGATTGCCTATCGTTTCATATTTTCTTCTTCTTTATTTGGTACTACAGTCAGGGGTGGACCTGGACCACAACCAACAAGCCTCTTCTACTAGAACGGTCTCTGGCTAGAGGTCACTAGGTGTCGCACGCCAAGTTGATTGATGTCCTTCTCCAACTGGATGTGCCATTTTAAACACGGGCGTCCTCTGTTACGTTGTCCCACGGGTTTGGAGTCGAAAACCCTTCGGGCCGGAGCTGAGTTCTACATGGCCTAGATATCTTAGGCGTTGGATACGAAGACGCCTGGCTAGACTCATGCCGCTGTACCACAGTTCGTGGTTGAATCTTCTCCAGAAACCGTCAACGCAAAACATGACCAAAGATCGCACGCAGAGCTTTTCTCTCGAAGAAACCAAGTGCTTCTTCATCCGCTTTTGAGATTGTCCATGCCTCCGCGCCGTACAGCAGGACTGGAATGATCAAGGTCTTGTATAAAGTCAGCTAGGTCCTTCGTGAGATGGCTCTTCTACTCATTTACCTCCTGAGCCTGTAGAAACAGCGGTTGGCAAGAGTTACTCTGCGTTTGATCTTGAAGTCCTTGACTACCTCGAAGTTATAGCTGCCCATTGAGACGCTCTGTCCATGACGTCGATGTTGTGTGTCCTTTCTCGATGACAGCATATACTTTGTTTTCCCCTCATTCACCGCTAGACCCATTTTACCCGCTTCCACCTCAATGCTAGCAAACGCCTCATTGACAGCTCACTGTGTTCTGCCAATCACGTCAATGTCAACCGCGTATGCGAACAGTTGTACGGCCTTCTGGAAGATCGTGCGTCTAGTGTTGGCGTGTAAGTCTTGCACGATCTTCGCCATGATGATGTTAAAGAAATCTATCGGTGGAGTGATGACAGCGCGTCGCCTTGTCTAAAACCACTCGTCGGGCATGCTTTCGCCCAACTGGTGCATGCGCCCAACCAGATCATCTCCAGCTCCCTTAAAGATTTCAGCGGGCAATCCGTCCGCACCTACGGCCTTGTAAGGCTTCAATCTTGATACTGCCAACTTGACCTCGTCTAAGTCGGGGGGACGGAATTCGATCATCGTCCATATTGAGTGGAACATTCTGCTTGACCAAGGCATTGGCAGGGACCAATAGACATCGTCCTGCAACAAGACTAACAGAATATATATAAGTCCAATATATCCTCAACTTTTTTTTTTCCAGGTGGACCTGGACCTAGCTGCTGCAGCAACCACTCGTGTTGTGACGTGCAAAATGGTCCCATCCAGTTTAAAACTGCCTCCAAAAGTCGAAGTTTTTGAGAAGCTTTACTTTGCATCACCTAGGACTGTCCTTTTTCCCCATTAACCGGCGCGTTAGAAAATAGAGGGGAAAGGATAGCGACGTCGACGACGGATGTGCGAACGTCTAAATTTTACTGTGCGTCATGAACGACTGGATGGCACAGTTGGTAGTGTGCCTGCCCCTGGTTAGCGGAATTCCAGCGAAAGCAAAGTTAACACGCTTTTATCTGGTTTTCAAGTCTGGTTCAGTCACCATTTGCCGTTGGGATAAATTTAACGGCAATATCACTAGGGTAGTCAATCAGTGGTAGTAGTCTGACTAGGGGAATCAAGTCGTTGATATCTTAGAAATATTAGAAATAGGGTCGGAGCCAGGACTAAGCCCTGAGGTAAACCAGCATTTATCAGGAAGCATGAAGCTCGAGACTGCTGGTCATGAGAAGATGATATCTTTTGAGATATCTTTTTTAGTGGGTAATTCACATTACTCTCCGATGAAGGCACTGTCGTTAATGCAATGGGTCCGTAGTTCGAAGGAGAGACTTAATCGGCCTTCTTGGGAACCGGCCGAACACGATCAAGTGTCCACTTATCCGGAAATATGCCTATATAATGCCATAGCTGGCAGAGCTTACGTAGAGACTTCACCAAGGTAGAAGAACACCTCTATGTACACAATAGTTGAGATTCCATTTGGACCTGAGGATTTGTTGCAATTGAGATCACTAAGGACTCGAGCCACTGAACACTATGTGTCCCAAGGTGTATTCTACTTGGTTCTGCTTGGCTTCGGGGACAGAATTTAAATTTAAAACCCTCCTTGTATGAATTAATGCAGCTTTCCACAACGTTACGGTGATTTGCTTGTCTTAAGATGTGGTTGACGAATTCATTCAGACTTCCAATAATTACACGGTGTAAAGTTTGCTCATTGGCGACTGCATAGTGATATCAATCCAGTCAAGAATGCATTGAAGGACTACGTGTAATTTTCGCCTCTCTTATTACACATTGTCAGTGTCGCAAGGAAAATACGAAACATTGAAATGTCCTTGCAATCAAAGACTTCGATTAGTTCATCAGAAATTGCAACGATAAAAAGATATTTAGGGATTACACACAAACACACAGAATACACACAATAAGGACACAGAATTATGATGCTTAGCAACAACACGATAAGATCCTTCTCGTCCCAGGCACTTTGTGCTCCTTGCATGGGAAGAATCTCTTTCCCCTACCTGTGCACAGAGCGTAGGAGTGGGGATTGCCGGAGCGGGTATATAAGGGCAAGGATCTGCGTTCAGGATCATCATTCAAACACCAGCAATCGTGAAGATAGCAACTCACAGTTCTTCCAAGACAAACATTTCATTCAAAATCAAACACAAAATGTGCGTAGAAATCAACAACACCACCATGGAATACAACAGCAACATCAAAGCCGACAGCAGGAAGATGTCGTACAGCATTAAGAAAGTCCTGAAGGCGATCTTCAAAAAGCACACATCCGAAAAGAAGACCACAACACACGAAGTCCGCAAGCAGCCTTCTTTGGAATCCCTGGAGTCTTTGGAGAACCAGCGCAACGCCGAGGCTGAAATGCAAAGTGAAAACGAAGCAAATGAGCGCATCTATGCCGCCTCATCGTGCAGCTCCAGCATCTCATCCGAAGATCACTACGATCAAGCATCCGTCTATGTTCCAGTTCATTTCGTTCGCACCGCAAATGGTACCTTCTTTTGGACTGCCGCCTCCACCAGTGCCCCCGATGCCGATCTCATCGAACCACTGGACTGCTGCACAGACAATCAAATCGCAGTTCAACAATTTGGTGATCGCTGGGCTCAAGCTTAAGTCGATCTATGAACGGGGTGCATGGAGTTACGGGGGTTTTGATGAATCACGATGTCTTCCAAGATTCATACTGAAAAGCTTTAATTTACGTAATAATGTGATAAATAATTGTGATATTTAGGAAATCTTTTACAAAATACAAAAAATTGTCTAAAAAAACATAAAACTATTTCTTTTTGTGCTCATTAACGATTGGTATTCTTACTTTTGTTGGCTATCCTTTGAACCAAACCACTTGTTGGGAAGGAATGTTCATTCAAAGAACTTGTTTTGAGTAAATGTACTCGAACAAGTACTGTACCTGCTTGTGGAATGATACAGGTGGGAGGGCACCAAGTGCTTGTTGAATGCATTCCCATTGGAAATGCCTGGATTTAACTGGTTTTTCTCACAGATGGCGGTGTGAGTCTTCGAGTGATAGGGTAGTTTGAATCATACTTTTAAGAGGGCGTTTCATTTCACAATGATAATGTTTTGTCCTTGGCGTGTTCTCCACTGGGAATATCATTTTGAAGTTATACTGCTTTGTAACAGATTAAGAATCAAGCCTTCGACACCGTCTGGATTGAGGGACACATCTATAAGTTGAATCAGATGGTACTCACCTAAAACCACATCAAAATAATCTATGGTTTTCTCTTACGTCCGAAGGTAGAACATCAACGGAGCGGATCACCAAGGCGGGAGCTGCGCAAGTATCGAATCTGAGACCGTGACACCTCCTAATCTACACAGCAGATCAACTGAATCCAACCAACACCGTGAACTGTTGTTTATTTGCAAATGATTCGCTGAGTTATGTCAACACAGTCAACACAGCACAGCGCGAAGTGTCGAAATCTAAACAGTGAACAAATTTGATTACTATTCCAAATGGGGTATTCGAATTAAAGCTGGGAAATGGGCACTTATGTGTTTAAGGAGACCATCACACATGGCCCAGCTATCTTAGGCGTTAGATCCTAACGATCATGTCGTCGTTGTACAAAAATGCTCCAAAACCGTCAACGCAAACAAGATCGAATATTTCACGTTGAACTTTTCTCACGACGACACCAAAGGCTTCCATATCCGTTTTGAGATTGTCTATGCCTTCGCGCCATAGAGCAGAACAGGGATGATCAAGGTGCTTGGTCTGCTTGGTCCTTCGAGAGAGGGCTCTACTACTTAATTGGTTTTTGCGCAAAGGAGTCCAAAAAACAGCGATTGTCAAGTCGTCTGGGCTTAATCTCGGTACTGATGATGTTCGTACTGTTTACTTGGGAACAGAGGTGGACGAAGTCCTTCACAGTCCTTAGCAGTTATAGCTACCAACAGTGACGTTCTGGCCGAGTTATCGATGTTATTCTTCCTTTCTGGATGCCAGCATATACTTAATTTTGCCCTAGTTCACCACTGAACCCATTTTGGCCGCCTCCGTTTCAATATGCGCAAACGCTGCATTGAAGGCTCGCTGTGTTCGACCAATCACGTCAATGTTGTCCGCGTATGCCGGCATTTGGACGGACTTTTGGAAGATCGTGCCTCATGTAGTGAGTTTTGAAAGACCTTCTCAAGAATAATGTTGAAAAAGTCACATGACAGCGCGTCGCCTTGTCTAAAAACTGTTTTGACATTGAAGGCCTCTGTGAGTTCGTTACCGACCTTGATGGAGCATCGAGAGTTCTCCATCGTCATCCTACACAACCTGACGAGTTTGGCAGGAATGTCAAAACTAGACATGGCGTTGTATAGCTCGTCCCTATGCACGCTGTCATATACGGCCTTGAAATCGACGAATAGATGGTGGGTGTCAATTTGTTTCGCTTGGACTTTTTCCATTTTTGCAGTAATATGAAGATTTGGTCAATTAGGGACCTTCATGACATGAAGCCACACCGCCAAGTCCCTTTCTAGATGTACCTACAGCGAGATTACGTGTTTATTCCCGACAACTCTACCAAAGATTACCCAATTTTGAATTGAAATCTCCCAAAACGACCTCGGCGGCGCAGTAGAAGAATTGATCGTACGTACATTCTCGGAGGTCATAGAAGAGATGCTTGCTGTTGTCATCTTTGTCCTCTGTTAAGGCGTAGGCGCAAATCAGGCTGATGTTCACAAATTTAGCCCTGATGCGGATTGTTATAAGGAGTTAACTTTTACAAATGAAGCCGAAAACATGTTGCCTAAGTCTGTCGCGTACAACAAATCCACATCCAAATAAGCGCTTCCCTCTATTGTAATCAGTATACTAGATATCGCAGTTTCTCATCATCTTCTTGGTAAGCCGCACTTTAAGGATCGCAGTGAAGTCGGGGCGAGTACGATAACTTTGGCGCCAAAAATTGATAACAATATTTTGCAGAGGGGTCAAAAACAAGTAATTCTTACTATAAGAGACAATTTAAAAAAAATACATACATATTAGCAAACAAGGTAACACTTGGAATGAAGGAATATACCGCTTTTGAAATCACAAAACTTGTTCTTTTATCCAAAAAACAAAAAGAAATAAAGTGCTAGATTGACTTTGTACTCAAGGGTTGTGTCAATTCTGAATCGAATACAAAAAAGCAAATGGTTTTATGTCTTTTTTTTTAATCAAATCATGTTTATTTCGTTCATAAGTTTACAAAGCGAGCCACCGCACAATTTACAATTCAGAGATTTGATATAGTGTATAATGTCATATTATATCTTCCTACTGAAATACATCTAAAAAACAAAACAAGTGTCATTTTACATAATTATTTCAAGCAAAGGGAAAGAACAACAAAAACCCTTTATTTAAGGAAGAAAAAAAAAGAAAAATAATAATAATAAAAGTAAATAAACAGAGAAATAAATAAATAAATAAATAAATAAATAAATAAATAAATAAATAAATAAGTACTTAAAATGTTTATAAAAAAGAAACATCAGTCTTGTCGGTTATAGTTATTATTAAGCTCACTAACTAGTGGATTCATCTGCCTATTATGTGTTCTGTATCAAGTACCACCATTTCATCCGATACGCGGATCAAAGACTTTAATTGTACTAACTGGCAAAGATATCAACACGCACTCAAGCGTAAGCTCAACAACGTCTTTAGTGAGCAGAATATCTGCTCTAACAACCCGCAATCTGTTGATCACGCAATTCATCTGCTAACTTCTACTATTTTAGAAACTGCCGACGAAGTTGTACCCACTAAATGTATGGGCCCAGGGGGTACTAGTACACTGCCTCGGAACACATTACGTCTTATTAAAATTCAAAACAGTTTCCGTAGAAAATGGCTTCAATCAAGAATACCACTGTTTCTGCTTATACAGAAATCCATTAAAAAACACAATCAAGGAGCAGATAGCAACTTTTAAAAATATTCAATGGAACCGTAAATTAAGTAGTTTGGACAAATCTAGTAGACCGTTCTGGAACATTATCAAAGTAATTAAAAAAAACGTCCCTTCATACCCTCGTAAGATCATCTAACTCTGAAGCTGTATCAAATTTAGAGAAAGCAAATATTCTAGCTGAGTCCTTCGCTTCAAATCATCTCCATTCAAGTAACGCGCATAGCAATGTTGAAAATCTGGTCGACGAATCCATTCGCAATATTAATGATCTTCGCATTACTCAAATCAACTCCTTTCTTACTTTGGATGATGTCAAATTCATTCTTGGCAGTCTTAAGACAAGAAAGTCTTTTGGATTTGATATGGTTAGAAACATTTATCTAAAACATCTTCCTAATGTAGGCTTACGTTGATAATGCGACATATTTTCAATACATGTCTCTCAATAGGCTACTTTCCAGGTGCTTGGAAGTGCGCGAAGATCATTCCCATTGCGAAACCAGGTAAGGACTCAACTAATCCCATGAGCTATCGCCCTATAAGCCTATTAAGTACATTAAGCAAATGCTTTGAAAAAGCTATCAAAATTAAGCTAATGCACCTGTTGTTGAAGAGCTTAATATCCTACCACCACAACAATTCGGTTTTAGTCCTGGCCATAGAACATCTCATCAAATCGTCAGAATCAAAAAATATGTGCTTAATGCATTCTCTCTAGGTCAAAGTACAGGTATGGTTCTCATGGATGTGGAAAAGGCATTCGATACTGCCTGGCATAACGAGTTGATTCATAAAATGTTCCAGTTTGGGGTTCCTTTGTATCTGGTCAAAATAGTCAAATCCTTTCTAACAGACATAAGTTTTAAAGTGCTTGTAAACGGCACTTCTTCCGACTTAAAATTAATTCCTGCAGGTGTGCCTCAAGGATCAGTTTTGGCCTCAATCCTTTACAACATCTTCACTTCTGACTTCCCCTCCTTTCCAGGGTGCCATTCCGCAATGTTTGCTGATGACACGTGTATCTATTCTACAGATTCGGCCGGTTTACTTATCCGAACCTTCTTGCAATCTGCATTAGATAGCTACATTCTCTATTGCATGAAATGGAAAATTACCATCAACGCTCACAAAACTCAAGCTATATTTTTTACTCGAAAAAGAAAAGCTTGTTTTTTACCGAGCAACAACTTAACTATCGGCAACAATAGCATAGAGTGGAAATCAGAAGTTAAATACCTAGGAGTCATTTTGGACAAAAGACTAACCTTTGGCCAGCATACAAACAGCGTGGTAAATAAAATTAATTTGACTATAAAAATATTATACCCTTTTATATGCCGCAAGTCCGCCTTAAGCCTTGAAAACAAAATTTTAATATTTAAATCGATCTTCCAATCCATACTCTTTTACGCAGCACCAGTCTGGAGCAATTGTTCAAATTGCCACCTTAAGAAGCTACAAATTTGTCAGAACAAAGTCCTTGAAATGATCTTAAAACTACCACGGCACTTTTATCAATTTATTTATTTGTTTATTAATTTGCATATTTAATTTACTATTATCTATTTATTTTTTTTAATCACATAGTTGTTAATTCGCAACGAACATAGAACTAATATTACAATACTTCACAAACATGAAGCTCAAACATACATACTGTGATACATACGAACGAAGGTTTTTTTTTTAGCTTTTCCTTCGAATATAGCCTTTTTCCATTTATTTGTGTTTGCATTATAGTCTCATCATTAGTAAGGTAGATGGCTACCATATCTATGTAAGTTTTCAATTGTATTTAAAGACTGTACATTGTTGCTAAATAAAGATACTAATACTACTACTAGTGGATTATCAGATAAATCGCATCTGCCAATAAGTCTTTCGGTAAGTGCATGTATCCTAACAGAGATCAATTCAACACCAGCTTTAGAGTGTAAATCGCGGGTAGAGTGATGCCAAGGAAGGTTGAGCATCATTTTGAGTATCTTGTTTTGTTGTATTTGTAATCTTTTTATGTGACACTTAGCACAATCACAACACACTTGACAGCCGTATAACAATATTGCCTGAAAAATAACCTTATATAAGAGTATTTTATTTCCATTGGATAGTAAGGATTTTCTGTTTATTAATGGATACAACATTTTAATTGCAGTGCCCGTTTTATGGAGAGTCTTTGTTATGTGTTCATTGAAAGTAAGTCTTTTATCTAAATAAACGCCCAAGTACTTCACCGACGTCTGCCATAGTATGTGTTGCCCGTTTACTATTAACCGGTCGGATGGAAGATAACAAGACTTTCTTTTTCTTGTGAAAAAGATAGCTTTTATCTTATCCTCATTAACTTAAATTTTCCATTTGTTGAGGAATGGAATAACTATACCCGCCGCATTTCTTAAATTTGTCTCAATATTGAGCCAAACCAAACTTATGCGACGAAAAAATCGCCGAGTCATCAGCGTACAGGGCGGAATCACATTCCGGTAAATGGGGAAAATCCGATAAGAACATGTTAAACAAGATCGGGACGAAAACTGATCCATGAGGAACAACTGCAACTATATTACACAAACATGAATGACTATTATTGACATGAACCTTATATCTTCGATCTGACAAAAACCTCTGAACAACTTTACCTCTTGAACCACTTATTTGCTTTTTCAATATCCAGTATTAATAAACCGGTTGATTTTCCCATATCACGATTCCTTTTAATACAATTGCAAATTCTTAGAGTTTAGTGGTTCGTACTATGAAAGCGCATAAAGCCAATTTGTTCATTGGGAATTATATTTTGGGCATCGATGATTTTCACTAATTTATCCTTTTTATTTATGTCTTTTAGTTCTTGAGAAAATTGAAGAAGTGGGCCACCCGGGTACTGTGAGCGGTGCCACGAAATTGCGTGAGTGCGACCTGGCGCATGCACTTACATCAAAGAAAGATCACTTAAATGTGGTGCAGGGAACTACGTCCCCGGGAACTAAGTCCGGGAACTAGTCCCACTTATTGGAAACTAAGTCCACTTTAGTAAAGTGGACTTAATTCCCATTCAAGGTGGGAATTTAGTTCCAAAAAACTGTGTGGTTTTAGTTCCCTCTAAATGTGAAGCAAATTCCCACTCTTAAAAGAGATAATGTTCTGAAAACTACTGACCTCCGATTTTCTAGAATTTTGTCTATGCATAGTCCACCACATGGAAGCTTAAATCCAAAGCGGTTTTTATCGCAAGCCACTGGAAAAGCCGAAAAGGATATTTAAGGCAGGCAGGCGCCTGGAGTTAAATTAACAAACATTAACATTCCATTATCCACATATCCATTATTCTTAAATACTGTGCTGACTCACTCTGCTGTCCTCTTCTACAAATTTTCAATCTGTCATTATCTGAAGGTGTTTTTCTAGATAATTGGAAAGAATCATTCTTAGTTCCCATTCACAAATCGGGCTCTAAAAATAATGTGGAAAACTATAGAGGAATTTGCAAACTCTCGGCAATTCCAAAATTATTTGAATGTATAGTCAAGAATAAGACTGAATTCTTAATCAAAGAGCACATATCGGAAGCGCAGCACGGTTTCATATCTGGACGATCGACTTCTACTAACCTATCAATTTATTCTTCTTTCGTGATCAATGAGATTGAAAACAAGAAACAGGTTGATGCAATTTACACTGATTTCAGTAAAGTTTTTGATTCCGTCAACCACTCGCTTTTAATAAACAAACTCAAAGCGTTTGGGTTCCATTCCAATTTTCTTAATTGGATATCTTCCTTCGTCCAAAATAGAACCCTAAGAGTTAAAATTGGTAATTCCTTATCAAAGCTAATTCAATGTTGGTCGGGTGTACCGCAAGGTAGTCACTTTGGCCCTTTATTATTTATAATATTCATTAATGATATTACTCTCTCAGTTAAACACAGTAGATGTTTGCTATATGCTGACTACATGAAAATATTCAAAACAATTCCCAATGTTATTGACTGTATCATGCTTCAATCAGATATAAACAGCATCTTTGATTGGTGTGTAAATAATGAACTTGGTCTTAACTTAAGTAAATGCAATTATATCTCTTTTACGAAATCAGCGTTTCAAATCCAATTTAATTATTCAATTGGTAATTCATATCTTGCGACTGTAAGCAGTGTCAAAAATTTAGGTGTTATGTTTAACTCCCCATTTTCATTTCAAAATCATATCTCTCATATTTTACCAAAAGCCAACTCCGCAGTCGGCTTCATCAAACGTAATACTAAAGGATTTACTGATCCATTTGCCTTATTAGCACTGTATATTTCCCTAGTCCGACCTTTCCTTGAATATGCGGTCGTAGTCTGGAACCGTATTGAAAAAGTTCAAAAGCGATTCACCAAGTACATCTTCTTTAAAATGCACTGGAATTTTCATTCTAGCTACAAAGCTAGATGCCAACTGCTTGGTATAAAGTCTCTATAAACTAGACGCACTATCCACGATGTTATATTTGTCAGGGATATACTCTGCAATCATATAAAATGTTCATGTCTCTTATCTGAGATTCAATTTCATATGCCTTCAAGGTCACTCCGTACTTGGGATTTTTTATTTGAAAGGTAGCACAGACTATTGTAAAAACGAACCATTAACAAGAATAATTCGTGTTTTTAACGAACATTCACAACATTTGGACCTGTCCCATACTAGACAGCACTTTAAAAGTAACCTTTTAAGCCTTTTTACTTTTTAAAATGTATTGAGTTCTGAAATAAAGTATTAACTTATCATTAAATATTGTACAATTATAAAACACTTCACAATATCTGTTAATACATATGTAATTTGTAGATTTTAGATAAATAAATAAATAAATAAATAAAAATAACAAATAGCCAGTTTTTCTAAAGCGAAATAGAGCCAAATCGAAAAATTGGCGTTATTTCCAAATTTAAAACGAAATAAGGCCGAATATACAAATACACCTACTCATCAACGATAACACTAAGAATAAAATTAAAGGGCCTACAGTTCCGGAGTCCTTGTTCAATTATTGTTGCTAGGAGTTAGTTCCCTCTGCAGACTTTTGAGTGTGGTCTTAGTTCACATAAGAAAGTGCAATAAGTCCCCACCTTATATGGAAACTAAGACCAGTGGACGCCGTGGCGTAGTGGGTAAGTGCGTCGACTCCTACGCAAAGGGTGCCAGGTTCGATACCCGAATTTACCACCTATCATAATTCACGGCTCCACCTCTTTCGAGTCACTGACAATGCTCAAAAAGTATTCCTGTCTAGAAAAAAGCTTCTAAAATCCGCCGTTGGGAGTCGGCATTAAACAGAAGGTCCCATCCACTCGTGAAAGAACAATAGCACGCACAACTCGAGTGGTTCCTGAGAAGCTAGGCCCAGGTCCACCTCGGACTGTCGCGCCACCCATATTATATTATTATTATCAAGACCAGTGGACATAGTTTCCAGGAACTGCACCGTGAATTTCAAGGAAAAACAAACAAAAATAGTAATTCTCAGTTGATAACGGTATTTTTTAGAGGTGGAATTTTGGAAAAAAAGCTAGAATAGATATGTAAAAACTTCTTACACAATTTTTATTTGAATTTAAGAACAGGTTTCTGACTTTCAAAACTGGTTTAGAAGTTCCTTATAAGTGTTGCCGTTATATTTTAATTTCTTTTTCATTCAATTTTTTTTTCCTCCTCTAAAAAATACCGTTAAAAATGTTTGGCTTACTCGTGAAGTAATGTCTGCTTTGTAACAGTCCAAATTCAAACCGAAAATCGTTGTCCACACTTTGTTTGCTGGGTTCCTCAACATGAAATCCTTCCGTATCCGAGGCACTTGGTTGTCTCTGAACCGATAGTGCTATACGTGGTGCTCACGCACAGTCTCCAACTGGAAAGAAAGAGTTTATTAGTTAAGCCTAGTGTCCGTAAGCCTGAGGCTGTGAGCGCCGCAGTTGGCCCTGAGGCAATAGGGCTCTTTCGCCGTCATTTCTACTCCAATACTTGACCTTGCCTTAGAAGATCTTCTAGACCTGAGCTGCGAATACGTCGAAGTAGCTTTACCAAAATAGCGTACAGTTTCGGATGCCGCCGTTTGCCACACAGATCTCCAGCTCCTTCGCCGCTAGCCGTAAAGAGAGGTTAGCACCATTACAGAGAGTCTATCGTCTACAGGCCACAAGGCTTCGGAGGTAGGGACTTTCTTCTCCAATCGATTCGGCTTCCAGATTTCACTACGTAGAGGTGATAGTAGGAGTACATACGTCACGGCGATTTATTTAATTTTTTTATGGCGGTCGTAGAAATGCGGTGTGCGTCGTTTCCTACGCTGGAAGTTTAGAATATTGACAGAAACAAGACGAATCGCTGTAAAACATACAGAACTGCAACACCATCTATATTACATCGCACATAAAAATGAATTAAAAAAAAGCCATCTATATTATCATTATAGGGCAATCGTTAAACCTACAGAATCATCGGTATCACTGCTCTTTTGCAGAATGGTAAAGACCTGCGACGCTGAAGAGATGTCTGACTGCTAAACGCTTCCATATCCCTTCATTCATTAAGACACTAAATAATTATGAGGTATGAAGTCATGAAAGATACCATAGTGATATCAATCCAGTCAAGAATGCCTTAAATTACTATCTATAATTTTCGCCTCTCTTATTTAAATTATTAAAAAATGCGAAACAATGAGAAATTTCCTTGCAATCAAAGACATCGATTAGTTCATGAGAAATTGCAACGATAGAGAAATATCTAAGGATTACACACATACACACAGAGTATACACAATAAGGACACAGAATTATGATGCTAAGCAACAACACGATAAGATCCTTTCGTCCCAGGCACTTTGTGCTCCTTGCATGGGAAGAATCTCTTTCCCCTACCTGTGCACAGAGCGTAGGAGTGGGGATTGCCGGAGCGGGTATATAAGGGCAAGGATCTGAGTTCAGGATCATCATTCAAACACGAGCAATCGTGAAGATAGCAACTCACAATTCTTCCAAGACAAACATTTCATTCAAAATCAAACACAAAATGTGCGTAGAAATCAACAACACCACCATGGAATACAACAGCAACATCAAAGCCGACAAGAAGATGTCGTACAGCATTAAGAAAGTCCTGAAGGCGATCTTCAAAAAGCACACATCCGAAAAGAAGACCACAACACACGAAGTCCGCAAGCAGCCTTCTTTGGAATCCCTGGAGTCCTTGGAGAACCAGCGCAACGCCGAGGCTGAGATCCAAAGTGAAAACGAAGCAAATGAGCGCATCTATGCCGCCTCATCGTGCAACTCCAGCATCTCTTCCGAAGATCACTACGATCAAGCATCCGTCTATGTTCCAGTTCATTTTGCTCGCACTGCAAATGGTACCTTCTTCTGGACTACCGCTTCTACCAGTGCTCCCGATGCCGATCTCATTGAACCACTGGACTGCTGCACGGACAATCAAATCGCAGTTCAACAATTTGGTGACCGCTGGGCTCAAGCTTAAGTCGATCTATGACTACTGAACGATGAATCACGATGTCTTCCAAGATTCATACTGAAAAGCTTTAATTCATGTAATAATGTGATAAATAATTGTGATATTTAAGAAATCTTTTACAAAATACAAGATATAATCTAAACAAACATAAAACTATTTCTTTTGCTTCTCTTGATCAATTGGTATTCTCACTTTTGTTGCCTATCGCTTGAACTGAAGCCCTTATTGGGAATGACTTTCAAATCAATAATGAGTCAATGAACTCGAAGACTTCAAATAATTATAGAGTATGAAGTTTCGTCATCGTGCAATTTTAAGTAGACATTGAGAAATGCTACAATTCAGTACCACTAAGAATATGGCAAGCGAGCTGCTGCCACTCTCATACAGTGTTGGCCACAGTGTTTCTTCGATGTGTATATACGAAAACGAGAAGTCAGAAATCACTGTTTTCGCGACTCGGTCAAATTCACTGATATATGTGCCAGGCATGGAAAATTTGAAATTTCGGAAGTGCGCCACTCAGAGAAACCGCGTTGGAAAAGGAAATCCAATGCCAACACGTGGCTACATGTTGGTATCGCCTTTTCTTTTCCAACGATTTAACTAATTTCGATGATATATCAAACACACCTTGTTTACTAATGAAAGACCCTTTATGTGATACTTGAAAGTGGATTCAATGAGGACAGAAGTGAGCCACGGTTCTCTCCTCTAACAACCATCTGACTGACCTACCCTAGCGCAAATTATTAGTGCTCCGGTTAATTTCTTAAAGCTCATCATTATTTCTCTCAATTTACCAGAGAATCAGATATGACAAGCTTTTTTCAATAAAATTACTAAACTTAATAGTGTATACTCTTTATTTTAGATTCTAATACTTTATACATTAAAACACTGCGCCATGTGTGTCGGATTGATTAGTGCATTAGTCACTTGATTAGTGCATTAAATTTAGAGGCTATTCCTGGAAGTATGCCCAGTATCCAGGGGTCTTATTTTATATTGCTGTAGTATCGGAAATGAATCCGAAAGTCGGAAATTGGTATTTTGTATGTCTGTAGCAACCGCACACAATCCGCTTTCGGAAATAAAAAATTATGCCAACTCGTTTACGGAAGTTTCGTATTTTGTATTCCGAAAGTGGATGTCAAGATCGATCACTCTTACGGATTTTCATTCGAAAACTCTTGTTATCGGATTGGTTGTGCAAAAATTATTTTAACGTAAGTATTTAATTTGTTCACCGAAGACACAAAAGAAATTGAGAAATTAACCCACATCCTCCTACCGATACATTATGACTTTGGGCATTTCTTTTTTTTTCAAATTTCTGTCACGTTATTCAGTTTGTCCATCTTTCAGAATTCAGTATTTTTCGTTCAAATTTAAGATCGTGTATGTTTATCTTATCGAAATATCTTCTTCTTCTGGTGGCGCTACAGTCCGGGGTGAACCTGGGCCTCAACCAGTGAGCCTATCCAGTCGGCACGATCTTTTGCCAGCTGTCTCCAACTGCGCACACCAAGTTGGTTGAGGTCCTTCTCCACCTGGGTGCGCCATCGGGAGTCGAAGACTCTTCGGGCTGGAGCAGTGTTGTCCATGCGCTCTACATGGCCCAGCCATCTTAGCCGTTGAATCCGTAGACGCCTGGCTTGGCTCATGCCGCTGTACAGCCCGTACAGTTCGTGGTTGAATCTTCTTCTCCACTCCGCAAACACGTGAATCGAACGAGTGAAGGGAATCTCCGTTCCGTCGGATTAGAGGATAGAGGTGATTATCATTTGGGAAAAATTCTAGCAACATTGCCAGTTTTAGACAGTGGACAAGCATCCTGCTCTGAACAATTTTGAAATACACCGCCAAACAACAACTAAAATATGCTTTTTGGAATGATAGGCGGATAACCAAATCCTATTTCAAAAGGACGTCGTAGGCATGAAAAAATCCTGGATATTCCTCGATATCAGGGGAAAAAACATGGATTAAATGTAAAAATGGGAATTGTAATAATAAGTGATATTCTCTTTTAGAAATAATATTATTTATTTGTTAAATGTGTTAAAATGTGAAGGAAATAAATTGAACTGAATCGATTTAATAATAATAATATGGATGGCGCGACATTCCGCGGCAGTCCTGGGCCTAGCTTCTCAGTAACCACTCGTGTTGTGCGTGCTATGTTCTTTCACGAGTGAAAGGGACCTACGGTTAAATGCCTACTCCGAACGGCGACGTTGAGAAGCTTTTTCTGGACAGGAATACTCTTTGAGCATTGTCAGTGACTCGGAAGAAGCCGAGCCCTAAATTATCAAAGGCGGTAAAATTCGGGTATCGGACCTGGCACCCTCTGCGGAGGAGTCGAAGCACTTGCCCACTATACCACGACGCCCCAAATTCGTCGAATCGATTTACAACTGACTTTTTATTTATTTTATTTTGACAGCCCAATTCTCGGAAATTAGTGGGGAAAAGTTGGCAGCATTCAAACCCAATCCAAGAGTATCGGATTCGAATCCGAAATCGAAAGTGATACAAAATAAGGCCTCAGGCTTACCAGAATCGAAATTTGTGATTTCCGTACTGCGAACGATTTTATGCTCGATCACTCAAAACCATGAATCCTATTTCCACACACGATCGAAGTCATTTTCAAGCCACCCCACAGTAGCACCCAAACAGCGAAACAGATTTAAGTTCAAATGAAAAACAAAGGAGATCACTTTTCGTTTTTAAATACAAATCTTTGAGTGGTTTATTTAAATATTTAAAGCTCTCTTCTTCTTCTTATCGTAAATACATTCATATTCGCTTACATTCTATCAACTATATCACAGTGGTTTAGAGAACAACAATTCAAGTTCGAGATAAATTACGGCTCAGAGGAAGACATTTGATTCTTTGATTGAAGTAATATACAAAACGCGTCATTTGCCACAGTCTTTTTGTTTACATTTGAAAATGTTCGGTTAGCTCCTGACTACCAAGGTCTCCAGACGTCAGCGGACTCCGAAGTTGGGGTTTCAACTTTGATAACGTCGATCATCATCTCCATTTCGCCTCCGCCGCCCATCGACGATCCCATGACCATCGGCAGGTTGAAGGAAGTCATCGGCAGCGCCTGCATCTGGATCAGTTGATCGGCCAGATATCGCATGACTTTCGATCCGACCTCGACGTCCACTCCGGGAGTTGCTAGCACTTGGGATATTTGATCGGCCGCGTGCACGTATCCCGAACGAAACGACTCCAATTGCGTTGTATTGTAGGTCTTGGTGAGTGTGAGTCCTCCGCGCTGCTTCAGCTTGCGCATGTGCTCCACGGTGAGTTCCAGAATGTCGGCCTTTTCCAATCTCGTGACGTGCTCCCCCTCCTGTGTCAGGCATTCCACCATCAGGTCCTTGAGGTCGTCCAAACACTTGTTGATCCTTGCACGACGCTTGCGCTCCAACAGCGGCTTCATAACCTTGCGGTATTGATAAGTCTTTGACATCTCCATGACCATGTTGTGCTGCGAGTGTCCGTGAGTGCGACGTAATCCAATAAACGACTGAGATCCGGGAATTCTTAATTGAGTTCCGATAGAGATCGTATCCACTCTCTGCTCCTGGCGTGTGTTCACAACCGCTTCTGAATTTGGAATGAACCATAAACACGTTTGTCATCCTCCTTTTATAAAGAAAGTAGCGCGCCAGCGGCAGCGGTGACGATAAAATAAATCCGGAGTGGAACAGATAAAAAGAAAAAACACCACACACACACTGCGAAGTGGAAAGGGGACCGAATGAGCGCGCCACGAGTGTGGTGTGGTGGGGGTGAGTGCGGCAATTCAGACTGCCTGCCAAGCTGGCCGTCCACCCGGTTACTCGCGCCTGTGTGCGCCAACTGCGCTCCGTTACAGTCATCGTTGCTGCCTTTGTCAGATACATTTTTAAGACCGTGGGAAACAGATTTGTCGTGTGTTTCCCACACGATGGATGGATGGATGACTGCCGGAATGGCTCAATGAAAGCCTGGCATGGGGCATGGGGAATAATACCTTATTTGTGTGACAGCATATTACAAGTTATACGGAGATTATCGCGGTTTGCGGTGGTCGGTATCCGCTGAAGCTGAAGGGAGTGGAACACGTTGCGGTTTAGATAGACGTGACAAAGTGTTAGTATTATTGTCGGACCGCCACGCCACGCCATGCCACGCCACGCAGCAGCGCACAAACGACGACGGCGGCGTACCGAC
Organism: Eristalis intricaria; assembly: GCA_964034865.1. Lineage (NCBI taxonomy): Eukaryota > Metazoa > Arthropoda > Insecta > Diptera > Syrphidae > Eristalis > Eristalis intricaria. The sequence goes on from OZ035873.1 coordinate 31,262,267, forward strand.
TACCTGCCCTTGGCGGGTCAGTGCGATCGCGATGGCATATTTCTCTTGTTTGAAGATTCGTTTTTCATGACACTCTGCAGTAGCGCGACGCGGACGGCGGCAAATGCCGCGCCGCCGACGATGACGACGTTCCGGTGATGGTTACATTGGCATATCTGCGAGAAGGTGCTTTGGCTGTTTTCTTTCGCATTCACATTCTCATTCGGGAGTGATGTGTTTTTCACACTGTTTCCTAGTGAAAAGAGAGATAGAACGAGGATGAGAGCGAGAGCGAGAGCGAGCGAGGGAGGGAGGTGGACAACACAGGGAGGCACCGCAGCCAGCGACCAGGCCGATGTTCAGTGGGGCTAGTTATCAACTCGGCGTCGTGCGTGGGCTGAGGTATGCTAAATTGTTTGTGGAATGCTGCTCCGCTGGTGCCGGCGATTGGGTTAGCTGAGAACACCAGTGGAGAACACGTTGCGGGCTTTTATCTGGGCGCAGCATTGACTGTGTGCCGATCCGAATTGAATGTTGGTTGGTGTGGGATGGCCAGGATCGAGGATACATGCACATGCTTGGTGTGCGATGGGATTGGCAATGAATGCGGGCGTGTAGCTCAAACTGCGGCTTCCTCATTTATTGTGGAGGCTTTGAAATGTTATTCGAATATGCGCACGATTTATTGAAAACAAACGGTGTTTATTTTGGAACACATTTTTGATGTGAAACAAAACACATGAGACTTCATTGAAGAGCCAGCCGAGATCCTATTACATTCTGCTTAGTTCTTATGCCCAACTTTTAGCCGCGACGAGATCTCATGAATATCATCCGAGAGACAAAGCTTTCAAACTCTTCTTTAACCATTTCCGGTAGTAAATGTACTCGATAACACGAATAATGTTGGTTTCCAACGGTGTCAGAGAAATGGGAGCATACTTTAGCCACTCAACGCGGAGTTGGTACGTAGAGACGGAGAGGATATTTGCACAATAAGGAAGATATTTGCATTTTGGCATTTTCTCCTCAAACACTTAGACATTAGTTGGGTACTTGTAATGGCTGCATTCGAATGATACTTCGAGTGGTAATCGATTAGTACAATATCTCGATTCTCAACCAATCGATCGGATGACTACCAACTAACTACTAACACAAGAGAATTCGATGGTTTTTTAATGAACCGAGAAGTGGAGTAATATGTACTTGAGTGTTTTTTTTTTTCATTCTGGTTCTGTTTTTGATCAGTTTCCCGACGAGAATTAACGAGAGTTAATTGTGTTATCGGGATAAATCCGCCAATCTCTAGTTTGATTATTAAAATATCTCGATTCTTAAAATCATTCGATTATGCCCATCACTACTAGGTACATACACAAATATGCCAAATGTTAATGATTGCCGTGCTCAGAAATAATGCTGAGCAATTCAAGCCTGCAAGGTTCGGTTAGGTCAAAGTGGGTCGCTACTACTGCATCAAACACTAGTGAAGGGCATAATCGAATGATGTTAAGAATCGAGACTTTAAATGGAGTGATAATCGATTAGCACGTCATGGCGATTGTGAAAATCATTCGAATGCCTACCAACTAAGAGCTAACAACTAATACAAGATAAATCGGTGTAAATCACTGTGTATTTCTTGGGTTGTTTATTGAATGATTGAAACGAAAATTAGGACGCAAACGAAGTCGAACTAGAGCAGGAAATTGTTTTTGTTTAAATACATTTTATATTAAAGGTTCTTAATAACAATAATAAAAATATGGGTGGCGCGACAGTCCGAGGTGGACCTGGGCCTAGCTTCTCAGCAACCACTCGTGTTGTGCGTGCTGTTGTTCTTTCACGCGTGGAAAGGACCTGCAGTTTAATGTCGACTCCGAACGGCGAAGTTGAGAAGCTTTTTCTAGACAGGAATACTCTTTTTGAGCATTGTCAGTGACTCGAAAGAGGTGGAACCGTGAATTATAAAAGTTGGCAGATTGGGGATTTGAACCTGGCACCCTGACGCACTTACCCACTACGCCACGGCGACCCATTAAAGGCTCTTACCAATTTGTTTTCTTTTTTCTAAATTCTCAGTAGTTTTTTTCATTTCACAGTACTCCAGTTTTCACTAGGATGGCGTTGATAAATTACATCTTTGTTGCTTTTAAAAGCATTTTGCTATTAAAAAGGGTTGCTTACCTCTGGGGCGTACTGTATCCTTGCAAAGAACATTTGTAATGACATATACAGTAAAATCTCGGAAATATGAATGCTTCTATAAGATGTACAATTCGGAAAAATGAACGGAACCGGAGACATATTTCTTTCGGTCGAAAGTTTACCATAGAGCACTTTAAAAAAAAAATCGTCTGAATAAGTCTGTTGTTCTGCCTTTTGCAAACAAGTTTAATTTTTTGTTGTTTTCTGTTTTTTAATAATTTAGGTTTTTTGTTATTAAATGTTTTTTTGGTAGACTTACATTCGACTTACATAGGATTCTCGAAAGATTGACGGAGCATGTTTTATATCTGTTCATCTTACTAAGATTCTACTGTATTTTATTTTTGATGAATTGTACGTAAAAGCCAGAAATGAACAGAGATGCCAAACTTCTTCCTCTCTTGCCCTATAAAATGTTTGACAACTGTTTTTTATAACGTGTTCATAAACCAAATTGACCAATCAGAGAACGGCATTATCGTTATCTCGTGAATAACCGTCAAAAATTCATGAATATCCGTCAAAAAGGCTCTCAAATTCGTCGATGGTCTAGAGGGCAATCAGCTGTGAAGTCGGCCATCTCTGTAATACTTCATTTCTGGTAAAAGCATACACATTTCAAGAAGTCCAGGCTCGTTACCGTGAGTAGTCTCTTTCCGGTGAACTAACCCGGTTTTTATTATGTCGAGCGTCTACTGTACTACTAAATGTACACAGCTGGATAAGTCAAGGAGTGGCTACTGTACTATGCCACGAGACAGATGAACTCTCCGCCATAGTGTCCAGATTTAAATCCCATTGAGCATTTGTGCGACTTCGCAGAGAAACAAACTGCACAAACACAATGAGTTCAAGGGTTACACTCAAGGAAGCTCTGCTAATAGAATGGTATCGGGTATCGGAAGACTTAACCCAAAACCTGGTTTCTTTAATGCCGCGGAGACTACAATCCGGCCTCAAATCTCGTGGAGGTCCAACAAGCTACTAGGAACCTACAGCGGTGTAATAATAATAAAAATATGGGTGGCGCGACAGTCCGAGGCGGACCTGGCCTAGCTTCTCAGCAACCACACGTGTTGTGCGTGCTATTGTTCTTTCACGAGTGGAAGGGACCTACAGCTTAATGCCGACTCCGAACGGCGAAGTTGAGGAAGCTTTTTCTAGACAGGAAATACTCTTTGAGCATTGTCAGTGACTCGAAAGAGGTGGAGCCGTGAATTATCAAAGGTGGTAAATTCGGGTATCGAACCTGGCACCCTCTGCGTAGGAGTCGACGCACTAACAGACTACGCCACGGCGACCCACATTACCTGCATTATTACCGCACTTTTTAATTTAAAACAATAATAAGACTGCTAGAACCAGAACTCAGAGAAGAATTTGAATTTTCTTTTGCCATTGATGCCTATCCCAATCTCTCATTCACATCCCTACTCAAAATGAGTACAATTCGTTGACTGTGTGCCTACATGTTGAAGTTTGAAGTATCAATGTGTGCTGCAGCAAAACGGACGGAAATTACGGTTTTTTTTAACCATTTACACACAATGTGGAGGGATATCAAGCGATTCATAAGAAAAAATTTCTTGGAAATCCCATCTATGTAACTGAGCGAAATAAGTCGTTTGACAAACCGATTTCCAAAAAAAGACAACTTTATTGTGCGACTGCACTCAATAGACTGACAAAATTCGATATTACAATATTTAATGATACTTCTCAGTTGCAGAGGTGATTGCATGAACTTTATGTGGAGCAGAAGGCTCCCAGACGCTGAGTCGGCAAGGCTGCAGTTCATGCGATCACCTGTACAATCACATCGATTTTGGTAAGATACAATAAATATTATTCCGCTGACACTGCATCCGGTAGAGCTAGCGACGAAGTAGCGGAGAGATCATGAGATCATGATGACTCAAGGGGCGAGGTGGTAGAAGACGTAACTCGCGCGATGTTCACTTGTTGTGCAAATTGAAGTAAAACTTCATGGGCCATGAAAAAATTAGCCTATCTTGTAACACATTATGTAATTAGTCTAGCTCTGGAATTTTATCTAAATCGGCTAATCCGTTCAGAAGTTCAATATTCACAATTTCAGCAAAATTTAATGATTTGTGTGTAGCTGTGTATACAATGTACATGCATAGATAGTTTGGGTATGACAAAATAAGAAAAGTGCGAAAATGTTTAGTTTCCTTTTCGTTTGGTGACTCAGGCAGTCGTTCGTATATGTTCGATTGAGACGTAGAAAAAAATGAATGGTTGCACCAAAGTAAAATATGAAAAAGTGCGTTACAACACACTGGGGGTTGGTTGATATCCACGACTACGCAACTTGAAATGGTTTCATACCGGATTGATGCAGCCACCCTTATTTTGGGAATTTTATTCTGTATGTCGTACCGACTTAAAAACCACATTCACTCTAGAGATCACATTCAGCATCTAAATTTTCGAATGATTTTTGTTGAAAGCTTTGCGACGTATAGTTTCGAAGCCTTTGTCGGTCAGACACACAAACTTTCTGCTTTATAGTTAAGAATAGTGGAGTGGAAACTCGGAAAAGTTGATCGAAATGTCCCAGAGCTTGTCAACATATCCGAAAAGTCAACTTTTCTGCATACTTTTGAAAATCTGTAGAAAATTAGCATTTTGTTCATAAATAGGCTTATTTGATTGGGATTAATAAGTTTTATTTTATTACAAGACAAAAAACTTAAAAAATGTTGGGGATGTTCAACTGATTTGAAGTAACCGGAAAGAGTAGTTCGCTTCGTTTTCTTTTTTGTTTTTTTGTAAATTGAGTTTTTACAATGTTTGTGCGTAAAACCACAGGTTTGACATGTGGTGAGTTTCGTTATTTTCGCGCACCATTTGACAATGCATTCACGCTTTCAATGGCTTCTGGATAAGAAATCTTTGCCGTTTCCACAATCTCGTCTTTCTTCTTCTTCTTTATTTGGCGCTACAGTCCGGGGTGGACCTGGGCCTCAACCAACAAGCCTCTCCAGCTAGCACGGTCTCTGGCTAGCTGTCTCCAGTGTCGCACGCCAAGTTGGTTGAGGTCCTTCTCCATCTGGGTGCGCCACCTTAAACGCGGGCGTCCTCTGTTGCGTTGTCCCACTGGTTCGGAGTCGAAGACTCTTCGGGCTGGAGCAGTGTTGTCCATGCGCTCCACATGGCCCAGCCATCCTAGACATTGAATCCGTAGACGCCTGACTAGGCTCATGCCGCTGTACAGCCCGTACAGTTCGTGGTTGAATCTTCTTCTCCAATAACCATCAACGCAGACAGGACCAAATATTGAACGCAGAACTTTTCTCTCGAAAATACCAAGGACTTCCTCATCCGCTTTGGAGATTGTCCATGCCTCCGCGCCGTACAGCAGGACTGGGATGATCAAGGTCTTGTATAAAGTCAGCTTGGTCCTTCGAGAGAGGACTCTACTACTCAATTGCCTCTTGATCCCAAAGAAACAGCGATTGACAAGAGTAATTCTGCGTTTAATCTCGGTACTGGTGTTGTTCGTACTGTGCACTTGCGAGCCGACGTAGACGTAGTCCTTCACGACTTCGAAGTTTTGGCTGCCCACTGTGACGCTCTGTCCAAGACGTCGATGTTGTGTGTCCTTTCTTGGTGACAGTGACATTGACCGCTAGACCCATTTCGGCCGCCTCCGCTACAATACCATCAAACGCCTCATTGACGGCTCGCTGTGTTCTGCCAATCACGTCAATATTATCCGCGTATGCTAGCAGTTGTATGGACTTCTGGAAGATCGTGCCTCTAGTGTTGGCGTGTGAGTCTTGCACGATCTTCTCCAGGATGATGTTGAAGAAGTCACATGACAGCGCGTCGCCTTGTCTAAAAGCTTTTGTGACATTGAAGGTCTCGGTGAGTTCGTTACTGACCTTGATAGAGCAGCGAGAGTTCTCCATCGTCATCTTACACAACCTGACGAGTTTGGAATGTCAGTAATGTCAAAACTAGACATGGCGTTGTATAGCTCGTCCCTATGCACGCTGTCATATGCGGCCTTGTTTATTGTTTATTGTTTATTGTGGCATCAACTTAACAATTTGTTATTTACAATATTTATATATAGAGATTTGATTATTGTTTTAATCTTACATCTACAAAATTATACAATTTATCAAGTATTTACATATTACATAGTTATATGATGATGTGAAGGGAAAGCCACTAAAAACCTTCATTAAACAAAAATAAAACGATAAAATAATATAAAATGCGGTAGCAGTAATGCAGAATGTGTATTTCGCCGGGGGAAGAGAGAAGTCCGTTAGAGAGAGTCCCGTTATGAATTGATTTTAACACAAGCAATTTAATATATATGTGAATAAATTAATAAATACATAAATAAATAAATAAATTAACAAACATACAAATAAATAAATAAATTAATTAATTAATAAATATATAAATGAATAAGTACATAAATAAATAAATAAGTAAATAAATAAATAAATCAATAAGTGAATACAGACAGAAATTAATGATATAATCAAAGGTATATAACGAAGATATTATTTCTTTAAGTTATGTTAGATAAGTTTGAAATCAATTCATTATCAGATGATAAACAGCAGTCTATACAGCGTCGATAAAGTCGTTCAGATCTTGTAGTGATCTTTTCTATATTAGCTTGAAATTTATGATGTTCCCTTGTAGAGAAAAACCATGGAAGATTTAGGATAATTTTAAGCAATTTGTAGTTTGTGTATGTGACAGTTCGCGCACTTGCTCCATATAGCCGTAAAATATTATGGATTGAAAAATGGATTTAAAAATTAATAGTTTGTTGTCGTCGTTAAGTTTTGATTTTCTGCATATAAATGGGTAGAGGATTCTAATCGTGTTATTAATTTTTCTTATTATTTCCTGTACCCGGAGACCGAATGTTAATTTTTTATCTAGATATATACCAAGATATTTTACGTTTGATTTCCATTCAACCTGAGTACCGTTTATAGATAGGTTGTTGCTTGGAGGTGAGCAAGCTTTTCTTTTACGAGTAAAAAAGATAGCTTGAGTCTTTGAAGCATTTATGTTAAGTTTCCAGTTGCCACAATACGCTAGGAGATCATTAAGTCCTGATTGAAGATTAGTTTCAATGTTGAAACCAATTGAATCTGAGGAATAAATGCAGGCATCGTCAGCAAATAGGGCAATATTACAATTTCTCAGGTTGGGGAAATCAGAGGTTAAAAAAACTATTAAATAAGACTGGTGCAATAACGGATCCTTGTGGGACTCCGGCTTTAATATGTTGACTGTCAGAGAAGCTTCGATTAATAAATACCTTGAAGCTTTGGGACGTGAGGAACGATTTTATAATTTTGACTAAGTATAAAGGAAACTTAAAGCTTATTAACTTATGTATCAGTCGTTCATGCGAAACGGTATCGAATGCTTGTTCTATGTCTAGGACTACCATGCCAGTACGTCTGCCCACTGAGACATGATTTTTAATATCGTTTGTGATACGATGGACTTGATGCGTGGTGCTATGAAATGCTCTGAATCCAAATTGTTGTGTTAGTAGGATCGCATTACTATCAATAAAAGAAACAATTCTCTTCCTAATCAACTTTTCAAAGCACTTGCTAAGCGAACTTAGTAGGCTAATCGGCTTGTAGCTACAGGGTAAATCAGGGGCTTTGCCAGGCTTAAGGATTGGTATTATCTTGGCAACTTGCCATATATTGGGGAAGTATCCCAGTCTAAGACAGTTGTTGAAGATTTCCGCCAGTTTCTTAAGGGGAGATTTTTAAGATATATATTTTTTATCTTGTCGAGTCCTGTTGATTTTCTTATTTCCAGACTGCAAATAATGTCCTTAAGTTCACGAAAGGAAATTGGGTGGTAGTTCTCAAACAAGGAGTATGAATCTATAAGACCTACTGATTGTAGGACAGAAGATTCAATATTCGGGTCTGTAATACCACTGACGGAAATCGAATGGTTGTTAAGGAAGCTAGTTGCCAGCGCATCTGCTTTTTCAGAGCAAGAAAGATGAACAGAGTTGCCTATTTTGAGGGGAGGAATAAAAGTCTTCTTTTTCTTTATAATCTTAATGATGTTCCAAAGGGTTTGTTATCTTTGCCTAGTCCTTGTAAACGTTCGTTCCGAGATTGATTCCTAAAGTTCGAAATAGCAAATTTGACAAGAGCATTCATTTTCTTATACTGATCAAGGTAGAAATCATTTCGCGTCCGTCTCCATCTGGACCTACAGGTATTTCTCAGAGTTAACATGTCGAGAATGAATGGTGGTAGTATCATGCATGAATGTCTAACCAAAGTTTTCTTTGGTACAGACTACTCGACACTTTCTAAAATAGTATTTGTAAAGGTTTTGATGTTCTCATCGATATGCGAAGGGCTGGAATTAGGAACGATGCCGTTTTCTAATTTTGTCCGAGTAAGCCGCCTGAACAGATTCCAGTTGGCATTTTTGAAATTATATACTAGATTAGAACATTTAGCTGGAGACAATATTACACTACATTTAACAGGAAGATGGTCAGAACTCAATTCATTGAATGTTATTGGAGGTGTAAAAAGTTCAGGTATGTTGGTGAGAAATAGATCTAACGTCGAAGGATTTTTATTTCTGGCGGATGGAATGTGTGTGGGTTTGGGTGGGAAGAGAAATTCGAAAGGGTATCTTGAATGAAGGTCAGCAAGAATGTTGCCCCACCGATTTGCTCTCAGACAACTCCAATTTCTATGTCTGGCGTTAAAATCGCCACCTATGAGAAACAAGTCGTTAGTGTTAACTAGTTTTAGATAATCGTTTCGTAAGTCAGCTCGTTTATAGTGAGCCGTCCTACCACCTGGAAAGTACGCACTAAAGATTTTTAGTGAAAGTCCCTTAACAAAGGGAATTTCAATGCCAATGGCTTCTATAATTTTATATTCTTCTATAAATTTAGTATTATGATCGACGAGAACTCCGTCCCCCCGACCTAGACGAAGTCAAGATAGCGATATCGAGACTTAAGTCGAATAAAGCTGCTGGTGCAGACGAACTGTCTGCGGAACTGTTTAAGGCAGCTGAAGATGAGCTGGTAAGGTACATGCACTAACTCATCTGCAAGATATGGTCGGTCGAAAGCATGCCCGACGAGTTGAACCTCAGTATCGTTTGTCCGATCCACAAGAAAGGAGACGCCTTCAGCTGCACAAACTACCAAGGCATAAGTCTCCTTGACATCGCCTATAAAATCCTTTCTGCCGTTTTGTGTGAGCGCCTGAAACCATTCGTCGACAACCTGATAGGTCCTTATCAGTGCGGTTTCAGGCCGGGGAAGTCCACCATCGACCAAATCTTCACATTAAGGCAGATCCTGGAAAAAAAACCCAAGAAATGCAGATCGACAGCCACCACCTATTAGCGTGCATAGGGACGAGCTATACAACGCCATGTCTAGTTTTGACATTCCTGCCAAACTCGTCAGGCTGTGTAGGATGACGATGGAGAACTCTCGCTGCTCCATCATGGTCGGTAACGAACTCACCGAGACCTTTAATGTAAAAAAAGGTTTTAGACAAGGCGACGCGCTGTCATGTGACTTCTTCAACATCATCCTGGAGAAGATCGTACAAGACTCACACGCCAACACACGATCTTCCAGAAGTTCGTACAACTGCTAGCATAAGCGAATGACATTGACGTGAAGGGAGCCGTCAATGAGGCACTTGCTGGCATTGAGGCGGAAGTGGCTAAAATGGGTCTAGCGGTGAATGAGGGCAAAACGAAGTATACGCTGTCATCAAGATAGGACACAAAACATCGACGTCTTGGACAGAGCGTCACAATGGGCAGCTATAACTTCGAGGTAGTCAAGGACTTCGTCTACCTCGGCTCCGCAGTAAATAGTGCGAACAACACCAGTACCAAGATCAAACGCAGAATTACTCTTGTCAATCGCTGTTTCTTTGGAATCAAGAGGCAATTGAGTAGTAGAGTCCTCTTTCGAAGGACCAAGGTAACATTATATAACACCTTGATCATCCCTGTCCTGCTGTATGGTGCGGAGGCATGGACAATCACGAAAGCGGATGAAGAAGCACTTGGTCTTTTTGAGAGAAAAGTTCTGCGTTCGATCCTTGGTCCTGTTTGCGTTGACGGTTTGTGGAGGAGAAGATTCAACCACGAACTGTACGGGCTGTAGAGCAGCATGAGCCTAGTCAGGCGTCTACGGATTCAACGTCTAAGATGGCTGGGCCATGTAGACTGCATGGACAACACTGCTCCAGCCCGAAGAGTCTAAGACTCCGAACCATTGGGACAACCCAATAGAGGACGTCCACGGAAATGATGACCCACCCAGGTGGAGAAGGACCTCAAAGGACCATTTGGAGACAGCTTGATAAAGATCGTGGCGGCTGGAGAGGCTTACTGGTTGAGGCTCAGATCCACCCCGGACTGTAGCGTCACCAGAAGATGAAGAAGGTTCAAAATCGCCGACTTGTATGTCGATTTTTTTTAACCTTGGAAATTGCCTGCTTTGTGACACCATATTCGATTGCCAAACGATTATCGCGAACACCATTGTCGATTTTCTTCAACATTTCTATTTTTTGTTTTAAATTTAGTCGAACTTGTTTTCGTTTACCACCTTTTTTTGCCAAAATTAAGTTAATTACCCGACAGCAAATAAAATTAAATTTGCGAATGGACAATACACGGATGAAAGAAAAAGTGAGTGTAATAATCAGAAATGAAGTATTACAGAGATAGCCGACTTCACAGCCGATTGCCTTCTAGTCCATTGATGAACTTTAGTGCTTTTTGGACAGATATTCATGAATTTTTGACGGTTATTCATGAAATAATGTATAATGCCGTCCTCTGGTTGGTTAATTTGGCTTAAGAAAATTTTATAAAAAAATCTCAAGGGACAAGAGAGGTAGAAGTCGGGCATTTCTGTAAGACCTTATTTCTGATAAAAATCTGGATAGTAAAAAATAAACAGCTGTAACTAGCGCGCAGTTGCCATGGAAACATACATTTCTTCGGAATGCGTAGCTATCGTGTTATGTATTTTGCAACGTTTATTTAAAGTTGAAACCGAATGGGAGTAAAAAAGAGTCATGCTCTGAAAAGTTGATCAAAAGTCGACGGTAAGCTAAAATTTGGTCAACTTTTGTGTATAGTAAGCTGAACAATAGCACGCACAACAAGAGTGGTTGCTGAGAAGCCCAGGTCCACCTCGGACTGTCGCGCCATATTATTATATTATATTATTAAGCTTTTCTGATAGTCAACTTTTCTGAACTTCTTCTCCACTGAAAGAGTTCAGATCGCATTCGTACATACTTTGCTTTGGCATTTCTTCTGAACACATTTTTAGTTCACGGTTTTGCAGCAATTCGTTCAAAGGCTTCCTTAATTCAGCAGAATTTCCATATCGATGTCAAGATCCTTTAAAAATTCCTCATGTTCACAGTTTTCTTCTATCCGTGACTTTGGCATTTATTTACAAGAACAAGTGACATCAGAATGAATCCCCCTAAAAACTCTTATTTCAGTGAGTCATATTCAACTAGCCTAACTTAATGTCTAGCTATGCTGATTACTCCATGTACACTTATGTATGTATCTAGGTCATATCTACATCCTTATTTAATCAGACAAAGCAAATTTACTGAACCGCTTTTCCTCACGTGCACTTCCTTCGGTCACTGCGGGAGGTTATTGCAATCACTTTTCATTTTTCTAGGTACCTGAAAAATCATAGAAATCATAGCCGATAATAGGTCCATTCTTCGCAAAAAAGTCCTTTGTACGAATTGTCTTTTCAATCCATCGGCAAACAGATCCTTTCATGCTTTGTTCGTTGTGTGTGACCATAGCGAATTATCCTCTGATTGTTTGTACACGTGTTGCATGAATTGCCTTCGTGAGCCTCTAAAAATTGTTTCCTTTTTTGCCAAACGTACACGAACGTATCGACTAATTGATTGCGTCCAATGGAACACGTGCGGGATACACCGTGACAAATGACAGTGTTGATTAAAAGTATGAAGATCCTTTACAAAGTGTTTGAAAGGAAAACATCACGTGCACGGCTCCTTTATGTGCCGAAAGTCAGAAAACTAATTTTTTGTTCATGACATAAACAAAAGCATACATACGTGTATCCATGCATGGGTAAATCCAATTTCAAGTTAATTTGGTTTGGTTTTCTGAGTGATGTGTGCCTTCGGAGTTGTTCACGAAGAGGTGTCACTTTCTATCAATAGGAAGATTCAGCATTTTTTTTTAAGAGAAACAATGGCGCATGGTGTCGGTATGCCTCATCGTGTCCTAAAGGAAATTACAGTCGAACTTCGATAACTCGAAGTCCTGATAACTCGAATTTTTTTGTGGCAAGTGATGGTTCGAGTTTTCGAAGTTGGTTCGAAGGTGAATTGTGAATTCGACGGGGATTTCTATTCCGAAGCTCTGTCCATCTCAACTACTAAACCATGCTAACATCTTTCAAGCTGAAATCCTTGCCATTAGGGAGGCCGTCGAATCAGATCCCACCCAACCGCAATGGCAAAGAATAGCAATTTCAGTCGACAATCAATGCTGTTTCATCTTCCCCCCATGATCTCCGAATTAGGTTAGGAAAGTCGCAATTAGCTTGCTACAGGAACCGAAAGCTCAAACTTACCCTTAGCTGGGTTGGAGGAGGGTAATGGGAAATCCGACATACATAATCAACCTCTCCCGAAAAGTATTTCACTCGGAATATCTTTTTTTTTTCTGTTCGCCTATTATGGCGAACATGTTAATTTATATATATTAAGAAGTGGCATGTTCGAAAAAATTCCCTTATCACGAATAGCAAATCCGTGCGAAAGCATATGTCAAACCGAGATAAAACGTTTCCTAGCTTTTTGCAGGCGATCGTGTGACACAAAATAAGAAAAACCCAGCGGGTAACTTGGAGGCAATAAACTAAACATATCATACATAAATATAGGACCAGCATATCAACCACAGTCGCTGAGAAAACCCATTACCGCCGCTAATCGGAAGCGCTTATCAAATAAAAAGACGATCGAGCATATCCGCCGACAAGTAATTCATTCATGCCACATTTTCATTTTCTGTTATAGAAAAGGCGTTTATTTGAAGTTTTAGTTTTTAATTTATTTTATTTGTTCATATCTTATATCTAACTTAATCCTAGACAAAATGTTTAATTCTAGCTTGACCCTAACATTTTTTTTGAACTTTCTGACCCTATGCGGGTACTTTAAGTTAATCTAGTCTACTACGCTAATTGCCTTTCGTCCTATACTATCGTACTTTTTTGTTCCGTCCGAGACGTATAAAAGAAAGCTTGAAAACTTGGCTCTTCTGTGTTCATGTGTCAATGCATATGTGTAACATATGCAATGCTCACGGCCTGATGACCCCTTTTTTCAAAATAGTTTTTTTTTTGGTGTATATATATATACTTTTTTTTTGGCGGCGTCGGTGGCTGGTTTTGATGCAGCTACCAAAAGAAATACCGCTCCTTAGCAGATTCCTCTCTATCTCGAGCGGGGACCGCTACTGAGCCGAAGAAGCTCCTCGTGTTCCCGAACGACGTCAGGTTCGTATAAGAGTCGCCGTTCTACTGTTCGGCGTATCTCGTGGAAGATTATAGGACATGCTTCCACACCCTGTATCAGGCCGGTTTTATCGAAGTAGAGGAATGCCTCAGGTGGGACGGGGCCAATCCTTCGCACCCTTTCATGATACATATCGTTGGGGTAGTAAGCCCCGAAGAGTTGGTAGAAGTCATAGCTTCTTGCCTTCTTATCACAATAATAATATGGGTGGCGCGACAGTCCGAGGCGGACCTGGGCCTAGCTTCTCAGCAACCACTCGTGTTGTGCGTGCTATTGTTCTTTCAAGAGTGGAAGGGACCTACAGCTTAATGCCGACTCCGAACGGCCAAGTTTGAGAAGCTTTTTCTAGACAGGAAATACTCTTTGAGCATTGTCAGTGACTCGAAAGAGGTGGAGCCGTGAAGTACGAAAGGTGGTCAATTCGGGTATCGAACCTGGCACCCTCTGCGTAGGAGTCGACGCACTAACCCACTACGCCACGGCGAAGCACGCCTTCTTATCAACTTAATGATAAAATTATCTACTCTATTCTCGTTATACAAGAGCTCGTTGGAGTAATACTTCTTGTACTCAGACTCGGGTGTGCGATACAACTTGAGACAGGCCCTGAGGCACTGTCTCTCGAACACCCTCATCTTTTCCATCTGGAAAGGACTCACATTGCACCACACAGGACCCACCATAAACCAGTATAGGCTGGATGAGGGCCATGTAGCAGATTACCTTCGCCCTGGTATCAAGTTGGCTGCTATGAAACAACTTTCTTGCCACAGCAAAGGCTTTTCTGGCTTTGGTCAGAGCAATCACTTTATGTTTGTCGAAATACAGGTACTGGTGCAACCATTTGCCGATATATGGAACTACACTTTTGACAGTTTGTGGTGGTCCCTGGGGGTCAACTATGCCGAACTTACGCCAGTTTAGGCATGTGTCCCGCGAAGCCCTGTATAACGGGGTTCGGAACAAAATAGTTTCGCACTTCTTATTGTTAATAAGCAGCTTCCAGTCGTCGCAAAATCGCTGAATTTTATCGAAGTCACGTTGCGACAAGATGTTTATGATTTCCACCTTCGGTCCTGATCTGTACACTACAAGGTCATCGGCATACGCAATTAGGTGCGGCATGGAACCCATTAGATCCGCAGTGAATATCGCGAATAAGATCGGAGAGCCAACAGCTCCTTGTTGCAAACCATTTTTTATGTCAAAAATCGTTGTGGAAGTTACGCCGCAACATTTCACGACGAATTCTCTACCCGTTATCATGTCATAGATCATATATAGCAGTGATTTACTTATGCCCAGTCTGAGCAGCTTGTGGAAGAGGCCCTCCAACCAAACAGTGTCAAACGCCTTCTCAAGGTCTATCAAACAGGCACCTGTGCACTAATTCTTATTTGTACTCCATTGTATGTCGGATACCAGTTTTGACGTGGCATGTATGGTATCATGCCTCCCGGAATCCAAGCTGGTTGTCCGGAATTATCTTTCTGGCTATCTTTTCAAAAGCCTTGCTGATGAAAGGAAGAAGACCTACTGACCGGAGATTTGTGAGGATACTACTAGCTTTGTCCCGTTAAGGGATAGGTTGCACTATAGCTGGTTTCCAATGTGCCGGGTAATGTGCATTATTTAGCGCATTGTTAAACAGCGTTGTGTAAATTTCTATTGCAACCGGTGGGCGATGGCTCAGCACAATATTTGGTATACCATCTATCCCAGCCGACTTCTTATTCTTCAATGATTTGAAAACACTTTGGAGATCTTCTTGAGAAATCAGGAGATGATTTCCATCATTTTCGACGACATTATTTGCCATGTTTTCGTCATTGAACCAGGATTCTCTAATCGCCATTGACTGATCTCATTTCGGAGATAAAAGTGATTCAACAATGCTCTGTTCTCCTGATCGTGATTTGCCCTACGAACCTCGTTGAGCGTATACACTCTCTGAAAGACAGCTCCTATCGCTTTCACCTTCTCCTCGGGGTCTCTAATCATGAAGAAATCGTCGTCTAACACTGCTCTATCAGGATCTTGGATTCTTGGAAGTCGTACAGCCTGAATGTCGTTGTGATTTTTTTTACATACCCGGGTTGTTGGATTGTACAGCCCGGATTTTATTGCCCCAGTGCAAGTTTATGGCTAATCTATAGTTCATTTATATTAAATGTTGGAGATTTTGGAGCTCAGACTTCAAGGACCGTACTTCTTCACTATGCGGGTCTGCAAACCGTCTGTGTAAGAGTTTAAGTCTCGACAGCGGTCTGCTTTTATGCACGTGAAGTGCTTGATAGCTGCATTTCGATAGACATCACAGTCATCGATTTGCGCTATTTTTGGTATTGTTCTGTCCATCCTTCGTTTGATCGCATTGTCCATTTGTATGAGGTACCCGTCAACCTCTTTGTTCGTCAGGTTTCTGTTAGTAACGTAGTTCTGTGGTTAAGGTCCTGGAGAAACGTGGACAGCGAACCTTATAATAATTATAAGGATTTCTCTGGACATATTCATCCAGTCCTTCCACCTCATTCGGGATTTGAATAGAAGCTGAAAGGGCACGATGATCACTTTCATACTCGATTGCTTTTAAGCGATTCAATGTTTGTCTGTTCACGTCTCTTATGGTCAGTCTTTTGTATATCCATAATAGATCCAGATAGGACCCGCTTCTGGGATATGATGACATATCAGTTGCAAGCAATTCTAGCTAGAACTAAATATTATGTTCAGCCCACCAGTTGTACAATGATGTTCCCCGGGTGTTGTTCACTGGGTTACCCCATTCTTTATGTCTAGCGTTCAGATCTCCAGCTATGATATAAAAGTTACGCAGACGGAGACTCGTGAAGAGAGTGTTGCTCTTTCGTGTGCTTTACCATGATGAAAATGTTGAGCTTACTGAATAAATTGACAGTAACATTTTGATGATTAGTGAAAGAGTGTGTGCACAAATTAAATTCAAAGTTGTCATGTCGCTATGGGAAAACCCTTTACAAGATGAACAATTCGGAAAGATGAACGAATTTGTGAGACCACTCTCTTCCGGGCAACAGTCTACCTTAGAGCAGTTTTTTAAAGAAAAACGTCTAAATAAGTCTGTTTTTATACCTTTTATAAACAATTTTTCTTTGTTGTTGTCTTTTGCTTATTTCTTTGTTTTTTTTTCTAACAAATGTGAATGGTCTTCTTTTTGGGGGCTTACACACGTTCTAATTTGATTCTTGAAAAGATGAACGGAGCATGTTTTATATCTGTTAAACTTTCTAAGACTATACTGTACTTCCTTTTACTTTAAAGCACTACTTTATAAATCTACCTTATACTTGGAGCATATCTCCTGTTTTTATTAATACTTCTTATTTCTTCGCACGGTCTCTGGC
This sequence comes from Eristalis intricaria, assembly GCA_964034865.1. Lineage (NCBI taxonomy): Eukaryota > Metazoa > Arthropoda > Insecta > Diptera > Syrphidae > Eristalis > Eristalis intricaria. Next base: position 31,279,479 of record OZ035873.1, read on the forward strand.
TAGCTGTCTCTAGTGTCGCACGCTAAGTTAGTTGAGGTCCTTCTCCAGGGACGCTACCTTAAGCGCGGGTGTCCTCTGTTGCTTTGTCCCACGGGTTCGGAGTCGAAGACTCTTCGGGCCGGAGATAAGTTGCTTTACATGGCCTAACCATCTTAGTCGTTGGATCCGAAGACGTCTGATTAGACTCATGTCGCTGTACAGCCCGTACAGATCGTGGTTGGCAGGACCAAAGATCGCACGCAGAACTTTTCTCTCGAAAATACCAAGGACTTCCTCATCCGCTTTGGAGATTGTCCATGCCTCCGCGCCGTACAGCAGGACTGGGATGATCAAGGTCTTGTATAAAGTCAGCTTGGTCCTTCGAGAGAGGACTCTACTACTCAATTGCCTCTTGATCCCAAAGAAACAGCGATTGACAAGAGTAATGCTGCGTTTGATGTCGGTACTGGTGTTGTTCGTACTGTGCACTTGCGAGCCGACGTAGACGTAGTCCTTCACGACTTCGAAGTTTTGGCTGCCCACTGTGACGCTCTGTCCAAGACGTCGATGTTGTGTGTCCTTTCTTGATGACAGCGTATACTTCGTTTTGCCCTCATTCACCGATAGACCCATTTTAGGCACTTCCGCCTCAATGCCAGCAAACGCCTCATTGACGGCTCCCCTCACGTCAATGTCACCCGCGTATGCTAGCAGTTGTACGGACTTCTGGAAGATCGTGCCTCTAGTGTTGGCGTGTGAGTCTTGCACGATCTTCTCCAGGATGATTTTAAAGAAGTCACATGACAGCGGGTCGCCTTGTCTAAAACCTTTTTTGACATTAAAGGTTGACGTTAAAAGTTCGTTACCGACCTTGATGGAGCAGCGAGAATTCTCCATCGTCATCCTACACAACGAAGTTGAAGAAGAGTTTGGCAGGAATGTCAAAACTAGACATGGCGTTGTATAGCTCGTCCCTATGCACGCTGTCATATGCGCCCTTGAAATCGACGAAGGCGTGGTGGGTGTCGATCTGCATTTCTTAGGTCTTCTCCAGGATCTGCCGTAGTGTGAAAAGCTGGTCGATGGTGGACTTCCCTGACCTGAAGCCACACTCATATGGACCTATCAGGTTATTTATAAACGGCTTCAGGCAGAGAAGATCTTGTAAGCAATGTTCAGGAGACTTATCCCTCGGTAGTTGGCGCAGTCAAAGGGGTCTCCTTTCTTATGGATCGTTCAAACGATACTGAGATTCCACTCACCGGGCATGCCCTCCTCCGACCATATCTTACAGATGAGCTGGTGCATGCGCCCAACCAGATCATCTCCAGCTGCCTTAAAGATTTCAGCGGACAGTCTGTCCGCACCGGCAGCTTTATTCGACTTCAGTCTTGATATTGCTATCTTGACCTCGTCTAGGTCGGGGGGACGGAATTCTCGTCGATCATCGTCCATATTGAGTGAAAAATTCTGCCTGACAGCAGTATTGGTGTCATCATAGCCGTTTAGCAGTCTGCAGAAGTGGTTCTTCCAAATTCTCAGTATCGACTGCGACTCTACTACTAGTTGTCCATTCTCGTCCCGACAGGCTTCTGTCCGAACCTTATATCCACTGGATAACAGTTTCACCCTCTGGTAAAACTTTCGGACATCGTTCCTACCGTAGCACCTCTCCATCTCCTCGATCGCGCGCTTCTCGTGCTCTTTCTTCTTTCCCCTGAGAAGCCGGGTCTCATCCCTTCGTCTCTGTTCGTAGAGCTCACGAACAGCTCTCGTCGTTCGTTGCAGCGTTGCTTTGTAGGCTTCCAGCTTCGCTGCATGTGCCAGCCTACACTCGTTGTCAAACCATGGGTTTTTTCTAGGTGGTGCCGTAAAATCCAGCACATCAGTGGCAGCTCTTTGATGGCTTCTTGACAATGCCTTCAATCTTCTTCGATTGTTTGCGCAGGTGGCGACGAACTTAGAGAGAGATTCCGGGACACTCGATCGACTAGCAGTCCGTTGCAATTGTAGCTTTCCGACGTCAAGCCGTGGTGTCCTTTCTCGACTCCGTTGATCTCTTGATATCCGAGTTCTTACCTTGGCTACAACAAGGAAATGATCCGAGTCGACGTTGGCTCTTCGGAATGTTCGGACATCGAGAATGCTGGAGGAGTGTCTGACGTCGATCGCAACATGATCAATCTGGTTGACGGTTGATTGATCAGGGGACCGCCAGGTCACTTTATGGATGTTGAGGTGTGGGAAGCGCGTGCTAGCTACAGAGAGATTATTGCAGAAATCGTTCTTCCATACTCTCAGTATCGACTATTTTTATTAATACGGCCCAATATATTTCTCATGAGTTTTATGAAAATTAAAATTCAAATTTTATTACATGTCTCAATGCATTGACAGTCTTTGTCAAAAAAAAATAGACAACAGTTTTTTGTAAAGCCTTCTTCCATATTTTTTCGTGTTATTATGGACAGCTGTTAAAACTTGACAGGTTGTTCTGCGTCAGCAATCACTTGGGCCTTGCACTAGGGTTTCAGTTTCCCTCTCTTCCTTGACTGATTACACTCAGATTTGAAAGCCCACTTTGGCATTTGAACAAAAGCTAGTTGTGTAGGATTGGGATCATCGCGTCCATAAAGCGTGGTGCGTTCTGGGAGTATTAATTGGATCCTTCGAGTTTTGACCCACGTAGTGTATGCAAATCGAAGAAGTAACGCTTTCCAAGTGCGATACCACTGCGAATCTGTACGACTCAAATTAATTGCATCGAACTCCGACCCAATTTCCCAAGGAATAGTCTCTGTTCTGATGGCGTTGAGTGGTTTGAGTGGATGTCGTTGTTAATTACAAAAAGAATTAATTTCTCTCCCACCTGCTAGATGAATGCAATACAACTGAAAATGATACATTGCCTGCCATACAACTTAGTCAACATCGTTCTGTAGCCCAGCTTATTAATAAATCAGTTAACAGAAACGATCGAAATTGTATTTCCATTGAACCCGTCGCACCGTGGTGGCCCAATTAACCCACCAAGCTGGCATACATTGTATGGGCAGGATGTCCCACTGCTTACCTCGAAGTCCCGCATGCGATCACGCGACAGGTTTGCTTGTTTACTTACTGCGAAGTGAGAAACGAACACAATCTGCGAAAAATACCGACGTGCGTGATCTGCCGGTTTTAATCTCAATTATTGTGTCTAGTGAAAGCGATAACTACGAGTATGTAGGCCAAGATCTTTACGCTAAATGTGCACTAATTCCCACGATAAAATTTGAACAAAAGCTGTGCAAGACGGTGCTTGGTGAGCGCCACACGCGAAGTGTTCTTGCGATATTTTCACAATTTTTGCAGTGATTCGATGACGAATTCAACAAGTTGTGCGAAGGTAGTTGGAACTCGTTCGTCGACTGTTCCAGAATCTTTACTAAATTCGAAAGGACACTTCTTGTTGGAGTGTCCTATACAACATATGACATACCTTCTAATTGCATATGTGCTCACAAACAATCATGTTGATAGACGTTACGCACGTCTCTTCTGGTGTGTCTACAGTCTGCTCTGAATGATCTCTCTAAGGGATGACATTGTCAAGTGTCATTGACTTAACCCGAAAATAAAACCGCTTGAGGGAAACCATCATATATCCCCCGCAAGAGTTTCTCTCCAAATGGTAAGACATAAACAAAATCATTTGATGAACTGTCAATCTGTTCCACATATCCCGGAGTTGTTCATAAAATCTTATGAATGCAAGGGTGTGTCAATTATGGAGTCATTCTTCAGCCAGACACAAATCACTTAAAACCACACATGGCACCCTGAGCGCGCCGCCAGATCGTGAACGCAGTGTTCGTTTTATTGTTTCAATGATAAACTAGACAAGAAACTCGACCCCTACGCAGTGGATTCATTGAACTTCAAATGACTCGAATTATGTGGTTTACACACGAATTAGGGAGTTTGACAGAAAAGGGATACTTCTTGGGGATTTGGTTAAAAAAAAAGAATACCTCCTACAAAGATTGATACTCGTGTCATGCGGTGGTGTGGGAATAAACAAATATTTGGGTAACATTCCTAGAAATGTTCGAGATCTTCTGAATTCGTGATGTGATGGGTAAATGTCTTCAAATTTGGATTTACATACATCTTCTTCTTTATTTGGCGCTACAATCCGGGGTGGACCTGGACAAGCCTCTCCAGCTAGCACGGTCTCTAGAGTAGCAAGTTGGTTGAGGTCCTTCTCCAACTGGGTGCGCGACCTTAAACGCGGGCGTCCTCTGTTGCGTTGTCCCACGGGTTCGGAGTCGAAGACTCCATACGTTGTTGTTATTTTTTCAATATTTTCCATGTGACACGGTCCAATTCGAAACGAGAGAAAAAGCTTTGAGAAACGTGAATGTATCCGAGAGTGGATATATAATGGGCGGTCTGACTAAAAACTGAGAAAAGTAACTCCGAGTAAGAACACATGAGTCGTTAAAGGAAATACTCAATTTGTTGTGATTAAAACTTTGCCTCAAAGTAGGTACCCTCCCTTCAGTTGACGTTTGAAAACTAGAGTTCTTGGCGTTTTAAGGGTGAGTGCAAAGTCGGGTAAAGGTGATCGCGAAGTATATGCAGTAATATTTTTAAACATACAAAGGCGAAAAACAAAGAATTATAACTCATGCCCTTTCGGGGACACAGGAGATAATTTCATGAACGTGTATAGATTCGAGTTTGATAACATGGAACGGTTAAGTACTCATTTCCTTTCCCCGATAATGTCTAAAGCATTTGAAAAAATTCTGCTTAGACGTTTAAGTCCAATTGTGGAAGAAAAACAGCTCACACCAAATCACGATGTACTTGGTCAATACTCCTCTATTGACAACTGTAGTTTTCGAAAAATGTATTGGTCACATATGTAAGATTTCGCTTGCGCCTATTATTGGAGTTCAAATAAGCCACGGGTTGCTCAAGCCGGATCTTCTAATGCAAATAAAGTGACTTCGTTGTCTTCGACACATGTTTGCATGAATAAGTTATCTTTTGTAACTGAATTTCAACACAACCAACATTTTTATTGCGAGTCATAACAAAAATTCTATAAATCTTAAATGAACCGAACCAGCAGCGACGGTCCCTTGGAGAATCATGTATTTCAAGTCAATGAATGAAGAACAATCCGTAAATGAGGAACCTTTGCCCTTCAACGTTTTTCCTGCTCTTGGCTCCACTGCTGGGGAACGATGATCTTTATCTTTGTGTGCCATCTGGCACGTTAAACACGTAAGTCTTCGTCGCCGAAAACGTGACATTAACCAATCTCATTCCCATCCAGACCTCCATCCATTTGCATATGCTCAATATATCAAAACGCTTCTACCTCCAGACCCAAATAAAAAAAAAGCTACAATAAAATGTAAACCATTATCCACTGTCGATTTAACAACCGCCACACTTATTGTTTTTCTCTTTGAGAGAAACAACAAAACCAAAAAAAAAAGGCCAAACATTAAGCAACCATATCACTTCTTAATCGTTTAATCGTTTCATTTGCAATTCTATCTCACACACGGTTCTCTTTTGTGGCACAGACCTATTATCTTCCACTCAAGATCAATCTTATCCACACGTGCGTTCCCCGAAGCCTGTGCGGTGCGGCCAAAGCTTCCAGGTAAAACTCAGCCTGAAGTACCCACACAAAGGCTCAAGCCATGACGCATGCCATCTCGGCCAGTTCCAAGACTTTCTGTGGTTAATGTTGGCTACATGCCACTCTCATCGGGTTAACGCCAAGAAACGGCAATTAAAAATTCAAGAATTCACTACCCAAACTGAATCGTGAGAACGTAAACCAAAAATGTTTGGCTTTTCTTGAATTATGCATGAATGGCTTGACCATTCATAGCTTCGCCGTTATTATGCCTCGTTCTGCGGCAAATAAAACCCCAGACGCACCGCACTCACACACTCACACCGTGGGCAGTGACGAAGAGTGTGTAAGCGTGAGAGGTAAACAAACGATCGTGAATTGGCGGAGATTTATCACTAGTGACGCCGGCTTTTTGTGCGGCCAAGTTCAAGCTACTTGCCGAATACTTTAAACACGCGTTTGGCACGGGCTACGGACTGGTATGGCAACAAGATTACGCTCTTACCGTATTTCTAAATATATGCACATCTGTAGGCGTTAGCTTTTTTTTTTCAAACTTTATATGGTTAAACGCAGATTTCGGTTTGCTTGGCATATTGATTACGTACTTAGTATGCCTTGAAAATTATGCGATTCCGCGATGCGAAGCAGATTAAGTCGAAGGCTGGAGATCTCTAGAATACTCAAATATCGGAGAATTTAATCAGTTGAAGCGCCGATATTTGCGGCCGTGGCATTTTGGGTATGTACGTCGACCCCTACGCAACTGAACCTCGCTGCCTGGTACGACCCGGTACTACAAAAATAATTTTCGCCGCCTCTTTTGATACACTGACAATGCTTAAGGAGAGTGTAATAAGTGTCTAGAAAATGCATCTCAAACCTGGTCCTTCTGAGGCGGCATAAAACTGTAAGTCCCTTCCACTCGTGAGAGAAAGATAGCACGCACAACCAGAGTGGTTGCTGAGAAAGTAGTCCCTGGCTCTCTACGGGTTGTAGCGCCACCTGTAATATTAATATATAATATTTAGCATTTACAACTCTTGTTCACGGCTTTTCAAAGGAAGAGGGTGTATTTTGTTTTATACTCTGCAAATCCTGTAATGAGTTTGGCGAGAAGTTTAATAGCGGCCTGAACGTCGCGGCTTTCCCGACAGGAGCACAACCGTCCAGCTTGTCGTTCTGAAAAGGATACTCGAGAAGACTTGGTAGAATGCCAAACCGATCTAAAGCTGTTTAGGTTAGGGCTTATTTTGGTTTGATAAATCCATCGTGGGACAACGCAACAGAGGACGGCCGCGTTTAACACTAGAACTACCGAGGGAGTCAAAATGACTCCTTTTTAGTTTCAAAAGTTAATTATTTCGCCGTGGCATAGTGGGTTAGTGCGTCGACTCCTACGCAGAGGGTGCCAGGATTTACCCGATTACTCGAATTTACCACCTTTGATATTTCACGGCTCCGCCTCTTTCGAGTCACTGACAATGCTCAAAGAGTACTCCTGTCTAGAAAAAGCTTCTCAACATCGCCGTTCGGAGTCGGCATTAAACTGTAGGTCCCTTCCACCCGTCAGAGAACAATAGCACGCACAACACGAGTGGTTGCCGAGAAGCTAGGCCCTGGCCCTCTACGGGCTGTATTTTCGGAGGTAGTTTATACTTATTATGTAGGTGACATTGAGTGTGTTTGATACACTACTTTCTTCTATGGTCTTTATTTGGCAACGCTGTTAACGACAGAGGCAGTGTTTGATTTACTTCAGAGGTAACTTATGTACACTACGCAACACGTCCACGCATACGTACATATTTTATTATTGTACTCATATCTGTACAGACTGTTTTTGTGGTGCATATCCACGTCGCCAGTATGCACACACATGATCTGTAGCGACGTGTATGCGTAGTGTATGGGGTCTATAACGCTCAGTTGACCTGAATTTTTGGCTACGTGCGGTGTGTGAAATTATCATAAAAAAATATGAATAAGGAAGAAATTCTGGATTTTCTAACAAGTGTCCCCGATGACGTATCGGACTGTGGTGAAGCGGCGTCAGATTCGAATGGTGAGTGTTTTTTGTCTTCTGAAAACTCCAGCGATGAAGAAGAGGAAGTTGTTGCAAGAAAAAAGGAAGGCAACAAAACCACCCGTAAGGTTCGCGAAAAAATGTACGAATCCAACCGTTCTACAATGTCGAACACCTCATTGCAGTCCATATATTGAGGATGAAGAAGACGCACCGATGCCCTTGCTAGATAAAGGTTCCCTCCAATCACCTGATGAGCTACATGAACCTAATGCTTCCAATGTCCAGATAGCCTTGCCTTCATATACTAGTCCTGATGGAACTGTGTGGGTCGAAATTGAAAAAAACCACTAGATCTAGGGTAGAAGACCTGCACAAAATGTTTTGAAAGAAGTAGCAGGGCCAACAGCATATACAAAACAGTATATTGAAGATGGCAGTCCTGCGACTGCTTGGCGTTTACTTATGACTAGATCAATGATGATACATGTACTAAGCAAGAGGCTGCAAGACAAAATGGTGAAGACATTTTCGATCTTACTGTAACGGAATTAGTGGCATTTATTGGAATAAGTGGTAGAAATGATTGACCTTTGTTTTCGTTATGGTCTGATTTCTGGGGACTCAATATTTGTAAAATGACAATGAGCAGAAATCGTTTTACAACTATATTACGTTTCTTACGATTTGATGAGAAAACTAGCCGATCTAGTAGATTGAAAAGTGATAAATTTGCTCTATTTTCTCCAATTTGGGAAAGATTTATAGAAAATTCTATTATCTCCTACAAACCGGGCCCATTCATCACCATCGATGATCAACTATCTCCCAGTAAAGCCAGATGCCCATTTACCCAATACATAGCATCAAAACCGAACATGTTTGGGCAGAAATACTAGTTGGCCGTGGACAAAGACAGTAAATATGTTGTCAATGGTTTCCCTTATACAGGAAGGGAAGAAGTCCGTGTTGCCGAAAGGTTGTCAGACCACGTTGTTTTGAAACTCATGGAACCATATCTTGGAAGGGGAAGGAACGTAACAACCAACAACTTCATTACATCTGTAAAGCTTGCGAAGATGTTGAAAGCAAAGAACTGCAGTCTCCTTGATACTATGAACAAAGCTCGTAGGGAGATTCCAGCTGACCCGAAAAGAAAGCGTACTGATTTATATATATATATGGGTGGCGCTACAGCCCGTAGAGAGCCAGGGCCTAGCTTCTCAGCAACCACTCGTGTTGTGCGTGCTATTGTTCTCTCACGCGTGGAAGGGAACTACAGTTTAAAGCCGACTCCGAACGGCGTAGTTGAGAAGCTTTTTCTAGACAGGAGTACTCTTTGAGCAATATGAAAGCTGGTAAATTCGGGTATCGAACCTGGCACCCTCTGCGTAGGAGTCGACGCACTAACCCACTGCGCCACTGCGCCGACCGACTGATTTATACTCCTCATTATTTTACCAGTCAGAAGGCATGCTTCTCACTCATTATCAAGCCAAGCCGAAGAAAAATGTGTTAGTTTTGAGTACAATGCAAAGAAAACTCCTGAACCAGTAGCGCAGTATAACAAGGCAATGTATGGGGTTGATGTTGTAGACCAAATGGCAAGAAAATACACAGCGCGAACATCATGTCGAAGATTGCCCTTTCATTATTTTCAAAATTCACTGGATCTAGCAAGTCACGGGGAAACAAATAAATTCCTTCAAGATTTGGCTTGTGAACTGACGCAAGTAAAGAAAAGAGATGAATCAGAAAAAAAAAACTTATCAGTAGAACCACAAACAAGTAGTAAAACAGTTCAACCTTCAATTACAAGGAAATTTTGTCAAATAAAAAAACATTACAAGAAGAACCGCACTGTTGGGCTTTGTGAAAAATGTTCCCGATCACTATGTGGTCAATGCACAGCTAAAACTACCCGCAGCTGTGTAAACTGCCTCATCGCAGAATAAATGATTTCGTATGTAATAGATAATATATTTTTCAAATTGTGATTTTTTAACTTATAATTGTTTGTATATGGTATAAAGGTACCTAGTACTTCTTATGACATATGAGGCCTGTTATTTGACTTTGACATTAAGACTTACATAGATGTATTCGTTCCTTTTTTGTTCCTAAAGAATATTAATAAGAATAAAGAATTAATCTTTCAGTTAAAAATGTTAGTTTCACTTTTTTTTTCTTAATTTTACGAAATTATTCGCAGTATTTTGCGATGGCCTAAGAAATACAAAAAGAAGTAAAGTAAGCACATCAAAATCTAAGTGGAGTCAAAATGACTCCCTCTGGTAGTTTTAGGTATGATGAAATCCCGGTAGTGCTAGTGTTAAGGTGGAGCACCCTGGTGGTGAAGGACCTCAACCAACTTGGCGTGCGACACCGTGCTAGTTGGAGAGGCTTGTTGGTTGAGGCCCAGGTCCACCCCGGACTGAAGCGCCAAATAAAGAAGAAGAAATCCATGGTGTTCCTCAAGGAATTTGGGCAGCAGCTTCTTAACGGAAAGGGCTATTGCATAGACTTCGTCGTCGTTGCATAGACGTCTTGAAAGATACGGTCCGTTTAACCATGGCTTATTAGTTCTTTATTCGGGGTCCTTAGACGAATGGATGGAGCAGTTGATTGAGTGCCTGTCCCTTGTTAGAGGGGTCCTCGGTTCGAACCCCAGTGAAAGCAAAGTTAATATGGTCTTATTTGGTTTACAAATCTGGTCCAGTCACCATTTGCTTGGTCGTTCTGTGGTAGAAGTCTGACTGTGGGTATCCCAATGGACCAACATGGTCTAAGTGTTCTGGTGAATGGGCACTAGTCGCCCCCCTACCTAACCTAACCTAAGTTTTGCCGTTGTTTTTTTTAATGTTTTTTTTATATTCTTTTTTCATTTTAAGTCTTTATTTTTTTTCTAGAATTGCCCCTAACTGCTAAACGGGGCGAGATGGTAAAAACGTATGGACTGAATCCTGAGAATTTGCCCGCTACAAATCAGTAAAGCACGCGTGTGATCTCTTCTGTTTGATTTTTCCAGATGAGTTTGCTGTCCAAGATTACTCCTAAATATTTGACTTCGTTTACTGGAGCCAGTGTTGTACCCGACAGACTTGAAAAGTCCGTGAATGGGACATGTATCAAAATCAAAGGGATCATGTTCTATGATTGCTGTTATATGATGCCTCTGTGATACAGTGTCCCACCATTTTTTTTGCACATATGTGCGAGTTTCCTGGAATTTGGGAAACCAACTCCTGTATTGTATTTTTCGCATTTTTAAACCGTTTCGTTTGTAAGATCGGTTAACGGCACAACCGACAACAACACACAAACAGAGGCCTATTTCACAGAACATACATCTCATACATTGTATGAGTCTGACACTTCTGCTGTATGATTTCTGTTCTCACATTTGTTGTATGAGCCGCTGTAATACAACATGTATCAACTAAAGTTTACACTGGAAATATGGGAAAGTTGTATGATTTACTATCCTACACATCATATAATAATAATAATAATATGGGTGGCGCTACAGTCAGAGGGGGACCTGGGCCTATCTTCTCAGCAACCACTCGTGCAGTGAAAGAACAATAGCACGCATACAGCAGTTTTTTTTTCAAATTTGAACATACATTTCGTACAGCACTTAAAACTGCAGTGGTCACTACAAAATTAAGTTTTCTTAGGAGAAAATAAAATACACAAACATTCTTAATAATGAATAGTTGTTCATCTTTTTTTAAATTAGACGTGTTTTTTTTTTTATAATTTGCGCGTGCTCAAGGGATTGCTAATACCCTTATGTGTCCGGGGTCAAGACACAGCACGGGCCGAAGGTATAGAGGGAGAAAGGGAGAGGAGGTACCTGTGCACATTGGTCTTAAATATCTGCGGGTTGTAGTCTGTGGGAAATATTAGGTTGGGAAGAGCATTCCATATTCGTGCAGTGCGCCTGAAGAACGAGTCTCTGAATTTAACTGTGCGTCCGAAAGTAGGCTTAAGGCTCTGCGCCACTGCGCCGACCGACTGATTTATACTCCTCATTATTTTACCAGTCAGAAGGCATGCTTCTCACTCATTATCAAGCCAAGCCGAAGAAAAATGTGTTAGTTTTGAGTACAATGCAAAGAAAACTCCTGAACCAGTAGCGCAGTATAACAAGGCAATGTATGGGGTTGATGTTGTAGACCAAATGGCAAGAAAATACACAGCGCGAACATCATGTCGAAGATTGCCCTTTCATTATTTTCAAAATTCACTGGATCTAGCAAGTCACGGGGAAACAAATAAATTCCTTCAAGATTTGGCTTGTGAACTGACGCAAGTAAAGAAAAGAGATGAATCAGAAAAAAAAAACTTATCAGTAGAACCACAAACAAGTAGTAAAACAGTTCAACCTTCAATTACAAGGAAATTTTGTCAAATAAAAAAACATTACAAGAAGAACCGCACTGTTGGGCTTTGTGAAAAATGTTCCCGATCACTATGTGGTCAATGCACAGCTAAAACTACCCGCAGCTGTGTAAACTGCCTCATCGCAGAATAAATGATTTCGTATGTAATAGATAATATATTTTTCAAATTGTGATTTTTTAACTTATAATTGTTTGTATATGGTATAAAGGTACCTAGTACTTCTTATGACATATGAGGCCTGTTATTTGACTTTGACATTAAGACTTACATAGATGTATTCGTTCCTTTTTTGTTCCTAAAGAATATTAATAAGAATAAAGAATTAATCTTTCAGTTAAAAATGTTAGTTTCACTTTTTTTTTCTTAATTTTACGAAATTATTCGCAGTATTTTGCGATGGCCTAAGAAATACAAAAAGAAGTAAAGTAAGCACATCAAAATCTAAGTGGAGTCAAAATGACTCCCTCTGGTAGTTTTAGGTATGATGAAATCCCGGTAGTGCTAGTGTTAAGGTGGAGCACCCTGGTGGTGAAGGACCTCAACCAACTTGGCGTGCGACACCGTGCTAGTTGGAGAGGCTTGTTGGTTGAGGCCCAGGTCCACCCCGGACTGAAGCGCCAAATAAAGAAGAAGAAATCCATGGTGTTCCTCAAGGAATTTGGGCAGCAGCTTCTTAACGGAAAGGGCTATTGCATAGACTTCGTCGTCGTTGCATAGACGTCTTGAAAGATACGGTCCGTTTAACCATGGCTTATTAGTTCTTTATTCGGGGTCCTTAGACGAATGGATGGAGCAGTTGATTGAGTGCCTGTCCCTTGTTAGAGGGGTCCTCGGTTCGAACCCCAGTGAAAGCAAAGTTAATATGGTCTTATTTGGTTTACAAATCTGGTCCAGTCACCATTTGCTTGGTCGTTCTGTGGTAGAAGTCTGACTGTGGGTATCCCAATGGACCAACATGGTCTAAGTGTTCTGGTGAATGGGCACTAGTCGCCCCCCTACCTAACCTAACCTAAGTTTTGCCGTTGTTTTTTTTAATGTTTTTTTTATATTCTTTTTTCATTTTAAGTCTTTATTTTTTTTCTAGAATTGCCCCTAACTGCTAAACGGGGCGAGATGGTAAAAACGTATGGACTGAATCCTGAGAATTTGCCCGCTACAAATCAGTAAAGCACGCGTGTGATCTCTTCTGTTTGATTTTTCCAGATGAGTTTGCTGTCCAAGATTACTCCTAAATATTTGACTTCGTTTACTGGAGCCAGTGTTGTACCCGACAGACTTGAAAAGTCCGTGAATGGGACATGTATCAAAATCAAAGGGATCATGTTCTATGATTGCTGTTATATGATGCCTCTGTGATACAGTGTCCCACCATTTTTTTTGCACATATGTGCGAGTTTCCTGGAATTTGGGAAACCAACTCCTGTATTGTATTTTTCGCATTTTTAAACCGTTTCGTTTGTAAGATCGGTTAACGGCACAACCGACAACAACACACAAACAGAGGCCTATTTCACAGAACATACATCTCATACATTGTATGAGTCTGACACTTCTGCTGTATGATTTCTGTTCTCACATTTGTTGTATGAGCCGCTGTAATACAACATGTATCAACTAAAGTTTACACTGGAAATATGGGAAAGTTGTATGATTTACTATCCTACACATCATATAATAATAATAATAATATGGGTGGCGCTACAGTCAGAGGGGGACCTGGGCCTATCTTCTCAGCAACCACTCGTGCAGTGAAAGAACAATAGCACGCATACAGCAGTTTTTTTTTCAAATTTGAACATACATTTTGTACAGCACTTAAAACTGCAGTGGTCACTACAAAATTAAGTTTTCTTAGGAGAAAATAAAATACACAAACATTCTTAATAATGAATAGTTGTTCATCTTTTTTTAAATTAGACGTGTTTTTTTTTTTATAATTTGCGCGTGCTCAAGGGATTGCTAATACCCTTATGTGTCCGGGGTCAAGACACAGCACGGGCCGAAGGTATAGAGGGAGAAAGGGAGAGGAGGTACCTGTGCACATTGGTCTTAAATATCTGCGGGTTGTAGTCTGTGGGAAATATTAGGTTGGGAAGAGCATTCCATATTCGTGCAGTGCGCCTGAAGAACGAGTCTCTGAATTTAACTGTGCGTCCGAAAGTAGGCTTAAGGCAGGGCATTCCTGGCTTAAGGCATTCCTGGCGAGACGAGTATTGCGGAGAAGAGGAATGCAGTTGTCTAGCTCACTTGAGCACCGTTTGTTGAAATAACGATAAAACACGGACACAGAAGAGACGGTACGTCGATGTTCGAGCGAGTCTAATGACACTGCGATATTGTTGTCTCCTATAAGATTTATCGCTCGCTTTTGGATTCTATCAAGTAGGTGCAGTGTGGTCTTGGGGGCACCAGACCAGATATGAGCGTTATACTCAAGCTTGGGGCGGATGTACGCCTTATAAATTAAAGCCAAATCAGAAGGGGTGAAATATTTCTTTCATCGATTAAGAAAACCGAAACATTTCACAAGACGTGTAGGAGCAAAGAATGCTAGTTCGTCAGAAATTTTTATTAAAAATCATGTACTATTTGGAAAAATTGTCTTATAATAGCTGACTTATCTCATTAAGTTCGAAGTCATATTTTTCGTCATTTTTGAGGAACTCCATTATTTAGTTTTTTTGTTTGTTTGTAATCCACGTAAACGGTGTCTGTGTTTAATTCAGTCCACTTTTTAGTTATCAATGAAATTTGTCATTTGCGATCAACAAATGTTTCTTCATTTATTCATGGCGCATCAATTGGAATTAAGGTGCAATCAACAGCCCCTGCAATACTCTTTTTCTTCTGGTGGCGCTACATTCCGGGATGGACCTGAGCCTCAACCAGTAGGCCTCTCCAGCCGGCAAGATCTTTTGCCAGCTGTCTCCAAATGGTCCTTTGAGGTCCTTCTCGACCTGGGTGCGCCATCGGTTCCGTGGGCGTCCTCTATTGCGTTCTCCCACTGGTTCGGAGTCGAAGACTCTTCGGGCCGGAGCAGTGTTGTCAATGCGCTCCACATGGCCCAGCCATCCTAGACATTGAATCCGTAGACGCCTGACTAGGCTCATGCCGCTGTACAGCCCGTACAGTTCGTGGTTGAATCTTCTTCTCCTATAACCATCAACGCAGACAGGACCAAAGGTTGAACGCAGAACTTTTCTCTCGAAAATACCAAGTGCTTCTTCATCCGCTTTTGTGATTGTCCATGCTTCCGCACCATAGAGCAGGACAGGGATGATTAAGGTGTTATATAATGTTAGCTTGGTCCTTCGAGAGAGGACTTTACTACTCAATTGCCTCTTGAGCCCGTAGAAACAGTGATTGGCAAGAGTAGTTCTGCGTTTAATCTTGGTACTGGTCTTGTTCGTACTATTTACTGCGGAGCCGAAGTAGACGAAGTCCTCCACTACCTCAAAGTTATAGCTGCCTATGGTGACGTTTTGGCCAAGTCGTCGTATTTTGTATCCATTGCAACTATCCAATGGATACAAAATACGACGACTAACTTTTACCCGTAGAACTTTCGGACGTCACTTCTGCCGTAACACCTCTCCATGTCCTCGATCGCGCGCTTCTCATGCTCTTTCTTTTTCTTTTTGAGAAGCCGGTGCTCTTTTAAGTTCGTAGAGCTCACGAACCGCTCTCGTCCTTCTGTCCAGCGTTGCCTTGTATGCTGCTTGCTTCGCTGAATGTGCCTGCCTGCACTCGTTGTTAAACCTGGGGTTTTTTTGGGTGGCGTTTTAAAACCCAGCACATCAGATGCAGCTTTCTGATGGCTGTTGATGGATTGTTTCACCTGGTAGGGTTGGACTCTCTGAGAGCTTTAGGGAGACTCGATCGGCAAAGTTGCTAGAGGTCAATTGCGATTGTAGCTTTCCGAAATCAAACTGTTTTGGTCTTGCTCTACTCCGTTATCCTATCGATATCCGTGTTCTTACCTTGGCTACAACAAGAAAATGATCCGAGTCGATGTTGGCTCCTCGGAATGTTCGGACATCGAGAATGCTGGAGGAGTGTCTGACGTCGATCGCAATGTGATCAATCTGGTTGGCGGTTGATTGACCAGGGGACCGCCAGGTCCCTTTATGGATGTTGAGGTGAGAGAACCGCGTGCTGGCTACAAAGAGGTTTCGCCCCGTTACGATGTCCAAAAGCCTGAGTCCTTTCTCGGACGTCTTGTCGTGCAGGCTGTGCTTCCCGATGACTCTAGCAAAGAGCTTCTTCCTTGCCCAGCTTTGCGTGGAAATCCTCTACGACGATCTTGGTGTCGAAGCTGGGGCACTGATCGTAAGTCCTTTCTAGGAGATCATAGAAGTCAACCTTGCTGTTGTCATCTTGTCCTCTGTCGGGGCGTGGGCGAAAATCAGCCTGATGTTCCCGAATTTAGCCTTGATGCGGATTGTTATGAGGCGTTCGCTTTTACAGGCAAAGCTTAAGACTTTTTGCCTAAGTCTGCCTCGAACAACAAATCCACATCCAAATAAGCGCCTCTCCCTGTTGCAATCACCGTAGTAGATGTCGCAGTTTTTCACTCTCTTCTTGCCCGGCCCTGTCTGCTTTGTAGCAGTCCAGGGCCTCCGCGAGTTCTTCGGCTGCACGTGGTCTGTTAAGGGACCTAACATTCCACGTGCGGAACCGAAAATCGTTGTCCTTATTTCGTTGTCCATGGTTGTCAGCAGTAGGGTCATCCGTATCCGAGGCTTCTCGTTGTTTCTGAACTAAGTTTTTTTTTTACACGGTGGGGAAGTTAACCCCACGCGCAGCCTCCGAACCTGGAGGACCGGGCCCTGATGTAAACCCCTGGACAAGGGGGCCGCTGCATACATCAGTTCACCTCTAAGCGGTTGCTTTAAAGGTTATCCAGAGGGTGCCGCGAGGAGGCTGTACATTTCGACCTCGACCTGTGCATTTAATAGGGATCGTTGCTGGCATCTCGCCCAGTTGAGAGCAGTCAACAACTTTGCCCTGGATGCATCGCCCCATGCCCTCCGCATGGCATTTCAGCTCTTCGAAAAAATTGCTCGGCTACTATGTTCCCATTTTCAGGACATTTCCCTTTCTCGCCTATAAAATAACATATGTATGTATACATAAATAGATTGTAGAGAAACATGTAACTTACATAGTAACTTTTGTGAAATAAGTGAACAGATATTGTTCACACAACGACATATGTATAGATGATTTCGAAACTCCATGCATTGTACCAATTCCATGGTACTGGCTTCCATTTCCAAGCCAGGCAATGATGCATTCCATTTTTTTGAATTTACAATGAATATTCTCAACTTTTGCACTTAATACTCAACGCACATCCTTGGTAATCTAAATTTTTCAATAAAATATGGATCTTCAAGATTGAAATTTATACGCGGTAGAATCGCTTTTGTGGGTCTCCGAGGCGTAGTGGGTAAGTGCGTCGACTCCTACGCAGAGGGTGCCAGGTTCGATACCCGAATTTACCACCTTTGATAATTCACGGCTCCACCGAGTCACTGACAATGCTCAAAGAGTATTTCCTGTCTAGAAAAAGCTTCTCAACATCGCCGTTCGGAGTCGGCATTAAAACTGACCACTCCTGAAAGAACAACAGCACGCAGAATACGAGTGGGTGCTGAGAAGCTAGGCCCAGGTCCGCCTCGGACTGTAGCGCCACCCATATTATTATTAATCGCTTTTGGACGTCTTATTACATCCAAACGAATCTCAATAATTTCTGAAACGTCCTCATAATTATTGAGGAACTCCATTATTCGATTTTTACTTTTAATTTAAGTTATTCCCTTTTACTAGCTCGGGTAATTCACAACACTCTCTAGTCCACAATGAAATTTGTCATTCAAAATTAAACGTCAAAATAATACACATCATACAACAAGGAAGATATCATACAATACTTACAGTGGAGTCTGTGAAACAGAAAATTGTATGATGTATGTTGTATGAAATGTGATGTATGATCTGTGGCCCCAGGTTCGACTGTACTTACTTTCATGCTTCACCGCAGGAATGTATGCGGAATAATTCAATTAAAATTGTGTATATTTTTGTGCCCACATTAAAAGCGGCCCCTTTTATATTTTATCCATCTACAGCATAGAGACATATTTCTGGAATACATGGATTTGTTTCTTACTACTGTAGGAAACACGACCGTAGCTTTATTTGTATTTATTTTGTTTGTCCATCACTGTATGTATGAGGCAGTAGACTGCTTCTCTGTGTTTTTTTTTTTTTTTGATTTCAAGAAAATCTTTTTTTCCAAAACGGCTAAAATGGGTAAGTGGTTGAAAGCTAGAAATTTCGAAACCAGACATAGAAGCCAAACGCTAGATCTATACTGACCTATGGGGCTGTTAACTGCCCCACACTGTAAATCGAAAATAATCTAAGAAAGCTTAGCAAAATTCAAAGCACAACGATCAACACCTTCTTTCGCTCAATCGACAATTCTCTGCCAAAATTCTTAGCAATTCTCAACTTAGCGATTTAAGTTTCACTAGACAAGCTAAAATGGATGGCTTTGCACGAATCGAAAACCTAGAGGCTGCCTCATATGGTATTCTAGTGGCCTACTTTGACATGTCCACTCCTGTGCTGATTTGCAGCCAATTTGTTTTCCCGATAAACTTGACTATGTCTTGTATTTTTAAGTGTGACATTTCCTCTAGGTTTCTGAAAAAGTAGTTGCCCAGTATCATTTCTAGTTTTTGGAGGGGCTGGACAAGTGCCGAGGAGATGAAGCGTAGTTTCTTCCCCCTCTTCGTCTCTACAGCTTCTGCTGTAGTCGTTGTGGGGGCTCCCATTCTTCTGGCATGGATACCGAGAAGTCAGTGGCCGGTGATTAGTTTTCTTATTTAATGTTTGGAGTGTATTTGTTTTGTTTGGATTTAGTGAAGGCCAAATAAGCCTCGAAGTCCTACGTATCTAATTCCATCCATTTCCGATTAGCGGAGTCGACGGCATCTGTAAGTAACATGGTGTTTTTTACTTGGAGTGAGGGATATGGGGTGTCCTGATTATTTGCCTGTGGCAGTCACAACCCTCTTCTTGCTAACTCGTCGACCCTTTCGTTGCCTGGAAAACCACTATGCCCAGGTACCAGCATAGGGTTAGGTTGGTTGCATCTAACCGCTATCTCCCTAAGAAATAGACGGCAAAGTTTAACCATCTTAGATTTAATTGATGGTGTATTTAGAGCCTGTTGGCCGCCTGATGGCGATAGATAGCCCGTCTATCGGGTTCATTGACAGTAAGCGGGCAGTTTCTTGGATAGCTTTATCTTCTGCGTGGAATACACTACAATGGTTGGGCAGTCGAAGAGACAGGGAAAAGGATATGTCCGGCGATATCGCGAATACTTCTAGTCCGGTGGCCTCGTCTGTTTTTCAGCCATCTGTGTAGATTTCCTGGTAGCGCAGTTTTCTTACCAGATCTTTTTTCCCAATCTTCCCTGTCTGGGATGAGTGCTTTGAACCCAAACTCGAAATCTAAAGCGGGTGTTGTATAATCTGTATGCGTTGGTAGTCTCGCACTTCTGATTATCTCTGTATGACCTAAGCAGTGTGAACTGCTCCAGCGGTTGCACTCCCGTAGCCTTAACGCTGTCTTGGTGGCTACCAGCTTCCTATGGTTGTCCACGGGAAGAAGCTGCAGCAATGTTTCCATGGCGGCTGTGAGGGTGGATCGCAATGCCCCTGTGATGCAGATATACGCTGATCTTTGAATACTGCTTATCGACTTAAGATTGGATTTATTATTCAGTGCCGGCCACCAAACAAGGATACCGTATGTTAAGATGACTAATGACAGCCGTATATATCCAGTGAGCCGTTCTTGGTTCAACGAAACCCATTCCACACCGCCGCCTTTTTCACACGTTCCTTAATTTTTGGTTTCCAGCTTATCTTGCTGTCTTAGATTACTCCTAAGAACTTGGCCTGACTAGTGAAGCTGAGTTCCTTTTTCTTCAGCTTAAAGGGGCCCTATCGGGGTTATGATACGTGTTCTCGTGAAAAGGACGAGCTCTGTTTTGGACGGCTTTTCCTGCCAACTCTCTATTTTGTTTAGTGAGATCGTTACAGGACATACTTTTTTTATTTTGTCCGCCTAGTATTGTACTAAATCAATTATTGTGCGCCGTTGCATGATCACGTGTGTGCACCGCCGTCACGACCTTAGTTCCGGAAGTTGGCATACCATCACTTCTTCTCTTCTCAATAATAACTTCTGCTAAAGGCAGCTTCGTTAACAAAAGATGCGACGACACACACATCTTAAATTCACTCTCCCCACTTCCATTTGCTGATTAAGTAAGAGAAGACAATGCCCACATGAGAGAGGCACCTGCAACATTGGTAGCCTCATCATTCATTCAATAAATTCCAGAATAAGTGGCGAACATCCACTGGCAGTACCAGGGATCGAATCGAGGACCCCTTAATTTTGACCATATTTTTCATTTAAATCGAAATAAAACCAAATTCGTTATCCAGCTAAATTATAAACTTACTCAATTATTAACTTACTTCTTCTAATTAATATTTGAGTTCCTGATTTCGTGTGAAGGAGCATATTCGACCGTATTTTAACAATTTTACAACAACGGGAACACCATACACCAGCATTTCCTTGCTTTACTTTATCATATGTGTCATTTTGACGTACGGCGGCACTTACCCGGTACCCGCCTCAATCTAGGATGCGCTAGACGCGATGTACAGTTCTTTAGATATTCAACAGCGACTCCCCGGTGAGACAACACAGTGGGGGACGATAATGTTTGTGACGCACACAAGAGAACTCAATCAATTTGGCGTGTGGCACAGCGGCTTCCGTAGAAACGTATTGATGTTGATTCTTCAGTTATAAAGATCATGCGGCGTCTCTTTTTTCCTAAAAGATATACAAATTAAATTTGTGTGCTCTAATTTTCTTTTCTGTTTTCCTCTTTAACAAAACTTAGCTTAGTCTATGTAAAACCTACCTCTTAAATAGGGAAATTGTGCTGATTAGGATGTTACTTCCCAATGCGAGTTGAGGACCTTGTGACTGGTGACTGGTGCTACGAACGGATCCAGTGACTAGAGAAAGATTGATGGCTGTGTCCGGCTATGTTGCTCGATCGGATGCCATTGCATGGGCTAAATAGTAGATAAATGCAAGTTTTCAAGTTTTGCGAATTTCGCCATGTGTTTGAAGTTGAGTAATATTTGTGTTCTTAGCATGGGTTTCCTTTTCTTCATCTTCGACACGACCCTTCCATCGTTCACAATCTCTTAAATCTTCTCAAAAGTAGTGAACGAATGGCGCGAGGATCTAGTCTCACGTTTCACGTGATTATAGTTATCTGACTCTGAGAAAGTCAACGAGCTACATCAAATATTTTTAAGACCGCTTCACGGGTTCTAAGGTTACAGATATATTTCCAACTCTCCCATAATATGGGAGTGTGTGGTGACGGGCAGAATACCACCTCTTTTGCATTTTACCTATTGTTGTTGAGCTTAATAAAATTGAGTGATCTGAAGTTAGCTATGGGTGCCCTGGAGGCCTTAAATTGTGCCCTTTCTGAGCCCTATTATGAAGTGGATTCTTAGAAACTGCATTTTCTTCCTTGCTAGGGCTGGAAACTCGCAGATCAGCTGTTGGATCTGGAAACTCGCAGATCAGCTGTTGGATGGATTCTGCTTCTTCCTCATCCCTGAAACCTCTACAGAAGTCGTTGTGCAGTATGTTCAGTCGTATTGCTACGGCCCAGAGCCCGGTAAAAACCCCTATTATCATGCGTACATCCTTGTGACTAAAGCTAAAAAATTAAAAAAAAAAAAAACAGAGCGCTTGCTGTTGCCCCAACACCCAGAACAAGTCATCGATTACTGGCTTTATCTATAGTTAAGTTGATGCCACAATAAACAACAATGTCACTCGTCCACCGATACAAAAGGTATGATAGGCGTCAAAAGGAAATCATTGAAAATTCAGTATTCTCTGAAAATGTTGAGTTTTCCACGGAAAACGTGGGCACTGCCAAGTCGTTTTAAATGGTAATAAAGGCATTACATTGAAAGCCAATATTTGTGTTGGAGTTAGTAACTCTAAACCACTGAATGGATGCATTAGGGCTTAAACACAACCGCTTCCCACCACATTTTGTGTTCGTACGACGTACGCACTTGTGGATATTGTGCTGCGTGAGAAATAGAAATGCTAATAGAAAATGGTTTCGTCAAGGTACTTCCCACGTAAATTGTACGTATTGCCACATTCCACCCATTCCATCCACCCAAACATTGTAAATAGCTTGAATTCCAAGAAATGTCTGCGTGCGTCTGAATCGACGGCAGTTGAGTGAAAGTATGGACGGCTTTGCTTTGTGGTTCAAATGTGCCATGGTCGCTGAGGGTGGCGTACATGGCCCAGCAAGTTATGTATCGTGACAACATTTATTGATGTAAAATTAACGTAAACAAAATTGCAGCCAATGAGGCAGTTTCTGCCATGGAGACGGAAACGGCTAAAATAGGTGAATGATGGCAAACCGATGCTTTCTTCAAAAAAGGAGACACATCATCGACGACAAAGGAAATAGATTCGCCATTGGCAACCGTAGCTACTTCGGAATGTCGAAACAACTGTTGTCATTGCCATAGGAATGGCTTATTCTGTAAGTCCTGTCGAGACCCTTTATGGACCCGACAATAAACTATATAGAAGAGTTCATTCTCGGTGCCTTCGAAAGAAAAATTCTACGTCATATATGTAGGCGTACGTGGAGAAAATGAAACAACAAAACACTACGAGTGTGCGGTAATCTGTTTAATGAGCGCTGCTGCTGAGTTGGCAGATCTTTTCTGCACTTGTTATGTACAAATGAGTGGAGAGTTCTCAGGCCGTTCACCTGATCGGCTGATCGAACATACATAATTCATTTGCAGCTAAATAACTGACTCACAATATGAGTTGAACATCTACGACAGTGGTGCACAAACGTGCTAATTTCAAAATTCCCTACATATGAATGGTCTGGTGGGTCGCCGTGGCGTAGTAGGTAAGTGCGTCGACTCCAATCAGAGGGTGCCAGGTTCGATACCCGAATTTACCACCTTTCATATTTCACGGCTCCACCTTCGAGTCACTGACAATGTTCAAAGAGTATTCCTGTCTAGAAAAAGCTTCTCAACTTTGCCGTTCGGAGTCGGCATTAAACTGTAGGTCCCTACCACGCGTGAAAGAACAATAGCACGCACAACACAAGTGGTTGCTGAGAAGCTAGGCCCAGGTCCACCTCGGACTGTCGCGCCACTCGTATTATTATTATTATTATATATGGTCTCGTCAGCAAAGAAGGCGAATGGACGAGTAGACACAACGGCGAACCCTACGAACTGTACCATGATGTGGATGTAGAGTCGAAAATCCATCGACTACTCTGGCTTGACCACATCGAGCGCATGAACACCAATGCTCCAGCAAAGAGAGTCGAATCGGAGGCCCCTGGTTCGAGAAGGAAATGGAAATCGAATCTACGGTATAAAGGCAAAGTTATCGCGGCTCAGTCACAGAAGGCAGATATTGCTCAAGTTGACAATCTTAATGGGTCGCCAGCCTAAGAAGAAAGTGGCTATGAACAGAGGTAAGTGGTTAACTAAGCGTGAACGCCGGTGTTGATAGTCAAACCCCTCTTAGACCATTGATAAGTACTTTTTGATGCCACCAAACCTGAAAATCCACCCACGTATAAAATTATTGCCAGGGCATGAAAGTTATTGTGCAATAAATTCGTATGGAAAACTTTGTATAATGGAGTACTTCCGAATGTATTTTGCTGCAAGATTTACGCTGTCGATTGCACTCTCTAATTCTAACTGTCGCATTTGTAGCCCTTAGGACCGTTCGCTGATACTACACTAAGGTCTACTTTGTAGTCAAATTTCACTTAAGCCTTAAGTTCAACTTTACGTATTCTGCGTTGCTCGTAAATACTTAAGTTGGGCTTAGCTAAGATACGGTTGTTTTTAAATGAAACCAACTTCACTTCGGTTTTAAATGTCAATTTCTATATTGAGTGTGGGTGCCATAGATGGCGTCAATCACTAATGGAAACGAGGCTATTCGAAAGAAATATTTCTTCGCATTTGCCATAGATGTCTCCGGTAATCTTGTATGTGTTGTACCATCCTGCACACACTCAAAACCATGCATTCCTCTGAAATGTAATCCTTTGTGAATAAGTTCTTATCACATAAAACATCAATGTGACAATAGTTGATCGATGGGTGCAATCGAATAATTTTATAAGAATGCATGTTTTTCAAAAATGTGCGTTAGGAAATTAATGAGGAAAACCGTACACGTTGAAAAGACATTCTCAATTTGAAAATCTGCTGTAAAAAAACCATGGCTAAAACTTTTTGATTTTATTTTACAATCATGCCTAAACATTTGTAATGTGGGCTCAGAGCCAACTTTCATTAATAGACTCAGGCAAGAAGTCTTAGACTAGTCTAACCTTAATTTCTAAAGACCCAATCCTATCTTTTTTAAAATGGGCAGTATCCAACCTCGTTGGATCACCTTGTAGCGATAGCACCTCGAGTGACTTTTTCCGACCGTAGATATATACAATTCTCTTTGAATCTTGATACTCCTCCAATTAGCAACTTCCGTAACCCCAGGAAGATTAACTGGATCACGTATAAAAACATTCTCCAAAATACATTAAACAAAGAAGTCATTACAGCGCCATGCTCTGTAGACGGAGAATCATAGCAGCTATGAATTCTACCTTCCCTACAGCATTCCCTGCAAACAGGCAGACTAAAATAGGAAACCGCCATGGTGGAACTCCGACTTGTCTGCATTACGCAAGGAAAGCAGGAGGTGTTTCAACCGAGCAAAATGCTCAAGGGCAGAAGCGGACTGGGGTCTCTACAAGCATTGGAACTATAAAAAAGAGGTCAAGAATCCTGTAAACCCTTCTGTGGAAACATAGAAAATATTAAGGACTATGGGCGGTTGAGAGATTTACTCTCAAAAATCTCCATGCCTACGTTTATTCAATAGTCTGAAGGAGAATGGACGGAATCCGCTCAGGAAACCCTTAAGCTCCTAATCGACACGCAGATCCCAGCGAAACCGATAACAGCAACTCGCAGTGGACGGATGGATTCCTTACGATATCCAAGCTGGACTGGGCAGTTAAAATTTTCGAGCCCTACAAGTCAACAGACATAGACGACGTCAGACCGTCTGAATTACAGCACGGCAGGACATATTATTGCCGTGGCTAAAGACCATTTTTAACTTCTGCTTAAGATTTAGCTACACTCCTAAATTATTAAGGAAAGCTAAGGTGGTATTCAACCAAAGTGCGGGAAAGCCACATACAGTCTACCAAAAGACTTCAGACCCATAACCCTTTCCTCTTCTCTCTTGAAAACCTTGGAAAGGATAGTTAATCTACATATCAGCTTCAGATACTTATCACCTTCCCAACATGCGTATCGCAAAGGTTTCTCTACAGAAACAGCACTTCACTCACTAGTAGGCCCCATTAAAAAATCTCTCATTAACAAAGAATATACAATGGTTTTCTTTATATAGAGGGAGCTTTTAAAAACGTTAAATTTGAGGCAATAAAACGCTCTGGATAGACCCACTGTACTAGATAGTATCCGTAGATGGATTGGCAGTGTCCTATCCCGAAGGTATATTCAGTCCGAATTAGATCACCATAGAGACCATAGAGTTGTAAAGGGAAAATTTCATAGAAAGGTATTCCGGGGAAACCTACAAGTGGGGGTACTCTCCCCCCTTCTCTGGATATTGGTGGTGGACAAAATTCCTAAGAAACTGAGTCGTACAGGCTGTAAGCCTATAGACTATGCAGACGACATAGCCCTAGTTGTAAAGGGAAAATTTCTTCACACCGTCAGGGATATTATGAACGTCTCACTTAACAAATAGAGAAGTGGACAGGAAAAGCCGGACTGGACGTTAACCCGTCCAAAACAGAACTCGTAATTTTCATGAGAAGATGTATCATACCTCCGATGGAGCCCCTAAGATGAAGAAAAAGGAACTCAGAAAAAGGAACTAGTCAGGCCAAGTACTTAGGAGTAATCTAAGACAGCAAGTTAAGCTGGAAACCAAACATTAAAGAGAAGAAGTAAGAGAATCCTTGGCCCCACATGGGGAATTAAGCCCAGAATGACTCACTGGATATATACGGCTGTCGTTAGTCATCTTAACATACGGTATCCTTGTTTGGTGGCCGGCACTGAATAACAAATCCAATCTTAAGTCGATAAGCAGTATTCAAAGATCAGCGTATATCTGCATCACAGGGGCATTGCGATCCACCCTCACAGCCGCCATGGAAACATTGCTGCAGCTTCTTCCCATCGAAAAGTATGGGAAGCTGGTGGCCACCAAGGCAGCGTTAAGGCTACGGAAGTGCAACCGCTGGAGCAGTTCACACAGCTTAGGTCATACAGAGATAATCAGAAATGCGAGACTATCAACGCATACAGATTATACAACACCCGCTTTAGACTTTTAGAGAGTTTGGTTTCAAAACACTCATCCCAGACAGGGAAGATTGGGAAAAAAGATCTGGTAAGAAAACCGGGCTACCTGGAAATCTACACAGATGGCTGAAAAACAGACGAGGCCACCGGACTAGGAGTATTCGCGATATCGCCGGACATATCCTTTTCCCTGTCTCTTCGACTGCCCAACCATTGTAGTGTATTCCACGCAGAAGATAAAGCTATCCAAGAAACTGCCCGCTTACTGTCAATGAACCCGATAGACGGGCTATCTATCGCCATCAACATACATAGTCAGGCGGCCATAAAGGCTCTGGATACATCATCAATTAAATCGAAAATGGTCAAACTTTGCCGTCATCTCTTAACAATTCGGTAAGATGCAACCTTACCTTATGCTGGGTATCCCGGTTAAAAGAATCCCGGATAACCGAGGTTAGATTTTCGATGTGTTAAATTTACAAGCCAAGATCCACCATAACACTTCATCTTCTTCATCAGGTAGGAACTGACTTTATAATCAGACTAGATACACGCGGAAAATCTGAACCTGAGCTTTTGCTGCTTTTCATCGCGGACGATCCTGGGCACGCTGCTTCCAGACATCAAGACCATCCTGTCATGAGCCCTAGATAACTTTGTCTTTATACTGATGGTCCAGTCATCCTCATCTTCTCGAACGAGGAACCTCAGCTTCAAAGATCCTCGGAGGTGGATGCTCCGTGTGGCGAAGCTGGTTCAGTCGCCAGATTGCTGGCTTCCGGCTTACATCAACATCACAGTCACCTTTCTCGTAGACGGG
Source organism: Eristalis intricaria (assembly GCA_964034865.1). Lineage (NCBI taxonomy): Eukaryota > Metazoa > Arthropoda > Insecta > Diptera > Syrphidae > Eristalis > Eristalis intricaria. The sequence goes on from OZ035873.1 coordinate 31,306,934, forward strand.
AATATATATTAAACGTTTAATTTTGCTAATCGTCTAGCTTTCGGGTCCATATAGCAGGATGATCGGTGAAATGAGAATAGAGCATGATTTTGGTCCCTCGAATGCGGAACGGTGTCGATTGAGTCCATATAATTAAGATATTGTTGTCAAATATTTTCCTATATTGTTTTTATTTTCAATACCGTTGAATTTGAACCAGAGGACTGGACCAAGTACCCAAGGACCCGCCTTTGGTTAGTGGGGTCCCCTGGTTCGAATCTCAATGAAAGCAAAGCTAATACGCTTTTATTTGGTTTTCAAATCTGGTTCAGTAACCATTTGCCGTTGAGATGCAAATTAACGCTACTATCACTGGAGTGACCGATCTGTGGTAGACGTCTGACTGTGACAATGGACCAACATGGTCTAATGGTACTAGTGAATTCACCAGCACCCCACCTACATACCTAAAATTACCAACTCAACTGGGTCTTCCAACGCCGGACGGATGCAATCCCACTTCCGTTGAAATGTGTACTTCCTGCATTACTCATCGCCGCTCCGCTCTAAAACTTATAATGTTCCATGTTACCCACACAAATCATTATAGCAGTATTGAACCAACGAAGATTACATAATTCAATCAAATATGTAAAATATGCGTAGCGCCGAAGTGTGTGGGAACACAATTATTGATAACAGAAGACCAACGCTCTGAAGGTGACACATTCTTTTAACGCGTTTGAGGCACCGACTTGATTTATTGAGGGTTACCATCCGCAAGACATGGTGGCAATGTCAACGTTTTCGGTTGGTAAAAGGAGCCACGTATTAACATAAATATGTGTGTATTTTGTTTGGGGCATAGATTAGGAGTTCGACTTTGATTTGAATTCTAATGCGTTGTTGATTGTTGTTCTTTGGGAGAAATTATAATGTGTTGTTATTGTCAGTCGTTGACGTAATGAATTCAATGTTCTTTTTCTTCTTTTCACATTAAGTCATTATGGACAAAGATGGTTAATGTGCCAGCACCCCCTCATCAAATTAATAATAATTGGGATTGAGATGAGTTGTGGCATGAGAAGGATATTTTATAAATATTTAGCTTGGCGGTAAAAATGAAGGACATCAGCCAACTTGGTGGGGTACAGGGAGCAGGCAGCTGGCTAAGGACCAGGGTCACCCCGGACTGCACCCTCAGCTGAAGAAAAAGAAGGACTGCGAAGCTTTGAGAGAGTAGTTGTCTTAAAATCAAATATTAAAGACCTTTTTTCCATGTATTTTTATTTTTTTCAAATACATTTTTCTTATTTATAATAATATAATATGGGTGGCGCTACAATCCGAGGCGGACCTGGGCCTAGCTTCTGAGCAACCACTCATGTTGTGCGTGCTATTGTTCTTTCACGAGTGGAAGGGACCTACAGTTTAATGCCGACTCCGAACGGCGAAGTTGAGAAGCTTTTTCTAGACAGCAATACTCTTTGAACATTGTCAGCGACCCGAAAGAGGGGGAGCCGTGAATTATCAAAGGTGGTGAAATCGGGTATCGAACCTGGCACCCTCTGCGTAGGAGTCGACGCACTTACCCACTGTGCCATGGCGACCCATTACTTTTAGTTTTGAGAAAATCAGAAATAAGCAATTGTAGGGAGACTTTTTTGTCAACTTTTGTGCTGTGAATAAGTTTTTTTTTTTCAATGACATGTTTTTCTCTTGTGTTTAAATTTAACGGACAGATTGGATGCTTATTTTCATGTAGTCTTTAAGTGGTTTTTGTTTCAAGTCAAATTAAAGAGTCTATCCCAAAATTGAGAATGGTATTAGTGGTGTACGGAGACTTTTTGACTATGTGTATGTTTTATTCTGTAGGCCAGTATCCTCTGTAGGAAGGATGCTGCGCTGCCTCGTCGGGATGTCACTGTCATGTCGCTCATATTTTTACTTAATTTATCCTCCCTCAACTAATCAATTAAAACAATGTGCCATTGTTTCTGTTTTTCATCCTTCCCACACACCACTTCACAATATCATTTGCACCGGATTTCCGTAAGCCTAACAAAACAATTATAATGAGTCATAAGGCGTTACCGTGTCCTTCTTATTCTCCTTGGCACACCTCACTCATTACCGCGCACCACAAGGTCCTCCACAAGAATCAGCAACATGCCTGAATTCCGCCAAGAATATCCTGCTGCGCATAACGCCACCTTTCTTTATCCTTCCCAGCGCACACTGAGCGCGTGCTTATTTTGCATAAACAGCCGAATGCCCTTTGTCCACCACCACACCACACGAACTGCTTGTTGCCTAGTCAACCACACTGCCCAGTGCCAGTGGCCAACAGGAAATTTCTACGGAATTTGTGTTGAAAACGAAATCACTCCTGGTCTTTCCCACGAGACTGCGAGCAATTCACACATAACATCACGTAGAACAATAACAACAAAACCAAACACCATGTGCACCTTGCATGCTAAGACGTTCTACACTCGACAGTCTCACCTTGTCCGATCACACTCGGCCTATTAGTGGGTCATCGCATATCGTACTCATATTCGTAGCCGGTGTGTGAGAAAAAAAAACTAGAAGGAAACATACCTCAGGTGGCACTATTTCCGTGGGAATTTCTTACTCCCGAAAAATCACTTAGCGTAGCAACAACAAAACCCTAAGAACAAATCCCCGAAATCTCTTGAGGAGCGCACAAACAATAGGATCCTTGCGTGGGAACTGATCGAAAATCCTTCTTCCCACGGCGGGCTCACAATCTGTGCCCAAGGAATTACACTACACTGCATCGCACACTCACACATGCACCGGACGCAGAAACGTTTCCTTCGGAAAATCTAAGTATCGATTCTCGAACACGAACACGGACAGGCGAACAAGGAATAGGGGCGACTCAAAAGAATTCTCCGGTGCGCGTACAGGAATTCCCACACTTTTTACTCTCGGGCACAGGCACAGCACCCACCTGTTCCATAAGCGCAGTGCATTGTCTATACCAGACTTTGACCATTCTTCTTTGTGCCGTTGTCCTACAACTGGTTTATGGCTCTCTCTCCTTACAGAAGAATCAGGGAACACTGCTTGACTAACTGGTGACTAAAAGGATGTTTGTTGCAATCCGAAACCAAACGGAAAACGGTTCCCACACTTTTTCTCTTGTGTGTGCGGTGCGCGCTCCATGGGTACGTATAGTTCCCTCTTCTCTGGCTCATTCGTTTCGTAGCACTTCAGTCAAGTTTCAGTGTGTTTTTTTTTCCTCTGTTTCTCACCGTCTTCTTTGTGTGCGTGTGTTTGCTTTGCCTTCTTCGCCTACCTGCTGAGTGCCGTGCTAGGTTTCCGGCGAAACAATCATTCGGTTATAAAACTGTGCGCCCGGAACAGTAACAGCATCAGATCGAAGCTATCTCTCGTGGAGGCAACACAACAAATTCGCTGCCGAGCCAGTTTATTTTCTATACGATATACGATTTTTTCGTCAATTTTACGTCAGTCGTACTGTGGATTAATACAACAACAAAAGCCAGCAACATGTTTACCGACGTTAAGAATATCGCGCCCACTCAAAACTACTTGGATACATCGACAGTGGCGCCAAGTCGCAAGGCGAAAGGGAAATTCCACAAGCTCTTCAAGCCGCTACTGCGGGTGCTGAGGACCGCCAAGATGTCATCGGGCAGTGGTGCCAAGTCGATCGCCCACCCGAACAATGTGAACCTGAACAACTGCACCGATTTGAGTTTCATTGCGCCCACCATGGTGGAGGCGCTCGCACAAGCAGCCACCAACGCATCATATGAGGATTACGCAGTTGTCATTCGGAAGGTCGCCAAAGACGAGGAGTTCCTGCAGAGCTACTTCGCCGAGGATCCATTCAGTGATGCCACCCCCTACGCCCTGGATAGCAGCGCAACAAAGTCCCAACCCGCCACAGCGTGTGAATGTTCTCACGGCTACAACTGTCAACAGTACCACGGCGACTACAAGAAGTACAATGACGTCCGTCAAATCCCGCTCGTCTTGGAGACATCCGAGGGTGACAGTTTCGTGCCGGTGCACTATGTGCGCACCGACAATGGCACATTCTTCTGGACAGCCGAACAGGCGGGCCTGGACGCAGACCTGATGGAACCAGTTTCCTGCAACTCCCACCGACAGCCCGCGCAGGCGCAATGGGACAACCGGGCGCTGCTCTACTAATCTGACAGTTGACAGAGCTGTCACTCATCTCAGGGATCTCGTTAGTTATTTAGTTTGTCTGTTGCAATATGCTTGTGATATTTTGTTTTTTATGATTTTTTGTTTGAATTTATGTATCTTGTAAAAACCAGTGTGCTGTTGTGATTGAGGAGGAGTAAAATTTAATTTTGTTAGCCTGTAAGTGGAAGACGACGAAGGTCGAAATACAAATTGGTACATGTACTTTAAACGCTTTGTTGTCATTTCTTTCTTTCTCCTTGCCCTCCATTTGATCAGCTGACCGACGACGCGACGTTGATCTTCTCTCGACGTAATTGGACACATCCGTTTCGCTCATGGGAAGCGGATACCGAAATCGTTTCCGATACATTGAACCTGGGAAAAAAGTTAATGGCGCCTTGTTATTTCCCCCCCTCTCCGTCGCACTCCGGCGCTCTTTTCCTCCTTTCTGGAAACAGGTTGTCGTCTCTCGGATTGTGTGGGAACGAAGTAAATTGCAACAACTTGTTGAAGGTTTTATGTGAGTTGAACAACTTGGTCTACGGCATTGCAGGGGAATTTGCTGTAAGTGTGTGGATGTGGTTTGGCTTGTTGCTTATTTTCGCTCTCTCTCCCCCTCCGGGAGACTGTAGTTGTTAGGGCGTTTGAACTATTAGTCACCACGTTGATAGGGTAATTAAGCCCACGTGCGTCAGCACAGCAGGCATTAAATAAATTCCTTTCATCTCGAAGTGCGGTTGGTGTGTGGGCTAAAAACGATCTTGCCGCTTTTTTCGTGATAATGGTCAAATACACACAAACTCGTTTGACATACACGAATGCATTCGGAACGAACCTGCTTGCGCAGACTGAGAGTCTGATGACACTTTGCAAGCGGCTGCTGCAGATGATCTTTATGGATGCTTGCATAAGCTCATTTCTGATGAATGGCCGTAGGATGAAGTGAATTTCATGGAACAATGCACCGCCCACCTGTCAACTGTGGAGGGATCAGTTTCTGTAACATGACTGTATGTTTTTTTACGTGTGGCTTTATCGTCATGCCGTAACTCTCGCGACAAATTCGTAGAGTCGCACACAACTCAAATGGAATAATTCCATATGAATTAGAACTTAAGACTTATGACTATTAAGTCAGCTGATAAAATAAACCCCAAAACAGGGGCAAACTAGTTTGTTAAGTGAAAAATTAGAGTTTTATAGACCTGCTATTTTTAACGCATTTTTATTTTTAAATTCGTTGAAAGTTCTTATTCGCTAGACTGCTAGAGAAACTAGTTGGACGAACAATTTTCCTATTTCTAACTTACTCGCCCTTGGCGGGCACTCTAAGATAAACTTAATCTTAAAGTATGTCTTTCGACTTATCCTATCTAGATTTTTTTTTAGATTTAGATTGATTTGATTATTTCGAATAATGTTCCTTCAACAAAAATTTTACAAAATCAAAATCAGCATGGCTTTGCCGTCTGCCGAATTGACTATAATTTATTATGTACAACTAATAATTATTAGCTCTCCATGTGGAAAAATGCTAATCTCAAAAGTTCCCTGTTAGGATATTATCTCTGTATTTTAGTGTTATTTTTCAGTATTTAAACAACTTGCTTGCGCCCACTTCGTTTAGGAATGATAGGATTCCTTGTTCCGATAAGTAGTTCTTTCCAAAAAGGGATCTCCTTGTTTCCCTTAGGATCGGACACTCTCCTAGGCAATGCATGATATCTTCTCTCTCTTCCAAATTGAACGTACTGCGGAGTAAAGGGAGATCTTCTCTATGCGGTACAGAATTCAGTTCGGTACAGAAGTTCGCCTCTAAGTTTAAACATCACAGAAATTTCCTGGATGCTATGGATATCTTTAAAGTAATTTCGACTCCCCAGGTTGTGGTTGAGCCGGCTTTTTCTAAGAACTGTATTCATGCCTGCTCGCTGACCTGCTTTATTAATTGCCATAGTGAGTTACTCCAATTACTACCATCTGCGTTCAGTACTACTCCTCATTCACCACCTAATTAAATCCACTCTTTGAACCAAGCAGTTTTCCTTCGAACGGTTTGCATCGCCTCTATCTTTGGGAGTCTGCTGTCTGCCATGTTCATTACTCGGAGTATGTAGTTCCTTTGCATCTTTAGTGTTTTTATATATAGTGGAGATATGCCTGTTTCAACCATGATCATGTAGTTCGCAGTCTTCGGCGGGAGCTTAAAAATTTTTGAGTAAAAAAGCGCTGCAATTTCTCCACCTCCTCATAAGCCTTATATCCCCAAACCTGTGCCGCGTATAGCATTATCATCTCGGATACAGCTTCGTATAATTCAAACTTACTGCTGTGCTGGATATTAGGATTGTTGAAGCATTTCTTCCAGGCTACACTGATAGCATTTTTAGCCTTTGTACGTTTGTTGTTCAGATGCCTTTTTACATTTAAATTGTTTGTAAGCAAGATTCCTAGATACTTATACTCTTTGACGACCTCTAGGTTTATCCCTCTAAAATGCCACTTTTCGTTGGAGGCAATTCTCCCACCACCTTTTTTAAAAATCATTGTCTTTGATTTTTCTGGACTAACGACTAAACTAACGTGGGTCGGCGTGGCGTAGTGGGTAATTGCGTCGACTCCTACGCAGAGGGTGCCAGGTTCGATCCCGAATTTACCACTCTTTCGAGTCACTGACAATGCTCAAAGAGTATTCCTGTCTAGAAAAAGCTTCTCAACTTCGCCGTTCGGAGTCGGCATTAAACTATAGGTCCCTTTCTGAGAAGCTAGGCCCAGGTCCGCCTCGGATTGTCGCGCCACCCATATTATTATTATTATTATTATTATGACCCATTAAACTCCATAGATTGCAGTACTCGCTTAATCGATTAATCATCAACTGCAAGGATTCCGATGAGTTCGCTAACATCACGATGTCGTCCTCAAACATGAGAGCTTTAATGAGCACCCCTGATAACTCCACGCCTCTAGGAAGAAAATCCACAATATCCTCTATAAAAAGGGCAAATAAGGTTGGGCTTAGTTGGCAACCCTGCCTTACTCCTGTTTCCGTTTGGAACCGGTTGGATAACTCAACTCCGTTCCATACCGCAGCCCTGTTATCTTCGTACGGGTTTTGGAAAACCCTTCCGAATTTCGATGACATTCCGATTCCATATAATTTTTAGAATAACGCATTACGGTTCACAGAATCGAAGGCTGCTTTGAAATCAACAAGGAATGTGTTACTATTCATTTTAATGGTAAACATTAAGACGGAAATGTACAAAATAAGAAAAACTGCTAACTTAGATTCTAGCTTAAAATAAAATTAAACTAGCTAAACTACCTACATATATACCCTGTTTTTTTTTTTTTTTAATTCATTTTTATTGTGAAATTCATAACAACTTAAATGCTTAAAACTAGTTGTACGTACACTGTTACTACTTCTAACTTACTGGCCCTAGGCGGGCACTCTAAGCTAAACTTAACTTTATTCTATGTCTTTCGACCTAATTAAAGTTGATACTCAACTTCCAGTCATCGCAACTTCTCATGAATAAATCGAAGTCACCCTGTAGTAGTAGTGATTTCCTCGATCTTTTTGCCTGATCTGTACACGATCAAGTCATCGGCATACGCAATTGCATGAGGAAGAGAACTTAACAGATCGCTCAAGTAAATGTTGAACAGGATCGGCGAATTAACGGCACCCTGTTGGAGACCATTTTTTACCTCAAACATACCTGTGGAGGTCACGTTACCATTCTTGACGACGAAGCGTCTGCCGGTAAGCATGTTACACAGTAGATACAGCAGTGGTTTGCTAATGCCTAGCCGATTGATCTTGTAGAAAAGACCTTCTAACCATACGGTGTCAAAGGCCCTCTCCAGGTCAATCAAGCAGGCACCCGTATATTGTTTCTGGCTCTTGTTCCATTGGATATCCGTCACCAGTTTCGACGAAGCATGAATAGTGTCATGCCCCGCTTTGAAACCGAATTGGTTATCCGGAATTATATTTTTGTCCTTAGTCCAGTTGATCAGAGTTCTATTGATCACCTTCTCGAATACCTTACTGATATTCGGAAGGAGACTTATTGACCGGAGGTTGCATGGATTCGAAGAATCTTTTCCTCTCTTGGATATGGGTTGCACAGTAGCCGTTTTCCAATGCTCCGGATAATGTGCATTATTCAGAGCATTGTTAAATAGGATTGTGTACATATTAACCACTTCCAGGGGGAGGTGTCTTAGCACAATGTTGGAGATCCCGTCGATTCCAACAGACTTTTTCTTCTTTAATGATTCGAAGACCGCTTGGAGTTCTGTCTTCGATATGAACGGGGGAAGAACCCCTTCGCCGGCGATGGCATTATCTGCCATGTTATCATCATTGAACACGACAAGGCCAGTGTTCTCAGATCGCCATTGCATATATACCCTGTCTATGCACATACATGCAACTATATACATTGTTATATAAGTCCATATAATCCTGTATGTAGACATAAATATATATATATATATATATATTTAAAGCTATCCTAAGCTATGTAAGTCGGCAGTAGGTTTGCTGGATTAATCCGCTGCAAGACAATGACCGACTCCCCATGAGGGGGCCTGTATTACCTCTTCTACACCGGGTGTAAAGGGTTCGACGAGGGAGTTCCTTCGCTCTTCCCAACCACCAGAATTTTCGATGCTGCGTTGCAACATCCCGTATACCCCGCCTGGAGACCGCCATACTAAACCGGAGGAGACCCTCCTCAGCTCGTTGTGTGACGGAGCCGTCGTGGTTGAGTCGCCCATCCACAGTTGAACGGGCGGTATGAAAGAGAAGCGGTACCGCATTTATGTCTTATATCAGACCATTCATGTCAAAATAGAGGAATGCTTCTCTGGGAACGAAGCCGTTGTGACGTACCCTTTCGTGTTATAGTGGACTGGGGTAGTAAGCCCCCGAGATCAAATTATTGACCAAGTTCATCGCTCTAGCAGTATGACCTCGAATCAACTTCAACAGAAAATTGTCCACTCTTATCAGGTTTGCACTGTTGTGCTGGGACTCTTCTTCTTCTTCTTCTTTATTTGGCGCTACGGTCCGGGGTGGACTTGGGCCTCAACCAACAAGCCTCTCCCGCTAGCACGGTCTCTGGCTAGCTGTCTCCAGTGTCGCACGCCAAGGTGGTTGAGGTCCTTCTCCATCTGGGCGCGCCACCTTAAACGAGGGCGTCCTCTGTTGCGCTGTCCCACGGTTTCGGAATCGAAGACTCTCCGGGCCGGAGCTAAGTTGTCCATACGCTCTACATGGCCTAGCCATCTTAGGCGTTGGATCCGAAGACGCCTGACTAGACTCATGTCGCTGTACAGCCCATACAGTTCGTGGTTATCTTCTCCTCCAGAAACCGTCAAGGCAAACCGGGCCAACGATCGCACGCAGAGCTTTTCTCTCGAAGAGACCAAGTGCTTCCTCATCCGCTTTTAAGGTTGTCCATGCCTCCGCGCCGTACAGCAAGACTGGGATGATCAAGGTCTTGTATAAAGTCAGCTTGGCCCTTCGAGAGATGGCTCTACTATTCAATTGCCTCTTGAGCCCATAGAAACAGCGTTTGGCAAGGTACTGATGTTGTTTGTACTGCTTACTGCGGAGCCGAGGTAGACGAAGTCCTTGACTACCTCGAAGTTATAGCTGCCCATTGTGACGCTCTGTCCAAGACGTCGATGTTGTGTGTCCTTTCTTGATGACAGCATATACTTCGTTTTGCCCTCATTCACCGCTAGACCCATTTTAGCCTAGTACTGGGACTCTGGAGTTCTATAAAGTCGAAGGCAAGCCCTAAGACAAGCCCTCTCAAACAGCCGAATCTTTTCCATCAAGCTCGCACTAACGTTGAACCACACGGGACACCCACCCTCGCATCGAGTTGGCTATTGTAAAACAGTCTCTTTGTAAGGGCAAAGGCGCCTCGGGCCCTGGCCAGAGCAGCATCTACATATTTGTTAAAATATATATATTGATCTAGCCAGGTCCCCAGGTATCTAACTATAGTCCTTAGCGCCAATGGTTCCCTGTCTCGTACAACAATTGAGAACTTTCGGCAATTGTTTTTCGTATCCGCCGAGGCATTATACAACGGCGTGTTGAACAGAATGGTGTCCGACTTCTCTAGTTGTTTTCAACTTCCAGCCATCGCAACTTCTCTTCAATAAGCTCAATGGATAAATACGACAAGAGCCAAAAATTGAAAAAGAAGAAATTTGCTTACCAAAACTTCAATTTCAGATGTTTGGTTGGTACAGATATTAGGATGCTTCCTCTTGCACTGAACATTTAAACCGTATCTGATGACCACTTATCGATCAACACAAGAAGTAAGGACAGGAAGTACGTGCGCTGTCTTTTAAGTGCACGGAAACTGCATTAGAATCCATTTAAAGCTACGAAAAATGTAAATGTATGTTCCGCTTGAGCAATAAAGCAATTTGATCGCCATATTCAAGTTATCACGCTGATTTTTCACTTGATACATCTTTCATCCAAATTCTGATTGTTGTTGCTCTGCTGTCATCCAATCCAATACCACCGACAGTACAGCAGTGGGTCGAGATAATTAGGAAATGGCATAGATCAACGACAGCGACATACAGAATCCCGATTGCGTTCCCGTTGTTTTCTTTTTTTTACGAGAGGGAATCACCCTGACTATCACCCCAGCCATGTCAGACTTGTGACAGTTTGTTGTCAAACTAGGCCATGTATACGTAAAGTGTTTCGCTCCATTTTTTTTCGGTCTTGTTTGTGGTAAAGCCTGTAGCAATCATTTTAGGGCGCATATATTACAATCTCTCCGAGATAACTTGCTGCCATGTTCCGACAGAGTCAGCAAATTGGTCGCCCTTGTGACACATAAACGTACGTCAATATTTGCCAATTTTCAGGGGAATCGATTTTACGATTTTGTTTTAACATTTTTCATATGTATGTACTTTGAGAAAGTTGATATGGCACGAGCTAACTTCGACGCTACTTAACTTAGAGTTCCTGATGTGATGCACTGTATGAATTGGTTACAAGGACCTCTGAGCCCTTAGAAATCAAGAAATGCGTAATCGAATCATTCCTTCAAAATGGTACTGGAGCGCGAGTGCGGATGGCAGTAAGTCCAACTATATGTTCACGCCGATGACAAGTGAAACAAGTTAGTCCTTAGTTAGTCCTAGAGCGTCCACAAGACCGTCAGCGATGGAAGGCAGCGAGGCTAAGGCCCTTCTCCGGCCTGAGAAGCAAGTATAGTCGCTGGATAATGCGCTGAATAAAACGGGAGCACTCTTATGAATGTTCCTCTTTTTAAAGCGCTTAGTATATTCAATTATTTATTACATTGTACTCCATTTTATTGCCCCGAAAAAATCAAATAGATGTTCCCTATCTTAAATTTTGTTTGAAGCAAACGAAGCAAAAAAAAAAAAAACACAGCCATAGCAATTGTGACTAAAGTATACATAGCAAAAGAGGGTCTTAAATTGAATTCGATGATTGATATTTAGAGCCATGGTGGATGGAAAACATGGTGTGACAGATACTCATGTCATTTTTAACCCTGCACGGATGTGATTCTAAAATCTAAAGCTTACATAAACGGGAAATTAAATGAAGAGGGAAGAAGAAAGACTAATTGTAAACTGCCCTACTAATGTATATGTAAGGCGAAAGGACTTAATTCATTGATTAAAGGAATATAATATGAGCAGACCCATTTCGAAAAGATGGGTTTTTGTTCTTAAGCTTGTACATTATTTGGTTTCCATGTTGACATAAAAACTCCCCGGATGACATCATGTATCCCCCCAGAAAAACAGTCCAGCATACACTAGTTCCTTCAGGTTTAATCGCTTACATCTCGGGTGACACTTATAAATAAGACATAGATGGACATGTAAGCCCCATAATCCCAGCTGAGTAGCTGTTTTATGAATTTTGTTACGATCCTCCTACTTTTTGTCTATTGAGTCCAAGTTGTTCAGGACTGAACTTGTCCTTAATTCTAATATGTAGCAGGTACCAACAACATCTTATTCTCACAAATCTCCAACCGAAGGACTCTAACAGACAAAATATTGTCGTCAGAAAAGGATACGTGTGCGGAAAGTATTTACAAAGTGGATGTAAGTTGTAAGCACATTTACACATTCCTGTGAAAAAAAAACGATCTCTGGCGTATGAGTGATTTTTTTGCTGAAAATATTAGGAAACAAATGCTTGGACGACAAACAAGGCAACGAGCAACATTTTGCATTACAAATCGTTAGGTATTCGCATGGACTGCTTAGTGTGAGTACACATTAAGTATTAGGCCAAACAATGAGAAACCATGTCACAATATTTATAATTATTAACGTTTGTTTGGGGTAAGATACTAAGCTCAAAAAGCAACGCGGCAATAAGCCTTCCTTCCTCTTCAAAGTGGTCTACGGCCATTGCAAAATCGTTGATTCTACAAAAACATCATCTGCTACACACCCTTCTCTATCACATTTGAATTAACTATTTCGTTGGTATAAACTTCAAAACTATGATCACAGATCGGGAGTTCCGGACAACTGATTCTAACCTTTTTGTGAATTTGCTATACTTAATAATATGGATGGCGCGACTGTCCGAGGCGGACTTGGGCCTAGCTTCTCAGCAACCACGTGTGTTGTGCGTCCTATTGTTCTTTCACGAGTGGAAGGCACCTACAGTTTATTGCCGACTCCGAACGGCGAAGTTGAGAAGCTTTTTCTAGACAGGAATACTCTTTGAGCATTGTCAGTGACTCGAAAGAGGCGGGGCCGTGAATTATCAAAGGTGGTAAATTCGAGTATCGACCCTGGCACCCTCTGCGTAGGAGTCGACGCACTTACCCACTACCCCACGGCTACCCAGTTTGCTATATTGATATCCGAAAATCGATTATTTTGTCCAATAAGCTGAACATTAGTCTTTCTAAGTATATTAGACTCTAAGTATATATTGTGCCGATTTGAGAAGCCGATCGAGGCCATGGCTGAAGAGTTTAATATTCCTCCTTGTACTTTCTGATAACCCCGAATATTGTGACGGACAACAACTTAAGAGACACATGAGAAAACTCGCGATATGATAACCCATCGTACGCAACTCCTTTAGCCATTAACAAAAAGACATTTCGTAAAAATCTGGCTAAATTCCAAAGCCAAAGGTTATAAAAAAAAGTTTATCATTATCAAATTTGGTACAATGGCTGAATAGTCGACACAGTCTTTCCAATGAACCAAGCTTTCAATTGTCAATTCTACGTAGCTATTGGCCAGGACATATTTTTCAGCGAACTCAGTAGACGATGATTTGGTTTGTGATGGTGCGAGAGGACTAGATAATAATTCTGGAACGAAGAGTAGCGTGTCTAACTCTGACTGTGAAGGAGAAAGGTTTTATATTTGTGACGGAATAAAGTGACAGTGCGTTTTTCCCTCTATAAAAAATGGTCTGTTTTATTTAAAGTACCCTCATCCGTTTCAGTCATCACTTTAATCTGGAATTGTATCACATGATCGCTGTAAGGAAACAAGGGGTGGTGGACAGCTTGTCAAACCCGCCATGTTTTTGTTTGTGACCTGATGTTAATTAAAGTAAGATGAATGGATTTAACTCATTTATTATTTGTATTAGATACGAATTAAGTTCCATTCAATATGGACGATAATAAATAATCTAGACGAGGTCAAGATAGCAATATCAAGACTGAAGTCTAACAAAGCTGCCGGTGCGGACGGACTGTCCGCTGAAATCTTTAAGGCAGCTGGAGATGATCTGGTTGGGCGCATGCACCAGCTCATAAGATACGGTCGGAGGAAAGCATGCCCCACGAGTGGAATCTCAGTATCGTTTGCCCGATCCACAAGAAGGGAGACCTCTTTAACTGCTTCAACTATAAAGGGATAAGTCTCCTCAACATCGCCTATAAGACCCTGTCTGCCGTTTTGTGTGATCATCTGACACCATTCGTCAACAACCTTGTAGGTCCTTATCAGTGCGGTTTCAGGCCGGGAAAGTCCACCATCGACCAGATTTTCACACTAGCGCAGATCCTGGAAAATACCCAAGAAATGCAAATCGACACCCACCACCCTTCTGTCGATTTCAAGGCCGCATATGACAGCGTGCATTAGACGAGCTATACAACGCCATGACTAGTTTTGACATTCCTGCCAAGCTCGTCAGGTTGTGCAAGACGACGATGGAGAATTCTCGCTGCTCCATCAAGGTAGGAAGTGAACTCACAAAGACCTTCAATGTCAAAAAAGATCTTAGACAAGGCGACGCGCTGTCATGTGACTTCTTTAACATCATCCTGGAGAAGATCGTGCAAGACTCACACGCCAACACTAGAGGCATGATCTTCCGCAAGTCCGTACAATTCCTGGCATACGCGGATGATATTGACGTGATTGGCAGACCACAGCGAGTCGTTAATGAGGCGGAAGCGGCTAAAATGGGTGGAATGAGGGCAAAACAAAGTATATGCTGTCATCAAGAAAGGACACACAACATCGACTTCTTGGACAGAGCGTCACAATGGGCAGCTATAACTTCTAGGTAGTCAAGGACTTCGTCTACCTCGGCTCCGCAGTAAGCAGTACAAACAACATCAGTACCGAGATCAAACGCAGAGTAACTCTTGCCAACCGCTGTTTCTATGGGCTCAAGAGGCAATTGAGTAGTAGAGCCATCTCTCGAAGGACCAAGCTGACCCTATACAAGACCTTGATCATCCCAGTCCTGCTGTACGGCGCGGAGGCATGGACAATCTCAAAAGCGGCTGAGGAAGTCCTTGGTCTATTCGAGAGAAAAGCTCTGCGTGCGATCTTTGTTCCTGATTGCGTTGACGGTTTCTGGAGGAGAAGATTCAACCATGAACTGTACGGGCTGTACAGCGACATGAGTCTAGTCAGGCATCTACAGATCCAACGCCTAAGATGGCTAGGCCATGAAGAGCATATGGACAACTCAGCTCCGGCTAGAAGAGTCTTCGACTCTGAACCAGTGGGACAACGTAATAAAGGACGCCCGCGTTTCAGGTGGTGCACCGAGGTAGAGAAGGACCTCAACCAACTTGGCATGCGACTCTAGAGACCGCTGGCCAGAGACCGTGCTAGCTGGAGATGCTTGTTGGTTGAGGCCCAGGTCCACCCCGGACTGTAGCGCCAAATAAAGACGAACATATACGAAATTGGCACATTGTGCAGTGAAAAGTTTCAGGACCTATAAGGTGATGATGATGAAGATTATGATGATTGTCTCCGTCTTTAAATTTCATCAATATCGTCTGACCGGCATGATCCACTAAATGAGTTGCGGGGGTAAACCACGCACGAGAGATCTCCAGGCAACTCGATCCCCTGCCATCGACTCTAACTCATCAGGGGTTATGCCTAAGCGTAACCAGGCGAGCTTATAGACTTGGTCCAACCACCTGGTCCTGGGTCTGCCAAGTAGTCGCCTACCTGATGGAATAGCATTCAAGGCCCGCCTCGGATGTCGTGATGGTGGGGTCATTCGAGCTACTTAACCAAACCAAGAATGTATAGACCTCTCCGTTCGAAGAAGTAGCTGCACAACGTTGAGTTCCTCGCGCACTGTCGCGTTTCTAACCCTTTCCCGGCGAGTAATTCCAACAAGGGCACGAAGTAATGTCATCTCAGCTTGTATTCGCGATGTTATTTCGTGACCATAGGTGAGAGTTCAAACAAATACTGAGTTAGAAACTGCTAACTTGGCTCTGACACTAAGCTTGGCCTTCCTGATGAGAGATTGCCCAAGCTGTGTCAAAACTCACCCAGTTTGACAAATCCTACAGGAAAGTTCGGTATTTCTCCTCTTATGACTCGTGAAGAAGACCCCGAGATACTTAAACTTCTCCACATGCAGGACTCCACTAACATGTAGAGGCGTTCTGGAAATTACCATATCCTCTGATTTGTCCACGTTAACCTTCGTTCCAGCATCAGCACATACGGCCACAAACCTATCGAGTGCGCACTGGAGTTCCGTCTGGGAAGATGAGAGAATAACTAAGTCATCCGCAAAAAGATGACATTGAATTTCTTTTCTCTAAATCTGAATCTGAATCTAAATTGGCCATTTAGCCAACATAAATATTCCCACTATGCCAGCTTTGAGATGCATGCCACCCCTTTGGATTCAACTGAAGAGGAAGAAAAAGGGTGTATTTTATTACAGGCCCGAAGCTTCGATTTAACTAACTGAAGCTCACGACTGGATGGCGCAGTTGGTTGAGTGCCTGTCCCTGGTTAGCGGGGTCCCCAGTTTGAATTCCAGTGAGAGCAAAGTTAATAAGCTTTTATCTGGTTTTAAAATTTGGTTCAGTCACCATTTGCCGTTGGGTTGCAAATTAGCGCCACTATCACTGGAGTGGTCGATCAGTGGTAGAAGTCTGACTGTGGGTATCTCAGTGGACCAATATGGTCTAAGTGTGCTGGTGAATGCACTAGCAGCCCCCTACCCAACTTAATCTAACTGAAGCCCAATCTGTCCACAATCCTCAATGATGGAAGGAGGAGTTGAATCACTTCGTGGAAGTCCAGTTGGCACAAACCTCATTCAGTGAGTCAGAAGTTTGTTTACAAAATGAGGTCGAGTGACGCATCATCATGTTGAGATAAAACAATCAGATTTTTCATTCCGGCAGAAATTCGGAACAGCACTTTAAAAAAATCCCACGACACAACAACAGATGGAAAGTTAAAAGAATGAGTTCATCTGAATTCATAGTAAACTCATTTCGAGGTGTCTATGCTCCAGTTTTGTTATTGTTTACTCATATTTTCTCCAGAAAACTCCAATCAAGTCAAACATAGTTTGCCAATTTTCAAATTAATCAATTATTTGTTATCAACCCCAATGCCGCGACGTACAATGCCTTTCAGGTAGGCAGTCGCTGGCAGATAAGAGCTCCGTCTGGTGTGGAATTCCTAATCAAATGATAAGAACATTTCACTATATAGAGTCGGCCGCACAGCGTGTTCTATCAGTAGTTCCCGTTATTTACTTCACAAAGAAACTCACAAAACAAAATGAAACGCTTCAACGCATTTTTGGCAGCCCTGACAGTTGTCTGTTCAGCGATCGGTGCACAGGGCGATAGCATAGAGTGTCCTTTGGTTTGCCCCGATATTTACAGCCCAACCTGTGGCACCGATGGTTCCTTTTACAAGCAGTTCGACAATGACTGCATGCTGAAGGCGTTCAACTGCCAGCGCCAGAGATCAGCTTCGAGCGGTAGGTTTCTCAGACCAATCGCACTTGTGGACACTTATTATATCCCTCTTTACAGCCTACTTCCAGACTGACATTGACTGGTGTACGACAACCGAGTTGGACCAGCTGGACCAGGATCTTACCTTTGATCTTGAGAACGCCGATCCAACATGCTTCAAGCCCTGTCCCATGAACTACAGCCCAGTGTGTGGGTCGAATGGAACCTTCCGCAAAGTATTCAGCAACGAGTGTGAGATGAATATGTTCAATTGTGTCTACAAAAACTTGTCCAAGAAGAGTAAGTACAACAAAATATTTTCTCTGTTAGTCTTTCTCAAAATGTCTCTTTGCTTTAGGTTGGAGAATTCTGAAGACTGGCAAGTGCACTCAGAGCTTAGACCAACAATGGTAGATAAGCTACTGATAGTGGGTTTTTTTTTGTTATACTTTCTTTTTTCAAATCAAATAATTTAATTGTGATATGCACTTATATATGATTATCGGTGGTGATTAGAGCTAACTGAAGAAGTTGACGTGTCTAATAAAACGAATAAAATTGTGAAACAAATGATACATCTGAATCAGACTGAAGACTAATTCGTGAACTGTACAATCTCTTGATTGCTGGCTTGTTGTAGGAGCTTCATTTTCCACCTTGTGTTGTAGTTATTCGGATTCATTCCGAGTGAAAAGTGGCTTGCCTTATACTATTTTTGGCACAATTTAAGTAGCACTTGGTAGAAGAGACTCTGTTGTTAGCATTTAGAAATTGTGTTTACTTAAGCACCACTAGGCTCTAGGCAATTTGACATCGAGGATGTTTTCAAAAATGCAGTGCTGCCTGATTTGTGAATCGGCAAATATTCCTAAATGCAAACGTAAAAATATGACACAACGCAGTACGTTCCAAAATACTTTCTGAACGATTATACGGTGCAAACAAAAGCAAACAGCGCATCGTGAAATGGTACCAGTACTACAGAGATAGCCGACTTCACAGCTGATTGCTTCCTTCTTCTTCTTCTTTATTTGACGCTACAGTCCGGAGTGGACATTGGCCTCAACCAACAAGCCTCTCCAAACTAGCACGGTCACTGGCTATCTGTCTCCAGTGTTGCACGCCAAGGTTGGTTAAGGTCCTTCTACACCTGGGTGCGCCACCTTAAACGCGGGGGTCCTCTGTTACATTTTCCCACGGGTTCGGAGTCGAAGACTCTTCGTCCCCTAGTCTATCGATGAATTTGAGTACTTTTTTGACAGATATTCATGAATTTTTGACGGTTATTCATGATATGCCGTCCTCTGATTGGTCATTTTGGTTTTAGAACACGTTTAAAAAAAACAGTTCTCAAAAATTTTAAGGGACTATTTCATTCTTCATTTCTTATAGTACGTTATAAACGCTTCCTTCAAACTATTATACGTACCAGTTTCGTGGAAAGTCACAGAAGTGATAATGGTGCCGAAACCGGGTAAACCGCCAAACGACAAAAAATCATATAGACCGATATCACATTAACCTGTAGCATCAAACTTATTCGAGATACTTCTACTAAAACGAATACAACTACTAATAGAAGAAAGACGCCTTATCCCCGATCATCAATTTGGATTCAGGAAGAGTCATTCCACAATTGACCAAGTATTTGGAATAACCCACGACTAGAGGAGCACTAGAGGAAAAAAATGTTTGCTCCAGCGTTTGACTCGACGTATCCCAGACCTTTGACAAGGTTTGGCACGACTACTTGAAACTTAGTAGGATATTTCTGAAAAATCTATTTTGCATTTTAGAATCCTACCTCAAGAATAGGATATTTAGAGTTAAGCACGGAAGGGTATACTCCGAATTTAAAGACATTGCCGCCGGGGTCCCGCAAGGGAGTGTCCTTGGCCCTACTCTGTTTTTCTTATATACCCGGGACATACCACAAACTGAGGGCACAATAGTAGCTACGTTCGCAGACGATACGCCTGTTCTGGCAAAGGAAAGCACAATCGAGTCCGCTACCGTAAAACTGCAGCACTCAGTAAATAAAAGTTGCGATTGGACAAAACTCTGGCGCATTGCCCTTAATGAAACCAAATCCACGCATATTAATTTTACTTGCAAAAACATGGACAATATACCCGTCTTCATTAACTCGGTACAAATCCGGTACGCAAATGAAGCCAAATATCTCGGGATGACGCTGGATGTTAAGCTTAATTGGAAGGCACACGTAAGGAAAAAACGTGACGAACTTGAGAATCGATATATTGAAATGTACTGGCTTTTCGGACGACATTATGCTTGTTACACGCGCATAATGGTTAGACATAAATGATTGCTAAAGCCTGTGTGGACCTACGGTATACTTTGGGGTTGCACTAAGCAAGTAACAGAGAATTCATACAGTCATTCCAAAACAAAGTTATAAGAGCTGTCGTGATTGCTCCTTGGTATCTACGAAATAATGATATACAAACGGATCTAGGGATCGCAACCGTGGACGAAGAAATAAAAAACCTCGCGAGGAAGTTAAGAATTCGACTTCATGGTCATTGTAACCATGCCATACTCCAAACACTGGACATGAGAAACCTCGTGCACCGTCTCCAACGAATGAAACCGTTCGATTTAGCGCAATGAGTACAGGCCGCAACCGCGTATAAACGGTTCCAGCAGGTGATTTTATCGAAAATCTACCTGCCTCACGCGTAAAAACAAAATTAAGTTAAAACTACTGGATAGGGAAACCTAGTTGTAGTAAACAACTAAAACAATGGGAAGGGTGTGCTTAGTCAGTAAAATCTGACACTACTATGAATACACGGTTATCATAGTGTCTTATTGAAGATTCACACCAAACCACGAAAAAAAAAATTTTCTTACACGAAACACGAACGATGAAGAACCCCGAGAAATGGGTTTATTTAAATTCAAAAGTTATTACATAATTTAATTTATATATAATTATTATAATTTTAATGTGTTTAACAGAAGACAATGGACAAAAAGTGAATCTCCCCATTGATAACAATTTGGCACCAGTCTGAACAGGAGTTCAGATCATCTAACAAAAAAGAGCACTATTTGGAACCGGTCTCACACAGAAATTTTAGGGGTGGATCCAGAATTTCAATAATCACTTGACGATTGCCTTAGAAAATTCTCAAATGTCATGGTGACTTATAGAAGAATCAACGTTAGAAACAAATTGACCTGTCGTCATTCGACTTCAGCACCCCCTGGTGGCATTTCTTATTACCTCAAGTCCGAACACCAATTCTGATAGCTCATTCGAACGAAGCAATTTCTATGGAAAATTAAAATTCAGGGCATTATGAGGGCCATTCAATCTCTATACACAAACTGTAGCAGCTGTGTTCGTGTTAACGGTGCTAAATCGACACCTTTCATCGTGGGCGTTGGACTTCGCCAAGGGTGCGTCTTGTCACCTCTTCTTTTCATTGTTTATATGGACTGGATGTTGCAGCACAGCCGGAGCAAGGAATTTTTCACATTGGGAGAGTTGAGGGTGAGTCATCTTCCTTTTGCGGATGACTCTCCTTGACATCTTCTTATTGCGGATCCTTATACCTTCTCAGACGGAAGTCCAGAGCGCACTCGATAGGTTTGTGGGTGTTTGTGCTGACAAATCAGAGGCTATGGGAATTTCAAGAACGCCTGTTCAATGCACTCTACATGCTAGTGGAGTCCCTTTGAAGCAGGTGGAGAAGTTTGAGTATCTCGGGGTATTCTTCACGGCTGATGGGAGGAGTAATACTGAACTTTCCTGTAGGATTTGTCAAACTGGGTGAGTTTTGACACAGCTTGGGAGATCTCTCATCAGGAAGGCCAAGCTTAGTGTCAGAGCCAAGTTAGCAGTTTCTAACTCAGTATTTGTTTGAACTCTCACCTATGGTCACGAAATTTGGGTAATGACCGAAAGAATAAGATCCTGAATACAAGCTTCTGAGATGAGATTTCTTCGAGCTGTTGGGGGAATTACTCGCCGGGAAGGGTGGGGTATTCGATAGTGCTCAAGGAACTCAACGTTGTGCAGCTACTTCTTCGAACGGAGAGATCTATACATCCTCGGTTTGGTCATGTAGCACGAATGTCCCCACAATCACGACGTCCAAGTCGGGCCTTGTATGCGATCTAATCAGGTAGTCGACCACTTGGCAGACCCAGGATGAGGTGGGTGGACCAAGACCATAAGCTCGCCTGGTTACGCTTAGGCATAACCCCTGGTGAGTTAGAGTCGATGGCGGAAGGTCGTTGCCTGGAGATCTCTCGTGTGTGCTTTATCCCCGCGACCCCTTTAGTAAATCATGCGGGTCAGGAGATGATGATGTTGACTTACTGTGCTATTTCAAGAAAACGCGCTTTGTATAATATTTAAGTTCTGGACATGATATTCCTTCCCTAAAGCGTTCAAATCATTGTAGTGATAAGCGCCGTAAAAGAAAGCAGTCGTAGTTGTACGGAAATATATGAATATATGAAAATAATGTAGCCAGCACTAATTTAAAAAAGAACTAAAGCTCTTCTCGATTTCCAGGAGGAAGAGATAACACTATCTGCTCCCTTAACTGCCAACATAAAGGACATCCTCAAGTTCATTAAAACCACCAACTGGTTATTCGTTTATTGTGGTTTTCATCTCTAATTTGTTTTTTCGAAGTATTATAGCATGCGTGTTTTGTTTGAACTCATTTAATTTATATTATATTTAATTTTTGTGACTGGACGTTTTTTAAGGAATATTAGTAGTAGTAATAGTATTAATTTATTCTTTAAAATATTCAAAGTAGAAGAATACAATAAAAGAATTACATTATGGAATATAATATATGAATTAAAAAAAGAGAACCTGCAATCTATAGTTCAGAAGGAACTAGAGGCTAAAGCATGGAGTCATTTAAAAATAAATGCAAAGATAGAAAGAAAGATAGTGGGGTCGCAAAGTATATTGTGAAATTTACTAGTACGTTGACAACAAAAAAATATAGAAAAACGATAAGTATGTGCGTAATAGAAATTAAATAAAGCAATTAACTAATATTAATATTAACGAATTTACCACCTATCATAACAAACGGCTCCACCTCTTTCGAGTCACTGACAATGCTCAAAGAGTATTCCTGTCTAGAAAAAGCTTCTCAAATTCGCCGTTCGGAGTCGGCATTAAACTGTAGGTCCCTTCCACTCGTGAAAGAACAATAGCACGCACAACACGAGTGGTTGCTGAGAAGCTAGGCCCAGGTCCACCTCGGACTGTCGCGCCACCCATATTATTATTACTATATATAGATATATAAATATTAATAGAATTATTCAGAGAAAAACGCAAAGAAGGTTGGATATTTCATCATAGCTTTTATTCAAGAGCCATAGTTTTATCGTCTTTAGAAATACGGATTTAATTCTAACAATTCTAATATCATATGATAAGTTATTATAGAGTCTCTGAGCAAAAACCGTAAAAAAGTTGAAGAAAGTTTGCAGATTATGATGTGGTAGAGTAACTAGATTCAAATTGTTAGTTCTTAAGTTGCAGTAATCGGAGCTTCTATTCAGTCCTTGGCCTGATCTAGAAAAAATATCTTTAAGACCTTATAACAATATAGATGTTTTGAGGGAAGAATTTTAAGGCTTCTGAAAAGTAAGAGACTAGTTAAGGATAGGTACAATTACAGACACCAAAAGAGGTAAGTGAGAAAGAGAAGGCAGGTCAACGAAGTGACGTGAAATGCCGAATAGTGACAGCACGACGGACCTTAATGGTCTAAGTAAGGTAAATACCAACGAGGGCTTGGCCAGTCACATCTTCTTACCTACCTACCTATCATCTCCTCCCTTACAGAAACTAGAAACTAATTACTAGAATTGACAGATGTCAACATAAGGGATATCCAAAAATACCTTAAGACCAACAAATGGTTATGAAATTGATCAAATCGGACATGTAATACTAAACTATCAAAATGCTTAAAACAATTTCAGAAACATCGAGAATTTTAGAAAGGAGCCAGGGTATTAAGCGTGACACCACAAAGAGGTTAAGACATCATGCTAATCAATCTTAATTCCATAACTATCTAGTACTGTTCATGGTTTGCTGAGTTTCATCAACAATGAAGTAATTAACATTTTAAATTAGTAGCATTTTTCTTGAACGCTTTTTGGCAACTTACAGTCAATCAAACTCATATTCGTTCAGCTGATGCGAAAAATCCTTTTTCGATTTATGATGGTTGCAATATCAATGATCTGGTAAAGATCAGTTGTCAAACAGAAACAAGCCATCCTTTAACAAAAACAGAAAAAAAAAATAAAAAACACAGTTAACTGACAACAAATTCACATTCATACACTTAACAATTTTTGGTAATAGATAAGAAATTTAACAATTTAACATTGAGAGAATGCCTGATGCTCGTCAATAGAGGGCACAAATGAGGTAAAAAAATAATTATTATAATTGTAATATTTTGAGCCATATCCCTTATTTTAATCGCATGTCCATCACTTTAGGGCAACTATAAAGGGGGGAACAGTCGGGTAGTATAAGCTTTATGCTTTGGGTCATTGTCGGGGTAAAAAATGAATTGGTTGTCAAGACACAATTTTTGCACACTTTCTTCTAAATTTTGCTTCAAAATTTCGATTTATTTCTTGTTCTTCATTGTTCATTCAGTTATATGAAGCTTTTCTAACCCAGCTACCGAAAAACAATCCCAAACCATCACCGATCCACGATTAATGCAGTTGCAATTGCGACCGTATTTTTAGGAAGGAGCATATGCGGCCTTGAAATCGACGAATTGGTGGTAGGTGTCGATCTGCATCTCGTGGGTCTTTTCCAGGATCTGACGTAGTGTGAAAATCTGGTCGATGGTGGACTTCCCCGGCCTGAAACCGCACTGATAAGGACCTAGCAGGTTGTTGACGAATGGTGTCAGATGATCACACAAAACGGCAGACAGGGTCTTATAGGCGATGTTGAGGAGACTTATCCCTTTATAGTTGAAGCAGTTAAAGAGGTCTCCCTTCTTGTGGATCGGGCAAACGATACAGAGATTCCACTCGTGGGGCATGCTTTCCTCCGTCCGTATCTTATGAGCTGGTGCATGCGCCCAACCAGATCATCTCCAGCTGCCTTAAAGATTTCAGCGGACAGTCCGTCCGCATAGTTAGACTTCAGTCTTGATATTGCTATCTTGACCTCGTCTAAGTTGGGGGGACGGAATTTTCGTAGATTACCGTCCATATTGAATGGAACTTAATTCGTATTTAATACAAATAATAAATGAGTTAAATCCATTCATCTTACTTTAATTAACATCAGACCCTGTATAAGGTCACAAACAACAACATGGCGGGTTTGACAAGCTGTCCACCACCCCTTGTTTCCTTACAGCGATCATGTGATACAATTCCAGATTAAAGTGATGACTGAAACGGATGAGGGTACTTTAAATAAAACAGACCATTTTTTATAGAGGGAAAAACGCACTGTCACTTTATTCCGTCACAAATATAAAACCTTTCTCCTTCACAGTCAGAGTTAGACACGCTACTCTTCGTTCCAGAATTATTATCTAGTCCTCTCGCACCATCACAAACCAAATCATCGTCTACTGAGTTCGATGAAAAATATGTCCTGGCCAATAGCTACGTAGAATTGACAATTGAAAGCTTGGTTCATTGGAAAGACTGTGTCGAGTACTCCGCCATCGCATCAAATTTGACATAAACTTTTTTTAGAACCTTTGGCTTTGGAATTTGGCCAGATTTTTACGAAATGTCTGCCACCTATTTGTTATTGGCTAAAAGAGTTGCCTACGATGAGTTATCATATCGCTAATTTTCTCATGTGTCTCTTAAGTTGTTGTCCTTCACAATATTCGGGGCACCAGAAGTAACATGGAGGAATTTTAAGCTCTTCAGCCATCGCCTCAAGCGGCTTCTCAAATCGGCATAATATATACTCAGAGTCTTATATACTTAGAAAGACTAATGTTCAGCTTATTGGACAATATAATCGATTTTCGGATATCAATATAGCAGCAAACTGGGTCGCCGTGGGGTAGTGGGTAAGTGAGGGTGCCAGGTTCGATACTCGAATTTACCACCTTTGATAATTCTCGGCTCCGCCTCTTTCGAGTCACTGACAATGCTCAAAGAGTATTCCTGTATAGAAAAAGCATTAAACTGTAGGCCCTTCCACGCGTGAGAGAACAATAGCACCAGAATACGAGTGGGTGCTGAGAAGCTAGGCCCAGGTCGGCCTCGGACTGTCTTATTTTATTATTATTATTCTACTTATTACCTACAGTACGAATATGAATTTGATTGACTGACCAACAAAATTAATACTTGCCTCAGATCCGCATGTCCTCGACTTGTAAGCCTACATCCTCTTCTAGTTAAAAAAATAATTCAGTTGTCTTCATGTTACCTAATAATATTGCTGTGATGAAACCATCACGAAGTGCAAGCTACCCGGAACATTGGCGATCATAGCCATTCTTTTGCTCTTTATATGTACTCCCACTTGGAAATATTTTTCATTAACACCCTGACAACACACATTCCAGCCTACTTATCATTTTGATTATATCATTAACACCACTGTGATAATTACGTTTAGATTTCAAAGCTACCGTCTATTTACCTATCCAGTTAAGGTTGCCGTCGTAGTTGGCACTACCAGTGGATATCTGGGTTGATACACATTTTTTCACAGCTCGTTTTGAAATAATCGAGGCTCACTTTTCTAATAGAAAAACTTGTGAATCTTACAATTTTTCACAGATTATGGGTCACTCGTGCGTATACGTTACCAATTAAGTTTGAGAAAAAACGAAGGAAGGAATATTTTGAATGTCAGCTCACACTTATGGTGGTAAGAATGCATTACGAACTTTAATTGTGCCTTTATCGGCAAATTCCATTCAAAGTGATGTGATGAGTGAATAATAGGAATGTAACTGTAGCGTCTTTCAGGCTGAAACCATAGCGATTACGGAAGCACTGCCCTGGCTGGAAAACAATGTAATATCGCGCACAGATATCGTCGTCTGTTCCGATAGCCAGGCAGCGATCAAATCTCTGGATTCAGTCACCTTTAATTCCAAGACTTCCCTTAATAGCCGCCTATCTCCTAACGAGATGGCCAAGTATTTTATCATCCAACTGATGTGGGTGCCGGGAGACTGTGGCATTCCAGAGAATTGCAAAGTGGATGAGGTCGCTAGAAAGGGCACAAAATCCGTGCTCTTTCCGGGTGGAGACCGGGTATAATAAAACATCTGTTAAAGCTTGAAACACTTCCTCAAACAAACCGCGGATAGACATCTGGCACAGGCTGCCTCATTACCAAACAACTCTGGCCTATGATCGATCTTAAACGATCTCTTAGCTTGATCAGATTAAGCAGGCCAAGTCTCAGATCTCTTATTGGCGTTCTAACAAGGCATTGTGCCATCGGAACCCATGCCTCTAGACTAGGCCTTCCCTATATTGATTTCTGTAGAAGCTGCTTGGACGAGGATGAGGAAGAAGTCATCGAAAACTTGCTATGTAGCTGCAGTGCTCTCTCATCCCGCAGATTCAGACTTCTGGGGGCCCATTTCTTTGTTAATCTGGCTGAACTGAGCAGCTTCAAAATCAGCCCTCTTCTTCGCTTTATCAAAAGCAAAAAGTGGTTTATGGAATAGGTAGCCTAAGATCCGCGTGGCCGCCTATGTTTGGCCTAAGTGTGTCTGCTGCTTGTATGCGCGGCTGTCAGCCACTTCAACCTAACCTAACTCATTGCACACACAAGTGGAGGGATGCAAGTGCTAAGTGGGGGCAGCTGACTAAAGATTGTGCAAGCTAGAGAGGATTGTTGGTAGAGTGCCATCCAATGAAGAAGAATACATTTCCGTAACTTCAAAATTATTGAAGGGTTGAGAGCTTTCCATGACGTAACTCTGTTCAATTTTAGATGTTCCTTCCTGTCCCGTGCTATGGACATCCAGTTTGATACTCATCTTGTGCAATGCCCAATTCCTAATTGAAAAATATCGCAAAGAAATTTACGTGTGTCTTAAGCACTTTGTGTCAAAAATCCATCCATTGTGAGTTGTAACTTAATCTGTTTGGTAACTCTAAAAGTTGGTATGTACATTATTGCCATTTCTGTTATCTGTGTTATTAGATAAAATGATATTGGATTGTAGATGCAGTAGATGCGTTCTAAGCCATTTGTTAAAGAATAACGTGTCATTCCCAACGTCAGATCGAAGAGTTCAACGCCAAATGCCCTGATCAACTGTGTAGGCTAATGGCAAACCAAAGTGTTACAATTTGAGGGTAAGTGTATGGAATCAAAACAAAATACGTTCCGAAGGTGTACTAGTCCTCCCGTAAGTTCTGTTTGAAATATAAAAAGCCATACAAAATAAGAAATAAATACATTATAGTAGTGCTCCATCAGCTGCCGCTACGTTTCCTTTTCCATCCTGTCCCAATTCTACTCCCTTTGGCACATCATACATAATTTAGTCTACAAACAATTGGTCTGTTATTCATATAAATAATTCGAATTTTTTCTGGTCTAACATACAACACTTTACAACCGAACTCATAAGACAAAACGATCACATTGAAAAGTTGGAACATACAATCTACTATCTCTTTCAAGACAAAAAAGGACGGGATATGTTTCTTCTTCTTCTTTATTTGACGCTACAGTCCGGGGTGGACCTGGGCCTCAACCAACAAGCCTCTCCAGCTAGCATGGTAGCTAGCTGTCTCCATCGTCGCACGCCAAGTTGGTTGAGGTCCTTCTCCACCTGGGTGCGCCACCTTAAATGCGGGCGTCCTCTGTTACGTTGTCCCACGGGATCGGCGTCGAAGACTCTTCGGGCCGGAGCTGAGTTGTCCATACGCTCTACATGGCCTAGCCATCTTAGGCGTGATTAGTTTAATGAAAAAAAAAAGAAACACAAGTTTTTCTATTATAAAAGTGAATTGAAAATGCAATGAGTTTATGTAGAACGATTAAGAATTAGATACATCAATAAGATACCATTTTATTTTAAAAAAACTAATTCGTTTTGTATTAAATAACTTTAAGACTGAATTTATTTTTCGTGTTTTTCTTTAACATATGAAAAAAAATCATTACTAATATTATAATATATATGGGTGGTCGCCGTGGCGTAGTGGGTAAGTGCGTCGACTCCTACGCAGAGGGTGCAAGGTTCGATACCCGAATTTTGCCACCTTTCATAGTTCACGGCTCCACCTCTTTCGAGTCACTGACAATGCTCAAAGAGTATTCCTGTCTAGAAAAAGCTTCTCAAATTCGCCGTTCGGAGTCGGCATTAAACTTTAGGTCCCTTCCCCTCGTGAAAGAAAAATAGCACGCACAACACACATACATACATCCTGAGAAGCTAGGCCCAGGTCCACCTCGGACTGTCGCGCCACCCATATTATATATTATCATAGTAAAATTGGGTTTCACAAAATAAATCGGCAAATAATATCGGGTAGAAATAAATTACTGGCAAATAAGTATCACCCCATGATGTATACAAGCAAGCAAGTACTCTGTGTGCCATCTCGTTTGCTTATAATTCCGTATAACTCCGTCGTTTGTTGGTGCCTCTTCATTTTAACTTTGATCGATGTAAAAAATTTTAAATTTCATGTGTGCAAGTGGTCAAATTGCAAATGCTAACGCATGTTTTAAGTGTAGTCGAAATATTTTTTAATAAACGTACATCGACGAGAGGTAATTTTCCTACAGTAATAATTTCCCACTTATAATTATTTGACATTGTGCAATAAGGTCATAAGTTATAAACTCAAAGACACAAAGACGGAAACTTAAGACGTTAATACCAAGCTACATATGCATTTTTCTGACTTATCCTCAAGCCTCAATTATTACGATGGGAAGCAGTTGGGCCGTTTTATTAGGTCGTTAATACCTAGTGAATGATTTTTGAGAGCGAAAATTGACTTTAAGTTAATCAAAAACCCAAAGCCAATTTGTTGACTTAAGACCATTCTGCCTAATGGACAAATAATTTATATACAAGTAAATTATTACTGCCCGAAAATATTTATGAAACACTATTTTAGTAATAAACAGGCAAATATTACTAAATTCACTTATAATTATTAGACTATTAAATATTATGTTAATAAGGACTTGACAACTTATTTTTTAAATAAAACGCAAACCATTTGAACTTTATCCCCGGCTTGAAGGTGAATCCAAACATTTATTAATGGAACTCGACTTCGTTCATATGGACACCGCGGGCATGTCTGCGATGCTCGATTCGTTGGACCCAACTTTTAACGACTAGGCCACACACTTTGGCCGAAACGGCCGCTATTTTGCGCTCAAGGTTGGTTCTGAGGTCTTCCAACGTCGTCGTCTTATTTGCATAAACCAATGAGTTAAACTAGCCCCACAGAAAATAGTCAAGCGGCGTTAAATCGCGCGAACGAGGAGGCCAATCGACTGCCCATTTCTTGAGATAACAAGCTCACCATACATACTCTTCAATAAACCGATTATAACGTGTGTTGTGAGGCTTGTGGCAGCATCCTGTTGAAACCGCATGTCGTCCAAGTCCATAGCTTCCAATTCGGGCCAAAAATAATCGGTAATCATGGCGCAATGACGCTGACCATTCACAGTAACGTGACGATCATTGTCGTGGACGAAAAAATATGTCCCAATAACGCCGCCGGCATGCAAACCACGCCAAACAGTTATTGCTTGAGGATGAAGTGGTGATCCATGAAGCACATGTGGATTTTGACAAGACCAATAACGCATATTTTACTTATTGAATCCATTGAGCCAAAAATGAAATCTTTTCGCATCTTCTCCAGAACCCAATCGGAGAACGTATGTCGTTTCAAATGGTCCATCGGCTTCAATTCTTGAGTCAACTTGATCTTGGATGGGTGTAAGCCAAGATCCTTACGTAAAATACGCCATAATGTGGTCTGAGCGATGTCCAATTCTTGAGATCGCCGTGGAATTGACAGATTTGGATCGTTTGCTACGAACGCCTGAGCGGCAGCGTTATTTTCGACACTTCGACCAACCCGTTGTCTCACCGACACGGCAACATCACACAATGAATGTGTAGACTCAAAATGTTGCACTAAAGTTGTTATCGCCTGTCTACTAGGGCGACATTACGACCGAAAATTGAAGTTAAAATGCTGTTAAAATTGCTATCCTCAACTCCGAACTTCAGTAGAAATTTTTTATAATTTGCAGACGTTGCTCGTTCGTCAAGTTAAATCAATAAATTGACAGTGACAGTTTGAGTGAAAGAGTGTGTTCACAGATTAAGTTCAAAGTTGTCAAGTCCCTATTAGAAATCCGTTTAGTCTTATGAAATAGTGTCCTGCTCGAATAGAGTTGAGTCGGTGTCTTCTTCAATGGAGTTTTTGTATCCTGGTTTGTATTTCTGGGTGGGCTTGGTTTCGGCAGCCTGGTCGTTGACCAACATCTGCAAAAATCAAACTCCGCATAAATGCATTCACAGCGAAAGTAACTCTGTCTGTCTGTCTGTTAGCCTTTCTCGTCTAAACCAATGAACCGATTTTGATGAAATTTGTTAGAGAGATGGATTTGATCTTGGTGATGCACTTGTACTACTTATTCCGGGTCTAAGAGGGAAATGGGGCAAGAACCGCATTTTTTCATGTTCACACAGTCCTGCCTCATTAATAGCTTATCGGATTGAAAAACTAAATAATCCTTTAAATTTATCCCTTATTTATTTGAGCTAACAACCATCCTTTTGCATTGTCCTGGAGCTGAGCAATGCTCAAAAGAATGCAACTAATTGTCGTTTAAAAATGTCCATCATTAGATACCATCGGCAAGAATCAACCAGCAGTGGCGACTATTGACATGGTGTGTGTGTTTGTGTGTGGTTCTACGTATACTATAGCATATAAGTTAAGTTTTATGTACTATTTAAATTTAAAAAAAAATATTTTTATTATTTTTCACCTTACATTCTAATACAAATAAACTGAATACCAACTGAACTATGACACTTCTGAATTATGACTGAGTTATAACTGAATGCAATTCTGATGTTCTGCGTCTACTTATGCTTAATTTGATTTTCCCTCGATGCTACCGGACGCTGTCTCATGTTGCTCCACAGGTGCAATATGATGCTTTCCCACATGTTGCTGAAATAGTGCATTGGTTTTTTTTTTTTTTTTTTTTTAATTCATTTTTATTTTCGGAATTCATGAAGACTTACATACTAGACAAAAATGCTTAAAACTAGTTGGACGAACATTTTTACTATTTCTAACTTACTGGCCCTCGGCAGGCACTCTAAGCTAAACTTAATCTTATTCTATGTCTTTCGACTTAAACTAAGGATCTATGCATTTAAAGAAAACTTGCTTTAACTGTACAACTTAATATTAAGAAAAATTTGGAAAAAACTTAATAACAGAACTGGATATACTTAAAACTTATATACTAACTTACACGCTACCTTAAAAATAACTTAAACTAACTTAAGCTAAACTACATGCATATACATATGTATATATGAATATACAGACATATGCATATGTATATGTAATGATATATACAATGTATACACATAGGTACACAGTGGTGTACGTATGTGAATACTCACTTTTTTTTTTTTTGTTTTTTTTTTTTTTTTTTTTTTTTATTATTTTTTGTATTTTTTTTTTTTTTTTTTTTTTTTTTTTTTTTTTTTTTTCATTATTTACAGCTTACATCTACCTTAAAAACTACCCTAGGCTATGTAGGCCGGCCATAGGTTGCATCTAATTGCTGCAAGACATTGACCGACTGGTCCCCCATTCGGGGATACGTACTACCCTTTCTACCCCGGGTCTAAAGGGTTCGACGAGGGAGTTCCCTCTCTCCCCAGCCACCAGAATTTTCGATGTTGCAATGCAACATCCCGAACATCTCTCCTTGATACCGCCGTACTGAACCGGAGGAGACCCTCCTCAGCTCGTTGTGCGACGGATCGGTCGTGGTTGAGTCGCCCATCCACAGTTGAACGGGCTATGTGGAAGATGAGCGGTACCGCATTTATATTTTGTAACAGCCCGTTTTTGTCTAAATGGAGAAAGGCTTCTGGGGGGACGAAGCCGTTGTGACGTACCCTTTCGTGGTATTGTGCATTGGGGTAGTAAGCCCCCGAGATCAAGTTATTGACCGAGTTCATCGCTCTAGCAGTATGACCTCGAATCAACTTCAACATGAAATTGTCTACTCTTATCAGGTTTGCCCTGTTATATAAGACCTCATTGGAATAGTATTTTATGTACTGGGACTCTGGAGTTCGATAAAGGCGAAGGCAAGCCCTAAGACAAGCCCTCTCAAACAACCGAATCTTTTCCATCAAGCTTGCACTCACGTTGAACCACACGGGACAGCCATAGGTGAGCATTGGCCGGATGAGAGCCATGTAGCAGATAACCTTCACCCTCGCATCGAGTTGGCTGTTGTAAAACAGTCTCTTTGTAAGGGCAAAAGCGCCTCGGGCCCTGGCCAGAGCCGCATCTACATGTTTGTTAAAATATAGATACTGATCTAGCCAGATCCCCAGGTATCTGACTACAGTCTTTTGCGCCAGTGGCTCCCCGTGTCTTCCAACGATTGAGAATTTTCGCCAATTCTTTTTCGTATCCGCCGAGGCCTTATACAACGGCGTCCAGAACAGAATGGTTTCCGACTTCCGGAAGTTGATACTCAACTTCCAGTCATCGCAACTTCTCATGAATGAATCGAAGTCACCCTGCGTGAGAGTAGTGATTTCCTCGATCTTTTTGCCTGATCTGTACACGATCAAGTCATCGGCATACGCAATTACGTGAGGAAGAGAACTTATCAGATCGCTCAAGTAAATGTTGAACAGGATCGGCGAATTAACGGCACCCTGTTGGAGACCATTTTTAACTTGGAATACACCTGTGGAGGTCACGTTGCCATTTTTGACTACGAACCGTCTACCGGTAAGCATGTTACACAGTAGGTACAGCAGGGGTTTGCTAATGCCTAGCCGATTGATCTTGTAGAAAAGACCTTCTAACCATACGGTGTCAAAGGCCTTCTCCAGGTCAATCAAGCAGGCACCCGTACATTGTTTCTGGCTCTTGTTCCATTGGATATCCGACACCAGTTTCGACGCAGCATGAATAGTGTCATGCCCCGCTTTGAAACCGAATTGGTTATCCGGAATTATATTTTTGTCCTTAGTCCAGTTGATCAGAGTTCTATTGATCACCTTCTCGAATACCTTACTGATGTTCGGAAGGAGACTAATTGACCGGAGGTTGCACGGATTCGAAGAATCTTTTCCTCTCTTGGATATGGGTTGCACAATCGCAGTTTTCCAATGCTCTGGATAATGTGCATTATTCAAAGCATTGTTAAACAGGATTGTGTACATATTAACCACTTCCAGGGGGAGGTGTCTTAGCACAATGTTGGAGATCCCGTCGATTCCAACAGACTTTTTCTTTTTTAATGATTCGAAGACCGCTTGGAGTTCTGTCTTCGATATGAACGGGGGATGAACCCCTTCATCGGCGATGGCATTATCTGCCATGTTATCATCATTGAACACGACAAAGCCAGTGTTCTCAGATCGCCATTGTTGCATTTCTTCTCGAAGTTGAGAGTTGCTAGCCAGTACGCGGTTATCCAACTCGTGGTTCGGGCGAACGCTCTCATTCACCTTGTACACTTCTTGGAAGACCGCGCCTAGTACCTCCATTTTTTCTTGCGGATCTTCGACCACAAAGAAGTTATCGTCGAGTACGGCGTTATCTGGATCAATTCCTGCTGTAGTCAGTACTTGTTCGTTGTTCGTCGTTCTGGAAAGCTTAAGACACGGAAGATCGCTATATTTACTACGAAAGAATTTATTAATTTGCGGGAACATACTCGGATTGTTAGATCTTACAGCCCGAATCTTATCATTCCAGTACGAATTAACAGAAAGCCTGTAATTCTGGACAATTAACGTTTGAATATTTTTTATTAGCGATTTCAGTGTCCTAACTTCCTCGTCTCGCCTGTCAGTAAACCGCCTGTACAAGGTTTTTAATCTTGACAGGAGTCTACTTTTACGTTGGTGGAGTGCGTCGATAGTCGCATTGCGGTACAAGTTTTCGTTGTTTGTCCGTGTATACCGAGGTATAGTAATGTCCATAGTTCGTTTAATTGTCTCGTCCAATTGAATTAGATACATGTCAATCTCTTCGTTTGACAAGTTTCTATTGGACGGTATGTGAAGCGCGTTCGAAGAGAGTGCTCGCGTCATTTGTCTGGAGAAGCGTGTCCATCGTGCCCTACTGTAGTTGTAGGTGTACGTTTGAACATACTCTCCTAATTCCGCAATGTCGTTGGGGATCTTGATTTCGGCACTGAGTCCGCAATGGTCACTGAGATACACGAAAGTGTTCAAACAGTTTACCGTCTGTGCGTTTGTGTCTGTTAGCTGCAGTCTTGCGTCTAGCAGTAGGAGATCCAGATACGACCCGGTTCTGGGGAACGACGAGATCTCTGTTGCTTTCAAATCGAGTCTATACTCGACACTGTGTAAGCAAAACCAGCTGTAAAGCTGGTCCCCTCTATTGTTGGAAATTGTGTTTCCCCAATATCCATGTCGGGCATTTAAGTCCCCGGCCAAAATAAAATAGTTCTCCTCCGAGTCCAGCCTCAGACATCGAAAGAGTGAATCGAGCTCTGATATGGTTGTACTGGAACTAGGGTTGCCAGAAGAGTAGACCGACACAGCATACAACCTCCTTCCACTGCGGAGCGAAATGCACACGATGCAGGCCTCCAACTCTTGAAACCTTCGTACTTCACTACTATACACTACCTTGTGTTTAATGTTATTTTTTATGAAGATCGCAACACCGCCTCCACCACTGGAATTGGGCCGGTCTCTTCTAACAACATTATAATTGCTGTGCTCCAGTATGCCTCTCCGAGTTAGCTTGGTTTCGCTAATCAGCATCAGCTCTGGGCTTTGATCGTCCAACAATCTATAGAGCTCGTTTTTTCGTGGGACCCCTATCAATGAATTTGCATTCACTGCAAGGATCTTAAAAATACTCTCCGTCTGTGCAGCCATTAAGACTTTTGACGTGGTTGGTTCTGCAGGAGCGCCAGAATTTGGCCGACCTGCTCCTCTAACCGAGCCATACGCCCTTCAATGGATGTTTTCCATTCAGGCGCTGGCTCGTGTGCTTTTGGCACTGAGACTTGCGGCACTACCTTTGGTAGTTGCTGCTTTTCCGTGCTCCTCTGACTAGACGCCATTTGGGCGTAGGTCACTTGAGGGGTGACGGGTATGGCTGCCCCAAGTGGATTTTTCACTGGGGGTTGCTTCTGCAGAACCATTTTTGCTTTCCGCTCTTGGAATTTAGGGCAACCCCGATAGTTGGCGGTGTGCCCCGCGTTCCCGCAGAGTACGCACTTGAGCTGACTTTTGTCAGCTGCTCCCTCTTTCCCCAGCGGGCAATCCTCCGCCTTGTGGTTTTGACTGCACTTCACGCATCGAGGCTGCATTTGGCAGTTCGACGCGGCGTGCCCAAACCTTTGGCAGCGAGCGCATTGGAGAATGCCATCGCGCCTTCTTATGCTATCCCATGCGCAATGATAGTCAGCCAAACGATCAATATCGTTTAGCTTATCTACTATGCTGTTGGGTGACACCTGTACGATGAAGTACGGTAATTTCCGCCCCTCCCTTTTTGCCTTAGCTGTGGAGAAGGGCTTGACTCCGACGATCTCGAGACCGTCACACACTTGCTCTTTGAGCAGTTGGAAAATCTCCTCCGCTTCGAGCGGTCCGGAGATCTTTAGTAATTTTGACTGGAGTTTTTCTCCTTTTGGCGTAAAAGAGAAGAACTCCATCGTCGAACGCTTTAGAACCTTCTTTATTTTATTGTATTGATCTACTGTCTTGCAGCAGATTGACTTTTTTACTTTTAATTTAAGTTATAACCTTTTACTAGCTCGGGTAATTCACAACACTCTCTAGTCCACAATGAAATTTGTCATTCAAAATTAAGCGTCAAAATAATACACATCATACAACAAAGAACATATCATACAATACTTACAGTGGAATCTGTGAAACAAAAAATTGTATGATGTGTAGGACGTAAGACAGTTTTGTATGTTGTATGAAATGTATGTGATGTCATTTTCATTTCACTTTAATTCATTTTTATTATTTACTTCATGACAACTTATATACTAGACAAAAATGCTTAAAACTAGTTGGTCGAACAGTGTTAGTTACTTATTCTAACTTACTGACCCTAAGCGGGTACGCTAAGCTAAACTTAAACTTATTCTATGTCTTTCGACTTAATCTAACGTTATTTTGTAAAAAGAAAATTTTAACATGACTAATAAATAATAAGAAAAAAAATTTAAAAAATGAATGGCCTAAATTTTTTTTTTAAAAAAAACTACAAGCCAACTTACATTCTACCTTAAAATAAAACTTACAAACTATCTTAAGCTAATCTACGTATATATACATATACACATTTGTATAGCTATATTCACATGCGTATACGTATATATCCTTATATACATAATGCATATATATATCGTTATGCATATATATATATACATTCTTCCTTTTTTTTTTTTTACTTTTTTATAATAATTAACATAAACAGCTTACCCACTACCTTATAACTACGCTAAAGTATGTAAGTCGGCCATAGGTTACAGCTGATATAAAATCCGCTGCAAGACGTGGACCGACTACTCCCCATGAGGGGGTCTGAATTACCCTTTCTAACCGGGGTCTAAAGGGTTCGAAGCTGGAATTCTCTCGCTCCCCAGCCACCAGAACTTTCGGTGTTGCAAAGCAACATCCAGCACATCCCGCCTAGATACCGCCGTACTGAAACGGAGGAGACCCTCCTCAGCTCGTTGTGCGACGGAGCGGTCGTGGTTGAGTCGCCCATCCACAGTTGATCTGGCGATGTGATATATGAGCGGTACCGCATTTAAATTTTGTATCAGACCGTGCTTATCCAAATGGAGGAATGCTTCTGGGGGGACGAAGCCGTTGTGACGTACCCTTTCGTGGTATAGTGGGTTGGGGTAGTAAGCCCCAGAGATCAGATTGTTGACCGAGTTCATCGCTCTAGCAGTGTGACCTCGAACCAACTTCAGCAGGAAATTGTCCACTCTTATCAGGTTTGCCCTGTTGTATAAGACCTCATTGGAATATAATTGTATGTACTGGGACTCAGGAGTTCGATAAAGGTGAAGGCAAGCCCTAAGACAAGCCCTCTCAAACAACCGAATCTTTTCCATCAAGCTTGCACTCACGTTGAACCACACGGGACACCCATAGGTGAGCATTGGCCGGATGAGGGCCATGTAGCAGATAACCTTCACCCTCGCCAGTCTCTTTGTAAGGGCAAAAGCGCCTCGGGCTCTGGCCAGAGCAGCATCTACATGTTTGTTAAAATATAGATACTGATCTAGCCAGATCCCCAGGTATCTGACTACAGTCTTTTGCGCCAGTGGTTCCCCGTGTCTTCTAACGATTGAGAACTTTCGCCAATTCTTTTTCGTATCCGCCGAGGCCTTATACAACGGCGTCCTGAACAGAATGGTTTCCGACTTCCGGAAGTTGATACTCAACTTCCAGTCGTCGCAACTTCTCATGAATGAATCGAAGTCGCCCTGCGTGAGGGTAGTGATTTCCTCGATCTTTTTGCCTGATCTGTACACGATCAAGTCATCGGCGTATGCAACTGCATGAGGAAGAGAACTTAACAGATCGCTCAAGTAGATGTTGAACAGGATCAGCGAATTAACGGCACCCTGTTGGAGACCATTTTTAACTTGGAATACACCTGTCGAGGTCACGTTGCCATTCTTGACTACGAACCGTCTACCGGTAAGCATGTTACACAGTAGGTACAGCAGTGGTTTGCTAATGCCTAGCCGATGTATGTGATGTACGATCTGTGAAATAGGCCCCTGGATGATATCGCTTTGCCTGCTTTGCGTAAGCTAAAAACTCTCAGTAGCTATCGTCTCGACGACTGATTTTTCAATACTAGCTGTGTTTGTTAGCAAGCGTATATACGCTTAAATTATAGGTGCACAAAAAAACGATCTTGGTCGCGTAATAATTCATCATAAAATCTTAGCAGCACCCACGATATTTATGACAATTGTGACAGTCAGGGGGTGGAAACGTGTAAGATGATCGTTGATCCTTAATGGGCACTTAGGTTTGCGATTGTGTAACGTGACCATCACATTAAGCAAAAACTAATTTTCATCAAATGAAAAGAATCGATTACGTAACCTAAGCGGAATTTATAGCAGGGACACTCTGGGTATATCAAAAGTTGCATACTTATGGATGCAAAAAGATATAAAAATTATCTAATGCATCAACCACACCTACAAATGTTAGCCTCATACAGCAACCTAAGCAATGAATGAATAAATTTAGAAATGAACACACAGAAAATAATGACTGGAAGCATTGTTTTTACCCGGGCTTATTTCATGGGCAGCGATAGACATGATGAGTAACTTAAGGGGATATAGGATTTGTTGTTAGTGTATTTTACATGCAAATTGAAATTTAAGCGTTAATATGCTTGCAAAAAAACACACCTATTGATGACTGATGGGTCTCGTATTTGTCATCTTGGTCCAACAAATCCTACGCAGGTTTGTCCAGCATCAAATTGGTTGTTACTATCTTCAGACATTCAGACATAAAGGCGTCTTTGTTGCAGGTTTGACCTTTGCAATGATCTGATGGTGAGTTTTCAAGCAGGAACTTGCTTGCAATGCCTTCCATCGACGAAGACTTTAAAAAAGTGATATCTCTGGAGAATTCAAACAATGCCTCAGTTCTGTGCGATCTTACGTTCTCTTTGAATTAATGCGATTGGAGAAAAAAATGTATCGACTATCTACAGAGCAACATGGTTCTGGCCAAGCATCTATGAATCCAACGACATCGGTCTCTACTCTCTAGACCATATCTGAAGCATCTGGTAGGACAATTCAATTCAATTCAATGCCACAGATGACCTTCATGACTATGGATGTCACTACAACACAATTAGAACGAGACCAACCTCAACAAACTTGTTTCGCACAATTGCAAATAGGAGCCAAACAATCGGTTAATTGGACCACATCCACTTCGGACAGCGCGACAATTATATCACTAAAGCTGAATAATAAGCATCTACTAAACTTGTGAAGCTCGCATAGAATCTTAAGAACTGGTAAATCTTGTCCACTCATTGGGCAAATAAAAGCGTCTCCCTCATTCGCATGGGAAAAAATAAGTTCCATAAATCCACTTGAATTCATTAGAAGCGAATAAATATTTGACTGCAGAAAAGTAAACACGTTGGGTGCCACAATCTGTGAAATCGTGAACAAAGCACGGCTCTGTTGTGTTGCGTGACGCTTGTCGGGTTTTTGCACTTTCCCACGATTAAGGCAACACTCTGCGACTCGTGTCGACAGCTGGCATGTAACTTCGAAAGCAGCTCTTTGGACATCGACGACGACGACGTGCCGAAGGTCAGAGCGTGGAGTCAAAGCGCGTGTGCAAATAATCGGCTGAGGGTGAGTCGAGTGAATCATTCACATTTGGATCGTGCTGCAATTCTCCTTCGAAACTGGGCTCCCACATCCGCCACACACGGCATAGAGAGAGAGAGAGCTGTGTTTCTAGGAAGGGTTCACTGAATTGATTGCTGCGGCTGGGTGGTCCGTGCTTGCGACCACGACATAAAGTCTCTTTCCAAGAATTGAAGGGTCCATATAGGTCGCTCCCCTAGTTTTTATCGGCTGATCTCTCGGATTATTTCCTCACCTTGGAAACCCTTCAAATTGGCCGTGAAACGCGAACTTACCGGCAGCCTTTCACCATCGTTAACGGCGGCGGCTGCACTAAAAGGAGTTCGAACCCCATAATCCCGGATGAAATGAAGTCACAAGAGAATGGGGAGAAAACACGAAAGCAGAACTAGAGAGGGAAAGAGAGAGCGAGATAAAAATAACACCGCATCCCAGGCCATAGCCGATCCAACTGATTGCCTGGGAAAAGTTTTCGAAACAAATAAATTCGTGCACTCCTCCTGAATGCATAATCCGATGGAACGTGTAATTTAGAGGGCACCACCTTTTTGTGCTACCGACGGTCTGCTTGGTTAATGCATCATTTCAACCCGAAGTCATTCACTCCAGTTTGCCTCAAGTTTCAGTTGCTTCACTTTATTTCCTCCAATAATGGCAGGTTGCTGTCAGTTTTTGTTTGGTTTATGCCCACTCGAAAGTGTAATGAGGAAGATGTGCAAGATCTCCTCTTTGGAAGCGATAATGGAAGATTATATGTTATCGTGTTATTTTTGGGTCTTTGTTGGATTTGCTTAACGGAGTGGGACTGCAAGTTGACGTAATGTCATTCATTTGGTTGCGAGTTGTTGTTCATGTGTTAGGGACGCGGAACGAGATGAGTTACAAGTGGGTATCTGGTTTCATTTTAGTCTGACATTAGTCAAGTGTGGCTGGAAATTCAAGCACGTAGTGGTATGGTGGTGCGTCGATTGAAAAAAATTTAACCTCAAAGCCCAGTGTAGATGGCTTCGAGGTTCAATTTTTGACAGGAACTAATTCACCACTCTAACCTTCTCGAGCCATATTCAATGATCAGAGTGAAATCACTTCGCTATCCGAAGTCTCTTTAAAACTGCAGGTCCCCCCAATCGTCAGGGAACAACACGAGTGGCTGCTGTAGGAACTAAACGAAGGAGGAATGGAGCGTCGTTGACATGGAAGAGGCATAAAGTTGCATTTAGACAAGACTGTTAATTTATTAAGTTTTTTTGCCATTTTTTTTAATATAAAGTTGTACATTTAAATTGATTTTCATTTCGTTAAACAAGCAGTTAGGTTAAGTCGAAAGACATAGTATAATATTAAGCTTAGCTTAGAGAGCCCGCTGAGGGCCAGTAAGTTAAAATAGATTCTTTGTTAGTCCAACTAGTTTAAGCATTTTTGTCTAGTATGTAAGAATATACGTTATGCATTGAAAAATAAAAATGAATTTAAAAAAAAAAAAAAGACAAGACTAGTCCATTGCCCATTCAATTAACTGGTGCATTTAACCGCCTGTAGGAAATCGTTTGAAGCATTCGATTTGACTAAGAATGTCGCCTTTGACTAAGAATGTCTCCTTTGACTAAGAATGTCTCCTAACTCTCCTAGACGTAGAACTAGTGTCATTTTGTGAATCGCCTTGGCGCAGTGGGTAAGTGCGTCCACACCCACGCAGAGGGTGCCAGATTCGAATCCCCAATCTACCAACTTTCATAATTCAAGGCTTTCACCTCTTTCGAGACACCGACAATTCTTAAAGAGTGGTCCTGTCTAGGAAAGCTTGTCCACTTTGCCGTTCGGATTCGGCATAAAACTCTAGGTCCCTTTCACTCGTGAAACAACAATAGCACGCACAACACGAGTGGTAGATGAGAAGTTAGGCTCAGGTCCGCCTCGGACGATCGCGCCACCATTATTATATTATATATTACAGAATGTGTCATATAGGTTCGCCGCGACGCACAGTGGGACGAGTGTATGGAAAAATCGGCAAAATTAATATCTCGTGTGTTTATGAATGGAACTTTTTTTCAAATAACTATTAATTACATAAATATCTGTGTTTTAAGATAAACGATATATAAATAGACGGGTACTAGTTGCCCGTACAAGATATAGAAAAATAATTAAAATAGAAATAATTGATTATTAAAAATTAATCACCAACATCCTCTGATGTGGTATCAATATCGTTCAAGTTTACATTCGCTGGTAATGTTAACACTTTCAAATCGTTTTTTAGGATGTACTGATCGATGTCTGGGTCCATCTGAGACATATGCGTGCGTATATTTGATATTTACGGATCTGATGTTATTAACAAGTGATTAATTAAATCAATCATTGTACTGCTCCTGGAGCATTTTCGACTGAGGTCAAGCCTGTCCTTTTTAATTTCTTTATGTCTAGCTTCCACTGCTTCTTCAGACAGTACAGCAATAGGCAATTGAAAAAATGGTATTATATCTTTCCCATAAATCATGAACTATGTTGCGATATGGGTCTGTCTTCCTTTGCTAGTCCCTGGATCATTTGGATTATCATGTACATGATTAAGCAAATCTTCAGATATAACCAAACTGAGGCTTAGCCATTGTTCATTGAATTTGATGAACGTGTCCTGTTTCCTTTGGCATTGGTCCCATTTTTGCTTAAGCCCTTAAGACAATACAACTTAAAAGGTGTTTAAATTTGATGCTCAAAATGTTTGATTTACCTTAATGCAATAGAACTTAGAAGATGATTGAATTTTACGTTCAACATCTTCACTTGACTCTTCTAAACCTAGTAAGCATCGGATCTTTGCAGCAACGGTAGTCAATTTCAGTGACTTCACACTTTGAATCCATGTTAGCAAGAGGTCGACATTTTTGATTGCAGGACTTGCACCTACAAAAATTTCAATTATTAAAAAAGGCGCAAACTTTTTCTTTCGTGATTTAGATAGATAGACATTTGCTTATGATATAGCGAAAAAAATCACAGGGCTGTTTTTCGGTGTATTTGAGAAAAGTTGACTTAAAAATTAAAATTCACAATTTTTTTTTATTCAAAAAGAACCACGAAAAAGAAACAATTTTCGTAAGCGTCATATGATAACTCATACCTTGATTATTATTATTATTCACAGTCATATGCTTATTTCTACGCACACTTCATCACCAGTAACTAATTTAAATTATGTCACAAAACACAGGGATATCACTTCGCGAAAAAAAAAACTAGGCAATGTTTAATGCTCTATAACTATGGCACCAGTTGACACATACAAACCATTTTAATGCAGTTAGGGAATATGCATTTTTAAGATGGCTTACCAATCACTCAAAAGTACCGCTAAAATAGTTGAGTTTTTTAATTATTGCTATGGATCGTCCCACTGTGGTACGGAGAGAGTTGGTGCGTCGACTCCTACGCAGAGGGTTCAAGGTTCGATCCTCCAACTCGACTTTCATTTCTAACGCCATTTTCGTTTTCAATCAACAGCTTGACAAATTTTGAGTCGGATGCTCGGCCCAGGTCCAACTCGAACTATTGCGAATAATACCAAGGCCTCTGGTAATGTGTTTACCACTCAAAAAATCGCCAAACAGCTGCAATTTAAAGACTTGATGTAAAAGACGCAAAAAAGCCTACGAAGAGGAATAAGGCAGGCAACTCTATAAAATGGCCGTCGCCTTTCAGTCATCAAGGATAAAGCTGCGGCTGCATTAGACTTAGTTTTCTTCGTTTACTTTAGGCGCTACAGTCCGAGGTCAGCACCATTTCTCGCCAG
Organism: Eristalis intricaria; assembly: GCA_964034865.1. NCBI lineage: Eukaryota > Metazoa > Arthropoda > Insecta > Diptera > Syrphidae > Eristalis > Eristalis intricaria. The sequence continues at coordinate 31,350,915 of OZ035873.1, forward strand.
CTGTCTCCTTGGGCACTTTGGTTTTTTGAAATATTTATTACCATCAAGGTATAAGGTGGCGAGGTCATGATATCATTGTGGGTTCGTGTGCATTCTGAGTTTCTTTTTATACATGGGATGCTTGTCGCTGTATTTCTGACCCTGATGCCAAATTCAACTGTTTTCAAGATCTGGTCAAAGAGCTATATGATCAGTACGTAATAACAGCTGTCCTTCGTTCACATCTGAACTCATAAATACCATCAAAGATCTGTGGTAAATGGAAACGCAGTCCATGTAATTCCAATTGAATGAGAAATTATTCAAATCTTGCTACCCGAAACTCCAAAAGGAATTACTACGCCTCTAAGCTGAGCACGTTGCTTCCCCCAAAAACACTCTGAAGCAATCTACGGCAAATTGGTGTTTCTAGGTCGGAGTGTATCTCAAACTGTGAACTTGATCCTAACACTCTAAATAACTGCTTTCTGGGAAATACAGAGGGGTCTTTTTGGGTGGGTCGCCGTGGCGTAGTGGGTAAGTGAGTCGCACAGTGGTCCTGTTGTATGGGAGAGTTGGAAATAAATCTGTAACTTTTGAAGCCGTGAACCGATAATGAAATTTGAAACATATTGCAAGTACTATGAGATCTTATTATGTTTCAAAAATGGTTGATGTATCCCATAATCTAACGGAGTAATCTTCAGTTAAAAAAATAAAAAAAAAACACTTTTTTTTTGTTTAAATGCATAAAATAATTATTTATTATTGCCTATGACTCGAAATTGGGACTTAAAGCAAATTTGTAATCACTGTTTATAAATATTAAATCAATTTTACTAGTTTTGGTAACGTACACTTTATTTGGAATTAAAGAAACTAAGCAATTTAGTATAATAAGGCTTGCGCTTCAGTACTAAGTGGCAGCGAATCTTTTGTTTTTGGTTCAGGCCTTAAATACGCAATCCAGGGATCAGATGATACCAACATTTGATGAGAGAATGTTGAGAGAACATTTTCTTCTATTATTAATGCGATAGTACCTATAGTCTTTATTCCGACTTTCCTGCGCCTCCTCTGACAATGATCCGACGGGCAAGGCTGCTGATGATATTATTTCTGCTCCATGGAACAGAATTTTATGCACTGTTGCTGGCATATAATACCAGGGATATAAATTTGTAGCCATTGTAGCGGTTTCCTGGGCATAAGCTCCAAACTTGTCGGAGTCAATCCAAAAATTGCTGCATGTTGTCTCCAGAATAACACTGAATCTTTTTATAAGTTGCACATCTATTTCCGTTATTTCTGCCATTGATAATGGGTCTGATAAAAAGTGATAATGGGTTTGATAGAAAAGCTGCCGAAGTTGGAAATATTTCCATCAAAAAAGTAATCGCACAAGAATCTATATTCAATGACAATACTTGCCATCGCGAAAAACTTCAAATTTACACAACAAATGCTGCAATGCAACTGCAATTTTTAAAGTATTTTCGATATCTATATAAAGCAAAACGTCATCTTCCTAATTGAAATCTTCAATATTTTCGGAATTATAGACTAATTCCCGATGCCTCAAAGTCAGAAATGGATATTCGCCAATAACGCTCTAATTACCCCTCCTTTTTACCCCATTGCGACACGCATTTATGACAACGCAAACAAAACAATAAATAACAATTTTATGACCCAAAGAATTCTAATTCACAATAAAAAAACATCCTCGGCATCTCGCTTAGCGTTTGCACAATACATGCATTGAAAGGGAAATCGTTTGAAAATGCAGAAAAATGCACGACATTGCTACACTTAAATGCCTCGTACTCCCAAAGTGATTAAAAGTGATTTCAAGTTTTTTCAGCATCGATAGACAATACTTTTAGCTTTCAGAAAAAGTTGGTCTCCCGTTGGAGACTCTTGGAGCATTTTTGTTATAGTCCATCAAACATTGAAATGCTCCTCTCAAAATGTGCCTTTACTTAAAAGCCTGGTTTAAAAAATTGATAAGCAATAAGAAAAAACTGAAAACGCAATTTGAAAGCAAGATGTATGACCTTTTTAAAATAAATTTACTTTAGGTTCCAATGTACATAATTTTAGGAAATATGGCACATCAAATTTGCTTAAAAAAATACGGCAATTTTTGTAATTTTCAAAGTCCCAACTTTGAGCTAACGGTACAGCCAAACGGCTGATCCAAAGTCAACAAAATTTCGGCTTTCTAGGTTCTCATATTTGTAGAATCGAAAAACATATACCATTTGGCCGGGAAAAAATATGTCACTTCGGGGATTTATTTCCACTGCGGGACCACTGTGCGTCGACTCCTACATAGAGAGTGCCAGGTTCGATACCCGAATTTACCACCTATCATAATTCACGGCTCCACCTCTTTCGAGTCACGGACAGTGCCCAAAGAGTACTCCTGTCTAGAGAAATATTCCTCAACTTCGCCGTTCGGAGTCGGCATTAAACTTTAGGTCCCTTCCCCTCGTGAAAGAACAATAATAGCACGCACAACTCAAGTGGCTGCTGAGAAGCTAGACCCAGGTCCACCTCGGACTGTCACGCCACTCATATTATTATTATAAAGTTTTCATTTTCCTGCAATCTGCTTTATGACTCTCATGCAAAACAGATACTGTGTTTCAGTCAGTTAGCGGGGTTGAAGTTATAAACTCACTGTCAGCCATTAAATCAAATGCTGCGGGTGAAGATGGGGTTCCACTTCCATTTTTAAAACTCATTCTGCCTCATCGTGTGTCACTTGACCCATGTTATTAACCACTGCATTACAACATCTTCCCATTTTCCCCCCAAATGCTGGGAAATTGCTCGGCTAATACCCGTTGCCAAAAAAAACTCTGATTTTAGACTAATAAGTATCTTGCCTTGTTTGTCTTTGAGAGAAGTCTTTCAGAAACGTATCACTAAGCAGATCCTGCAACACCTATCTATCTACGATTTACTATATGCTGGACAAACTGGTTTCAGATCTCACCACAGATGCTCTACTGCTATGGTAAACATTTTTGAATACATAAGATAGCTATACATCGTCTAGACATAGTTCTGTGCAGAAATGAAGTACAATAGAGATGGCCAACTTCACAGCTGAGTGTCCACTTACCTATCGACGCATTTAAATAACTTTTTGAAGGTTATTCACGAATACCACTCGTCATTCCTATTTCTCAGAGAAATAGTTAAAAGCTACTATCGTCACTTAATGTTGGCAAAAATTTATCAGAACTCCTGATCATTGGGAGGAAGTTTGCTTTTAATTCGGGATCAAATTTTGCCAGAAAGATCTGATATTAAGATATGAGCAGCGAAGAGATGTGCGAATAAATCTTTCAGTTTTCTTCTCTTTCTTTTCAGTTTTCCCGAGCATTTCAGTTCCTCAAGAATGTCATGGATGACAAGCACCCACAGTAGAGGGGAGATGACCCCACCCTGTGGGGGTGAGGCTATGGCTTTAACAGAAGAGTCGCTTAGAGCTGCATTGATTATTCTTTTACAGAGCAGATTAGTGATCACCGACGTGACGGACTGCTCAACTTTGTTCTTTATGAGGGCATTTTTAACTGCCTCGGTCTTTACATTGTTAAACATATAGGGATTTTTCGACAAGACTAACGACATCATCCAGTGCGGTACGCATGTGAGCGCACGATATTGGGTTCTGCTTGCGATTGGAGCGAACGAATTCGTTAATAAGCGTAAGGCTTGTTGGTCTAAAGTCCACAAAAAAAGCTTAGTTTGGCATATATTTCCATAGAATGGGTCTCCATCTAGAAGTGTAGCCCAAATTTAGAAACAACGACAAGGACATCGTGTTTATTGCTCTGAAAATAAATTGATCTATCAAGATTCAAACACCATCCTAGTACACTTTAAAATCACGTCTTAAAGCCGACTAAACCCATTCCGAGAGAACGTGCCAAGGCGAAGAAAATTCCGCTTTCGGCTTGACCCTCATTATACAAAAAAAAGACTCCTCTAACTCCATGCATACCAGCGCCATTATCTGCGTCCGTGTCATCACATCAAAGAAGTATCTATCAACCTCAACTGTTGCCAGTAAGTGCACACAACCCAAGTGTCTGCGCGCCATCTTCGCCATGAGGGAATTCTGTGGGAAAGTAAGAACGTGCTCTCGCACTAAGGCGGATAAATTCTCTTTATCTCTGCATCTCGAATGGCCACTTGTATGCGCGATCATCCACTTGAGTATGCATCGCACACGATTTGATGATGGTTTGCCTTCACTTCTAACCCATGCGTCTTAAGAAGGGATTTCGTATTCATGTGGGGTATCCTCCACAAGCGACCTTTCAATAAAGAATAAAACAAGAAAAGAAGAAGAACGTTACGTACACCAGAAGAACCTGGTTCACTGATTATTATGATGTACACATAGACACATTTTCGAAACGCGGAATGAGGACTCTTTATTGTTGATACGTCAAACGCAGTGTTCGTTCTTCTTTGTGCCGTCTTCCAGCAGTAAAGGTAAACACGTGGTGTTATTATGGTTGACTGGCTGACGTGTACTCACACACATGCGCACTCAGGCGGCACACATTTTCTTGGCCCTTGCTGTTGGCCATTTGAACTGCGGGGCCTTGTCATTAGATTTATAATTGAAGTTGTTCATGTTAGAGGTCAGGAGATTTAATTGCCTGTCATATCTTATGAAGGGGAACCTAATTGCGGTAAACATTTAAGGGATGCACCTTACGGAGGGTAAGGGTGGAGTTTTCAACTCGTTCGAGGTAACAGCCAATTTTTGAGGGCTGTTGACATGCTTTCCAATTTTGTCCGAAAGATCTACAGTCAGTCGCTTAAGTGCGGATACAGCAGATACATAATACAGCACAACAAACATTTCAATAAGTCAATAATCAGTCATAAACATTGGTTGGAATATTAAAACTTTTCTGTACAAAAAGTACTTACTTACTTATCAAGCTGACGACACATGCATGGTCCGAGCCTGAGCGATAGTTGCTTTCCATTCTTGAAGGTCCTGGGCACGCTGCTTCCAGTCATCACGACCAAACTGTCTTGCATCCGCGATTACTTGGTCTTTATACCGGAGATTCGGCCTTCCTCTCCTTCTCTGACCAAGAGTCTCGGATTCGCGATTACTTGGTAATTATACGGGAGATTCGGCCTTCCTCTAATTCTCGGACCAAGAGTCTCGGATCCATAGACTCTCTTATCTGGAGCGTTAGTGTCCATGCGCTCAATGTGTCCGAGCCAGTGCAGTCGACGGATCTTTGCCTTCCGGACTACATCCAAATCTTGGTACAGCGGTTGTGTCTTCTTCTCCATTCGGCTTTCTCGCAGACGGGACCATATATCCGACGTAGAATTTTTCTTTCGAAGGCACCAAGAATCAGTTCTGCAGTTTTACTTAGCGTCCAGCTTTCGGACGAGTTGAACAAGAAATCATGTTGTGAAAATTGTCGCCGAAATGTCTGTCGGAAATCAGACATTTCTTTCGAGGCACTGACTATGCTCAATGAAAAAAAAAAATAAATAAATTATTATGCGTTTTTTTTTGCCTTTTTGATAAGCTAAGCAACAACAAAATAAAACTGCGTTATAACTGAGTAAATAAAATAACTCAGTACTGAGTTATAACTGAGTAAAAGTAACTCAGTAATCATTATTGACCATATCGCATTGAAGAATATTAATCACAGGTAAAGCTTAAGATATCAGCACTGAATCATAGATTTTTTACAGAAAATTCTTCAAGATGCAGCTGTATTATTGGCATTTTGTTCGAAACATTATTTCGATTGCATCCTTTCTTAATGTAAAAGCGCTTCAAGTCAATAAAACCGAACGCTATAAAACACATTTGCTTCATTGGTAATCAACTGTCAAACGATTTGAATTTTGACGTCTAGTGCATGGAAAGCAGAAATGAAGTATTACAGAGATTCTTGACTTCTACCACTCTTTCCCCTTGAGATTTTGAAAATTTCGTGAATAACCGTCAAAAATTCATGAATATCCGTCAAAAAGGCACTCAAATTCGTCGATGGACTAGGCGGCAATCAGCTGTGAAGTCGGCTATCTCTGTAATACTTCATTTCTGATGGAAAGTAAAGTCATTAACCCACGTTAGGCACAAAAACATAAAGTGAGTAAAGAGCGTTTTATTGGGAAAAATAGATTCTCAATAAAATACGCAAGTTTCTTTTGGTTTTTAATGCATAGTTTTCCACCATGTTGAATCAAGCAATAGACGCAGACCTTACAACTATGATAACATTACTTGACTTCTCTACAGCTTTTGACTGCGTTAATCCTAATTAACCCGTCTTCGATTCCGAACCCATGGGACAACCCAACAGAGGACGCCCGCGTTTAAGGTGGCGCACCCAGTTGGAGAAGGACCCCAACCAACTTGGCGTGCGACACTGGAGACAGCTAACTAGAGACCGTGCTAGATGGAGAGGCTTGTTGGTTGAGGCCCAGGTCCACCCCGGACTGTAGCGCCAAATAAAAAAGAAGAAGAATCCTAATTTACTCAGTGATAAACTGACGACTCTTTATATTTTCTGTGATACAACTACCAAACTGGTTTCTTGATATTTGACTAGTCTGCAAGCTGTTTCGTCTAATTCTCAACTGTCTTCGTTGCTCCATGTTAATAATGGCGGCCCACAAGGATCTATTCTAGGCCCATTGTTGTTTTCTCTGTTTATTAATGATTTGCCTTCTGTTGTTTCCCACTGTCAACTTTACTTGTGTGCGGACGATGTACAAATTTATATTAAATACCCTTTTGGAATGATAGAACATGCTATCGTTAAATTGAACACTGATCTTTGTTCTATTACAGAGTAGTCAACGCGAAATGGTCTCAAGCTCAATCCAGATAAACCAAAGCCCTCCGTATTTCCAAACATCAACCTTTCCGATTTCCCCCCTATTCTCTTAAACTCTTCACAAATTGAACACGTCACCCATGCGAAAAATCTTGGAATAATATTCAACAACAAACTAACATGGGATATGCGAATTAACTCCATTACCTCGAAAATATATGCATCGCTACGCGCTACAAACAAGTACAATATTATCTAGAGATGTGAAATTAAAGTTAGCAAAAATATTAATTTTACCAATTATTTCTTATGGCTGCGAGATCTTTTCCAATGCTGACTCCCGATCGTTCCAAAAACTCAATTTCGCTTTTAATTCCATTGCGCGTGATGTCTTCAATCGTTGTAGATTTGACTATATATCTCTAGAAGCCCGTCAGCTACTTGGATGAAGCTTGGACGCTTTTCTTAAATATCAACTTTGCGCATTGCTAGGCATCTCTTTGAGAAAATAATGTTATGTCATTCTAATCGTTATATCGTGTTACGACCGCCTACATACACATGTCTTACCTCTAGTAGGCAATTTTTCGTTTATGCTGCCAAAGTATGGAATGCACTACCCAATCACGTGAAGTCTGAGGTTGAACACAAAAGGTTTCTGAGTGTCTGCTTAGAGCACTTTTCCGTCTTGAGATAGCTTTTAATCTTCTTTTTTTAGTTTTGTTTTTAATTGTTAATCCATCCTGTCTAGTTTTTTTTTAAATTTTTAATATTATTGTTATCTTTTAGCTTACTCGTTTTCTTAATAATTTTTTTTTTCCTAAATTCTTATTGTAACATATGTCCTGTACTAGTTATAATTTATTTTAATTTAAAATTTAAATTAAAAATTAGTTAAATTAAATGCAAATACAAATATATCCTGGATCGACTCCTGATTCCTTTGTGTGGGGGTCTCCAAAACAATGAGGAAAACATTCAATATTCCTTGGTAATTATAATTGTTTTTTTAACGGTTTTGTAGTAAGGATTAATTAAAAACTCCGCTTTTCCTTTTGCAATTGCGCGGAACGCTTCGCTTCTTTCTTTCCAACTTTACATATATATACATATATGTACCTACGTGGCGATCTCTTCCTTTTTTTTAATGGCCGATCCCGACTCGATGTTGGCTGCGGTTCGTAATAATCGATAACACAGCGCAGCTGTCATCGAGTACAGGTTCGCTCAAAATTACATATTTATTTAATCTACTACAGTTTAATAATTTTTTTATTCATTTAAGGAGACGTCGGACATTCAATAACTTCACAAATTGTGAATGCGTGTTCTACTTTGAGCAGCATTTCCCAAATATACATATGTACATAGTTACAGATCGAAAGTTTATAGAAGAGGAAATAACTTCGTCAACCGTAGGAATAAAACTAGAAACTCCATTCAGTACAGAAGCTGATGGAAGAAGATATGAAATATAGGAAATGAATTCAAGCATCCTTGCCGTTCCAGTTCAAATAGGGAATCAAACCAAATCAATACCAAAAAAATGTTGACATTTAAGTCATATCAAAGGTTATCGGTTCGCCAACTGTAATACATACCAAATTCCTACACTCCCACGTTTATTCATTCGACTTGTCAACCGTAAATGTGGTGTAAGATTGATGTGCCCTTCTAGAAAAGGAAAACTTGAGAAGGAATTCTTGGATTCTTAAAAAAGCAATTAAAAATCAAAACCTTCTGGAAAGATCGGCCAAGAATTGTCATTTCCTTCCATTCTAAGCCCGAGGTCGTACAAAGGGTTGTCGAGTGTTCCCCAAAAAGAAAAAGAAAAATAATATGGGTGGTGCTTCAGCCTGTGGAGGGTTATGGCCTAGCTTCTCCAGCAACCACTTGTCTTGTGCGTGATATTAGACGTGTTTTTTTTCCAAATATCTATAAATAGTGAAGTAGGACTTTGCACGTAAAGCAAATACAACAACCTACTGCCTATAACTGCCTGTAATGTCGGCAGTAACAAGTGGCTGCCAATAAAAATTCGACTTCGAATTTTTTTTTCATACATTTTGACATCAATTTCTAACTTCTTTTTCATATATTTTGACAGATAAAAATCAAAGCCACTGCGAATCGTTTTTCCGAATCTTACTGCACTTCACTACGGATAGCGATGAAAAAAAACAGGGCTATTGTTCTGGCATGAGGGGATACCATTGTTGAGACTTTAACATAGTTGTGGTAGATCTACTACCCAAAGATCAATAGACTTATGTCCGAAAATGGTAGAGGAATAAGCTCATTCGTTTGAGTTGCTTTAAGTGCACTCAAATCGCTTTGGTTGGTTATAAGCAGGGTTTGATAGCTTTGCCTCTCTTTTTTGGTTGATCGGATGATAGGCTAGGGTTATGGTTAGGTTTGGGCGATTGCCACTACTGTAGCGGTTGTAGCCCACTTAGATCTAGGTGGGATCCTTGTGCTATCGCTACCCGGTGCTTTCCACTGGCTCCTTTTAAAAAGGGATTACACTAATGAAAATGAAATAAATCTAGAGACTGTTTAATGGTATACTAATGGCCTACTTTGACAAGTCCACTCCTGTGCTGATTATCAGCCAATTAATTTTCCTGATAAACTTAGCTATGTCTTGTATCTTTAAGTGTAACATTTCCTCTAGGTTTCTGAAAAAGTAGATGCCTAGTATAGCCAAGTTTATCAGGAAAAAGCTCGTCGGCTCTTTCGTCTCTACAGCTTCTGTAGTAGTCGTTGTGGGGGCACCCCCACCGGCAGTGGCCGCTGATAATACCCACCACGTTCCTTATTACATTCCTGTTTAGTTTTAGGAGTGTATTTGTTTTGTTTGGATTTAATAATAATAATAATATGGGTGACGCGCCAGTCCGAGGTGGATCTGGGCCTTGCTTCTCAGCAGCCACTTGAGTTGTGCGTGCTATTGTTCTTTCACGCGTGGAAGGAACCTACAGTTTAATGCCGACTCAGAGTGGCGAATTTGAGAAGCTTTCTCTAGACAGGAGTACTCTTTGAGCATTGTCAGTGACTCGAAAGAGGTGAATTATGATAACTGGTAAATTCGGGTATCGAATCTGGCAAACTCTGCGAAGGAGTCGACGCACTTACCGACTACGCCACGGCGACCACTTTGGATTTAGTGAGAGCCAAATAATCCTCGAAGTCATACATGTATCTAATTCCATGCCTCTCTGACGGTGCGGAGTCGACGGCATCTGGAAGTAACAGGGTATTTATTACTTGGAGTGAGTAATATGGAGTGTCCTGATTACTTGCCATCGGCAAATCCACCACTCTTCTTGCTAGCTCGTCGGCTCTTTCGTTGCCTGGAAAATCACTATGCCCAGTTAGCCGGCATAGGGTTAGGGTGCATCTAACCACTATCTCCCTAAGAGATAGACGGCAAAGTTTAACCATTTTCGATTTAATTGATGGTGTATTCAGAGCCTGTTGGCCGCCTGACTATCTATGTCAGCCTGTCTATCGGGTTCATCGAAAGTAAGCGGATAGCTTTAACTTTTGCCTGGAATACAATGGTCGGGCAGTCGAAGTGACAGGGAAAAGGATTAATAAGGCAATATCGCGAATACTGCTAGTCCGGTGCCCTCGTCTGTTTTTGAGCCATATGTGTAGATTTCCATGTAGCCCGGTTTTCTTACCAGATCTTTTTTCCCAACCTTCTCTGTCTGGGATGAGTGTTTTGAACCCAAACTCGAAGTCTAAAGTGGGTGTTGTATAATCTGTATGCGTTGGTAGTCTCGCATTTCTGATTATCTCTGTATGACCTAAGCTATGTGAACTGCTCCAGCGGTTGCACTCTCGTAGCTTTAACGCTGCCTTGGTAGCTACCAGCTTCCCATAGATGTCCATGGGATGAAACTGTAGCAATGTTTTCATGACGGCTGTGGGAGTGGATCGCAATGCCCCTGTGATTTCCAGATGTCTTTTCCGAATTTGGTATGTTTTCCCTTGACATACCGTTATTGTCTTTTTCAGACTTTTTGTGCAGTTGTTGCTTTTTTCTGCCTTTTTTTTGCCACTTTCGACGTTTTCTCAAAGTCTGTTCGCTAAAAAATGCTATAAAACCTGCATTTGCGTGCATGTAAATCTGTGCAGCCTGCTTCCTACTCACAATACGTTAAGAATCAAAAAGAAAATATGGACTGCTAAATTTGGGAGTCGAACCTGGCACCCCTTGCGTAGAAGTCGACGCATCTAACCCACATTTTGCCTTGGCGACAGACCTTTTGGAGTTTTCGAAGACTTACAAAAACCAGCCCACGTTACTATAACTGCATGTGCATTTTCGTTCCGTTTTGTATTTTTTAATACATGCCTCTTTTCCGTTTTTTACTTTTTAAGGGAAACATAATCCTAACCCTGGTTATCCTTGTCACAGATGATTCATAATTGAATTCGTGTTTCTCCTATTAGGCATCTCTTATGCACAAGGTCTCTTAGTTCAATAAGACCAATAACACGTTGCTAACAACCACACAATGTGAGCGACGAAGAGAGATGTATTAATTGGCCTCCAAGGCCACTGTATTATGCGGCCATATCTAATTTAGCTATTCTCCATATCTTAGAGCACTTAGATTCCATTATACACTGCGTGATTCTACAGATTAGAGGAACATTTATGATTTGTGGGGATTTCGTCGGGCGCCATATAGCTTCTCGGTTCCAATCCATCTAGCCATTTAGAAACCATAACATAATAAGCCCCTCGCTACGAATCCTTGTATACACACTTCATTTCATTGCCAAAAGTATACTTCCAAAAGAAAATCAAAGAAAATCAAAATATCACGACACCCCTGATCGGTTGCACTGTTCAAATTAGAAACCTCGACACAACACAATAGCAGGATTACTATCTTCTAGTCTGGCTACGAATGCGGATGAGATTTAAGGGTGCACACAACCAATACGTAGAAGCGGCTCGTACTACAAATGTCTTTTGCATTTTAAATTCGTCTCTAATTATGAATAAATTTTCAGTGTGTGCGTTTTGTCTGCCATTCTTTTACACACGAGGATGCGGCGAAGACCGCAATGCCTTGGAATGTCTATTTCTGTTTAAAATCATTTCGGTGACAATTAATGCATTAGCTTGCATTTCAATTTGTGTCGTATACCGGCGCGGTGCGGCTGTTGCATGCACGTTGTGTGCGCTTACATGTGACGATAGAGGTACGCGCGCCTTGTGAGTTATGGCCAATGAAGTTAGAACGGTGATAGTGACTGACAAGTGGAGGAGTGCGAGATGTGGATGGAATCACTGATGATGGGCCTCCTGCGGGTTGTAGCCTTCCAAAGAATGTGCTCGCTGCTTGGTCGGGCTTTTCAATGAGGAACTTTTTTGAATGATCAATTAATTTGTTTTGTTATGAATGCAACTCTTGTGAAAAAAAAATGTCTGGGTTGTGACATTGCTTTGTCTGCAGTTGGAATTTCCTCTTATGCTCATTGATAAATGTTTGTTTATGTCGCGTTCGAATTCAGTGGATTTGTGATGAATAATGCGCGAAAGACAAGCGGAACTATGTTTTTATTCGAGCTAAGGCACATCTTTTATTTCGGCACGAGTACGATAGCTTTGGCGCTTAAAGTTGATAGCGGTATTTCGTAGAGACAAGCATTTTTTACTTTGGGAGAGGGGGAAGTTCATGGGGCTTCATTGGGAGAAGAGGACGATGACTTCATTGGGAGGGGGGACGTTCACTTCATTAACGAAACTTAAATACCTTTTGCAAAGAGTACATTGAACATTTAATTGACTACTTTTAACTAACTCCTAAATGTTGTGGGTAATGTTGTGGTAAATGTTTTGCTGTACCTTACTTACAAAGATGCACCTTTCATCAACTTCAATCCTCAAAGTGAGATCACCATAAGTACCAAAAAAAAAGGATATCTTATAAAACAGTTGTATAAAAATGGTATAAAAAAGTTGGCTTTTACTAATAATATCCAAAATTGTTGAAAAACTTAAAACGCATTCAAAAATTACCCCTTCGGGTTAGGGGAAAGAATATACACGAGGTAGGCATGCCTGTCGTAAGAGGCGACTAAAAATTCACAATGAACAAAACAAACAGAATAACTACCCTAGGTGGCAGCCCAGTTACACTGGAAAATCCACTCTCTTCGGAGACAGGCTCTAAGGATTCTGGGGAGAGCCAGTTATTGCATTTTATAAATCCCTTCGCGAAGAACTCAAGGGTAATCCGGTCTGCACCATCAAGACCACGAATCCCCGAAAAAAGAAGTCCCCCGGATGTGGAAACACAAAACCGCATGAACTCAGCAAAATTTAAAAGTTTGGAGGAGGAAAATAAAGAGCTAATGAATATCGATCTTCTCTACCAAGAGCTTAAAAGAGAGACAGAGACACTAAAATAATGCCCTTAAGAGCTCAGAATGGAAAAAAGGAGAATGAGGTCACCGCTCCTGTAACCTGTCCAAGGTACACAACAGACGAAGAGGAACTGGATCGGGAAACAAACTGGGCATCGAAGAAAATACCCAGTAAGAAACGCAAAGCCGTCTCTTCACCGGAAGCTCAAAATGAAGAATTCAAAGAATATGGGCTAGGAATAAAGCGAGTACATCCGGCCAGCAATAAATGTCGTTGGTATGACGGATTACAATGCACTGCTCCGTCTCCTCAAAGGAACGTTGGCGTCGGAATTTAAAGTAACATTGCTTCCGAATAACGCCTGGAAAGTCAACGTAACTGACCCCGATAGCTACAGAGCATTGTCACAAAAATGAAATAAGAAAAAAATACAGTGGTACACCTTTCAAAACAAGAGAGGAAGGCCACTCCTTGTCATAGCCAGAGGTCTTCACCCTTCATGCAATAAGGATGACATTTTAGATGACCTTAAAGCAAAAGGCTTGAAAATTATTGACCCCGTAACCATCATAAAGAAGATTAAGCAGAAAACAGAACAAGGTGAGGATATCCGAATCAAAACAGGGCTGCCATAATTTATGCTTACATTCGAGAAAAACGAATGCATTGATAATATCTACAAGATTGAAAGCATTTTAAAGTCTACAGCGAAAATTGAGCCTCTGCGGACGAATACAAGAACGATACCGCAATGTAAACGTTGCCAAGGCTTTAATCGTGCACGTTCATATGGCCGAAAAGAACCTAAATGTGTAAAGTGCGCCGGAAATCAACTCTCTGAAAATTGTGATATTAGTAAAGAGGCGACGGCTATCTGTGCACATTGCAAGGGCAAACATCCATCTAATTATAGAGGCTGCGAGGTTGCCAAAGAGCTGCAAAAAAGACGTGACGCTTTACGTCAAAACGTAAAGCCGTCGAGACTAAAACGTAAAAAACAATAAAAAAGGAGAAAACAAAAAATAAATAATAAAGTAAATGAGGCCATAACTGAAAATGTTGCGAAAAGTAAATCTACCATTCGTAAAATGGAGGATAGGCTAGAGTCCTCAAAGACTCTGACGTATGCCCAACCATTATCGGTAAACAAGAAACCTGCCGATTGGGCAGACTCGGTTGCGCAAGTGTTCGCCACGATTCTTGCTAAGCTTGGCGAGCAGTCCGCGATCAATAAGATCGTTTTTGACAACTTAGCAAGCTTGACACAAGAGGCACGATCTTTCAAAAGTACTTACAACTGCTAGCATACGCGGATGGCATTTACGTGATTGGTCGAACACAGCGAACTGTCAATGATGGGTTTGCTAGTATTGAAGTGGAGGCGGCTAAAATGGGTTTAGCGGTGAACGAGGGCAACACAAGGTATATGCTGTCATCGAGAAAGGACACACAACATCGACGACTTGGCCAAAACGTCACCATAGGCAGCATTAACTTCGAGGTAGTGAAGAACTTCGTCTACCTCGGCTCGCAAGTGAACAGTACGAACAACACCAGTACCGAGATTAAACGCAGAATTACTCTTGCCAATCACTGTTTCTTTGCGCTCAAGAGGCAATTGAGTAGTAGAGTCCTCTCTCGAAGGACCAAGTTAACAGTATATAACACCTTGATCATCCCAGTCCTGCTGTACGGCGCGGAGGCATGTACAATCTCAAAAGCGAATGAAGAAGCACTTGGTCTTTTCGAGAGAAAAGTTCTGCGTTCAATGTTTGGTCTTGTCTGCGTGGATGGTTATTGGAGAAGAAGATTCAACCACGAACTGTACGGGCTGTACAGCGGCATTAGCCTAGTCAAGCGTCCAAATTCAACGCCTAAGATGGCTGGGCCATGTAGAGCGCATGGACAACACTGCTCCAGCCCGAAGAGTCTTCGACTCCGAACCAGTGGGACAACGCAACAGAGGACGCCCGCGTTTAAGGCGCACCCAGGTGGAAAAGAGCCTCAACCAACTTGGCGTGCGACACTTGAGACAGCTAGCCAGAGACCGTGCTAGTTGGAGAGGCTTGCTGGTTGAGGCCGAGGTCCACCCCGGACTGTAGCGCCACCAGAAGAAGAAGAAGACGCAAGTTTGAGACTAAACCTGGTAAGCAACACAGATCTTCTCGCAATATATAAATATGGACGGTGCGATCAAAATATCAACGTGGAACGCCAATGGAATACAAAATAAAAGCAATGAACTGGAGCAAATGAACTTGCGTACGACTAACGTTGAAGTGGGCTTGATATCTGAAGCTTTTGTGTGTACCACGCTTATCATCCCTCCGGAAGAGCCAGAGGCGGGTCCTCCTCATTTATTAGAGACAATATAGAGCACTTCATGAATACAATAACAGAACTTGACGCAATACAATCAGTGTCACTTAAACTAAAATACAAGACATCACATCTGATCATAGCATGTGTATATTTTCCCCCGCGATGCGTGCCCACCTTGTAGGTCTTTTCGAGAAATTTGGAACGAGTTTCATCGTTGGTGGTGATTTTAACGCCAAACACACCTTTTGGGGCTCGCGTAAATATTCAACGAAAGGAAGACTGTTGTACAAAGTCAGTATGACGCTCGGGGTCGACTTCCACTCATCATATTGGCCCGCCGATACGGCAAAAGTACACGACTTAGTAGACTTTTCTATTATAAAAGGGGTACCTACAAACTTCGTGAAAGTAGAAGAATGCTTTGACCTCTCTTCCGACCACTCACCTGTAATCTTGGCCATAAGCAATAAACTAAGGAAAGTGGAAGGTGCGCCGAGATTGACAAATAACAAAACTGACTGGCAAAGTCTTAGAAATGACTGTGAGTAAAATCAGAAATGAAGTATTACAGAGATGCCCGACTTGTACCTCTCTTGCTCCTTAAAAAAAACAACTGTTTTTTAAAACCGTGCTCAAAAACCAAATTGACCAATCAGAGGACGGCATTTACATTATTTCGTGAATAACCGTCAAAAATCCATGAATATCTGTCAAAAAAGCACTCAAATTCATCGATGGACTAGGGGGCTATCAGCTGTGAAGTCGGCTATCTCTGTAATACTTCATTTCTGAGTAAATCATTAGTCTAAATGGGTCTTTCAAACGTCAGAGTTAGAACTCGAACTTGAAAAGTTTATTAGTGACATACAGGAAGCAGCCAGGAAAAATACTCCTCTCAGTAAACAAATACCCAAGTTTAATGAAACAAATCTTCCACCAGGAATAAAAGGACTTATCATCCAAAAAAAAAAAAAATAAGCGCACAAGAAATGACAGCAGTCTCGCGCCCGCAACATAAACCATACCTAAATCGCCTGTGCAACCAACTAAAGAAAGCTTTGCAAGAGATATTTATTTCAATCCGATTTTTTATTTAAACAAAATAAATAGTGCTGATCAATACGTAATTCATGTATCCTAGTTTATTTCTACATATTTGCTTCGTTTCTGAGTATGTTTAAGTTTGTTGTTGAAAGTTAGCCTTGTGGTTATTTCTTGTTTAGTTCAGTTTACCAGATCTGAAAAAGAACAAAACGGTATAAAACATTGCACATTTTGTTAAAAATCTTACCTTATGCATATTCTTTTCCACCACACGCAGGTGGTTAAAGTGCGATCGCAAATGTGTCCCGATGTTCTCTTTGGATTTGTTTGTTTACTGTCAACATTAGCGATGTCTGAACTTGATACCTTTTGCCATTGCACCAGTTTCCCAAATTTAAAACGAATCATTAAAATCAATTCTTTTCATGTCGTACTTTTTATTTTCTGCCATATCAATAAAAATTGTTTACTTATTTGTGGTTCAATGGTTTATTTCGTACACTTCGTCCATCAGTCACCAAATATTTCCATTCGCATGTTTCTGACATAAGAATCACGAATTTGTGCGAACATTCGCGAGCCGTAATATGGTGATCTTGCCGTTCGCCTAGTTTCGGACACTTGAGGCGAATGCGATCTGCTCGACTCACGAATGGTAATAACAATTTTCACCATTTGGAGAATTTTGCGTTCGACTCGCCATCGGTAATAGGGGTAATAATTTAATTCCTCCATAAATAATTTTCGGATCATGCTATTTTGAAGAATGCCTGTGATAGAAATTGGCCGTCTCGAAATTGATCTCTTGACCCTTTGTAGACAACATTGTAGTGCCAGATCACCACTACACACCGCACGCGTCGGCGTTCAGATCCAAACTGCCCTGAGACAAGAGACAGTCGTCAGATCCCAACTGCTCTGAGACAATACTGAATACGCCCAAGGCAACAAAGATAAGAGTTTCCAGTTATTAGTATTAGGACATATCGAAGAGTAGCTCCCATGCTCGAACGAAGTGTTGCCAATGCACTACATACATAAAGACCTTGCGGCTTAAGTTCTGTGAGTAGGACGCAATTTTCATTTTTTCTTTGATGGTCTATAGTCGCAAGTAGACTTAAATATAGATTATTTATACAGTACTCTCCGGATATAAGAAACCTCTATAATAGCAAACCCCATTTAATAGCATCAAATCATATTCAGCCGAAATTTACCAACGCCATCCCAAGCATACGTAGGTGCCCGCTTAATAGGAATTTCATTGAAAGCCAGCTTATAAGCAACACAATTTTATGCCCATACGTATGTGTTATTATCCGGGGAAAGTACTGTACATGTTGGTACTAAAATTATCATAAATTCTATAAATTCATTCAACCGGAGGTAACATTTCAAATCAAAAAAAAAACATTAAATATGTTTTAATAAAAGTAGTGCCTTTCTTTATTTTATCCTACCAAGCAAACATGAACAGGTTAGGTTAGGTAGCCGGGCTGCCAGTGCATTCACCAGTACACTTAGACCATATTGGTCCATTGTGATACCCACAGTTAGACTACAACCACTGATTAACCAGTCCGGTGATTATGCTAGATACGGTTAGGTTGATTGCCACCACTGTAGCAATTGTGGCTCACTTCGATCCTGGTTGGAACCCTTGTGCTATCACTACCCTATGCTTTACACAGGCTCCTCTTTAATTCAAAAGGACTACACTAAAAAACAAGAAAAACTGGAGACTGCCTGGGTAAGGGTACCCTCGTAGCCTATTTTCATGAATCCACTCCAATGCTAGTTTACACCCAATTTGTTTTCCTGATAAGCTTAGCTAAGTCTTGTATCTTTAAGTGTAACATATCCTTTAGCATACTGAAAAAGTAGACGCCTAGTATATCTGTTCTAGTTCTGCGTAAGCATTTTCATCTATCCTACTCCTTAGGTCTCTTTCCGAGCAGATGGAAAACAGCATTTGTCCAGCCAGTCCCTAAAAAGGGCGAATCTTCGTCACCCACCTCGTACCTTCCTTCTAAGGTCATGGAAACGCTGATAAATCGTCAGCTTATGAAATATCTTGAGTCGCGGAAGTTTCTTAATGACCGACAATATGGCTTCCACTGGTGATCTGATAGCTTATCTCACCGAAAAGTGGAACCAGTTTTTGCACAATGCAGGCGAAAGCAAGATCGTTGCGCTTGATATTTCTAAAGCATTTGACAGAGTTTGGCATCAAGCTCTCTTGTCGAAAATGCGTGCCTATGGTATCGTTGAATCTCTTCTTCTATGGATTAGAAATTACCTTTCGAACCGTTCAATTCAAGTTGTTTTGGATGGGTTCAAGTTCAAGTTCAATGTCCACCAAATAAATGCTGGTGTTCCCCAAGGCTCAGTTCTGTCTCCGACACTCTTTCTCATTTTTATAAATGATCTCTTGTCTGCTGCTTCTAATCCAATCCATTCCTTCGCTGATGACAGCACCCTTAGCTTTTCATATTCGTTCCAAGACCCGAGACCCCGCCCTTCGGCCGTAGAATTGGAACGGCAGCGTATGTTAAGCACATTGAATTCCGATCTTGACAGCATAATTAACTGGGGCAAAAAAAATAGAGTGGAATTCAATGCTTCAAAAACTCAATGCTGTCTGCTGTCACTCAAGCGAAGCCTTCATAATCAGCCACTATCCATGAATGGCGCTTGTGTCGATGAAACCGGAAAACTTTCCATCCTTGGTATGTGTATCAACACAACACTTAGTTGGAGCGATCACATATTTGAGGTCGCCAAAAATGCTGCGAAATGTTTAGGTTTTCTTAATCGATGCAAGAAATATTTCACCCCTTCTGATTTGGCTTTAATTTATAAGGCGTACATCCGCCCCAAGCTTGAGTATAACGCTCATATCTGGTCTGGTGCCCCCAAGACCACACTGCACCTACTTGATAGAATCCAAAAGCGAGCGATAAAACTTATAGGAGACAACAATATCGCAGAGTCATTAGACTCGCTCGAACATCGACGTACCGTCTCTTCTGTGTCCGTGTTTTATCGTTATTTCAACAAACGGTGCTCAAGTGAGCTAGACAACTGCAGTCCTCTTCTCCATGATTTCACCCGCAATATTCGTCTCGCCAGGAATGCCTTAAGCCAGGAATGCCCTGCCTTAAGCCTACTTTCGGACGCACAGTTAAATTCAGAGACTCGTTCTTCCACTGCACGAATATGGAATGCTCTTTCCAACCTAATATTTCCCACAGACTACAACCCGCAGATATTTAAGACCAATGTGCACAGGTACCTCCTCTCCCTTTCTCCCTCTATACCTTCGGCCCGTGCTGTGTCTTGACCCCGGACACATAAGGGTATTAGCAATCCCTTGAGCACGCGCAAATTATAAAAAAAAAGCAAGGGCTGGATAAGTGCCGAGGAGGTGAAGCGTAGTTTCTTCCTCCTCCTAGTCTCTACAGCTTCTGGAGTAGTCGTTGTGGGGGCACCCATTCTTCTAGCTGGATACCGAGAAGGCAGTGGCCAGTGATAATGCCCACTACGTTTCTTATTAAATTCCTGTTTAGTGTTAGGAGTGTATGTGTAACAGCTAGTGTATGTATAAAACTTCAAAACTTATCCCCACATCATAATCAAACAGTTAGAAATCCTCCATGGGCACTACAACACACATCTGTTGAGCAAGACTGGACACGTTACAACGATCGACAGCATGTTCGGAAACGAATGCCTAGTGACATGTGCATGCTGTCTGTTGTGACTCACAACTTGTGAGGCATTATGGAAGGGCCATGCAAACGTGAGAAAGTAAAATTTGTACATATTTAACTAAGAAACGAATCCTTAAGAGATGCAAAGCAGTTGGTTTATTATAACCATTATAATGGTAAAAGCGTGAAAGAAATGGCCGAGATGTTTGGTTTATCTAAGAAAACCATTTACAATATAATTAACCGAGAAGAACGTGAAAATCAGTTAGAAAATATTGCCTAAAAAGTTATCGGACAGAAATTAGCGCTGTTCACGAAGAAAAGTGATAGAAAACTCTCAAATATCCATTCGATCTTTGTCCAGAGAACTAAACTAAGAATGTGGTGTACAAGTTTAACACGAAACTGTAAGGCAAGTGCTGATAAAGAATGAGTACTCATCAAGAGTTTTGACTCAAAATATATAAAATCGCTTCGCATTCGCTACAGAGTACACCATTCAACCGAACGAGTACTGGGATGATGTCATATTTCGTGATGAAACAAAAATAATGTTGTATTACAACGAGGGGCCTAATAGAGTGTGGCGCTAGCCTTTCAAATCGTTGCTTAACAAAACCATCATTCAAACCGTTAAATTTGGTAAGTTATCTGTTATTGTTTGGTGTGCATATCCAGCAAAGGCCCCAGAAGTACTTGAGCATTTTACAAACTCATTTGCTTGCTAGTGCCAACAATTTTGGTTTTAATGGCGGTATTAATAGCAGAAAACCAAAATTTAAGTTCTATCGATACGACCCGAAACACAAAGAACTTACGGTAAAGGATTGGCTGCTCTATAACTGCATCAATGTATTTGATATACCAGCTCAGAGCCCAGACCTTAGACCAATAGAGAATCTATGGGCACATTTGCAAAAGAAGGTGGCAAAAAGGAGCCCCAAAAATCGAAACCAGTTGAAACAGTACATCAATGAAGAATGGGCTAACATTCCAAGCAATTATGAGATGAAAAAGTTAATAGGATCAACGACAAAGCGGCTAAAGGCGATTATTGATGCTAAAGGTGGTCAAAAAAAAGGTGGTGTAAAGACTTTCTTGACTGTCAAATGTTTGCTCCTTTTGTTTTTTTGTTGTTGTTATTGTTAATTACCCTTTTAAATGTGAAGTGTTGCAATAAAAAAAATTGGTGACATAAAGTTTCTAGAAGTGCCTAATATTGAAGCGAGAAAGTAGAAATTGCTGTTTTTTTTTTACCTAGTGTAAGCAATTTCTTGACAAACTGTATTTCCGAAATGGATGAAGTAATGCAAATCTTAAATTGAGTCAGAGGGTGGGATGTTCTTTACAACTACTGTACAAATGCACTTTGTTATAGAAAATGTATAGTTGAGGAAGATTTTTAATGTTTAACGTATATATTCTTTGTTCTCTTTTATAGCAAAATTAGAAATGTATAAAATGTATTGTCAATCTGGTAGACGGCCATAGGCCAAGTCACAGTAGACTTAGATCATATAATAAAAATGCATTTAAAATTGAAATAAAAGTCATATAACTAAATTAACTTGTACAGTTGTGCCGTATTTTGGATAGTTGAATTTTTGTGAATGCCGACTTAAGGTCATTCGTGACGGTGATCAAGTCTTAATCCATTTATCTCGCAATCTTGTAATGCAGTTTATCAGCTTCTTTTGACTTCACAGGTTTACTGGTTTCCCATCTCTTGCGGAAAGATTAGGGGATCTTTGATTTTCTTCATAATTGAGCCTGGAAAAACGTTATAGAAAACAGTTGTCATAAATTTTAAGGGGCAAGAGAGGAAGAAGACTGCTAGGATCTTTGCCAATCGAGTCTCCCGGAATCTCTCTCTAAGTTCGTCGCCACCTGCGCAAGCAATCGAAGAAGATTGGAGGCGTTGTCAAGAAGCCATCAAAGATGCTGCCACTGATGTGCTGGGTTTTACGGCACCACCTAGAAAAAGCCCATGGTTTGACAACGAGTGTAGGCTGGCACATGCAGCGAAGCTGGAAGCCTACAAAGCAACGCTGCGTGAGCTCTACGAACAGAGACGAAGGGATGAGACCCGGCTTCTCAGAAGAAAGAAGAAAGAGCACGAGAAGCGCGCGATCGAGGAGATGGAGAGGTGCTACGGTAGGAACGATGTCCGAAAGTTTTACCAGAGGGTGAAACAGTTATCCAGTGGATATAAGGTTCGGACAGAAGCCTGCCGGGACGAGAATGGACAACTAGTAGTAGAGTCGCAGTCGATACTGAGAATTTGGAAGAACCACTTCTGCAGACTGCTAAACGGCGATGATGACACCAATACCGCTGTCAAGCAGAATGTTCCACTCAATATGGACGATGATCGACGAGAATTCCGTCCCCCCGACTTAGACGAGGTTAAGATAGCAATATCAAGACTGAAGTCTAACAAAGCTGCCGGTGCGGACGGACTGTCCGCTGAAATCTTTAAGGCAGCTGGAGATGATCTGGTTGGGCGTATGCACCAGCTCATCTGTAAGATATGGTCGGAGGAGGGCATGCCCGATGAGTGGAATCTCAGTATCGTTTGCCCGATCCATAAGAAAGGAGACCCCTTTGACTGCGCCAACTATATAGGGATAAGTCTCCTGAACATCGCCTACAAGATCTTCTCTGCCGTTTTGTGTACTCGCCTGAAGCCGTTTATAAATAACCTGATAGGTCCTTATCAGTGTGGCTTAAGGCCAGGGAAGTCCACCATCGACCAGATTTTCACACTAGCGCAGATCCTGGGAAATACCCAAGAAATGCAAATCGACACCCACCACCCTTCTGTCGATTTCAAGGCCGCATATGACAGCGTGCATTAGACGAGCTATACAACGCCATGACTAGTTTTGACATTCCTGCCAAGCTCGTCAGGTTGTGCAAGACGACGATGGAGAATTCTCGCTGCTCCATCAAGGTAGGAAGCGAACTCACCGAGACCTTCAATGTCAAAAAAGGGTTTAGACAAGGCGACGCACTGTCATGTGACTTTTTAAACATCATCCTGGGGAAGATCGTGCTAGACTCACACGCCAACACTAGAGGCACGATCTTCCAGAAGTCCGTACAACTGCTAGCACACGCGGATGACATTGACGTGATTGGCAGAACACAGCGAGCCGTCAATGAGGCGTTTGCTGGCATTGAGCCGAAAGCGGCTAAAATGGGTCTAGCGGTGAATGAGGGCAAAACGAAGTATATGCTGTCATCAAGAAAGGACACACAACATCGACGTCTTGGACAGAGCGTCACAATGGGCAGCTATAACTTCAAGGTAGTCAAGGACTTCGTCAGTAAATAATACAAACAACATCAGTACCGAGATCAAACGCAGAGTTACTCTTGCCAACCGCTGTTTCTATGGGCTCAAGAGGCAATTGAGTAGTAGAGCCATCTCTCGAAGGACCAAGCTGACTTTATACAAGACCTTGGTCATCCCAGTCCTGCTGTACGGCGCGGAGGCAAGGACAATCTCAAAAGCGGATGAGGAAGTCCTTGGTATCTTCGAGAGAAAAGCTCTGCGTGCGATCTTTGCGTTCACGGTTTTTGGAGGAGAAGATTCAACCACGAACTGTACGGGCTGTACAGCGACATGAGTCTAGTCAGGCGTCTTCGGATCCAACGCCTAAGATGGCTAGGCCATGTAGAGCGTATAGACAACTCAGCTCCGGCTCGGAGAGTCTTTGACTCCGAACCCGTGGGACAACGCAACAGAGGACGCCCGCGTTTAAGGTGGCGCAACCAGGTGGAGAAGGACCTCAACCAACTTGGCGTGCGACACTGGAGACAGCTAGCCAGAGACCGTGCTAGCTGGAGAGGCTTGCTGGTTGAGGCCCAGGTCCACCCCGGACTGTAGCGCCAAATGAAGAAGAAGAAGAGAGGAAGAAGTCGGGCATCGAATCCTATCTCGATAATAGCATATTTAGGGTTAAGCACGGAACTGAATACTCCGATTTTAAAGAGATCCGATGAGGAGTCCCTCAAGCTAGCGTCCTTGGCCCTGCATTGTACCTGTTGTACGCTAGCCCCCCAGAAGCCTTTCTCCATTTAGACAAAAAACGGGCTGTTACAAAATATAAATGCGGTACCGCTCATCTTCCACATAGCCCGTTCAACTGTGGATGGGCGACTCAACCACGACCGCTCCGTCGCACAACGAGCTGAGGAGGGTCTCCTCCGCTTCAGTACGGCGGTATCAAGGAGAGATGTTCGGGATGTTGCATCGCAACATCGAAAATTCTGGTGGCTGGGGAGAGAGGGAACTCCCTCGTCGAACCCTTTAGACCCGGGGTAGAAAGGGTAGCGCGTTCCCCCTTATGGGGAGCCGTCGGTCTCCGTCTTGCAGCGGATTTGATGAAAATCTATAAGCTGCAACCTATGGCCGACCTACATTGCCTAAGGTAGTTTTAAGGCAGTTGGAAGATGTAAATAAAAAAAAAAAAGGTAGTGTAGTATTTTAAGGTAGTGTGTAAGTTAGGTTATAAGTTTTAAGTAAATCCTGTTCAGTCATTAAGTTTTTTTTTCTCAATTTTTCTTAATAATAAGTTGTACAGATCATGAAATTATTCGTTAAATGCATGGATTTTTAGTTTAAGTCGAAAGACATAGGATAAGATTAAGTTTAGCTTAGAGTGCCCGCCTAGGGCCAGTAAGTTATATATATAGTAATTCTGTTCGTTCAACTAGTTTTAAGCATTTTTGTCTAGTATATAAGTTTTTATGAATTCCAAAATAAAAATGAAGTAAAATGAGGAAAATGACGCTAGAGACATACCTCAAACTGAGGGTACACTTGTGGCTACATTTGCGGATGACACAGCGATTTTAGCAACGGGAAGCTCAGTTGAGTCCTCAACTGAAAAACTGTAACGAGCTCTGGACAAAATAAAAGAAATGGTCAAAATGCTGGCGGAGCAATGCGCCGCCATGCAATGAGACCAAAATAACGCATATAAATTTGAAATATTGAAAATCTACCAGTTTTCTTTAATTTTGTACAAATACCGTGCGCTAATGAAACAAAATATCTTGGCATGACTCTCGATGCGAAACTCAAGTAGAAGGTCCAGGTGAAAAAGAAACGCGATGGGCTCGAACACCGGTATAGAGACCATATGTATGACCATATGTACTTGTTACTTGGAAGGCACTCCAAGTTAAGCATGTACAATAAACAGCTATTATACAAGCAAGTACTGAAGTCTCTATGGACTTACGGCATACAACTATGGGGTTGTCCCAAAACAAATAACAGAGAAAATTCAGTCCTTTCAAAATAAAAATATACGGGATGTTGTGAAAGCTTCCTGGTATCTCAGTAATTGTGATATACAAAGGGACCTAGGGATAACTACCGTGAACGAAGAAATAACAAACTACCCTCGAAAGCTAAGTATCAGACATCGTGGTTATTGTAACAATGCCGTCCTCCATACTTTGGACATGAGACGTATAGTACGCCGACTCCAACGTACGAGACCACTCGATTTGGCGCAATAGAAATAAGACCATCCTAACGATGGTCATCGCAGGTGATTTTACCGAAGGTCTACCTGCGACACGCGAAAATATCCTTAAATGTAAGCTCCTTGATAAGGAAACTTAGTTGTAGTAAAGAATAACCAAAAGGGAGGGGTTGGGTGATTTTAGTCAGTAAAAATCTGACACTCATAGTAGTCTTGTTGAAGATTTTCACCAACCCAAGTAACAAAAAAAAAACAAACTATGGAATTGACACCGAAATGCAGCATTCCCAGATTCACCACGGACCCAAACCAGAATTAGTTCAAACCCAAACCATGTATGTCCTACTGTCCTTCAATGTAAACAAACACAAGGAACATGCAGTAAAAACTCAAAACAAAATTTGACAGCATTTTGTTATGGTCGTGACCTCATGGGGATTCCTAATCGATGAACTATGTGTTGGAGTGTGAAGGTTTGCTTCATTCGAAGCATTCAATCATGACACCCTTAAACTCGTAATTCCACTAATTATCGGTACCCTTAAAATCTCAAACGAATGCAATCATTTTCCAATTCGAATTGTGACCTCAAATGGAATCACCACAAGGGACTAAGAGGAACCCAAACAACCATTGGAGAAATAAATAAACAAATAGTTTCTTTGTATAAAAATATTTTCATTTGAATTTAAGTAATCTCTTATAAAATTTAAAGCTTTTCTTTATCACATAACATCAATATTAGTACTCTAGCAATTAGTCTATAAGCATTTAGCAATCTTCTATTCTTATCACAATCCAATAGTCCTTAAAGCTGATCGTTAGTCTGGTTGGCAGGTCTCGCGTGTTGTCGCTGAAGCGGCAGTGCGCTGTTTAAGCCTGTGCCCACCGGTCGCCGAACTGGAGTTGCGGATACTGACTGTTGCTGTAGCAGTATGCGGGTTGAACTAAATCCTCATCGGCTTGTGGGACAATGCTCAGGACGGGCTGCAGGTTTGTGGTCCAGAAGAAAGTTCCGACTTCGGTGCGTGCAAATCGAACGGGCACATAAATGTCCTGCTCTTGGCACTTTTGCTGCTCCGACTCTTCCACGATGTAGTGCACCAATTTCTCGTTCGCCGAGTTATCTTCGATCTCGCTGTAGTGCACTTCTGCTTGGAGATTGCGCAAGTTCTCCAGCGACTCCAGGGAATCCTGTGTCGAAGTTTGCTTTGTCTTCTTCGTCTGCTTCTGCTGCTTCTTGAAGATCGCCTTCAGCGCCTTCTTGATGCTATACGAAGCCGACTTCTTGGATGCGGTTACGATTTTCTGTTGTTCCGGCATTGCGATACACATTTTTAAAAGATTGTACGTAATAATTTTTGTTCTTTCAAAAGAAAACTGGAAGCACTTGGTGTGTTGTGTTTCGTATGAAGAACGAATTCAGAATGTCTGAAAACCCAACTGGCACTCGCTTTTATACTCTGGCCACGGTTCCGAAACGTACACACAGACGAACGAATACACACGCGGCTTAGCCATGCACACTCATGCAGCGGCATCGGTGCCGGAGTCGAGCGATAAGAAACCCCGAAAGTGAACACGCACACAGAACGAGCGAGAGAAAGAAGGAAATTGTGTAAAAGGATCACCCTTCGGGGGTGTAGTGCTGTGCCGTGCAGCGCAGTGAGTGTATCGGCGTTTCAAGTAGGCAGTGGAAAGTCCTATGCATAAAAAACGGCAGGTGTTTCGAAAACGATCTGCTGCGGCTTTCGGAACCCGCTGAGAGAAAGGGAGAGGCGCGTATATCAGATAACAGCGGTTGGGAGCAGGACGGGACTAGGGGATTTTTAAGTATACGGGTGTACACAAAATTTCCGTGGGAAAGTGAAGTTTTCTGGCATTCCCACGC
Organism: Eristalis intricaria; assembly: GCA_964034865.1. Lineage (NCBI taxonomy): Eukaryota > Metazoa > Arthropoda > Insecta > Diptera > Syrphidae > Eristalis > Eristalis intricaria. The sequence continues at coordinate 31,378,610 of OZ035873.1, forward strand.
ATCGGTGTTTTTATTCAGTGCATGTGCGTGAATGCGGCAGGATCTCAGGATACCAATATCTTGGGTTCCTTGTGTCTGTCTACAACAACAATTCTCGAGGAGTAATGTCATGCATTTTTGTGTTTTTTTTTTGTTGTGTGTTCCATTCTGTCCTCTTTTTGTTTTGTTTTTCAGGAAACTAAGGATATTCGGACGAATGTTTGCGTCGAAGTTTCCCACGTTCCGAGCGAGGATAGCCGCTGGTGAATGAAACCTTTTGTGAATGAAATTATCGTGTGTACGGCTTGCTTGGACAAACGGAAGCAACTATGTGGTACAATTTCAATATACGATACGGCCACGGGGAGCCGCTGCTGGTGGTGTTTGTGTGTTTTGGCGTCAGCACGTATATTTTTTTTCTTTTCTTGTTGGATCCTGCTTGTTGGTTGGATGGTGTTTTTTTTTTCCACTTGACTGCATGTGTGACATATTAATACGAAGGCCGATAATTGCATTTAAGAGAAATGCGATGGAAACACGAGGGATAAGGTACGGTTTACGTGGTGTAAGGTGTGGCAAGTTGGGTGTGTGCACTTGCCAGCGGTATCACGATGGCAGGAGACGTACGTGGGCAGATATGACTGAAGAGGTAATTTCTTTCTGCTTTGCACAGTCCACGTCGTCGGCCGGCGGTGACGGCGACGGTGACGGCGATGGCCTCATGGGCAGCACGAGTCGGTTAAACGATTAATTGGAAATCAGTGGTCAATAGCATGCGCGTTGGTCTCGCGATGGGACGATTGATGGGAGGAATACACTTTGGTGTATTGCCCTTTTGCTTTTTTTTTTCTGTTTTTTATACGATTCAGCAGAATTGACTCCGTCGATGGGTGACTTGTAATTAAGAGAGACTGCTTGGCACCTGTTGTTCGAATGCATTCGATAGAAACTTGTTGATGCATGCTCAGTGGAGTATGGCTTTTGTTTTGTAGTTCCACGCGACGTGGTTCATGAATGCAATTCAGTTTTTCTTGGATATCTGCTGTGGACGTATGAGCTAGTCTGAGTATATGCTGTGGTCAGCACTATCGATTTGACAAACCATGTGACCTTGATCAACACTGAACAGAGATCATATGCTAATTTATTATTTCCTATTTCAAATGCAGTTGACTCCCTACTGCTCAAATGTAATCACAGGAGTCTTTGATCACTTAGAGATCTTTGGTCGTTGTTTCAGTTTGCGTTGATGTAGAACGAATTCAAGAAGAAACTTCAACCACTAAAAACTTGGGCTGAACAGCGATATGACTTCCCAAATCGCAAACTGTACACTATGAAGTTTGCAAAGATGTGACTATAGTTCGGAGGACAAAAAGCCCACGACTGTACTCGTTCGGACACGTTGTATGCTTCAGCTCGGAGGATCTTCGAATAGGAGATTCCTGATTCAAGTTGGAAAACGAAATCCGTATTTGGATTGGATTTCTCTTGAATTGATTATGTATCATCCTGGAAACAAGAAGCAGAGATAAAATAGTCAACTTGGATGAAAAATGGCAGGCTCCCGAGCCCCGCCTTCTTATTCTGTGCACTGCACAGTGTTCTTCTTAATGACGATTCCACTGCTTGACTTCCCCGCAGGGGCTCTATTTATAACAGTGATAAGTCTAGAGGTCACATGCTAGCAGTACCCACGAAATCAGCAAAAGATCAAAACTTGACATCATGAGGAGTCAACTTTTTTTTATTGTTACGGCTTATTTGACAGTTCTCGGTTGTTTTAAAATTTATTTTGAAACCATGGTTCAATTCGAGAGCCTCAAACTGTACACATTGGCGAAGCCCGACATCGTTCCGAGAAAGTCAACATTTGGTGGGCTTTATGGGCCAGTGAATTTATTGGTCCATATTTTGCTTGAAAACTTGCTTGATGGTCAAAACGTTGCCGTCAACGATTAATTATACAGAAGGATGATTACTGACATTTTTGTACAACAGTTGAATATGGAGACCAACACGGGCTGATGTACTTCGAAGAGTATGTGAAAATCTCTCATTTACAGGCGCCAACTAAGTCCCCTGAAGGGAGGGTATATCGTCTTAGATCCCATATTTCACCAAGAGAGTATGACTACGCTGATAGAGGTTAAGTGCAGATGTTGTGCCTGTATTAGACGTCATTTCAACGAAATCCACTACAGATTAGTTCTTTTTCTTTATTTGGCTCTACAGTCCGGGGTGGACTGGGCCTCAACCAACAAGCCTCACCAACTGGCACGGTCTCTGGCTAGCTGTCTCTGGTCCTTCTCCACCTGGGTGCGCCACGCGGAGCGTACTCTGTTACGTAGTCCCACGGGTTCGAAGTCGAAGTCTCTTCGGGCCGGAGCTGAGTTGTCCATACGTTCTACATGGCCTAGACATCTTAGGCGTGGGATCCGAAAACTCCTGACTGAACCCATGTCGCTGTACAGCCCGTACAGTTCGTGGTTCAATTTTCTCCTCCAGAGACCGTCAACGCAAACAGGACCAAAGATCGCACGCAGAGCTTTTTTTTCGAAGAGACTCATCCGCTTTTGAGATTATCCATGCCTCCGCGCCGTACAGCAGGACTGGCATGATCAAGGTCTTGTATAAAGTCAGCTTGGTCCTCCGAGAGATGGCTCTACTACTCAATTGCCTCTTGAGCCCATTGAAACAGCGGTTGGCAAGAGTTACTCTGCGTTTGATCTCGGCACTGATGTTGCCGATGTAGACGAAGTCCTTGACTACCTTGAAGTTATAGCTGCCCATTGTGACGCTCTGTCCAAGACGTCGATGTTGTGTGTCCTTTCTTGATGACAGCATATACTTCGTTTTGCCCTCATTCACCGCTAGACCCATTTTAGCCGCTTCCGCCTCAATGCCAGCAAACGCCTCATTGACGGCTCAATGTGTTCTGCCAATCACGTCAATGTCATCCGCGTGTGCTAGCAGTTGTACGGACTTCTGGAAGATCGTGCCTCTAGTGTTGGCGTGTGAGTCTAGCACGATCTTCCCCAGGATGATGTTTCAAAAGTCACATGACAGTGCGTCGCCTTGTCTAAACCCTTTTTTGACATTGAAGGTCTCGATGAGTTCGCTTCCTACCTTGATGGAGCAGCGAGAATTCTCCATCGTCATCCTGCACAACCAGCCGGGTTTGGCAGGAATGTCAAAGCTAGACATGGCGTTGCATAGCTTGTCCCTATGCACGCTGTCATATGCGGCCTTGAAATCGACGAATTGGTGGTGGGTGTCGATCTGCATCTCTTGGGTCTTTTCCAGGATCTGCCGTCGTGTGAAAATCTGGTCGATGGTGGACTTCCCTGCCCTGAAGCCACATATAGACCTATCAGGTTATTTATAAACGGCTTCAGGCGAATACACAAAAAGGCAGAGAAGATCTTGTAAGCGATGTTCAGGAGACTTATCCCTCGGTAGTTGGCACAGTCAAAGGGGTTTCCTTTCATACAGAAGTACATTTTCAGAAGAACATTTAGACTTTTAGAAAAAAAAAAAAACTTATGATTAGAAATTTCTGGAATTTATAACAATGTGGCTGACTACTGGGGGGACTGGCTTTACATGCCATCACCCTACTGAGCGTTGAAACAACGCCATTCAACAGCTTTCGCAAAGCTGATGCGACGTCTACGTCACGAGTTCACCTCCGTCTCCACGCAAAAACCGACAAATTCCAACGCCAGACAAGGGGTATGAATGAAAGCCACCCCAGAAGTACTCCGAAAAAGCTTGTCACACTGAAATCGAGATTCCTTCATTGATGCCAGCGGAGCACGCAATCATCACTCAGACACTACCCTCCAATCTAAGACTAGAATCGAACACGCCAGGAAATCTTTAACTCGTCGCCAATCGAAATCCTCCGATACACATTTTTTTCTCCCGATTTTTCTCAATCTTTCCATTTTTTTTCCTGAATCCTCCCGATTAACTATGAAATATTTCTGGCATCACTAGGTGTACCTCAAACAAATAAAATAAAAAAATACAACTTCCCAAAAAATGTTGCAACTTAAAATGACACCACTTGTTTGATGGCGCTGTATTGAGTGTCGGATTGGACATGTGTAAGCGGAGTTGGGTGGCATTCGATTGAGTGGCTTATTGAAGGCCCCTTTGGTGTGCCAAACCAAATCGAATCCTATTGGCATTCTCTTTGTTCTGGAAGGTGACAGATTTTACGAAAGATCATGAACAAGTCGTTGAACTGCAGGTTTCTGCCTTCGTAAAGCAACTCGGCCGAGAAAGCAGAAGACAGCAATTATCTCTCTGTATGTGTTTAATTTTCAAACAAGAAATAATGTAGAAGTTCAAAAAGCTGTAGAGTTATACTGTCGCTTTCGATGAAATTTCCAAATTGGAAAACGAATGACGTTGACCACCACATCCGGTCCGCAGACAATTTTGTCTATTTTCTAAACTTGAAGTTTTACTTGAAGAACTTCACTTTTATCGTCCAACAGGCTCTTTGCCCTGGAATTAAAGCTGTTAGAGCACCATTATGAAATGTGTGCTAACGCTAGAAAGACGGATAGGGTAATATGACCCTCAAAATGTGCTCCCTTCGCCTACTCCCCGCCAAAGGAAGTGAAGCAGACCAATTGAAAGAAAATCAAGACAATCCACCAACCAACCCATCCGCCAAAAACCAAAAGAATAACACCAAAAATTCGATTTCAATTATTTATAAGTTTTGTATTTTTGTTTCTTAATCGGTAAATCACATTTCTCTATCACAACCAGAACCTGGTAAATTAAAGCTTTTTTTTTCTATCACAGCACGATACGTCCTCGTTGCAGCAGACTGCCTACCAAGGGCGCCACAGTTTTTCGGTTGTCTTCTCGGAGGCAGCAGGCGAAGCAAGGGGACTCTCCATGTCGCTGTGGTAGCCCGATGAAGCTGGACTGACTGGTCCTGATGCGACGCTGACAGTCAACGGCTGACTGACGACAGCCTCTTGATGCTGGTACATGTCGTGAAGTCGATTGAATTGACTGCCAAGATGTGTCATCACCGCCTTGCCCAATTGGGGGCTCATGCCGCGGGTTGAAGCGAGAACTCGTGATACCTCATTAGCCGCGTTCACGTAACCATTCCGGAAGCTGTCCACTGGCATTTGCCTCTTATGATCAGCCACCGATTTCATGTGACGGAGATGAATGATGGTCGCCTCGAGCATATCAGCCTTGTCCATGCGCAGAATTGCATCGTCCTTCTTCAGCTCGGCAACGATCAGCTTCATCGAGTCCAGGCACTTGTTGATTCTGGCACGACGTTGACGTTCCAACAAGGGTTTCTTCACTTTCAAGTAGTACTGGGTTTTTGTTACGTGCTCCATTTCGTATAATTTTTCGTTTTTCGTTTTTCGTCTCTTGACTGGATGTTCACTCAACGACTGTGAGAATGGGAATGATGTCCTTGCTCCTCGGCCGGGGCCCTTTTATACTTCGACCACGGCGTGTCCTGATGGTTGTTGTCTGTCTCTCTCGGTTTTACCTGCCCATGCAGGTTATCCTGTTCGCCTGCACGCAACCATCGGGTGAAAAATAGCAGATGGCTCACGTTGTATGGTGCAGAGCACCGGCAACAACAACAACAGCGGCAGCAGCAGCAGCACAGCAAACGAGAATCAACAGAATCGTGGGAACGGATTTTGAGGACTTGTGACTGGGAGCACTTTGGACGCACTTCAGCAACACCTTGTGTGTTTTCCCACGACTCACATCGAAAGGAGCTGACGGACGATAACTGGTCGGGCTGTGGGATCACATGAAAAGGCATCGGACACGCGTGGGCCTGAGGTGAATGCAATTGTATTGAATGTTGATATTTTTTCACTGATTAGTGCACCGTGAGTGAGATTGCTCGCAAAGGATGTCATGGGGCTTAGGGACTTGGCCGATCCCAGATGGTAATAGGCTTGCTGTGAAAATGCCACATCTTGTTAGTGGAGTAATTAGGTGATTTTTTGGATGCGGCGAGGCGTTATAGCTCGCACCGGAAGCTTGAGTGGCTTGCTCTTTGCAGCCACAGCATAGTTGAACTGACTGTTTAAGTCCTAGTGGGGATGATTCACTTTTATCGGTTAATATGGGTCAAATTGTATGGCAATGGAATTTTGTACATTGGTTGATGTTAGGGTTCGGTCATAGCTGCACTTGAGTAAGGGGTGGTAAGGCGATTGTTGTGGTCTGTGCAACTACAGCTCGTTGGAAAACAATCCCCGGTTATCTGGTGGAATGTTATGGGTAGGCTGGTAGAAGTAATAATAATAATAATATGGGAGCCTCCTAGCCTAGCTTCTCAGCAACCACTCTTGTTGTGCGTGCTATTGTTCTCTCACGAGTGGAAGGGACCTACAGTTTAATGCCGACTCCGAACGGCGAATTTGAGAAGCTTTTTCTAGACAGGAATACTCTTTGAGCATTGTCAGTGACTCGAAAGAGGTGGAACAGTGAATTATCAAAGGTGGTACATTCGGGTATCGAACCTGGCACCCTCTTCATAGGAGTCGACGCATTTACACACTACGCCACGGCGACCCACCCCAGTCTTTCGACTAATCCTATCTATTAATTTGAATGGTAAACATTAAGACGGAAATATATAAAATAAGACAAATTGGAGAAAAAACCCTTATTTACAGAACGGGGTTTTGTAAAACTGTATATACTAACCTTAAAATACAATTAAACTAAGCTTATAAACTAACTAAAGTAGCTGCATATTTACTATTCACGATCTGATAAGTTCCCTTCCTCACGTACGTCACGTAGATCAGGCAAAAAGATCGAGGAAATCACTACTCTCACGCAGGGTGACTTCGATTCATTCATGAGAAGTTGCGATGACTGGAAGTTGAGTATCAACTTCCGGAAGTCGGAAACCATTCTGTTCAGGGCGCCGTTGTATAAGGCCTCGGCGGACACGAAAAAGAATTGGCGACAGTTCTCAATCGTTGGAAGACACGGGGAACCATTGGCGCTAAGGACTGTAGTCAGATACCTGGGGATCTGGCTAGACTAGTATCTATATTTTAACAAGCATGTAGATGCTGCTCTGGCCAGAGCCCGAGGAGCTTTCGCCCTTACAAAGAGACTGTTTTACAACAGCCAACTCGATGCGAGGGTGAAGGTTATCTGCTACATGGCTCTCATCCGGCCAATGCTCACCTATGGCTTTCCCGTGTGGTTCAACGTGAGTGCAAGCTTGAATGAAAAGATTCGGTTGTTCGATAGGGCTTGTCTTAAGGCTTGCCTTCATCTTTATCGAACCCCAGAGTCCCAGTACATAAAATTTTACTCCAATGAGATCTTAAACAACTGGGCAAACCTGATAAGAGTGGACCATTTTCTGTTGAAGTTGATTCGAGGTCATACTGCTAGAGCAATGAACTTGGTCAATAACTTGATCTCGGGGGCTTACTACCCCAATTCACAATACCACGAAAGGGTACGCCATAGTGGCTTCGTCCCCCCAGAGGCTTTTCTCCATTTAGATAAGTACGGCCTGTTACAAGATATGAATGCGGTACCGCTCATTTTTCACATCGCCAGATCGACTGTGGATGGGCGACTCAACCACGACCGTTCCGTCACACAACTAGCTGAGGAAGCCTTCTCCGGTTCAGTATGGCGGTCTCAAGCCGGGATATACGGGATGTTGTAACGCAACATGGAATATTCTGGTGGTTGGGGAGCGAAGGAACTCCCTCGTCGAACCCTTAAGACCCGGGCTAGAGAGGGTAGTACGGGATCCCCTCATGGGGAGTCAGTCAATGTATGGCAGCGGATTAATTAGGGTAGTTTCTTATGTTTTTTCTGAATCGGCTTCACAGTAGCGAGAATACTCAATCCAAGCGAATAATCTCCTTCGCCACTACGATTCCAGCAAGCGCTCTTGTGATGTCTGTTCGAGCTCGATTAAGGAGATTAATTGCTTTGTTTGAGTTGCGAATTGGCTGCTGTACCCACTCGGTAGATTCAATTATGTGAACTATCAATGCTTGGAAATGTACCTCAACTCAAAACTATTGAAAGTGCGTAGAAGAACACACATCCACTCAGCAAGTGACTAGTGAACAATCACTCACTGCCATTGGGTGTTAACCAAATGTGTTTCTATGGGATTCAGGTAATGGCAATAATTGCTAGCTTCTACAGTACCCTCGCGGCTTGTACGTGGAATCGTTCTATAACGAGTGGGGGGAAGCTACACTTTTATCCACAGATATACCTTTTGAATGTTGTCAGTGACAGAGGAGAAACCATGAATTGCTTGGTCCGAGGACTGAACTTAGAACCAACCGCGTAGGGTTGGATGCACCTATCCACTAAGTCACTGCGATTAAGCTCATATACTAGACAAAAACTGCTTAAGCTGATTAAACGAACTGTGTTTATAAGCCACGTTTATAGTGATCTAGTTGACACAGAAGTTGTCTGCTAGTGGCGGTCGTGGAATTGGTAGGACGCTGGTCGTATAGAATGTTGACGCAGACAACAATCGCTGCACAAGGAGACCCCAATTCATGGAGGACTGCAGCGCGAATAAATAGTTGAAACCACAAAATGTAACATCAGTCCTTTGCCGAATAGTGAAGAGCTGCGACAATGAAGACATTTTTGGCCTCCTAACGCTTCGAAGCTACACGCCCCTTCATTCGTTTAGACTCCAAATAATTATGGGGTGTGAAGTTTGGTCATGAACGAATGCATAGTGATATCAATTCAGTCAAGAATGTTTACACACTCAAGTCAGTGTCATGACAAATGTTACTGCACTCCAATATAACAACGAAAATGCCAAGGAAGCTGATTTCGATTCCTTCATGGGATATTCCAACGATATTAACACACACACACATACAGCATGCACACAATAAGGACACGGAACGATGGTGCGCAGCGACAGTCCGATAAGATCCTTCTCATCCCAGGCACTTTGTGCTCCTTTCCCCTACCTGTGCACAGACCGTAGGAGTGGGGATTGCCGGAGCGGGTATATAAAGGGAAGGATCTCCGTTCAGGATCATCATTCAAACACGAGCAATCGTGAAGATAGCAACTCACAGTTCTTCCAAGACAAACATTGCATTCAAAATCAAACACAAAATGTGCGTAGAAATCAACAACACCACAATGGAATACAACAGCAACATCAAAGCCGACAGAAGGAAGATGTCGTACAGCATTAAGAAAGTCCTGAAGGCGATCTTCAAAAAGCACACATCCGAAAAGAAGATCGCAACACACGAAATCCGCAAGCAGCCATCATTGGAATCCCTGGAGTCTTTGGAGAACCAGCGCAACGCCGAGGCTGTAATCCAAAGTGAAAACGAAGCAAATGAGCGCATCTATGCCGCCTCATCGTGCAGCTCCAGCATCTCCTCCGAAGACCACTACGATCAAGCATCCGTCTACGTTCCAGTTCATTTTGCTCGCACCGCAAATGGTACCTTCTTCTGGACTGCCGCCTCTACCAGTGCTCCCGATGCCGACCTCATCGAACCACTGGACTGCTGCACAGACAATCAAATCGCAGTTCAACAATTTGGTGATCGCTGGGCTCAAGCTTAAGTCGATCTACGACTACTGAACGGGGTTACGGGGGGGTTGATGAATCACGATGTCTTCCAAGATTCATACTAAGAAGCTTTAATTTATGTAATAATGTGATATATAATTGTGATGTTTACAAATCTTTTACAAAATACGAAAAAAATTACAAACAAACCCAAAACTATTTCCTTTTATTCTCTTCAACTATTGGTATTCTCTCGTTTGTTGCTTATTCTTTGAACCGAAACACTTGTTGGAAAGGACCTTGCATTCAATGAACTTGTTTTGAGTCAATGAACTCGAACAAGTACTGCGCGTGTTTGTTGGATGGAACCGGAAGACACGCAATGCGTTGTTCAATGCATTCCAATTGGAAATGTAGATTTTTCTCACAGATGGCGTTGTGAGTCTTCGAACAGTTATGAGGTGTAGCCCACCTTCACCATGTCTCGTATCGTTTGCTATTGGAATGCAGAGAAACGGCATATGTTTAAATGTTTGCAATTGTTTGCTTTTGTTCTTAATCACAGATGAACGACAAACAAAGCCATTCATAACGCAGTGGGTGTCTATATGAAGGTTTTTTTTTTTTTTTTTTTTTTTTATTTCATTTTTATTATTCAATTCATAAAAAAAACTTACGTACTAGACAAAAATGCTTAAAACTAGTTAGACGAACAATGTTTTTATTTCTAACTTACTGGCCCTAGGCGAGCACTCTAAGCTAAACTTAATCTTAATTTATGTCTTTCGACCTAACCTAAAAGAGTGAAATGCAAATGGAAATTTAAAAAGAACAAGTTACTATTAAGAAAAAATTGGAAAACTTAATGACTGGACGGTTTTTATAAAAACTTACAAGCTACCTTACATTCTACCTTAAAATAAAACTTACAAGCCAACTTAAGCTAACCTACGTATATATGCATATACACATGTGTATACCCCTATACCCATGTGTATGCGCATATATCCTTAATATACACAATGTATACATGTATCGTCGTGTATACACATATACATTCTTGTTTTTTTTTTTTTTTTTTTTTTTTTTTTTTTTTTTTGTAGTTATATATATATATATATACATTTTACTTACAAACTACCTTAAAACTACCCTAAGATATATAAGTCGGCCGTAGGTTGCGGCTGATAGATTTCCATCTAATCCGCTGCAAGACAGAGACCGACTGCGCCCCATAAGGGTCTAAAGGGTTCGACGCTGGAGTTCCCTCGCTCCCCAGCCACCAGAAATGCTGGTGCTGCCTAGCAACATCCCTAATGTCCCGCCTGGATACTGCCGTGCTGAAACGGAGGAGACCCTCCTCAGCTCGTTGTGCGACGGAACGGTCGTGGTTGAGTCGCCCATCCACAGTCGATCTGGCGATGTGAAAAATGAGCGGTACCGCATTCATATCTTGTAACAGGCCGTACTTATCTAAATGGAGAAAAGCCTCTGGGGGAACGAAGCCGTTTTGGCGTACCCTTTCGTGGTATTTTGGATTGGGGTAGTAAGCCCCTGAGATCAAGTTATTGGACGAGTTCATCGCTCTAGCAGTATGACCTCGAATCAACTTCAACAGGAAATTGTCTACTCTTATCAGGTTTGCCCTGTTGTATAAGACCCCATTGGAATAGAATTTTATGTACTGGGACTCTGGAGTTCTATAAAGGCGAAGACAAGCCCTAAGGCAAGCCCTCTCGAACAACCGAATCTTTTCCATCAAGCTTGCACTCACGTTGAACCACACAGGACAGCCATAGGTGAGCATTGGCCGGATGAGGGCCATGTAGCAGATAACCTTCACCCTCGCATCGAGTTGGCTGTTGTAAAACAGTCTCTTTGTAAGGGCGAAAGCTCCTCGGGCTCTGGCCAGAGCAGCATCTACATGCTTGTTAAAATATAGATACTAGTCTAGCCAGATCCCCAGGTATCTGACTACCGTCCTTTGCGCCAGTGGTTCCCCGTGTCGTCCGACGATTGAGAACTTTCGCCAATTATTTTTCGTGTCCGCCGAGGCCTTATACAACGGCGTCCTGAACAGAATGGTTTCCGACTTCCGGAAGTTGATACTCAACTTCCAGTCATCGCAACTTCTCATGAATGAATCGAAGTCACTCTGCGTGAGAGTAGTGATTTCCTCGATCTTTTTGCCTGATCTGTACACGATCAAGTCATCGGCATACGCAATTGCATGAGGAAGAGATCTTAACAGATCGCTCAAGTAAATGTTGAACAGGATCGGCGAATTAACGGCACCCTGTTGGAGACCATTTTTAACCTCAAAAATACCTGTGGAGGTCACGTTACCATTCTTGACGACGAAGCGTCTGCCGGTAAGCATGTTACACAGTAGATACAGCAGTGGTTTGCTAATGCCTAGCCGATTGAGCTTGTAGAAAAGTCCTTCTAACCATACGGTGTCAAAGGCCTTTTCCAGGTCAATCAAGCAGGCACCCGTACATTGTTTCTGGCTCTTGTTCCATTGGATATCCGACACCAGTTTCGACGCGGCATGAATAGTGTCATGCCCCGCTTTGAAACCGAATTGGTTATCCGGAATTATATTTTTGTCCTTAGTCCAGTTGATCAGAACTCTATTTATCACTTTCTCGAATACCTTGCTGATATTCGGCAGGAGACTTATTGACCGGAGGTTGCATGGATTCGAAGAATCTTTTCCTCTCTTGGATATGGGTTGCACAATAGCCGTTTTCCAATGCTCCGGATAATGTGCATTATTCAGAGCATTGTTAAATAGGATTGTGTACATATTAACCACTTCCAGGGGGAGGTGTCTTAGCACAATGTTGGAGATCCCGTCGATTCCAACAGACTTTTTCTTCTTTAATGATTCGAAGACCGCTTGGAGTTCTGTCTTCGATATGAACGGGGGTTGAACCCCTTCGTCGGCGATGGCATTATCTGCCATGTTATCATCATTGAACACGACAAAGCCAGTGTTCTCAGATCGCCATTGTTGCATGTCTTCTCGAAGTTGAGAGTTGCTAGCCAGTACGCGGTTATCCAAGTCGTGGTTCGGGCGAACGCTCTCATTCACCTTGTACACTTCTTGGAAGACCGCGCCTAGTACCTCCATTTTTTCTTGCGGATCTTCGATCACAAAGAAGTTATCATCGAGTACGGCATTATCTGAAGTGATACCTGCTGTAGTCAGTATACGTTCGTTGTCCGTCGTTCTGGGAAGTTTAAGACACGGAAGATCGCTATTTTTGTTACGGAAGAATTTGTTTATTTGCGGGAACATGCTCGGGTTGTTAGATCTAACAGCCCGAATTTTATCATTCCAGTGAGAATTAACAGAAAGTCTGTAATTCTGGGCAATTAATGTCTGAATGTTCTTAATTAGCGATTTCAGTGTCCTAACTTCCTCACTACGTCTGTCAGTAAACCGCCTGTACAAGTTTTTTAATCTTGTTAGGAGTCTACTTTTTTGTTGGTGTAGTGCGTCAATTGTCGCATTGCGGTAAATGTCTTGGTTGTTTGTACGTATATACCGTGGTATCGTGCTGTCCATCGTTCGTTTGATTGTCTCGTCCAATTGAATTAGATACATGTCAATCTCTTCGTTTGACAGGTTTCTATTGGACGGTATGTGGAGCGCATTCGAAGAGAGTGCTCTTGTCATTTGTCTGGAGAAGCGTGTCCATCGAGCCTTATTGTAATTGTAAGGGTACGTTTGAACAAACTCTCCTAATTCCGCAATATCGTTAGGGATCTTGATTTCGGCACTGAGTCCGCAATGGTCACTGAGATACACGAATGTGTTCAAACAGTTTACCGTTTGTGCGTCTGTGTCTGTCAGCTGCAGTCTTGCGTCTAACAACAGGAGATCCAGATAAGAGCCGCTCCTGGGGAACGACGAGATCTCTGTTGCCTTCAAATCGAGTCTATACTCGACACTGTGCAAGCAGAACCAGCTGTAAAGCTGGTCCCCTCTATTGTTGGAAATTGTGTTTCCCCAATATCCATGTCGGGCATTTAAGTCCCCGGCCAAAATAAAATAGTTCTCCTCCGAGTCCAGCCTTAGGCATCGGAAGAGTGAATCGAGCTCTGATATAGTCGTTCTGGAACTAGGGTTGCCGGAGGAGTAGACCGACACCGCATACAACCTCCTTCCACTGCGGAGCGAAATGCGCACGATGCAGGCCTCCAGCTCCTGAAACCTTCGTACTTCACCACTATACACTACTTTATGTTTTATGTTATTTTTAATGAAGATCGCAACACCGCCTCCACCACTGGAATTGGGCCGGTCTCTTCTAATAACACTATAATTGCTGTGCTCCAGTATGCCTCTCCGAGTTAGCTTGGTTTCGCTAATCAGCATCAGCTCTGGGCTTTGGTCATCCAAAAGTTTATAGAGCTCGTTCTTTCGAGGGATCCCTATCAATGAATTTGCATTCACTGCAAGGATCTTGTAAGATAACTCGTTCGTCTGCGCAGCCATTAAAACGGTTGACGTGGTTGGTTCTGCAGTAGCGCCAGAATTTGGTCTACCCGCTCTTCTAACCGATCCATACGCCTTTCAATGGAGGATTTCCAATCCGGCGTTGGATCGTGTGCTCTTGGCACTGCAGGTTGCGGCACTACCTTCGGTAGTTGCTGCTTTTCCGTGCTCCTCGGGCCAGACGCCATTTGGGCGTAGGTCACTTGAGGGGTGACGGGTATGGCTGCCCCGAGTGGATTTTTCACTGGGGGCTGCTTCTGCAGAACCATTTTTGATTTTCGCTCTTGGAATTTAGGGCAACCCCGATAGTTAGCGGTGTGCCCCGCGTTCCCGCAGAGTACGCATTTGAGCTGACTCTTGTCAGCTGCTCCCTTTTGCCCCAGAGGACAATTCTCCGCACTGTGGTTCTCACTGCACTTTACGCATCGAGGCTGCATTTGGCAGTTCGACGCGGCGTGCCCGAACCTTTGGCAACGGAAGCATTGGGCAATGCCATCGCGCCTTCTTATGTTGTCCCACTCGCACTTGTGGTAATCTAAGAACTCAATTTTCTTTAGATTATCCACTTTGCTTGTGGATGTAACCTGCACAATATAAAAGGGTAATTTCCGCCCCTCTCTCTTTGCCTTCACTGTGGTGAAAGGCTTGACCCCGACGTACTCAATTCCCTCGCATACTTGCTCTTTGAGCAGTTGGAGGATCTTCTCCGGTTCGAGCGGGCAGTTAAGCTTTAACAGCCGAGACTGGCATTTTTCGCCTTTTGGAGTAAACGAAAAGAACTCCAACGTCGATCTCTTTAGGAATATTTTTAGAGTGTTGTAATCTTCCACTGTCTTGCAGTGGATTGCGTTCTTATTAACGCCTTTACATCTACTGATAAAAAAATTACCTGAGCCAACGGCCTCCTTACACATCTTGGCAGTTTGTTCAATATCCGCCTTGTAGATATTGATCGGCGGCACCTTTTCTTTCTTCTGCTGCTGTTGCGTTGCTGGTTGCTGCTGTTGAGTTGCTGATCGCTGCTGTTGTGTTGCTTCTTGGCGTCGCTGTTTCGTTGCCGGGCGCTTCATTGTTGCGGGTCGCTGATGTTGCTCAACCGCTGGCAGCTGTTGTGTTGCTGGCAGTTGTGCAGTTTCTGTCCGCTGTTGTTGTTGTTCAGCTGCTGGTTGTTGTTGTTGCACTGCAGCCTTTGGTTGTTGCTGCTTCTTTTTTTGTGGCGGCATAGTTGCCACTTGTTGTGGCTTTTTCTGCTGATCCAGCATTCTCCTCGCTGTTGTCTTAGCTTTCAGCTCTCTGATTTCATGCAGGAGTCGCTGAATTTTCCCCTGCATGTCGTCAACTAGCGTCTCCTTCATGCGAAGAACACGCTCAATTTCATCTTCCGTGTCGGAGGAGAGCGAGTCAAAGCTGTTGCTGCTGACAGCGAACAGTCCTTCCCCTCCATCCGACACGTACTGAACGGCATCCTCCTCAGATTCGGCTGCTGATGAACTAGCCGCCGCTTCACTCTGCTCTTCCCCTTGCATCCCATCGGGTGTTGCATTTGTGTTGCGGCGCTTCACATTCTTGGGAGAAGTCTTCTTTCTCCTCCTTTTTGTGCCTTCTTGGGCAACTGTTGACTGGTGGCTTGATTTTGCCACCGGTTGTTGTAGGTCATTGTCCGCTTCTAAGAGCGCGGACCGCTCGTTCGATTCCATTGTCTCCACTCCTCTTGTTATGTAAGTGATTAACACAATACGAGGATAAATGAAAAAAAAAAAGTCTTTTTGGATTTGCCGCCCCCACTGGGGCTCGAACCTGGGACCCGGCGAGTCTAGAGCACTGACTCTTTTTTTTTTTTTTTTTTTTTTTATTTTTTTTTTTAATGCAATTTTATTTGATCTATATTTCTTACTTGCTAGACAAAATTACTTAAAACTAGCTTAACTATCTTAAGAATTACAATTGTTCTTAATACTAACCTACTGACCCCATGCGGGTACTCTAAGCTAATCTAATCTATGTTATAAATGTGCCTTTCGGCTTAATCTACGTTTTTTTTTTTAGTCTTTAGTGACAATCTTTTATTTATTTATTGCTTTGCCAAGAAAACTTATAAAAAACTTGGCTAAACCTAACTACTTAACCTACCTTATACTAACTTACCCTAAAATAAAACTTAATACTATCTTAACTATGTCCGTAACAGTACGGACACGTGCACCAGGGCGTATATGTTGTGTATATGCATAACATATATAATTTATACGCCGTGATGCACCTTTTTTTTTTTGTTTTTGATTCATATATTGTTTTTTTTTGGTTTTGTTGTTTTATTAATTTTTTTTTGGATTTTTTGTTTTTTAATTTTTTTTTTTTTTTTTTGGATTTTTTTTTTTCTTAATATCTACCTTAGAAACTATGTAAGCTGGCCACTCTGGTCAACTACCTGATCCTGTGGAAAAGCTAGCGGTGGCGGAGGCTGGTTTTGGTGTAACCACCAGTAAAATTGCCGTTCTTTGGCAGACTCTTTCCTATCTCGAGCGGGGATCGCTCTACTGAACCGGAGGAGATCCTCGTGGGTGCGAACGACATCCGGTTCGTATTGAAGTCGCCTATCCACTGTTCGGCGTACGACATGGAAGATGATAGGACATCCTTGTGGATCCTGTATAAGGCCAATTGTGTCCAGATAGAGGAATGCTTCGGGAGGAATAAAGCCGTTAAGGCGCACCCTTTCATGGTACATACTATTGGGGTAGTAAGCCCCAAAGATCAGACTGTTGGACGAGGTCATAGCTCGTGCAGTGTGCCTTCTGATTAGTTTAATAATAAAATTATCTACCCTATTCACGTTTGCCTCGTTGTACAAGACCTCGTTAGGGTAGTACTTCTTGTACTCAGATTCGGGTGTGCGATACAGACGGAGACAGCTCCTAAGACACTGCCTTTCGAATACCCTCATCTTTTCCATCTGGGAAGGACTCACGTTGAACCACAATGGACAACCGTACACCATAATAGGCCGTACTAGGGCCATGTAGCAGATTACCTTCACTCTGGTATCAAGTTGGCTGCTGAAAAACAACCTTCTTGCCGCAGCAAAGGCTTTTCTGGCTTTCGTCAGAGCAATATCTATATGTTTGTCAAAATACAGATATTGATCCAGCCAAATGCCTAGGTATCTAACTACACTTTTTACAGCTAACGGCCGACCATGCGGGTCAACTATGCCGAACTTACGCCAGTTTTGGCGCGTATCCCGCGATGCCCTGTCCAACGGGGTCCGGAAAAGAATAGTTTCGCATTTCTGGAAGTTGATAAGCAACTTCCAGTCGTCGCAAAATCGCTGGATTTTCTCGAAGTCACGCTGCAACAAGATGTTTATTACCTCGACCTTCGGACCTGATCTGTACGCAACTAGGTCGTCGGCGTACGCAATTAAGTGCGGCATGGAACCTATAAGATCTGCAGTGAATATGGAAAACAGGATCGGGGAACCAATGGCCCCCTGTTGCAGACCGTTTTTAATGTTAAAGACCGTAGTGGAAGTTACGTCACCATTTTTCACAACGAACTTTCTACCTGTTATCATGTCATAGACCATGTATAGCAATGGTTTACTTATGCCAAGCCTGACCAACTTGAGGAAGAGGCCCTCTAACCAAACGGTGTCGAACGCCTTCTCCAAGTCAATCAGGCAGGCACCCGTGCACTGATTTTTGTTTTTATTCCATTGTATGTCGGACACCAGTTTTGACGCGGCATTAATGGTATCATGCCCCGCTCGGAATCCGAACTGGTTGTCCGGTATGATTTTCTTTTCATCAGCCCATTGCTTCAGAACTCGAATGACTATCTTTTCAAACACCTTGCTTATGCAGGGAAGAAGACTGATCGACCGAAGATTTGTCGGAATGGACTTATCTTTGTCCCGTTTAGGGATCGGTTGAACAACAGCTGTTTTCCAGTGCGTGGGGTAATGTGCATTACTCAGCGCATTGTTGAACAGGGTTGTGTACGTTTGGACCGCTTCGGGGGGAAGATGGCGAAGCACAATGTTCGGTATTCCATCGATTCCCACTGACTTTTTCTTCTTCAGCGAGTGGAAGATACCCTGGAGATCTTCTTGAGAAATCAAGATGTGATTCCCATCATTGGCGACGGCACTATGTGCCATGTTCTCGTCATTGAACCTGGTGAACCCTGGATTCTCTGATCGCCATTGACTTATCTCATTGCGGAGATAGAAGTGGTTTAGCAGGGCTCTGTTCTCCAGATCGTGATTCGGCCTACTAACCTCGTTGACCGTATACACTCTCTGGAACACTGCACCAATAGCTGTAACCTTCTCCTGGGGATCTTCCACCGCAAAGAAGTCATTGTCTAGCACTGCCTCATCTGGATCGATGCCAACTGAAGTCAGTAAGTGTTCGTTGTCTGTCGTCCTGGGAAGTCTTACGATTTGAATGTCGTTTTGATCTTTCCTCCGAAATATTTTATTTACTTGCGGGAACATACCCGGGTTGTTGGATCGTACAGCCCGGATTTTGTTGCCCCAGTGCAAGCTTATAGCCAAGCTATAGTTTATTCGAATTAACTGTTGGAGGTTCTTGATCTCCGACTTCAATGCTCTGACTTCCGCGTTTTGCGGATCTGTAAAACGCCTGTGCAAGAGTTTGAGTCTTGACAGCAGCCTACTTTTGTGCACGTGAAGTGCGTCGATGGTAGCATTTCGATAAACATCGGTGTTGTCGATTTGAACTACCTTCGGAATTGTTTTGTCCATCGTACGTTTGATTACGTCGTCCATTTGTATGAGGTACCTGTCAACCTCTTCGTTCGTCAGGTTTCTGTTTGTCGGCGGATTGATCCCACTCGAACGTAGTTCTGTGGATAAAGTCCTGGAGAAGCGTGGCCAGCGGGCCTTATTATAATTATAAGGGTGCCTCTGGACATACTCTTCCAGTCCTTCCACCTCGTTCGGGAGCTGAATAACTGCGAAGAGCCCGCAGTGATCACTCTCGTACTCAACCGCAGTTAGACAGTTCCGTGTGCGTCTTTCCACGTCTAGTATAGTCAGTCGTTTGTCTATCAGCATCAGATCCAGATAGGACCCGCTTCTGGGATACGATGGCCTATCGGTTGCTAGCAAATCTAGCTTGAACTCAACATTGTGTTCTACCACCCAGTTATACAATGAGGTCCCCCTGGTGTTATGCACCACATTGCCCCACTCTATATGCCTAGAGTTCAAGTCCCCGGCTACGATATAGTAGTTCTCCTCCGAGCTCAGTCGAAGGCTAGTGAAAAGAGTATCGAGCTCTGAAATGAAATATTGGTTGATGCGTGACTTGTCAGTCGCATAGATAGCGATCACATATAGCCGCTTACCACCCCGAAGGGGGATGCGTGCGATACACGTTTCTATGGCCTGGAATCTCCGCACTTCACCGCTATACACGACCTTATGACAAAGGCCTTTTTTGATTAAGAGTGCGACTCCACCAGCTAGGTAGTTTCGGTCTCTTCTAATGATATTGTAATTTTTGTACCTGAGTGGGTGCGTCTGGCTTAGCTTAGTTTCGCAAACCATCAACACATCAGGATTATGGGTCTGCAACAAGTTACCGAAATTTAATTGACGTTCAGGGCGGATCAGTGAATTCACATTCACTGCTAGAATTTTCAGGTTGCAGGCTGCCTGCGCAGCCATTATACCGATGTTGCGTTTGGCTCTCCAAACAGCGTCGAATAGATGAGGTCTATTCGCGCTGCTTGTTCTTGTAATTGGTTTTGGAACTGGGTATGGAGTTGAGCGATCTGCCTCTGGATAGAGAGCAGGATCGTCTGCACATCCAAAGTTGCTTCTGGTTGCCTGGCCACTGGGACCTGGGTAACTTTCGGCACTGTCTGTTGAACCGGTCGCCCAGCCGATGCCACTTGGGCATAGGAGACTGCCGGTGTAACAGTGGTAGCTGGAGCACGAGGCACTGGTCTCGCTTCTACCATTTTTCCATTACGTTTGGCCTGTATAATTTTTCTTATTTCTTGGACCTTAGGACATCCCCGATAGTTTGCAGGGTGTCCGCTGGTCTTACAGAGCACGCACGTCAGTTTGCTCCTGTCCTCGACTTTATCGGTCCCTAAGGGACATTCCCCGCGATTGTGGGTTCCTGCGCATTTGACACAGCGAGACTGCATATTGCAGTTCGCCGCGGCATGCCCAAACCTCTGACAACGAACACACTGGAGTGTGTTCTTTGTCTTTTTTATTGTTTCCCATGTAACAGACAGAGTGCCTAAATGGGTAATTTTTTTTAGACTCTCTAGTTTGCTGTCTGGGGTGACCTGCACTAGGAAGAAAGGAAGTTTCCTATTCTCCCTTCTCGATGCCGCAGTGATGAAGGGCTTAACCCCTACGACCTGGACATCGTCGCTCTGCGCTTGGCGCAGAATAGCGAGGATCTCATCGGGATCAGTGTCGGGATCCACGTCCTTAAGGAGCATGGTCTGCACCTTTTCCCCTTTCGGAGTGTACGAGAAAAACTCGGCCTCCGACACCGCTAACCTTTCTTTCACTACGTGATAGTCTGCCATTGATAAGCAATGGACAGAGACACGTAGTGGACCCTTATACTTAATAAAGTAAGCATTTTTAGTGACCAACTTACATAGAATGTCAACGTCCTTCGTCTCCAGTCCGAAGACGTTGATTGGAGGGCATCTCTCTTTGTTGGTTGGTTGCTGCTTCTGCTGTGTTGTCTTCTGTTGATGTTGTTGTTGTTGCTGCTTTTCTGCTGCTTTCTGACGCTGTCCCTTTGGCAGCGGTTGGGACGTTCCGGGTTGTTGCTGCTTCTGCTGATGATGCGGTTGCTTCCCCTTGGTCTGCATCTGTTGTTGCTGCTTTGGCTGCTGCTGTTGTTGTTGCTGCTGCTGCTTTGGCTGCTGCTGTTGTTGTTGCTGCTGCTGCTTTTGTAGCTGCTGCTGTTTTTGTTGCTGCTGCTGCTTTGGCTGCTGCTGTTGTTGTTGCTGCTGCTGTTGTTGGGCAGCCTCTTTAGCTGCTCTCCTGGCCCTTAGTTTGGTTTGGAGGGCTCTGATGTGGGCGTCAAGCTCCTCCCTCTCTCGCTGGCTCTTTTCCAGCTGCTCCCGGTCCTCTTCATCTTCGTCTTCCGATTCCGAGGAAGTTAGTGCATGGAAGGGGTTCTCTCTACCGCTGTAGGAGAATCTGCCCTCCCCTTCTGTCGACTCGTATTCGACGTCGTCGACCATTTGTTGCTGCCTTCGGGCTGCTGCCGCTGTAGTTGTGGCTACAGTTGTTGTTGTTGTTGTTGTTGGTTTTTCTTCTGCTGTTGTGCTTGCGGCTTTTGCCGCAGTTTTCAGATCGCCTGATCCAAGGCTGGATCGTCGCTTCACGAGGTTAGGTTGAGGCTGAAGCTTCTTCCTCCTCTTCTTCCTCCCTTCTTCTTGTGTTGACTGGTGGTCTGATGTCCCAGCCACCGGTACAACATCACCCGATTTTTCGAGCTCGGGTCGCTCCACTGTCTCCATCTCACTTTGTTTTCACACTTGGTGTCTGTATTATTAATGTAATTGAAAAAAAAGATTTCACTTTTTCTTCGGGATTCGAACCCGGCACCGTGAAGTCACCGGCGAGCACTCTACCCCGAAGCTACCGATTCTTGTTAGATTACTGTAATCCTTTCCGCACTTGACACTTTACAATTTCCGCACTAAGTCGAGACACGTCTGCGCTCCTTGGAGGTCTGTGAACGACTGAGAGCACTGACTCTACCTGTCCGGCCACTGATAGTTATTCTGAAACAGCGTCCCTACGCTATATCACTACTTTTTCACTATTTGCTTTAATTGTTTGAAGTCGACACTCGCGAACTATCACTGCACTGCTCAGAGGTCTGTGAACGACTATCTATATGAAGGTCTATATATAGGTATGACAGTGTATTCATATAAGATCATGAAAGGGACTAACCATGATACACAGAATACAAGGTATCATACTCTTTATCTGTCAAACCGTGTGACGTCACCTGTATCCCTCGGTCATAAGAAGGTAAATTAAACCCCAATTGCAATTAAATTTTTGTGCAAGGATGATTTTATAATTAAAGTATATACAGATATGAAAGTGTTTTTATTTACATATTTACGTATTTATGAATAAGTTTTATTTCATTTTCTTTTTGTGTGCAGTTTATTTTGGAAGTTATTTTCGGAAATGGTTCTATTTTGAATTCTTATTCTAAGGTACATTTTACTTCTAAAAAAATGTTTTAATAATTTGCGGGCTTTAGAGGGCATGGGCCTGTGCATCCAGGGCAAAGTTGTTGACTGCTCTCAACTTGTGCGAGATGCCAGCAACGATCCCTGTTGAATGCACAGGACAAGTTGACATACAGCCTCCTCGCGGCGCCCTCTGGATAGCCTTTAAAGCAACCGCTTAGAGGTGAACTAATGTATGCAGCGGCCGCCTTGTCCAGGGGTTTAAGTTTAAGTCTCCAGGTTCGGGGGTTGCGCGTGGGCTTAACTTTTCCACCGTGTAAAAAAAGAATACGGATGACCCTACTTCTGACGACCATGGACCACGAAATAAGGACAACGATTTTCGGTTTTGCACGTGGAATGTGAGGTCCCTGAATAGAGCACGTGCAGCCGATGAACTTGAGGAAGCCCTCGAAGCTTATTAGCTAGATATCATCGCCATTCAGGAGGTGCGGTGAGATGGGCCGGGTAAAAAGAGGATGAAAAATGCGATATTTACTTCGGCGATTGCTACAAAGAGCGAAGGCAGCGCTTGTTCGGAAGCGGGTTTGTTGTTCGAGGCAGACTTAGGCAAGAAGTCTTAAGCTTTAAATACATAAGCGAGCGCCTCATAACAATCCACATCAAGGCTACATTCGGCAACATCAGCCTGATCTGCGCCCACGCCCCAACGGAGGACAAAGATGACAACAGCATGGATGACTTCTATGATCTCCTAGAAAGGACATACGATCAATGCCCCAGCTACAACTCCAAGATCGTTCTAGGAGATTGCAATGCAAAGCTGGGCAAGGAAGACATCTTTGCTAGAGTCATCGGGAAGCACAGCCTGCACGACAACACGTCCGAGAACGGACTCAGGCTTTTGGACTTCGTTACCGGGCAAAACCTCTTTGTAGCCAGTACGCGGTTCCCTCACCTCAATATCCACAAAGGGACCTGGCGGTCTCCTGATCAATCAACCGTCAACCAGATTGATCACATTGTAATCGACGTCAGACACTCCTCCAGCGTTCTCGATGTCCGAACATTCCGAGGAGCCAACATCGACTGGGATCATTTCCTTGTTGTAGCCAAGGTATGAACACGGATATCGATAGGAAAACGGAGTAAAGCAAGCCCAAAACAGTTTGACGTCGGAAAGCTACAATCGCAATTGACCGCTAGCAACTTTGCCGATCGAGTCTCCCTAAAGCTCTCAGAGAGTCCAACCCTGCCAGGCGAAACAATCGACCAACAATGGAACCGTTGTCAAAACGCCATCAGAGAAGCTGCATCTGATGTGCTGCCACCCCAAAAAACCCCTGGTTTGACAACGAGTGCAGGCAGGCACATTCAGCGAAGCAAGCAGCATACAAGGCGACGCTGGACAGAAGGACCAGAGCGGTTCGTGAGATCTACGAACTTAAAAGAAGGGAAGACCACCGGCTTCTCAAAAAGAAAAAGAAAGAGCATGAGAAGTAGTAAATGATGGCAGTAATGATGTCCGAAAGTTCTACCAACGGGTAAAAGAACTATCCAATGGATACACAATTCGGACAGAAGCCTAGTAGTAGATTCGCAGTGGATACTGAGAACCTGGAAAGATCATTTCTGTAGACTGTTAAACGCCGCACAATTGACACAATTGACGATGGTCGACGAGAACTCCGTCCCCCGACCTAGACGAAGTCAAGATAGAGATATCGAGACTAAAGTCGAATAAAGCTGCTGGTGCAGACGGACTGTCTGGGAACTGTTTAAGGCAGCTGGAGATGAGATGGTAAGGTACATGCACCAACTCATCTGTACAATATGGTCGGAGGAAAGCATGCCCGACGAGTGGAATCTCAGTATCGTTTGTCCGATCCACAAGAAAGAAGACCCTTCAACTGCGCCAACTACCGAGGGATAAGTCTCCTCACCATCCCCTATAAGATCCTCTCTGCCGTTTTGTGTGAGCGGCTGAAACCATTCGTCAACAACCTGATATGTCCTTTCCAGTACTGTTTCAGTCCGGCGAAGTCCACCATTGACCAAATCTTCACATGACGGCAGATCCTGGAAAAAAACCCAAGAAATGTAGATCGATACCCACCGCCTATTCAAGGCCGCATATAACTATACAACGCCATGTCTATGTCTAGTTTTGACATTCCTGCCAAACTCGTCAGGTTGTGCAGGATGACGATGGAAAATTCTCGCTGCTCCATCAAGGTCGGTAACGAACTGACCGAGACCTTCAATGTCAAAAAAGGTTTTAGACAAGGCGACGCGCTGTCATGTGATTTCCTTAACATCATCCTGGAAAATATCCTGCAAGACTCACACGCCAACACTAGAGGCACGATCTTCCAGAAGTCCGTACAACTGCTAGCATACGCGGATGACATTGACGTGATTGGCAGAACACATTGAGCCGTCAATGAGGCGTTGGCTGGCATTGAGGCGGAGGCGGCTAAAATGGGTCTAGCGGTGAATGAGGTCAAAACGAAGTATATTCTGGCATCGAGAAAGGACACACAACATCGACGACCATAGGCACCTGTAACTTCGAGGTAGGGAAGGACTTCGTCTACATCGGCTCGCAAGTGAACAGTACGAACAAGACCAGTACCAAGATTAAACGCAGAACTACACTTGCCAATCACTGTTTCTACGGGCTCAAGAGGCAATTGAGTAGTAAAGTCCTCTCTCGAAGGACCAAGCTAACATTATATAACACCTTAATCATCCCTGTCCTGCTCTATGGTGCGGAGGCATGGACAATCTCAAAAGCGGATGAGGAAGTCCTTGGTGTCTTCGAGAGAAAAGTTCTGTGTTCAATCTTTGGTCCTGTTTGCGTTGATGTTTATTGGAGAAGAAGATTCAACCACGAACTGTACGGGCTGTACAGCGGCATGAGCCTAGTCAGGCGTCTACGGATTCAACGTCTAAGATGGCTGGGCCATGTAGAGCGCATGCTCCACTCCGAAGAGTCTTCGACTCCGAACCAGTGGGACGACGCAATAGAGGACGCCCACGGAACCGATGGCGCACCCAGGTGGGGAAGGACCTCAACCAACTTGGTGTGCGCAGTTGGAGACAGCTGGCAAAAGATCGTGCCGGCTGGAGAGGCTTGCTGGTTGAGGATTGTAGCGCCACCAGAAGAAGAAGAATAATTTGCGGGCTTAAAGTGGATTTTGAACTTTAGGCGTTGTTAAAGTGAAATTAAACATACTATTTATAACCCAGGCAGATACTCCAGGGCGTCGTATTTTATGTCGTCCATCCCATCTACTGCAACATCTTCAGCTGATATGTGGTCCTCATCAGCAACTTAATCTGAAAGAAGATCTGAAGTTAGGGTTTTACTTTCTTCAAGTACGCGGTCGTTTTCCGCCTGAAGATCGGCACCCATTTGCGTTTCTCTCAAAGTTTTCCGCCATTGATCTTTCATTCCTACAGACTGAATAGGTTCGTGGACGGTATTTGAACTCAAGTGACATTCGGACCACTTGCGTGTATGGCTGTACATTTGGATATCCAATCATCTAATGACCACTTTATCCTCGCTCCTCCTATGCTTGGTTTCCTCTTTTGTGTGGCGAAGAATATGATGTTCGTTGTATTGCACTCTTGTTGGAGCCTAGAGTTCTCGTGGGGCAATTTAACGACTTTTGAGCGCAATACTTCATTCTTCTTTTTAAGAGAGTCAAATTGCCAGTTGCCTTTTCAAATTGTTTCTTGCAACTCGAACTCTTTGGCCTAAAAGTGTGGAATTAGTTATGGTATTAAAGTGTGCATGTAAAAAGTTTAAACTTAACTGGTTAGTTCGGGAGGCCTATCTTGTGTCTCAAGCTCATCCACGTTATTAATTAATCGGCCTTCTTGACACTCAGCTTTATTATGCAGGATCTCAATTGTTTTCCCCTTTTTGTACCATAAGTAAGTTGCGGTGGCATAGACCGCATTTCTGTGCAATTTCGCATGGTTATAGACTTTTTGACTTTTTGGTGGGTCGCCGTGGCGTAGTGGGTTAGTGCGTCGACTCCTACGCAGAGGGTGCCAGGTTCGATACCCGAATTTACCACCTTTCATATCTCACGGCTCCACCTCTTTCGTGTCACTGACAATGCTCAAAGAGTATTTCCTGTCTACAAAAAGCTCCTCAACTTTGTCGTTCGGAGTCGGCATTGAACTGTAGGTCCCTTCCACGCGTGAGAGAACAATAGCACGCACAACACGAGTGGTAGCTGAGAAGCTAGGCCCTGGCCCTCTATGGGCTGTATATTATAGACTTTTTGAATTTTTATATACACTCATACTCATACAATTAAGTTACATATGCGATAAGGAAGTACTTGCAGTAGCAATTGCTATTGTTGCAATGAATGAACCTGAAATATGTTAAAACTGCTAAAGAGCAAGAAAATGGCTTATCGATTGATATGTCCAACAGTGGAGAGTATAACCTATAAAAACCCAAGCAAAGAGAATAAAGCGGAACGGCGGAAGTAAATGTGAGACAGCAGGTACTTCGTTATCGCATAAGCATGAGTGTTTATTATTTCTTAAAATCTTAATTCTAAAAATGTAAAAACCTGATTTTCAACTAGAATGTCGATGTTAGCGCTAAGAATGATGCCAGGATCATAATGACGAAGTTTATCATAAAGTATGATAAGCCAAATTTAAACACAAAAAAAGGGAACAAATAAAAAGGTGCAAAACTGGATACGTCCTCATGGTTTTTATTTTATACCCGCCGTTGTAGTTGTAGAATTTATTATTTTATATTTATATATATATTTAGAAAACAACTCTTAAAATTTGCAGTCTTGTGTAAATCGAGACTGCACTGTAGTTGGAAATTACAATTTATCCTCTTTCGATTTTATTTTATATGCTATTCCTTCCTATAAGTCTGGGCTCTCATCGCGTAACTTGTAAGACGCTCGTTGTTCAAACGCTTGTATAAATCGAATCGTCGTCAAAAGTTTGCTTCGTGTAACACTACAATGGAATCGTCCAGCCGTGTCGTCAATAGTTCAAATAGTAGGCAGATTGAGAACCTCTAAACAAGTTAAATGTCATATAGAAGAGGGAATCTAACCTGTCACTTTTAAAATTCGTTGATGTGTGCCTATTCATTTGAAATCCAAATTCGAAAACATGTAAGTATTAACTAGCTTTTTGTCAATTAATTGATTTATTAATTAACACACTAGGTCAGCGACGCAAAGGCAAATGGAAGTTCTCATTCATTTCATGGACGAACCTGAAATGGCCTGCAGAAATTCCAAAGTTGTTACCTGTCAGCCATTGGGAGCCACCTCCAGCTAGGACCTCCAAGGTAGCACCAAGTCTTAAAATTGGGGGAATATATGTTGACTGCGATCCGCTCCTTGGGTTTACCGTTTCCAGCACTAGTACAAACGCCTCCTTTAATAAGCGAAATCGTTGAATAAAACGAAAATGTAAAATCAAATTTAGCAAGTTTATTGTTTAAAAATAATAATATTTTTACCTTTTCGTAGAAAGTGAAAGAGGATCCTTCGATTTCTTCGTCATCGAAAAATAACATATTGTAATGCCGACGCTTTTTTCGATTTTTATTAAAAATTTCAATAACCAACCACGAAACGCTGAAACGATTGTAAAATAGCAATCGTTTAATCGTCGGCTTTTGACAGGTCAATGAGTTATACGAAGCAATAGTGAATCATCAAAAACGACGTCGATTAGACGATTCAATAAGCTTAGCGTTACACAAAGTAATACAATCGTCGAAACGACGTCGTCAGACGATCGTCGTCTGATGGGCGATGGGAGCCCTTGTTACTTACAAATTTTCTGAAATTTGAGGTTAAAAAAGAAATATTTAGTAAAATTTATTAGTTAACGAAGGCTGCGCGACAGTCCGAAGTCGGACCTGGGATTATCCTCTAGAGCACCATCTTGTTGCACATACACGCCTTAAGCTTTGGCTGGCTGATAGAAGAAAGTGACAGGGAAAAAATCAAAGGGCGGCTTGCCGAAGATTTATCATACATGACGCGGCTTAACGCTGAGGTGGGACTATTTTTCGTGGCGTCAAGATTGTGTTGACAAAAGCTAAATGGTGAAATGAACGATGCAGAACTAACACCCCGTGTTGTAGCAGATGAGAAACGTCTTTCTTTGACTTGAACGAGTGTCTGATTGTATTCTGAATTTAAGACATTCTTCATTATATTCATGTATTCCTGTGAAGCGCCCACTGAAACTAATTGAAACGAGTGGTTGCTGTGGAAGCTAGGCCCTGGCCCTCTACGGACTGTAGCGCCACCCATATTGTACGACTTTGTGTTCCACTCAATATGATAATTAGACAAGTTAGGAATGGGAATACATTTTACAACGTTTGTACGTATGTATACAACACAGTCCCAAAGTTTCTTTCGAACAGCTCACACGTCCGTCATTCCTCAGGAAGGACAAAATTAGTTTTGTTTTTTATTTTTTAAGGAAATCCATGAAATTGCATTCCTTCAAACCACACACGTGTACACGATTCTACAACAATTCGAAAGGTTTATTTCATAAATGACATTTATTATTGTTTTCGGTCAAGAGAATAACTAAGTTTACCTTCTCCATTGTTAACATTTTTCTCAGCCTTGGGCACATGCCTTGGAACCTGGCTTTTACTGCCTCACTGACAGTTAAATCTACGCAGAGCCAACACGTGCCACGTAATATACGACACTGGAGGTGAAGAAAACCGTTAAAGAAAAACATGATAAGCCATTAAGATGTCATTAAATTATTATGCAACGGTTGACAATGCCCAAGGTAATGTTGAAAAACTTGAGAGAATGTAAAGGAAATTCAGAGGAGTCAATTAAAGAGGAATGCGTACATTAAGATATTGCATGAAGACATGCATACATAGAAACACCCGAGTTGCGGTTTTATTTCATGATGTGCCTATGTATATTGGAAATGGATTGGAAATGATGATGCAAGGCTGAAGCACACGCTCGCGACAAGAGGAAATCTAGTTACTAAAGGGGAAGAGCTGGGATTTGAACCGGGGGAAAACTTCCGTATTCCACCTGATATAAGTTTTATAATTTGCGCGAGCTCAAGGGATTGCTAGTACCCTTATGTGTTCGGGATCAAGACACAGCACGGGCCGAAGGTATAGAGGGAGAAAGGGAGAGGAGGGACCTGTGCACATTAGTCTTAAATATCTGCGGGTTGTAGTCTGTGGGAAATATTAGTATGGGAAGAGCATTCCATATTCGTGCAGTGCGGCTGAAGAACGAGTCTCTGAATTTAACTGTGCGTCCGAAGGTAGGCTTAAGGCAGGGCATTCCTGGCTTAAGGCATTCCTGGCGCGACGAATATTGCGGGTGAATTCATGGAGAGGAGGAATGCAGTTGGCTAGCTCACTTGACCATCGTTTGTTGAAATAACGATAAAACACGGACACAGAAGAGACGGTACGTCGATGTTCGAGCGAGTCTAATGACTCTGCGATATTGCTGTATCCTATAAGTTTTATCGCTCGCTTTTGGATTCTATCAAGTAGGTGCAGTGTGGTCTTGGGGGCATCAGACCAGATATGAGCGTTATACTCAAGCTTGGGGCGGATGTACGCCTTATAAATTAAAGCCAAATCAGAAGGGGTGAAATATTTCTTGCATCGATTAAGAAAACCTAAACATTTCGCAGCATTTTTGGCGACCTCAAATATGTGATCGCTCCAACTAAGTGTTGCGTTGATACACATACCAAGGATGGAAAGTTTTCCGGTTTCATCGACACAAGGGCCATTCATGGATAGTGGCTGATTATGAAGGGTTCGCTTGAGTGACAGCAGACAGCATTGAGTTTTTGAAGCATTGAATTCCACTCTATTGTTTTTTCCCCACTTAATTATGCTGTCAAGATCGGAATTCAACGTGCTTAACATACGCTGCCGTTCCAATACTACGGCCGAAGGGCGGGGTCGTGGGTCTTGGAACGAATATGAAAGGCTAAGGGTGCTGTCATCAGCGAAGGAATGGATTGGATTAGAAGCAGCAGACAAGAGATCATTTATAAAAATGAGAAAGAGTGTCGGAGACAGAACTGAGCCTTGGGGAACACCAACATTTATTTGGTGGATATCAGACTTGAACCCATCCAAAACAACTTGAATTGAACGGTATAATAAAATAGGCACGCATTTTCGACAAGAGAGCTTGATGCCATACTCTGTCAAATGCTTTAGAAATATCAAGCGCAACGATCTTGCTTTCGCCTGCATTGTGCAAAGACTGGTTCCACTTTTCGGTATCAGATCACCAGTTGACCTGTCGCTGCGGGAATTCAAGATATTTCATAAGCTGACGATTTATCAGCGTTTCCATGACCTTAGAAGGAAGGGACGTAAGTGCTATGGGTCGGTACGAGGTGGGTGGCTGGACAAATGCTGTTTTCCATCTTCAGGGAAAGAGACCTAAAGAGTAGGATAGATGAAAATGTGGTTTTGCCAGCACAGAAGAACACCTCTTCAGAAGTATAGGGGGAATACCATCCGGGCCAGCGGATTTGTGCACGTTGAGATCTTTCAGTACTCTTGCAACTGTACGAGTGCGGAAGTGGATTTGTCCCATGACAAATTGGAATCTGGCAGTGTTGAGCTATCTGCAAAATGAGCCGCAAGCAGATTAGATTTGTCTAAAGAGCTGACCCCGAACCTAAGCTACATGTTTAATATTATTCTTAAGAGCGTAAGTCGTACTGCATATGAAAAATCTAAGACAGAAGCACAATCTTCGCAGCTCAGAGTGATATATAGCCAACTGAACTTCGACCTGAAGGAAAATACGTACTTTCAAAACCGTTTTACACTAAATATGATCAACGTAGTACGAAAATTAAGGGGTGAGCTTCTTCTTCTGGTGGCGCTACAGTCCGGCGTGGACCTCAACCAGCAAGCCTCTCCAGCCGGCACGATCTTTAGCCAGCTGTCTCCAACTGCGCACACCAAGTCGATTGAGGTCCTTCTGCAACTGGGTGCGCCATCGGTTCCGTGGGCGTCCTCTGTTGCGTTGTCCCACGGGTTCGGAGTCGAAGACTCTTCGGGCTGGAGCAGTGTTGTCCATGCGCTCCACATGCCCCAGCCATCTTAGGCGTTGAATCCGTAGACGCCTGACTAGGCTCATGCCGCTGTTCAGCCCGTACAGTTTGTGGTTGAATCTTCTTCTCCAATAACCATCAACGCAGACAGGACCAAAGATTTCTCTTGAAGAGACCAAGTGCTTCTTCATCCGCTTTTGAGATTGCCCATGCCTCCACACCATAAAGCAGGACAGGGATGATCAAGGTGTTATATAATGTCAACTTGGTCCTTCGAGAGAGGACTCTACTAATCAATTGATTCTTGAGACCAAAGAAACAGCGATTGGCAAAGTGTTGTTAGAACTGTTTACTTGCGAACCGAGGTAGACGAAGTCCCTCACTACCTCGAATTTATAGCTGCTTATGGTGAAGTTTTGGCCAAGTCGTCAATGTTGTGCGTCCTTTCTCGATGACAGCATACATTTCGTTTTGCTCTCGTTCACCGTTAAACGAGCGAAATTTTAAATTAACCAATTTCTTTAAAACAAAATTAATTGAAGCTATGAAATCTAAGATAAAAACTAGGAGTAGATACCCTATTATTTAAAATATATAAAAAAATCATTTGAGTAGTATTAGATATATTCTTGAAACTTAAAAAATTTGGCGGTATTTTAGTCTATTCAGAGGAACTTGTTTTATAATCGATAATCCGCGATGTACCTTACTTAAAATTGTGAATCAATTTATATATCGTTGTTATTAGAATATTTTATAAGAATAATAATTTTCTATAATTTATATAAAAATTAATATCAAATCAAGGTGTAGTTTATTTTTGATTATAAATGAGTTACAATAAAATTTATTTATGTGGATTTAAATATGAAAAATTTAATGAAATTGGATTTGATAGTAAAATTATAAAGATTGATTTTAGCTCTAAAATAAGTACATATCGCCCGTCGCTCTTGTTATTAAAATAAGATAAGTCGTAACATAGTAGATGTACTGGAAAGTGTATCTAGAATCAATTTAAAGGCTTATTAAGCAAAGTATTTCATTTACATTGAAAGGATTTTTGTGCAAATCAATATAAATTGATTAATAATTATTAATTAAAAAAAATAAGTCTTAAATTTAATTATAAAATTTAAAAGTTTTAGTATTTTATAAAAAAAATAATTTTAATAATTGCTTATTTGTATTGTAAAATAAAATTGAAATATAATGAAAAATTTTTACTTTAAAAGAAATGTTAATTTATTGTATCTTGTGTATCAGAGTATATTAAATAAAAAATATTTATATATTTTTCTCGATTTTAAAAGATTTAATAAGTTATATTTATTCTTATATCAAAAATGTTAATGTAATAAAATTATATTTAATAATTTATTAGAAATGTAATGTTATTCGTTTTTAAAGATATCTAGTTTCTTAAGAAATTAATTTAATTTAATATCCAAAATTAATTTATTTATTTATTTAATTAACTAATTTTTGGAAATTAATATTTTATGGGATAAGCTATAAAATAACTTTTTTTAAATAATAAATAACATTGTAGGTTATATATGTTTAAAAGTATCAATTTTTATTAAGTTTGTTATAAATTATTTTTTTTAATAAATTATTAATTATATTTTAAATTTTATTAAAAAATTTATTTAAATATTAAAAATAAAGAAATAATGATATAATTTGCCGCCTCCGCTTCAATACCAGCAAACGCTTCATTGACGGCTCGCTGTGTTCTGCCAATCACGTCAATGTCATCCGCGTATGCTAGCACTTGTACGGACTTTTGGAAGATCGTGCCTCTTGTGTTAGCGTGTGAGTTCTGCACCATCTTCTCAAGAAGAATGTTGAAAAAGTCACGTGACAGCGCGTCGCCTTGTCTAAAACCTTTTTTGACATTGAAGGTCTCGGTCAGTTCGCTTCCGGCCTTGATGGAGCAGCGAGAATTCCCCATCGTTATCCTGCACAACCTGACGAGT
Organism: Eristalis intricaria; assembly: GCA_964034865.1. Lineage (NCBI taxonomy): Eukaryota > Metazoa > Arthropoda > Insecta > Diptera > Syrphidae > Eristalis > Eristalis intricaria. Next base: position 31,411,983 of record OZ035873.1, read on the forward strand.
TTAACAGAGATTTCAAAACTAGACATGGCGTTGTATACCTTGTCCCTATGAACGCTGTCATATGCGGCCTTGAAATCGACGATTAGGTGGTGGGTGTCGATCTGCATTTCTTGGGTTATGTCCAGGATCTGCCGCAATGTGAAGATTTGGTCGATGCTGGACTTCCCCGGCCTGAAACCTCACTGATAAGGACGTATCAGGTTGTTGACGAATGATTTCAGGCGCTTATCAATCTTAATTACATTCCACATCGACCAGACCTTCCAATTCTATGCAACCTTTGTAACCGAAAGGAAAGAGAAGATATATACCACTTCATTGCCAGATGTCCAATCCTAAATGAGATACGCGCGATTTATTTTGGAGTAGCTTCGATGGAAATGAATGAAGTCCTGGACATTTGGAATCGAAAATTATGTTGGGAAATATTATACAAATACGCGTCAACTGCGCTGAGTTACAGAAAACGCATAATAGATGGAAATTTTTAATCAAACATAAATTGTTAATTTATTGAGCTTATAAAATGTCAATCTGGTAGACGGCCTTTGGTCAAACAATAAGTTTAATACTTAGGTTATACAATTAAAAATTGAAAATTATGTTATGACCAATAAAGTTCGCAGCTACTACTACTATGTGCCTATGTGACGCTGTCTCACAGATTATCATATTCCGTAATTTACTTGAAACGATGTCATTTAATTAGAACATTGATGATAGGGAATAGACCTAGATTCGGCAACTTTCTTACTATTCCATATTCGTCCGAATACTACAATCAGGGTTGCCGCTATACGGCATTATTAGCAATTTGACCCTTTTTTGACACCAAGAGACCGTGGCACGACTTTTTAAAAATACCTCCATTCTGCCACTTTTTATATTTTCTTGCGACTTTTGGAGACTATTTTGCAAGAGACATTCTTCCTTCTAACATTTTTCTTGAGTGGGGCAGAATCCGATCTATATCCTTTGTGGATTGTGACGAAAAGCCACAATATTTGAATTTAGTTTGACGAGGAAATATTTGAAATGGTGGGAAATGTGATTTCCCTGGATAAGTTAAGATCTGGACACGAAACGAGAGTAAGGTATGTTAACAATTATTTCCGAGCCTAAGGAACCATTTAAGCCTTTGGAAAAAATTAAATCTACTACTTTCGGACGCACTGTTAAATTCAGAGACTCGTTCTTCAGCCGCACTGCACGAATATGGAATGCTCTACCCATACTAATATTTCCCACAGACTACAACCAGCAGATATTTAAGACCAATGTGCACAGGTCCCTCCTCTCCCTTTCTCCCTCTATACCATCGGCCCGTGCTGTGTCTTGATCCCGGACACATAAGGGTATTAGCAATCCCTTGAGCACGCGCAAATTATAAAAAAAAATCTGTTCAAGAAAATAAGAAGACGCAACTAAAAGGCTGCACGCCTCCTAAGAATGATGAAACGTAGATAATATAGAAGTCAAACTGGTCTTTGCAAGCACTGAAGAACCAATTATTTTTTGGATGTCTAAGGTGGCAAAGCCACATGCAACCTATATGCAGACTTGGAAACTGCTCCAACTGTTCGTATGGTCGGTTTAGCTAAGGCTTCATTTGTTGATGTAGTTAGATTTCTATAACTCTTTATTTACAATTTAAGTTTAAGAAAAGCTAGTCGAACGTTTTTGTTCTACTTTAGCTAACCGTGGCGTATATGCTGTCATCAAGAAAGGTCATACCCGTCTTGGGCAGACCGTAACAATGGGCAGCTATAACTTCGAGGTAGTCAAGGACTTCGTCTACCTCGGCTCCGCAATAAACAGTACAAACAACACCAGTACCGAGATCAAACCCAAAGTAACTCCTGCCAACCGCTGTTTCTATGGGCTCAGGAAGCAATTGAGTAGCAGAGCCATCTCTCCAAGGACCAAGCTGACTTTATACAAGACCTTGATCATCCCAGTCCTGCTGTACGGCGCGGAGGCATGGACAATATCAAAAGCGAATGAGAAAGTCCTTGGTCTCTTCTAGAGGAAAGTTCTGCGTTCCATCTTTGGTCCTGTTTGCGTTGATGGTTATTGGAGAAGAAGGTTCACAAAGTACGGCATGTACAGCGACATGAGTCTAGTCAGACGTCTACGGATTCAACGCCTAAGATGGCTAGGCCATGTAGAGCGCATGGACAACACTGCTCCTCCCCGAAGAGTCTTCGACTCCTAGCCCGTGGTACAACGCAACAGAGGACGCCCACGGAACCGGTGGCGCACCCAGGTGGAGAAGGACCTCAACCAACTTGACGTGCGACACTGGAGACTAGCCAGAGACCGTGCTAGTTGGAGAGGCCTGTTGGTTAAGGCCCAGGACCACCCCGGACTGTAGCGAAACCAGAAGAAGAGACCGGTCGTGCATGCGACCCTATGGGGCTTGAGGTTTGTTTCGCACCAGAATATAAAGCTTGGATCTTTTGTTTTTAACAAAAAGTTTACTTCGGAGTCACCAATTTTAGTTGGGTGTTCTTGCAAGTGAGTCCCTTTGAAATAGAACGATGGCGTTTGGTAGCTAATTTTAAGATTATTTATTTTTGAGTATTTAATTTAAGGATCGTCTTCAACGGTGTCATCTTTAAAATTGAAATCATCTAGAATAAAATCCGTCCTACCTAGTGTATAGAGCGCCAAGTTTTTTCTTAGTTTTCTTGGCCAGTAAGTATTAAACAATAAAGTATGTCCTAAGGACAAAAAAAAAACAATAAATAACTTAATAATTTAGACGCCGAAAGGCAAATAGTCAGTTAGATTAGAATATTTTAGAGTACCCGCGAAGGGTCAGTAAGATAGAATTAAGAACATGAATTGTTATATATTAAGATAGATTTTTATGTCATTATTGTCTAGTAGTAAGTTGTCCCGAAATGAAATAAAAATGAAATAAAAAAAAAATCCGTCCTACCTACTTTCTCTCTCGCGCTTTTACATCTGAGGTCAGATAGCGCAGTAGTACATTAGTTGTAAATTTAGCGATGACATCGATTATCGAACACTACACCAGTCATGCAGCGATCTTAGTCTGATCGCCGTACTAACTTCTAACTGTCTGCCTATTAGTTTTATCGGCGGCAGGTTAGGGAGTGTCTTGAGTGTTTCGGAGGAGGTAGTCCTTGAGGCTCCGCTGATGCATGCGCACGCCATCCTTTACACTCTATCGAATTTGATTTTCTCTAACAAGGCTTAGGGGAAACACTATCGACAAAGCACCCACTGATCCAGAAGTCACGCTCTCGAACTCAATGCACACCATCTTCAGAGCGTGTTATTTCAGTCACTGTCCACTTTTGTGCTTCTCTTTGCAGTCGCAGCTGTGTTAAAGCTCGCCGCAGACATGTGGTTAACCTTGTTAAAGAAATCTTTTGCAATCCGTGTTATTAGGTTGCACAACTTCAATTGTAGCGTGTGCGAGGGCCAGACCACTCCGGCCATCGTGTGTCGCTAATAGCGAACTTTTGACTCCTGTTGTCCATAATTACTACACCACCGGTCGACAGTTGAAGGCTAACCGAGTGATAAAGACGAAATAAATCCAGTTATCGGATATGTCTACTCAATGCAGCGCCAATAGTAAAGCCCACTGCGCCCTGCGGCCAACTGGTACATCATTTCAAGTCTTCCTTCTCATCGCCTGTTGCTTATTTGTCTTGCCTCGGATCTGCTCGTGTCTGTTACAAAGCGCGCCGAACAATTGTACTCTCTCTCTCTGTACCGGAGCGTAATTTTAAGTTGTTGCTATAATTAAGCCTAAATCTGTTGGGTAGCACTGCAATTATAGGCGTTTCTGATCTGTATCCCTTCCAGCCGCGTCAGGTCGTCTGAACGAATTTCATTGTGCGTGCTGTGCACCGGAACACCAGGGTCTCTTGCAGCTTCAGTCTGTCTGGTAATAGCAGTTATTAAGTGTTGATTGTGATTAAATTAAAGTAAGTACCTAACTTATGCTCAAATCTGTTTTTCATTTATTTAATGATGCTTGGCTGTGTTTTGTGTTGGGGCATCTTGTTACGTTGACCGGATGCAACCGCCGCCGGATGTTTTATGGCACCAATTTATTGTGGCCTTCAGGTCTGAAGAACTAATGTGTGGAGTGCCCTTGATGTACTGCCACTCACTGAAAGACTTGTGAGTACCGAAGGACAGACATGCGTGAGAACTTCAAGTTTCGAGAGTGAACTTGCGCATGATACCCTCTTGGAATTTATTGACGTGAACAACGTGAACTTACGCACATAGGCAGGTGCCAATGGTCCTCGGTGAAAGTCATCCTTTGACTTGTTGAGCTGTGCTTGGTTGGGTTAGGTTAAGGCTGACTGAGAGCATGCAGGGGTTACACTTAGGCCAGAGAAGAGCCGTTCTGTTACCACGCGGATATAGTCGAACTCGATCCCACTCCACAGGCCAGTTGGTGTTTTTTACAAAGCGATGAAGATGACGCTAATTTTGCTTCGTTCGGGCAGAAGTTTAACAATGAAATGCCCAAACCAATGGAGTGAGTCAGAAAGCGAAAACGTCGATAAGAGTCTTGCTCTTTCCGATAAGGCTCTGACATAGACTCGAATTGAGAGTAGCCATCAGACCATAAATGATTGATGTGATTAAGCGTCAAGCTAAGTTAAATGTTGTTGATCGTTGATCTGTAGTTTCTGGTTCAGCAATTTATATGGTAATTGGATATTTAGATCTTTTAAGAAGACGCACGTGCTAACTCCTTCGCTCATCTTACGCTCCCATTCTTTTTTGCCGAAAGCTATACGATAAGCAAACCTGTCATCAAAAGTCTGGGATATTTACTGCGGTGAATTCAGCTTAAGGCGTGACTGACATGATAGTGTTCACTTGGATGTGAATTTGTTGGTCAAGCTAGGCAAAAAGGACTTAATCCTTCGTCAAGGATACCACTTCCAGATTAAGCCTTACGAGCTTACGCAGCTTTAAAATAGAGGCTTCTTAGCATACAGAGAATTCATTGTCATCCCCTACCCGAGTATACCCCCATAAACTGGGGTCCTGGTGAGGAATTAACAAATCTCTGCAGCCACAAATTAGGCGCTAGAGGTCTAGACTGATCTGTCTGTCGGTTGGGCGGACGGCTAACAACAACATAAATACCTTAATGGAAGAGCTAGAATTTTAATTAAGAAGTTTGTAGTAGAGGAGTTCCGGGCTAGAAGAAGGGAGGAGTAAACGCTTCTACGCCTGAAAAAAAGGTCTCTCACAGCCTCCCAGGTCAAGGATATCGAAGAGTCTAGTGACAAGCAGAAAATACTGGCCTTATATAAAAAAGCCAATAGTCGACTTCAGGCAAGAGGAAGCTGTTCGAACTGTGAGGGTAATTAAGTTACTAACCAGCACTTCCAACAGCTGCTTCACGGGCCTGACCAAAAGGTGGTAGGGAATCAAGAAATCCCAAATCCAGTCGATGAGGTAGTCTTCCCAACTAGCTTTGAAGAAGTCGGCACAGCCATTAAAAGGCTGAAGAACATCAAAGCCACAGGCTCAGATGCGTTACCATCGGAGCTTTTCAAAGCCGGTGGAGATGTTCTGGTAAGGAGCATGCGTCAGATCATCTGTAGGATTTGGGAGAGCGAAAGCATGCCCCATATGCCCCAACCACAAAAATCCGATCCCACGTCTTGCAAACAACTGTAGAGGTTCAACGTCGCTTACAAGATCCTGTCCATTGTACTGTGTGAACGTCTAAAGCCGTTTTGCACCGCACGGCACGTACCAGTGCGGCTTCCGGTCCGGCAAATCGACTATAGACCAAATCTTCACACTAAAGAAAACCCTAGATAAGGTCAGAGAGTTTCAAATCGATACACACCACCTCTTGATCGATTTTAAAGCCGCATACGACAGCATTCATCGCAAGGAGCTATTTGATGCGATGGCCCGGAAAAATTGGTCTGGTTGTGTCGTACAAAGTTTACAAATACGCGATGCACCATGCAATTCGGCTCTGGGACTTCCGAGCAGTTTGAAACCTGTCCCGGATTTCTCTGTCGGAGTGATTTCTACAATCTGGTACTTGAGAAGTCAGTCCAAATGTTGGGATACGCAGATGACATCGACGTCGTCGAGCGTTCCCAACGTGTCAACGTGGATAAAACAAAGTGTATGCTGTCGACCAAAAATTCACCCATCACACTCCACCTAGGACAAAATATTACAAGCGACAGCTACAATTTCGAGGTAGTAAAGGACTTTGTCTATCTCGGGGCAAATGAAGTCCACGAATGCCAGCTTAGTGGAGTTCCGACGTAGAACCCCTTTTGCCAACCGGTGTTAGTTCGGTTTGTCAAAACAACTGACGTCAAGACTCATGACTCGAAGGACCAAAATCATGCTCTAAAAATCTCTTTTTCTTTTGAGTCTATGGACCAAAAAGCTGGACGCTAAGTAAAACTGCAGAGCTGACTCTTGGTGCCTTCGAAAGAAAAATTCTACGTCGGTTGTATGGCCCCGTCTGCGAAGAAGGCAATTGGAGGAGAAGACACAGCCGCGAACTCTGCGATCTGTACTAGGATGTGGATGTAGTCCGGAAGGCAAAGATTCGTCGACTTCACTGGCTCGGCCCCATTGAGCGCATGGAAAACAATGCTTCAACTAAGGAGCCTTCGAATCCGAGCCTTCTGGTTCGAGAAGGAGAGGAAGACCGAACCTCCGATACAAAGACCAAGTCACCGCAGATGCAAGACAGCTTAGTCTTGATGACTGGAAGCAGCGGCCAGGACCATCATGGATGGAAGGCAGCTTTAACTCAGGCTCTGACCCTACAAAGGTCGTTAGCTGATAAGTAAGTAAAGTATTACTGTTTGCCCTATATTTAATTGATCTAGACGAATATTTAGGTGGTGGCATTTTATTCAGTGCAGCTAATATAAGACTGCTTCTGTATACGGATGACAACGTTATCATATTACATGATGTTAACACATTCCAGACAACGATAACGTGCTTAGAAGAAAATTATGGTGTTCAGAAACGGGGGAAGATTATCCTCTACAGGAAAGTGGGTGTTCAGAGGTATGAAGCTGTCATCGAGAAAGGACACACAACATCGACGACTCGGCCAGAACGTCACCATAGGCAGCTATAACTTCGAGGTAGTGAAGGAATACATTTACCTCGGCTCCCAAGTAAACAGGACGAACAGAATTGCTCTTGCCAATCGCTGTTTCTATGGACTCAAGAGGCAATTGAGAAGTGGAGCCATCTCTCGAAGGACCAAGCTGACTTTATACAAAAGCTTGATCATCCCTGTCCTGCTCTATGGTTCGGAGGCATGGGCAGCGGATGAGGAAGTCCTCGGTCCCTTCGAGAGAAAAGTTCTACGTGCGAACTTTGGTCCTGATTACGTTGATGGTTATTGGAGAAGAAGATTCAACGACAAACTGTCCGGGTCTATACACCGACATGAGCCTAGTCAGGCGTCTACGGAATCAATGGAAAGTAGAGCGCATGGATAACACTGCTCCAGCAAGAAGAGTATTAAAAGATTGATAAATTGAAGCGATACTTTTATTCTTCTTGAAAGGTCTTAACAGCTCAGCGAATGAAGAAGGAATAATAATAAATTACAATGAAAATAACGCTGCTAAGTTGTCAATTGAAATTTAGAAATTATAGCATACTACCATTCGATTTATATTCGCAAGTATATAAATAGACCAAACATTAGAAAACAATAACTACAGTGACTAATTCATATTGGTTGAAATATCGAAATGTTTACTTTAACAAAGAGTATTCGACTTCGAACCCGTGTTGCAACGCAATAGAGGAAACCCACGGAATCGATGGCGCACCCAGGCGGAGAAGGACATCAACCAACTTGGTTGGCATTAGCAACAACTACTACTTAGTATCAGGACGGTAGCGCCACTAGAAGAAAAAAAAAGACGAATTTCATGGAGAAAAACATTTTTTGAGCAAAAGAAATAATTAATCTTGGATCAGATTTTGATTTACAATGACGAGCTGGAAATCTGACGCGCTCTGATTGGCTTACTAAAGGAGAAGAGCTGTTGCAAAAGCTTAAGCAACAATTATGGCGATGTTTTCTACATAACACATCAAAGAGTGAAAATAGACCTTATAGCCATCTTGATTATTCGAAAAGTCAAACATACTTCACTGACCTTTAAAGTCTGGCTCTTGGCCTAAAGCCGCACTGGTATGGACCGACTAGGTTGTCGACGAAAGCTTTAGGCGTTTACACAACACGGCAGATAATATCATCTATGTGATGTCCAGAAGACTCAATTCATATCGGGCATGCTTTCCTCCGACAATATTTTTACAAATAAGTTGGTGCATGCTTTTTACCAAGTCATCGCCTCCCGCTTTGAAGAACCAGCTCCAGCAGCTTTGTTGGATTTCAGTTTCACACTTTATCCGGGTCGGGGATCGGGATTATTGATCTATAATGTTCCTTTTCAATCAGATTGAATGGTTCATGGTTCATTATGCCACTTGATTACGATTGTATGCTCCTGTGTTTTATAAAACAGGTGTTACGTTAACATTTATGAATGGTCTCGTTGTCTACAAAGTAAGTCTACAAGTGTCTACAAGTCAGCAACGCATAGATGACTCCAATGCAGCCGTATTTTTTTTTTGCGAAATTTGAAACTACAGTGGACTCTCCCTAAGTCGAACTATCTCTAACTCGAAATTTTTCGCCATATTTTACATACATTTCCCTCAATTTCCAATACAAAAACCTCTCTCTAAGTCGAAACTCGAACAAATTATGGCATCCCGTGACAATTCGACTTATGGGGAGTCCACTGTAATTCATTACATCTCTACTGTCTCAACTTAACAGTAAAATTAAATTAGGACCAAGGACACTACACCGCGGTACACCGGACACCGGACACCGGACACCGGCGATTTCCTTGAACTCGGTCCAACCTACTAACCTCATTTAAAAGATTGCCCAATCCAACAAGTGGTGTCATGCATTAGCAATACGCTACCTATCTTAACAAGATCTCCTCAGTAACGCATATCGTCTATAGATGAAGGTTCACGTCTGAAATAACCACACAATAGAAAAATGGTAAAACAAAAAAATCATCTCACAAAGCCAGCAAACTGAAGTGTGCATAAAAAATGAATCAGATACTTGCGGTCTGTTCGACGCAAAGAACCCGGATTTACCAAAAAAAAAACCACAAAGCAGTGCTTCACAGGCTAACGAGACAAAAAACCCAAAAATATAATTATAAGCCCCCAAGTAGTCTTCGTCTGCGAATCTACGAGCACGAAATAAATAAAACAAAGCCGATACATTACATCGGCACTCTGAAGTCACTAGAACTGATTGCAATCATCCTCGAGATCGACATGAGCTGTGTATCTACGTAGACATGTATCCATAATCAGAGAGAAGACAGAAGTTCAAAACCTCATGGATTCCATTCACTGAGTCATTGAGCATGAAAGCTAACGACAGTTGTCAATTGGCGCTGCGCCCGTGCCTGTGTGACTTTATTATACATATATCATTTCAACCATTCAGGCAGTAACCCAGCCCCACGCCGACACCACCACCACCACTACCATCGCATCCAATTCCAGCAGAGACCACACGAGCCATTTTTACAATCACCGTCAACATTTCTCAGCATCAGCACAACTGACAGCAACAGACAACGACAACGACAACGAGTGCCTTGCCCCAAACTTCACTCCAAAGATCACCAGATCAGTGATCCGTGCGGCGGAAATAGGGCAGCAAAGGGGGCTACCCCAGGCCAGAGCGGCAAGTAAGATTGCAATGCGAGGCAGAAACTGAACAAAAAAGAAAAGAAGAAATATCTATTCAGACCCCACTTTAACTGCTCGGCACGAGTTTGTTTCCCACGGTCTGAACGCGCGCGAGAGATCGCGTTGTGCGATTAGTGTTCGTGCGAGTGTTTACAAGGGGATCGCCGGAGGAGGAGTACCGACCAAATGAACGACCGCGCCAACCGAGCATGCGGCCGCGGCCGCGTCAGCGGCGCAGACTCGTTTTATTATTCGAATGCGGTGGTGATAAATTAATTCAGCAACGCGTTTTGGATCGGATTTAGATTGTGTGTGACCGACCACACTCTCTATGGGCATGATAGTCTAGTAGGAAATTATTAATGAGCCACTCCAGAGCGCTGCCGTAAATAGTAGCACAGTCAACACATACGCCATTCGGCCACAGAGTGCGGGCCCGACGAGCAGCCGGCGCAACTTAAGTAGTTGTTGACCTGCATGAATAGATTTAAATTCATGGGACTCTAACTCGTGGGGACGGCGGCAGCGACAGCGGCGCGTCGACGCGGCACGATGCGGCGCGGCATGGAGGGCGTCGCGGTCGCTCGTCGGCTCTGGCTCGTGAAAGGTTTCTAGGTTTCTCCCGACACGCCCCTTCTCGCGCATATTATTTTATATTTTCGCCACCACCACAAGCGCGTAATTAGATTCTCAGGTATTTCCCAAAGATTGATTTTTCTTTGAATTCAAATTGACTCGATGTCGCTGGTTCAATTAAAATTGAAGCACACGCTTGTGTGTGCGTCCATCCATCCATCCGTCCTTTGTGTCAGTCAGATGGAGGCGAGCTTTTGTTGTCTTCTTAATTGAGCTGGCGCACATGTGGGGTTCGAATCTGTTTTCTTTTTTTTTTTTTGCCTTGTCGTTTGGGGCCATTGTGATGGGTCTGATGATGCTTTTGTCCGATACCAGGAACCACCATCGACAAACATCCGTTCCGTGGATTCACCATGGCTGATTGGTGTCATAAAATTGAAACGCTTAAGTCGATGCCGCCGCCGCCGACGACGCTGTGCCTTTATTTTATTTCTTTTATGTCTTGCAAGACGGCGCTGCTGCTGATCGTGCCAGATATGAAATTGGTTAGATGAGGGCGCTGATTTAATTAGTTAGCAGACGAAATTCACTAGTAGCGAGAATGATACCCTTGCGAATCTTTGTATGTTAATTTGCTCAGACCGAAAACATGGACGGAATAATTTCGAAGATGACGATTGGATTGTGGCCGGGGGCTTAACGAAGAACAACTCATGGGAATGCGTGATAAATTAGAACTGGTTTACAAAGGCGCCGGCGTTCAACGAAACGAGGCGACACTTTGAAGTACCCAAAACATCAATTAGCTGGCTTTATCTCGTAAAAATTGTTAGATATGTCCATAGGACGTGCTATGTGTCGCATTTTGTGGTCTGAGCTCTCAAGGCAGTCTAAGTCGTGACAAAGTGGAAACGTTTAAGGTCGTTCAATGTTGCGGAAATACAATATGCTTATTCCTTTTTATTGACATTCATGCTTATTATGCAGGTAGGTTAACTGCTTGCTAGACATTACCGCCATTCGATGGGGCCGTAAACAAAAGTCTGGCATATTTAGTGCGGCGAATTCAGCTAAACGCGTGACAGACATGTGTGTGTTCACTTGGATGTGAATTTGTTGGTCATGGTAGGCATGAAACGATGCCACTTCCAGATTAAGTCTTTCTTAGCTTACGCCGGTTTAGAATGGAGGCTTCTTAGCATACAGAGCAAATTTCACTTTCATCCCCCACCCGAGTTTACCCCCATAAACTGGGGTCCTAGTGAGGAATTAACAAATCTCTGCAGCCACCAATTATAGGTCTAGACTGATCAGTCTGTCGGTTGGGCGGACGGCTAACAACAACAGAAATACCTTAATGGAAGAGCTATGTAGTAGAGGAGTTCCGGGGTAAAAAAAAGTAGAAAAAGCTTCTACGCCTGTTGGTTACTCGCAGCCTCCCAGCTCAAGGATGTTCAAGAGTTTAGCGACAAGCAGAAAATTTGGGGCTTTTGTGAAGAAGCCAGAAGCTCTCAGAATCTTCGAAATTGTAAGGGCAATCTAATTACTAACCAACAGCGAATAGAGGATGTGTTTAAGCAGCACTTCCAACAGCTGCCTGACCAGGAGGTGGAAGGGAATCAAGAAATCCCAAATCCAGTCGATGAGGTAGTCTTCCCAACTAGCTTTGAAGAAGTCGGCACAGCCATTAAAAGGCCGAAGAACAACAAAGCCACAGGCTCAGATGCCTTACCATCGGAGCTTTTCAAAGCCGGTGGAGATGCTCTGGTAAGGAGCATGCGTCAGATCATCTGTAGGATATGGGAGGACGAAAGCCTGCCCCATATGCCCCAACCACAAAAAGCCGATCCCACGCCTTGCAAACAACTGTAGAGGTATATCACTGCTCAAGGTCGCTTACAAGATCCTGTCCATTGTACTGTGTGAACGTCTAAAGCTGTTTTGCACCGCACGGCACGTACCAGTGCGGCTTCCGGTCCAGCAAATCGACTATAAACAAACTTTTCACACTGAGTAAAATCCTGGAGAAAACTAGCGCGTTTGAGATTGATGCCACCACCTCCCTCTTCATCGATTGACATTCATTGCAAAGAACTATTCGAATTGGTAGGATCATGGGAAAAACTGCTCATGTTATCTCCCACCACACAGTTCCGCGTTTGGAAAATCCTTTTTTGTTGGGATATGCAGATGACATCGACATCATCGCGCGTTCCCAACGTGCCGTTGTACCCAAGTGGGCCCTCATCGCGTAACTTTTCAGACGACTATCGTCGTCTTGATTCACTTCGGTGATATCGTCGATTATTTGCTTCATGTAAGACCATCAGTACCGTCTCGCCTATCGTTGCAGTTTGAGTGCTCTGAAAATAATATCTCTCATATAAAAATGACACCTGTGCTCTCATTTTTCTCAAATTTCACTAAGGCATTCTCATTTCAGTTTGCGACCAAAACTAGAACAAATGCGACCTATCACTTAAAAAATGTCTCAAAAGTGTAGAAATAGGTATCGCCAAAAATCAGTCGCCGAGACGATAGTTAATGTCAGTTTTCAGTCAACGCGAAGAAGGCAAAACGATATCTCTCAGACGCTATCGTTTTTTTATGCGTACATGAAGCGAAACTATCGTCGATACGCTAGCGCGAGACGATTGTCGCCTTACGCGATTAGAGCCCTGGTCTTAAGGACAAATAGGATAAAACGAAGTGTATGCTGTCGACCAAAAAACGAGCCACCACACACCACCTAGGACAAAATATTACAATCGACAGCTACAATTTCGAGGTAGTAAAGGACTTTGTCCATCTCGGGGCAAATGAAGTCAACGAATGCCAGCTTAGTGGCGATCCGACGTAGAACCCCTTTTGGCAGCCGGTGTTAGTTCGGTTTGTCAAAACAACTGGCGTCAAAACTCCTGACTCGAAGGACTAAGGTCATGCCCCACAAAACCCTTATTTTGCCAGTCCTGCTATATGGAGCTGAAAGCTGGAAACTAGGAAGCTGACTCTTGGTGTATGCGGATGTATGGCCCCGTCTGCGTGGACACAACTTCGAACTCTCCGAGCTGTACCAGGATGTGGATGTAATCTGGCATGCAAAAATCCGTCGACTGCACTGCGTCGGCCGAGCCTTCTGCTTCCAGACGGAGAGGAAGACCGAATCTCCGATACAACGACAAAGTCACCGCAGATGCAAGGCAGCTTAGTTTTTATGACTGGAAGCAGCGTTTCCAGGACCATCAGCGATGGAATGCAGCGATTGTTGAGGCTCTGACTCTCTTAAATGGCACAGAATATTTTTGATGTCTTCGAAAGATCTTTCGATTGCATAAGTACCAAGGTGCCAGCTAAGAGAATAATTTAATCAAAACCTCTTAGTTCGAGAAGAAGCGGAAGACCGAGGATTTGGTAGAAAGGCCACATGATGATCAAATGATCGTCCATAGCAAAAGGCAATGGTTGCTAAGGCTCAAACCGGACAGTCGATATAGGCGGGAAAGTAAACAAGTCCTTTAAATAATCGGGATGAAGCAAGCAGGGGTAACTTCTGTGCTCCAGAAAATACGTCAAGGTCGATCTAGAAAATTTCAGTGTAGAGTAAGGAAGGATATTCACCAGAGTCATCAGACAACTCTATCTGCCACTATCCTTTAAATCAACAGCGCACTCAATCATTGGGTTCACTTGACGGAATAATTATGTGACCAGAGTTTTCCTACACTTCAAAAGCCAAAATAAACTGGAGCTCCCTTGATTAGGTAAACCGTAGTGAGATGAGGCACATTGCGATCGAAATTAGATATTTCCTATTTGCTATTAATCCTGATGTTCTAACTTTCTATGAGCTAACATCGTCAAGGACTATGCGCTCTAATTTAGAAGTAGGATATCTAATCAACAACTGAGCCTACGGGGAGGATAACGGTTCGGCTTTAAGTATAATAATAATGGGTGCCGCTACAGCCCGTAGAGGGAAAGGGCTTAGCTTTTACAGCAACTACTCTTGTTGTGAGTATTATTGTTCTCTCACGAGTGGATGGGACCTACAGTTTTATGACGACTCCAGAGAAGCATTTTCCGAGACAGGAATAATATTTGAGCATTGCCAAAGACTCTGAAGAGGTGGAAGAGAAGCAAGTAGAGTGTAGATTCAAAATTTGTTTAAATTCTTATATCGTATTATTCTTATATATATTATTATCTCGAACAAAAGCATTAAATTTTATTTATTATTAAATTTTGGTGTTATTTTGAAGGGCATTCAGTCTCCATATACAGCTGTAACTGTGCTAAATCAACACCATTCACTGTGGGCTTTGCACTTCCCCAAGGGTGCGTCTTATCACCTGTCCTTTTCTTTGTTTATATGGAATGGATATTGAGTTGAGGGTAAGTCATCTTCTTTTTACGGATAACTTAGTTATTCTCTCATCTTCCCAGACGGAACTCCACGCGCACTCTATTGGCTTGTGGCTGTATGTGCTGATATTGGGATGAAGGTTAACGTGGACAAATTAGAGGTTATGGTACTTTCCAGAACGCTTGTTCAATGCACTCAACATGTTAGTGGAGTCCCATTGTAGCAGGTGGAGAAGTTTGAGTATCTCGGGGTATTCTTCACGATTGATGGGAGGAGTAATACTGAACTTCACTGTGGGATTGGTCAAGTTGGGTCAATTTTGACATAGCTTGGGAGATCTCAGGGAGGCAAAGCTAGGTGCCAAAGCCAAGTTAGCATTTTTCAACTCAGTATTTGTTCGATCTCTCACCTATGGTCATGAAATTTCGGCATGACCGAAAGAATAAGATCGCGAATACAAGCCGATGAGATGAGATTTCTTCATGCTGTTGCGGGAATTACTTGCGGAGATAGGGTGAGGAACACGATAGTGCGCGAGGAACTCAACGTTGAGTAGGTACTTCTTAGAACGGAATGAGCTATGCTTCGTTGGTTTGGTCAAGTAGCACGAATGTCCATGATGGCGATTCCATCAGGTAGGCGACAACTGGGCCGACCCAGGATGAGGAGGTTGAACCAAGTTCATAAACTCGCCAGGCTAAGCTTGGGTATAACTCCTGAGGAGTTAGAGTGGATGGCGGAGGATCGAGTTGCCTGAAGATCTCTCGTGGGTGCTTTACCAACGCGACCACTTTGGAAGATGACAATGATGATGCAATGGTTATACAAAGCCTTTAATCAATTGTTCCAAAATAGTCTCTATTTACTCTATAAAATCTGCATAAGTGCAAACAACAATTTAAGAATATGATGAATTAATAATTGTTTACCTTCCTCTCCTACCTCTTCTGTCTTCAATTTAGCGATTTTTCATGGTTCCAACAAGCTTCTTATTTATTTCAGGCTCCATTACATTCCACTCTGAAAGGATAGCTTTTTCCTCCTTTTAATCTCGTAGGTGCTGTATGCGACTTAAATAAGAAGATTGGGGTGTTTACGAAGTCGATTCGCGATGTCAAAAATGAGCCATTCCATCTTGCTGCTTTCATTAATATCCAAACTGCATCGAACTCGTCTGAATTTCTGGGTTCATTGTTTCGCTGCTCATTTGCCGCATTTCCTAGCTTAGAACCTTACACACACGTCTTTGATGTCATCTTGTCAAGCAAACAGCAACAGCTCAAGTTCCTCCTTCGTAGAAGTATGGTCACGAGTTCAAATTTATTGACATCCTGCATGGCAACAGTGTATTGTCTTCCAAAATTAGCCATCAAATGCTTGTCCCGGACAAAGTAAAATGAAACTAATAATTTGTTGGGAGTGTCCGTGGTTTCCTTCGGCAACCTTTGTACTCGCACATCGTTTGGCGAAATCTCAATAATATGAGAGAAGCAAACGATACAAAGTGCCAACAAGGGTGTTTAGGGAGTTGAAGATGTTTATGAACTGAGTTTGCAACAATCTTTCAAGGGTGATAACATTTTTTCAGAAGGACTGTAATTATGTTATATTAGGCATCATAAGCACATGATTGAAGCAATCAACAGGTGCTCCGGACACCATTTGTGTCTACACATTTTCAAAATTGGTTATAAGGCTTTAATCAAGTGTTTCAATACGTTGTATAATTAACGCCTTTATTCTTCAACGTCACTTAATTGAACACAATTTGAGGTCTGGAAACGATTTATGAATATATTAAAGTCGGACAATCAATGGGAGATCGAACTGCTCGCGGAATATTGCCGGTAGGAGCAGTGCTCTTGAGGAACCGAAAATGTGAAAAGTCATATAATTATATGGTTTTATTGAATTACAATAATTTATGTTGCTCATTCTTTAAACAAGCCTCAAAGAATGTGCAAAGGAAGGAGTCCACCTGAGACGTTGTGTTAGAGTCAAAAACTTGGATGAGCTCAATCGCTGAGGCTTCTTGAAATTGCTGTCCATTTTTGATGCAGTAACTGGTCGAAAACTCTTTAAGCGACCCATACACAGCAAAACTCGGTGTGGAACTTTGTCGATGAGCCAACTAAAAACGATGGGATCCAACTGGAGAAATTCGAATGAAAACTAAACCAAAGCTAAGCTTAAGCCTTAGCTGGTGGTTCACAGAGTCCAATGCTTTGCTAAAGTCAGTATGAATTGCAATAACTTGGAAACCCTCTTCAACAGCATTAAAAGCATAAGTCGTGAGCCAAGTTGGTTTTGCTGAACGATTTAAAACAATAACCGCTTTGGAACTCAGATATATGTTCTTTTATATGATAAACTAAGTTATCTTTTCCGATGCACTCGAACATTTTCGGAGTGGCAGATAATTTACAAAATTCCCGTGCAGTTTTCCACATTGTTTTTTAAACCGGACTTTATAAACCGATACCAAGTAATAGACATTCGAATCCCCGAAAAGAGTTCCAGAGAGGATCGACAAATTAAATATTTTTAGCAAGGATTTAGCAAGGGAATACTACAGCCGTAGTTTCGTAAAAATAATGTTGGAGTCCCATCAGCAACTGGTTTTGTATTACGTTTAAGTCTGCTCATACCGACTTAATGTCATTAATCTCCAAAGATGAGTGACCATTATCTATTTTGGACCTCAAACAAGGTTTGAAGCTGACAGGAGTAACTAGAGGGCAGAAAACTTGCTCAAAAAGTCTAGCAACCCGCTCAACAGAAGCCAAAGCACTAGTGAATTCTTCTTTTCTTTTTCGACGAGGTTATGATCCGAATTCTGGGAGTCATAACCCTCCCACTTTACTGCATCCCTACTGGTCCCCCTGTGGGGTTCGCCGATTCGACCTCAAGAAATATTGGCAGGCCTCCCTGTTTCGGATCACTTCTTTACTGCGTAAAAACAAATGCTGGTGTTTTTGCATTTGTGTAATCTAGGAGTTCTTAGGTCTGTCTTTCTTTCGCGCTTGCGTTTGTAAGTTGATTGATAAATGATCTCTCCTTTGTGAAGGCTTCCTGAACTTTCAGATCTCTGAACTTCTTATTCTATCGAGCTTTGTTACAACTGCTGTCAGGCGAAGCATTTTCATCTCAGTCGCCGTTAATTTGTTCTCATACTTTTTGTACGCTGTTCGATATTGTGAGCCGTATGTGAAAGAGTAGTAGAGCCTTTCTTTCGGCTTAGGGGGCATTTTTCGATCACAGAAGATGGCTGAGTTTTCGCGCCACTTCATCCAACCTACGCTTACGCTATGATTGATATCATCATTAAAGGTTCCTTCACTATCGATCATAGGTTCCAGATATTTGAACTTTTCGCCCTTCGCAACACTATTCCATTCAAATATATGTCTGGAATAGGCCTGAGTGAATCGGAGACTGAGCACAGGTAATCGGTATTTTTCTGGCTAATGTGGTACCCATTCCCCTCTAGTACGTCCATCCACATGTTTGATCATCACTTATGATGGCTCCATCGTAAGCAAAGAATAACTTATGCACTTTTTCCTTCAAGGACAACAATATCCAGCAAAGGACTTAAGACACTTCCCTGGTATACACCGACTTTGATTGGAAACTCCTCGGTGACTCCGGCAGGACATCTTACTATCTTCTTTGCTCCCTCGTTCATGTCCTCCATAATCTGTACTTAGGTTTCTGGAACTCCTCTTTTTCTTAGGGTCACCTAGATCAGATCTCTGGGTTGTCTATCACATGCTTTTTTAAAATCAAACAACAGCATTTGCAAATCCTTTAAGGTGTATATCGAGTCTTTTTAAAATATTTGTAAGGGTAGCGCAGTTGAACATCGCTTTGATTAATATAGGTCCAAAAGGAATTTGAATAATTTTTAATTTTGCAAGTTTCTGTTTTTCTTCAATGCGGATGAAACACACCAGGAAGACTATGCAACTCAGATCATCCTGTGTTTCCTTTTCTAGTGTCTTTAACCGCCTGCTATACCATTTTTGTATCGTTGTCTATTTTGATATTTTGATTTGTTTTAAATTTATTAAATGCATTTTTTATACCCATCTCAACTTTTGGTGCATTATCGTGAGTGATGTATGGTATATCTGTTTTCCTGTTTATAATTAAATGTATGTCATCACTGGATTATATTTATATTTATAATTATTTCAATATTTTCATGATATGCAATTTTATTGCCCTTACTATAACCGTTGACTTATTAGCTAAACAAAAAAAAAATCACAAAATTGTCGTATGGATCTATTAGAAGATCGGTAACTTGCCACTATTATAATTTCCGTTTTATTATATTTATATTTGCAAGCTATAAACCATGCATTATAATCGATTGATTTTTGTGTTATTTCATTTCCTACCTACTGATCTTTTACATAAATGGTAGTCTCTCCAGTTGATAATGAAACTGATACACATGATACTGCACTGTACCCATTTATTCATATTTCATTTTCGTCTCAATAAGAAGAAAAAAATGCATGCTCTTTGGTATCCGCTATTATTTCCAGCTCCTCAAAATGTTTCGTTAGGCCTCTAATATGAATATATATATGCCTTCGATTTCTTTTAGTAACCATGTTATAGGCATAGTTTCACTTCGGAAAGGTTTTCGCAGATGCTGCCTGTCGAGTTCCGTGTTAGTGTGGCTCCTCCCATTCAGATACTGGGCGTGATAGTAGCGTGTCAGCATAGCACTAAATCATTTGAAGGTTCGAGTCCAGTTCGGGCTAGATCTTGTTTTTTTCTTGCAAGCAATATTCCTTCGAGGAACGTACCGGAATGGGTAATCGGTAGCTTAGTTGGAGACTTAGGAGAAAATACGGGGATTAATCTCAGCTAATATCCAGGATGGCGGGTTGGGAGAAAGTAGGGATTGATTGAGGAGGGCAGTTTATGGAGAGCGAGATCACGGGTTAGACGTTTGGTGCGTGGTGTTGAAGGGACCTTTGGAGCGTAAAGGGAAAACGCCTGATCGAGAAACGGTTTACGGTCGCTGTGCGAACGAACAAAGAAAGTGATAAATTATAATTATATATATTTATACATATAAAATATATACACACAATTAGCATCGGGCTCAGTGATTTCGGCAAATTGTTTGTGTCGGTTTTTTTTTTTTCTTTTCCCTTTTTTTTTTCTTCTTTCCGGTCGAAAGCTAAGATAGTTTTCCTAGACGAGGAATATAATAAACGGAGAAATATTGGAAAACAAAGAAATAACGAATTACCGGACCCCAGAACGCGAACGCGTGTGTACGTCAAAGTCGGCGCCTATAGCTACATACAAACGTGCGGAAATCCAAGTGCAAATTTGAGCGCGGCGGGAGTCGTCAAAGCTACACCACATTGTAAAACCCGGTTATCGACTTTCGTGAGTGATACCTGTCGGAGAGTTCCTGTTCGTACGTCTTAGTTGCAAGTGCATCCACGTGGGAGATCACCAGTCAGCCGAAACAGCGGAACCAGCTGCCGTATAGAGCGATGCAGGGAGTCACCTACTAACCCTTCTTTTCGTAGTTCTTTAATAGCCAATGATTCGTAACACTCTTGATAGTGTATGTGTTTGTTAACTCCTCCCCTCTGGAGCGTCGTTAAGCCGGTATTGTATTCTCATTATATTATATTAGATTAAGCTGCAAGAGTTATCACACTAGTATTGTAATTTAGGGGACTTAAATATTGGTTGTGGGTGTAGCCGAGCGCGCTAAAGCGCTGATTTGAAGTTGTTGGTTTCCTTGTGTCGGTTATCGGTCGCCCAGGGGGACGTAGCTGCTGCAACTGGGTGAACTGCCAAGGTAAGGTGGTAGAGACAAGCGGGCTTTGTAGCTCGTCGCGGTTCGACGCTATAAGGCTTTCGAGGCATAGGGCTAATCGCGTGGCGCCCATTAATTTTTTTTATTTCTTGACCCACGGCTATTACTCCATCGACAAGTCGGCAACCCTTGTCCTCGAGGAGAAAACGACGGTAACAACCAATTCTATTCTTTTTCGACATACTCTGCTTGTTGTTGCATGTCCCTCGTCTAGTCCCAATTGGTTTTCGTTTACGCACATAGGTAGGTACGTAGGTAGTAAGTGGCTTAGATGCACTTAGGCCAAAGTAGGCCCAGTGTACTGCCACGTAGGTTTGTCTGAAAAGAAAGTGGATGGGCGGGTTACGACAACCAACCAGATCTGTCGATGATGTCTAAAAGCGATTTGATTGATGTCTCTCTCAGTTCGCTTAGATTATGGAAGAAGTAGTAGCCAAGAGTAGCTTTTCTAGATGAGGCAAGTGCCGGGCAGTTGCAGAGAAGGTGTTGCCCACTTTCTTCTTCTTCATCGTCTCGGCAATTTTTGCAGAAATCGTTAGAAATAGTCTTAGTTTTTCGTGTGTAGTCCTAAAAGGCAATGACTGGTGATTATTCACACTGCCGTGCTACCTTTGGGTATTTTTAATGATATCGGACTAACAGATCTTTTGGGGTCAACACCGGGTCAGATTTGTTTGGTAATTTGGCACGTATTGCATGTGTTCCATCTGGCATTGACTTCTAGTATGCTTTGGTTAGTGAGTTGTAACTTAAAGGGAGTTGAAGGAATACCTAAGTTACAGAAGGATCCGTCATCTGGCAGTGTTTTTTCGATTTTTGCGAGTTTATCAGCTTCGCAGTTTCCCATAATGTCTCTATGGCCCGGGACCCAACACAGGCGAAATCGAAGCATTTCGGATATCTCGTCAAGAGATGTGCGAAAGCTTATGACTATTTTTGAGTTTATAGGGAATGATGATTGCTGCCTGGCTATCCGTAAAGGTGCAGATATAACGGGCGGATATCCAGTTCCACATCAGCCAGGACAGGGTTTCGCTGTCCTTGCAAAACGCTGCAGTGGTTAGGTAGACGGATTGATTTATTGAGATTAAGATGTTCAGAGAAAATTCCAGTACCTACTCCTTTTTCAGTTTTGGATCCGTCTGTGTAGAAATGTGTGGCGTTACCGAATACCGAATGGTATATTGCCGCTATACCACAGGTCTCCTCCTCGAATGAGGGTTTTGAAGTTACGTAGGTTAGCTTAAGTTAGTTTGTAAGTTTTATTTTAAGGTTACAATCTACCTTAAGGTTACAATCTACCTTAAAATAAAACTTACAAACTAACTTAAGCTAACCTACGTAACTTCAAAACCCTAATTCGAGAAGGAGACCTGTGGTATTTAGGTTTAAGCTTGTAAGTTTAGCTTGTAAGTTTTAATATAAACCGTTCAGTCATTAAGTTTTCAAATTTGTTCTTAATAGTAAGTTGTTCTTTTTAAATTCTCATTTATATTTTACTCCGTAAGATTAGGTCGAAAGACATTGAATAAGGTTAAGTTTAGCTTAGAGTGCCCGCCTAGGGCCATGTAGTAACAATGTACGTAGAACTAGTTTTAAGCATTTTTGTCTAGTATATAAGTTGTTATGAATTCCACAATAAAAATTAATTAAAATGAAAAATGAGGGTTTTGAAGCTTTTCTCTGAGAAGTAAACAGGTGATGTGTAATCCAGATTAGTAGAGGCAAGTCTTTGTTCCATTAGGATTCTTGCATGTCCGGACGTGTAGTCTTGCCATTGGGAGCATGCTTTCAGTCAACAGTTGGTTGCTATCTGCTTTCCAAGAATATCTAGTGGGGGAAGGTTTAATATGGTTTCAAGTTCATCGGTGGGAGTCGTTCTCAAGGCTCCACTTATGCAGATGCATGCCTGTCCTTGTACCTTCCTTAGCATTTTTTGGGTGTGTGTCGACGTTAAGTATGGGCCATTATACTGTTACGCCATATAAGACGATGGGTCTGATCAGCGCGATGAAAAGCCTGTGTCTCAAGTGTGGTTGAAGACCCCATACCCATTTATACATTTTTTAATCCATCATTTTTACTTTCACTCTTCTTATGATTTTGTAAACAATTCAGACATGTTTCTTCAGATCTATTACAATCCACCGCTTTATGATTAAACCAAAATTTATGGCATCTCATAACATCAGTTCCATCAATTCCATCCCAACACAGATTAAATCACGAGTTGATTTAAATGACTCAGAATCTATTTCTATTACAGCACAGTAAGTGACTACATCATTTCCATTTTTTCAAAATATTTGATCAACTTTAGTTCAATATTTGATTGATTATACTTAAATTTTTGAATTATTTTCATTGTTTCTTAATTTCATATTTCCTATTACAATCCTGGGGTTTATTTTATTTTTAACTTGAATCTCATTTATTCTTTTCTATTAATTTTTTAATTTTATTCCTCATTGGCAACTTGACTCTCAGTTATAATTATTCCATTACGTGACCCTTCAATGATATTTATTCCATCGATATTTTCAGATTTTTGGATGCACTTTGTTGTTCGGCTCTTCTCTTGTCTTAGCGACTTTTTGCTTCTATTTGGGTTTTATTATTAATGGTAGCTTTTTTCTTTTAGGGGCACTTTCTTTTAGCAATTTCTGCAAATGACATTTGTTTTCCCGCCCTTGTATGTCAACAATTTTTTTAACTTCATTTTCTTCGGTGACGTTTTTCATTTTTAGTTCGTTGCTCATGTTTTCACAAAACTTTTGAAAGTTTCTGCCGCACTGCACATACTTTCATTTCTGTGATACTTTTTTTCATACATCTCTTGACTTTGTTTCAATTCGCATCTAACAGTACCCTTATTTCGCTCTAATTTTTTCTTAATGAATTTTGAAACTCTTCTTTGTTCTATTGTAAATACTGTGTGTTTTACTCTACAGTTTTTTGCATTTCCCATATTATCTACTTTGTTTATACAAAGCATACATTCATCGCATATGAATCTAATCATATTATCTGATGTTAAAATTCCACATATTCGTCCAATCCTGGACATTTAATGTTGGTATGAAATGTTTTACCGCACACTTCTTTACATCTATTTCCAGTTTCGCCACGAATTGTGAACACCTACGCAGAGGGTGCCAGGTTCGATGCCCGAATTTACCACGTTTTATATTTCACGGCTCCACCTCTTTCAAGTCACTGACAATGCTCAAAGAGTATTCCTGTCTAGAAAAAGCTTCTCAACTGTGCCGTTCGGAGTCGACATTAAACTGTAGGTCCCTTCCACTCGTGAAAGAACAATAGCACGCACAACACGAGTGGTTGCTGAGAAGCTAGGCCCTGGCTCTCTACGGGTTGTAGCGCCACCCATATTATATTATATTATAGGTCGACGCTGTATTTTGTGCTTGGCCATTGAATTGTGTGTGTTGAAAGCCAACGAACGTTTACAAGGACTAGACAAAGGTAGCAAACCCTTTTGGAACATCATTAAGATTATAAAGAAAAAGAAGACTTTTATTCCTCCCCTCAAAATAGGCAACTCTTTTCATCTTTCTTGCTCTGAAAAAGCAGATGCGCTAGCAACTAGCTTCCTTAACAACCATTCGATTGCCGTCAGTGGTATTACAGACCCGAATATTGAATCTTCTGTCCTATAATCAGTAGGTCTTATAGATTCATACTCCTTGTTTGAGAACTACCACCCAATTTCCTTTCGTGAACTTAAGGACATTATTTGCAGTCTGGAAAATCAACAGAACTCGACAAGATAAAAAATATATATCTTAAAAATCTCCCCTTAAGAAACTGGCGGAAATCTTCAACAACTGTCTTAGACTGGGATACTTCCCCAATATATGGAAAGTTGCCAAGATAATACCAATCCTTAAACCTGGCAAAGCTCCTGATTTACCCTGTAGCTACAGGCCGATTAGCCTACTAAGTTCGCTTAGCAAGTGTTTTGAAAAGTTGATTAGGAAGAGAATTGTTTCTTTTATTGATAGTAATGCGATCCTACTAACACAACAATTTGGATTCAGAGCATTTCATAGCACCACGCATCAAGTCCATCGTATCACAAACGATATTAAAAATCATTTCTCAGTGGGCAGAAGTACTGGCATGGTAGTCCTAGACATAGAAAAAGCATTCGATACCGTTTGGCATGAAGGACTGATACACAAGTTAATAAACTTTAAGTTTCCTTTATACTAAGTCAAAATTATAAAATCGTTCCTCACGTCCCGAAGCTTCAAGGTATTTATTAATCAAAGCTTCTCTGACAGTCAACATATTAAAGCCGGAGTCGCACAAGGATCCGTTATTGCACCAGTCTTATTTAATATATATACCTCTGATTTCCCCAACCTGAGAAATTGTAATATTGCCCTATTTGCTGACGATGCCTGCATTTATTCCTCAGATTCAATTGGTTTCAACATTGAAACTAATCTTCAATCAGGACTTAATGATCTCCTAGCGTATTGTGGCAACTGGAAACTTCACATAAATGATTCAAAGACTCAAGCTATCTTTTTTTACTCGTAAAAGAAAAGCTTGCTCACTTCCAAGCAACAACCTATCTATAAACGGTACTCAGGTTGAATGGAAATCAAACGTAAAATATCTTGGTATATATCTAGATAAAAAATTAACATTCGGTCTCCGTGTACAGGAAATAATAAGAAAAATTAATAACACGATTAGAATCCTCTACCCATTTATATGCAGAAAATCAAAACTTAATGACGACAACAAACTATTCATTTTTAAATCCATTTTTCAATCCATAATATTTTACGGCTCCCCTATATGGAGCAAGTGCGAGAACTGTCACATACGCAAACTACAAATTGCTTGAAATTGTCCTAAATCTTCCATGGTTTTTCTCTACAAGGGAACATCATAAATTTCAAGCTAATATAGAAACGATCACTACAAGATCTGAACGACTTTATCGACGCTATATAGACTGCTGTTTATCATCTGATAATGAATTGATTTCAAACTTAGCTAACATAACTTAAAGAAATAATATCTTCGTTATATACCTTTGATTATATCATTAATTTCTGTCTGTATTCACTTATTGATTTATTTATTTATTTATTTACTTATCTATTTATTTATTTATTATTTATTTATTTATTTACTTATTTATTTATTTACTTATTTATTTATTTATGTACTTATTCATTTATACATTTATTAATTTATTTATTTATTTATTTATTTGTATGTTTGTTAATTTATTTATTTATTTATGTATTTATTAATTTATTCACATATATATTAAATTGCTTGTGTTAAAATCAACTCATAACGGGACTTCTCTCTTACCCCGGCGAAATACACATTCTGCATTACTGCTACCGCATTTTATATTATTTTATCTTTTTATTTTTGTTTAATGAAGGTTTTTAGTGGCTTTTCCTTCACATCATCATATAACTATATAATATGTAAATACTTGATAGAATGTATAATTTTGTCGATGTAGGATTAAAACAATAATTAAATCTCTATATTTAAATATTGTAAATAACAAATTGTTAAGTTGATGCCACAATAAACAATAAACTGTCAACTGTCAATGCTCAAGGAGTATTCCTGTCTAGAAAAAGCTTCTCAACTGCGCCGTTCGGAGTCGGCATTAAGCTGTAGGTCCCTTCCACGCGTGAGAGAACAATAGCACGCCCAACACGAGTTGTTGCTGAGAAGTTAGGCCCTGGCCCTCTACTGGCTGTAGCGCCACCCATATTGTTAAATTATTATTATTATTATTTCAATTAACAATTGCTTATGATAAAATTAATTATGAGAGCTAATTCATAATCTTTTTTCCATTTTTAGCATGTACATCCGATTGCAACAGCGATGTAAATATGTTTGACATCTAAAGTCGGCATCGAAATTGACTGAACTACTGACTTTTTACAGACGATTATACAAAGAACTGTCAAAGGTTTCCGAAGGCAAAATACTAGGATGTAACCAGGTTTCCGTAATTACAATCACATCATAATCATTGTGTCTTGCGGACATAAACAGATCCACGTTATTATAGTAAACGTATAGGGGATGATCTTTTACTCGATATACGATACATGTAGATCAGTGCATTGTTCACTTGTGCCCATACTTACCATTGTACGTTTAGTTATATTGGGTTTGGCGCCCACTCGAGTGAATCGGCTACTGAAAGGGGCAGTAGGAGTGAGATCGATACAACTTTTATTATTGCCCGGATGATGGCTGTAGGCACAGAAAGAACAACATCAGCACCGACAGACGACAGCACCGGGAATTAAATCGACATCATTTTTCGAAACAATATTGACGAGTTCGACTATAGGTCCAAAAAAAACTCATTTCTGTCGAGAGTTACAGCACCAACTGGGAGATGTGACATACCTCCAACCACAGTAGCAGCACCGATAGTGGTACATTGCTTCGAAGATTGTACTTTTAGTTGAACAAACTTTTAGTAGCGGTAATACCACTCATTCGTGAAAGGGAAGACGAGGTTTAATTTCTGTCCCATATGAGTGTCGCGACACTTCAGAAAATTGCGAAGTAGACGGAATCGTCACTAGTTCTGTTGTCTTTCTAGCTGGGAATCTACCACCCATGCCTGTAGCTTGATGTTTGAAAACTGTTGATTGAAACAATTGATGACTGACAATTGATGCTTGAAACAATTGATTAAACCAATCATAGATGATCAATGATCACACAGCCTGATCAGAATAAGTGGGCCTACTCTCAGGACACTTATCGGGGTTATCACTGGGCACTGCGGCATTCAAACTCACGCCTTTAGAATGAACCTGCTCTACAACGATTCCTGCAGAAGTTGAAGACGAGGAAAAGAACTAAGGTATTCTGCACATTCTCAGAATTGTAGACTTCTTTAATAAGCTGGCCGAACTAACCAATATTAGTGCCAGCTGGATTGAGTACGATAGACTAGATCCATAGGACTGCTGCATGTTAGAGAGATTCTTTAAGTAATCAATCCCATTCATTTATTGATCAGGGGATACTAAATTGACCACGCTAGATGCTGACAAAAGACAAGTATTAAGGCAGATCTCTCCACGTAAGAAAATGTATACTGAATGTATATTGAATGAACGCATGTAGTTCTTTTATATTTGTCTGTCTTAAATACATTACTAATAAATATAAAAAATTACATTTAAATTTGTTTCTTGCAGTCCTGCTTGAACCTTAATTTTTGTTGAGAACGTACACAACCTTATGCTGTCTACTTACTTTTGTCAGTGACTGTAGATTCAAAGAGCTTTGTTTGGAATGATCTTACCTTAACCATATTTCTTCTCAGTAGCCAAATAGCCGTAAAATTCGATATATTTAGATCTATCTGTGTGCAGAGCTCCCTTTTTTTACTTTTACTTGTAAAATCAATAAGATCTTCGACTGAACTTCTTAAATTCTCGTGGTTTGCTATTTCTGTTTGTGTGTAATTGATCTGTTTGATTTACTATCTCGACCAACCTAATAAAAATAATAAAACTTGATATGTGTGATGGCGATAATAGTTGCTATCAGTACTCTCTATCCAAAGATTTGTAAAGCCAATTTGGATGTATCGGTGGCAACCTTCAGTTTACTTTCGAATAAAAACTAACATCCCACTAGCCTTGCTCTTAAGTGGGTGAGTGTGGCATTCACTTACAAAGTCTACCCGGATGTCCAATTTGAAACCCCACTAATGAGAATATTCCGATTTAATCAAACATCGACCCCTTGTCGGGGTTTCCGCTATTTCTTACAAAGACTCTTCGTGTCTAGACAAGGAATAATAAAGAAATGATTAGCAATCAATTTGTATCGTTTTGCTTGTAAGTAAATAAATAGGCTTGAAGGGCTGGCTTGACTAATCTGCATATATCTCGCGTTGCATAGGTCCGTCAGAAAGATAACAGTTCGTAGTAAAAATGTAGCATACTGGAAGACCACATGTCAAAAATGTCGTCTAGTCTCATCGTCAGGTTTCGATGGCCCAGGTGGGAAACATTGCACAAAAAGAGTTTGAGCCATTTAAACAAAATGATGATGACGAGTCATGTGATTTCTGTAACATCGTCCTGGAAAGGATCCTGCAAGACTCACACGCCAACACTAGAGGCACGATATTCCAGAAGTCCGTACAGTTGCTAGCATACGCGGATGACATTGCCGTGATTGGCAGAACACAGCGAACCGTCAATGAGGCTTTTGCTGGCATTGAAGCGGAAGCGGCTAAAATGGGTCTAGCGGTGAATGAGGGCAAAACGAAGTATATGCTGTCATCAAGAAAGGACACACAACATCGACGTCTTGGACAGAGCGTCACGATGGGCAGCTATAATTCGAGGTAGTCAAAGACTTCGTCTACCTCGGCAACATCAGTACCGAGATCAAACGCAGAGTAGCTCTTGCCAACCGCTGTTTCTATGGGCTCAAGCGGCAATTGAGTAGTAGAGGCACCTCTCGAAGGACCAAGCTGATTTTATACAAGACCTTGATCATCCCAGTCCTGCTGTACGGCGCGGAGGCATGGACAATCTCAAAAGCGGATACGGAAGTCCTTGGTCTCTTCGAGAAAAAAGCTCTGCGTGCGATCTTTGGTCCTGTTTGCGTTGACGGTTTCTGGAGGAGAAGATTCAACCACGAACTGCACGGACTGTACAGCGGCATGAGTCTAGTCAGGCGTCTTCGGATCCAACGCCTAAGATGGCTAAGAGGCCATGTAGGTAGTAGGGGCAACTTAGCTCCGGCCCGAAGAGTCTTCGACTCCGAACCCGTGGGACAACGCAACAGAGCACGCCCGCATTTAAGGTGGCGCACCCAGGTGGAGAAGGACCTCAACCAACTTGGCGTGCGACACTGGAGACAGCTAGCCAGAGACCGTGCTAGCTGGAGAGGCTTGTTGGTTGAGGCCCAGGTCCACCCCGGACCGTAGCGCCAAATAAAGAAAGAAGAAGAATGATGATGACGAGTTAGCGCCAAAGACCCCATGGACTCAATTTCAAGTTATGCTGAATGCCAACAAAATCGACCCACTTTTGAAGCGGATAGTGACTGGTGACGAAAAGTTAATCACTTGCGACGACGTGATGTAAAAGCAATCGAGTCAGCGCAATCGGTGGCCATGCCAGAATTGACGGCCAAGAAGGTCTTACTGTGTGTTTCCTCAGTTTCCATACCATGAGCTGATCTCTTAAGGCACAACTCTTAGTTCGGACCTGTACTGTCAACAATTTGACCGTCTGAAGGAAGCAATCGTTCAGAAGCTGCCAGCTTTGGCTCATATGAGAGACAGATGTGTTTCATCAGGACAGTGCCAGGCCAGGGTAAACACACCAACAGCCGATAGACTTGCCAGAAGCACCGTGAGCTTGGTTGAGAGGTCCTTATGCCTTATAGTCTGGTTTAGTCCGGTGGTAAGTGATTACCACATTTTTCTGTCTATGGCTAACGATTTTGCTAATAAAAAATTCACCTGAAGAGTGACTTGTGAAAGAATCTCTCAGTTTTTCGACAGTCGGAACGAGGGCTTTTACGAGGGGGGGATAACGGCATTACCATCAAGTGTCAATAAAAAGTGTCACAAGAGTGCGCATATTTGACTAAATCAGATCATGTTTATAATGGTAAATACAGCCTAAAATTTGGTGGAAAAATAATGAATTACTTTTTACTACACCTAATATTCACCCTTTCATTCACTCTTGGCCGTCTCACATGTCACTGTTACAATTGTGTACTGCCTTATGTGACATTTAAGTGAAATCAAATCAAATTAGTCGCAGTGACACGGAGCGCGACAGTGTATGTACATATACAAGATATTAAGGAATACTTTTACGACCTGCAATTTTTTTCAAATGCAATTAATATTTTTTTGTATTTTAAAAGGGGGGTGAGGTTATCTCAGCGTTTTTTCTCAACCATTTTACACACAACGTGGAGGGATATCAAGCGATTCACAAAAAGAAAAAGTTCTTGAAAATCCCATCTACTGCGCGCGATGTTCACTTGTTGTGCAAATTGTAGTCAAACTTCATGAACCATGAACAAAATTAGCCTGTCTTGTAACACATTATGTAATTAGTCTAGCTCTGAAATTTTATCTAAATCGGCTAATCCGTTCAGAAGTTCAATATTCACAACTTCAGCAAAATTGAAAGATTTGTGTGTAGCTGTGTATATGTACATGCATAGATAACTTGGGTATGACAAAATAAGAAAAGTGCGAAAGTGTTTGTTGTTTCCTTTTCGTTTGATGACTCAGGCAGTCGTTCGTATATGTTCGATTGAGACGTATAGAAAAAAATTAATGGTTGCACCAAAGTAAAATATGAAAAATGTGTGTGTATATACGGAAGTTACAACACACTGGGGGGTGGTTGATATCCACGACTACGCAACTTGATGTGGTTTCATTCCGGATTGATGCAACCATCCTTATTTTGAGAATTGTATTCCCGTTTAAAAAGTGGTCGTAACTTCCGAACCGTATGCACCGACTGCTGTCACATTCAGCATCTAAATTTTAGAATGATTTTTGTTGAAAATTTCAGAGCTCTGCGACTTGTAGTTTCGGAGCATTTGTCGGTCAGACACACAAACTTTCTGCTTTATAGTTAAGATTTATTTTTTTTGCTATAAGTCGGCCGCAGGTTACAGCTGATGGATATGCACCAATCCACTGCAAGACAGGACCGACTACTCCCCATAAGGGGATCTGTACTACCCTTTCTACCCTCTAAAGGGATCGACGAGGGAGTTCCCTCTCTCCCCAGCCACCAGAATTTTCGATGTTGCGATGCATCATCCCGAACATCTCTCCTTGATACCGCCGTACTGAACCGGAGGAGGCCCTCCTCAGCTCGTTGTGCGACGGAACGGTCGTGGTTCAGTCTCACATCCACAGTTGAACGGGCTATGTGGAAGATGAGCGGTACCGCATTCATATCTTGTAACAGTCCGTTCTTGTCTAAATGGAGAAAAGCCTCTGGAGGGACGAAGCCACTATGGCGTACCCTTTCGTGGTATTCTGGATTGGGGTAGTAAGCCCCCGAGATCAAGTTATTGACCAAGTTCATTGCTCTAGCAGTATGACCTCGAATCAACTTCAATAGAAAATTGCCCACTCTTACCAGGTTTGCCCTGTTGTATAAGACCTCATTGGAATAGAATTTTATATACGGGAACTCTGGGGTTCTATTCAGGCGAAGGCAAGCCCTAAGACAAGCCCTATCGAACAACCGAATCTTTTCCATCAAGCTTGCACTCACGTTGAACCAAACGGGACACCCATAGGTGAGCATTGGCCGGATGAGGGCCATGTAGCAGATAACCTTCACCCTCGCATCGAGTTGGCTGTTGTAAAACAGTCTCTTTGTAAGGGCAAAAGCGCCTCGGGCCCTGGCCAGAGCAGCATCTACATGTTTATTAAAATATAGATACTGATCTAGCCAGATCCCCAGGTATCTGACTACAGTTCTTTGCGCCAGAGGTTCCCCGTGTCTTCTAAAGATTGAGAACATTCACCACTTTTTTTTCGTATCCGCCGAGGCCTTATACAACGGCGTCCTGAACACAATGGTTTCCGACTACCGATCATCGCAACTTCTCATGAATGAATCGAAGTCACCCTGCGTAGTGATTTCCTCGATCGGCATACGCAATTGCATGAGAAGGAGAACTTAATAGATCGCTCAAGTAAATGTTGAACAGGATCGGCGAATTTACGGCACCCTGTTGGAGACCTTTGTCGGTCAGACACACAAACTTCCTGCTTTATAGTCAAGATTATATAATTAAATAATATTTAAGCATTATTTGCTAGACAAAATTACCTAAATCTAGCTTAACTAACTTAAGAATTAGAAATGTTCTTAATACTAACCTACTGACCCTATGCGGGTACTCTAAGCTAATATAATCTACTTTATAAATGTGCCTTTAGGCTTAATCTACGTCTTTTTTTAGTCTTTATGACCATATTTTATTACTTTTTTATTGCCAAGAAAACTTATAAAAAACTTGGCTAAGCTTAACTACTTATACTAACTTAACCTAACATAAAACTTAAGACTATTTTAACAATGTCCGTAACAGTACGGACACGTGCAGCAGGGCGTATAGGCTATACATATGCCTAACATATATAATTTATACGCCGTGGTGCACCTTTTTTTATGTTTTTGTTTCATATACATTTTTTTGGATTTTTTGTTTTTTTTTTAATTTTTTTTTTTTGGATTTTATTTTTGTTTTATAATTTTTTTTCTTCTTAAAGCTACCTTAACAACTATGGTCAACTATCTGATCCTGTGTGGGGCAGGCACTCTACCAACTGCGCCATCGTTTAGTAGTAAGACATCAAATAATACTTAACTTTAACAGTAGGGTCAATGTGAATAGTTAGTAGAAACAGCAGACATGCATCTATTATTTTATACATTAAGCTCATTGCTGGGTCGCCGTAGCGTAGCGTAGTGGGTAAGTGCGTCGACTCCTACGCAGAGAGTGCCAGGTTCGATATCCGAATTTACCGCCTATCATTATTCACGGCTCCACCTCTTTCGAGTCACTGACAATGCTCAAAGAGTATTCCTGTCTAGAAAAAGCTTCTCAAACTTGGCCGTTCGGAGTCGGCATTAAAACTGTATGTCCCTTCCACTCGTGAGAGAACAATAGCACGCACAACACAAGTGGTTGCTGAGAAGCTAGGCCCAGGTCCACCTCGGACTGTCGCGCCACCCATATTATTATATTAAGCTCATTGTTTTCGAAAGATAGTTCGTTTGACGAGCACATTTTTCGTTAGTCTTTCAGAAAAATTGAATATTTTTGATAATACATACTTCTTATTTTTAAAATTTGATGTACATAGGTTCTATGTGAAATAGAAAATCTTTAAAATCTATGAAATGTATGTCGATTCCCTGTATTTGCGTTTATTACAGAATATTTTTTCATGTGGGAAAATGTGAACAACAATTCCTGTTGGAAATGAAAACATATATTTTTTTGAAAATTAAATTATTGGTTTGAATAAAATTAAATTGTTTTAGTTAATTTCTATTATTATAATGCTGGCACTACTTATTAAAGAAGAAGTCACCGTCATATTCAGTGGATGGAGCTGCAATAGCGGTCCTCGACGCACACAACTAAAATATGGCATTCAGACCAGTTCATGATGCATATGAGATACCAATATCTGTTTTTAACTGAATCAAAGAGGGAAAAAAACGCAATATATTCGATTTTGTATTAATTTTCATTACAGCAGCTTTCATTACCTTGTCAATGAAACCTCCTGAATGAAATCACTGTTTACATTCACCCCAAAATTTATAAAAACCAAAACATTGTAAAGATAACATATCATATTTGTCCAAACTTTTTTCCGGGACATGTTTTTATGTTTAAGCAAAACAATTGCCATTACTTCATATTCCCAACGTCTTGTTTTATTCTAAAAACATATTAAAAACTGAAGTCAAGAATTGGAAAAAACATGCAATTTTTTACAACTACCCTCATTGATCCTAAAAAAATCCATCTTTAACGTAATTCGAATTGGATTGGATTTTAAGCGTTGATATGGCGTCTCATGCTGGCACAAGCGTCTGCACTTAGCCTCTATCAGGAAACTCCTACTCTCACCTCCACGTGGTGAAATCTGGAAGCCGAGCACCTTCGATCGAAGATGGGGTAACCAACCCCTGTGGGACGTCGTTGGTGGCTGCAGACGAGAGAGGGAGGAGAGTGTGCCTGTACCAGTGCTCATCTCTCTTTATGGATGGCGGCGGAGGAGCTGGCAACTGTCTGGCCAACGGCGGCATCCGAAACTCCAGTCAGACGGAGTTACCTGGTGCGCAGTCCTTCTAGAGCTACCTCGACATTTTCGGAGCACAGGTCTAGAAGGTTTCTTTCAAGGCCAGGTCGTGGCCTTGGAATTGAGATGGCGGCGGAAGATCCCTATAGTTTTAGGGATAACGGCGGCGCTCACAGCCTCAGCGAGGTTACCGACTCCGGATAAACCCGGACCCTCTGCCCGAGGGTTAAAGAATAGGGCCTGGCCTCCCCTCACCACGTAAGAATATTATGGTTCAGAGACAACCAACTGCCTCGGATACGGACGGAATTAATGTTGACGACCCCAGCAAACGTTACAAGGACAACGATTTTCGGTTCTGCACGTGGAATGTTAGGTCCCTTAACAGACCACGTGCGGCCGAAGAACTCGCGGATGCCCTGGACGGCTACAAAGCAGACATCACCGCAATCCAGGAAGTGCGGTGGAATAAGCCGGGCAAGAAGAGGATGAGAAACTGCGACATCTACTTCGGTGATTGCAACAGGGAGAGGCGCTTATTTGGATGTGGATTTGTTGTTCGAGGCAGACTTAGTCAAAAAGTCTTAAGCTTTGTCTGTAAAAGCGAACGCCTCATAACAATCCGCATCAAGGCTAAATTCGGGAACATCAGCCTGATTTGCGCCCACGCCCCGACAGAGGACAAAGATGACAACAGCAAGGATGACTTGATCTCCTAGAAAGGACCTACGATCAGTGCCCCAGCTTCGACACCAAGATCGTTCTAGGAGATTTCAATGCAAAACTGGGTAAGGAAGACATCTTTGCCAAAGTCATCGGGAAACACAGCCTGCACGACACTACATCCGATAACGGACTCAGGCTGGTGGACTTTGTCACGGGACGTAATCTCTCTGTAGCTAGCACGCGGTTCCCACACCTCAACATCCATAAAGGGACCTGGCGGTCCCCCGATCAATCAACCGTCAACCAGATTGATCATGTTGCAATCGACGTCAGACACTCCTCCAGCATTCTTGATGTCCGAACGTTCCGAGGAGCCAACATATACTTGGACCATTTCCCTGTTGTAGCCAAGGTAAGAACTCGGATATCCAGAGATCGTCGGAGTCGAGAAAGGACACCACGGTTTGATGTCGGAAAGCTACAATCGCAACGGACTGCTAGGATCTTTGCCGATCGAGTCTCCCGGAATCTCTCTCTAAGTTCGTCGCCACCTGCGCAAACGGCACCTCCTAGAAAAAACCCATGGTTCGACATCGAGTGTAGGCTGGTGCATGCAGCGGAGCTGGAAGCCTACAAAGCAACGCTGCAACGAACGACGAGAGCTGTTCGTGAGCTCTACGAACAGAGACGAAGGGACGAGAACCGGCTTCTCAGGAAAAAGAAGAAAGAGCACGAGAAGCGCGCGATCGAGGAGATGGAGAGGTGCTACGGTAGGAACGATGTCCGAAAGTTTTACCAGAGGGTGAAACAGTTATCCAGTGGATATAAGGTTCAGACAGAAGCCTGCCGGGACGAGAATGGACAGCTGGTAGTAGAGTCGCAGTCGATACTGAGAATTTGGAAGAACCACTTCTGCAGACTGCTAAACAGATCCTGGAAAAGACCCAAGAAATGCAAATCGACACCCACCACCTTTTTGTCGATTTCAAGGCCGCATATGACAGCGTGCATAGGGACGAGCTATACAACGCCATGTCTAGTTTTAACATTCCTGCCAAACTCGTCAGGTTGTGCAGGATGACGATGGAGAATTCTCGCTGCTCCATCAAGGTCGGTAACGAACTCACCGAGACCTTCAATGTCAAAAAAGGATTTAGACAAGGCGACGCACTGTCATGTGATTTCTTTAACATCATCCTGGAGAAGATCGTGCAAGACTCACACGCCAACACTAGAGGCACGATCTTCCAGAAGTCCGTACAACTGCTAGCATACGCGGATGACATTGACGTTATTGGCAGAACACAGCGAGCCGTCAATGAGGCGTTTGCTGGTATTGAGGCGGAGGCGGCTAAAATGGCTCTAGCGGTGAATGAGGGCAAAACGAAGTATATGCTGTCATCAAGAAAGGACACAACATCGACGTCTTGGACAGAGCGTCACAATGGGCAGCTATAACTTCGAGGCAGTCAATTACTTCGTCTACCTCGGCTCCGCAGTGTACAAACAACACCAGTACCGAGATTAAACTCAGAGTAACTATTGCCAACCGCTGTTTCTATGGGCTCAAGAGGCAATTGAGTAGTAGAGCCATCTCTCGAAGGACCAAGCTGACCCTATACAAGACCTTGATCATCCCAGTCCTGCTGTACTGCGCGGAGGCATGGACAATCTCAAAAGCGGATGAGGAAGTCCTTGGTATTTTCGAGAGAAAAGCTCTGCGTGCGATCTTTGGTCCTGTTTGCGTTGACTGTTTTTGGAGGAGAAGATTCAACCACGAACTTTACAGGCTGTACAGCGACATGAGTCTAGTCAGGCGTCTTCGGATCCAACGCCTAAGATGGCTAAACCATGTAGAGCGTATGGACAACTCAGCTCCGGCCCGGAGAGTCTTCGACTCCGAACCCATGGGACAACGCAACAGAGGACGCCCGCATTTAAGGTGGCGCACCCAGGTGGAGAAGGACCTCAACCAACTTGGCGTGCGACACTATAGACAGCTAGCCAGAGACCGTGCTAGTTGGAGAGGCTTGTTGGTTGGGGCCCAGGTCCACCCCGGACTGTAGCGCCAAATGAAGAAGAAGAACGTAATTCGAATTCTTATTTGGGTTTTTAACTAAAATATATAATAACTTGAAACAAAAAAAAATAGATTTCATAAAAAAAAGTAATAAACATAAAATTAATACAGAAGGGTAGTCATCAATTATCGTCAACATTCAGAATTTCTTTAAAATTAGTCAAACATAGATTGCAACTCAATTAGAGAAATAACTCCTCTATTTGAAACCTTCTTCGGAGGTTAAGTGGAGCCTAAAACATCCGCCAATAAGTATTTTAAGTCATCCCTTTGAAAGGACCATCTCCATAGTTTTAAAGACTTTTCCATCGCGTTGATTTTCACAATACCTTCCTCAAGTTCGACAAGGCCATGGTAGCCATAAACTAAAGAACTTCATGGCTGCTCAAGAGAATATCTTGTGATTTTTTTTAAGATAACGGGAATAGAAAATATGTACCTACTTACTTACTCAGTTTTCACCGGACGGTAGATTTTCGACTAAATAAACTCACAGAAATTTTGGACACAAGTTAGCACGTCAAGTGCCACTAAAGGTGAACGATCGAATTATCCTTCCCTCGAATATATTTACACATACATTTAATTGCTGAAACTTTGATATGTCGGACGAGCCGTGTCTGGCCGCGAACAAATTAACAAACTCTTTTCGTTAGTGGCGCAATGTTGCCCCTGCGGGGGCAAAATAACCCCGGTTTACGCTACTCCAACTAAGGTTGAAAGTTAATTTTTCAACTTTACAATAAATATTTATTAATTCATAATAAATCATAATATATGTAGTTCTCCTGAAAAATATATACATGTATGTACATACTTTACTGTATATTATTAACATAAATATGTCTAAAAATAAATTGCAATTACATATGTATTAATTTTCAAAAAAACGAACAAAACAATGACTTCAGAAAACTTGAACAACTTAACTGAATCACTACAGTGGACTCTCCTCTAAGTCGAAATATCACGGGAGACCATAATGTGTTCGAGTTAGAGAGAGTTTCGACTTAGAGAGAGGTTCTTGTATGGAAAATTGAGGGAAACATGTGCAAAATATCGCGAAAATGTTCGAGTAAGGGATCATCATTATATACCACTCACTCTGGCGTAACTCAAGGTTCGGTATTGGCTCCCATTTTATTTAATATTTTCATGTCCGACATACCAGTACCTAATGGTGGCACTTTCCTAGCTTTGTTCGCTGATGACACAGCCCTGTTCTCATCCAATATCTTAGCATAGGACACGCTAACTTCTCTTCAAATTGCACTTGATGCGTTTCAGTTATTCTGCTTCAGATGGAAAATCAAACCGAATGCAGAACAGAGATAATGGATGATAGAGATATCCAACTTCGGCCATTTTTTCCCCTAGCCCACTACGAATATGTAGTGGTAATCCCTTGTATTTCACTTATACTTTTACAACGCTCGTCAATTCACCACAATATGGCGGTCGATTCGTGAATTTTGTGGGAAAAAGCGGCAGATTCTTGAATTTAGTGGGAATCCATGTACTTTCCATCTAACATACTTGGGTATGTTGTTCGGAGGGTGTTCAAAAGTTGACTAGTATTCTTAAGGGAATTTTCTTACATTGTTATATAGACTTTCGTAAATAAAACTGTATTGCTATGACCATTTAACTGGAACTATTTGACCTAAAATTAATTCTTAAGTGTATATATAGCCTATTCATAAACCATACCTGACAAATTAACTCAAAAAATGAAGCCTGCTTTATACGCTTAAATCATGAATTCTGAAAAACTCATGAATTCAATTCAACAATTTGATAAGAACAATGGCAAGATATTGTAACTATAGTCGAAGTTCGATAACTAGAACCACCACTTGCCACAAAAAAATTCGAGTTATCAAGACTTCGAGTTATCAAGTAAATACAAAATTGATAAAAATATTTAATTCTCCACATATAACACAAAACTTAGAGGAGCATGTTTATAATTTATTATAGTCTGCTACATGCTTTTATAATAGTCTGCTACACATGACTGAAGAGCGGATTTTTTAATTTTGTTTTTAAAAAAAAACCTTGAATGGTTGAAATAAACACAACCAACTCAATTATCGCCAAGTATTTCCCTATTATATCACTGTCGCTGTCTTCCTTATTGTCGAGCTGAGAAGATTCGGATTCACTCCTAAATAACAATATCCCCGTCCGGCTGCAGAAAATCATCATACGTAACACCTTGTATATTTCTGTTATTTTTTCAAGCTTTAAATTCCACCTGCAGTTGAATTTCTCCCTCATTTCTTTCGTCTGGACGTCCAGATCTGAAAATCAAAGGAATTTCATCCTCTTCTTCCCGCTCAGATTATTTACCAAAGCCACGATTTTGTTTATACTAGGTCCAATGAACATACAAATGCAGTGCCCCGAAAGCGCTTCCTTATATAACGAACATGTAGAATACGCAGAATTTAGGACTATCTCTTCAGAATTCGACTTATCGAAGGTGGCTTATCGAAGGCGCTATTGCCAATCAATTTCATTCGAGTTATCAAATATCCGTTATCGAAGTTCGACTGTATTACTAATGCATAAAAATGGTTGTTAAAACTTCTTATTTGTGACGCTTCAAGAATATTTTTATTATTCGTTAACTGAACGTGTGAATGTATTATTAATTTTTATTCATATGAAACAATTCACACTATGTTGTGCATTCATTAATTATGTCCATGTACTTCAGATTGTAAATTGCTCAAAGTTTTAATGAATCGACTTCATGAACATAAGTTTTGTTCGTTCGTTTACCCCTCCATACTGTGTTGAAAATTGAACATCGAAATTTGAAAAAACGTTCAAATAACGAGCGAATTTTCAAATGAGAACTTTAATTCACCCCAATACAAAGGTGGGGAAGGGTATCAGCTGTTCCACAGCTGTTCTCAAGAGCTCACACGTATTCACAGACAGGGGACAAAAAGCGTATAAAAAACGCTGTCAGATGAAATCAAGGGGCAAGAGAGGTAGAAGTTGGATATCTCTTTTATAGGTTATCTCTGATGCAGATAAGTCTCAGGCTATGTGGTTTACTCGACGCAGAAAAAAGCAATTCCTACCTCAAACAAACCTACAATTGAACTCGACCAGCATCGAGTGGTCTGAAAGCTGTAAGTATTTAGGTGTTACTTTTGATAAAAAACCACGAACAAGGTTCAGAAACAAAACCTAATCATTAAAATCATATATCCCCTTATCAAGCGTAAATCAAAACTTAGTATTGATAACAAACTACTAATTTTCAAAACGATTTTCCAACCAGTCTTAACGTACGGTGCACCTGTGTGGGCCGATTGTGCCAAATCTCACATTAAAAAACTACAAACATGTTAAATCTGCCCTGGCATTTCTCTACTACGAGGCTCCATGAAAAAGCAAATGTATATACCATGTCACACCTCATTGATAAATTACACCAGCATTTTTTAAGCAAATGCTCTCATTCTGAGAGTGATCTTATTCGTAACATCTTGAATTAAGTAAAAATCAATCGTATCTTAAAGCTATAATATTACACATAGTTATATCGTTCTTGCATGTTGCATAGTTGCGCCTAGGTGCAATTTATCTATAAGAGTCATTAGTTGGAAGAGTCACAATAGGGGTTTTTGATTGTAGTGTTTTTTTCCCTTAACTTTTCCTTTTAATGTATTCAATTTTTCTTATTATATTAACTTTGAACTATCTAAGTTGTAAAGAACTTCTGTTCTATATCTCTAAAATAATACAAGTAAGATGTAACTAAAACTGTACAAATCGAACTACAAATAAATTGAACTTGAACTTGTTTGAGTTAGGGAGAGTTTTGACTTAGGGAGAGTTCGACTTAGGGAGAGTCCACTGTACTTATAAACACTTGCAAAATTCTTTTTTTTACAATCTCTGTTATGTCTGAGCGATCTAACACCATTTTCAGAATTTAAGGAAAAATTAAATTTGGTGACAACTTTGCCTACTATGCCCGGATTTCTCTGTCATTAATGTGCAGTTTTCTTGTATTCATGTTTTAGTCCTTTCAAAGCACCCACATCGTTCGGCTAAGGGATATGTGTCGTGTTGGGCAATAGGGCATACAAAATGCTATCATTATTCCGGCAAAAATCATGGGTAATGGCCATCGACCAGAAACAATATCGTTTTCTGATCACCAGGTTATTAAAACTGTTTGGAAACGTAAAATTTAAGAACAGGACTACGTCTACGACAGCCCCTAAATGGACAATATTAAAATGTTCCTTATACTTAATTCCAATTTGAATGCGTACAAGACTATGCAGCAATGCCACACAGATGAAAATCTACTTCCGATATTGTCCATGCCTCTGCTCTGTGTCCTGTTTGTTCCGTTCTGTGATTGACTACTCGAGAACTACTCGAGCTGAACACTGACGTCGGCATGTTAAAGGAAAGGACTGATGAGATAAGTTAAATAGAGACAATGGACACCATACAGCTCTCCAAAGTGAAGAGACTACACAGCAGGAGACGACCCCAGGCATAATGATGCGCATAAGTCAAAGGGGACTCCGACAAAGGATTGTGGCGCTGTGAACAACCTGCAGGGGGTCGCCGCCTAAGTACTTTAATTGAGTCCAGACTATAACGCCATGTGAAGAAGAGGAAATCGATAAGTTTTCTTTCATTTTCACACTTTCACGAGAGACTGTTCCGAAGATATTAATTTCTTTGACGTGGGCCTTATTTAACCGGCATCTTCAGTTAGACCGATCGGGTATGCTATGTTGTGGGTAATTCCTTGCAAAGCGAATATGTACAGTCACCATCAAAAGTGGGTGTACAGTATATGCAGTGGACTCCCGCTAGTCGAATTGTCATGGAATACGAGAGGGATTGACATAGAGAGAGGTTATAAAATGTTCGATAAAAAGTTCGAGTTCGAGAGATAGTTTCGAGTTAGGGAGAGTCCACTGTTGGTGTTCCGCGTTTTTCAAACTGTGCTCCTTAAGAAAAAGAACCTTAAATGCAAATTTCGAAAGCAATTATAGTTATGTACTTCACCCTCAGCAGCTGTTTGTGAGGCGGTAACATAGACTACTGGGCCTCGAAAGGCCCCTATGATCATTATATAAAAAATGGGTAAGAATTAATGTGCTCAGCGAACATCAGCGCAAAAAGTCAGGGAGTTTCGATTCAGAGTTGTATATTTTCAAACTCAAATTGGGCCTGATTGGCCTAGCTACCCATCCTAGGGCTAAGACAAAAAAAAAATATATATATATGGGCACGGCGGATCATAACCCATAAAAGGGAATGAAATTTGGATCACCAAAAAATGACTCTTCCGAGCCTTGCTTCCAAACGCCTTTAGCGCAAGTTACTCTTTAGATAGTTCAAATAACCAAACACAAACATTTTTTTACTAGTGGACACTAAATTGACCACGTTAGATAATAATAGTAATATGGGTGGCGCTACAGTCCGAGGCGGACCTGGGCCTAGCTTCTCAGCAACCACTCGTGTTCTGCGTGCTATTGTTCTCTCACGAGTGGAATGGACATACAGTTTTAATGCCGACTCCGAACGGCCAAGTTTGAGAAGCTTTTTCTAGACAGGAGTACTCTTTGAGCATTGTCAGTGACTCGAAAGAGGTGGAGCCGTGAATTATCAAAAGTGGTAAATTCAGGTATCGATCCTGGCGCCCTCTGCGTAGGAGTCGACCCACTTAGACCACGTTAGATGCTACCTGAAAAACACATATTAGGTCAGGTTCCGTTATCCGATTTACATGTTATAGGTAAAAGCACTTGTCAACCTTTTACTGGAGCTGATAGTGCGCAAGACAGGCGTTAATACGGAAGGCACTGTCTTCAGAAAATCCGTTCAGCTGTTTGGCTACGCAGACGACATTGATATCATAGGTCGCACCCAGCGAGTAGTTATAGAAGCTTTCATGGCTATCGAAGAAGAGGTGTATCGAGTTTTCCTTGAAATAAATGAGGACACGACCAAACATCAGTTGTAAGTAAACAAGGTATTATCGGTCCGCCACCTAGGACGGAACGTCACTGTTGGCGACAACAACTTCGAATTACTCCTAGGTCTTTAACACGTTTCACATCAAAAATAATAGCGGGTCTAATGGAGTAGTTAAATTTAAAGGGAAAGGCTGATTTAGAGAATGGAATTGAAAGACATTTCTGAAAATTTTGAGTTAGACTGGCATTATTACACCATTCCAATATACTGGGTGGTGTGAATAAAAACTGAGCGTGAGAATTTCCTTAGCATTCTGGAGGAAATGCTCCATCTGGTGTGACTAAAAACTTATTTTGTTAAGTTTAACGAATCCTCTCCGCTCACATATTTTGACAGCTGAGTCCTTTCTCCGTTTTGGTGTGAATAAAGATGGACTAAATG
The DNA here is from genome assembly GCA_964034865.1 of Eristalis intricaria. Taxonomy (NCBI): domain Eukaryota; kingdom Metazoa; phylum Arthropoda; class Insecta; order Diptera; family Syrphidae; genus Eristalis; species Eristalis intricaria. The sequence goes on from OZ035873.1 coordinate 31,455,643, forward strand.
GAGAGCTCACTTGTGGAAGTTGAGACCTAACCATGTGACAACCATGTTATCAAACTCGAATCAATACACATTCTTGAAATGATCCCCTTTGTCCCCGAAAGGACATGAGTTATAATTCTTTGCTTTTCGCATTTGTATGTTTAACAACATTATTGCATATACTTCGCACCCACCTTAAACCGACTTTGCACTCACCCTTAAACACCAAGAACTCTAGTTTTCAAACGTCAACTGAAGGGAGAGTACCCACTTTGAGGAAATTTTTTATTCACACCAAATTGAGTATTTCCAACCTTGTACTGGAGCAGATAGTGCGCAAGACAGGCGTTAATACGGAAGGCACTGTCTTCAGAAAATCGACTCATGTGTTCTTACTCGGAGTGTTTTCTCAGTTTTTATTCACACCACCCATTACCTATCCTCACGACGTTTCTTTAGCTTTTATTTAGCATGAACATGTATATTTTTTCTCGAGGTGATTTGAATACCCTATAACTTTAAGCACAGTACGAGCGTTGATAAAATAGGAATGGGTTAGAAAGGAGATACCGATGCAAATTGATTTTAAATCTCTGAACATCACAATGAGAGGGAAAAAATTGAGTTGGGTTATGCATTCGACACCCGTGTGGTACGGCTAAAGAGACAGTTCAGCTGATCCTCGCTTGTGGAAATGTCGATAAAATAAAGAGAGACAGGAAACATTACGACGGTGTTGAAGAGATCAATAATTGCTTCTGTCTACCTTCTCTCTCTCTCTCTCTGAACAACGTCCAAAAGTGGCAAAAGTTAGGGGTCGCTATATTTAAGTTTTGGGCTTATGTAAGTCTTGTATATTATACTCAGATAAGATAGGGAGAAAAGCTTTTTGCTACGGCGAACTGGATTGAAGACAAGAGAATTATTAATATAATTTAAGCTTTGTTTATAAAACCAAAATAAAGTCGAACCTCCATAAGTCGAATAGTCACTGGAACAAATGCAGTGGACTCCCCCTAAGCCGAATTGTGACGGGATACCATAAATTAGTTCGAGTTAAAGAGAGTTTGAATTAGAGAGAAGTTTTTGTTTGGGAAAATAGACCGAAAAAGCCCGAGATAGAGGGAGTTTCGAGTAGGGGAGAGTCCACAGTACCTATTGTGTTCGATTTATGGAATATTCGAGTTATGGAGCATCTAATAATGTACGTACATCGAGGAATGCCAAATTTCATGGCAACATGAGACGTCTGTAAATTTTGCACATTTCAAATGAATGATCCCTCCATACATTTACATATGTTTTGTATTTAATTACGAACACAATGTTACGCCTATGATTTGAGACCCATTTACGCTTTTACGTTTTTTTCTTATTTCATATTTTGTTTTTGGATGCTTGACTGAATTTGTCTTGTATTATGCTAAATATTCTACGAAAAGTAACACAAGTGACCATGTTGTCAAGTTCGATTTAAGGAGGTTTCGAGTTACTGAGAGTCGTCGTGTGTACACTTGGATCTTAGTTCTGAAACATTTATTCACTTACAGAAGATTCAAAGGTTACAAAGGAATTATTGTTTTTAAAAAAAGTACTCAAAAAGTACAATTGTACCACGAGAGGGAACACTGAGTAAGCATTTACTGTATTTAAGGGCAGTAATGTATGAGCCGTGGCGTATTGGGTAAGTGCGTCGACTCCTACGCAGAGGGCGCCAGGATCGATACCCGAATTTACCACCTTTGACAATTCACGGCTCTACCTCTTTCGAGTCACTGACAATGCTCAAAGAGTATTCCTGTCCAGAAAAAGCTTCCTCAACTTTGTCGTTCGGAGCCGGCATTTAACTGTAGATCCCATCCACTCGTGAAAGAACAATAGCACGCACAACACAAGTGGTTGCTGAGAAGCTGGGCCCAGGTCCGCCTCGGACCGTCGCGCCACCCATATTATTATATTATAAGTGCAGTAATAATATCTTCGATGAAAATTATAAAAAGAGAAAATTATAAAAAGTAAAGGGCCAAAACGCCTCCCCTGAGGAACTCATAATATACATTTTAGTTTGGACAAAGAATTACCAATTTTTACTCTCAGTGAGCGATTCTTAAGAAAAGATGACACCCGACGGAGGAACTCCGACTGGAATCCAAAGATTACAAGCTTTTTAATTAACAATACGTGGTTAACAGAGTTAAGTGCCTTACTTAAATCTGTATAGATTGCATCAACTTGCATGTTATTTTCCATATCAATTATTACGAAAAATGATGAAATTGACAGATTAGTAGACGTTGAGCTGGCAAATATAAAGCTGTATTGAGCATCCGAGATGTGTTCCTTAATTATGAAGTCTAGTTGTCTCTTCGTCATACTCTCAAACAATTTTTTTCAATGCCTGAAAGTTTGCAGAATCCTCTATAGGTTAGGTTAGGTAAGGTTGAGTAGGGGGGCTGCTAGTGCATTCACCAGCACACTTAGACCATATTGGTTCATTGTGATTCCCATAGTCAAGACTACTACCACTGATTGACTACTCCAGTGCTAGGGCCGTTAATTTGATCCCATTGACAAATGGTGACTGGACCAGATTTGATAACCAGAAAAAAAGCGTATCAACTTTGCTTTCACTGGGAATACTCTTTAAGCATTGTCGAAAGAGGTGGACCCGTGAAATATGAAAGGTGGTAAATTCGGGTATCGAACCTGGCACCCTCTGCGTAGGATTCGACGCACTAACCCACTACGCCACGGCGATTTTTGGAATTGCACATCCAAATTTATGGCATATGAGACTGCCGGAGTAACAGTGGTAGCTGGAACACGTGGCACTGGCCTCGCTTCTACCATTTTTCCTTTCCGTTTAGCCTCTATGATTTTCCTGATTTCTTGGGCACTAGGACATCCCCGATAGTTTATAGGGTGTGCGCTGGTTTTACAAAGCATCTCAGCTTCTCCTTTCATCAACTTTATCCCTCCCTAAAGGACATTCCCCACGATTGTGGGTAACTGCGCATTTGAAGCAGCGAGACTGCATGTTGCAGTTCGCCGCGGCATGCCCAAACCTCTGACGACGAGCACACTGCAGTGTGTTGTTCGTCTTTTTTACTATTTCCCATTTAACAGGCAGAGTGCCTAAATTGATGATTTTCTTTAGGCTCTCTAGTTTGTTTGTTGTCTGGGGTGACCTGAACTAGGAATAACGGAAGTTTCCTATTCTACCTACCGCAGTGATGAAGGGCTTAACCCTAACGACCTGGACATCGTCGCTCTGCGCTTGGCGCAGAATAGCGAGGACCTCTTCGGAATCAGTGTGTGGATAGATGTCCTTAAGGAGCATGGTCTGCACATTTTTCCCTTTTGGGGTGTAAGAGAAAAACTCGGCCTTCGACACCGCTAGCCTTTCTTTGACTAAGTGATGGGCAATGGACAGGGACACGTAGTGGACCCTTATACTTAATGAAATAAGACTGTTTTTTGGGGGCCTGCACTCTACCAAGTGCGCCATCCATTCGTCTCATGTCCTCCATAGTTTTCGTATAGTTTTCAGCTTTATTTTTAGAGTCCGATTTATGAATTGGCACTAGGAAAGTTTTTTCCCATTTATCAAGAAAAACTCCTTCAGAACGAGAGCGGTTGAAAATAAGTAATAGAGGATTGGAGAAAGAGCCTGTCTGTCTGAAAGGGTATTTAAGCATGACTGATGGTATTACATCCTCTCCACAATTAAGGCTCCGACACATAGAATACTTTACTTGCGTAGCGTCAGAGCAAATGTACGTACACGCTGAAGTATCTGACGCAAGGGGATGACACAATGAATACTTCAACGCACAGCTGATTTCATTTGACAGTTTCAAGTTTCAATTGAAAATTGATGTTGTTTTGCTTATTTATGCACAATTAAAAAATGAATTTTAATATAAACACTCAATTATAAACATTCATTTATATTTTTATCTATTTCGAGCGTTGCTTCAACAAGAACCAACTCCCAAACTTGAACATGAAAATCGAATTCTCTTGAAATGTCACAATGTGAGGACTGTCAACGCTGAAGGAGAGAGAAAAGTTAAAGGTTGAGTAACTATATCCGTCGCGTAAGCGTCAGCGTTGGTCTATGTGTCACCCCCATAAGAACACTTGTATTTTATTTATCTGTCAAAGTATTGCTGACGCTCATGGAGGTAAAGTGTTCTATGTGCCGGAACCTTTAAAGCTTGGCTTTAAGTTTCTAAGAGACTCAATGATATCAGTAGAATCTAAAGAAAGTGATACAATGTCAATCAAGATTTTATGACTATTGCTTGTAACATTAGGATTTGAATCCGAGAAGGTTTTTTTTTCGCTTCCCCTTCCCACAAACCTCGCAGTAGATGCGAATGAATCTGATGAAATTTGAGCGCGTAAAGACGACTATCCTCTTAATGGTTGCAAGCTCATCATTGACGGATCGCTGCGCTCGATCAACTAAGTCAATGTCACCCGCTTATGCAAGCAGTTTTACGGTTTTACGGACTTCTGGAAGGTAGTGGCTGTAGAGGTGGCCCGCAAGTTTGCTTAAAAAATTGTATTCCCAATTTATTTGCCCGCAATTCTAAGTCAAACTCGATAAAATTAACACTCTTATCATATTTTACTCGAAAATGGCGGCTTATAGTTGACAAACCAAGGGTTTTGTGGCACTCATTATCTCTTAACAAAAATTCCAACTGTCAGCAGTTTCGCGGTTTTTTTTTTGTTTTCCCGTCGGCAACACTTAACCGCGTAAAATGCAAATCTCGTGTGAACTTTAGCGCCCTCCTTTGAAACGCGAGATCAACGTTACGCGACGTCTGACCAAGTGAGTTGCAAAACCCTGTTCTGCATTCACCTCAATCGGAATGGAAACATTGAGCTTCCTGTGGGGAATTCGAAAGACAATAATTCCGTCTTGGATAACGAATATAACACCTTTTCCACAAAACTCGCTTCAAACATCCCGTTTGTCTCCAGAAAGGTTCTCCAGACAACAGACATTGTGACATCCCATTAGCATTCAAAGAAAATAAACCTTTGTGCGTACCCGCAGTAGCCGTACGGAGGTTGTACACGAATGTACCCCATCCTGTGCTTTAAATCCATTCAGAGGCAACCGGTTTTCGATGCCAATCGCAAAAAAGATCCGTCAATTAAGCATGCTCTAAAAAACATCCGCCTTTCCAGCCAATATTTCCCATAACTTAAGACACAACACCACTCTCACACACTCACACACGCGACCACTCATGTGGTACGCGACGCAAGCGGCGGTGAAATAAAATCACGTCTGCACATAGACAGATACATGTTAAATTTGTAAACGCGTACATTCCCTTGCTCCTTGCGCGCTGCACGACAATGACGCGCAAAAATTGTCTCATCAGCCGCTGCAACGCAAAAACCAGGCGAACACAAAGTCACCCCTTACGAGCGAAACAATGGAAAAAAAGGAATAAACCAACGCACATACGCATCTGACGTGTTGTTTCTACGCAACAGCATACCGCGTGGAACCCACACGCCAAACTCGAAACATACCCCCATACCTTCGGCGGCGTACAGCGAACGTTTGCGTCAAGTCACCGCTATCGTCTGTGGACATGCATATGGCGAAACGAGATAATCAAGCAACACCCGATCCTTAGCGCAAAGTACAGTAGCTTTGTTTGGCGCATTCCAAAGCTCATCAGCTTAGCTCAAATTTGCCACCACTAGCCCCCACTCCACGATCGTGTGCCGCTTGCTGACTCCAACGAACAGTACGGCCCACCGCCACCACCACCACCAGCGGTGGCGGCACCAGCACTTCTGACCACCCGCCGATCAACTCAATCTACGTACGTACGTGTGTGTATGCACATAACTCGCTTTGAGAGGAGATAATCTCGCTTGAGTAGCATTGCTCACTGCGAAGCGTGGTATTACCCATGCGCTGCAGCAATCGGTCTCGAGACCTCAGCCGGCCCCTCTTAACCCCTTCTTAAGGTCGCACGAAACTATGACGAAGATCAAGATGATCAAGGAACGACGAACGACAAACGACGAACGACAGACGACAAACTACAAACGACGAACGACGAACGACGATGACGACGAGCACGATGACTACGACAAACGATGATCGGTGGCACGCAGCGGCTACAACGCGCGGGATCAGCGAGTAATGAGCGGCGGCAGCGACGGCGGTGCCTATTCATATACACATCCATGCATCCATGCCCATGTACGAATGTATGCCGGGAAGAAATAAAAGCGGACTCTCCTTCCATCCACAGCCGCACACAATCAAGTCAAGAGCATTATTCAGCGAAGAAAGAAAGGGAACCAGGAGTCAGGGAAGACGAAGAAGAAACAAGACACAAGAAGAAAAAAGCAAAAAAAAAAAAAAATCAAGAAAACCAGACCAAGGAAGGAAGGGGAAGACGGGCCGCCGCGCCGCGCCGCTTTATACAAAAACACGTCTTGTTATGTGGAGTGGCACAGGCATGTGCGCACACAGAATACCCAAGTTCGAGTGTGTGTTCACTCTGCAGCACTGTGAGAAATCGACTCCGGAATAGTTTCCCACGGTATAACAATCTCTGTTGAGCTGTTTTATTATTTTATGTGAGTATCCGACGCGACCGGCGCGGCGATGATCGTCAGGCCAGGCAGGCAGGCAAGCAGGCAGGCAAACAGCACGATCGCACATTAAGCATCGCATAAGTAAGCCGGCGGCGGGTGGTGCGGGTTAGGAGAGAAACCTTTATAAGGGATCGCTGAGGCGGCGAGTCGACTCATTCATTGCATAGTCGTTGCCGAGTGCAGATCAGGAGGAATTTTATATTTCTTTCGTGCCGTTTGTTGTTCGCTGTTTGTGATCAAAGACTTTTGAAATTAATTCGAAAAAAAAAAACAAAAAAATGGTGCTCGAAATGGAAATGTCAAAAACATATCAATACCGCAAAGTCATGAAGCCGATGTTGGAGCGTAAACGTCGCGCCAGGATTAACAAGTGCCTCGACGAACTAAAGGATATCATGGTGGAGTGCCTGACGCAGGAGGGGGAGCATATAACGCGCCTGGAAAAGGCCGACATCCTCGAGCTGACCGTGGAGCACATGAAGAAGCTGCGCGCTCAGAAGCAGTTGCGCCTGGGAGGCGGAGCCGCCGGCATTCAGGACTCGAAGATCACCATCGCCGAGAGTTTTCGCGCTGGATACGTGCACGCGGCCAGTGAGGTCTCCAAGACATTGGCCACCGTGCCGGGCGTCAGTGTGGATCTGGGGACACAGCTAATGAGTCACCTCGGACATCGGCTCAACTATTTGCAAGTCGTTGTGCCGACGGTACCCGCAACCAGCACCCCATCAGCGGCAGTGTTTCCCATGGTCACCCAATCTTCACTCGCCGGCGCTTTCTATGAGCCCGAGAGCAGTCGCAGCCCCGTGATCATCACACCACCGCCCTCCGAGTGCAGCAGTGACAGTGGCAGTTGCAGTCCGACCCCCAGTGAATCGTCGAGTGTGTGGCGGCCGTGGTGAAGAGCGGATTCTCAGTGGCAAAGTGATAAAAGCTATTACGAGAGGAACCAGTGGACATCGACCAACGATGCAAGAGATTGTGTGAATTTTGTGTGATTCCTTTCAAAACGATGCACACTGCGCATAGCCCTGCAGTGCATCCATCATGAATAAATGACCAATTGTGAGATTATGATGAGGACAAGAAGATTCCTTTGGCGAAGGGCCCAGTGCAGGACCAGAGAGGAACCGAGAAAAAATAATGAAGATGTTATACGCTGTGATTTAAAATGCTTTAATGAAAAAAAAAGAAGGAAACCTTAAAAAAATAAAATGAAAATCAAATTAACTTCTTTGGTATTTTCTTTTCTGCTCGTTTGTCGTTCTTTCTTTCAGGAGGTCGCTTTGGATTATTCTTTTTACTTTTTTTTTCTGTCCATTATTGAGGCAAATTAAGGACTTGTTGGTACAGCGGGTGGTCGCTACATTGTGACCAGACAATGATTTAGGGCTTTTTCGTGCAATCAAATTGGGAAAAGCTGTGACCCTGACCCACAAGCAGAAACCTCAGTAACTCCCAGGTACTCCATTCAATTCATTCAGTCACAGATGTTAAATGAGGATTCTGGCTCATATTATGTACAGTCGGCTCCGCTTAAACGAAACTTTCGGTTAAATGCAACCAGAAATTTATCACGGCACAACAAAGTTCCCTAAATCCGAACATCGTTTATATGAAAACTCCGCTTAGTTGCAACACATTTTCCGCATTTTTTGTGTTGCAAATAAGCGCTAGTTGACCATGCTTGCAAATAAGCGCTGTCGCCTGTACATAACACAATCTGGTTGCGGATGTAGCTCAATAGACCAGGAACTGATCAAATAAGTCGCAAACAAACAACTTTTTGGGTGACACGGCGAAGAAAATAAGGAGGAATTCAATTTCGCAATCGCTCTTATTCCTTTATCGGCTTTGGATGGTTTATGTTATCTCAATCTACTTGAAAAAAGATTCGAATTGCAATTATTGCACCTGTCACACTAAGATCTGAATTAACCAGGGGCCGAATTTTTCGGATTCGGAAATGAAATCCGATACTACAATAAATTCGTATTTTGTATCACGTTCGGATTGAGTTTGAGTGCTGCCAAGTTTTTGTTCAGTAATTTCCGAGAATTGAATAACTGAAATATCCGCAGGTCGACTGCGAAGGGAGTTAATCCGGTCCACATCCGCAGTTCAACCCTATGATGGTATCTATCGGATAAACCTAATTGTCTGTCCGTAAAACCTCCTTATCGATCCTTTCTTTTATCACCTGTTTTCAGTCAGTTTTGAATTTTCTTTGTTTCAATTGTTTTGAAGAATATATAGCTTCTTCTTCTTTGTTTGGTGCTATAGTCCGGGGTGGACCTGGGCCACAACCAACAAGCCACTCAAGCCAGCACGGTCTCTGTCTAGCTGTCTCCAGTGTCGCACGCCGAGTTGGTTGAGGTCCTTCTCCACCTAGGTGCGCCACCTTAAGTGCGGGCGTCCTCTGTTGCGTTGTCCCACGGGTTCGGAGTCGAAGACTCTTCGGGCCGGAGCTGAGTTGTCCATACGCTCTACATGGCCTAGCCATCTTAGGCGTTGGATCCGAAGACGCCTGACTAGACTCATGTCGCTGTACAGCCCGCACAGTTCGTGGTTGAATCTTCTCCTCCAGAAACCGTCAACGCAAACAGGACCAAAGATCGCACGCAGAGCTTTTGTCTGGAAGAGACCAGGGACTTCCTCATCCGCTTTTGTGATTGTCCATGCCCCCGCGCCGTACAGCAGGACTGTGATGATCAAGGTCTTCGAGAGATGACTCTACAACTCAATTGCCTCTTGAGCCCATAGAAACAGCGATTGGCAATAGTTACTCTGCGCTTGGTCTCGGTACTGGTGTTGCCGAGGTAGACGAAGTCCTTGACTACCTGAAGTAGCTGCTAATTGTGACGCTCTGTCCAAGACATCGATGTTATGTGGCCTTTCTTGATGACAGCATATACTTCGTTTTGCCCTCTTTCACCGCTAGACCCATTTTAGCCGCCTCCGCTTTAATACCAACAAACGCTTAATTGACGGCTCGCTGTGTTAGACCAATCACGTCAATGTCATCCGTACGGACTTTTGGAAGATCGTGCCTCTTGTGTTAGCGTGTGAGTTCTGCACGATCTTCTCAAGAATAATGTTGAAAAAGTCACATGAAAGCGCGTCGCCTTGTCTAAATCCTTTTTGACATTGAAGGTCTCGGTGAGTGCGGTACCGACCTTCATGGAGCGAGAATTCTCCATCGTCATCCTGCACAACCTGACGAGTTTGGCAGGAATGTCAAAACTAGACATGGCGTTGTATACCTTGTCCCTATGAACGCTGTCATATGCGGCCTTGAATCGACGGGTGTCGATCTGCATTTCTTGGGTTTTTTCTAGGATCTGCCGTCATGTGAAGATTTGGTCAATGGTGGACTTCCCCGGCCTGAAACAGCACTGATAAGGACTTATCAGGTTGTTGAGGAATGGTTTCAGGCGCTCACACAAAACGGCAGAGAGGATCTTATAGGGGATGGTGAGGAGACTTATCCCTCTATAATTGGCGCAGTCAAAGGGGTGTCCTTTCTTATGGATCGGGGAAAGGATACTGAGATTCCACTCGTTGGGCATGCTTTCCTCCGACCATATCTTACAGATGAGCTGGTGCATGAGACCAACCAGATTATCTCCAGTTGTCTTAATGATTTCAGCGGACAGTCCGTCCGCACCGGCAACTTTATTCGACTTTAATCTCGAGTCGGGGGGACAGAATTTTCGTCGATCATCGTCCATATTCAGTGGGACATTCTGCCTGACAGCGGTAATGGTGTCATCATCGCCGTTTCTCAGTATCGACTGCGACTCTACTACTAGCTGTCCATTCTCGTCCCGGCAGGCTTCTGTCTGAACCTTATATCCACTGGATAACTGTTTCACCCTCTGGTAAAACTTTCGGACATCGTTCCTGCCATAGCACATCTCCATCTCCTCGATCGCGCGCTTCTCGTGCTCTTTCTTCTTTCTCCTGAGAAGCCGGTTCTCGTCCCTTCGTCTCTGCAGACGAACAACTCACGTTGTTCGTTGCAGCGTTGCTGTGTAAGCTTCCAGCTCCGCTGCATGCACCAGCCTACACTCGATGTCGAACCATGGGTTTTTTCTAGCTGGGGGCGTAAAACCCAGCACATCAGTGGCAGTAACCTTGATGGCTTCTTGACAATGCCTCCAATCTTCTTCGATTGTTTGCGCAGGTGGCGACGAACTTAGAGAGAGATTCCGGGAGACTCGATCGGCAAAGATCTGCGATTGTAGCTTTCCGACGTCAAACCGTGGTGTCCTTTTTCGACTCCGTTGATCTCAGGATATCCGAGTTCTTACCTTGGCTACAACAAGGAAGTGGTCCGAGTCGATGTTGGCTCCTCGGAACGTTCGGACCTCAAGAATGCTGGAGGAGTGCCTGACGTCGATCGCAACATGATCAATCTGGTTGACGGTTGATTGATCAAGGGACCACCAGGTCCCTTTGTGGATGTTGAGGTGAGGGAACCGCGTGCTAGCTACAGAGAGATTATTTTTGGTGTCCATTTAATAGGACACGACACTGAAATAGGTATCGCCAAAAATAAGTCGTCGAGACGATAGTTAATGACAGTTTACGGGAAGCGGGCAAAACGATATCAGTCATACGCTATCGTTTTTTTTAAGCTTACATGAAGCGAAACTATCGTCGATACGCTAGCGCGAGACGATTGTCGCCTTACGCGATTAGAGCCCTGGTGTTTGTTTTTCCACCTTCACTTTGTAATAAATGCGTATGTCTTGAATGGAGTCCCTGGAAAAATAATGGAGCTGTATAGATCGCCGATAGTTCGTTCTATGATGTAACGACCTTGATGTAACCTTAGCTATATGTCAATCACCAGACCACTGTCGTCTTCATACCCAAGACTGGGAAATGATCACATGTCAACCCAAAGGATTTTCGGCCTATTTACCTATCCTCCTTTCTACTGAAGATTGATTTGAAAAATTGATCGATGTATTCATCCGACACTTAGTCACAGACACATCTCTCAGCGTGCTTACAGCAAGGGCTAATCTGTGGAAACCTGCAATCACTTGTTGGCACTATAGAAAGATCCCTCGCTTTGAAGGAATTTAGGAAGGCAGTGGCTTTTGTCGCTATCGAGGGAGCCTTTAATAACATAGAACCCACGCAATAACCTCAGCACTCAACAGACTTGGGATCGAAAAGCCAATAGGAACTCTTATCCACCGGCTTCTCAACAACAGAGTGATAAGCTCGAAGCTTGGTGATACACGATCCGCAAATCTGTGACTAGAGGCACACCACAGAGTAGTGTACTATTCCCTCTACTGTGGAACATAGTGGTCAACGAACTACTTGTGAAACTAAATGGAACTGGGTGTAAGGTCATTGCCCATTCAGATGACATTGCCACAGCTGTATCTGGGAAATATTTATCCACGTAATGTAATCTGCCCTATCCAAGCTAGCGAAATGGACTAGCGAATGCGGCCTAGGTGTCTATCCACAAAAAACAGATCTTGTCCTCTTTACTAGGAAGTATAAGATTCCTAGCCTTGAGCCTCCCACACTATGCGGGACCCCCTTTGTGCTAAACGACAGCGCTAAATTCCTAGGCCTTATATTAGACACGAAGTTAAGCTGGAAGCTAAATGTCCAGGAACGTGTCAAGAAGGCCTCAACGGATCTCTACTGCTGTAAAAGGGCCATTGGGTGTAAATGGGGACTGTAACCCCGAATGGTTCACTGGCTATTTATATAAGTAGTCAGATCCGTACTGCTGCATGGCGTCGCGATTTGCTGAACCGCACTCGACAAGAGAACCAACATCACCCCACTAGCTAGAGTGCAGAGGATAGCATGCGTATGCATTAGCAGGCGCTAAGGATTACCTCCGCCAAAGCAATAAACATACTCCTCAACCTGCCACCAATAGAACAAATTGGCAGACAGACAGCAGCCAGGATGAATAAATCAAGTTGACGAGTTTTTCGGAATCTCCGCAGCTGAACTTATCAGAAACGAGTCAGCTCCCAGTAGAAAATGGATCATTCAGGGTCTTCTTAATCAAGTTTTTGTCCATGTCCGGAATATTCTTCCTAGCACTACATATTGCCTCGAACCACAACAGTATTGTTCGTTTTTCTAAAAAAAGGTAACCAACTCATCTTTCATCCTACAAATCCGCAACCAATGTGATTCGAATTGAAAACTTCACAAAATGTATGGAGTGCCATAACACCCTTTTTTGCACAACTATACCGACATCGGATAACTTTCGCTATTTCGTTTTCAATAAAAACAAAAACCAGCGGATGCGGAAACTCTCCCTCCGTAGTCAGTTGTAAATCGATTCAGTTCAATTTACTTAATTAACATTTTAACACATTTAACTATTAAATAAAATTATTTCTAAAAAAGAATATCAATTATTAAAACAATGAACTCCCATTTTTAGATTTGGGCCCCTATTGTGAGTGTCGACTATCCACCGAATCGCTTGTCGACAAATTTATCGACTGATATCACTTTTGGTACTGTGTATCTCAGTCGATAGTTAGTTCTATCACTGTGAATGGAAAAGTTCATATTGTGAATGAATGAATTTATTTATTTTGTATTTTTTTTTATGTATTTTATTGTGGCATGCATTTTACAATTAATTATTTACAATATTTACTCACAGAGATTTGATTATTATTTAATCTTACATCTACAAAATAATACAAATTGTCAATCAATGTGCAAGTATTATAGTTTTATGTATATAGATAAAATAGATAAAATAATAAAAAAAATAGGGCAGAAATAATGCCAAACATATAGTTCGTCGGGGGAATAGAGAAGTGTTGAGATGAGTTCATTTCCAAGTTCGTAATGAGTTCGAGAGAAACATAATAAATAACAAGAAACAAGCAATTTAATAAATGTTTGAAAATAACGAAACAAATGGACATAGTTAATATATAGAGAAAGTAAATTAAGTGAATAAATAAATAATAAGAAAAAAAAAAAATAAATAAATAAATAAATAAATAAATAAATAAATATGTGAATAATTAAATATATAAATATATAGATAGATAAATAAGTAATTAAATAAATAAATAAATATATTAATAAGTGAATACATGAATGAATATAGGTATGAACTTTCAAGTTGAAGACTTTAACAAAGGTATATGATGAATAAATTAACACACTCTTTATGAGGCTAAGTTTGAAATCAATTCGTTGTCCGATGTTAAGCAGGAATTTATATAACGTTGGTAAAGTCGTTCATTTCTAGTTGAAATAGATTCTATATTGGCCATTCTATGAAGTTCCTTTGTGGAGAAAAACCAAGGCAGATTTAGGATCATTTTAAGTAACTTATTTTGAGCAGTTTGTGGTTTGCGTAGATGGCAGTTCGCGCACTTCCTCCAGACTGTTGATCCATAAAATATTATGGATTGAAAAATTGATTTAAAAATTAAGAGTTTATTCTCGTCGCTTAGTTTTGACTTGAAGCATATGAATGGGTACAGGATTCCAATAGTGGTATTAAATTTTTTTTATAATTTTCTGGACATAAGGATTGAATGTTAATTTTCTATCTAAGTGTATACCAAGATATTTTGCGGTTGATTTCCATTCAACTAGAGAACCGTTAAGAAAAAGGTTGTCGCTTGGAGGTAAGCAAGCTTTTCTTTTACGAGTGAAAAAGATAGCTTGGGTCTTTGAAGCGTTAATATTAATTTTCCAATTGCCACAATACACTAATAGGTCATTTAATCCCGATTGAAGATTAGTTTCAATATTGAAACCAATGAATAGAGGAATCTGAGGAATAAATGCATGTATCATCAGCAAATAGGGCAGTATTACAATATCTCAAGTTGGGGAAATCTGAGGTATAAATATTAAATAAGACTGGTGCAATAACGGATCCTTGTGGGATTCCAGCTGTGATCTGTTGGCTGTTAGAGAAGCTTTGGTTAATAGATACCTTGAAGCTTCGGGACTTAAGGACTTAAGGGTAAGGGAAATTTGAAATTTAATAACTTGTGTATCAAACCTTCATGCCAAACAGTATCGAATGCTTTTTCTATATCTAAAATTACCATTCCGGTGCTTTTGCCTATTCTGAAATCTTTTTTTATATCTTTAGTGATACGATGGACTTGATGAGTGATGCTATGAAAGGCTCTAAATCCAAATTGTTGCGTTGGAAAGATACCGTTACTATCAATAAAGGAGACAAGTCTCTTCTTAATAATCTTTTCAAAGCACTTGCTGAGACAGCTTAGTAGGCTAATAGGCCTATAGCTAGAGGGCAAATCAGGAGCTTTGCCAGGTTTAAGAATAGGTATAATATTGGCAACTTTCCCTTCATTGGGAAAGTATCCCAGTCTAAGGTAGTTGTTGAAGATTTCCGTCAGTTTCTTTAAGGCAAACTCGGAAAGATTTTTGAGATATATGTTTCTTATCTTATCCGGTCCAGTAGATTTCCTTGATTCCAGACAGCGAATTATGCCCCTAAGTTCACCGACAGAGGTTGGATGATAATTCTCAAACAAGGAGTATGAATCAATAAGGTTAACTGATTGCTGGACCGAAGTTTCAATATTTGTGTCCGTGACACCAGTGTTGACAGACGAATGGTTATTAAAGAAGGTAGTTGCCAGCGCGTTTGCTTTTTCAGAGCAAGAAAGAAGTACAGAATTGCCTGTTTTAAGCCGAGGAATAAATGCTTTCTTTCTCTTTATTACCTTAATTATATTCCAAAAAGGTTTGCTACCCTTATCTAGTCCTTGTAAACGTTCGTTCCAATATTGATTCCTGAAGTTCGCAATAGCAAATTTAATAAGAGCATTAATTTTCTTAAATTCCTCTAGGTAGATATCGTTTCTAGTCCGTCTCCATCTGGACCTACAGGTATTTCTCAAAGTCATCATATCGAGAATAAAAGGTGGGAGTATCTTGCATGAATGTCTGACTGCAATTTTCTTTGGAACTGACTGTTCAACACTTTCTAGAATAGCGTTTGTAAAGGAGTGAATGTTCTCATCGATGTGAGATGGGTTTGTAATAGGATCGATGCCATTTCCTAATTTTGTATTAGAAAGGCTTCGGAATAGATTCCAGTTGGCATTCTTGAAATTATACACCTGATTAGAACATTTAGCGGGAGACAATATTACACTACACTTAACAGGCAGATGGTCGGAACTCAATTCATTAAAGGTAATGGGTGGGGTAAAAAGCTCGGGAATATTGGTGAGGAATATATCTAATGTTGATGGATTTTTGTTTTTGGCGGATGGAAAATGAGTATGATTAGGTGGGAAAAGAATTTCAAATGGATACCTTGAATGAAGGTCAGCAAGAATGTTGCCACATCGATTTGTTCTAAGACAACCCCAATTTCTATGTCTGGCGTTAAAATCACCACCTATAAGAAATAAGTCATTAGTGTTAACTAGCTTAATGAAATCGTTTCGTAGTTCGGTTTGATCATGACGAGAAATCCCACAACCTGGAAAATAAGCACTAAATACTTTTAATGAAAGTCCATTTACAAAAGGAATATCTATGCCAATGGCTTCTATAAATTTCGTATTTAGTATTGGTAGCAAATTGTGCTTTATTGAACGCTTTATTACAACGGCAACACCACCACCATTTCTCTCTTCCCTATCCAGACGGTAACATTTATATTATATTTATTTTGTATTTAATTTATAATATAGTGGCAACGCAATTTACATACAGGATCTTTCACTGAAGCATTATCTTCTGAATTTTAAATTTGGGATATGTTACAAAATGATAACTTTGAAGGAAACTACGGAAAAACCCTTCAATATAAAAAGTTCATACTGTGAATATTTTACAATTTTACAGCTAAAACTCCAATTGATTGTACATTTTTCAAAGGATATTGCTTTGTTTGCTTAAATATTAATTATTAAATTTGATTAAAATATTGACTAGTTGTGGTGTGAATCGGACGAAGGAACCCCCATTTTCGCTTGCTGTTGACTCATTCTACACAACTCATTGGTAAATTTACCAGAGTGCTGGTCCATGAACCACCTCCCTCTTAAGGCACCTTAAGTTGTTGTTAAAAAATCTCAAAAATCAAAACTACTGCAACATTGATTTAAGTCAAAATGTAAGCTCTTCGCCTCAATTAATGTATTTTAATTTATTTAGTTTGTCAAAACACGGTTGGAGAATTATCATTCAAAAATCCTGTTCTCAAACCTGAGCGTGGAGAAGTATCGAATATGCATACATTTTCGAAAGATTATTCTTTATCTTCCTTGATCCACACTTATCAAGAGCGCCATCAATTCTGTCCGCCCAACATAAGAAAACAAGCCCGCCTACATGACCACGCTGCCACCTTCATGCCTGTTGCTTTTTATTGGCTTATCGGGGACTGTATCTGTCGTTTGTTGTTCACTGACCTCGAAGACATCCATTCCGTTTCTATCCAATTATATCCAAGACGAAATAAATAAAATGTTCCCATCGGATGGCTTGCACGGTCACGGGTGATTTGTTTTTGAATGCGTTGTTAATCGGACAGTTACTGTCTTATTTAATAGATAACCTCGCGTTTAAAGTGTTATCTGAAATAGGGAATTGAATGAATTAGTATGAAATGTAAATTGATGCATGCATGATAGCTGAAGGTTTAATCAAAGAGTGAAACAAAGGGTGATCTTTTGTAGACCAAGTACAGGAAGCAGGATACAGAGCGGAGGCATGGAGAAGAAGGACCTCAATGAACTTGGCATGCGATACGCAGCTAGCCAGAGATCACGCTAGTTGCTTGTTGGTTGAGGCCTAGGTCCACTCCGGACTGCAATCTGACTACACGGGGATAGAGAAGTGAATCAATAATCAGAAGTGATATTGGGAAATTAAAGCGGCTAACTATCCGACTAAGCGACAACTTATGCCTGGGTAATTAACGACTGGATGGCGCAATTGGTAGAGTGCCTGCCCCTGGTTAGCGGGGTACCCGTTTCGAATCCCAGCGAAAGCAAAGTTAGTGCCCTTTTATCTGGTTTTCAAATCTGGTCCAGTCACCATTTTCCGTTGGGATAAAATTAACGGTACTATCACTGGTGTAGTCAATCAGTGGTTGTAGTCTGACTAATGGGTATCACAATGGATCAATATGGTCTAAGTGTGCTGGTGAATGCACTAGCAGCCCGCCTACCTAACCTAACCTATACTGGGGTGGTTACGGATACTTGAGATAGTTGATTATCGTATTCAAGATTCTTGCTTCTACTGTTTTGCTCTTTACTGCTTTAATTGACGTATAAATTGATCATTCACTAACTACCAAATATTTTTTTTTTACGTGGGTTGGTGTTAATCTTCAATAAAACACTATGATACCCGTGTATTCATAGTAGTGTCAGATGTTTACTGACTAAACACACCCTTCTCATTGTTTTAGTTGTTTACTACAACTTGGTTTCCCTATCTAGTAGTTTTAACTTTTTTTACGCGTGAAGCAAGTAAGAGTTTCGATAAAATCACCTGCTGGAACCGTTTATGGCGTTCTGTACTCACTGCGCTAAATCGACCGGTTCCATTCGTTGGAGACGGCGCACGATGTCTCTCATGTCTAGTGTTTGGAGTGTGGCATGGTTACAATGACCATGAAGTCGAGTTCTTAACTTCCTCGCGAAGTTTTTTATTTCTTCGTTCACGGTTGCGATCCCTTTTTTTTTCATTTTACTTCATTTTAATTTTGGAATTCATAAAAACGTATATACTAGACCAAAATGCTTAAAACTAGTTGAACGAACAGAATTACTATATATATAACTTACTGGCCCTCGGCGGGCACTCTAAGCTAAACTTAATCTTATCCTATGTCTTTCGACTTAAACTAAAAATCCATGCATTTAAAGAATAATTTCATGATCTGTACGACTTATTATTAAGAAAAATTGAGAAAAAAAAACTTAATGACTGAACAGGATATACTTAAAACTTATAACCTAACTTACACACTACCTTAAAATTAACTTAAACTAACTTAAGCTAAACTACATACATATACATATGTATATATGAATGTATAGACATATGTATATATATGTACTTAATATATACAATGTATACACATAGATACACAGTGGTGTACCCATGTGAATACTATTTTTTTTCTCTTATTTACATCTTACAACTACCTTAAAAAACTACCCTAGCCTATGTAGGTCGGCCATAGGTTGAAGCTTTTAGATTTGTTTTCAGTGACCCACTGGTCCCCCATTTGGGGATACGTACTACCCTTTCTACTCCGGGTCTAAAGGGTTCGACGAGGGAGTTCGCTCTCTCCCCAGACACCAGAATTTTCGATGTTGCATTGCAACATCCCGAACATCTCTCCTTGATACCGCCGTACTGAACCGAAGCAGACTCTCCTCAGCTCGTTGTGCGACGGAACGGTCGTGGTTGAGTCGCCCATCCACAATTGAACGGGCTATGTGGAACATAAGCGGTACCGCATTTATATTTTGTAACAGTCCGATCTTGTCTAAATGGAGAAAGGCTTCTGGGGGGACGAAGCCGTTGTGCCGTACCCTTTCGTCGTATTGTGCATTGGGGTAGTCACCCCCCGAGATCTTATCAGGTTTGCCCTGTTGTATAAGAACTCATTGGAATAGAATTTTATGTACTGGGACTCTATTCAGGCAAAGCAAGCCCTAAGACAATCCCTATCGAACTACCGAATCTTTTCCATTAAGCAAAGTGCAAACTCACGTTGATCACACGAGACACCCTTAGGTGAGCATTGGCCGAATGAGGGCCATGTAGCAGATAACCTTCGCTCTCGCATCGAGTTGGCTGTTGTCAATCGGCTAGGTATTAGCAGTGGTTTGCTAATACCTAGCCGATTGAGGTTGTAGAAAGACCTTCTAACCATACGGTGTCTCCAGGTCAATCAAGCAGGCACTTGTACATTGTTTCTGGCTCTTGTTCCGTTGGATATTAGACACCAGTTTCGACGCGGCATGAATAGTGTCATGCCCCGCTTTGAAACCGAATTGATTATCCGGAATTATATTATTGTCCTTCGTCCAGTTGATCAAGCCTCTATTGATCACATTCTCGAATACCTTGCTGATGTTCGGAAGGAGACTAATTGACCGGAGGTTGCAAGGATTCGAAGAATCTTTTCCTCTCTTTGATATGGGTTGCACAATCGCAGTTTTCCAATGCTCCGGATAATGTTATACTGGTTCCCTGGGCATAGTGGTATTCCAGGCAATGGAAGGGCCGATGACCTACCTAGAACAGGAGATATATGTAAATCATATGTTAAAGTCGAAATAGGGCGGTCGCACGTTGAATGTTCACAGGCCGTAATATCGTAAGCCGGAGCACAAAGTTCTAGGTAGAGCTGCTATCCGGTCACTCGGGCTTGTAGACATTTGTGAAACAAGGTTTTTAACCTCATTCCTCAATTTGAATTTTTGGCAAACTGAGACGATTATTTCCGGTAGTAATTAATTTTTTCTAGGAATATATTTTTTTTTAAATCATATTTCAAACCAGAAATGAAGTATTACAGAGATAGCCGACTTCACAACTGATTGTCCCCTAGTCCATCGACGAATTTGAGTGCCTTTTTGACGGATATTCATGAATTTTTGACGAAATAACGTTTGGTTTATGAACACGTTATAAAAAAACAGTTGTCGAAAATTTTAAGGAGCAAGAGAGGTCGAAGTCGGCCATCTCTGTAATATTTCATTTCTGTTTCAAACCATTTAAGTAGGCTTGTCAGGGTGAGTGTGGCCATTCTGACTGGTCTCTTATTTACTCATCAGGCAATCGAGCCTTCCGTCGTTGTTGCTCCTGGACACGCTGCTTCCAATCACCAGCAGCAAGCAGATCTGCCCATTGACGAATTTTTGCCTCCGGGTTACATCTACATCCTGGGACAGCTCGTACAGTTCGCGATTTTGCCTTTTAATACATCTTTACGTCTTTCTCGCAGACGGGACCATATATCCGACGTACAGTCAATTACAAAAGTAAGTACACAGCATAAAATTGTGTATGTTTTCAACAAAAATTTAATTCAAGCTGGACTCAAAAAGAAATCGTGAGCGCAGTTTTATAAAGCACTCAGTTGTGTATCGTGGTCAATTTAGTATTCACTCATCAAAAATTGTATTTGTTCTATTATTTGAGCTATCTCAAGAGTAATTCTCACCAAAAGAGTTTGCAAGCTTAGCTTAGAAGGGTAATTTTTTGGTGATCTAAATTTCGGTACGTTTTGGTTTATGGCCCACTGTGCCTATAGTTTTTGAGATATCCCCATATTTTTTTCGTTTGTTTTAAGTACGTTCGATAGCTCAGTTGGTAGAGCGGTGGACTGTAGAAAGTGTTGCGATCCCTAGATCCCTTTGTATATCATTATTTCTTAGATACCAGGGAGCATTCACGACTGTTTTGGAATGACTGTATGAATTCTCTGTTACTTAGTGCTTAGTGTAACCCCAAAGTTGTATACCGTAGGTCCACATAGGCTTTAGCACTTTCTTATTTATAAGCACTTTGTCATACGCGCTTAATGTCGACCGAAAAGGCAGTACATTTCTGTATATCGATTCTCAAGTTCGTCACGTTTTTTCCTTACGTGTGCCTTCCAATTAAGCTTAACATCCAGCGTCATCCCGAGATATTTGGCTTCATTTGCGTACCGGATTTGTACCGAGTTAATGAAGACGGGTATATTGTCCATGTTTTTGCAAGTAAAATTAATATGCGTGGATTTGGTTTCATTAAGGGCAATGCGCCAGAGTTTTGTCCAATCGCAAGTTTTATTTACAGCGTGCTGCAGTTTTACGGTAGCGGACTCGATTGTGCTTTCCTTTGCCAGAACAGGCGTATCGTCTGCGAACGTAGTTACTATTGTGCCCTCAGTTTGTGGTATGTCCCGGGTATATAAGAAAAACAGAGTAGGGCCAAGGACACTCCCTTGCGGGACCCCGGCGGCAATGTCATTTAATTCGGAGTATTCCCTTCCTTGCTTAATTCTAAATATCCTATTCTTGAGGTAGGATTCTAAAATGCAAAATAGATTTTTCGGAAATATCGTACTGACTTTCAAGTACTCGTGCCAAACCTTGTAAAAGGTCTGGGATACGTCCAACCACCAAACCATTTTTTTCCCTCTAGTGCTCCTCTAGTCGTTGGTTATTCCAAATACTTGGTCAATTGTGGAATGACTCTTCCTGAATCCAAATTGATGATCGGGGATAAGGCGTCTTTCTTCTATTAGTGCTTGTATTCGTTCCAGTAGAAGTTTCTCGGATAGCTTTGATGTTATAGGTAAAAGTGGTATCGGTCTATGTGATTTTTTGTCGTTTGGAGGTTTACCCGGTTTCGGGACCATTATCACTTCTGCAACTTTCCACGAATCTGGTGGGCGGATTTCAAATGAAAGAAAAATTCAAAGACTTGCACCAGCATGCCATAGGACTCCATGAATGGCTTCCGAAAACCCTACAAAACATCAGACATAAAGTTAAGGAAAAAACAATAAGAGAGGCTTATAGTAGGGCCAGTAGGGAAAAAACCAAACAAATTGACTTTTTTTATGGACGACAAAATACCTATTAAGCCCGGCTGCATATTTTCCGTTGTTGGTAACTGTACCTTGTTCTCACCAAAACTGATACCATGTAAGCATGAATGAATGGGCAAAATTGTTCAGTAAACAATTTCGACTTACAAAATGGAGCGAACAAAATTAAAAGACTGGGCTACCAACTTTTTTTGATTTTTGAATTGTGGCGATTTACCTAAATTTACCTAAATTTAATCCCGCTGCTGTACGCTTCATTAAAAGCCAAGGGCCAACAGTACTGTCCATCGTTTAGGGGTGTCCGTTTTGAAAGGGTTGAATTCCACGGATGCCTTCTTGCCGGGATCATGACAAATTGTCCGTGAAGATAGGTGTCCCCTATCCAGAGGTGTCCATAAAGAGAAGTTTCACTGTTATTGTAAGGATGAAAATAGAAAATATCTGTATACTAAGATTCATAGAATCAATCATCATTATCATCTTCTGACCCGCATGATCCACTAAAGGGGTCGCGGGGGTAAAGGACGCGGGGGCACTAGAGATCATCAGGCAACTCAATCCTCCGCCATCGACTCTGACTCAGCAAGGGTTATGCCTAAGCGTAACCAGGCGAACTTATAGACTTGGTTCAACCACCTCATCCTATGTCTGCCAAGTGGTCGCCTACCTGATGGAATCGCATTCTAATCGTCAGAAAGCTACAATCGCAACGGACTGCTAGAATCTTTGCCGATCGAGTCTCCCAGAATCTCTCTCTAAGTTCGTCGCCACCTGCGCAAACAATCGAAGAAGATTGGAGGCGTTGTCAAGAAGCCATCAAAGATGCTGCAACTGATGTGCTGGGTTTTACGCCACCAGCTAGAAAAAACCCATGGTTCGCCATCGAGTGTAGGCTGGTGCATGCAGCGAAGCTGGAAGCCTACAAAGCAACGCTGCAATGAACAACGAGAGCTGTTCGTGAGCTCTTCGAACAGAGACGAAGGGACGAGAACCGGTTTCTCTGAAGAAAGGAGAAAGAGCACGAGAAGCGCGCGATCGAGGAGATGGTGAAGTGCTATGGCTGGAACGATGTCCGAAAGTTTTACCAGAGGGTGAAACAGTTATCCAGTGGATATAAGGTTCAGACAGAAGCCTGCCGGGACGAGAATGGACAGCTGGTAGTAGAGTCCCAGTCGATATTGAGAAACGGCGATGATGACACCATTACCGCTGTCAGGCAGAATGTCCCACTGAATATGGACGATGATCGACGAAAATTCTGTTCCCCCGACTCGAGATTAAAGTCGAATAAAGCCACCGGTGCGGACGGACTGTCCGCTGAAATATTTAAGCCACCTGGAGATGATCTGGTTGGTCTCATGCACCAGCTCATCTGTAAGATATGGTCGGAGGAAAGCATGCCCGATGAGTGGAATCTCAGTATCGTTTGCCCGATCCATAAGAAAGGAGACCCCTTTGACTGCGCCACCTATAGAGGGATACGTCTCCTGAACATCGCTTACAAGATCGTCTCTGCCTGCGTTGTGTGTACTCGCCGGAAGCCGTTTATAAACAACCCTATAGGTCCATATCAGTGTGGCTTCAATGCCAGGGAAGTCCACCATCGACAAGATTTTCACTGCGGCAGATCCTGGAAAAGACCCAAGAAATGCAGATCGAAAACCACCACCCATTCGTCGATTTCAAGGCCGCATATGACAGCGTGCATAGGGACGAGCTATACAACGCCATGTCTAGTTTTGACATTCCTGCCAAACTCGTCAGGTTGTGCAGGATGACGATGGAGAATTCTCGCTGCTCTATCAAGGTCAGTAACGAACTCACCGAGAACTTCAATGTCCAAAAAGGTTTTAGACAAGGCGACGCGCTGTCATGTGACTTCTTTAACATCATCCTGGAGAAGATCGTGCAAGACTCACACGCCAACACTAGAGGCACGATCTTCCAGAAGTCCGTACAACTGCTAGCATACGCGGATGACATTGACGTGGTTGGTAGAACACAGCGAGCCGTCAATGAGGCGTTTTCTGGCATTTAGGCGGAAGCGGATAAAATGGGACTAGCGGTGAATGAGGGCAAAACGAAGTATATCCTGTCATCAAGAAAGGACACACAACATCGACGTCCTGGACAGGCGTCACAATGGGCAGCTACTTCAGGTAGTCAAGGACTTCGTCTACCTCGGCTCCGCAGTAAACAGTACAAACAACACCAGTACCGAGATCAAACGCAGAGTAACTATTGCCAAACGCTGTTTCTATGGGCTCAAGAGGCAATTGAGTAGTAGAGCCATCACTCGAAGGACCAAGCTGACTTTATACAAGACCATGATCATCCCTGTCCTGCTGTACGGCGCGGAGCCATGGACAATCGCAAAATCGGATGAGGGAGTCCTTGGTGTCTTCGAGAGAAAAGTTCTGCGTGCGATCTTTGGTCCTGTTTGCGTTGACCGTTTCTGGAGGAGAAGATTCAACCACGAACTGTACAACTGTACGGCTGTACAGCGACATGAGTCTAGTCAGGCGTCTTCGGATCCAACGCCTAAGATGGCTAGGCCATGTAGAGCGTATGGACAACTCAGCTCCGGCCCGAAAAGTGTTCGACTCCGAACCCGTGGGACAACGCAACAGAGGACGCCCGCGCTTAAGGTGGCGCACCCAGGTGGAGAAGGACCTCAACCAACTTGGCGTGCGACACTGGAGACAGCTAGCCAGAGACCGTGCCAGCTGGACAGGCTTGTTGGTTGAGGCCCAGGTCCACCCGGGCCGTAGCGCCAAATATAGAAGAAGAAAAAGAAGGGCCATCGTCAACGCACTCTGGTATATACGACGAATATCCACAGAGATCTTGGAATTTCATCAGTCCAAGATGAAGTTACGAAGCATAAGCGTCGCCTGGAAGAGCACATAAACTCTGCTGTCCTTCCAATTCTTGACGAAAGAAACTCTTTTCGCCGTCTTCAAAGGACTAAGCTTGACCTAGCACGGTGAATTCAACCCGCGCTTAGCTGCGGTGTTAGCAAGAACTCTCAATGGAGAATCTCTTGCCAAATGCGTCCAAACCAAGAAAGTAAAACTGCTGGATAAGTGTGAACTTAGTTGCAGTGGAAATATATTTTATTTGAAGCGAGGTGTTTTCACTGGGTAAAAATCCCTTTCGCTATGTGGAAACGGTCCGCATAGTGTCTTTTGAAGATTTTCACCTACCCTCGCAAAAAAAAAGTCTATAGATCCTAATTTCTGCTTACAGCCAAAGGACCACCTTCACGATGATCCCTGTCATTCCATCTGTCAAACTACGAGTTCATGTGAACCAAGCTGACGTACTTTCTGTGTGACCAGTTTATCTGATGGTCAGTGACCGGAGATTCTTTCCAGTCCCCACGCTGCGAATGTTATGAGCACCTTACTGCCACTCAAACATCACCAGTCGATGTGAGTCAGTTCAAATTCTCAACAAAAAAAAAAAAAAAAACCCAACTGTCATAAGCAAGCACACGTACCGACATTACTATGAAGTTTCCGCATTTGCTTGCAAAACTTCACACCCAACCCAGTCAACAAATTCTCACGCACAACTGCGAAGCGAAAATTTCCGTGAAAACGTACCCGCGACCAGCTGTGTAAAGCCAACAACCACCGGCCAGCGATAAGACACTGAAAGACCTTCATTAATTTCACTCGACCTTCTCAAAGTCGCCAGCTTAGAAGCACCGGAGAATAGAGACAAAAAAGCCGATAAAATGAAAAATAATAAAAACATTGGGCAATACCATGGCGCGCCGGCACTCCACACCTACATACCTACCGATTCTTCAAAACCAAACCCCAGCGTGTCTTATTAGCCGCGACCGCGCCAAGAGCCATTTTGCCCACCTTTAGCCCATTAAATGCCGCTGTGACTACCATTCGAGAAACTACCTACCGTTCCAGCAGAGCTGTTAAGGCGTCGACCGGCCAGTCAATGCCGGTGGCGGTTAGTCAGACCTTGCGTTTAAATCACACGCAATCATCCGTCCGTCCATCCATCCATCCAGCCATTCAGCCATCCGACCGACCGTCCGTCCGTGCGTCCAGCGAAACCGAGGCAAAAACAAAAAAATATTCATGCTCGAAGTCTGACATGAGTGCGCCTGCCTCGCTTCGCTCGGTGTTATGCCACTGAGCTGGGGCTCATGAAATTCTCCAGAAAATATTTTCTCACACTTTTACCACCGAGGGACACTGGTGTTGGCGTACGAAAGGGGGCAAAGCCCACTTAACCATTAGTCGTCGTCGACGACGCCGCCGCCGCCATTTGCACGGTCCGTAGCCGCCACTGCCGCCGCCGCACGATCGCTGGGTGCGACGACGAGCGACGGCAGCAATCTGTGTTAATTTTCATTTTATCTGTGCTTCGTTTCGTTCGGTTTGTCCAGTGGTAGTCGTCGTTTCGATTCTTTTCTTACTTTGCGTATTACGGTAATTTCTTCTTTGCTTGCGACATTTGATGATTTGTCACGCGTCGTCGTCGTTTGGCAAGCTTTTGAAGAGACGAGCGGTTGAGGTTTGTTTCATCATCACGGATATGCCCGGCGTGGATCATTATCTACTTGGCTCTTTATCACTGAAATTGGCAATTTCATCAACTTTATGAATGCCTGTCAATGGTTAAGAAGATGCCATGCAATCCGTTCATTTTCGGTTTCCGGTTATTGCGGCCATGCCTGGATTTGCTCATGGCATTCTGCATTTTTATTTCAATTATTTTCGGTTCACTGTCCTACAGAGTGGTAGGTGAAGATGTGGTGATGATTTCCTGAGGCTTGGGAAAACCCAATTTGCTCTTGGAGTTTCTTCTGGAAATCTCTAGACTGGTGAGAAAGGAAGGAAGGGGGGATATCAAATCCAATCAGAATTCTGTAAATATAGTGGGACTGACAGCTTGCAAAGATTTTATTCACACAATGTGTCATTAACGATACTTCCCGAGTATCGTTCGCCTTGCATCTCTTCTTCTTCTTCTGATGGCGCTACGGTTCGTGGTGGACTTGGGCCTCAACCAACAAGCCTCCCCAGCCGGCACGATCTTTATCCAGCTGTCTACAACTGCGCACACCAAGTTGGTTGAGGTCCTTCTCCACCTGGGTGCGCCATCGGTTCCGTGGGCGTCCTCTATTGCGTTGTCCCACTGGTTCGGAGTCGAAGACTCTTCGGGCTGGAGCAGTGTTGTCCATGCGCTCTACACGGCCCAGCCATCTTAGGCCCCGAATCCGTAGACGCCTGACTAGACTCATGCCGCTGTACAGCGGTTCGTGGTTAAATCTTCTTCTCCAATAACCATCAACGCAGACAGGACCAAAGATCGCACGCAGAGCTTTTCTCTCGAAGAGACCAAGGACTTCCGCATCCGCTTTTGAGATTGTCCATGCTTCCGCGCCGTACAGCAGGACTGGGATGATAAAGGTCTTATATAAAGTCAGCTTGGTCCTTCGAGAGATGGTCCTACTACTCAATTGTCTCTTGAGCCCATAGAAACAGCGGTTGGCAAGAGTTACTCTGCGTTGGATCTCGGTACTGGTGTTGTTCGTACTGTTTACTGCGGAGCCGAGGTAGACGAAGTCCTTGACTACCTGAAGTAGCTGCCCATTGTGACGCCTGTCCAGGACGTCGATGTTGTGTGTCCTTTCTTGATGACAGGATATACCGACTCATTTTAGCCGCTTCCGCCTAAATGCCAGCAAATGCCTCATTGACGACTCGCTATGTTCTGCCAATCACGTCAATGTCATCCGCGTATGCTAGCGGTTGTACGGACTTCTGGAAGATCGTGCCTCTAGTGTTGGCGTGTGAGTCTTGCACGATCTTCTCCAGGATGATGTTAAAGAAGTCACATGACAGCGCGTCGCCTTGTCGAAAACCTTTTTTGACATTGAAGGTCTCAGTGAGTTCGTTTCCGACCTTCACGGAGCAGCGAAAGTTCTGAATCGTCATCCTGCTCAGTATAGGGAGTTCAAAACTGGACATGGCGTTGTATAGCTCATCTCCATGCAGGCTCTCATATGTGGCCTTGAAATCGACGAATAGGTAGTGGGTGTCGATCTGCATTTCTAGGGTTTTTTCCAGGATCTGCCGTAGTGTGAAGATTCGGTCGATGGTGGATGATGAGGACCTGTCAGGTTGTTGACGAATGGTTTCAGGTGCTCACACAAAACGGCAGAGAAGATCTTGTAGGCGATGTTCAGGAGACTTATCCCTCTATAGTTGGCGCAGTCAAAGGGGTCTCCTTTCCTGTGAATTCGGCAAACGATACTGAGGTTCCACTCGTCAGGCAAGCTTTCCTCCGACCATATCTTACAGATGAGTTTGTGCGTGTACCTTACCAGCTCATCTCCAGCTGCCTTAAACAGTTCCCAGACAGTCCGAATGCACCAGCAGCTTTATTCGACTTTAGTCTCGATATCGCTATCTTGTCTTCGTGTAGGTCGGGGGGACGTAATTCTCGTCGATCATCGTCAATTGCGTTGAGTGGAATATTCTGCCTGACAGCGGTATTGGAGTTTTCCCCGCCGTTTAACAGTCTACAGAAATGATTTTTCCAGATTCTCAGTATCCACTGCGAATCTACTACTAGGCTTCTGTCCGAATTTTGTATTCATTGGATAGGTGTTTTATCCGTTGGTAGAACTTTCGGACGTCATTTCTGCCGCATCACCTCTCCGTATCCTCGATTGCGCGCATCTGATGCTCTTTCTTTTTCTTTTTGAGAAGCCGGTGCTCTTCCCTTCTTTTAAGTTCGTAGATCTCACGAACCGCTCTCGTCTAGCGTCGCCTTGTATGCTGCTTGTTCCGCTGAATATGCCTGTCTGCATTCGTTGTCAAACCAGGTTTTTCTTGGGTGGCGTTATAAAACCCAGCACATCAGATGCAGCTTCTCTGATGGCGTTTTGACAACGGTTCCATTGTTGGTCGATTGTTTCGCCTGGCAGGGCTGGACTCTCTGAGAGCTTTAGGGAGACTCGATCGGCAAAGTTGCTAGCGGTCAATTGCAATTGTAGCTTTCCCACGTCAAACTGTTTTGGGCTTGCTCTACTCCGTTGTCCTGTCGATATCCGTGTTCTTACCTTGGCTACAACAAGGAAATGATCCCAGTCGATGTTGGCTCCTCGGAAAGTTTGGACATCAAGTATGCTGGAGGAGTGTCTGACGTCGATCACAATGTGATCAATCTGGTTGACGGTTGATTGATCAGGACACCGCCAGGTCCCTTTGTGGATGTTGAGGTAATGGAACCACGTACTGGCTACAAAGAGGTTTCGCCCGGAAACGAAGTCCAAAAGCCTGAGTCTCTTCTCGGACGTGTTGTCGCGCAGGCTGTGCTTCCCGATGACTATGGCAAAGATGTCTTCCTTACCCAGCTTTGCATTGAAATCTCCTAGAACGATCTTGGTGTCGAAGCTGGGGCACTGATCGTAAGTCCTTTCTAGGAGATCATAGAAGTCATCCTTGCTGTTATCATCTTTGTCTTCTGTCGGGGCGTGGGCGCAGATCAGGCTGATGTTCCCGAATGTAGCCTTGATGTGGATTGTTATGAGGCTCTCGCTTGTGTATTTAAAGCTTAAGACTTCTTGCCTAAGCCTGCCTCGAACAACAAACCCGCATCCTAACAAGCGCTGCCTTCGCTCTTTGTAGCAATCGCCGAAGTTTATATCGCAGTTTTTCATCCTCTTTTGCCCGGCCCATCCCACCACAGCTCCTGAATGGCGGTGTTATCTGCCTTATAAGCTTCTAGGGCCTCCGCAAGTTCAACGGCTGCACGTGGTCTGTTCAGGGACCTCACATTCCACATGCAGAACCGAAAATGGTTTTTCATAGTCGTCAGCGGTACGGCCATCCGTATCCGAGGCTTTTGGTCATTTCGGAACTATGCCTAATTTTACACTGTAGGGAAGTTGACCACACGCGCAGCCACCGAGCCCGGAAGACCGGGCCCCTGGACAAGGAGCCGCCGAATACATTGGTTCGCCTCTAAGAGGTTGCTGTAAAGGTTATATACAAGGCGCCACAAAAGGGCTCCATGTAACTTGGCTTGTGCATTTACTGAAATCGTTGCTGGCATCTCGCCGAGTTGAGATCGATCATCAACTTTGTCCTGCATGCACAGGCCCATGCATTGGTGGTGTCGTAAAACCCTGCACAGTATTGATGGCTTGTTGACAACGCCTACAAAGACTTTTTGCGCAGGCGACGACGTTTAGAGAGGGATTCCGGGAGACCTGATCGCCAAACACCCTAGCAGTCCGTTGCGATTGAAGCTTTCATACGTTCCTTTTCGACTGCTTCGACACCGTTGTCCTGTTGAAATACTTTTTGTTACCACTGTAAACGTATATTTGCCTTGGGCTGCTTTCACACGCGCTAAATTCGTCGCAAGATTTTTTTAAGCTTTGTCAGAGTCCGAGTGCAAACATATATTTTTGGCTTTTTTCTCATTAATTACAAGACGCACAGTTGCCAAGCTCAAATGTCGTGATTGGAATTCCTATCGGCATCCAAATCCTGTTTGTACAGGCCACTAAGTGGTACTCAATTATTACCGATTCCGTGCGGTTAATATTCGACGGTAAATTGAATTGTCAAATATTTGTGCTTTTTCGCCACGATTCATTAACGACGTGCTGCGCGGCGACAGTACCGCACGTGATGTATTGTGTACATCTCAAGCCAAAGTACGTCATCAAAGCGTGTAATCAAATCGGACGCGGTTCGTCTCTTAAACAAATGCGAATTGCCAGTCGCTCGAAACTGCTCTCTGTTAAGATATGCAAATTGAAGAATCAAGTTCAAGCAGATAGATACTCCCTCCCATCGTAACTGTTGTTGGACGTCGTGTGTGAAACGTCGACTGAACTTGAGATTCTTGGGAATTTAGCAAATTAGGGAACTATTTTAGCAACTTCTACACGTTTCTTGATCTTCGCAAAGCAAACAAAGTGTCACCCAAACGCTAACGCCTGTTTTTTTTTCGCTGAGAAGGTGAGCAGTAGCTCTAGACTGACATTCCGGTTGTCATCAGCACAGACGTTCGCACGTATGTATCAGCAGAACTGACTCCAAGTGGCACGCGGCACTTAATGAGCTTACTTATTACTGTTGATTCCGTCGGAATGGCTAAGCGGCATTTCTATGGCTTTCTGGCCGACTGCTCTGCGGGGCGCACATAGTTGAGTAACCTTATTTTGGAACGGCCAAGCGGCAGTTCCGCAAAGTGTCTTTTAGTGCGATTGCGCAAATCATGATACAACCGCTTTAAGCTCCCCCGTGAGATGGCCAGCTACCGTGGATAATGGAATTAATGTTGGGTAATTGGTAGAATTATTTCGTAATGACTGTTAAGCGCAGACTCGCCAAAAAACCTGAAATTCATAGAAAATACGTTCGGTTAGGCAAGAAAGTGGACGAGGCGCTAAGTGGTCGTGTGCAACGACTCACTGATGGCCGGCCATTTATGTAAATTTGTTTTTGTAGGTATGCCTCATTGTGGCAGACGGACATTAGCAAGGCAAACATCGAATGGGATGAGAGGGCTAGCTCGCACAATGGTACATTTAAGGCAGCAACAAAAAAAGTTCTGCAAGTCTGATGATGGTATGAAATGCATGTCTAAGCTGTTGGGTCGCCGTGGCGTAGTGGGTTACTGCGTCGCACACTGGTGCCAAACTAAGGCATACATGCCCAAAACTATTAAAATATTGTTTGAATGTATTAAAATGAAAGGAAAACGTGTGCTCTTCGAATTTAGCCTTAGTTAGTTGTTCGAATTACAGTGGACTCTCCCTAAGTCGAACTCTCCTTAAGGCGAAACTCCCTCTAACTCGAACTTTTTCGCCATATTTTACATACATCTCAACTTGCCCTCAACTTTCCATACAAAAACCTCTCTCTAAGTCAAACTCTCTCTCTAACTCGAACAAATTTTGGTACCCCGTGACAATTCGACTTAGGGGGAGTCCACTGTATAACCAATTGTGGGGTTTATTGAACGAAACAATTTTCCAATATAAACAGTGGAATAGGAGTGGCAAGTTGCTCCCTGCAATCCCCTTCTTCTGTGGATGCAAATTCAGGTAAAGTATGGAAAAACACGAATAAAAGGCAGGTTTAATGCACAGAACCTCGCACATACCCCAAAATCCTATAGTAGACCCAAGCAAGAGACTTCTCCCCACTCCAATAATGGCTCACGAGGCCACTAACGGATTGCTTGTAGTTCTTTCCCTTCTTCCTAAGCCCGACCGGCTGCCGAGTGGGACAAGCCGGCCACCAGACGCTCGCACACTTCCACCTTTCAGGCCCGGCACATCAGGGTAGGCAATATCCGCTGCCAATCGTCTTCTTCTAGTCATTATGGGGGAGCTGCGCTTCGTTAACCAGGTTTGGGCTGCATAAAAATAAATTCGTACACCCCAAACCTGTTGCCCCCTCCCCACCTCGAGGAGTTCAGCTCCTTCGCCAGCTTCTATTTAAGATAGTTATTTAATTTAAGATTAAGTGGCGTCCCGTGGCGTAGTGGGTTAGTGCGTCGACTCCTACGCAGAGGGTGCCAGGTTCGATACCTGAATTCACCACTTTTCATATTCCACGGCTCCACCTCTTTCGAGTCATTGACAATGCTCAAAGAGTATATCCTGTCTAGAAAAAGCTTCTCAACTACGCCGTTCGGAGTCGGCATTAAGCTGTAGGTCCCATCCTCTCGTGAAAGAACAGTAGCACGCACACCACGAGTGGTTGCTGAGAAGCTAGGCCCTGGCCCTTTTTTTTTTTTTAAATTCATTTTTATTGCTCAATTCATAACGTATATTCTTACAAACTAGACAAAATGCTTAAACTAGTTGGACTAACAAAGAATCTATTTTAACTTACTGGCCCTCGGCGGGCTCTCTAAGCTAAACTTAATATTATACTATGTCTTTCGACTTAACCTAACTGCTTGTTTAACGAAATGAAAATCAATTTAAATGTACAACTTTATATTAAGAAAAAATGGCAAAAAAACTTAATAAATTAACTGTTTTATTAAAAAATTTATATACTAACTTACATACTACCTTAAACATAACTTACACTAACTTAAGCTAAACGACATACATATGCATATGTATTATATGAAGATATACAAATGCATACCCATATACTAAAATATATACATTGTATACACATGGGTACACACATGTGTATACTTATATTTTTATTTTTTTTTATGTTTTATCTTAAAATCTACCTTACACTACACTAGACTATGTAGGTCGGCCGTAGGTTGCTGCTACTAGATCTGCATCTAATTCGCTGCAAGACAGTGACCGACTGCTCCCACACGGAGATCCGCAATACCCTTTCTACCCGGGGTCTAAAGGGTTCGACGAGGGAGTTCCTTCGCTCCCCAGACAACAGAATTTTCGATGCTGCGTTGCAACATCCCGTATATCCCGCCTAGAGACCGCCATACTGAACCGGAGGAGGCCTTCCTCAGCTCGTTGTGTGACGGAGCGGTCGTGGTTGAGTCGCCCATCCACAGTTGAACGGGCGGTATGAAAGAGGAGCGGTATCGCATTTATGTCTTGTATCAGACCGTTCATGTCAAAATAGAGGAATGCTTCTGGGGGGACAAAGCCATTGTGCCGTACCCTTTCGTGGTATTGGGGATTGGGGTAGTAAGCTCCAGAGATCAGATTATTGACCGAGTTCATCGCTCTAGCAGTATGACCTCGAGTAAACTTCACCAGGAAATTATCCACTCTTATCAGGTTTGCCTTGTTGTATAAGACCTCATTGGAATAGAATTTAATGTACTGGGACTCTGGAGTTCTATTCAGGCGAAGGCAAGCCCTAAGACAATCCCTATCGAACTACCGAATCTTTTCCATTAAGCAAAGAGCAAACTCACGTCGCTCACACCCTTAGGTGAGCATTGGCCGAATGAGGGCTTCACTCTCGCATCGAGTTGGCTGTTGTGAAACAGTCTCTTTGTAAGGGCAAAAGCGCTTCGGGCCCCCGCGGCCAGAGCAGCATCTAGCAGTTTGTAAGTATGTTACACAGTAGATACAGAAGGCCTTCTAGCGGGCACCTGTACAATGTTTCTGGCTCTTGTTCCGTTGGATATTAGACACCAGTTTCGACGCGACATGAATAGTGTCATGCCCCGCTTTGAAACCGAATTGGTTATCCGGAATAATATGTTTGTCCTCAGTCCAGTTGATCAAGGCTCTATTTATCACCTTCTGGAATACCTTGCTGATGTTCGGAAGGAGACTTATTGACCGGAGGTTGCAAGGATTCGAATAATCTTTTCCTCTCTTGGGTATGGGTTGCACAATCGCAGTTTTCCAATGCTCTGGATAATGTGCATTATTCAGAGCATTGTTAAACAGAATTGTGTACATATTAACCACTTCTAGGGGGAGGTGTCTTAGCACAATGTTGGAGATCCCGTCGATTCCAACAGACTTTTTCTTCTGTAATGATTCGAAGACCGCTTGGAGTTCTGTCTTCGATATGAACGGGTTAGGCCCTGGCCCTCTACGGGCTGTAGTGCCACCCATATTATATTATTATTATATTATTATTATTATTTAATTTAAGAAGCTCACGAAATGACCGCCAATAACTATGCACCTGCACCCTGTGACCAGTGATTAATCAAAACAATAGAAACATATCTCAATCCCTCCACAATCCCAACTTACCTTGCACGCATTGTATGCTTCATACACAATCCTGTTTCAGATCTGACCGCAAGAAGCAGCAAACGAGAGACACACGAGTCAAGATGCCTTCCTACCTGTAACGCGTAATCACGGTATCAGCCGGAAACTAACAATTAAGAAGAAATGTTGAGAAAATTACCGGACCACAGATAGAAGGATTTTTTTTCCTCCGCCGGACCATTCCACGGGATATCTGAGGTTTCTACTACAAATTTTATGGTACGCTTTCAGGTTTCAATTTCACTGAAAACTGGTTTGCGTGTGAAGGACCTATGCGCGGGGAGATAAATGGACGAAACCCAAGCGTAACATAAAAAGAACCTAAATTTGATGAACGAAACGATGGGAAGAGGTTATATACGCCTGTTAATTATGTTACGGTGCACACGTTCCCGATTGCTACCGGATTTCTTCTATTTGTCTAAGAACCAGCACTTTTTTTCTTCTTCTTCTTTATGTGCATGGACCAATGATGATATAAACTGCCTCTAATGCACTTCCTGTCTGAGATATTGGATGCAATTAACGTGTGTAGCGTTTCCTTAGCTGATCGGGGGACATGAGAGTGGTCAATCTTGTCGCTTAGTGTTGGACTGGGGCACATTGAAATAAGACAGGGATGTATTGGCGGCTTATAAGAGAACAATAGACCACACAGCGCGGTTGCTTTAGTAATTGTATCCATGCCTACACCGAACTGAAGCGAGGTATTTAAAGAAGAGGAAAGATTAAACAAAGTAACTAGTCAAACAGTCACAAAAGGAAGCAAGAGAGGATTTTGGTATGCCAGTAACAATGACGATAGTTAAGTAATCAATCATTCATGGATTGTCTAGGTCCAAAAGGCTTTCTTCACAGAGGTCGTAGCTTCGATTCGAGAGAAATACTTCATCTTTTTCTTCTGTATTTGGTGCAACAGTTCGTGGTGGACTTGGGCCTCAACCAACAAGCCTCTCCAGCTAGCACGGTATCCGGCTAGCTGTCTCCAGTGTACGCACGCCAAGTTGGTTGAGGTCTTTCTCCACCTGGGTGCGCCACCTTAAACCCGTATTGGAGCCTCTAGTATTGGATGATGTTAAAGAAATCACATACCAGGCTGTCGCCTTGTCAAAACCTTTTTTGACATTGAAGGTCTCGGTGAGTGCGGTACCGACCTTCATGGAGCAGCGAGAGTTCTCCATTGTCATCCTGCACAACCTGACGAGTTTGGCAGGAATGTCAAGACTAAACATGGCGTTGTATAGCTCGTCCCTATGCACGCTGTCATATGCGGCCTTGAAATCGACAAAAAGGTGGTGGGTGTCGATCTGCATCTCTTGGGTCTTTACAGGATCTGCCGTAGTGTGAAAATCTGGTCGATGGTGGACTTCCCTGGCCTGGAAGCCACACTGATATGGACCTATGAGGTTATTTATAAATGGCTTCAGGCGAGTACACAAAACGGCAGAGAAGATCTTGTATGCGATGTCCAGGAGACTTATGAATCTATAGTTGGCGCAGTCAAAGGGGTCTCCTTTCTTGTGGATCGAAGAGAAATACTAATAATTAAAAAAATCCATCACAGAAGGATCTAGGGTAAACTACCTGTTATCGAGCCTCCTTAAGGAAAATTTTGACTTCGTTGCTCTCTTAAAATTAATTGCTTTGATATAGCTTAGATAAGCTTGATGTAAATATAACTTCTTGTAAGTACAGGACTCAAATTTATTAAATTTAAATAAAGTAGAAAATAAGACTTGAGCCTGTTCCGAGCCTTCCCTCCCCACTGTTCCTAATTCGAACCCTTAGCGTTCCAGTAACGAGCTCCCCATATACACTTGTGCTCATACAATTAAGCCACATTTGTTATAATACAATTTTTTTATCTAATATTAGTACCCTGGGTTCTATTAATGTTTTTTGTATTTTTCTTTTACTTTTGTATTTTATTGTGGCATGAATTTTACAATTAATTATTTACAAAACTTAATTACAGAGATTTGATTTTTGTTTAATCTTACATCTACAAAATAATACAATTTGTCAATCA
This sequence comes from Eristalis intricaria, assembly GCA_964034865.1. NCBI lineage: Eukaryota > Metazoa > Arthropoda > Insecta > Diptera > Syrphidae > Eristalis > Eristalis intricaria. The sequence continues at coordinate 31,492,633 of OZ035873.1, forward strand.
ATATACAAATTTTAAAGTTTTCATTAAACAAATTTAAACAAAAATCAGATAAAATAATATAAAATACGGTAGAAATAGTGCAAAATATATAGTTCGTCGGGGGGAGAGAAGTGTTGACATGAATTGATTTCCAAGTTCGTAATGAGTGCGTTCGAGTGAAACATAATAAAATAAATTAAAATTCTTCTTCTCCTTCTGGTGGCGCTACAGTCCGGGGTGGACCGGCACGAGCCGGCACGATCTTTTGCCAGCTGTCTCCAACTGCGCACACAAAGTTGGTTGAGGTCCTTCTCCACCTGGGTGCGCCATCGGTTCCGAGGGCGTCCTCTATTGCGTTGTCCCACTGGTTCGGAGTCGAAGACTCTTCGGGCTGCAGTAGTTTTGTCCATGCGCTCTACATGGCCTAGCCATCTTAGGCGTTGGACCCGAAGACGCCTGACTAGACTCATGTCGCTGTACAGCCCGTACAGTTCGTGGTTGAATCTTCTCCTCCAGAAACCGTGAACGCAAACAGGACCAAAGATCGCACGCCGAACTTTTCTCTCGAAAATACCAAGGACTTCCTCATCCGCTTTTGAGATTGTCCATGCCTCCGCGCCGTACAGCAGGACAGGGATGATAATGGTCTTGTATAAATTCAGCTTGGTCCTTCCAGAGATGGCTCTACTACTCAATTGCCTCTTGAGCCCATAGAAACAGCGGTTGGCAAGAGTTACTCTGCGTTTGATCTCGGTACTGATGCTGCTTGTACTATTTACTGCGGAGCCGAGGTGGACGAATCCTTGACTACCTTAAGTAGCTGCCCATTGTGACGCTCTGTGAAAGACGTCGATGTTGTGTGTCCTTTCTTGATGACAGGATATACTTCATTTTGCCCTCATTCACCGCTAGACCCATTTTAGCCGCCTCCGTCTCAATGCCAGCAAACGCCTCATTGACGACTCGCTATGTTCTGCCAATCACGTCAATGTCATCCGCGTATGCTAGCGGTTGTACGGACTTCTGGAAGATCGTGCCTCTAGTGTTGGCGTGTGAGTCTTGCACGATCTTTTCCAGGATGATGTTAAAGAAATCACATGACAGCGCGTCGACTTGTCTAAAACCTTTTTTGACATCGAAGACCTCGGTGAGTGCGGTACCGACCTTCACGGAGCAGCGAAAGTTCTCCATCGTCATCCAGAGATAACCTATAATAGAGGTATCCAACTTCTACCTCCCTTGCCCCTTGATTTCATCTGACAGCATTTTTTATACGCTTTTTGTCCCCTGTCTGTGAATACGTGCGAGCTCTTGAGAACAGCTGATACCCTTCCCCCCTTAGTAATGGGGTGAATTAGAGTTCTTATTTGAAAATTCGCTCGTTATTTGAACGTTTTTTCAAATTTCGGTGTTCAATTTTCAACACAGTATGGAGGGGTAAACGAACGAACAAAACTTATGTTCATGAAGTCGATTCATTAAAACTTTGAGCAATTTACAATCTGAAGTACATGGACATAATTAATGAATGCACAACATAGTGTGAATTTTTTCACATGAATAAAAATTAATAATACATTCACACGTTCAGTTAACGAATAATAAAAATATTCTTGAAGCGTCACAAATAAGAAGTTTTGACAACCATTTTTATGCATTAGTAATACAGTCGAACTTCAATAACGAATATTTGATAACTCGAATGAAATTGATTGGCAATAGCGCCTTCGATAAGCCACCTTCGATTAGTCGAATTCTGAAGAGATAGTCCTAAATTCTGCGTATTCTACATGTTCGTTATATAAGGAAGCGCTTTCGGGGCACTGCATTTGCATGTTCATTGGACCTAGTATAAACAAAATCGTGGCTTTGGTGAATAATCTGAGCGGGGAGAAGAGGATGAAATTCCTTTGATTTTCAGATCTGGACGTCCAGACGAAAGAAATGAGGGAGAAATTCAACTGCAGGTGGAATTTAAAGCTTGAAAAAATAACAGAAATATACAAGGTGTTACGTATGATGATTTTCTGCAGCCGGACGGGGATATTGTTATTTAGGAGTGAATCCGAATCTTCTCAGCTCGACAATAAGGAAGACAGCGACAGTGATATAATAGGGAAATACTTGGCGATAATTCAGTTGGTTGCGTTTATACTAAAAAACTCATGAAAAGGGCTTAAATTCCATTCAAGGTTTTTTTTAAAAACAAAATTAAAAAATCCGCTCTTCAGTCATGTGTAGCAGACTATTATAAATTATAAACATGCTCCTCTAAGTTTTGTGTTATATGCGGAGAATTAAATATTTTTATCAATTTTGTATTTACTTGATAACTCGAAGTCTTGATAACTCGAATTTTTTTGTGGCAAGTGGTGGTTCTAGTTATCGAACTTCGACTATAGTTACAATATCTTGCCATTGTTCTTATCAAATTGTTGAATTGAATTCATGAGTTTTTCAGAATTCATGATTTAAGCGTATAAAGCAGGCTTCATTTTTTGAGTTAATTTGTCAGGTATGGTTTATGAATAGGCTATATATACACTTAAGAATTAATTTAAGGTCAAATAGTTCCAGTTAAATGGGCATAGCAATACAGTTTTATTCACGAAAGTCTATATAACAATGTAAGAAAATTCCCTTAAAAATACTAGTCAACTTTTGAACACCCTCCGAACAACATACCCAAGTATGTTAGATGGAAAGTACATGGATTCCCACTAAATTCATGAATCTGCCGCTTTTTCCCACAAAATTCACGAATTGGCCGCCATATTGTGGTGAATTGACGAGCGTTGTAAAAGTATAAGTGAAATACAAGGGATTACCACTACATCTTCGTTGTGGGCTAGGGGTAAAAATGGCCGAAGTTGGATATCTCGATCGTCCATTTTCTCTGTCGTCATCCTGCTCAGTGTAGGGAGTTTGGCAGACATGACGTTGTATAGCTCAGGCAGATGACAGCCTGCATGGAGAATAGGTGGTGGGTGTCGATCTGCATTTCTTGGGTTTTTTTCCAGGATCTGCCGTAGTGTGAAAATCTGGTCGATGGTGGACTTCCCCGGCCTGAAACCGCACTGATAAGGACCTATCAGGTTGTTGACGAATGGTTTCAGGGAATAAGTAAATAAATAAATATATTTATAACTGAATGCAGGTATGAACTTTCAAATTGAAGACCTTATCAAAGGTATATAATGAATAAATTAACACAGTCGTTATGAGGCTCAGTTTTAAATCAATTCATTGTCCGATGATAAGCAAGAATTCATATAACGTTGGTAAAGTCGTTCATTTCTTGTTGTAATCATTTCTATATTGGCCATTCTGTGAAGTTCCTTTGTGGAGAAAAACCAATTCAGATTTAGGATCATTTTGAGTAATTTGTCTTGAGCAGTTTGAAGTTTGCGTAGATGGCAGTTCGCGCACTTTCTCCAGACTGGTGATCCATAAAATATTATGGATTGAAAAATTGATTTGAAAATTGAGAGTTTACTATCGTCGCTTAGTTTTGACTTGAAACAAATGAATGTGTACAGGATTCTAATAACACATGTAGATGCTGCTCTGGCCAGAGCCCGAGGCACTATTTCCCTTACAAGGAGACTGTTTTACAACAGCCAACTCGATGCGAGGGTGAAGGTTATCTGCTACATGGCGCTCATCCGGCCAATGCTCACCTATGGCTGCCCCGTGTGGTTCAACGTGAGTGCAAGCTTGATGGAAAAGATTCGGTTGTTTGAGAGGGCTTGTCTTAGGGCTTGCCTTCGCCTTTATAGAACTCCAGAGTCCCAGTACATAAAATTCTATTCCAATGAGGTGTTATACACCAGGGCAAACCTGATAAGAGTGGACAATTTCCTGGTGAAGTTGATTCGAGGTCACACTGCAGAGCGATGAACTCGGTCAATAACTTGATCTCGGGGGCTTACTACCCCAATCCAGAATACCACGAAAGGGTACGTTCTAGTGGCTTCATCCCCCCAGAAGCTTTTCTGCACCTCGACAAAAATGGACTGATACAAGATATTAATGCGGTACCGCTCATCTACCACATCGCTCCGTCGCACAACGAGCTGAGGAGGATCTCCTCCGTTTCAGTACGGTGGTCTCAAGACGGGATAAATGGGATGTTGCTATGCAACATCGAAAGTTCTGGTGCCTGGGGAGCGAAAGAACTCCAGCGTCGAACCCCTTAGACCCGGAATAGTCGGACTCCGTCTTGCAGTGGATTCGAAGTAGGTCTATCTGCTACATCCCTTGGCCGACTTACACATATTAGGGTAGTTTTTACGTAGCCATAAGTTGTAAAAAAAAAAAAAAATTGGTATACACATGTGTACACTTGTATGTACTTATGTGTACGCATATGTATATATATATTAATTAAGTGCATTATATATACGTGTATATGTTATCATATATCCATATATATGTATTTAATTTTAGCATAAGGTAGTTTAAGTTATTTTAAGGTAGTATGTAAGTTAGTATATAAGTTTTAAGGAAAACAGTTCTTTCATTAAGTTTTTGGTAAATTTTCTTAATTTTCAACTGAAAGTGTCAGTCAATATCCATGTTTAGCGTAAATAGAAAGGTTGTTAGTCTAGGTCGGAAGACATTGTATAAGGTTAAGCTTAGCTTAGAGTGCCCGCCGAGGGCCAATAAGTTAAATTTAGCTATATTTAGTTATATTTAATGTTCGTCTAACTAGTTTTAAGCATTTTTGTCTAGTACCTAAGTATGTAATGAATTAAAAATAAAAATTAATTAAAAAAAAAAAAAAGGATTCTCAATTTTTTTATTAATAATTAAATTTTTTTATAATTTCCTGGATATAAGGATTGAATGTTAATTTTCTATCTAAGTGTATACCAAGATATTTTGCGGTTGATTTCCATTCAACTAGAGAACCGTTAAGAGAGAGGTTGTTGCTTGGAAGTAAGCAAGCTTTTCTTTTACGATTAAAAAAGAAAGCTTGAGTCTTTTGAAGCATTAATATTAATTTTTCCAATTGCCACAATACACTAATAGGTCATTTAAGCCCAATTGAAGATTAGTTTCAATATTGAAGCCAACTGAATCTGAAATGCATGTATCATCAGCAACTAGGGCAGTATTATAATTTCTCAAGTTTGGGAAATCAGAGGTATATACATTAAATAAGACTGGAGCATTAACGGATCCTTGAGGAACTCCAGCTTTGATCTTTTGAAATTCGGTTGTTAAAGTACTAGCAAATAACCGGTAAGGGCTGATAAGCATTGGTTAGAGGGACTCAGCTACAAGCTGAGCCAGATGAGGCTCCCCTCCAGCCTCATCAGAATAATTTATAGCATCTGCTTTCCAGAAGATTCTACATTCAAATTGAAGGCAGCAAATCTACAGAGCATAGCACCAAGACGGGAGTTGCACAAGGGTCGAGGCAGGGACCGCGACTTTTCAACATCTACCCGGCAGATCAACCACACCCAACCCACACAGTGAACTGCTGTCTATTTGCAGATGAATCGCTGAATTAGTCCAGCTCGAAGTCACCACATATAGCCGCACGAAGGGTCGAAATCCAAACAGCAAACAAATGTGACTACTATACCAAATGGGGTATTCGTATCAATGCTGGGAAATAGGTACTCATGTGCTTTAGGAGACCATCCCGAGGTAGGTGCAGATCAGCAGCCAAATGTCGGGGCATATAGATAATGCTCCCTAACAGTTTAGAAATATCAACAAACGAGAAGGTCAAGTGTATTGGCGTTAACTTCACACAAAGGTTGACGTTCAACAGACATTCGAAACTGACCCTCAAGAAGGCTAACCTAGGCTTACATTGCATCTATCCCTTGATGCGCAAGCAAAAGGCATTAAGCCAGAGGACTAAGCTGCTGCTCTACAAGCAGCTTACACGGCCCATCCTAACGTACGGTTTCCCAATATGACATACCATCTCTAAGACCAGCAGCAGAAGTAGCTAGCAATTTTCGAAAGGAAAATACAGAACTCACCCTATAGGGACCGTCAAAGACACCACGGCAACAAGAAGCTTTACGACCACGCACGCATCATCCCGCTGCAATAGTACATGGAGACACTGTTCAGAATGCAGCTGCTAGACATCAACAACAATCCTAATGAGGAAATCAGGAACTTGAGAAACACAATCCCCTGGACAACGCTACCTCAACGTGCCAAGTCTGCTAAAGGAGCAGAACTTTCCAACGACGTCGACCAACGAGCTCCACGGATTCTACCAGAGCAGCCATAGCAATCACCATTGAGGCTAAATCGGCCACCACACCGCCACCCCATCCGAAAACGACTACCAAGGACACACGGATTTGAACAACCCGATGTAAGCACTAGACATTGCAGGACATCCAAAGTAAACAATAAGCCGACAATAATAGCAAATGTTAAACAATTTACATCAGTTGGGCCCCTATAGAGCCAACACCCTATACTTTCGTTTGCATAGGAAACGTCTCAGTTGATAGTCTGGATTCTGTAATTTTTTCTTGTTCCCAGAATTGTTTAATTTGGTTCTCCAAAGTAGTTTGTGCAACCATTCCAATAATTTTAACATTTCCACTCTTAAGAGATGTTCTTCCTGTGATAAACCATCCAAAATGTGACCTTTGCGCTATAGGAGAACCCTTAGGGCCCCTCTTTATCTCCGTAATCTCCGTTAACGTCTGCACCAAGAATCATGTCAATAGAACCGGGTGTGTAAAAGGTTGGATCGGCCAGCAAAAGTTGTTTCATCTCACTAGGAACTCCACTGAAGTCATTCTTGTCCGGTGTCAATCTGGTGAGAGTTGGTAACACAAGTGCGGGAACCAGCAATTTGAAGTCTGACTCGAATCTTGGTTCTAGTATCAGCTCAACCTTGCTGCGTGCCGTACCAGCATTAGTAGCTCCTAACCCGCTGATCTCGGTGCGTATTTTTTCCTTCAGTAGACGAAGTGATTGGGCTGCTTCTTCAGTTATAAGGGTAGCCTGGGATTCTGGCTCAATTAAAGCTCTTAACATTCTGCGATGACCATCCTTGTTGGTCGCCATGACCATTGCTGTGGCGAGGAGTTTTGATACCCATAATTTGATTGTAAGGGTGGGTCGCCGTGGCGTAGTGGGTTAGTGCGTCGACTCCTACGCAGAGGGTGCCAGGTTCGATACCCGAATTTACCACCTTTCATATTTCACGACTGCACTTCTTTCGAGTCACTGACAATGCTCAAAGAGTATTTCCTGTCTAGAAAAAGCTCCTCAAAACTTGGCCGTTCGGAGTCGGCATTAAACTGGGACCTCCACGCGTGAGAGAACAATAGCACGCACAACACGAGTGGTTGCTGAGAAGCTAGGCCCAGGTCCCGACAGAGGACAAAGATGACAACAGCAAGGATGACTTCTATGATCTCCTAGAAAGGACTTACGATCAGTGCCCCAGCTTCGACACCAAGATCGTTCTAGGAGATTTCAATGCAAAGCTGGGTAAGGAAGACATCTTTGCCAAAGTCATCGGGAAACACAGCCTGCACGACACTACATCCGATAACGGACTCAGGCTGGTGGACTTTGTCACGGGACGTAATCTCTCTCCACACCTCAACATCCATAAAGGGACCTAGCGGTCCCCTGATCAATCAACCGTCAACCAGATTGATCATGTTGCGATCGACGTCAGACACTCCTCCAGCATTCTTGACGTCCGAACGTTCCGAGGAGCCAACATCGACTCGGACCATTTCCTTGTTGTAGCCAAGGTAAGAACTCGGATATCCAGAGATCGACGGAGTCGAGAAAGGACACCACGGTTTGACTTCGGAAAGCTACAATCACAACGGACTACTAGGATCTTTGCCGATCGAGTCTCCCAGAATCTCTCTCTAAGTTCGTCGCCACCTGCGCAAACAATCGAAGAAGATTGGAGGCGTTGTCAAGAAGCCATCAAATATGCTGCCACTGATGTGCTGGGTTTTACGCCACCAGCTAGAAAAAACCCATGGTTCGACATCGAGTGTAGGCTGGTGCATGCAGCGAAGCTGGAAGCTTACACAGCAACGCTGCAACGAACAACGTGAGTTGTTCGTCTGCAGAGACGAAGGGACGAGAACCGGCTTCTCAGAAGAAAGAAGAAAGAGCACGAGAAGCTCGCGATCGAGGAGATGGAGAAGTGCTATGGCAGGAACGATGCCCGAAAGTTTTACCAGAGGGTGAAACAGTTATCCAGTGGATATAAGGTTCAGACAGAAGCCTGTCGGGACGAGAATGGACAGCTAGTAGTAGAGTCGCAGTCAATACTGAGAATTTGGAAGAACCATTTCTGCAGACTGCTAAGCGGCGATGATGACACCAATACCGCTGTCAGGCAGAATGTCCCACTCAATATGGACGATGATCGACGAGAATTCCGTCCAGCCGACTTAGACGAGGTCAAGATAGCAATATCAAGACCGAAGTCTAACAAAGCTGCCGGTGCGGACGGACGGAAATCTTTAAGGCAGCTGGAGATGAGCGGAGGCTGCTGAAATGGGTCTAGCGAAGTATATCTTGTCATCAAGAAAGGACACACAACATCGACGTCTTTCACAGAGCGTCACAATGGGCAGCTACTTCAGGTAGTCAAGGACTTCGTCTACCTCGGCTCCGCAGTAAACAGTACAAACAACATCAGTACCGAGAGCAAACGCAGAGTAACTATTGCCAAACGCTGTTTCTATGGGCTCAAGAGGCAATTGAGTTGTAGAGTCATCTCTCGAAGACCTTGATCATCCCAGTCCTGCTATACGTCGCGGAGGCATGGACAATCTCAAAGGGTAATGAGGAAGTCCTTGGTATTTTCGAGAGAAAAGTACGGCGTGCAATCTTTGGTCCTGTTTGCGTTGACGGTTTCTGGAGGAGAAGATTCAACCACGAACTGTACGGGCTGTACAGCGACATGAGTCTAGTCAGGCGTCTTCGGGTCCAACGCCTAAGATGGCTAGGCCATGTAGAGCGTATGGACAACTCAGCTCCGGCCCGAAGAGTCTTCGACTCCGAACCCGTGGGACAACGCAACAGAGGACGCCCGCGTTTAAGGTGGCGCACCTAGGTGGAGAAGGACCTCAACCAAATTGCCGTACGACACTGCAGACAGCTAGCCAGAGACCGTGCTAGCTGGAGAGGCTTGTTGGTTGAGGCCCAGGTCCACCCGGTCTGTAGCGCCAAATGAAGAAGAAAGAAAATCGTACAAATTTGGAAGGGAGGGCATCTTGTTTGGCTGTTCTAATCCTTGCTCGAAAAGGTTCCTGCTCTCTTGATCTAATGCCTTTGTAACTAAATAGACAATGACTGGGCCCCACGGCGATGTGTCAAGACCCATGTTTTTTATTACCAATAGTCCTTCCTTTGTTGCATCCAGTAGTGACTTAATTGAATTTGCCGTTGATTGATTTCCCTGATGACCGGCCTTCATGTGCATTCCGAAGATTTTTCTTTCGTTATTGTATGTAGCCTTTAAGGTCTCCCAGGCGCAGTTATATTTTACACTTGAGATTGTTAAGTGCTGTATTAATTACATTGGTTCACCTTCCAAATGTGTTTTTATGTATTCCATTTTTTCGGTGACACCTAATGTTGCTTTGTTGTGAATAATCGTTGTGAATATATCACAAAACGGTTGCCATTCTAAGTAATTTCCTTTAAAGACAGGAATCTTTAATTGTGGAAGCCGAACCTCTATGGTTGCCTATACTTGTTTCTTTTTATTCATTTCTGACATTCTTGATGCCATCTGAAGAAGAAAGTTGTTAACATCGCCCTCGACTTCTTCGTAACGCCTATTGATTATATAGGGAAGCTTATAGTCTTGTGAAGACGCACTTGATAAGAATTCCTCGTGTAGTTCAGTGAGGTTTCTCCATTGATCTAGTAAGATCCGTTGTTGGTATTCGTGAACATCTGTAGAGTATTTCTCGAATGTTTGCTCGAAAGCGTCAATACTTCTAATAATGGCGCCAATCTTGATGTCTAATTTTTTCAAACGTTGAATTTGATCGCTGTTTTCGTATTCTTCCATACTTAATTTTTTTTTAATGATGTTGTACTCGTAGATATGTATTTATGATTGATTCACTACCAGTGTTTAGTTGCCCTGGATACGCTGTCACTTCCAGTGTGAGCCCTGGATACGCTGTTTAGGTTGCCGTTCTTTGCTCGAAGGACCAATGAATGCTTAAAGCACCAATGTGTTTCTTAATACCTGAATAATAATTTATTGACCCCTTACCGCTGGTGGGGGGAAGTCAACTTACTAGACAGGATTTTGTATGGAACTGAACTTTATTTGTACATATCATTACTTATATAGTATAAATGTGTCAGGTACCTCATACAAATGGACGACGTAATCAAACGTACGATGGACAAAACAATTCCGAAGGTAGTTCAAATCGACAACAGCGATGTTTATCGAAATGCTACCATCGACGCACTTCACGTGCACAAAAGTAGGCTGCTGTCAAGACTCAAACTCTTGCACAGGCGTTTTACAGATCCGCAAAACGCGGAAGTCAGAGCATTGAAGTCGGAGATCAAGAACCTCCAACAGTTAATACGCATAAACTATAGCTTGGCTATAAGCTTGCACTGGGGCAACAAGATCCGGACTGTACGATCCAACAACCCGGGTATGTTCCCGCAAGTAAATAAAATATTTCGGAGGAAAGATCAAAACGACATTCAAATCGTAAGGCTTCCCAGGACGACAGACAACGAACACTTACTGACTTCAGTTGGCATTGATCCAGATGAGGCAGTGCTAGACAATGACTTCTTTGCGGTGGAAGATCCCCAGGAGAAGGTTACAGCTATTGGTGCAGTGTTCCAGAGAGTGTATACGGTCAACGAGGTTAGTAGGCCGAATCACGATCTGGAGAACAGAGCATTGCTAAACCACTTCTATCTCCGCAATGAGATAAGTCAATGGCGATCAGAGAATCCAGGTTTCACGAGGTTCAATGACGAGAACATGGCACATAGTGCCGTCGCCAATGATGGGAGTCACATCTTGATTTCTCAAGAAGATCTCCAGGGTATCTTCCACTCGCTGAAGAAGAAAAAGTCAGTGGGAATCGATGGAATACCGAACATTGTGCTTCGCCATCTTCCCCCCGAAGCGGTCCAAATTTACACAACCTTGTTCAACAATGCGCTGAGTAATGCACATTACCCCACGCACTGGAAAACAGCTGTTGTTCAACCGATCCCTAAACGGGACAAAGATAAGTCCATTCCGACAAATCTTCGGTCGATCAGTCTACTTCCCTGCATAAGCAAGGTTCGGATTCCGAGCGGGGCATGATACCATTAATGCCGCGTTAAGACTGGTGTCCGACATACAATGGAATAAAAACAAAAATCTGTGCACGGGTGCCTGCCTCATTGACTTGGAGAAGGCGTTCGACACCGTTTGGTTGGAGGGCCTCTTCCTCAAGCTGGTCAGGCTTGGCATAAGTAAACCATTGCTATACATGGTCTATGACATGATAACAGGTAGAAAGTTCGTTGTTAAAAATGGTGACGTAACTTCCACGACGGTCTTTACCATTAAAAACGGTCTGCAACAGGGGGCCATTGGTTCCCCGATCTTGTTTTCTATATTCACTGCAGATCTTATAGGTCCCATGCCGCACTTAATTGCGTACGCCGACGACCTAGTTGCGTACAGATCAGGTCCGAAGGTCGAGGTAATAAACATCTTTTTGCAGCGTGACTTCGAGAAAATCCAGAGATTTTGCGACGACTGGAAGCTGCTTATCAACTTCCAGAAGTGCGAAACTAGTCTTTTCCGGCCCCCGTTGGACAGGGTAACGCGGGATACGCGCCAAAACTGGCGTAAGTTCGGCATAGTTGACCCGCATGGTCGGCCGTTAGCTGTAAAAAGTGTAGTTAGATATCTAGGCATTTGGCTGGATCAATGTCTGTATTTTGACAAACATATAGATATTGCTCTGACGAAAGCCAGAAAAGCCTTTGCTGCGGCAAGAAGGTTGTTTTTCAGCAGCCAACTTGATACCAGAGTGAAGGTAATCTGCTACATGGCCCTAGTACGGCCCATTATGGTGTACGGTTGTCCATTGTGGTTCAACGTGAGTCCTTCCCAGATGGAAAAGATGAGGGTTTTCGAGAGGCAGTGTCTTAGGAGCTGTCTCCGTCTGTATCGCACACCCGAGTCTGAGTACAAGAAGTACTACCCTAACGAGGTCCTATACAACGAGGCAAACGTGAATAGGGTAGATAATTTTAAAATTAAACTAATCAGAAGGCACACTGCACGAGCTATGACCTCGTCCAACAGCCTGATCTTTGGGGCTTACTACCTCAATAGTAGGTACCATGAAAGGGTGCGCCTTAACGGCTTTATTCCTCCCGAAGCATTCCTCTATTTAGACACAAGTGGCCTTATAGAGGATCCACAAGGTTGTCCTATCGTCTTCCATGTCGTACGCCGAACAGTGGATAGGCGACTTCAATACGAACCGGATGTCGTTCGCATCCACGAGGATCTCCTCCGGTTCAGTAAAGCGATCCCCGCTCGATATAGGAAAGAGTCTGGCAAAGAACGGCAATTTTACTGGTGGTTACACCAAAACCAGCCTCCGCCACCGCTAGCATTTCCACAGGATCAGGTAGTTGAACATAGTGGCCAGCTTACATAGTTTTTAAGGTAGCTTTAAGAAAAAAAAAAATATATATATACATGAAACAAAAACAAAAACAAAAAAAAGGTGCATCACGGCGTATAAATTATATATGTTATGCATATACACGACATATACGCCCTGGTGCACGTGTCCGTATTGTTACGGACATAGTTAAGATAGTATTAAGTTTTATCTTAGGGTAAGTTAGTATAAGGTAGGTTAAGTAGTTAAGTTTAGCCAAGTTTTTTACAAGTTTTCTTGGCAATTAATAAAGAAATAAAAGATCGTCTTAATGACTAAAAAAAAACGTAGATTAAGCCGAAAGGCATATTTAGAAAGTAGATCAGATTAGCTTAGAGTACCCGCATAGGGTCAGTAGGTTAGTATTAAGAACATTTGTAATTCTTAAGATAGTTAAGCTAGTTTTAAGTAATTTTGTCTAGCAAGTAAGAAAATAGAATAAATTGAATAAAATTATATTTAAAAAAAAATAGTATAAATGTGCTTATTCTACATTTTCATTTTTTCTTATGTCACAAGATATGTTACATTTCTTGATAGGAAGAAATAAGAAACGAAAGAGGTGAGTACAGGTGAACGAAAAATGTGCACTAGAGTAATAGTGGAAATATGAGTTGAATATGTGCAGTTGTGTGCTGTGAGCTGTGTGCTGTGTGTTGAGTGCCGTGTGTTGAGTGCTGTGTGAGATATGAGTTGGCGTCATATATCATCTGTTGTTGTGATCACAACAGCAATTCTAGTTGTAATCTCCATTGTAAAAATAATTTTTCTGTTCAATTCAAATTTTTAAACCTCTTCTTCACTTGTCATCTCAGAGAAGTGACACAGTTATGGTTTGAGCCTGAGCTGAATAGCTTCCTTTGTTAGTTGTCTAGAGTACGCTGCATGCAGTGTGGGAGATTAACTTGAAAACGGTGTAAACAAGTACACTTGTGCGAGAAGTTTGATGTTCAGATCGTTGTCACAGAAATTTGTACACATGACTTCGTACATTAGAACGAGTGATACTGCGTCTAGAGACCTTTAAAATTCATGTAAAGAGAACATTTGAAATTCCTTACTGCTACTACTGTGCACCGGCTACACTACCAATGTTCGTCACTCGTGCTCACAAATGAGCTGTGTTGGAATGCTTAATACAATGAAATCTCCTAATTGTGTCACTCTAAGGGACTAAGGAGTTGCTAGCCAAATTGGAGGTGTCCCGATAAGAGAGGACATCTAAATTGGGCCAAATATAATTCTGTCCCTATTTTAAATACAGTAGATGCTCGATATAGTGAACTAATAAAAACAAAGCATGTTCAGTGTAACGAGATTTTTCACTGGAACGAGCGCGACCTCCTTGAAGCAAATTTCATCAAAATGTGTATCCTTTTGCCTACAATTTATCAACATTTTGTAACTGTGTATAAATATATATTGTACTATGTATAAAAGGAATATTTTATTTATGAAAAACCAACTCGTCCGTATAAAAACGTTTATTCAGTAGTTCCAGTGAACACGGGACATTAAGTATAAGTAATCCGGGAAAGATGCAAAAAATGCAAATCGACACACACCACACTATTTCAAGGCCGCATATGACAGCGTGCATAGAGGTGAAGTATACAACGTCATGTCTAGTTTTGACATTCCTGACGAACTCGTCAGACTGAGCAGAACGACGATGGAGAACTATCGCAGCTCCACGATTGAACCCCGGTAACGAACTCACCGAGACCTCCAATGTCAAAAAGGATTTAGACAAGGCGACGCACTTCTTTAACATCATTCTGGAGAAGATCATGCAAGAGTCACACGCCAACACTAGAGGCACGAAGTCTGTACAACTGTTAGCATACGCGGATGACATTAACGTGATTGACAGAACGCAGCGAGCTGTCAATGAGACGTTTGCTGGCAGTAAAATGGAAGTGGCTAAAGTGGGTCTGGATTTGGCGGTAAATATGCTGCCAATAAGAAAGGACACTCAACATCGACGACTCGGCCAGAACGTCACTGCATGCAGCTATAACTTTGATGTGGTGAAGGACTTCGGCTACCTCGGCTCCGCGGTAAACAGTACAAACAATATCAGCACCGAAATCAAACGCAGATTAACTCTTGCCAACCGCTGCTTTTTTGGGCTGAAAAGGAAATTGAGTAGAAGAGCCCTCCCTCGGACAAAAAGTTGACTCTGTATAAGATCTTGATCATCCCCGCCCTGCTCTACGGCGCAGAGGCATGGACTCTATCCAGAGCGATTGAAGAGGCTCTTGGTCTTTTCGAGAGAAAAGTTATACGCGATGGCACTTTTAAAAGAAGGTTCAACATCGAACTATACAGCGGCACGGGCCTAGTCAGGCGTCCATGGATTCAAGGCCAAAGATGGTTAGTGCATATAGAGCGTGTGAACCTAGCTCCAGCCGAAAGAATCTTCGACTTGCCCTGTGGGGCAACGCAACAGAGGGCGCACACAAGACCAGGGGGACCTTAGGCAGAATGGGCCGGCTGGAGAGTCATTTTGGGTAAGGCCCAGGTCCACCCCGCGCCATATGAAGAAGAAGAAGAAGAATATTTAAGTGTAAAATAAATCAAATAATATTCTTATGAACAAAAGTTAAATAAAATAAATAAATAAATAAAATGCAAGTTTAAAGGCTGAATCGCAAAGGCGCCTTCGAGCGGTCGGTCTTTGATAGGCGTAATAACTCGTTTTATTGAGCTTACGAGAATGTTGTGTTAGAAAGCGACAGCCCGCGTTTGGCATAATCCAATTAGAAAAAATTAAAAAAAAAAATTTTAAATTACTGTAAAAAGTTTGCCAAAAATTCAAATTGAGAAATAACTTTAAAAAATAATGTTTCACAAATGTCTAAAAGCCCAAGTGACTGGATAGTAGCTCAACCTATACATTTGTGCTCGCGCTTACGATATTGCGGTCTGTGAAAATTCAACGCGCGACCGCCCTATTTCCTACTGAAAATGTCAAAGCCCGAATGCCTGAACGCGAAATATGAAATGTGAATTAATAAACAATAAGTATAAATTTAAATTTAAAGATAGGAAGCGCTTAATGAGATCCTGTTCAGCAAACATTTTCACACAAATAGTCACTAGATCCCTGTTTTTATGTGTCTTACGTTTTGCCACTATATTTGTGAATTCACTAATAATAACTAACAGAATGGATTTATCCGTGTGACGTGTAAATGATTTTCACGGCTGTATATTTTCAGTAAAGCAAATGACACTTAATCCTGGACGGCCTTTTTTGAAATCCTTAAAAACACAAATCGAAACGACGAAATTCATATTTAAACTAACACTTTTAATATCTTGATCAATAACCCTTTCCATTCGATCATCTATCATTCACCGATCAGAATGATTGACACATCGAAACAATCCTCATCCTCATCCACAATCCACTACCGATAAATATTGATTGTCAACCAACAACCGCAGCAACAAAGACAAAAAGGGCAAAATAAGACAAAGCTTAAATATGTAGATGTAACATCATCGTCACATAAGTGAAGAAACACTTCCACTTGACACATCATATCAACCCGTCGACCAGCAGCAGCAGACCCAAGTTGCAAGTCGTGGTCCGCACAATGCCCAAACTCTCGACATCAAAACTCCCGTAAGAGGCAACCTCAAGATAGTGCGCATCAAGTGATATTAAATAGTAATTTCCATGATCATTCAAATTCACCTCAGAGCGGTCGGCCAAGATCGACATCGACGGCACGCTACTTTTCCCCCAACCGTGCAAAGGCGATAAGCACCTCACGTCGGCCGAGTGCCGAAGACGTTGCCATTGCAAGCAAGAGTCAAGAGATCTTTCGTCTGATGAAAGACTGTTTATATTCATGAGGGGTAACAGAAACTCACCGTCGGCGTCGTTGTCGTTGTCGTCGATTGCGGTCGTCCCAAACCCCCAATCTCGAATACCCTTCATAAAATGCCCAGCGGACTGCTAAGGACAAAAGTGAAGATCGTTAACGTAACGAATGAGGTGCAAGAGGCAGGGTATAAGGCCTTTATAATCACACAAGAATCCAACAAACCAAAAAAGAAGGGAGAGCAGAGCAAACCCAATCCCAATCTCAGCACTCAAACAAAAGACCCGAGATGATCGTGAGAAAATGCTTTGGAACGTGGTTCTCACACGATCGACACACCTGCCCTTTTTCCATAAGATCACGATCGTTACGTTTTCTTTTTGTCTTCCTTTCCCATTGCTCTGCTCCTACCTTCTTCTTCTTCGTTTTCTTTTTCTTCTCATTGCCCTCGTCGTACGTCGTCGTCATCCTCATCCTCATCGCCTCTTGTCGTTTCCTCGTTACTATTGTTGCGCCGTGCCGACTCCGTCCGCCTGTGTGGGTCGGCTGCACAGAAGCAATGGCAGGCAGCAACCCACCGCTGCGGGCTGCTGCCAAGCATCATAGTCATGAAGTGAGGTTACGTCTAATAAAAAAAAAAAAGGAAATAAGATTCAAAGGCTGAAAGCTGAATGCTTTGATTGCCAGCAAAACAGGGGGAATGGAAATTAATGGTAGCTGACCGTGTGCTCACCGTGTGGCACGCTGTCTTAACGATTATAATGACGATGTGCTGGTACGGTGCAGCGGCTCTTGCTCTGGCGACTGGGAAAGCGGAGGGGGGAATTGGACGGAACCAAAGAGCTCCTAATAAGCAATCTCTATATGTTAGCCCACGTTCTTTGTAACCCATGCCTGGGTTCACTTAAGAATGGTCGGTGGCTGCTGCAACCGATTGCTGTACAAGACACTTAGGAGCTTGCTCTGTTGCGGTTTTATGCATTTACCTTACGAGTCGTTGGGAAAGATTTAACATGTGCCTCTTGCACACGGATTTTCCCTTCTCAGACCGTGGGCATGTACATACGTCGGTGGCTCGGGACAGTGTTTTATTGGCGTGTGCTGTTGCTAAGATGCGAGGGTAATAGGGTGTTAAAGCGGAAAATGTCAAAAGAATAATTGAGATATAATTAGAAAATTAGTAATAAATAGGAGGTTCGACATTTAGTTTTATTTTCAGTACCGAGCTGGATTAGTTCGTGGAAGAGACTCATTTGTCATCAAGGGAATGGTGTAAGACCACAGACAAATAAACTGACGTTGATTGTCTAAGAAACGACATGGAGTTTAAGGCAGGCAGGAATATTTGAGTTCGACATAGTGGACGGTGACTGGAGTGCAAATAGAGAGATGTCAATTCAATTTAATTCATTTTTATTTTCAGATAATATTTTACAATGGTTATTTGTTTCAGCGAAGCCTTATAAACGCTTTTCTGCAGTAGATCGAGTCTCAAAATTTTATAATTAACTTATGCTAAGTTTAAATGAATCTCTACATTTCATTATTTGTAATTTATACAAGATAACTAAGATTTTTTTTACAACTACCTTAACAACTACCCTAGGCAATGTAGGCTGGCCATAGGTTACAGCTTATAGATTTGCATATAATTGCTGCAAGACAGTGACCCCCATTCGGGGATACGTACTACCCTTTCTACCCCGGGTCTAAAGGGTTCGACGAGGGAGTTCCTCTCTCCCCAGCCACCAGAATTTTCGATGTTGCATTGCAACATCCCGAACATCTCTCCTTGATACCGCCGTACTGAACCGGAGGAGACCCTTCTCAGCTTGTTGTGTGACGGAACGGTCGTGGTTGAGTCGCCCATCCACAGTTGAACGGGCTATGTGGAACATAACCGGTACCGCATTTATATCTTGTAACAGTCCGTTCTTGTCTAAATGGAGAAAGGCCCCTGGGGGGACGAAGCCATTGTGACGTACCCTTTCGTGGTATTGTGAATTGAGGTAGTAAGCCCCCTAGATCAAGTTATTGACCGAGTTCATCGCTCTAGCAGTATGACCTCGAATCAACTTCAACAGGAAACTGTCCACTCTTATCAGGTTTGCCCTGTTGTATAAAACCTCATTGGAATAGAATTTTATGTACTGGGACTCTGGAGTTCTATAGAGGCGAAGGCAAGCCCTAAGACAAGCCCTCTCGAACAACCGAATCTTTTCCATTAAGCTTGCACTCACGTTGAACCACACAGGACAGCCATAGGTGAGCATTCGCCGGATAAGGGCCATGTAGCAGATAACCTTCACTCTCGCATGGAGTTGGCTGTTGTAAAACAGTCTCTTTGTAAGGGCAAAAGCGCCTCGGGCTCTGGCCAGAGCAGCATCTACATGTTTGTTAAAATATAGATACTGATCTAGCCAGATCCCCAGGTATCTGACTACAGTCTTTTGCGCCAGTGGTTCCCCGTGTCGTCCAACGATTGTGAATTTTCGCCAATTCTTTTTCGTATCCGCCGAGGCCTTATACAACGGCGTCCTGAACAGAATGGTTTCCGACTTCCGGAAGTTGATACTCAACTTCCAGTCATCGCAACTTCTCATGAATGAATCGAAGTCACCCTGCGTGAGGGTAGTGATTTCCTCGATCTTTTTTCCTGATCTGTACACGATCAAGTCATCGGCATACGCAATTGCATGAGGAAGAGAACTTAACAGATCCCTCAAGTAAATGTTGAACAGGATCGGCGAATTAACGGCACCCTGTTGGAGACCATTTTTTACCTCAAATATACCTGTGGAGGTCACGTTGCCATTCTTGACGACGAACCGTCTACCGGTAAGCATGTTACACAGTAGGTACAGCAGTGGTTTGCTTATGCCTAGCCGATTGAGCTTGTAGAAAAGTCCTTCTAACCATACGGTGTCGAAGGCCTTCTCCAGATCGATCAAGCAGGCACCCGTACATTGTTTCTGGCGGCATGAACGTCATGCCCCGCTTTGAAACCGAATTGGTTATCCGGAATTATATTTTTATCCTTAGTCAAGTTGATCAGAGTTATATTGATCACCTTCTCGAATACCTTGCTGATGTTCGGAAGGAGACTAGCAAGGATTCGAAGAATCTTTTCCTCTCTTGGATATGGGTTGCACAATCGCAGTTTTCCAATGCTCTGGATAATGTGCATTATTCAGAGCATTGTTAAACAGGATTGTGTACATATTGACCACTTCCACTTCGAGATCCCGTCGACTCGCACTGACTTCTTCTTCTTTAATGATTCGAAGACCGCTTGGAGTTCTGTCTTCGATATGAACGGGGGATGAACCCCTTCGTCGGCGATGGCATTATCTGCCATGTTATCATCATTGAACACGACAAAGCCAGTGTTCTCAGATCGCCATTGTTGCATGTCTTCTCGAAGTTGAGAGTTGCTAGCCAGTACGCGGTTATCCAAGTCGTGGTTCGGGCGAACGCTCTCATTCACCTTGTACACCTCTTGGAAGACCGCGCCCAGTACCTCCACTTTTTCTTGCGGATCTTCGACCACAAAGAAGTTGTCATCGAGTACAGCGTTATCTGGATCAATACCCGCTGTAGACAGTATTTGTTCGTTGTCCGTCGTTCTGGGGAGCTTAAGACACGGAAGATCGCTATTTTTGCTTCGAAAGAATTTGTTTTTCTGAGGGAACATGCTCGGGTTGTTAGATCTAACAGCCCGAATCTTATCATTCCAGTAAGAATTAACAGAAAGTCTGTAATTCTGGGCAATTAATGTCTGAATGTTCTTAATTAGCGATTTCAGTGTCCTAACTTCCTCGTCTCGTCTGTCAGTAAACCTCCTGTACAAGGTTTTTAATCTTGACAGGAGTCTACTTTTACGTTGGTGGAGTGCGTCGATTGTCGCATTGCGGTACAAGTTTTCGTTGTTTGTCCGTGCATACCGAGGTATAGTTATGTCCATGGTTCGTTTAATTGTCTCGTCCAATTGAATTAGATACATGTCAATCTCTTCGTTTGACAAGTTTCTATTGGACGGTATGTGGAGCGCGTTCGAAGAGAGTGCTCGTGTCATTTGTCTGGAGAAGCGTGTTCATCGTGCTCTACTGTAGTTGTAGGGGTACGTTTGAACATACTCTCCTAATTCCTCAATATCGTTGGGGATCCTAATTTCGGCACTGAGTCCGCAATGGTCACTGAGATACACGAAAGTGTTCAAACAGTTTACCGTCTGTGCGTTTGTGTCTGTCAGCTGCAGTCTTGCGTCTAACAGCAGGAGATCCAGATACGACCCGGTTCTGGGGAACGACGAGATCTCTGTTGCTTTCAAATCGACTCTATACGTTGTGCAAGCAAAACCAGCTATATAGCTGGTCCCCTCTGGTATTGGAAACCATGTTCCCCCAATATCCATGTCGGGCATTTTAGTCCCCGGCCAAAATGAAATAGTTCTCCTCCGAGTCCAGCCTCAGTTGTTGTAGTTGTTCTGGAACTAGGGTTGCCAGAGGAGTAGACCGACACCGCATACAACCTCCTTCCACTGCGGAGCGAAATGCACACGATGCAGGCCTCCAGCTCCTGAAACCTTCGTACTTCACCACTATACACTGCTTTATGTTTTATGTTGTTTTTAATGAAGATAGCAACACCGCCTCCACCACTGGAATTGGGCCGGTCTCTTCTAACAACATTATAATTGCTGTGCTCCAGTATGCCTCTCCGAGTTAGCTTGGTTTCGCTAATCAGCATCAGCTCTGGGCTCTGATCGGCCAACAATCTATAGAGCTCGCTTTTTCGTGCGATCCCTTTCAATGAATTTGTATTCACTGTAAGGATCTTTAAAAATGATCTCCGTCGGACATTTAGACTTTTGACGTGGTTGGTTCTGCAGGAGCGCCAGAATTTGGCCGACCTGCTCGTAGGATTAACGATAGAATCCCATACAATGCAATTGTGTACAGTTCGCGTACATAGCACCATTCATATAACGTGTCGTCTATTTACTGCCCATCGCGCAGTAAAATTGAAGAATACGAGTATGAAAACTTATTTCTAAGTCTCGGTCCAAACTGTATAATTGATGGAGACTTCAATGCTAAGCATTCCTTTTGGAGATCAAGAGGCATCTGGGCTGGATCTTGGAGGGAAACTTGGCTGTGATTGTTACTCGGCAGGGAAACCTACCTGCTGGCCTACGGATTCCACGAAATTACCAGACGTCGTAGATTTCTTCGTTATGAAGGGTATTTCGTGAAATTTTCTAAAACTGGAAGAAAGCTTTAATCTCAGTTCGGATCATTCTCCAATTATATTGACTATGAGCGATACTCCCCTGGGGAAAGGGAAGCGCCGCCTACATTAAATTATCATCGTACAAATTGGCAAGTATTTAGGAACTACTTGCAAAATCACGTTGAACTAATGATACCGCTGAGAGCCCCATACGACTTAGAAATTTAACTTGACAAATTTATTGAAAATATACAGTATGGAGCAGTACGCCATGCGCAAGAAAATGGGCAGTTAAACACGTCTTACAATATCCACCAGAAGTAAAGGAAAAACAGAAAGCACACAAGAAATGACAACAAACACGCTCGCCACAGCTTAAAACTCGTCTTAACCAATTGTGTAATCTGTTGAAGGCGAAAATCAAAGCACTTAAAAAACAATAACTTATCAATAACAATAACTAAAACAGAAAGTAACTACTCACTCTTGAAGGCGGATTAAAAAAACCTTAATCACATAACGCGCCAATCCGAAAGAATGGAGACGAGTGGGCTAAAGAAGATAAAGACAAAGCTAATCTCTTCGCAGACTAGTTGGAAGAAACGTTTAAGCCCTTCGACGGCCAAACTCTTCCTGTCACCTTCAATGGATTCGACGTATACGACGACAATTATGTATTGAGAAGTGCTGCCTTGTCAGAGCTCAAGGAAGAACTAAAAAAGCTCAAACCGAATAAAGCTCCTGGTTACGATTTAATTACTGAAGAAATTCGTAAAGAGTTACCTAGGAAAGCCGTTCTTAAGTTACTCCACTTAATTAATGCCGCGCTTAGACTTGACCATGTCCCTAGTCAATGGAAAGTGGCGAGAAACCACCAACGTATAAAAAGTCCTATAGACCTATCTCACTTCTCCCGATAATGTCTAAAGTATTTTATTTATTTTTTTATTTTCGCCTGTGTTTGGTCCCGAGCCAGAGAGGTACTACGGGAAACTCCGAAGCTGACAAACTCGCAGAAATCGAAAAAACACTGCCAGATGACGGATCCTTATGTATCTTAGGTACTCCTCTAGCTCCCTTTAAGTTACAACTCACTAACCAAAGCATACTAGAAGTCAATGCCAGATGGAACACAAGTGCCAAGTTACCAAACAAATCTGGCCCAGTCTTGACCCCAAAAGATCTGGGTTCTCACCGGTTAGGACGACGATCGTCTGACGACATCGTTTCGACGATTGTATTACTTCGTGTAACACTAAAATTATTGAATCGTCTAGTCGACGTCGTTTTTGACGATTCACTATAACTCGTATAACTCAGAAATGAAGTATTACAGAGATGCGCGACTTCTACCTCTCTTGCCACTTAAGATTTTTGACAACTGGTTTTTTTAACGTGTTCATAAACCAAATTGGCCAATTAGAGGACAGCATTTACGTTATTTCGTGAATAACCGTCAAAAACTCATGAATATCTTTCAAAAAGCCCTCAAATTCGTCGATGGACTAGGGGGCAATCAGCTGTGACGTCGGCTATCTCTGTAATACTTCATTTCTGGTATAACTCATTGAGCTGTCAAAAGTCGACGATTAAACGATTGTGATTGAACGATTGCTATTTTACAATCGTTTCATACTTCGTTGTTGGCTATTGTTTAGTTTTTGAAGTTTTTAATAAAAATCGAAAAAAATGCGTCGGCGCCTAGAGATGCATCGGATCTTCTTTCACTTTCCACGAAAAGGTTAAAATATTATTATACAGTAATAATATGGGTGGCGCTACAGTCCGAGGCGGACCTGGGCCTAGCTTCTCAGCAACCACTCGTGTTGTGCGTGCTATTGTTCTTCTATGAGTAGAAGGGACCTACAGTTTAATGCCGACCCCGAACGGCGAAGTTGAGAAGCTGCTTTTAAATATTATTATTTTTAAACAATAAACTTTCTAAATTGGATTTTACATTTAAGTTTTATTCAACGTTTTGGCTTATCAAAAGATGCGATTGTACAAGAGCTGGAAACTGTAAACCTAAGGAGCGGCTCGCGGTCTACATCTTCTTCTTCTTCTTCAGGTGGCGCTACAGTCCGGGGTGGACCTGGGCCTCAACCAGTAAGTCTCTCCAGCCGGCACGATCTTTTGCCAGCTGTCTCCTACTGCGCACACCAAGTTGGTTGAGGTCCTTCTCCACCTGGGGGCGCCATCGTTTCCGTGGGCGTCCTCTATTGCATTGTCCCACTGGTTCGGAGTCGAAGACTCTTCGGGCCGGAGCATTGTTGTCCATGCGCTCTACACGGCCCAGCCATCTTAGGCCACGAATCCGTAGACGCCTGACTAGACTCATGTCGCCGTACAGCCCGTACAGTTTGTGGTTGAGTCTTCTTCTCCAATAACCATCAACGCAGACAGGACCAAAGATTGAACGCAGAACTTTTCTCTCGAAAAGAACAAGTGCTTCTTCATCCGCTTTTGAGTTTGTCCATGCCTCCGCACCATAGAGCAGGACAGGGATGATCAAGGTGTTATATAATGTTAGCTTGCTCCTTCGAAAGAGGACTCTACTACTCAATTGCCTCTTGAGCCCATAGAAACAGCGGTTGGCAAGAGTAATTCTGCGCTTAATCTCGGTACTGGTGTTGTTCGTTCACTTGCGAGCTGAGGTAGACGCAGTCCTTCACTATCTCGAAGTTATAGCTGCCTATGGTGACGTTTTGGCCAAGTCGTCGATCTTGTGTGTCCTTTCTCGATGACAGCATAAACTTCGTTTTGCCCTCGTTCACCGCTAAACCCATTTGGCCTTGTCTAAAATTGGCATTGAAGGTCTCGGTGAGTTCGTTACCGACCTTGATGGAGCAGCGAGAGTTCTCCATCGTCATCCTGCACAACCTGACGAGTTTGGCAGGAATGTTAAAACTAGACATGGCGTTGTATAGCTCATCCCTATGCACGCTGTCATATGCGGCCTTGAAATCGACGAAAAGGTGGTGGGTGTGGACTTGCATTTATTGTGTCTTTACCAGGATCTCCTGTAATGTGAAAATCTGGTCGATGGTAGACTTCCCCGGGCTGAAACCGCACTTATATGGACCTATCCGGTTGTTTATACACGGCTTCCGGCAAGTACACAAAACGGCAGAGAAGATCTTGTAAGCGATGTTCAGGAAACTTATCCCTCTGTAGTTGGCGCAGTCAACAGGGTCTCCTTTCTGTGGATCGGGCAAACGATACTGAGGTTCCACTCGTCAGGCAAGCTTTCCTCCGACTATATGTTACAGATGAGTTTGTGCGTGTACCTTACCAGCTCATCTCCAGCTGCCTTAAACAGTCCGTCTGCACCAGCAGCTTTATTCGACTTTAGTCTCGATATCGCTATCTTGTCTTCGTGTAGGTCGGGGGGACGTAATTCTCGTCGATCATCGTCAATTGCGTTGAGTGGAATATTCTGCCTGACAGCGGTTTTGGAGTGTTCCCCGCCATTTAAAAGTCTACAGAAATGATCTTTCCAGATTCTCAGTATCGACTGCGAATCTACTAAGAGTTGTCCCTCTGCGTCACGACAGGCTTCTGTCCGAATTTTGTATCCATTGGATACTTGTTTTACCCGTTGGTAGAACTTTCGACCATCATTTCTGCCGTATCACCTTTCCGTATCCTCGATCAGGCGCTTCTTTTTCTTTTTGAGAAGCCGGTGCTCTTCCCTTCTTTTAAGTTCGTGAAGCTTCGAACCGCTCTCGTCCTCCTGTCTAGCGTCGCTGCTTGCTTCGTTGAATGTGCTTGCCTGCACTCGTTGTCAAACCAGGGGTTATTTTTGGGGTGGCGTTTAAAAACCCAGCACATAAGATGCAGCTTCTCTGATGGCGTTTTGACAACGCTTCCATTGTTGGTCGATTGTTTCGCCTGGCAGGGCTGGACTCTCTGTGAGCTTTAGGGAGACTCGATCGGCAAAGTTGCTAGCGGTCAATTCCGATTGTAGCTTTCCCACGTCAAACTGCTTTGGGCTTGCTCTACTCCGTTGTCCTGTCGATATCCGTGTTCTTACCTTGGCTACAACAAGGAAATGATCCGAGTCGATGTTGGCTCCTCGGAATGTTCGGACATCGAGAATGCTGGAGGATTGTCTGACGTCGATCGCAACATGATCAATCTGGTTGACGGTTGATTGATCAGGGGACCGCTAGGTTCCTTTGTGGATGTTGAGGTGAGGGAACCACGTACTGGCTACAGAGAGGTTTTGGCCTGTTACGAAGTCCAAAAGCCTGAGTCCGTTCTCGGACGTGTTGTCGTGCAGGCTGTGCTTCCCGATGACTCTTCCTTGGCCAGCTTTGCGTTGAAATCTCCTCGAACGATCTTGGAGTTGTAGCTGGGGCATTGATCGTATGTCCTTTCTAGGAGATCATAGAAGTCATCGTTGCTGTTGTCATCTTTGTCCTCTGTCGGGGCGTGGTAGCAGATCAGGCGGATTTTGCCGAATGTAGCCTTGATGCGGATTGTTAAGAGGCTCTCGCTTCTGTATTGAAAGCTTAAGGCTTCTTGCCTAAGTCTGCCTCGAACAACAAACCCGCATCCGAACAAGCGCTGCCTTCGCTCTTTGTTGCAATCGCCGAAGTTTATATCGCTGTTTTTCATCCTCTTTTGCCCGGCCCATCCCACCGCAGCTCCTGAATGGCGGTGATATCTGCCTTATAAGCTTCGAGGGCTTCCGCAAGTTCATCGACTGCACGTGGCCTGTTCAGGAACCTCACATTCCACGTGCAAAACCGAAAATCGTTGTCCATGGTCGACAGCGGTACCGTCATCCGTATCCGAGGCTTGTTGTCATTTCGGAACTTTGCCTTTTTACACTGTGGGGAAGTTAACCCCACGCGCAACCCCCGAACCTGGAGGACCGAATCCTGGTTTAAACCCCTGAACAAGGGGGCCGCTGAATACATTAGTTCACCTCTAAGCGGTTGCTTTAAAGGCTATCCAGAGGGCGCCGCGAGGAGGCTGTATGTCAACATATATTCCCTCAATTTTAAGACTTGGTGCTACCTTGGAGGTCCTAGCTGGAGGTGGCTACCAATGGTTGACAGGCAACGACTTTGGAATTTCTGTTGGCCAAAGTACCCTCTGAGAGATAGTTTGCGAGACCATAAAAGCGTTCAAACTAAAACTGTGTCCAATCTGGACCGTAGAAAGATAGTAGAAAGTAAGAGACAAAGCAACGGTTCTATCAGAAATATGCAATGCCAGGAAGTAATTAAATATCCATATTCTCGATTCTTCCATAGTTATCGGATGGGTAGATGGTATCGACCTATATTTTCAAAGACAGCGAGAAAATGAGGATATTTTCTTCAATAGAAAAGGAAGACATAGCTTAAATGCGATGATTGTGGTGTGTGTGTTTACGAATTTGGATCTTAAATGAATAGGCATACATCAACGAATTTTAAATGTGAGCGCATAAGTTCCGTTTTCTATTGACGACACGACTGGACGATTCGATAGTAGTGTTACACGAAGCAAACCTTTGACGACGGCGTGTAATACAATCGTTTGAACGACGATCGTCTTTAAAGTTACACGATGAGAGCCCTGTTAGTTTGATATCCTTAAAAATGATCTAAATTTAGCAAGGCAGTGGGAATAATCACCGGACACTGCCTTTGGGAATACACGCGAAAAGACTAAGATGATTTTTTAACGATTTATGCAGAAGTTGCCGAGACGAGGAAGAAGAAGAAAGTGTACTGTAGTGCCTCAGCTAGGAAAGCCACTCTAGGCTTCCACGTCTTCGATAATCTAAGCGATCTGAGAGCGGCATCAATCAAATCGCTATTGGACTTCACTGACAAATCTGGCGGGCTGTCGTAATAACCACGCCGGCCCTTCCCCTTTCTTTTTAGACAGACCCACGTGGCAGTACAATGGGTCTACTTTGGCCTAAGTGCATCTAAGTCACTTACTACCTACCTGCCTACCTACTTATGATGTGGGTCTTGCAAACGGTCGCTTAACTGATGGAATCACATTCAAGGCATAACTTATAAGCCCCCCCCAGCCACCGCCCTCCTCGGGGAGAGTAGGAAGGCTGAATTTATTTTCATACAGCCAAAGTCTAGCAAACAAGAGTCCTATTTTGGAGCCAGGCTTGAATGGTAGCAGTATGCATGCGCCTGGTAGCCGGCATAGCCTGTTCCTCCGGCTTAACAAGAAGAAAATACGAGTTACGATGGTGCAGGGAAGGTGTCACGCTATGCACTAACCAGCGCGTGCAGGGATCGAAGGGAAGCATACAACGACATCGCCTTAAATAATGTTCGAAACTTAATTCCAAAAAAAAGGGTTTTTAAGTTACTTATAGGGTCAATGTTGGCAATATTCAAAGATCACAAGCATGATTTAAGATTTGCGGTTGAGTCTGCTTGAAGACAGTTTATTTGATCACGAAAATGGGTGGTGTGAATAAAAACTGAGTGTAAGCACTTCCTTTGCATTCTGTCCTAAATGCTCCATCTGATGTGAGTAAAAATTTATTTCGTTAAGTTTATTTAAATATTATAAGATATTTTGACACCTGAGTCTTTCCTCCATTTTTGTGTGAATAAAGATGGAATATGCCCAGATATCGATTGTAGAAGTTGAGTGTGCATATGTAGGAGGTGACTTCAAAAGTGAAAACAATTTAAAATAATGGAAAATACTGGACGGTTACTTTGACGGATTAAACCTTAATTCTTAAAAAAATGAAATCAGGAATGGACGATGACGATTTCATCAAGTGCAATTTTACCCGTGCTTGCTGGAGAAAGGCCAAACTCCAGACATGAAAACAAAATCCACGGAGTTGAAAGCTATGGAAGAATCAATCAAAAAACCACTGGTTTCTTCAGGAATATCGGAAAGAAAATGAGTACTTTACCATTCCATGTTATCAAGCTCGAATCTATACACGTTCTGAAATGATCCCTTTTATCCATGAACTCATGTCCTGAGTTATAATTCTTTGTTTTTCGCCTTTGTATGTTTAAAAACATTATTGCACATACTTTGCACGCACCTTTACCCGACTTTGCACTCACCCTTATACGCCAAGAACTCTAGTTTTCAAACGTCAACTGAAGGGAGGGTACCTACTTTGAGGAAATTTTTTATTCACACCAAATTAACGAAAATACTTGACTCATATGTTCTTAATCGGAGTGTTTTATCAGTTTTTATTCACACCACCCAATGACTCAAAAAACGTCAGTCCCTTGGAGAAGAGTGTTCATGTTTTAGAGTCACCAATGAAATCTCGGGAATTTAATCCCGATGAAAGTTTATGTAAGACTGTAAGCCGGGATATACAAAACAAAACCATCGAAAAACAGGACTGATGGAACCAATAAGGCGACAGACCAAATGTCACTCGCTGTCCCACTAGATGTCTAATTAATCGTACGAAACAAAGTAGGTACCCAACTATTAAAGCTAATATTAAATTTGTTTAATTCTTAATTTTGCATTTTTACACTCTTTGCATGCCTTTCACAGAAAGATAAAATGTAACCTTTACCAAATGTCAGCGTACCCCAGTATACACAATGACAGCTGTAGTTAAAGTCACAAGAGCAAGTTCGTTAAGTGTCGCCAAGATATGTCTTTTTTTATGCATTTCTGTGACAATTAAAAGTCTAGCTGACTAGCTCGTAAAAATTGATCAGAGCTCTTGTAAATATCTTCACTTGAAGTTCACTTTAGCCAGTTGCGCCATTGACTCAGACTGACCACGCTTCTGAAACGATTAAATCAAGAAGAAAAAAAAAGAGCTTGACTAATCCGGTTCTGTCATGCGGTCTGTCATTAATTACAAATTAGTCAGGCGCTTGGTCATGTGTGGTTATGGCTATCAACGTGCCTCATGTGTAACATCATGACCTCTCGACGTCAATTGAAATACACTTTGTTGTATCTGAATTGTGTGTGCATTGAGATTTTTTTTGGTATTCAGCCTCACATTTGGTGCTCGACTAGTTGACGTTGTGATAAATTGTTTCTGCTGAGTGAAATGTGAAAAGTGAAATTCTGCATCAAATTCTATTCGAGATTAACTTGTTTTCAATAACAATGCACGAATTACATTCAAGAAAGTCTTCTTGTTGTCTACTTTTTCCACTCCCGCCGATTCTATTGATCTTCGAGTCGTTGAATAAATTCTGACATCGACATAAAATGTAACTTAACTGTATGTACAAGCATTTGCATTAGTTTGACTCAAATTTACAAGTAAGAAATCTGCGCAGTCAGATACGTGCTGGATTCGTTTTACGAGAGTCCACATTCCTTTCTTTGTAGCTCAAGTTGACAGTATTGAAATGAGTGAGGTGAACTTTATTGGGAACTGCAGATACACGTTCCACAAGGGGTTCAAAGTTGTTTGAGAATTTATTCTTTCGTAGAATCGGTCCGTTAAGTTTGTACCGTTGCTTATCGCATAACTTTCGGTTTCAAAGATCACAAGAGGTCGTTGGCACAACCAGCGTCTTACATTCCATAAAACCGTTATTTTTTCTAAAAGCAACACACATAGTCACTGGTCAGCTGGATTCAGCTCTTGAGTGAGTTGAACTTTCTAAGGGTGGGGATGCAAAATACTGGATAATATAATATACTATATCACGTGAGTCGCCGTGGCGTAGTGGGTAAGTGCGTCGACTCCTACGCATAGGGTGCCAGGTTCGATAACCGACTTTACCACCTTCCATATCTCACGGCTCCACCTCTTTCGTGTCACTGACAATGCTCAAAGAGTGCTCTTGTCTAGAAAAAGCTTCTCAAATTCGCCGTTCGGAATCGGCATTAAACTGTAGGCTCCTTCCACGTGTGAAAGAACAATAGCACGCACAACACGAGTGGTTGCTCAGAAGCTGGGCCCTGGCCCTTTTTTTTTTTAATTCATTTTTATTGCTCAATTCATAACGTATATTCTTACAAACTAGACAAAAATGCTTTAACTAGTTGGACTAACAAAGAATCTATTTTAACTTACTGGCCCTCGGCGGGCTCTCTAAGCTAAACTTTATATTATACTATGTCTTTCGACTTAACCTAACTGCTTGTTTAACGAAATGAAAATCAATTTAAATGTACAACTTTATATTAAGAAAAAATGGCAAAAAAACTTAATAAATGAACTGTTTTATTAAAAAATGTATATACTAACTTACATACTACCTTAAACATAACTTACACTAACTTAAGCTAAACGACATACATATGCATATGTATTATATGAAGATATATACAAATGCATACCCATATACTAAAATATATACATTGTATACACATGTGTATACTTATATTTTTTTTTTTTTTATGTTTTATCTTAAAATCTACCTTACACTACACTAGACTATGTAGGTCGGCCGTAGGTTGATGCTACTAGATCTGCATCTAATCCACTGCAAGACAGTGACCGACTACTCCCCACACGGAGATCCGCAATACCCTTTCTACCCAGGGTCTAAAGGGTTCGACGAGGGAGTTCCTTCGCTCCCCAGCCACCAGAATTTTCGATGCTGCGTTGCAACATCCCGTAAATCCCGCCTAGAGACCGCCATACTGAACCGGAGGAGGCCTTCCTCAGCTCGTTGTGTGACGGAGCGGTCGTGGTTGAGTCGCCCATCCACAGTTGAACGGGCGGTATGAAAGAGGAGCGGTACCGCATTTATGTCTTGTATCAGACCGTTCATGTCAAAATAGAGGAATGCTTCTGGGGGGACAAAGCCATTGTGCCGTACCCTTTCGTGGTATTGGGGATTGGGGTAGTAAGCTCCAGAGATCAGATTATTGACCGAGTTCATCGCTCTAGCAGTATGACCTCGAGTAAACTTCACCAGGAAATTATCCACTCTTATCAGGTTTGCCTTGTTGTATAAGACCTCATTGGAATAGAATTTTATGTACTGGGACTCTGGAGTTCGATAAAGGCTAAGGCAAGCCCTAAGACAAGCCCTATCGAACAACCGAATCTTTTCCATTAAGCTTGCACTCACGTTGAACCACACGGGACAGCCATAGGTGAGCATTCGCCGGATAAGGGCCATGTAGCAGATAACCTTCACTCTCGCATGGAGTTGGCTGTTGTAAAACAGTCTCTTTGTAAAGGCAAAAGCGCCTCGGGATCTGGCCAGAGCAGCATCTACATGTTTGTTAAAATATAGATACTGATCTAGCCAGATCCCCAGGTAGTCATTTGCGCCAGTGGTTCCCCGTGTCTTCCAACGATTGAGAATTTTGGAGACCCTTGCTGTCGTCTCTGAAATATGCCTTGAATTTATACGATGGAGAAGTGATCCTCACGTGAAGCCTCCGAACCTGGAGGACTGGGTACTGATTTAAGCCTCTGAGCAAGGGTCCGCTGCATACATTGGATCACCTCTAAGCGGCTATAAAGGCTATCCAGAGGGCTTCAAGAGGAGACTGTCCTGGGCACTTACAGGAACGTTGGCGGCATCTCGCCAAGTTGAGAGCAATCAACAACTTGTCCTCCTATTTGACGTCTCCCCCTTTTCCTACATGCCTCCAAGTGCCCCCATACTTAATGGAAATGTGTGCGAAAATATGGCATAGAATGTACCAACATTCAACGTACATTTGGATAGAAGACACTGGTTGTCCTATTTCGGATCACTTCCTTACCTCTCCCAAGTGTGCGTTGTGTTGGAATGTTAATTAGTATTTTATTCATATTTACTCCATGACACGTTGCTTTCCAACACGATTCTGTTGTCTAGACGTCGTCGCCGACGTGAGAGCTTCCTCGAATTTTTGACTCCGTCTACACTGTTCATAAATTAATTCCCAATCAATATTTCCGCCCACATTTAATCACGGAACGTCATTATTTACTGCACCGTAGATAGATTAAGGGTTTCCAAAGGCCAGACATAATTGTTGAAGTCCCACCGCCAGACAATCGATAATCGTGCTCACAGAGCGCACGTGCTAACACCAGATAATCACCGAAAACTATAACAACACACAGCCGTGCCCGAAGACCCGACAAAAGTGTGTTCTCTCGGTTCCCTTGTGCAGCTCGTAAATTTGAAAAGATCTTCACCATTACCCCCCGTGTCCACCGATTTGGTTAGGCTTGAAAAACCAAAATTCATAAAGGAAATCGGTAACAAAAGGACGACGACGACGACGACGACTCAAGACCAAAACGACGAACTTGTTCACACGATATTCGAGTTTCAGTATATAAGCCAGGACAGGATACACATCCACACATATTTACTTCACGGTTTATGCTCTCTTATGGGATCAGGGAACGTTGTTAAGCCACGTCTTTATATCGTCCTTAGGATGACCTCTTCCTTCAACTCGCACTTTACTTTATTTTTTTTATGGTTCTTCCTTTACCTTGTCCTTTTCAATTCATTTCGGTTTATTGTAAGTGATCGTGAGCCTTAACAAAAGGATATAGGGGTACATTTTGTGTTCCAGTAATGGTACCCTTGGGCCACTGCCACAATAAACTGATTACGTTCAATGATCTTATCTTTCATTTACGGTTACTGCTTTTTTTTTTTTCTTCTTCTTTTATTACTATTCGTTGTTGTTGCCGTTTCCTTTGCTTCCATTCGTGGACGGCTTTCTGTGAGATGAACACGTGTTCAATGGTTGTCGTTGGGCTTACTGGTTTGGAACTAGTTCTCTCATGTGCCATCAATCAAAAATTAGAAACTGGACAAATGCTTGACGTACAGTGTGTCGGGCAGAGGAGGTATGTATTAGTCGATGCGGTTATAAGGACGATAATTTACATAAATGCACTTCTTTCCTGAACGTGGTTAAAGGTGGGCTGCTACTAGTTTCTTATCAGTGCTCCGGAATCAGCGGTACGCCCTAGGTTCAGTCTGAAAGTGAGGCGTTCATAATTGTGTCCATTACAGCTCGTGTGAAGCCGCTACTCGTGTTGCATGTGCTATTGATCTCTCACGAGTGCTTAATGTGGGGTTGTGCTGTGAACTGCGGAAGGAGGCGTTGCTTACGTTTAACGTTTTAACTCAGTACAAAGATCGGACTTTTGCAAACTCACTTACTCTACTCCAGCTGGTACACGGATCTTCTGTGACGTCTCCGAAAATGATCCGGCTCTAAGGGACGACTGTGGTCGTTGTATGGTTATAGCAACCACAGTATCCTCGTGGCGCCCTCTGGATAGCCTTTATAGCAACCGCCGTGGCGTAGTGGGTAAGTGCGTCGACTCCTACGCAGAGGGTGCCTGGTTCGATACCCGAATTTACGACCTTTCATATTTCACGGCTTCCACCTCTTTCGAGTCACTGACAATGCTCAAAGAGTACTCTTGTCTAGAAAAAGCTTCTCAACTTCGCCGTTCGGAGTCGGCATTAAACTGTAGGTCCTCTTCCATGCGTGAAAGAACAATAGCACGCACAACACGAGTGGTTGCTGAGAAGCTAGGCTCAGGTCCGCCTCGGACTGTCGCGCCACCCCATATTATTATATTACATTAAGGTACGACTGCCAGTTTTTTTAAGCCGACGTTTCTGCACTCGCCCAGAAATACCAAAGCGTTACCGGCGAATCGATCGCAATCTATTCTGATAGCCAAACGGCAATAGCATCAGACATTCTCACATCGAAGCTGGTTGGACTTTGTAGACAAAGTCGCGGGAAAAGAGACGGTAGTGGGTGAGCCCTTTCTTAGGGCCATAGGCGGCACTCACAGTCTGGAAGATTCCACCGACACTGGATCCTTTCCGGACCCTTTTGTCCGGGGCTAAAGAAATGAACCTGTCCTCTCAGTTGGAGGTTCTGCCTGGGGTTAACTTCCTTCCTCACCACTTAATGGAAACACCAGTTCAGCAATACAACACTGCCTCGGATAGATACGAATTTACTGTTGTCGGCAAACGGAAAAAGGACAATGACTTTGGATTCCGCACTCGGAATGTGAGGTCTCTTAACAGACAAGTGAAGCCGATAAACTCGCGGAGACCCTAAAAGCTTACAAGGCAGATATCATCCCCATCCAGAAAGTGCGGCAAAAAGAGGATGAAAAACTGCGTTATCTCCTTTGGCGATTGCTTCAGAGAGCGAAGTCAGTGGTTCGAGGCAGACTTAGGCAGAAAGTCTTAATCTTCAAGTAAACAAGCGAGCGCCTCATAACAATCCGCATCAAGGCTAATTTCGGGAACATCAGCCTGATCTGCGCCCACGCCTCAACGCGGGATATAGATGACGATGGAAATTATATCCTAGAAAGGACATACGATCAATGTCTCAGCAAGATCGTTCTAGGAGATTTTAACGCTAAGCTGGGAAAAGAGGACATCTTGCCTAGAGTCATATGTGAGCACAGACCGCATGTCCGAAAACGGACTCAGGCAAGTGGACTTTGTTACGGGGCGAAACCTCACTGTAGGTAACATGCGGTTCCCAAACCTCAACATCCATAAAGGGACCTTGCGGTCTCCTGATCAATCAACCGTCAACCAGATTGATCACATTGCGATCGACGTCAGACACTCCTCCAGCATTCTCGATGTCCGAACATTCCGAGGAGCCAACATCGACTCGGATCATTTCCTTGTGGAAGCTAAAGTGAGAACACGGTTATCGATAGGATGACGGATTAGAGCAAGCCCAAAGCAGTTTGACGTCGGAAAGCTACAATCGCAATTGACCGCAACTTTGCCGATCGAGTCTCCCTAAAGCTCCCAGAGAGTCCAGCCCTGCCAGCCGAAACAATCGACCAACAATGGAACCGTTGTCAAAACGCTATCAGAGAAGCTGCCTCTGATGTGCTGGGTTTTATAACGCCAGCCAAGAAAAACCTGGTTTGACAACGAGTGCAGACAGGCATATTCAGCGGAACAAGCAGCATACAAGGCTAGACGCTAGACAGAAGGACGAGAGCGGCTCGTGAGATCTACGAACTTAAAAGAAGGATGGACCACCGGCTTCTCAAAAAGAAAAAGAAAGAGTATGAGAAGCGTGCGAGCGAGGAAATGGAGAGGTGTTACGGCAGAAATGACGTCCGAAAGTTCTACCGACGGGTAAAACACCTATCCAATGAATACAAAATTCGAACAGAAGCCTAGTAGTAGATTCGCAGTGGATACTGAGAATCTGGAAAGATCACTTCTGTAGACTGTTAAACAACGGTGCCTGCCGCTGTCGGGCAGAATGTTCCACTCCACACAATTGACGATGGTCGACGAGAATTACGTCCCCCCGACCTACACGAAGTCAAGATAGCTATATCGAGACTAAAGTCGAATAAAGCTGCTGGTGCAGATGAGACCAGGAGATGAGCTGGTAAGGTACACGCACAACCTCATCTGTAAGATATGGTCGGACGAAAGCTTGCCTGACGAGTGGAATCTCAGTATCGTTTGCGCAATCCATAAGAAAGGAGACCCTTTTGACTGCGCCAACTACAGAGGGATAAGTCTCCTGAACATCGCATACAAGATCTTCTCTGCAGTTTTGTGTACTTGCCGGAAGCCTTGTATAAATAACCTGATAGGTCCATATCAGTGCGGTTTCAGGCCGGGGAAGTCCACCATCGACCAGATTTTCACATTACAGGAGATCCTGGTAAAGACACAATAAATGCAAGTCCACACCCACCACCTTTTCGTCGATTTCAAGGCCGCATATGACAGCGTGCATAGGGATGAGCTATACAACGCCATGTCTAGTTTTGACATTCCTGAGAAACTCGCCCCACTGATCAGGATGACGATGGAGAACTCTCGCTGGTCCATGAAGGTCGGTACCGCACTCACCGAGGCCTTCAATGTCAAAAAGGATTTAGACAGGGCGACGCGATGTCATGTGACTTCTTTAACATCATCCTGGAAAAGATCGTGCAAGACTCACACGCCAACATTAGAGGCACGATCTTCCAGAAGTCCGTACAATTGCTGGCATACGCGGATGACATTGACGTGATTGGCAGAACACAGCGAGCCGTCAATGAGGCGTTTGCTGGCATTGAGGCGGAAGCGGCTGAGTCTGAGGGTGAATGAGGGCAAAACGAAGTATATGCTGCCATCAAGAAAGGACTCACAACATCGCCAACTCGGCCAAAACATCACCGCAGGCAACTATAACTTAGAGGTGGTGAAGGACTCCGTCTACCTCGGTTCCGCGGTAAACAGAGAAAGCAATGTCAGCACCTAAATCTAGCGCAGAAAAA
This sequence comes from Eristalis intricaria, assembly GCA_964034865.1. Lineage (NCBI taxonomy): Eukaryota > Metazoa > Arthropoda > Insecta > Diptera > Syrphidae > Eristalis > Eristalis intricaria. The sequence goes on from OZ035873.1 coordinate 31,529,577, forward strand.
CTCTTGCCAACCGCCGCTTTTTTGGGCTCAAAAGGCAATTGATTAATAGGGGCCTCTGTCGGCAGACCATGGTGACTCTATATAAGAAGTTTATCGTCCCCGTCCTGCTCTACGGCGCAGAGGCACGGACTATATCCAAAGCGGTTGAAGAGGCTCGTGGTCTTTTCGAGAGAATAGTTCTGCGCGCGGTTATTGGTCCTATTTGCGTTGATGGCATTTTTAGAAGAAGGTTCAACCACGAACGATACTGGCGGTACAGCGACATGGGTCTAGCCATGCGTCTACGGATCCAACGCCTAAGATGGCTAGTCCATGTAGAGCGTATGGAAAACTTAGCTCCAGCCCAAAGAATCTTCGACTTTGAACCTGTGGGGCAATGCAACAGAGGATGCCCACGCACAAGGTCGTGGAGGACGTCAGCCGGCTTGGTGTGCGAAGACAGCTGGCATGTTGGATGAGGCCCAGGTCCACCCCGGACTGTAGCACCATAAGAAGAAGAAGAAGAAGTGCCAAGTCGCTTCGAGCGGGTAGTGAATGAATGATGAACGCTTTCAATGGCAAAATTTCTCAAAATTTATAACTTCAATGCTTCGAGGCCTTCAAATTGCGACACAACATTGTTTTTAGAGTTCTCTGCGGGGAAGGCGCTGATGTTGATATTGCAACGTGTCACTATTTCAAGAAAACTTTAAAAGCTAATTGTGTTCGTTATGACTCTAAAAACCTAACTTACTTGGATGAAAATGCGTTGTTTTTTAAAACAACACCTACAATGTCACTTCGTTTCAGAAATGAAAAGTGCATTAGGGGTAACCTTTCCAAGGAAAGACTGACAGTCGCATTAGTTGGCATAAACAGTTGTTCTTAAAAATTGATGGCAGCCTTGAAGGATAATGCTGTGGTCCAAAATAATGTTACCGATTTTTTTTTCTCAATAGATAAATTAACATGCATACTTATGTACATTATCTACAACGTTCATTATTAACAAATTATGGACATACGACCAAAAGAAAAATAAACTGTACACCTATCCCTCGTTTTACACGCTACTTGTTCTGCACGTTTTGGATCTTACGCGGTTTTTTAAAAAGTAAAATTTTTAAAAAATGCCAAATTTTGACTGCACTCGAATTTATTTATACATACTTAATTATAAATCTGGTAACACTTCAGACGTATACATGCTCTACTGTCATAAACTTATATATGTATGTATATGTTGTTCTTTGATAAGAACACAAAATAAAATGTGAATTCCCCTTTAAGTGTCCAAAGCCAAATTGTATGTGTTTATTAATGAATGGATTTTATACAACAGAACGAGTATCATCATTGTTTACCTACACATTTAAATTTTTTTATTTTTCATAATTTCGTATTAGTTTTCACAATTTATTATACATATTGTGTAAATTATTTGAAGTAAGTAACTAAATAAGAATTATGTTTTAAAACATCCTTTTAATTAATTTTAAATTTTAGTTTTATCATGGCAAAAGTAAAAATTAACAAAACAGAGATTAAGAGAAAAATTATATCGTTGGAAACAAAAATTGAAATTTTGGACCGTCTAAGAAATAAAGAAAGGATAGTAGATGTTGCTAAATTTTATTTTATGAATGAAGCAACAATACGAACAATAAAGAAAAACGAAGACTTAATTAGAAAAAGTGTAGCAGCTGGAATGCATACGAGTATGAGTACAACTTCACATGTAAGAAATGTTACGATGGAAAACATGGAAAAGGCTCTAATGATATGGCTAGAAGACCAAAATCAAAAAAGAATTCCAATTGATACGTATGCCATACAAAATAAAGCTTTAAAAATTTATGAGAAAATTCAGAATCAAGCTCCGTCTACTTCTGCGAATAAAGCGCCTTTTTACGCGAGCCATGGTTGGTTCCAACGATTTAAGCAAAGACAAGCAAGGTGAGCAAGCATCTGCTAATTTGGAAGCAGCACAACAATATCCCCAAAAATTTTCTGAAATTGTTGCCGGAAAGTCTTACAGTCCTGACCAGGTTTTTAATGCTGATGAATCCGGATTATATTGGAAGAAAATGCCTGAGAGGACCTTTTTAGCAAAACATAACAAGTCAGCTAGCGGCCATAAGGCAGCAAAAGATCGTATAACGATTCTTCTCTGTAGCAATGCTTCTGGTGATCATATTATGAAGCCATTGATAATTAGCAAAGCTAAACGACCACGTTCGTTTAAAGGAATAAATATTAACAATCTTCCCGTTTATTGGAATGCGAATAAGAAAGCTTGGGTTACCGCCACGTTGTTCAATGATTGGTTCCATAACTTTTTCGTGCCAGATGTGAAAAATTATTTAAGCGAAAAAGGTTTACCTTTTAAAGCCCTTCTTGTTCTTGATAATGCTCCAGGTCACCCTCATGATTTGCAGCATGAAAATATTGAAATTGTGTTTCTACCACCAAATACAACTTCTTTGTTGCAACCACTAGACCAAGGGATAATTTCGACTTTCAAGGCAATGTATATTAAAAAGGCATTCAGATATATTTTAGATCATATGGAAAGTGAAGGATCTCTTTCAATTATTGATGCCTGGAAAAAATTTACTATGTTAGATTGCGTCAAGCATATAGGAATGTCATATGCCGAGATTAAACAATCAACGCTCCATGGGTGTTGGAAAGCAGTATGGCCTGACATATTTCAAGGTAAAAATTATAGAACATCTTTGGGGCAAGAGTATTCTCAGATAATTGAGTTGGGTCAAGAATTGGGTGGAGAAGGCTTCGACGATATAGCTGAAGCAGATATTGCTGAAATAATGGAAGACCAAGAATTAAATGAAGACGACTTAATTGAAATTATCAAAAATATTAGTGAAAACGAAAATGATGTTGAATCTGACGTTGAAAACTATGAACCCAATGCTTTCACAGCAAAAATCGTTAACGAGGGACTTGTGTTAGGAAGAAAATTAGGAAACTTTTTTCAAGAACATGATCCGAATGTTGAACGAGCTCTCAAATTTCAACGAGATGTTAATAAACTTTTAAGTCAGTATGAAGAAGTCTACAAAGATATAACAAAAAATAAAAAACAGATGCTTATTTCAGACTTTTTTCCTGACAAGTCTCAGCAAACTACATACGGCAAAAATCCATACAACAACTGTAGAAAGTGAATCTAATGAGATAATATCCAGTGATGAATCTGATATTATACAATTTCGTAAGAGAAGACTTATCGTTGAAAGTGACAGCAATTAAGTTTGATTAAAATAAGGAACATAAGTCTTATTTATAATTATTATTATGAATGAAGTCCAATACATATGTATATTTTTTTTTTGCTATGAAATAAATTGTGTATGCTTTTTTTTTCATTTTACAAATAAATTTAATTGTTTTTATGTTTTCTATGATTTAAATGATACTTTTATATTTTATTAAGTGTTTTCGTCATATTTTGTGTTCAAGAAATGTCTAAAAAAAGCTTGTTTATAGTTGTTTTCATTTAACACGATTTTTCCATATAAAAATTAATTTTTCGAATTACACGGTTTTTGTCAGGAACGTATCTACCGTGTAAAACGAGGGATAGGTGTACTATCGATAAAACCCTTGATTTTTTAATTGATGCATTTTCTATTACATTTTAAATTAAAAAGCAATTTCTATCAATTCATACTCTGAAAAAAAAATCTCTGTAAGTGGACCTGTCCTCCACCTCCACAATCGCACCACAATTCTTCGCTCACAAGGGTGGTCCACTTTGACAGGCTTCACTGTAACTTCTTTTAATAGATCGAGCCTCAAAGTGAACGCTCCTCGTTGGTGGGTACATACCGTCAAGTCCTCCGAATTCATAAGAAAATTCAAAACTTAACGGAGTGCCGTCCACTTTAAAGCTGACCGCACATTCATGCTGGGTCTACATCCCCCATTCAGTATTCCCTGCCGACTAAATGTTGTCCGATAGAGCAGGACAATTGTCTCTAAATTCGTAGTTTATTACGAAGAAAAACTGAAATTGAATTGATCTTTAACTGTACACCACACAGTTATAGGGGAAAGAAGTCCCCCCTGCACATCAAATTCATTAGCTACACACTTGTCGTCACACACCGTAGCGATGGTTCTACCTGCTCCTCAATTCGTCCCTCGATTGTTCCAGTTTTGGACTCCGTTGTCCTTGCACAGGCCCGAGGTGAACAATGAAAAGGGGAAAAATAAATTTGATAATTGAGTAAAATTGGTAGATAATTTCCCCGAGGAGCACCATTTTTTTTCCCTTTCGTCTCAACGTCGTGCCTCACAATAGAATAGCCGACATTTCCTGTTGTGATTATTGATTCGAATGGATGCCTGAATGACGTGCATATATTTTCGTATTTATATCAGCGCACGAAAACGTTATTTGGGCGATCACGTTTTCGTTTCGCATTGGTGAATTTAATTGTGCCGGGTTAAGGGACGGTTTCCTTTGTTATTTCTTGCAAACAAGAGTTTTTCTTCCTTGCGACACAATGGCGTATGTAGATGTGGGTGTTGCGCTGTTGGGTTTGTTTAACAGATTTTCTGCTGAAAGGTTTGTTATGTTAAGGCGGAAAGTCGACTGACGACCGGCGACGTGGTGTTGCGGGAAGACATGTCCTAAGAGGATTAAGTGGGATGTGTCTTATAAATATCAAATTATGGGTACTTTGAGTGTTAAAGAGATTAGTTATTTAGATCTCTCTAAGGACATTTGAGATTGTTTTTTTTTTATTTATTTACGATTTTCGTAGAACGGAGTGCATTTGTTTGCATTGGAATGACTTTGTAAATTGTTTTGAAGGTGCAGTGGCAAAATACGTCGTCATGGTGACGTGATTAATGCGCAGCGAGCCGCACCCAAAGGTTCCCTAACCTTCGGATCACTTCAAATTTGGAAAGGAAAATATCACGTATTTTTTTTGGGGAATTAATTAGAGATCCTTACATCGCTAAAAATTCCGTTAGCGAAACAGAAGTGATTGACAGGAGTGGGATTCTTGTTGTTCCAATTTCACAAGCTTGATTCGTTCCCGACTGTGTGAAAAAAAAGCGTTGGCTATGAAATGTCAAAAATTTGAATTTTATTTATGTATATTTTATGGACACTTTTGTGCGCTATATATGAAATATGATAGCCTTGTTTTTTCATCGCTATCGACAGTGAAGTGAAGTAAGATTCAGAAAAACGATTCGCAGTGACTTTGATTTTTGTCTGTCAAAATATATGAAAAAAAAAATTATTTGTTCGAAGTTGATGTCAAAATGTATGAACAACTTCACTGCCGATATTATAGGCAGTAGGTTGTTGTATGTGCTTTACGTACAAAATCCTACTTCACTATTTATAGGTTTTAAAAAAAAACACGGCTGGTATCAGATAAATGCCCAATATATTGCTCGATGCAGTCATTGGCCATTTTTACCACGTTTTGGATATGCCCAATTGACAGGAAGTAGTGGCTTCGCTGATTGTTAAGGAGTTCCATCTCCTGCCTTTTTTAAACACTAGGAAAAGTCCACTGCGCAATGTAAAGGTGACTCTAGGAGTCGATTGGAACTCTGAAAGTTCTGGGTTTGACCCTTTCCGACTTAATCGGTCAAAAATTAGAGCCAAATATTCTGCCGTTGCGGCTGGCTTTTTTTGGGCGACAAAAGGTTATATTTTCTTAGCAATACTTAGCGCCTGATGGTAGAGGCTAAGCCTAGGTCCACCTCGGAGTGTCGCGATACCCTATTGCATTATATTACTTTCAGAAAGCAGTGATCAAGTTCTTCTCACCTAGATCACTGATCAATGTGTGATCAAGTGCTGTGACCCAAGTCACTTGAGTTCTTAGTTTAATTTTGGCTCTCCATAACCTACCTTACAATTTTTAAAGCGGGGAGATGGAGATGTTCGTCAATCTTACTTTGACTTGATAGTGTGGTTATTAGTGACGAAAATACATTCCTTACTGCAACTTCGTCTATAGGTCTAGTTACTGAAACATAAGACTCTGGCACATAGAATACTTTACACGCGCGAGAGTCAGCAATACTTTGACAGATACATAAAATACATGTCTTCTTATGAGAGGTGGCACGTAGCCCAACGCTGACTCTGACGCGACGGATGTATTTGCTCAACATTTAACTTTTCTCTCTCCGTCAGCGTTGACAATTATCAAATTGTGACATTCCTATTGAATTTGAATTTGTTGTGTTGGTTCTCGTCGCAGCAAAGTTAAAAATACATAAAATATAAATAAATGTTGTAATTGATGTAATCGAGTGTTTATAAAAAAATACATATTTTAATTGTGAATAAATAAGCAAAACAACTTGAATTTTCAATGGAAACTTGAAACTGCCAATTCAAATCAGCTGTGCGTTGAAGTATTCATTGTGTCATCCCCTTCCTTCACGTACTTCACCGTGAACGGATACTTTGACGCTACGCTTGTAAAGTATTCTATGTGCCAGAGCCTATACACCCTACACGCAACTTCGTTAAGCATAATGATCTATAGAAGGGGTGAGAGACTACCACCACAGATAATATATATGGACTTGACAACTTTGAACTTCATTTGTGAACGCACTCTTTCACTGCTCATCAAACTGTCACTGTCAATTTATTCAATTAATTCAACATTTTCATCATTCAGCAACGTCTGCTAATTATAAAAATATTTTACAGAAATTCTGATTTCGAAGTTCATTCTTGGCTCAATGGGTGCGTCAATAAGCAAAATATGCGTTATTGGTCGGATGAAAATCCGCATGCGCTTCATGAATCACCACTTTCTCCACAAAAATAACTGTGTGGCTCGGCGGCGTAATTAGGCCATATTTTTCGTCGACGATAACGATCGTCACGTTACTGTGAATGGTCAGTGTTATCGCGCCATGATTAAAGATTAAATTGCAAAAGCAGATTTTTCCAAAAGAATGATTTTGCAGTGTAATGCATCTATAAATAACTCATAAATGCATATATTTGTATTGTAATGAATAAGATTTCAATTAACATTTTTTTCAAAGCATCTGCGTTCGTTGTCTTCAAAAATTTGATTGACTGAAAAATTGGCATTAATCAAAAATTGATTGCAATTGACACTCACCACTTTAGCCCTATTCACAATAGAAAAATGTATAACTATCCATTGGCAATTGTTAATCGCACTATCAACGAATCCAATTGTTTGATATGTATCGCTTGTCGTTTATTTTTTGGCACTCACAACATTTGTGCTTCTCTGCAGCTGCCCTTGACTCGCCTTAGCTAGGAAAGCCACTCTAGACTCCTACTTCTCTTATAGCTTAAGCGTGCTGAGAGAAACACCAATCAAATCGTTACTGGATTTCACAAAGCTGGCTGGGTGCTGTAGAAATCATAGTCCCCCCACCCCTCTCGCTCTCTTTGGTCTCATCCCTTCTACCACTTTGTTGTGATTAATGGTAGTTTGTCCGATCATTTCTTGAAAATTGATCTTCCTTATGCTTCTACAATTTGGCAACTAACTAAATTGCAAAATCCCAAGACACCGCTCTTCACTTCCTCAGAATCTTTAACGTGTTTCGTTGCAAAAAGGGGTTTGCAAAAATGCTTTAATGCTTCCAAATGGTTCTACTTTTCAACTTTTCTTGAATCTGCATTCGTATCTACCAAAGTATATAGGTTTCACTTGGACCACTGACAAGTTCATTGTGACTATGGTGTCCACCAAGGGGTACCGATAGATTTTTTATTTGCCAATATTATAACTCAAGTCTTCGTTTTCGAATAATGGATGATGAAACAGTCCGAGGTCGACCTTTTTTCTTAGTTTTTACACCAACCACTCGTGCTGTGCGTGTTATCCCATCACGAGCGGATGGGACCTACAGTTTTTGCCGACTCCCAACGGCAAAGTTTGATAATTGTCTTCTGGACAGGAATACTCATTGAGTAATGTCAGTAAATCGAAAGAGGTAAAGCGTAAATTTTAAAAGCTGTTCGCGTCAGGTTGCAGGGTTTCAAAAACGGGTTCACTATCTCAAAATTTGGCAACTTTTGATTTTTAGAGATAAAAGACATAATATAATTTTTTTTTATAAGGCTTTGAAGGTTTTCCTGATTCGATGGATTGGATTGAATACGTATAGATGAATTACAGTTTCATCGGATCACTATTTTCATATTTACCATGCCCGTCGTTGATCAATGGACCGTTATGAGTACTATATCAGCCAGTATCCAAGTGACACACTGACAAGCAAGAAATGTTGATGGAATTGGAATGTAGGCTAAATAAATATTTCAATCAGACAATTAACTAGACAGCGCAAACAGTGCTAACCTTCAAATGTCTGCTAAATTTTACAATGGACCGTTATGAGTACTATATCAGCCAGTATCCAAGTGACACACTGACAAGCAAGAAATGTTGATGGAATTGGAATGTAGGCTAAATAAATATTTCAATCAGACAATTAACTAGACAGCGCAAACAGTGCTAACCTTCAAATGTCTGCTAAATTTTACAACAAAAACCTAAGAAAGTGGCAGATTAAAACAGGGTATATTGTCTACATCTTATACAGCATTATTCATTGGGATCCGTTTGTTTTCCTATTATTGAAAAAGCAATTCAGAAAGTGAGCGGCAACTCATCCGCACTCCATGCATTTTGTAACATTTTCAATCCGAATCAAACTGGTTGCGGATTTCTAGGATGAAAGATGAGTTGGTGCAACCGAAAGTAAATTTTTTATTTTAAATAAACAGAATATTTTGTTTTACTTACTTTTATTTTTGAAAAACGAACAGTACGGTTGTGGTTCGAGGCAGTGTGTAGTGCGGACATGGACAAAAAATTCAATTTCAGAGAATTTTGAAATATTTTCTTCTCGGATTTTACTCGCTTCAGATAAGTTCAACTGCGGACATTCAAAAAAAAAAAACTCTCCAAAAACTCTTCAACTTGAATCATTTATTTATTTGTTTGTATGGCTTCACACGTTGTAATAAATGCGTATGCCATGAATGGAATCCATGGAAAATAATGGAGTTGTCTAGATCCGAATCAACACCGGCACAATTTTTTCCAAGCGCCAATAGTTCGTTTTATGTGTGAATAAGTGAATTTTCGGCAGATTATACTGCACTGAATGTGTTTAAATTAATTTGTTTAACTAACTATGACGAAATATTGTTCACCATTCAGTAAATCTTGTGTTGAAAAATGATAAAACCACAACAATTTCATGTCAAACTGGTGCTTTGTTTACACTTTTCAAAGCAGCATTCCTCAAAAACTATCACAAAAAACTTGACAACAGCTTAAATCAAAACTTCTGCATTCTAACTCGGCATTAAAACATTTATTAGAATAAAATATAATTGTTTTCTATTTTTTCTAATTTTTTTAATTTCCCACTACATTTCACTATTTGTATGTAAATTCCTATCCCAATTTTGACAGCTCAGAACCCATCACGTATACATGCTACCAAATTTATCCGCAATAGGTATAGGTCGATCGGTCAATTAAGACAAGCACAGTCCAATGGCACAGCAGAAAAAGGGGAAACCATAATTGAATGCCAGCAAAATTTAAGAAGTATAAAAAATGCAAACCAGCCGTTGCAGCAACCTTGGTTATAGCAACTGACCTGACTTCTATTTAAGTTACATAAATCGAGTTCGTACTGTATTCTTCAAAACAATTGAAACATAAAAAATCAAAACTGACAGAAAACTGCTAATTAAAAAAGGATCGATAAAGACTTGGTATTTTGTGCGTTACTTTTTGTAAATACTTAAAGCTCTATCCTTTCCAAAATTGTGCAACACCACATACAGTAGAGTCTTGGAAATATGATCGGTCTTATAAGATTAACAATTCGGCAAGATGAACGGATTCGTAAGGCAAGTTTCTTCCGTTGCAAGAGTATACCATAGAGTCTAAATAAGTCTGTTTTTATACCTTTTACAAACTACATTTGTATTTTATTTTTCGCCATATTTTACATACATTTTCCTCAATTTTCCATACAGAAACCTCTCTCTAAGTCAAACTCTCTCTAACTCGAACAAATTATGGTATCCCGTGACAATTCGACTTATGGGGAGTTTACTGTAAATGTTTTTTGCTCACGCGAAAGGATAAACAATTTGAAAAGATGAACCGAGCATGGCTACATTTGTTCATCTTTCAAAGATGAATACTAAGATTCTACTGTAGTTCTTAATGCAAGGTTTCCAGGAAACGCGTTTGAAACGAGCGTTTGTACGAGTGATTCAGTCAAATCAATTTTCTGACCGGTTGCACTTTGGAGATTGATTTTACGAACTTCTTAAATAATTAATACCGAGACGAAATTAAAGGTTATTTTAACTATCGATTTCGATCAAAATAAGTCGGGGAACCCTTCTTTCGCCAAAACCATTTATAAGATGGCGTCGTTTATGAGACAACGTTCCACCGTGCGGCGGCCACTGACTTCGGTTTCTATTGCTATTAAACTAAAAGTTTGTTTTGTTCTCTTCGACTTTGCTATGAAAACAATGCTTTCATAGACCATCCAGTATTTGAATCCCCTGATGTAAACAAGAAACCGAAGACGAACCCTGAAGACCTCAAGAAATTGCCACCCTACTTGTGCCCATCAATAAAAATGAAAAGAAATGTCGCATTTTTGTTGTACCAATCAGGTGGGAGTATTATTTATCATTTCAATTGACGATTAACATAAATGGATCTAAACGAGCCAATTCTACTACAAACATTAACAAATTCTTATTCAATAAAAAGACACGACAGTATCTATCACAAGGTAAATTAATTAAAGCTCTTTACGATTATACATAGGTATATAAAAACTAAGACAATGAACTCATTATTTGGAAGACGGTATCACTGAGACGTTTGCAGACGTCTGTCCGACGGGCGGGAGTTACCAAGGTCGCCAAACATTTTCATCTTCCTTGGCAGGTACGGCTTGAGTGACGCAGGTTAGAAGCGAAGTGTTCTTCATGTCGGTGGCCGATGAGTTTGGACTGCCGGCGTAACTGGAGACTGGCGACAACGGAACCGAGTAGTGTCCCCGGTAGTGGGCGTTGCTGATTTGAACCGACAACGGGGATGTCACCGGTACTGGGGGCTTGGCAGTTGGCTGCAGTTGATTCAAGCGCTGACCCAAGTGTGTCATCAGCTGTGTTCCAAAGGTAACGTTGACCCCAGGAAGTTCCGACAGACTGCGGGAGACTTCGTTGACTGCGTGAATGTATCCAGAGCGGAAACCCTCGGCGGGTGACAGTGATGTGGCGTCGTCTCCTGACAATTTTCGCTGCTGCTTCAGCTTCTGGAGGTGGGCAACTGTCAGTTCGAGAATGTCGGCTTTCTCCAGCCGGGTGACGTGCTCTCCCTCCGATTCGAGTGTTGCCACCATCAGATCCTTGAGTTCGTCCAAACACTTGTTAATCCTTGCGCGCCGCTTGCGCTCCAACATGGGCTTCATCACTTTACGGTACTGGTAGGTCTTTGACATTTCCATTTGGATCGACATTATTATGACGAGATTGTAAAATTTATATTTTTGTATATTTTTCGAAAACCCGAACACGGTTTATCACAGAGGTCACAAGGAGCTGTTTACTCCACGGAATGCAAAGACGAAATGCTTGCTTTTCAAACGACGTGCCAGCCTTTTATACCTCTAACGTTCCGGGGACACGGTGCCTTGCTTGGCTCGCCGTAACGTTTGACTTTGAACAACAAAAGATCCTTGCATGCACACTCACTCACTCACCCCTGTATCGGTATGAGAAAAATCAACCCTCATGCCGGTGCGCGCCGCTCTTGCTTCCTTCTTGTCCTGGTCTCCCCCTCTGCTGAAGCGATGAAAATAAAAAGATCCTAGTCGTCAGGCTGCGTGTGTGTCTTGGCATTCGACAAAAGGGAAGAAGGAAAATGATCGAAGCGAACCGTGGGAATCACTTTCGAAGTTGGTTTCTCACACGATTTCTGTTGTGCCCACCTGCCAGAAAAAAACCGAAGGAATCTACCCCGAAGAGATGCAAGGGAATCCAACTGTATGTTCGTATTGAGTCTTTCGGATTTTGACGCAGCTGTGCTACTTTGTCGTTTTGGCACAGGAACGATGCGTTGCGCGATACGCCGCATTGGCTGTTGTGCTCTCTCCTTTGCACATCCTTGTTAGTCTCTCAAGGAATGAATAGACGAAGCAGACGGGAAAGGAGAACTCGCACACAGGATCATGATAGCTGTGGAAGTTGTTTAAACACGGTCAATGCTCACAGTATGGACATCCTTGCCGGGCAGAGAATCCATGAGAAAATCGAAGCGTCCCTCAAAAAAAAACAAAAAAAAAAGGATTCACTTCGGGCTGTGGGCACCGAACCGTACTTTATTCTTCTGCCGTTTTCTCTTAGGGGATTCTTCCGTGGACGCGTCCCGGCATACACACGTGCACGCACACGCAGCGTCTTGGGGGAAGGGAATCGAGCTTGCCATGAGATGAACACGCTCTTGGCGGCGCGACTACACACTACACAGACGTGGGGACGAGCAAGCAATCTCTCTCTCTCTCTCTTCTCGAAGATGGTTGTAAGTTCTTGGGCTCGGGCTCGGGCTCGGGCTGGGGATGGTGTTGCCACGCGGAACGAACGTGAGCTGTGGCGGTACATTGTGCATGAATGACGTCCGTGTGGCCGGCCGTGGCGGTTGGCCCTGTAAATTGGACTCTTCCGGTTTTGTGGAGAGTCATTCTTTTGTATCTTTGTTGACTTCTTCTACGGAATACGGTTGCGTTGCGTGTCTTGCAAGGAGAGGGTGCACTGTGCTCTTTCATTTCGTTTCAATGATTTTTAGGGGCTAACTCTAACTTGCGCTTGGATTTTTCTACTATGGTCGAGTGATCACGGATATTTTATTCTTTAACGAGATTCCTGGACAGGGAGGGGTGATGCTTGTCGAGAGTTTCTGGAATAATTGCTCTGTGTTTTGACAGTTGGAGAAGTTTGAAAATTTTGTAACGACATTAGGAGATACCTCTTATGTTGTCGTTTTGCTTATGCAAGAGACAGTGTGGCAATGAACTTTGTGCACTTGTCCGGCCAGTCAATGTTTGGCTTGGAGTCAATATTCCATGATCTCAAGGTGGCCGTCATAAGGCAGAGAATTCAGATGAAAAGGATCTCTGTCCATGCAATACTGTGACTCATTTGCATACCTCTCATTGTTTGCCAATCTAGCGGAACTTAATAAGCATATGAACTTAGAAAACACTAAAGACTGCTTTCGGTTAAGGCTTTTGCTTTCAAAACCCCCGACCATGTGTATTTAACACATTCAGTCGTGTCGTTCAGCCGCTAATGAAACCCTCAAACTTCTGATCGACACTCATTTCTTTGGGAACAAAGACCCCGACGAAGTAGATTGCATCGATTGAAAGGTCGAACTGCACAATAGAACCGTGCCAGATGGCCTACTAACGAAGTCCAAATTAGATTGGGCGGTTAAAAGCTTCGAGTCATTCAAGTCCCCAGGTATAGACGAAGTCAGGCACGCTGAATTACAGCATTTTTGACGAAGAACCGTAAGCATGTTACACAGTAGATACAGCAGTGGTTTGCTAATACCTATCCGATTGAGGTTGTAGAAATACCTTCTAACCGTACGGTGTAGAAGGCCTCTCAAGCAGGCACCTGTACATTGTTTCTGGCTCTTGTTCCATTGGATATCCGACACCAGTTTCGACGCGGCATGAATAGTGTCATGCCCCGCTTGGAAACCGAATTGGTTATCCGGAGTAATATGTTTGTCCTCAGTCCAGTTTATCAAGGCTCCTTCTGGAATACCTTGCTGATGTTGAGGTTGCAAGGATTAGATGAATCCTTTCCTCGCTTGGATATGGGTTGTACAATCGCAGTTTTCCAGTGCTCCGGATAATGTGCATTATTCAGAGCATTGTTAAAGAGGATTGTGTACATATTAACCACTTACCTCTTCCTTTCTACCGAGTGTAACATTAAATTCTATGCCTTCCGCTACAGCTGAGAAAATAATTTCTTCAATACTATACAGTCTCTTTGTCTACTTAAACGAAGCAGACCAGGACACTCAGACTCAGCCGATTCTGTTCAGAGAGATATCCAATTCTCTTAATATACGAACGACTCGATTGTATGACATCTTCTTCTTCTTATTCTTCAGGTGGCGCTACAGTCCGGGGTGGACCTGGGCCTCAACCAGTAAGCCTCTCCAACCGGCACGATCTTTTGCCAGCTGTCTCCAACTGCGCACACCAAGTTGGTTGAGGTCCTTCTCCACCTGGGTGCGCCATCGGTTTCGTGGGCGTCCTCTATTGCGTTGTCCCACTGGTTCGGAGTCGAAGACCATCCGGGCTGAAGCAGTGTTGTCCATGCGCTCTACATGGGCCAGCCATCCTAGGTATATATTTTGAAAGGTCTGGAATTCAGGAAGACATAAATAAACATCCCGCAAAATTAAGCAAACTAAATTGGATACTATAATGTAACCGAGGTGAATATTTTTGGCTGGCTTAAATACAGACCTTTCAAGATATGTCATACATTCGAATGACATTTTTGTTTAATTTTTAAGAATTTGTTTAATTTTTTGTTTCATTTCCAGTTGGGAAATATGTTTTGTCCAATACAAAATATGTACACATATTGGTATTATTAGTTTAGATCAACTTAGAGCTTAGAAGTCAGTGTTGCCAATTCTTTGCCGGACTATTATTTAATTAAATTGCCTCCATGTTCCAAAACGGTTAGAGTTCTGAAATCGAAGGCGTTCCCGCGAAATGCACTGTCCTGTGTAATCTTCAATCTAGTAATATAGAAGAGAGAGACGTAAGACATGTAATTCAACGCCAACGCATGCAATCTTTGGGTTTGATAAAAAAAAAAGTGGTACAGTCTTTCCAAGTGACCTTTTACGACAAAACGTGATCGGGCTAGAACCTACAGATTAGTGCTTTCAAAGTTCGGTGGGTAGAACCTTATCACCGAAATTAACTATGACTCTGTAAGAGCTAAGTTTTTTATTCCAAGTTCTACAGATGATTGACGCAGCCTGTCTACATAACCGTCATCATTGAGTACCTTAGATTAAACCTTGAAACCACTCTACCTTGAAGTCCCCTCTTCTTCAACGCTGTGTTGATTTTCATTCTCATCGCCATCGCTTTGTCAAGCTCATTAACTAGCAGAATGACGTTTGAGACATCAACTATTCCCTGGACGTTAGTAACAGCGTTTCACTCATGAAGAGTCTGCTCGATTCTCAAGACTTTTGGGTCTTTTAAATATAGTCGTATTTCGTGCTTGTCCTTAGTTGTCCTTGTGTGTGGCGTTATCTCCTCATCAACCTTCCACCTGGGTCTTTTGGAGCTATGGAAACGTCAAGCAGAATTAAAGGAGCAATTTAATTCTGCTTGACGTTTCTATAGCTCCGAAGAATTCTGGGACAAACTAAGGTTATCGCTGCAACTTCCTAACGACTGAATGACAGACCAGTCACATACTGTTATCATTTATATTTTGACATTCAATGAAACTCTAGATTTGTTGTTCTTTTTATGATCATGATATCACTGGTGTGCTCAGATGTCCCGAAGTTCCCCTTCGTGGTCTGGTGCTTCTTTCTGACAATCGAGATTCGGGCTCTAAATTTTACTCCGAAGTCGTTTCCCCTTCTGAATGTTCATGGTCGACTTGATTGGCGGTTCGACCATGCGAAGATCACCAGTTGGTCGTGTGAATTCTCTTGAATAGACACACGTGCTATTTATGCTTATCGTCACATCGCGTGCTCTCGCAAGGTTCGTGGTAACTGTTACGTACGTACTCTCTGATCATACCACCGACATCTGCGAACGTGGCCGAATTTCGTCGGATTCCGTCACATCAATTACGAGGTTTGGGGACAGGCAAAGATAAAAGTGCGGGAGATTCCCGCGTCATTGTCTCTCAGGATACGACCGACGGTTGGACTTGGAACACCACATTCTAGCACCATCATATCGTAGGCTTTCATGTGACAACTCAAGAGCAAGTCATAAGCTTTTGAGCGACAGCTAGTCAAATTCTATTATCACGTCGTGATTAACAAAGGGGCACAGTCAAAGATGAACCATATTCTAATCAGTTATGAGAGCAAATGGTTGAAAAACGTTTAAGCACTGAAATACAAAGAAAATGAAAAAAAGTCCTTTGATCGGACGTAACCAAAAATGTCATAATGTCTTGTCAGTCAAACGTCAAACCGAACGTGCCTTGGACAGCTTCACCTTGGCATGAAGGGGCGTGTTCGCATTTTAAACCGATGTCTTATGTCTTAAATCTCCCTTCGATGGGTAACACAACAAGGGGACTGCTTATCGTCTTGAAGTCAATGAGCCGCATGCGTAGTCCCTTCTAGCAAACGTAATTGTTGTCGTATTCTTTCTCCTTCTCATTTTTTATTTCCTGTCCAGCGAAATTGCTGAATCGCAGTAATGTCCCCCTCGTTCTCGTTCTCTGTGAAGATCCCCTCCAGTTGATGAGCAACAAATCCCGTTCTTTGTCATACCGCCTTTGTCTGTCTGGTTGTCGAGCAAAGGGCAACTGAGAACAATAATTAGTTGTGTACTTGAGCAGGGTGGTTCACCCTCCGCACAACGCATAAATATTTTGGGTGATGAATAATTTGGCAGCTATCGTAACACGTTATTGTACGTTTTAATCAAGTTTTATGCAGATAATGTTGAGAATGCAATTTGAGGTTATGTAAGTTTTGCGTTCAAACAGAAGAGAAACGGAAACATACAATACTGCTTTCTAATCAAGAAATATTCTACTAACTGGAGACTAGTCTGGCTACCTATCCCAGGCTACCTACCACCCCTAAGAAGAAACCCGTGTTATGACAGCGAGTGTGTGCAGAAAAAACGTGAATCCAACGAGGGTTACCAAAAGGCTATGCAACGGAAAACAAGAACAGTGTAAGAGGGGTACCGAGCTAGAAGATGGGAGGAGAGAAAGTTTCTACGCCTGAAAAAATAGGTCTCTCGAGCCGAAGTTTTGCTGAGATTTTCTCACAAATTGAGAGTTTCGTATCAACTTTAATTTGGGAATTGAAAACAGTTGACTAAAAATAATTTAAGGATAGAAGTCATTTCAAATTAGAGTATGCAGAAAGGCGACTTGGTGCCTTCGAAACAAAAGATACTACAGTCAATCACAAAAGTAAGCACACAGCATAAAGGTGCCTGCGTTCTAACACAAAAATTAATGTGAAACGGGACTCCAAAGAATAAAATCTTAAATGCAGTTTTCTAAAGCAACTAGTTGTGTACTTAAAACAAACGAAAGAAAAATGGGGATATCTCAAAAACTATAGGCACAGTGGGCCATAAACCAAAACGTACCGAAATTTAGATCACCAAAAAATGACTTTGCTTGCAAACGCTTTTGGTGAGAATTACTCTTGAGATAGCTCAAATAATAGAACAAATACATTTTTTGATGAGTGAATACTAAATTGACCACGATACACAACTGAGTGCTTTACAAAACTGCACTCACGATTTCTTTTTGAGTCCAGCTTGAATTAAATTTTTGTTGAAAACATACACAATTTTATGCTGTGTACTTACTTTTGTAATTGACTGTACGTCGGATATATGGTCCGAAAAGGCAAAATCGCGAATTGTACGAGCTGCCCCAGAATGTAGATGTAACCCGGAGGCAAAAAATCGTCAATGGGCTGATCTGCTTGCTGTTGGTAATTGGAAGCAGCGTGCCCAGGAGCAACAACGACGGAAGGCTCGTTTGCCTGATGAGTAAATAAGAGACTAGTCAGAATGGCCACACTCACCCTGACAAGCCTACTTAAATGGTTTGAAACAGAAGTGAAATATTACAGAGATGGCCGACTTCGACCTCTCTTGCTCCTTAAAATTTTCGACAACTGTTTTTTTTATAACGTGTTCATAAACCAAACGTTATTTCGTGAATAACCGTCAAAAATTCATGAATATCCTTCAAAAAGGCACTCAAATTCGTCGATGGACTAGGGGACAATCAGTTGTGAAGTCGGCTATCTCCGTAATACTTCATTTCTGATTTGAAATATGATTTTAAAAAAAATATTCCTAGAAAAAATTAATTACTACCGGAAATAATCGTCTCAGTTTGCCAAAAATTAAAATTGAGGAATGAGGTTAAAAACCTTGTTTCACAAATGCCTACAAGCCCGAGTGACCGGATAGCAGCTCTACCTAGAACTTTGTGCTCCGGCTTACGATATTACGGCCTGTGAACATTCAACGTGCGACCGCCCTATTTCGACTTTAACATATGATTTACATATATCCCCTGTTCTAGGTAGGTCATCGGCCCTTTCATTGCCTGGAATACGACTATGCCCAGGGAACCAGTATAACATTATCCGGAGCATTGGAAAACTGCGATTGTGCAACCCATATCAAAGAGAGGAACAGATTCTTCGAATCCTTGCAACCTCCGGTCAATTAGTCTCCCTCCGAACATCAGCAAGGTATTCGAGAATGTGATCAATAGAGGCTTGATCAACTGGGCTAAGGACAATAATATAATTCCGGATAATCAATTCGGTTTCAAAGCGGGGCATGACACTATTCATGCCGCGTCGAAACTGGTGTCGGATATCCAACGGAACAAGAGCCAAAAACAATGTACAAGTGCCTGCTTGATTGACCTGGAGAAGGCCTTCAACACCGTATGGTTAGAAGGTCTTTCTACAACCTCAATCGGCTAGGTATTAGCAAACCACTGCTAATACCTAGCCGATTGACAACAGCCAACTCGATGCGAGAGCGAAGGTTATCTGCTACATGGCCCTCATTCGGCCAATGCTCACCTAAGGGTGTCTCGTGTGATCAACGTGAGTTTGCACTTTGCTTAATGGAAAAGATTCGGTAGTTCGATAGGGATTGTCTTAGGGCTTGCCTTTGCCTGAATAGAGTCCCAGTACATAAAATTCTATTCCAATGAGTTCTTATACAACAGGGCAAACCTGATAAGATCTCGGGGGGTGACTACCCCAATGCACAATACGACGGTACCCTTTCGGCACAACGGCTTCGTCCCCCCAGAAGCCTTTCTCCATTTAGACAAGAACGGACTGTTACAAAATATAAATGCGGTACCGCTTATGTTCCACATAGCCCGTTCAACTGTGGATGGGCGACTCAACCACGACCGTTCCGTCGTACAACGAGCTGAGGAGAGTCTCCTTCGGTTCAGTACGGCGGTATCAAGGAGAGATGTTCGGGATGTTGCAATGTAACATCGAAAATTCTGGTGTCTGGGGAGAGAGCGAACTCCCTCGTCGAACACTTTAGACCCGGAGTAAAAAGGGTAGTACGTATCCCCAAATGGGGGACCAGTCGGTCACTGAAAACAAATCTAAAAGCTTCAACCTATGGCCGACCTACGTAGGCTAGGGTAGTTTTTTAAGGTAGTTGTAAGATGTAAATAAGAGAAAAAAAAATAGTATTCACATGCGTGCACCACTGTGTACCTATTTGTATACACTGTATATATTAAGTAGATCTATATACGTATGTTTATACATTCATATGTATATATGTATATAGTTTAGCCTAAATTAGTTTAGATTATTTTTAAGATAGTGTGTAAGTTAGTATATTAGTTTTAAGTAAATCCAGTTCAATAATTAAATTTTTTGTTTAAATTTTTCTTGTTAAGTTGTACAGATAAAGTAGTTATTCTTTCGAATTTTTAGTTTAAGTCGAAAGACACAGGATAAGATTAATCTAAGCTTAGAGTGCCCGCCGAGGGCCAGTAAGTTATATAAATAGTAATACTGTTCGTCCAACTGGCTTTAAGCATTTTTGTCTAGTACGTAAGCATGTCATAAATTTTGAAATAAAAATGAAATGAAAAAAAAAACAGAGTGACTGGTGTGAAGTTTGGGCAATGATCGATATGTCTTCAGTCTGACCATAGTACTGTCTGCCACCTGTTTTCCGAATATATCCATCGGAGGAAGGCGAAGGAGTATAACATTGAGCAGATATAACTGCCCCATTTCAAACTTCAAACAGAAGCAAAACGAAAGATCCTCTTCCCTCGCCATGGAACAATGGTACGTAAAGATCAAGCAGTTGATGTAGACGTTAAGCAGATGCCCTATTAGAGCTCTAGCCATTTACTCAGTGCATCAACATCAGGAATCAGGCTATAACATTCTTCTGGAACATTTCGTATGAAGATCAAGTGGTGCAAGACAACTTGGTTTTCAAAAGATGATTCGCAGTAACGGAAAGAATAGAAGGCAGCCTCACCATACTTCGCTTCCCTGACAAGTGATTGAGTAAAAGAGAAGACAAGTGCATATCCCATCCACAAGAAGAATTCCACCCCTGTCAATGTTCTTATTTCCCTCAATCCCGCCACATCGAATCTAAAGCGATTCGAAAAACAAAACAAAGTCAAAATGTACATGGATAAAAAAAATGCAGTATTTTATTCAATCTTATCTCATCGAAACCTTACAGCTAAAATGTGGTATAATGTCTATAACTATTGTTGTGACAAAAGGCGACAACTGGAAAACTGTATTCAATTGGAAGCATGTATTGGTAATATAACCCTCCTATCACAATGAGATCACTAACTTAACAAATCAGAACCACTAGAGTAAACACAAGTGTCCGCGTTCCCCGAAGAAATGTCAATCTTCAATCGAATTTGTATTTTCGTTTTGTACGTTACGAGTGTGCTTCTTATCAAGGAAAAGATTGTGTAAATTCTTAAATAAACTTAAACTAATAAAGCTGTGTGACGAAAATGGAGCACATCTGTCGTGTTGAACTTAAATTACTAATGGAAGTGCGTGGTAGTTAACAAATTTAAATAAAGCTTTCGTATAATCCGTTTTGGTTTAGTCCTTGTAGCATCCTGAGTGAACTGCGGGTGCTTGAGATCGATCCGTTGTGCTGCGTGTTTCACCAAGGACGCCATACGTCGGCTCCCTGTTGGTCGTCCTTGACTGGGCAGTGATCAGACTGATCGGACGGTGCTGGAGACGGCATCTGTGGTGCTCCCTGTTCAAGGGGAATTCTTGCGGATAATGGTCCCGTTTGCAGTGGTGATCCAATCTGAGGCTTGGCGTCTCCCAGCTGGTATCCCAAATGCTGCATTAACTTCGTGCCAAATTGTGCGTCTATTCCCGGGAATGTGGAGAACACTTTCGACACCTCATAGGCGGCCTGTGTGTAGCCAGCGCGAAACTTGTCTGCGTTGATATTCCCCCCGTCCGGCCGGCATTCGAGCTGTTTCTTCGTCTTCAGATACTGCACTGTCATCTCCAAGATATCAGCCTTTTCCAGCTTCGTAACGTGTTCGCCTTGCGCCTCCATTGTTTCGACAATTAAATCCTTCAATTCGTCCAAGTAGTGATTCATTCTGGCGCGACGTTTTCTCTCCAGCAGTGGTTTGGTTATTTTGCGATAGTGCTGTGTTTTAGACATCATCCGTTGGCCTTCAATTGCCATTTTGCTTTCACTTTTTTTTTGTAATTACACCACAATTTGACGAGAGAGAAAATACACAATTTATTGAGTTTTAAAATTCACTGAGACAGGGAACCGGCGACGTTGGGAGAGAGAGATGTGAGTCGAACAGGAGTTGAACTTTGAATGTCGATCAATTGACGTGTGTTCATCCTTTTTGTACGACGCACAAGCAGAATATAAAAGTGACAGTAGCACAGGCAGCACGATCCACCCTCGGCCAACGCATTTCGTTGGGATCAATCTGAATCGTGCCTGTGCACAGGCGAAGAGTGGTGCACAACAGGTTTGCTGTGTGCTGGAATCGTGCTCTTCTCTTTTTCTTTTCCTTTTTCTTTTCTTCTTAAACTACTATCCCCGATTGGTGTTGCCGTTTGGTACACGTTTTGGAGTATAAGACGATACTACGGTTTTGTTTTTTTAAATGAATCCGTTGAATTAAGAGCCTTATTTCATACAACCAGCTAAAATATATAAAGGGTGCAGCCTAAGGCCCCTTGGTGCTATGGCTACAAAAGCTACTCTACAATTTGAATTGTACTGTAGTTATCCAATAAATAAATAAATAAATGTAAAGGGTGATGCATTTATAGTTTTTTTTTTTATAGGTGATTTTGACAGGTCAGGCGTGTGTCAAATTAATATATCAATATTGTTTTAGAAATCGTCATCACATCCCAACATCGTGAAAAATATTTTTCTTCAACGTCGAGGAACTTTGTCCTCTTGAGTCCTTTATTGCCTTTAACATTTTAGTTTAGCCCGATAGGCAATCTTATTCACGTATTTCGGCAAATACCGGCCGCAACGCCGGAAGCACTGATCTATTATTATTACAGTAGACTCCCCCTAAGTCGAATTGTCACGGGATACCATAATCGTTTCGAGTTAGTGAGAGTTTGACTTAGAGAGAGGTTTTTGTATGGGAAATTGGGGGAAATGTATGTAAAATATGGCGAAAAGTTCGAGTTAGAGAGAGTTTCGAGTTAGGGAGAGTTCGAGTTATGGAGAGTCCACTGTATTATAATTACTTATTAGTATACAATAACATATAATAATACTAACAAAAAGGAGCACAGGCTGCAAGGGCTTTCGGCTCGCTCATAGGCAATTAGCAAAAATTATCTTAGCGTTATTTAAAATAGATTAAATAAATTGTTGTTTTTGAGGGATGAGTTGGTTATTAGTTGGTGTATGTCGATGTTAAGAACTTTGTCGATGAGAAGAAACAGTTTCTAAAAAAGATAGCTCTATATTTATGGCGTTGTTACAGTGGTGGCATGTTGGTGGAGGTTGTTTTAGTTTCGTATGACGTAAACGGAGCCGAACGTTTTGTGATGGCTGACTTGTTTACCGTTGTAGGATATGTAGGTGACGACCTCGTTGGATTGATTCTCGTGTAGTGGTGGAGATAAAGCTTCCATTTTTCCTCTATTTCGGATAACAGTTTAAGTTTAATTGAGCGGTGTAGATCATGTTCACTATAGACTTCGAATAGGTAGGTAGGCGCTATACCTGCAGATCGGGCCGCCGTATCTGCAATTTCGTTGCCGCGTGTACCACTATGTCCTGGAACCCACATTAGCTTGGTGACGGTCTGGTTGTGGATGAGTAGATCGTGAATCTGGCAGATAATTAGTATGTCGTTTTTAGGGTTACTAATCGCACGCAACACTGAAAGGCTGACAGTGCAAATGACGAAGTTGACCTTTGATTTGGTTGTGATTCTTACTGCAGTTATTAAAGCGTGGGATTCAGTCGTGAATATGGAGGCGGATTCCGGTAAGATGCCTTGACTTAAGAAAGAGCCATCTTTCTGTGTCACAGCGAAGGAAGTGATGTGTTGGGTTTTCTATCCGTCTGTGTAGATGGGTTTCCAACCATTTAAGACCAAGAGAGACGTTTCCTTTGAAAACATTGAGCGTATTATGGAATTGCTTAAGTTTTTCGGCTGATAGTTGGCTAGTTCAAGAAGAATAGCGTCAGTACTGATGGTCCCACGGTGGTTCTGTTGGGAGAAATTTGCGGGAATGTTTGATGGATATTTTTAGCAGCTTGGCCAACTCCCAGAGGGAATTCTTTTTCTTGACTTTCGGTTGACTCGGCGATAGATGTCGTTATCAATCGGTGACCCATAAGCGAACGCAAATTTAGTAAGAAGTTTGGCTGAGACCTCCGTGCAGTGATCCTCTATTGTCGGAAGTCCTAGTTCGGCGAGAATTTTTTGATGGGGGTGGTGCGGAAAGCGTTGAGAGATCTGCGAGCAGCTCGGTGGTAGGGAGATTTGATAATTTGTAGAATAGATTTAGTACTGCTACCATAGATGCAAAGAGCGTAGTCTATTTTGCTTAGGATGATCTCTCTAGTGATGTTACACGGTGTGCTCGGGTGAGTATTACGTTTTTGGCAAGACAGAAAATTCAAAATGTTCCACCTTGCATCCATGCTTTGCTTAGTTCTATACAGTGATATTTCCAATTATACTTAGAAATGAATAACAAACCAAGATACATATTCGATTTTCGTGTTATTTACAAACAAATCTGGAGGTGTGTACAATTTTTTACGATATATGTGTAGCATTTTGCATTTAGACAACGCACTCGATCTAAATATGAACCTTCTTCTTTCAATGGCGCTACAGTCTGGGCCCCAGCCAACCAGCCTATCCAGCTTTCTCCAATTTCGCACGTCAAGTTGGTTGAGGTCCTTCTCCACTTGTATGGACAATCGATTTCGTGGTCGTCCTCTATTGCGTTGTCCCACTTCGCAGTCGAATACTCTCCCCTATACTCAAAAAGTTAACGAGAGACTGTTATTTTATGTCATACCAAAGTTTGCACCATTCAAATGCATTTTATGCGTCCAATTGTATTAGGCACACTTTTAGAGTGCTTTTTCTTTTTACTTACCAAACGATTTTTTTACCAAACGATTTTTTTTCCGAGGGTAGTAGCAGGTCTTTGATAAGACTTTATGGCGAACGTTCACACCTAGAAGAGTGGGATTTTTACTCACTAAACTGACCGCCATTCATTTATAATGACTACAACTAAGCAACTTAACCATTACTTTGCGTTTCATAGCTTAGATACTGATTGGCAGGTTACTCTCTAGTGAAATTTACTGTTAACACCGCAACCAAGCGCACGAGATCAAGGGGTCTAGTCCTCTGAAGTCGGCGCAAGACATTGGTTTCCTCAAGGATCAGGTAAACTGCAGAGCTTAAGCCATCTTTAAGTGGTAATATTCCAACATCTCTGTGCATATCGTCGTTTCTGACATACCATGCTGCATTAACTCTAAAGTTTTATCATTGAATGTGTTTTATTTATTGATTGATTAGATCCGGCCGACCACTAAAATTTTGTGGGCAACCACTAGCGCAATATGACTTTTTCCATTATGTTGGTGCTAAATTGTAAAAATTTATTCAGATCTTTTTTTCCCGCATTCAATGATATTTTTTAAACTTTGTTTCATAAAATGCTTTAGTAAGTGAATCAGAGCAAAGTGGAAAAAAAAGTTAAGTGGACGACCACTGGTGCCTTTACCCTATGCTGTCATTGACTTTTTTTTTAGATTTTTTAGAGAGGAACCATAATTTTTTGCGTAACTTAAACCGTTTACAGCGCACGCAAGGGAAACCTTTTGCAACATATTTTATTAATGCCTCGCTCCTATTGGTCGCAGAGTGATGTTACAAATCATATCAAAACCTTCTTCGCTAAACGGACTTTCCATCATTTTTAATTAAAATCAGTAATTCCTGAGATTAGCGCGTTCAGTCGAATGAAATCTTAAGCTTTATAATATTAGTAAGAATAGTGAGTCGGTATGTTGGACAATAGTCCACTTTCATAGATTTAAGTAAGGTAAAGTTAGATTAAGAAAAAAAAGGTGTACAAAGGCGTGTAGAATATATATATAAAGCATATAAATAACGTACACGCCCTTATACATACGTCCGCAAAGTCACGGACATAGTGTAAGGTAGTTAAAGTTTATTAGGGTTAGGGTCTAGCATAGATTTAGTTTGTTTTAAGAGAATTTAAAGAAAAATGTTTACTTAGAGCGCCAAGTTTTCTTGGCCAGTAAGCAAAAACAATAAAGATTGTCCACATGGACTGCAAAAAAACAGATATTAGTAGTAGACGCCGCAAGGCAAATAGACAAGTAAGTTTAGATTATTTTCGAGCACCTGCGAAGGGTCAGTAGGATAGATTTTAAGAACATGAATTGATTAGATATTAAGGCGGATTTAATCATTTCTGTCAAGTTGTAAGTATCATGAATTAAAAAATAAAAATTAATTTTAAAATTAAAAAAGTTAGTGCATCGACTCTTGCTCAGAGGGTGCCAGGTTCGAATCCCCAATCTGCCAACTTTCATAATTCACGGCTTCCACCTCTTTCAAGTCACTGACAATGCTCAAAAAGAGTATTCCTGTCTAGAAAAAGCTTCTCAACTTCGCCGTTCGGAGTCGACATAAAACTGTAGGTCCCTTCCACTCGTGGCTGCTGAGAAGCTTGGCCCAGGTCCGCCTCGGACTGTCGCGCCACCAATATTATTATTATTAAGTACAGTGGACTCACCCGAAGTCAAACTCTCTCTAACTCGAACAAATTATGGTATCCCGTGACAATTCGACTTAGGGAGAGTCCACTGTATTTTTAGTTTAGTTTTTTTTTTGCACCTTTGTATATATATACCTTCAAGTGCAAAAAAAGCATTGCCTAAAGTCCAACGCGTGCAACTTCTAGACTCCTCTCTGAAGTGTGCCTACTAATTTCAAATCACTTCCATTCCCTAACAACCGCACGGCAACACACACGTTTCCAATAAAAATCCTCGCGTGCACGTTGCACGTGTGTAACAAGACCTGAAAAACAACCTCAACCGTTCGCATCTAACATAAAGACCCCTCCGACAACAGCCAGCCAAGAGCCAAGACCTCATCGCCCCTCAAACCAATTATTGAACTTAAGATTCACCTCTCCCATCAGACGGGCACAGGAGAAACCAAATTCCAGCACAAGAGTAACACACTTTTTCCTGCGTCCTTCTACGCTGGGGCATTCGGAAGCCGAATGTTTCCATTTCTTATTCCGATCATATGGCATACTCTCGCACACACATCACCCCAACAACACGAATTTACTGAACGCGCCACGGTGGTTGCTTCCCTCAATTCCTTTACTTTTTCCCTTTTCGAAGGGCAAGTTAGACGAGAACAGCAATAGCAACAGCAACAGCAAAACCCAACAGTCCATTGAGGATCGTGAGAAACTTCTCTGTCGCAATTCCCACACCCGAACGGAGAAAATATCCCTTAAGTCACCTGCGCACAAAAAACTTGACAAAAAGAAGGAACACGTAAGTGCAATGCTGATTACTTCCCCTTTTACACACAAGCGAAGGGTCTGTGCGCTTCGGGAAAGGACGTGTGTACAGATGTTGTCCCATATGAGAGTTGGTTCTTTTGACGGCTTGTTGGGCCCTTTGCCTACGACGCGACCGGCGCGCCGGTGGCGACCGACGCGACGCACCGGCACACAGTGTGCCCTGTGCGTGTGCACTGTGCACTGCGCATGGAAATTGGGTTATTCACATACACACACAGGTACACATGACGTCCGTACAAAGAATGGGTAGCGGGGCACTTGACATTTGGAAATCGGTGATCAAGGGATCCACGAAATGGACATGCGAGGTGAACGCGTGTTGGGCCATCGCTGAGAATAGCTACCTGAGTTGCGGTCCGTGATAGAGGATCCATGTGCGACGGTATGGGGATGTGCCACACGAAAGCACACGATGAATGGTTCGACGAGACATCAGAGCGATGCAGCAAGTGCGGTTCTGGCTCACAGGAAGTGTCCGTTGTCGGCTTCAATTGCTTCTTCTCTTTCTTCTTTCTCACCGTGATTGATGGCCATGGGAATGTAGACTTGTGTGATTTTGAAACCTGGCGACCGATTATGTTTCTTTTTGATTTAGATGGCGCTGCAATCAGGGGTGGTCTTGAGGCTTGAGTGACAAACCTTTCGGTAGACAGGATGACGGCATGTAAGGATGTTCTGCGATGGATTTCTGTGACAATCTGGAAGTGATTGGTTGCCCGAGAAAATGCGGTAAGAAAAGTTTAAAGGGAGAGTTGTGCAAATTCATAGGGAACAGCGTGCGAAATATTCCCAAGTGACATCCTGGCAAAGGGGAACGGAAAGAGTGTTCCGTGGGCGAACCTTGGACGGACAGCATTAGCCCCGTGGCAAGGTAGATGTTTTGTAGACTATAGGCAGACAGTAAAATTTGCAAGTCAGGAGAACAAGGCTTACTACATTACTATTATTATTACAGTGGACGTCCAGTTTAACGAATGAGCATTTCTTTTCCATTAATGGTTCTATATTACGAATGATGCAAATATTTTCCACTTGATTTAACGCATGCCTTGTAAATTCCTGCAAAATATCAACAACAAGCTTATGCGATGTAAGGTGTGTTTTTTTTTGCAAGCTTATATACGCTTAAATGTCAATTTGCATGGAAAATACACGAACAACAAATCCTATATCCACTTAAGTTACTCATCATATCTATCGTCGCTTAAGAAATAAGCGCGGTTAAAAACAACGCTTCCAAACATTATTTTCTGTGTGTTCATTCCTGAATTCATTCATTCATTGTTTAGGTTGCTGTATGTGGCTTACGCCTGCAGGTTTGGTTGATGTATTAGATCATTTTTAATTTTGTTGGCATCCATAAGTATGCAATTTTTGGTATACCCAGAGTGCCTCTGCTAAACATACCGCTTAGGTTTCGTAATCGATTCGTTTCATTTGATTAAAATTATTTTATAATTATTAAATGTTTTTGCTTTTAGAGTGATGGTCACGCTACACAGTCACAAAACGAAGATTGTGACCATCAAAGATCAACCATCACCTTTCACTACTACCCCCCTGACTGCTTAGCAAATGTCATAAATGTCGTCGGTGCTGCCAAGATTTTATAATGAATCATTAAGCGCCGATGTTCGTTTTGTTGTGCACTTCAAAATTAAGCGTATATACGCTTGCAAAAAAACACAGTTTATGTCTCATAAGATTATGGACTTATGACTCACCCAAGTGGGTCTTATGTGGATCTATGGCATGTGGACTTATAAAGGTGCACCGAAAATTTTTGGAAATTTGGAAGATATTCAGGGTGGTCGCATGACTCTTTTTAGATATGATGTGGAAAAATAATGAATTGGCAATATATTTTGATAAGCATTTTATACATATGTACGTATAATAATAATATGGGTGGCGCTACAGCCCGTAGAGGGCCAGGGCCTAGCTTCTCAGAAACCACTCGTGTTGTGCGTGCAATTGTTCTCTCACGCGTGGAAGGGACCTACAGTTTAATGCCGACTCCGAACGGCGTAGTTGAGAAGCTTTTTTTAGACAGGAATACTCTTTGAGCATTGTCAGTGACTCGAAATATATGTATATATACACATTATTTTCTTTCTGTAATCTTAGGAGATGCAGGATTTACACTTTCCCATATCTTTGAACACCCTTTAGGAACTCCACGCGGCTGTCAATTCTTTTGTATTTCTTGTACCTTTTCGCCTGAGTTGAGGTTCTTAGCTTTTTCTTTTTGTTTTTTTTTTTTTGTTGGAAAAACGAAACTCTCTAACACCTCTCGCTAAACTGGGGTCGGATTCAATCGATGCAAACTATTCGAACTAGTATCTATTCGCCATCTTACAACTGAATAAGGAATGTATTATTTTATTATTAATGAAATGTGCATGCAGTCAATCAAATTCATATTCGTACAGTAGGTTTTTATTCATATTAGGACAGAAACGGCAACTCTGCAAAACCGCATCAGGGCTCTAATCGAGTAAGGCGACAATCGTCTCCGATAGCGCATCGACGATAGTTTCGCAAGGTGACGCGCTGTCATGTGATTTCTTTAAAATCATCCTGGAGAAGATCGTGCAAGACTCACACGCCAACACTAGAGGCACGATCTTCCAGAAGTCCGTACAACTGCTAGCATACGCGGATGACATTGACGTGATTGGCAGAACACAGCGAGCCGTCAATGAGGCGTTTGCTGGCATTGAATTGGCATTGAAAAACGAAGTATATGCTGTCATCAAGAAAGGACACACAACATCGACGTCTTGGACAGAGCGTCACAATGGGCAGCTATAACTTCGAGGTAGTCAAGGACTTCGTCTACCTCGGCTCCGCAGTAAACAGTACAAACAACATCAGTACCGAGATCAAACGCAGAGTAACTCTTGCCAACCGCTGTTTCTATGGGCTCAAGAGGCAATTGAGTAGTAGAGCCATCTGTCGAAGGACCAAGCTGACCCTATACAAGACCTTGATCATCCCAGTCCTGCTGTACGGCGCGGAGGCATGGACAATCTCAAAAGCGGATGAGGAAGTCCTTGGTATTTTCGAGAGAAAAGCTCTGCGTGCGATCTTTGGAGGAGAAGATTCAACCACGAACTGTACGGGCTGTACAGCGACATGAGTCTAGTCAGGCGTCTTCGGATCCAACGCCTAAGATGGCTAGGCCATGTAGAGCGTATGGACAACTCAGCTCCGGCCCGGAGAGTCTTCGACTCCGAACCCGTGGGACAACGCAACAGAGGATGCCCGCGGTTAAGGTGGCGCACCCAGGTGGAGAAGGACCTCAACCAACTTGGCGTGCGACACTGGAGACAGCTAGCCAGAGACCGTGCTAGCTGGAGAGGCTTGTTGGTTGAGGCCCAGGTCCACCCCGGACTGTAGCGCCAAATGAAGAAGAAGAAGAAGAAGAGAGCACAGATGTCATTTTTACGTGAGAGTTAATATTTTCAGAGCACTCTAATTGTAACGATAGGCGAGACGATAGTCATGGTCTTACATGAAGCAAATCATCGACGATATCATCGAAGAGAATCAAAAGGACGATAGTCGTCTAAAAAGTTACGCAATTAGAGCCCAGTTCAAAGAGTTTGGCTTTCGGAAAACTAATTTTTTACAGATGAATCAAAATTGAATATCTCTAGGTCGGATGGAGGCAAATGGTATGGCGGCAACAGAATACATAGCTCCTTCCTGAAAATACGGTCGCAAGTGAAACTGCATGGTCGTGGATCGGTGATGGTTTGGGATTGTTTTTCGGTAGCTGGGTTAGAAAAGCTTCATGTAATTGATTGGACAATGAACGTACAGGAAATAAATCAAAATTTTGAAGCAAAAATTGGGTCTGGACAACCAATTTATTTTTTACCAGGACAATGACCCAAAGCCGTAGGTGTGGGTCGCCGTAGCGTAGTGGGTAAGTGCGTCGACTCCTACGCAGAGGGTGCCAGGTTTGATACCCGAATTTACCGCCTATCTTTATTCACGGCTCCACCTCTTTCGAGTCACTGACAATGCTCAAAGAGTATTCCTGTCTAGAAAAAGCTTCTCAAACTTGGCCGTTCGGAGTCGGCATTAAACTGTAGGTCCCTTCCACTCGTGAGAGAACAATAGCACGCACAACACAAGTGGTTGCTGAGAAGCTAGGCCCAGGTCCACCTCGGACTGTCGCGCCACCCATATTATTATTATAATGACCCAAATCATAAAGCTTATAATACCCGACTGTTCCCCCTTTATAATTGCCCTAAAGTGATGGAAACTCCACCAACCGGATATTAGGTGACTGGGTTGGAGGACGGTGATCATAGAAAGTGTATGGGGCCATTTAGACCAGCAACTTAGAAAAATTGCATATAGAAATGCAACAGATATGAAACAATGGACAAAATTTGGGCTGGAACTACAACGAAACCTGCCCAGCTATGGCAGATGGGTGTAAGCATGCGATTAAAAATAAGGGATATGCCTCAAAATATTACAATTTGTAAAATTTCTTGTCTATTACCTGTTTGAATATGAATTTGTTGTCAGTTTATTGTTTGTTTTCTTGTTTTTTCTGTGTTTGTTAAAAGATGGATTTTTCGTGTTTGCCAACAGATCTTTATCAGATCATTCATATTGCAACCAAGTTATATTCAAAGTCTCTGTGGTTCTTGTATAAATCGAAAAAGGATTTATTTCTTATCTGGTGTACGAATATGAGTTTGATTGATTGTATATTGTTCTACTCTATAAAATTATTCTTTACACATGTTGGCTTTCAACTTCAAGTAGTAAACAAGTGTCCCTACCACTTACCGTTTTGTCCATAATCATTTTTGAAGACATATCGACCACTGATTCCACCGGACCACACAGCGTACCACATTTTTTTAACAAGCTTGCTATATGTAAATAAAAATTCATAGAATGGTCGTTTTGGTCAATTGTTTTCTTCTTTTTTCTGGATGTAATGCTGTTTCGATAATGGCATTAGTTTGAATTTCTCGAGCTAAAGGGGGATTTCAAAATTATATTGAGTGAACGTTGGATTGCTAGTACAAAGACGCGGGACATCTACCTCTCTTGCCCCTTAAAATTGTTGACAACTGTTTTTTATAACGTGTAATTAAACCAAATTGACCAATTAGAGAACGGCATTCACGTTACTTCGTGAATAACCGTCAAAAATTCATGAATATCTGTCAAAAAAGCACTCAAATTCGTCGATGAACTAGCTGTGCAGTCGGCTATCTCTGTAATACTTC
This sequence comes from Eristalis intricaria, assembly GCA_964034865.1. NCBI lineage: Eukaryota > Metazoa > Arthropoda > Insecta > Diptera > Syrphidae > Eristalis > Eristalis intricaria. The sequence goes on from OZ035873.1 coordinate 31,561,849, forward strand.
ATTTCTGGACATGAGTCTATTCATGGATTGCCAAACAAAGCTAACATAAAAACAACCGAGAACTGTGCAATCAGTTGCCACAGAAAACAATGTTGCCAATTAAGAGTTGTCTGCATTTTCAAAGGCCCTCGTAAATACCCATCACATCCTAGTAGACAATCACGCTAGAAGTTTGAATCTCGCCTACAAGTATATCTGTGGCGAATGTTGGAAAAAACTAGTCACTTACCTAATGTATCTAAATGACGAGTCCTCCTTTAACATTAAATCAAAAAAAAAAAAAAATGAAAACACAATACTCCAGTTGATCTTAATTAAGTACGTTTATTTTAAATAATTTAATATGTAGATATACATACATAGTTATTCGTACAACAATGAAAATAATTAACATTCCATACTCTGCGTACATTCCCTTTTATACTCTATATTACATTCGTACATTTTAAATAAAACAGTTTTTTGCAAATAATATTTATACGTAAATATATAATATACTATTACTTCGTTTCATTCTTAAATATTTCTCTTTATCACTTTGCGTAGGCTTCTGAAAATGTAAACTATTAATAATGGGAATGCGTTAACATTTTTTCATAAATTATTTCTCGTCAATACATTCTTTTTATACAAGGGAACATAATAAATATTCCTTTCTATCGATTATCACCTTCTTTAGACACTTCAAATTCCTTTGTTTGCTGGGTTCAATAACAGAGATAAATGAATTCACCTTATGGCATTGCGTGAATGGAGAATTCATTTACTTTCTGGAAGACACTCGCCTATTGCTATTTCAATTTTTAATTTGAAAAATATATACTTTTTAAATGTCTGAATATACAATCATACAAATTCGATGTTCCACATTTTTAAACAAGCTTGCTATATGTAAAAAAAATGCATAGAATGGTCGAATTGTTTTCTTTTTTTTTTCTAAATTGAGAGTTAAAGAACTTAAGTAGGTTTTTGTTTACATTCGCTACAAGTCTAATACAAGCAGGCACACCAGATTTTCGGAGGCCAAGGGGAAACACTTGGTCATCGTCTATTGAAAAATGCTGGGTACTTCTTCTTAAAATGTCTCTAAAAATTGTATTATATTTGCGCGTACTCTTAATAATTCTGACATCGATAGTCATATTCATACATGGTGGAAGAAGAATAAGGTGTGCTGAACAGCTTGTCGAAACCGCCATCTTACGATCCCTACGTCACTCGCGTCAGATGCGTTGATTAAGCTTACATCACAATTCAATTTAGTGTGTAAAAAGTGATGAATGAAAAACACGAATTAAATTGCTTGACGTGAGCTTAAAGAATTTAATTCATTTAGTTATGAGTTGCAGAAGTCTTACTGAGTAAGACAATCTTGAAAAGTAATCCGGTCTTATATTAAGGTGTGTGAAACACCTTTATTTGTTTCCGCCTTTAAGTTTATTTTGACACACAAATTCCCGCGATGACGTCGAGCAGGGTCTCAATAGAACTGTCCAGCACACGTTTTTATCCTTACACCATGAGTCAAGTAGTTAAATTGTATCCATACATGTTTCTCCTTTTCAAAGTGTTTACGGAGATACTACGTTGTTCCATGTGCAGCTACAACAACCGATCGAATCTAACCTAACAATGACCCTTGGACATAACATATAACAGAAGAACAACTGTTGGGTATCTAATGCTTAAACGGAAACAGGTTCACAGATCACAAAAGTATTTTTTTAAGCAAAATCAAAACGCTAAAGCCACAAGCTGGACCTTATTTTGCATTGCTATAGTATCGAAAATGAATCCGAAAATCGGAAGTATGGTATTTTGTATCTCTATCACAATCGCACACATATTCGGACATCAAAATAAATGCCAACTTGTGTTCGGAATACAAAAACCAAACTTTCGTAAACAAGCTGGCATTTATTTTGTGGATGTGGATGCCAATATCGTCGTCTCTTACGGATTTTCATTCGAAAACACTTTTGTTATCGGATTGATTGTGAAAAAATTATTTTGATTGAAGTAATTCATTTTTTTTTACCGAAAAGAGAAAAAAAGTTTAGAAATTAATAATAAATTTGTACAGCTGAGCGTTGGTGAAACATGTGAATATATTTTCTTTGTGCAATTTTTTTCGTTTTTTACTCAAATTTTAGAATAGGACATACCAAGGCCGAACAGTTTGAAGTCTTGATTGGATTTATGTGCAAGGATGATGGTCTTGGCAGAGGATTTCTTCTATCTGGGGACGCAGGTGTGGTGTGAGACCAGCTCAAACCAGCTTTTGACTAAGCTGGCAGAGGAATCAAATTCAAAAAGCCTAAAAAATGTTTCTTAAAAATTATATTTTACTTGCGCGTACTCTAAAATAATTCTGACATCAATAGTCATACTCAAAGATGATCGAAGGAGAATAAGGTGTGCTGGACAGCGGGGTCCATTTTTGACAATAGACAAATGCGTTTATTAAGCTTACATCACAATTCAAGTTAGTGTGTAAAAAGTGATGAATGAAAAACACGAATGGAATTGCAAATTGATGTGAGCTTAAAGAATTTAATTCATTAAGTTATGAATTGAGGAAGTCTTAATGAGTAAGACAATCTTGAAAAGTCATCCAATTTTGTATACCTGCGGTATATAAACTTTAAAATCCAAACAAATATTGTAAAGACCTCAACATGAGTTGAGTATGTGTTCCGTTTTGTCCGGGAAAAAAGAAAAGCTTTATTGCAGCTAGCACACATTTAAATCCATCCTTAAACACATCGAAAATCCTTGCTGCGGGCAGTCGCTAGTTGACCTTGGCTTCATTAAAATGTTCAGCTGTCGTTAAGTCCAGCGTTAAAAGCCAAGACTCAGGTAGATAGCCGGAATCTCCGATAAAAGAATAACACAAATACTTGAACATATCCGAGAGGAATCGTTGAAACGCTTACCTAAAAGCCAAGAAGATCTATTCCCGCCATGAAAGTCCCTGCCATGTAATTCTTGCGAATCATGAAAACCTACTCCGAACTTTCAATTTACATTTTAGAAATAATATTTACTTGCCATTGTGTTAAAATGTTAAAGAAATAAATTGAACTGATTCTTTTCGCAACTGACTTATTAATTTGAGTTTGACAGCTCAATTGTCGGAAATGACTGTTAAAAAGTTGGCAGCATTCAACGCCAATCCGAAAGTGATACAAAATAAGGCCCCTGAATATTCAGGGTGTTTCCATTTGACGTTTAACGCGACATTCGACAGTCCTTTTTTTTGCCACGCCTTAATGGCTGAAACACAATAGTGCGTTTACGCTGGCGTTGGCTTCCAACGGATACAATTCAATGGCCATGCACAAAATACAGCGTCTACCTGCGTTAGTGAAAAATGAGAAAGATGAGAGCGTAAAACGTAAGTCCATCGCACGTCATACTTCATCATGTTGGATATTTTTAACAGAGAGGTGTACTGTGAGAGAGATTTTCTCCCAAATTTTGAGTTTTCTTCCAAAGTGAGAGTATTTTGTGTCAACTGTCATTTGAGAAATGAAAATAGCTGATTAAAAATAATTTAACGACAAAAGTCATTTCAAATGAGTGTATGCAGAAAGGCTACAATATTTTTCATCTTTTCATCATCATCATTTCAACGCAGTGCGTCATCACACTCTCTCCGTAACATGAAGTCGGCTGGCGCAACGCACTGTTGTGTTTCAGGCATAACCTACGTGCAGAAATGCACACTGCTTAACGCTTGTCTTAATAAGACAATATTCAAGTTAATCCTTTATGGTACCATAATGTAGCAGTGTGGTCTCTGCCGCTGACGTGACGATAATTACCGCAATCCAGTGGCGAACTTACGGCGGATCCCTTGATGTCGGCGAGGATGCCTACTGTGTGTGATGGAGATCGACGGGGGGAAAAGCAGCAGTAGCCGCAGTCGCACTGTAGACCAACACGTAGCGAAGCGATAGCTTAGTTGTACGAAAATATTTAAATAAATAGTGACGTGTTGTGTTGAAAAAGTTCTTGAGTTGATTATTTCTTAGTTTAACAATAATAATGTTAAGTCTCTTTTCTTCTGTTGAAGTCTCGGACTGGATAAAGATGGTTTTCATAAATGAAACCAAATACCCAACTTTGATTCGTTATCCATATTCATGTCTCTGTATGTAAGTACTTCGCCCTGACATTTTTCACTTCATGCAATTAAAACTCTGCTGGATACCTGGCTATACAGAGATAGAAGGCAACGAAATGGACGACGAGGAAAGAATCATCGGAACCTTTTATAGGCCTCGAACCATTCTGCGCTGTAGGAGATCATGTCCTCCAGGAAGAGTTCAGGGAACTAGAAAGAAGGAAGACACTTGGAACAACGCTCATGGCATGAAACAGGCCAAGAAAATCGTGGGTCAATATAACCGAAAGAGGTTTGGGGCATGTATCAGAATGAGCAAGAACAACCTCCGTATCACAACAGGCTTTCTAACAGGGCAATGTAAACTCAGGGAACACCTAAGGAACCTAGGAGCATCAGAAGACGGTCTCTGTAGATTCTGCGGAGAATCTAACGAAATTCCAGAACATATACTGGGACTTTGAGGGAGTAGCCCACAAAAGGCAAAGATATCTGGGAAGAACTAAAGTCACTAGAACCAGTTCTCATTCTCAGATTCGTAAAGGAAACTGGCTAAGAGCGAATACTGTAGTTTTAATCTCTTCCACCTTCGCGCAAGAGGAGCCTATAACCATCCATACAACTCTGAAGTTCTATTTAGTGTGAGGGGAACTATTAGAAAACTAAAGGTGTGCTCACAGTAAATCTAAAGGTCGCCTTGCAATATACCCTCAACAATAATAATAAAAAGGTTTTGTGACGCTTGAGTAGGGACCGTGTTTTTCCGATAAGTTATTTACAAGAGCAAAAGCTCATTCCTTAGGAAATAAGGAAATGGTATGGATCAACATCTGATTTTTGCACGACAAAACCGACACAGAAAGCTGATTGTGTTCTTTCGTATATTACGAGAATAGAAATGACCAGGGGCGATATTGCACAATATTCGATTTTGTGCTGATCGTCGTAGTTAACACACTACTTTCTGCTTAATCAGCACACGCGCCGCGTACATGCATACGTCTGCTCGTATTTCTTAGAATGTGCATTTGCACCGGATCAGGTATAATATTCCCGTCTGGAATATTTTCCCATGGTATTGAATATGCTATCGGTGCACTTTTAGGCTATAAGTACTTGTGTATCATGAAATGTAATTCAGAGTTAAGTGTGAATCGAATAAAGAGACATCAGTCTCCCTAAAAGAATATTTTTTTCATCTTTTAACCACGATAATTCGTAACTTCGTCGAGTGACAGACGAGATCCAAAAAGGAATTTGCGGAAAAGCTAAATCTGTTGGCTCAGTTTCGATTCGATAAGCTAAGTTATGAGTGATTTTTTTATTTTCTTATTTCTTTTTTTTTTAGCCATTCCTTCAGCCAATTGCTCTTCTTTTTTTTTCTTTTTTAATCCTACTATGTATTTAATCAGAGCAATAGCTAGACAACTACTTTTCAAATCACCCAACTTATCCACATAAGAAATTAATGTGTGGGACGAAAAGAAAATAAGGCTGTGCAATAAATATTTTGTACAATAACTAAAAAAACCTAATACATGCTTATTATGAATAAATTTCCTCTAGATTTTTTGTCTCTTATTGGGAAACCGGCTATGGTGAAGAAAGTTCGAAAGGAAAGGAAAAAACACTCCTTATTGCGAAGGACTTTCCCATGGTAAAATTCACTGAATTTAGCTCAACTTTCTCGCTTTCATTTTGTTAGAGGAAAAAATAACTAAAAATGCCTCTTATTATGAATAATACAGCCAAATTATATACAAATTATGTTTACATGTACATTAAATCAATGGCTATGTAATGCACTTAATTATTATCAATTTCTGGGAATTTCTCATCGTCTATCATACAATTAAAAAAATCAAATGCGAGACAAATGAAAAGAAATTATTATACGCTGGAATTACAGAAGTATGCAAAGAAATTATTGAAGCCAGCCAATGCACAAACCAACCTTGCAAACTGAGGAAACTGATCCCTCTTGAAATATTATCACACACTGCAATCACCTGGGGAAAAAACATTGGATAATAGCGGGGACTTTTTTTTCCCGCGGAGGGAAAAATTTAAAGGAATGAGAAATTCCCCCGAGATTCAAAATAAGCATGTTAATGTAATAAGATCCAAGTTACAATAACACAGTTTTTGCACAATATTAAACCTCTAGTGCCTTATTTTTCGATTCATATTTCATTTTTCATAAAATCAACAATCTGCAAATGGAATTTCAAAAAATTGAGTTTTTGACCTTTTATACGCAAAAATAGGTTAAAATCCAAAAACCGCCTTGCGTTTTCAAGAGACAAAAAACTTACACCCGTGAAATTTGAAAAGAGCAAAATATTCCTAATAACATTTTATCAGTTGCAAAATGTTTTTATTAGTCGAAAATCTTGTCTGCACAAAAATTGATTTTCGTTCAAAAAGGTGGTTTTTTCGGTTTTAAACGAGCTTGAAAAAACGCACTACAGCCATGAAATAAATTGAAACGGAAAGTGCTATGTTTAAACTTGAGGTAGTGCTTTTAAAGTTCCGAAAAAATAAACCATTACCTCTTAACACATGCAAACGTATCTAGGGGGTCTAAAGGTGTTGGTAGGCATTAGAGGGTTAAGTTAAAATGATATTAAATCTCTTTACGAGGAGCATACATTATTGTTTATAGCTAATCAAACCTCTCATCTTATTTGTTATTTCAACAAAGTACAGTATCTTCATCGTCACCAGAAGTCAAACCTAGGAAAATATAAAAATTTCGTTTGAAACCCTGATGGACGTGGGACAGTAAATTGAAAGTCGTCGGATTATTCACATACTCTCAGTGGTCTCAGGTGCAGATAGGGGTAAATATGTGTGAAAGAACACCCAATCTGGATTCCATGCTTCAAACGTTTATTTTATGTCATTTATAATACAGTTCATGGAAATGTTTTAATGAGTGCACAAAACACAACATATACACAAACAACAATTCACAAGAAGAATAATTGTGGTACCTTTAAATTAGTGAAATCTCACCAAACTAGGTAGGGGGGAAACACAAGTGTAGACCGTCTGCCTAGGCAACCGATGCTACATCTGTTTGTTCAGGTCAAAACAGCTGACTCGAAATGCGAAAGATATGGTCTACAAGACCCTTATACTAAGGAGCTTTTAGCCAGCGTTGGCAGGACAATATAGTCGCAAGAAAAACTCTAGAGCCGATATTTATGCCTGGAAGTAAGGACAATAAGAGAAGAACTTGAATTGTAAGAGCTTTATGTGGACACAGTTCGGGATGTATGGATTTGTTGACTAAAGCACACCAATGCTTCGACTTCAAGCCATCTGGTTCGAGAAGCTGCCGGTAAACAGTACAAATAATTACTGATGGAAAAAAAAACTGTTGATGAAGCAACTTGACAGGGGCTGACAGGGGCTGTCAGTTTGATAACTAGGATAGACCAAGACGAATTCAAATACAGTCTAACCCGGATAATATCACATCAACAAACAGTTTAAAAATGCGAAAAATACAATACAAGAGTAGGTGAATGAAGGAAAAATGGTGATACACTTCAAGGATGCTTAGGAAGTCCAATAAAGTGTAAAGTATAACCCACACATGTTACTGAATTTCAGAAAAAAAAATGCTTTTCCCTTGTAAGTCACATGAATTAAGGATTTGTGTAGGATGTGACATGTAAGCGGACAAGATTGTACGTGAGCTAATTGTTTCGCCATATTTTTATGAGATACTAAGCGGGTTGTACTACTAAGCGATGTGGTTCGACTGCATACTGCAAAGCGGCTTTGATGTACATAATATGGATGGGGGCTTATAGCTTGCTTAGCATGTGGTACTTAAGGCAGCTGGTTAGATACATATCTAACTGTAAAAATTGAAATATGATTAGGATTCAGTTCGGATTGGAACACCAACTGAAAAGAACAAATCGTTAAACTCATTGTGAAGACGAACACTCCCGTGTATTCACTGCTTCCCAGAAAGAGCTGCTTACTATGAATAGACTAATCAAATGGCAGAACTGTAAAGGTTTTCTTTGTTATGTACGACTCAACAATTATTTATTTCGTTGCTAGTTTAACATTTAATGTTATATGCGAGGGCATATCAAATACATTAGTTTTTTGTTTTTATTCAAGTTCTTTTAACTCACAAATAAATAATTCGACCATTCTCTTTACCATTAGGTTAGGAAGAACATACAGTGGACTCTCCCTAAGTCGAAACTCTCTCACTAACTCGAACTTGTTCGCCATATTTTACATGCATTTCATCTTAATTTTCCATACAAAAACCTTTTTTAAAGTCTAACAAATTATGGTATCCCGTGACAATTCGACTTGGGAGGAGTCCACTGTAATTATATATGATTAATAAAAACAAATATGAAATTGTATGTATATTTACATTTAGATAACTCTTTAACAGCAAGTACATACACATGATATATATATATATATATTTAGAAAGATACAATTTATTTAATTCTTGTTTTTGTTTTATACTTATGTTTAAATATTGAACTATTGGTACATTGAATAGGACACATAGATTCTCATTATTAAGAAGCATAGTTTGCACTTATGTATATCATTTTGCTTATGTGTACTAATGCAGATTAAAGATTTGTTTATCATCAACAATTAAAGTAAAAGGTGCAACAAGTGATATGGATAAATGGACAGCTTATAAGTATATAACATACATATTCATGTATTAAATGGTTTATGGCACACACAATTACACAACACATGTACTATAGAAAGATACACACACATATTCAAGAAGAAAAGGTAGATGTGATGCACTATTTATAACATACGTATATAGAGAACAATATTTGAGAAAATAGAATATTTCAATAAAAAAAGAAAATGAGTAATAATAATTACAAGTACATAGGACAACAGGAAAAGATAAGGAAGGAATCTGTTTAGCTTTAAATAGTTGAGCATGATAAGTATAAAAACAATTAAAGTACACGTACATATATATATGATTCTTTTTCTTTCTTTTTTTTTTGCTTAAACATAACAACGCTATTCATATGTAAAATATATGTGTCTGCTTTTTTTCGTTTTGTTTTGTTAATTATCTCTAGTGTATAAATATGAATTTGCTTTTAAAATACCGCCCGTTTTATTTTTGTATTTGGTTTTGTTAAAATTTTCATTAAATTTTTTTCTTATTTGTTTGGTTGTTTTGTTTTTTCTTTTTAATTCATTTAAAAACATTTCTTTATAAAAGATAAAAAGCAAAAAATTCTTTCGAATATTGTACGTCTAGTGCGTGGTGTTGATGTTATTCATGCAGCTGAAAGATAAAGAAATAAAATAAAACAGGAAACATAATCAAATGATAAACAGAATAGGTCACATTTAGAAGTTTTAATACAAAAATTGTTTACAATTAATTGGTTTGATAGGAAACGGAAACAAGTATAAATCATGTTCACATCAAGCAAAATGGAGGATAGTTGAAGAGGAACGAAATTGTTTCGAGATTGAGGAGATGTACTGCGATTTAGACAATCCCGAATGTTAATGCTTGCTTAAAATGTTGTGTAAGGAGTTTGGGGAAAAAATCATTATTTGGTACGTTCTACAAACCTTAAGAAAATAAAAGTCAAGTCCTCCCTAATGGTACAATAAGCAATGTTTCTTTTCTTAAGACAATAATTGGTGTTTGCTTTCTTGAACATTTTCATGCACAGTTCGACTTCCGGCCAAGCTAATCGAGTATAGACCAAAATGTAAGTTCTGCAGAAGACTAGCGAGTTTCAAATCGATACTGGCCACTATTTCATGGATTTTAAAGCCTCATACGATAGCATTTATCGCAAAGAACTAACTAAGTGATGGCCGAATTCGGGATCCCGGGAAAATTGATCCGATTGTGTAGCACCACCCTTACACATACACAGTTCGACTCAATGATTTCCAAGCCGTATAAGTTAAGCCGACCGTGCTAGCTGGAGAGGCTTGTTGGTTGAGGCCCAGGTCCACCCCGGACTGTAGCGCCAAATGAAGAAAAGAATAAGTTAAGCCGCATTCCGGCAATGCGCTGTAGTGTGATACTTGAGAAGATAATGTGGCTGGCAGCTGGAATCAGGGAAGGCACATCTTCTAAAATTCAGTCAAACTCTGGCTTACGTAGATGACATCGCAATATGACATCGTCGCGCGTTCCCGACGCGGCGTCCTTGAACATTTTATGGCGACGATTTAATAAGAGGCGTAACGAACTAGTCTCAAGGTCAATGAAACAACCAAGAAAAGTTCCGTCGCATACCCCCTTTGATAAAACACCACGATTGGCAGCTACAATTTCGATGCAGTTGAGGAGTTTGTCTGCACTCACTCCACGAACGACTTCACAGTGAGATCCGACGTAGATAGCTGCTGTTACTTCGGTTTGTCGAAACAACTGCATTCAAAAGTCCTGACTCGAACGACCAAAATCAGCCGAATGCTGGACGTTAAGCAAAACAGCGGAACTGATTCTTGGTGGCTTCGAAAGAACAATATGGCCCCCTCTGCGACGAAGGAGAATGTAAGGAAAGCCTATCAAATGCACCAAGATGTCGTCGACTACACTAGTTCGGACAAATCGAGCTCATGGACACCAATGGTCCAGCTAAGAGGCTCCTCGAATCCGAGCCTCCTGGTTTGAGAAGAGACCGAGCCTCATGTACAATGAGTAAGTTATTGCAGCTTGGTCGTAATGACAGTTCAAAACTGTCAAAGGAAGGCAGCGGATCGTTGAGAATGTCGCACAAAGCTTTCACTGACAAGACAATGTCACAAAAACACAAGTTTACAATTGGTGCAAACAATTTTAATAATGCAGAGAAAGCGTTGAGGACAAAGGTGACCCTGGATTGTCATCGAAATAATCCATACTATTATTTTCAACATCAGTAGGTATTCTTTTTTTATTTGCAGATTTCTTAACGATTATTTATGTCCCCTGCATGCATGTTTCATGACCCAATTAGAAACACATTTTCCACAGCAAAAAACTATGTCAAAAGTTCGTATTGATATTTACAATATCTGTCATCACTCTCTGTTTGAAATATTTATTTATTATTACGAAACTGTCAAATCAAACAGAGTTAACCGTCATTGTATTTATGAGTCACCTTGTAATGTACTAGAGAAGAAGTAAATGAGGAAATGTAATAGATTATGTCATTATTCGTTACATATATTTTTTAACGTGTTCGCTTTGATATGTTACACATCAGTAACATCGTGCCTTTATAATTCAAATTCATATTCCCACAAAACCAGTAAAATAAATAATAAAAGTTAGTTTTTCATTTATCTATACACTCTCCAACGATCAGAATGCGAATGAAAGTACGCGGACTAGACCACCCACACCACACTTTAGAAAACACCAATACAAAAAATTCAAAGCTAGGTCAGCATTCGGTATGTTGTCCACAATATGGAGAAGCAATGCTATTAGCTTAAACACCAAGCTAAGACTGTTTCGCTCCAATGTTGAGTCCGTACTGTTATATGGGTGCAGCACTTGAAAAGTGACCGCCACTATCACAAGAAAAGTACAGACGTTTGTGAACCGGTGTCTACGAAACATACTAAGGATTTTCTGGCTGAACTGTATCTCAAACGAACAGCTTCATCAGAGAACGGCCAGGAACCTATAGGCACTACTATTCAAAGGCGCAAGTGGCAGTGGATTGGTCATACCCTTCGAAAAGGCGACAGTTCCATAGCAAAACACGCAATGCAGTGGAACACGCTAACCCAAGACGGCGCAGAACAAAAGAGGAGGACTCCCGATAGCTGGGGAAGAGTTGGAGAGAGCTGAAACTCATTGCGATAAACCGCACACGATGGCGAGTAGGAGGAGTAGAGGGCCTAGGCCCCGTGAGGGGATACAGGATTTAAGTAAGTAAATAAGTAACACAGAAAATTAAGACATTTTCATTCCGTTCACACAGTGTGGCATACCGAGAAATCGGTGAGTGGACTAGCCCACATCCAGGAGATATTTTACCACACCGACAAAAGTGGGCTGTGTTTCGGGCACTTTAAAGGAAGAAGATTGCAGCAGCCATAGTTTCGAAACAAAATTGCTCAAGTGACAAGAATAACCTGTGCAAATGTTAACTAAGTGTCACCTTATCTGCTTTTGTGACACAGTCAGGACCGGTCACTGGATAGAGAGTCACGGCAGTCCCGATGAAATAATAATAATACATTAGAGAGACTTAGGACAGTTTCAGTAAGAATGCACAATGTTGTACAAACCTCAATGTTGGTTAATTTCTCACATAAATGTGAAGAATGACGTACGCCAAATACACTATTCTAATAAGTCACATTCTAGATCTTGACTTACATATTTTGTCTATTTTCATACTGAAACTTGCAAATGCTAAAGAAAAATAATCATTGCACAACATCATGATATAAGCAAGCATTATTAAAAAGGACAATTTATAGAAAGAATATCATCTTCTATTTGCATTCGTAAGCTAAGAAAAAATTAAATAAAGGATCTAGGTAAATCGGTCTTAACCCTTGAATACTCCAAGCCGTTCTCACCAGCCTACTTTCACTCCATCCACTCAATTCACGTTCAATATAAATGTGTTTACATATAAGATTGCTAAAATGCATTTGTACTGTTTTAAAAATATCATTTTCTTTTCTTTCAGTTTTAAACAAAAGTGCTGGTTCGCCTCTGTATTCTAGGGTTAAGCAGCCACACATCGAACAATCAGATTTATGATAGAGTAAACATTAGGACCACACAATTTATACACACAACATGAGGAGTAAATTGCTAATTTTTTATTATTTTTTTTTACTCCCACTTCACATCAGAATCATTCTCCCTATTATTTCCCTGCAATTATTGTTTCTCGGACGTATGCATGCGATTTTTTGTACACAAAGTGATTTGTACATAATATCTAAGGTGCCACTAATGTCGTTTTCTATTCTGCAAAAAAATAAGTGATCCATTTTGAATATTCATATTTTATCGTCTTTCTTGTAAAATTAAAAAAGAGCAGAAATGTTGATCTGACGCATTCGACGATGCAACATAATTCCAATTGCAACGTTGCCGCATTTACTTTTTACCATTTTTTAGGTTTTGGAAAATATGAGGGGAAATCTAGGGGAACTGACATGCGTTTTTCTTTCTGTTTCATAACAAAACAATTTCTTTGCAGACTAGGAAACGACATAAGTACATATACCCATCCCTCCAACTTTCAAAAAAAACAATTTAATGACATTTCTCATGCAATTCTTTGTATTTTTCTTAAACTCGTGTATACAAAATAGTAGGCAAATTAGTAGATCCGTAGAATATACAGCGTATCAAATTTAGAATAGACGTTTTCTCGATAGTCCTTGTAATGTGTAACTTAGAGCTCAAGCCATTATTATAGTTTTTTTGTCTCTTTACTCCAGAATGTTCAAGTTAAGAAACTAAGAGGTAAGTGAGGCAGATTTAACATCCACGTCTACTAGAATTAACACTTATTATTAGTGTTCTAAATTTCGACGCAAAGGTAAACTCGCACAAGATACATTTAGTTTTTTTTTTTCAATTGTATAAATTAATAAATGTGTACATTGTTGGAGCGAGCTGGTCTTAGGGTTCACATGAGGATAAGACGAAATACGTGCTGTCGAGCATGAAACGATCCGCCGAACAAGACCTAGGGGCAAAACATCGCAATCAACAGCTACAGTCATTGAGGTAGTAAAGGAACGTAAGTAAAAAGGAACGTGAACTCAACGAATGAAATTGTAGTGGAGATCCGACGCAGAATCGCCCTTGAAAACCGATGTTACTTCGGTTTTTGAGCTCAATCAACACACAAAACTCTCTGAGAGCAGCTGCAAAAACCATTTGATTCGATAGTCCAACAAGTAAAAAATTGTTCATGCAAATATTTTGACAATGTGTTTATATATATGTATTTATATACATAAAATTCTCACTCTGCGCAGCCGTCACCAGAGTGAATACTCAAAAATCATTCAAACTATCGAATTAAACATTTGAATGATTTTCTCTTTCGATTGGTTGAATAAACAATTTTTCTACTAGCGAATAATTTAATAGATTGCAACTATCGAATAACTCGATAGTTTTTATTCGGTGGAGTTCCCATCATTACTGATAACTAAGTACTTTGTTGGAAGCCTTTTGGTCAGTTTGTTGCAAGGCTCGTTTTGCAGTTTTTGTTATATCTGGCGATGATTTTACCAATTTGCCGCAGTAAGGCCAGCCAAGCTTGCCAAGCTGAGGTCCTGGCAGGCGACTAGAATTATAGCAATGTTGGAAATATCACCAGAGAATATTACCATTAAAGTAATTTCGGCCATTGTCGAAGCTGGTTGTATGCTGAAAGGAGTTTTTCTAACTCGAGCATACGTGAACTCCACGAACTACATCATAGTGGAGATCCGACGCAGAATCGGCCTTGGCAATCGTAAAGAGCACAAAGTTTTCAGCTGATGAGCTTTCCAGAAAAGTGTCTAGATTAAACCAACTCTTGTGGTCACAAGAAGAAGTTGGATGACACGATCATAGAGGTAGGAAACATAAAGTGGTGCTCTCTAACCACCTGCGAGAAACTCGGAAGCTTTTGCCGAAGATGAGCATTGCCAAAAGCAACAGACCTCTTCGTGGCGACAAAACGTTGCTAGAGATATTATTGAGAGAACTGTCTGACCACTCTGACCAAGACATTAAATGGGACTAATCACAAACTACACTCAGTGGCAAAAGTGTGCGAACAACATAAAGGTGTCTCCGTTCCCAACAAAAAAACCAATTCAAACGGCACTGTAAAGAATAAAATCTTTAGTACAATTTTCTAAACTTAAAAGAAAAAATATGAGGATATCTCAAAGCCTATTGGAAAGCCACTATCCGACGGCAGGTGTCATTGAACAAAAACTTATGCATTTCAGGGTTTTAAGGACAGTCTGCCCAGTTCTAGATTGTTTGCACAAAAAAAAAAAACGCAGTTTGCTCGTGAGATTGTTCAAGTTACCAATTTTTTGATTAGTGCACACTTAATTGGCAATGCTAAATGCTATCGTAAATCCTCATATTAGGACAGATTTCTCTACATGTTGATACATGTGGTAGAGAGAACCGAACTAAGAGCCCAATATCGGGCTAAGAAAAAAAAGAATTGCAGTGTACTGTAAAATATAATAAACGCCTGGCTTCAAGAACTGCAAACAGAGTGAATAGGTGCGAAAGGGACGGTATTTATAATGTCTCCAAGGAGATCATTGCAACGTAACTCAAATCAACACTCGGTGTAGAGTCTATACGGTAACCTTCTGATTTTCGATCCGGATCAACTCCTTTGATGAAAAGCTCACACGACTGTCTTAAGCCACTTAAACGATGGCGAAATAATCACAGACTCTAACGAGTATTCTATCGCAACAAATCTCTGAATTCGTACCGGACCTCTTCCAGGGAAATTGAAATAATAGCAGCAATGAACTACCTAAAGAAAAACAAGGCGGTAGGTGTTGATGGCACCCATGCCAAATTATTAAGTTATATCAGCTCTATAATATTATATACAGGATTAACGAAAAATTTCCGCAGGAGTGGAAAAGGATATTATAATAGTCCCTAAGCATTTGAAAAGGGAAATTTGATGGAATGCGGATACTGGAAAAATCTTTCCGGAGTAGATAAAATAACAAGTGTTTAACAGTGAGCTTCAAATTATTTTGTTTGTGCTCATTAAGTTTATGCCAAACATTGGCCCTGAGTCCATGAACCAAAAGATTAAACTTACTTTCGTGTTACACTTGCCTTTGTCCGTTGTTCTTTTTGTGGAGAGTATACTATCAGCTTGGTTGAACGTCCTGACAAAAGGTTTCTTTCTAGCACCACACCCACTGAACTGGAGTTTTCGCAAAATGAGTCGAATAGTTTCCGACAATGGGTTTTTTTTTACAGATACATCTCCGCCACTTGAGCTTATTTTTGAATTGTCTTTTACATACTACCAAGGAAATGAAAAATCAGGGTCATGTGAAAACGGGATCTGAGTTGGGACAATGTCCGACAATACTTTGTAAATTCACTCCAGGGGCTTATCCATGGTATCCACTCCAAGTAATAAACACCATGTTACTTACAGAAGAATTCAATTGCGCTAATCGGAGATGGATTGAATAAGATACATGTAGGACTTCGAGGCTTATTTAGCACTGACTATCCACTCCTAAAACTAAACAGGAATGTAAAAAGGAACGTAGTGGGCATTATCACCGGCCACTGTCTTCTCGGTATCCATACCAGAAGAGCGGGAGCCCCCCACAACGACCATTGCAGAGGAGGGACAAGGAGGAGGAAGAAAATAAGCTTCACTTCATCGGCACTTGCCCGAAATGATATACTAGGCAACTACTTTTTCAGTAACCTAGAAGAAATGTCACATTTAAAGATACAAAACATAGCCAAGTTTATCGGGAAAAAAAATTGGCTGTAAATCAGCACATGAGTGGATTCGTTAAATTAGGCCACTAGAATACCATTAGGCAGTCTCCAGGTTTATTTTCTTTTTTTAGTGTAGACACTTGAATTAAAGAGTAGCCGGTGTAAAGCATCAATCTAAGTGGGCCACAACTGCTACAGTGGTGACAATAACCCTAACCTAACCTTGTGCATATATGTACGCCGCATACCTCCATAAGGAAAAATAAATGGAAATTTTTGGAAGACAAAGCTATAGAGAGAGAGCCAGAACTCGGTGACTTTTGTGTGTGCTTTGGAATACCACCACGGGACTGAGCAAGAAGAGTATATCATCAATGATCAGTTGTAGTCCTATGCTAAAATGGAAGGCCTTACCGGAGGCTGTGCTATGGGTACACATGCATTTACAGAAGCTAAAGAAACGATGAAGAAATAGAATTTGTCCAACACCATATTCGAGAAAAAATGTCTCAACCAGCATATCCAACTGGGCGGCTGACCACCAGACATTGGACGGTCCTCTTCAAATTTTCACACATGGATCGAAGATAAGTGTAGGTGTGGATGTGGGAGTCTTCTCTTAGGATCTGAATTTTGCTGTCATTCAGACTACCGTCCTCGTCTTTCAGTCAAAGACTATAGGCCTTAAACAAGCTCTGTCCTGTCTAAAAAACAATGTAATATGAGATTCAGATATTGTCATCTGTTCGGATCAAAACTCTGAGTGCAGTCACATTTAACTCCAAGACGTCCCTCAATTGCCGTTCACCTCTTAAAGAAATGGCCAAGTATTTCAGCATCCAACTTATGTGGGTGGCCAGAGAATTGGGAAGCAGATGAACTCGCTAGAAAAAGGGGAAGAAAATACCTATCGCTACTACAAAATATCTACTTAAGAATGTAACGCTTAGTTACAAACAATTGCGGTCTACTATCGATCCAAAAGGATCACGCGACCTGCCGGTTCCTGGCACTCTCACTGGTGTCTTAATCGGGCATTGTGGCATTGGAACTCACGCCTCAAGACTAGGTATCCCCTGTAACGACTTCTGCAGAAGTTGCAGGGATGAAGGGGCAGAAGAAAACATTTCACACCTCCTCTGCAATAGCAGTGCCATCTCATCTCGCAGATTTAGTCACTTTGATGCCTCATATTACAACTTGACAGAACTAATTAGCATTAGCACCAGTCAACTTTATGGCTTTATTAAGCTCCAGATGGTTCGTGGATTAGGATTTATTAGATCTTTGTAGTAACGTCACCTGCCTACTTTTGGCCTAAGTGTGGCTTCCTTTAAGGTTGTCAGCCACTCTTACCTAACTGCTCTGCCAATGCCTAGTTCTAGCAAAGAGAAGGAGGCAGTTCCTAGGATAGCACTTCTTCCTAGTGAACAGTGTTGAACTGAAGAGCCTCTTAAGATTCATAAGTATGTATATGAATCTGGTTGATCAGCCTAGTAATGGCACAATGAACTCAACACGTTGGCTACATATCCAAAACACTGTTTGGCAAGTCGTTTGACACAACAGAATAAAAAATGGTTGCATGTAATTTGTTTTAAAAACACTTCTTTCTTGTACGAGTTTTAATTTGGTACACTGCGGTGTGTAATTCAACCCAAGAGAACCGTTAATTTTGTGCTGTATCCACTCGGAAGAAAATGTGCGCCTTAAATTTGCACTGATGGTCCAATTTGAATTTGACAAGAAAAAAAAACAAGTTGCGCAGACCGCAAGCCTTAAAAAATAAAATCCCTTTTCCTAAAAAGCAAAAAAATGTGACACTTTAAGTCTAAAATGTTTTAAATTTGTTTGCGTGAATATCCTACGAACGGCACAAAAGTATATACGCTGCGCAGATTAAAAGGAAATCACGGATTTGAAACAACCCGATGTAAGCACCAGCCATTGTAGGATAGAAAAAATAAACAACAGACCAACAATAATTATAAACTGTTAAATTAAACAATGTACATCAGTTGGGCCCCTATTGTTGAACCAACATTCTCATCTTTAGTTTGTAAGCCTAGTTGTCAAATTTCAATTGTGAAAAAAATTTGTCTGTTCAAATAAAATTTTTTAAATCGCATGGCGTAGGAATATCATAGGACGTACTCCCTCCATCAAACAAAGAATTAATTCTCCATGGGTAGTTGTTAAACTTCACAACTCATCAAATTATTATTATAATTTAACTTAGCTCCTTTTCAGTTTAAGAAACTACAAAGAATAAGAGATGTCAATAATTGTTTCAGGTTTTTGTTTTTCTTTTCTTGTAAAAATAATGTTACCAATAAATTTTGTAACAATGTCTAGAAAAATATACATATTGGTGTTTGAATTAACGATGTTTATCTACTGATCACAGGCTAAGAGCCAGCTTTGTATCGATTGAATGTGTTATGTAGAGTAGCTCAAAATGATGCATGACAAGTGCAAAAATTTAAAAGACTCGTGCAAGAATGTAAAGCTATTTATGGATTGATGCTACAATAAAGCGTGCTAAAGTAACCATTTCAATATTGTTGAGTATACTGGATTTGCAATCTTAAAGTTATTATTTATTTATATTATGAATATTTCACATACATATAATCTAAAATTGGGAGTTATTAGCCCTTTTTTTTGCAATAAGATATATGAATAGTATATTTGTTATATTGGATATATATTTATGATAAATATTAACTGTTTGAATCTATTTCATTTTATGTTATGAGCATGCATACTATTAAGTGCTTATCATCTAATATTGAATGAAAGGATTATGTTTAAGCTAAGATAATGTGTTCTCTAATCAATTGTGTTATATTGTTGGCAAGACGATGAAACAAACTGGACGTGGAAAGATTTGGGAATTTGGATTGGCGATTAGTAGCCTTATTTGTATGCTGGATCATTGAGTGGTTTCTTCTAATTTTTTTTCCAAAAGTAATTGAATTCCAAGAAATTCGAGGAACTAGTACTGCGATGGAAGGAAAACGATACCAAGCCTCGCGAGAGGAAATGTAATCTCGACGTCTTAGACAAAGCGCGACTATTGGGGAACACTGTACGGAGACCCTCAGTCTATCCCTATTCCAGTGCAAACAAATTCCGTACCGATATCAAACGTAGACAAACGCTGTTTCTTTGTATTCCAAAGGCAATTCAGTAATCCAGTAAATCCAATCTCGAAGACCGAAATTGCCTTTTTACAAGACATTGATAATTCCAGTCCCGCCCTAAGGCGCATTGTGATGGACAATTTCAAAAGCGAGTGAAGAACTCATTGGTTCTGTCTGAGTTCAGTGTTAGGATGTATCAGTCTAACCAGGCGTTTAAGAATCAAACGCGTCAGTTGGCTGTACGAAGTAGAGCCTATGAATAGCTTGGTTCCAGTCTGTGGTTCTTCAAATCCAACGCAACAGACGACGCTTATGTCTAAGTACAGAAGAGCATCAATCAACTTAGTGCTCACAATTGGAAGAAGCTAGCCAAAGCTCGCGCTACCTTGAGAGACAAAGATTTCCGACAAAAGCAATACAAAGCTAAGACCCAAACTGTGCTTCAAAAAACAAACCACCCCAATTACAGACAGTCGTTTAACGCCTTGTCCTAAAACGGCCCCTGGCGGTTTACCTCATGTGGAACGTATTTCTTGTGCGTAAAGTTGTCGTATTCTGATAGCCGGTTTAGTATAACAAACGCAAAAGAAGTAGACTTAAATTATGTGAACGCCTCATATGGAAAATCATGTAAATACGTGAGTTTTCTTTGTGTTTTAACGGAATGATGTAAAAATGCATTTGTTTGCCCAAAACAAATGAAGCGACTGGATGAAGTGTTGGAGGAAATCACGAACTTAGCAACGAGTTTTAAAAGAGGTGTTCCTCAAACATGTGCAACCAAACTACATTTTGATCTAGTACTTCTTATTTGAATCAGTTCCATTTTATGAAGTTCTTAATCCTCGTCCTCATCACAACTCGAATCAATCGATCGTGGCAATGTTTTCCATATTTACTTAACTTCGTAAATTCCACGTAGTAATTTTATTGAGGAAAATATTCCTCAATTATTACTCAAAAAAACAATTTCAATATCTAAATTCCGGCATAATTTATGAAAACTACCCTGAATAACAAGTCGAACTTTCAAAATGACAGTCAGCTTTTGAATGACAGTTTTGGAATGGATGTGGAACATAAGCTCGAGTCGATATAAGTTCGTAACACCGATGCATAAACGCCTAAAACATGACTCGACTCTCAAAACGCCGTGTGTCGGATTACGACTTTCGTAATAGGGCTGGAATTTCTCCGCAAAATGTTCTGTGTTTTATAGATTTGTCACGCAATGGCATTCAATCTCGGTGTCATTACAAGCAAATGCTTTTAAACTACCGCCCATGTAATTAAAATTAAATTGTTCGATGATTTTATGGCTGACCTCGAAAACTGCACCAAAACTAAAATGGTTGATACAATTGTTTTCGATCTAGTTCAAAATCTCTTAACTAGAAGCAGTCACCAGAACTGATTTCTTTCGTTTAAGAAGTGGTCAACATCACATTGCTGACGTTTTTGTGTTACTGTAAAGTTTAGGGAAAAATGTATCCCAATTTAATTTAATTATAATACCAACGACAGCATTTACAGTTTAGATGTTCTTGATTTGTAATATAGATCAACAATTTAAGTGAACCCCATACAGTGGAGCCGCGGTAATCTGGCCCCTGTCTTAATCAAACTCTTTCTAATCCGACATTCCTATACGTCACAACGCAACTCAACTAACTGCCCGTACAATTTATTTCGGAAAATATTTTCTAATGTGTGTTACACAACAGGTTGTAACTAGTTCACGCCACCATGAATTTTGCTCCACGCGTATTGCTTTATATGTTCTTTAATTCTCAAATCAAATCTCTTTCAAAAAGCTACGAACTACATTGTCTGAGGCAGTACACTATAGTCCGACAAATTCGATAAACCGACACTGACTTGCAAACAATCTGTCGAATTACCGCGGGTCCTCTCGACTATGAGTTTGATCCACTTTAGGTAGACCTTTCTGTTTACTTACCAAGATAAATGAACCAATATCATAAAAAAGTATTGCGTCGTTAGACTTCCTTTAACTAATGCCTCGCCACAATATTTCCATTCAAGTTTGTTTCATCACCTTGAAATCTTACAAATATCTGAAGAAGTTGTATGCATTCCAAATTAAAAATATTCTAATAGGGAATCTCTTTTTGCATATTTTATAAAATATCTAAAAACAAGACAATTAGATGAATCATTATTTCAATGTGAAGGGCTATCGGTTATTCGATGTTTAACCCGAGATTTGCTGCATGACGCACGCCGTAAAGAGCTAACGCTTCCGCCAAAATTATCATGATCTAATGATTCCGATGAGAACGCTACAATTTTTCGTTTTGTTTATATTTTCGAATCAAATTGAATTGTGTTTGTTTTTCGTTTTTTTTTTGTGACGATTACCAATTTTGAACGTTTTTGATTTTCATTAGGTAGATATTTGTTGGTTTATTGTGCAACAAGGGGAAATAGAAAAAAAAGTGAGCGGTAAGAAACAATGAAAAATTTAGAGTTAGTGGAATGAGTGAATGGAATGAATATTTCTATGCAGTGATGCGCTTTTTGACTCTAAAATATAGTGTAAGTTTTATTTTGTTTATAAAATAGTCTCATAAAAACCTTTATCTGTAGGTGACCCCAAAGTTAGGCTACTCAGGCTTGAGCTCAAGTTGTATGGTCTGGGTGATGGTGGTACGGGCGTGGCTTCATCTCCGGGCAAGCATGTTTCAACCATTGCTTCCAAACAGTTAACAAAAAGCTCTGATGATTCACCCATCATGTTGTACTAAAAAATATGCATTAAAGAGACTATTCTCAGTTCTCACTGCTAGATGTTTACCTTTGTAAATGGTCCTGCAAAGCGCCAGAGACCGCCAAAGCCACAACTTTGAAGAAAATGTAGTTGTTGCTGTGAAGGATCCTCACTAGCGAGCATGTTCTGAATGATATTTTGCACAGAGTTGAGAACAACTTGGTCGTTGGACGCTGAAAGGATGTGATTTATCTTCTGATCGAGGAGGGAGTGACTGCAATCATAAAAGCATATATAAATTATTAGAAACATAACTTCGCTCACACTTCACTCACATGACGGGGAAAACTTTGGGAAATACAACAGATCCCTCAGCCAGATATTGATACAAGACTCTTGTTTCACCTTCATCCGTTGAATACTTGACCAAAGTTGCGAGGACAGTAAGTACCAGCGCTTGTATGGATAGATCAGGAAGTACTTCTGGATCCAGCAGCACGTTGGACTCGTTCGATACAGATGAACGAGAGCCACGCTCCTATAAAAAAAGAAAGAAATTAATTTTGTTTAGTTTAAGGGTGTAATAATGAATAAGAAGCAGAAAGAATAAACGTTACAAACTCAAGTGACGTGTTAACTACCATGCTTATGCCAATGATTGTTCAAGTGCTCATCACTGCTTAAAATGATTATTTTTATCGTTTCAAAGGATGGCTTTAAATTTGTTTCATAAATTTGTAATACATTACTGTTTTAGAAAATCTAGATTCATAAACTTACGCTTAACTTATGTTTGGCTAGTGTTTGAAAATGTGTATGGATTCAACTGGAGTAATAATGAAGAAAGGAAAGCGACTGAGACCAAAAGATTCCGATTCACATCCGGATACAGAACTTCCAGCGATCACTAATCTAATGAATAATTAATTGCAGCAAGATTTAAGTTTCATTTTTTCATTCGCAACTGCTGTGGTGTAGTCAGTAGGTTACAAAAAACCAACGTTTAGGTTTTAACAAAGAAAAACGCGGTTATTAATGGGTAACGACGACTTTAATGAAAATATACAATGTGCCGCATCGAGCAGTACACGATGCGAAAGAAAAGCGACAATTAAACACGTCTAACGATATGCACCAGAGGTAAAGGAAATGGTAAATGGCAACAAACTCGCTCGCCCCAGCATAAAATTCGTCTTAACCAATTGTGGAATCTGTTGAAGGCGAAAATCAGAGCATTCGAAAACAATGATTTAAATACTTATCAGCGAAACAAGAAACTAACTCCTCGCTCTGGAAGGCGGGGAATCGGGAAGTAT
The DNA here is from genome assembly GCA_964034865.1 of Eristalis intricaria. Lineage (NCBI taxonomy): Eukaryota > Metazoa > Arthropoda > Insecta > Diptera > Syrphidae > Eristalis > Eristalis intricaria. The sequence goes on from OZ035873.1 coordinate 31,585,655, forward strand.
GGAGACGAGTGGGCAAAAGAAGATAAAGATAAAGCTAATCTCTTCGCAGATTACTTGGAGGAAACGTTTAAGCCATTCGACGGTCAAACTCTTCCTGTCACCTACAATGGATTCGACGTATATGACGACAATTATGTAATCAGAAGTGCTACCTTGGCAGAGCCCAAGGAAGAACTAAAAAAGCTCCAAACCGAAGAAAAGCCCCTGGTTACGATTTAATTACAGGAAAAAGAGCTACTCAAGACAGCCTTTCCTACTTTACTCAATTAATGCCGCGCTTAGATTTGACTATGTTCCTAGTCAATGAAAAGTGGAACTCGATGGTGTTGCTTCTTCTTCAATAAATTGAATATTCCTTCACTTTGCTATGTAGAACAGCACGGCAAAGGCAACAAATAACGGTTTTCGACGTATCTAGGTCCACTCTCATTAGGTCTAAAAGCGATCGAAAGTGTCTTAAACCATATTAGCAGAGCCTCAGTGTGCAATTACCAGTTAATATTTTTTACGGTAAGTTTTGCTTCCCCAAAGTGTATTTTCTATATTTTCCTCATCTTTAGCATTTAGGATATACTGGAGTGTGAAAAGTAATACTCTTTGACAAGGTCTTTATTTTGCTCCCCAACATCCAATCTAAAAATTATACTACTACCCTTACTTCTATCGTACAAATTTGTTCGTTTCTGACTCATTTCCTAATACCAACTAAATAAAATAAACTTCCACTACCACTCGTCACACAGACAATTTTTTTTTGAAAGTTGAAAAAAAGGGGTAAGGTTTATTATTATGAAATTATGCGAAATTCGTTGTGCACCCATGCATGCACAGCATCTGTAGACAAAAAGTTTACCGTTTCAGAAAAAATGCCGTTGTACCCAATATTTTATATGAAAAACTGCAAAAATCGGTCGTTGTAAGCGATATGTGGTCTCAAGCGATGTCACTGTAAGCTAATGTTATTCAATAGGATTATAATGGAGCTCAGCCGGGACCTACGAATTTGTCCATTATAACCGATTTCGTTATAAATGGTTTTGATTGTATTTGTGAAACATTTTATTTCTTGATGTGGCAAGTAAAGAGTGGCGTTGTGGGTCTGTCCGTCGACTCCTACTTACTTAAGTTTCGCTACATGGGTTCGATTCCCGATACGATACGGCCTCGCTCTTTTAAGTCACTGATCAGTCACTAGATCAAGCTTCTCAAACTTGGTCGTTAGGAGGCGGTATAATAGATCCCTTAAACTCGTGGGAGAACAGTAGAACACAAAAGTTGTGGTGGCTGTAGAAGCTAGGCCCAGGCTGTATAACAAACCATTCGAAATTAATGAAAATAAGTAAGTATTCAGAAAGAAATAAACAGCATAGACAACATTGCAAAACAAATGTTTTCTGCAACAGCCTCCAACGCCTAAGATGGCTACGCCATGTAGAGCGTATGGAGATTGGACAACACAGCTTCCGCTCGAAGTCTTTGACACCGAACCCGTAGAACAACCCAACAGAGGACGCCCGCATTTAAGGTGGCGCACCAAAGTGGGGAAGGATCTCAACCAACTTGGCGTGCGACACTGGAGGGAAATAGCTAGAGGCCGTGCTATTTGGAGAGGCTTTTTGAGGTCCAGGTCCACCCGGACTATAGCCCCAAATAAAGAAGAAGATAAACGAAATTGGCACATTGTGCAGTGAAAAGTTTGGTGAGGATGATGATGATTGTCTCCGTCTTTAAATTGCATCATCATCATCTCCTGACCCGCATGATCCATTAAAGGGGTCGCGGGGGTAAACCACGCACGAGAGATCTCCAGGAAACTCGATCCTCCGCCATCGACTTTAAGTCATCAGGGGTTATGCACAAGCGTAACGAGGCGAGTTTATGTACTTGGTCCAACCATCTCATCCTGGGTCTGCCAAGTGGTCGCCTACCTGATGGAATCGCATTAAACGCCCGCCTCCGAAGACGTGATGGTGGGGACTATCGCGCTACGTGACCAAACCATTGAAGAATAGCCCTTTCCGTTCGGGGAACCAGCTGCTTAACGTTGAGTTCCTCGCGCACTATCGTGTTTCTCACCCTATCCCGGCGAGTAATTGCCACAGCAGTACGAAGAAATCTCATCTCAGCAGCTTGTATTCGCGATCTTTTTCTTTAGGTCAGTACCCAAATTGCATGACCATAAGTGGGGGTTGGAACAAATACTGACGTGGAACTGCTACAATGTGAACAAAAATGAATAAAGATGTGAAGAAGAATCGGCTCTATTCACTATCAGAAGGTCCTGGATGAATGAAGTCTAAAAATCAATTTCCCAGTTTGGTGATCGCAATATTTTCGTTCATAGCGAAAGGGATAGAAGGGAAAGCACAGCACGACGGACATTGGTTCGTATTGTATGGGAGCGCGGAAATAAAACGTTTGAACCGCGAATGATTATGATCTCTCGGGGCCAAAGTTGTCTGTAGATGGAAATGATCTTTACATCATGAATGGAACACGATTCCAGCTTTCAGATAAAAAAAAAAGGTTTCCTATTGGAGTCTCTTGGAGCTTTTTGTCTACAATCCAACAAAAACGATAAAACACACCTCCTGCAAATATGTGCTAAATTAAGATTCTACTACAATAGATTGAAATCTCAGAACTCCACTCATGGATCTTCATGGATTTGAAGCTACTTATCGAAAGTATATTTGAACAATTTTTTTAATATTTTATTATTATTATAATTTATTAACTTATAATATAATTATAGTGTTAACAGAAAGAAAAGAGCGCAAGTTGCGTGACTTTCGGCTCCATAGTACTAATTACAATGTTAAATATCGAATTTACATTTTTGGATGAAGTTATATATTTTAAAAACATTATCCTGTGTTGGTTCGTTTAAATTTTGCTGGATAGATTGATGTTGCAGCGATAGAAACTGGTTATGCTGGGTTGCAGAGGGGCATGTGCCAATGCCTAGAATGTGTTTTATGTCAAATATAGATCTGCAGCCACTGCATGTGGGCGGATCTTCCTTTTTAAGAAGATGTTTGTGTGTTACTGCTGTGTGCCCTAATCGCAATCATATAAATGCAGACTGTTGTTGTTAATTGTTGAATAATAATGGGAATAGTTGGCCGAAGACTGAAGTTGGTTAATTTTTAATCTGTTCTTGATGATCCTGGTAAAGTCTTCTTTTGTGTAAACAATCGTTTTAAAGACTGGGGACCGGTGTGCAAGGTTGGCAGCTAAATCCGCTCTTTCATTCCCTATTATACCCACGTGACTTGGTACCCACATACGTTTTACTTTATTTGGCATATCAATCACTCGGTCTCTGATTTTGTTGATAATTGTGGCATTATAATTTGGGTTACAGATAGCAGTTACAACTGAGAAGCTATCCGTCGCTACAATAAACTTGCCTTTCATACGATATCTGTGGCTTTTAATATTGCTATCGATTCGGCTGTAAAAATTTAAGCCTGTTCCGGGAGAATTTCTTTGGCCAGTGAGTCGTCGTTTTCGAATATGCATGCAAAAGATGTACTGTCTTTGGTTTTGGATCAGTCGGTGAAAATAAATTTCCAACCGTTGAATTTAAGCTCAGAGACGATTGCCGTATAGAGGCTACGATACATTGCTGGAGTCGTATTTAATTTTCGATGTTGGGCTAGTTCGATTAGTACAGAAGTAGGCTTGATTGAGCCATTATTTTTTTTTATTTTAAATAGCCAAGAACAGACCAGTGGAATGATGTACAGAGACAGAATTTATTTTATGAAGCTTAGGATAAAGCCATGTAAACATTTGTTGAAAATATGGCTCGGAACTTGAATAAATATTTTGTTGACTTTGAGGGCTTGTAAATATGTGTATAGTATATAAACATATATTATGCAGGCTTTGAAATTATAAGCCCGAGGTATCTAAGAGTACTTAAATATAAAACTAAAAAGGCTACAGGGCCTATCTCCAATGTGCGACGTGCGGTCCGATTATATTGCCCCGATTAGCAGGTTTTACTGTAAATTCAATCTATAACATCGATGTTTTGCCAATATCCCTACCTCGGACTGTAGCGCCAAATAATGAAGAAGAAGAAACCGCTGTTTTTGAGACGTCTACTGAACCATCAAGCTGACGTTATATCAGACCTGTTTATTTTGTACATATATTCTATATATATATAAAATGAATGTGTGTCTGTATGTCCTTTATAGAATCGTAAACTATGCCTTTGATCATGTGATGCTCTTTGGCAAAATTGTTGTGCATGACCCCACGAAGGTTTCTGAGTTGGTACGACCAATTTCCGTCAGAGGGCGTAACTGACATTCCAATGAGTTTCATTTATTGCCGTGACAGTTCATGCTGATTTGAATTGGAACGAGAGCAGCCAACGAATGATGACGTTTCGAGTTGTGGGTAACATAAGAATTTATGTAAGTTGTGAAATTTATGTCCGGGTCACATTGAACAGACAATATTGTCGTTTTTCGAGTCGTTTGGGCATTTTTTTCTGAGTTAAGTTAATTTAGATAAATCGAATTGAATTTTCGTAGTTTCCGTGAGCTGATTTTATTCATTCTCTCCAGTGACCTCACGACGATCATGGAATGTGTATGTGAAGGATCTGATTGGCGTTACGTGCAGATTTTTTTTCGGATATTATCGTGATTGGAATTAAAATCGATTTCAACAATTCTCGAATGCTGATTTGTTTCACTTAAAATTTTCTTCAGCGAATTGGTGATCACCGTCAATATTAACGTTCCCATCCGTGTGTGAACAACCGGTTCAATTGGAATTTGATACATTGTGAGATTCGGATTGCTGATTGACATATTCAAACGCATTTTTCACGTCGTTACCGTACAAATATGCCTCCAAAGCGACCAGAAATTGTCCGATCTACACCTCAAACACGAAAAAAAAAAGAGCGTTACGAGCCTCAGAATCAGACGAGCAACTAGCATTCAGGCTGGAAAATGTTTGAGTACATGCCGCTGAGACCCATTTGTCTGAATCATCTGAACAACGAGAAGTGAGGTTAGAACCTGATCGAATACACACTACTTATGCCCGTTCGTCTGAGACAACTGAACAAAAGGCTGCAAAATGTTTGAATAAGCACCGCTCGATCAGACGAACACTATACGCTGATTTAACCAAACTTCATCCAAGTTTCGTCAATGGAAAAATGGATAAAATTTGCATGAATTGTAGCGCCCTCAAATTTAGGAACGAAACGCCAGTAATGTGCTGCGCCAGTGGAAAAGTTAAACTGCCAAGGGGGAAGCAAATTGATGAATCTATGCAATGTATCACCTTGCCAGCAAACTTCTGTAAGATCACAGAAAGCATAGATGAATTGGTGTAAAAAGTTTTCACAAACATTGCACAGAACTACAAAAATCATCAGTAACTCAGTACGCGTGGTATATAAGCGGCCAAAAACATCGAAGTCAATAACGTCAACTTCACCTTTCAGAATGGAATACCCGGCGAAACGACAACATATAAGTCCATCGATACTGTGGTGAATCAAGACGAAGTTGTCAACTATCCCACTCAATTCTTGAATTCGCTGGGTTTGCCAGGCATGCCACCGCACGTTCTTGTATTGAAAATTAACGCATCCATCATTCTTCTTCGAAACATAAATCCACCACGACTTTGCAACGGAACCGGACAACCTTAGTCAAGAAAATGATGAACGATGTTATCGAGGCAACAAATTTGACTGGAACATTCAAAGGTGAAGGCGTACTTTTGCTGCGGATCCCAATGATCCCGACAGATATGCCATTCGAATTCAAACGTTTGCAGTGTTCCAACAAAACAAAAGGACAATCGTTGCAAGAGTGTGGATTAAATTTGGAGAATCCATGCTTCTCATTTGGGCAGCTCTATGTGGCCTCCTCACGCACCGGAAAACCTGATTTATTCGATAAAGCACCAGATGGAAAAACAAGAAATATTGTGTATCCCACAGCCCTTCAATAAATATCGAATTGCAACGAAACGCCGCAATGTTACAATTTTTTCGAAATGAACAAAATCGATAAAATGACTCAAAATGAATTGAATATTTGTGTAATGTCTTTCCTTTAAATTTATTTCAGTTGGTGGGGTTAGAACCCGCGCATTGTACAGCTAGTTATTGTTTATAAATGTTGTGGATAACCTAAATGCAAATATACAAAAGCATTTCCAAGCAAATAATGAATTAACAATTTATGTAACTAATGTGTATTGTGTGCTGACTTTTGGGCATAAATAAATAAAAAATGAAGAGGTGCCTATTATTCATTGATTTTAAATCTATGTGTTTTTGTTTAATTATAATTATTCATATCATAAGAGTAAAAAAAAAAGAAATGTTAAATATGATAGTTTATAATAAACATACGCCAAGTGTTATTATATTAGTTATTTACAAAATTTGATTTATTTCTTTTTAAAAAATACCTTTCGTTCATCGATTCCACTTGTGTTATTTGGATCTTTAGTCGTTGGTACAGAGAATGATCGTTGAGTTTTGAACAAGACTCTTGCACTCTTTATTTAATTAAGCAATGAATGCCATGTTTTTATCAAATGCATATTTGACCAAAAACAAAAAAACAAAATAAACACCATGATAGTGAGTACGAGCATGCACATTTAATAGTTAAACAATTTCGCAAGTTAATCAACATCCAATTTGATAAATAAATAAAATACATTTATAGGCAAATAAACATATGAATGACGATGGTAGGAAAAAATAATCGGTGTTGAGGAAATGAAAACAGAAACAATACAGGAGACACACACGCGCACACACACACAAATATGACAATGTTTAGTATAGTTTTGAAGTTAGATGAGTAAGTTTTATTTTTGATATTAGTAACCCAGGATAGTTTAATGCAAGCATCAATCAGCAGGCATACGAAATTAGATTAAGAACGAAATAGAGAAAAGAAAAAACAAATCACTGTATAATAACAATAATTATATTGTTCGCAAACTTAATATTACACCAATTGAAAACGCAAGTTAAATAGTTCTTTTATTTCTTTATAATTTATTTATCTTCAGCAGGAAAGGCCACTGATCTTCAAATTGAATCCTTTTAATTTATGAATCGAGTGAACTCATTAAAACATCTTGTTTCATGATCCACATTTTTTTATGTTGCAGGTGCGTTGATTGGCTAACATGATTCCTTGCCTGATGAAGACAGCACGTACACTTACCCCTATGTCAACATGGAACGAGAGAGCGGACAAATTGGCCAGTAAGGGTCTGAAGTGGACATCAGCGAAGCGGACAGTGATGTCACTCCAATCACTGATAAGTGCACTATACCGGGTGATAAAATATTAAAAGAACTGCCACACGACAAAATTAACGTGACCAGAGCTGAACAACAGCACAACAAAGAAGCTTCTGGCATTGGACCGTAACTCGATACGTGTGCTCATCGGAGTGATCACAGGACATTGCCCCATCGGAACAATGTTTCGGAAATGGAATGCAAAATCCAGCGATCTCTGCCGGAGTTGCGTCGACGAGGAAGGGAGCCAGACGATCCAACATCTGCTTTGCCCAGCTCTTCAGAATCGGCGCCTAGCTTCATTGGGCCAAAGATTATTCACAAAGAATGCGGACTGAGCAAATGCAGACCTATAGGATATTCTAAGATTCGTAAAGAGCACGTGACAGTAAGCCATCACGTGACAGGATAGGTTAACAGAAAGAATACTCCACAATTGAAAGGATACACACTAGACCCCAGGGCCTCCGATTGGAAGTGATGTTTGAAACATCACACTTCCCTTCCTAAAGCTAAACTAAACCTACCCCTCTATCAATAACAAAGTGCCACTTGTGTAGCTCTGATAGACCTTTTAAACTTTTGGAATAGTTGACAATTCTTGTCCATACATGACAGAATAAACCGATGTCATTAACCCATTAAAGACCAGACATCTTAAAAATAAAGTTAAATGAACATTTTTTGAAGTTATGTTCAGTATGATATACTTATCGAAAAATAAAAAATAAAAACAAAAAATTATTTTTTTAAACTTGGTGTCAAGGTCAGATGACTTCTATGTGTAATTATTTTTCGACACAAAGAGTACTTTTGAACTTTTCTTCACATATTCATCTTACTCTACTGTGACAAAATTTGCATCGCAGCTGATTTTAATTATTTTTTTGGGAAAATGTCCTCTTTCACTCCGTACTTCAAATATAGGTACGTTTGACTTATTTGAAGTTTTTATTGACAATCCTGAACGCAAATAATTTCGTACTATGGTCATTGATGAAAGCAGATTCCGGTTCTCATTGGATTGTATGCAATGGAAGCGCCAAGCATTCACCACCATTGACTTTATCATATGTGTGAACAGGGCAACACCATTTTTTACACTTTATCTTAATTCGGTAATTGTTGATAAATTGGTCGACCTCACCCATGCCCTTGTTGTATGCAACTAATGCTTTTGGCTGGGGTATAGTAACTTTTTCTTTTTCAATTGTTATTATTATCTTTTTAGTGGGTCCAAGTTGTCAAGTTTTCCAACTCGCGAACAAGGTGTTACTATTTTTGCCGAATTCGTGATGGAAACAGGTTGATTTGCCTTCACTGCCGTCTTCAACGATTTTAGCGGACACTTTTTAGACCTGTTGTCACGAACCTGTTAAGGAACAGCCATGTAAGTACAGTGGACTCCCCCTAAGTCGAATTGTCACGGAATACCAAAATTTTTTCGAGTTGGAGAGAGTTTGACTTAGAGAGAGGTTTTTGCATGGAAATTGTAGGGAAATGTATGTAAAATATGGCGAAAAAGTTCGAGTTAGAGAGAGTGTCGACATAAAGAGAGTTCGACTTAGGGAGAGTCCACTGTATTTGAATAGCGTTTTCGGTAAAATCTGCTAAAGTTTATTCTTGACAAATCCTTTTCATTTCAAATCCACAAATAAAAAAAAATTAGCATGGTTTTGGCCAAATCGTTACGTTCGCAAGAAGTTAACAAAAATAAGTGGCAAAGCTGAAGCAAGGACCTACTATCTCTCTCTCCCTCTTTGACATTGTATTACTCACACATACAGTGTCATTTTTAACTTTGAATTTACGGTGTGTGCTGTTCGTGTGCGCTATCACATGTGAGGTTGGACAACTTGAAACAGTGAAATAGTGAACAAAACCAATTTTCAACTCGTCGGTTAAGCCCCGAGTTTCCGGAGTTCGGAGACTCCGGAGTTGATTAACTCCCAGTTTTCCGGCAAGTTGAGCAATAGTGAACAAAACGACCCTTGGTCATTTAAGGAATTTTCTGTTATTTGGAACATGTCTTGGCCTGACCATTTTGTTCAGTGCATTTATGAACTTAACCATATTTTTCCACAATATTTTACTGAATGAATCAAACCATTAATCCTTAACCTGCAAACTGCTTCCTCTTCAATTGCCTAATAAAAAATCGCGGATAATTAGTGGGCTGGCTAAGCTTCCAAAGAGACCGTCAAAACCCTCCCTTTTTTCTCCTGAAACAGCAAGGATCCTGACATAAAAAGCTTTATGAAGAAATCAACTGTTTCTACTCCACCTATCTTGGCCAAAAAACATCGGATTGGTAAAGAACTATCAACAAAAACAACATCTAGGAATCTATCTGGCGTGCCTTGCGATGGAGGGGCATTCCTGATAAATTAATAGGAATCATCAAGGCTATATGTGATGTGTCCACATGTCACATGTCCTACCCAGAGGAAAGCTATCTGAGGAATTCGATGTCCAACCTGGGGTTCCGCAAGCCTACATAGCGATGTGCTCAATGCGGCCTTCTCAAAAGGAAATGGAGCAATTCTATGGACTCTTACCTCAAACACTTGACACCGACGATGCATGCCCCCGTCTCACAGAATATTGGACCTTCACCAAATGACAGCAAATATGGAGAGGGAATCATAAGTCGTTGGACGGTTTGATCTGCCTACGACCAAACTCATCAACTCGTATATTTATTGCTGGACAGACGGTTGAAAGAGTAGAGGTTCCAATACCTTGAGAGTATTGTCACAGCCGATGGCGAAACCGAACTGGATATAGCTAACTGCACATGCAAAGCAAAATCTGCGTTTGGGAACTTCTTCATCTGCCATCTTTGAACCCGTTCTACTATATGGATGTGGTACTTGGAGGGTGACCACCATTATCACGCGGAAGCTGCTAACGATTGTCAATATGTGGCTAAGCTAAATCTTAAGGACATTCCGTCCAAGCCGTATTTCTAACGAAAAGCTTTATCAGAGAACGGACCATGAACCTATAGAGACAATCATACGACGACGAAAGTGGCAGTGGATTGGTTACACTCTCCGAAAGGGTGACAGGTCCATAGCTAACAAAGTGATGCAATGGCCCCCGCTTTCTCAGGATGGCAGGATGCGCAGCGGTCCTAGGAGCAAGTGGCACGGAAGAGTTGAGGAAGCACGACAACTGGGAAAAAAGTTGGTAAGAGCTGAGGCACATTTCCAGAAACAGCACTCGATGGCGCGTAAGCATTGTAGAAGTCCTAGGATCCAGAAGGACATAACCTTTTTAACTGTTCTTCCAAACTAATATAAACTACTCTCCCGAATAAACTTAAACGAGTTCCTTTCCAGTCCCACCCAAAAGGCATTCAAATTAGAAAAGATTTCTGAAAAACGAATACAAATCTGTGCAACCTAATTTATTTGTTATATTAACCTCTACATAACCTTAAACTTTTGGCTTTGTCGACGTAACCACCCTACAATTAACCTTTGATAGCATAGGCTAGTTATCAAATAGGTACATTAAAGATTTTCTTCGCGATTCTTACGAGATGTTGGAGGAACAAGCCTTTCGAGTCAATAGGTCAGAAAATACCGGAAATGTGTCACATGTCACAAGGATGCCACAATGCGAACCAATAAATTTGCTAATCAATGGCCTTGTCCTGCTGACAGGAATTTATACCGAACTCAAGAACATGTTAAAGTGAACATACCTGATGTGTTGGAACCTTGTGGTGTCGAGCAAAAGACAAAGCTGATTGGTCTAAAATGTCACACGATTTCTGCCGCCTTGAAAGTGGCATCCCAAATTGCTACAAAACGAATAATCTCATCATTTGCACATCATTTCCTCTATGCTTTAGTACACTTACATTTTGCATTACAACAATACCATTTTCGTTGTTATCCGATCCCATTTCGGTTGGCCAACGTGACAAGGCATGTTTGACATGACACCTTGATCGGACTTCTTCAGAAACAGCAACTAAAGCGGTAAGGTAGGCTACACTGTCGGGCGTGACTTCAAACTTGTCCCGTCGGAGGGGTTTTGCAATGATGCCCAGTAACATGGTAAGTACACGGGCTGTGCGTGAAACTGTAGCAGCCGTCGGATGTCGAAAGCCCTGCAAAGACATCAACGTCCTGTTATAAGGAAAGACAAATTTGGATTGCAATTCATACCTTTATCAGATGTCCAACAAGAGCGAAGTGAAAGTTGCTTCTAAATGAAAGACCAACTGCATGGTCTAACTGCTTGAAGTGCCACTCGAGTGGCTCTCGAGTGCTCAGCATTACATCGGAAATGTTCATTTTATCAAAGGATCCCTGCGACTTGAGGGTGTGGAGATTCTGCTCAAGTAGCGCTAATCCAGCTCCATAAAGCGTGATCTCGTCAAGTTGCAGCACGGATACAGCTACCCAAAAAAGAGCTCGGTGGATTGGAGATTCCTACAGACAAATGAATTAATTTTGCACAAAGATTCATGAATTTACAGCTTACAGGCCTCAGAAGCGGCTGGATTCGTGTCAAGCACATGACCAACGCTTCGATCAGAATAATGTCGTTAAAGGACTCCAAGGCTTTGACGAGGATCCTCAAAAGTTGCTTCACCTCCTGGTCTGTCACACTTTTGCTGATGCAACCGTAAACAATTAACGCCCTCGGCTGCAGGGCGGGGTTATAGCAGAAAGCAAAGCTTCTGGAGAGAGAAGTCCATGTCTGCAGCCATTCACAATCTGGGTAGTCTCGCATGCAAGCTTCCATTATTTCAAGCAGCGCATCGGTGATGACTTCCAATGACGGCAACAACAACCGCTCCCGATCGGCTGGCAGAGGCTGTGATACGCGCTCGTTGCCCAACCACTTGTCTGGAGGATGGCGGCAGCTTGAACGGAATGCTGTGACAGCAGCTGACTTCACTTTGCTTATGCCAAACAGTAAATAGAATTTAGGTAAAGAGAATTCATCCAACGAAAGACGGAGCACTCGCTGCGCCTCCTCAGAGAAGGATGGCTTGGTGCAGGTGCAAAGCGAGTGAATAATGTTGATAACCAGGCCATGGGTCGATGCGCGCATGGACAACGATCCGGAACACATCAGAAAAGTGATGTTATGAAATAGGTACGGCAAATGTGTGGCTACGTCCAAGCAATTATTGAACGACAACATGAGCAAGTAGCGTCCCAATATTGCAATGTCATCCCACATAACATGTTGTTCCAGGTACTGTGTGGGATTTGCGCAGGTCTTATCCATAACCCGACACATTCGAGTTATCACTTTCTTGGAGACCAATTGCACATTTGCCGATGCCAAAGCTACGGCGGTGTCCGCCATGATTTCCACTTGAGGCGAACCCAGACCATACGTGAGGGACTTGTGTAGGAAATTGTCCAAGACCATGTCAATAAGTTCGGGGATTTGTCCGATGGATCCCCAAATCTTCGCTTGCACGGAGGGATACATTTCTTTTTGTTCAATTGTCACGCAAATGAGTTTGTCCAGAATTTGCGAGACTTTCAACTTCTTGTTGTCATCATTGGATTTGCAGAACTTCACGAGATTCTTCAACCACGGTGTCATGTACTCGAGGCACAAATGTTTCAGCTCAATTGTGCTCCTCTGAAAGCCTTGTATGCACTCTTCGAGAAACTCCAAGGTTAGGTGGGGTTCGTTGGTTGCGAGCTTCTCACTCACGGACTTGATAAATATTGTATTGTTCGATGGTATACACAGCCCTTGGGTTTCTAAAAGTTGTCCTTCTATTTTCAGATCGAATGTGGCCGTCAGGGCGCAGAGTAAATTGTATGCAGCCGTTCGTAGATTTGGATCAGACGAACCCAAATTCAACAATGCCATATTAAGCAAAGTTCCAGGTACATCTTTGGGGCGAATTTTCTGATGAACGGTCACTGAGTCGGGTTGGCTCAGCTCCCAGCGATTGCGAATGTGTATGATTGCTTGCACAATGTTGTCGCAATCGTTATGAATAAAGCTTAACTGTCCACTCTCGTTGGCAATTGAAAGTGTAAACTGATTATCATCAACCAAACAAACTTCTTCGATCTCCGAAGCGTAGTAGACATCATTGAGGAGCACTGAATGACCTAAGACTTTCGTCTTTTCGGCTGACGCTATTTGGAGTGCTGTCGGACCCACTTTGATCGCAACTTTGGTATCCTTGTGACTTAGTTTGAGGGCGTTACTGAACACCTTTAAGTCCTCGTCCAGTGACAGTGTGGCTCCGGGCAGTTTTTGATGCTCGGGTTCAATCAAATCGCTCAACTTGCCTGGAGAGTCTACAAATATCAGCTTTCGATTGCCCTGTAAGATAGAAGAAGATATGAAATCCGAGCATGTAATCCAATCAGAATATCGTTACCTTTAATGGGGCCAAAATCCTGTCGTGGAATTTCGTGTACTCCCTCACCCACGAGTTGCAATTGTAGATGTAGACGGCGTGAACGTTCTCGTATGCCACTGCGGGCAGAACATAGAACCACTTCTGCAGGAACTCTGTCCGGAACCTGTTGTCGGAGCAAGTGTGCGTGAAGTCGACGATCACCTCAAAGGGAGAGTGACAGAATGGCTTCAAACTCAGAATGACGTGATAAATTAGCAGATCGCCGTTCGTCTCTCCAATTCTAACGGGTAAACACATCCATCGGTTAACAGTTATCACCAATCAAATCATTAACTTACTTGTAGCGTCTTGCAATGTAGTAGAATACGGGATAGCCAGCCTTGCTGGTCCCAGCTTGGTAGAATATATTCATGGACTTCAGTGTTTTGAATTCCTCCTTCTCATGCATTTGGTGCTTGACCATGATCTCTTCAAAGTTCGTTGAAGACATATCAATTGAACTCCATCGGGCGTACGAGGAGAACATCATGCTGCAAGGAAGAACAAACCTCCTCAGTACATACCTTCGATAAACGCTGATCAACTTACTGCGAGTCGACAGGTTTATGTTCCGGTGGTCCTAGATAGGCCAGCAATGTGGCCATCTTATCAAAGGGTCGTCGTCCAACAGCTTTGTGATCGCGACTGCTTGACAAATAATCACCGATTTTCTCCTGATGAGTCCAGAGTAAGCGGTGAAGAGCCAAAACATTCGCATCTGAGATGAAACTCATGCTGTGTGATGTTTGATCAACTGTTTCACAGTCCGACGCAATCTGAATGAAGAATCGTCGGCCAGCTTCGAAGTGGGCACGCAAGAAGTCGTTGAAGCACAACATATGCTGTTCCTTTGAAAATTCAACATGATTTGCGATATTCTGCAGAATTTTCGACATCAACATCAGACCACGCTTGGCAGAGCTGGGTACTTGTTTGCCAACGATTCCTAGTTCTTGTGGTGAGACTGTAAAATAGAAAGGAGGTATGAATGTCATTGTTAACCCGCTGTTATGTTCAACGAGATTGTGAAGACCAAAGAGGCACAATGAAGTTTTTGTCCCTATTTCAAATGAAAGAGGAAGGAAAACGGCTTGCGCCTTATACCTAAACAGGATTTTCGGCAAAAAAAATGGAGTCCGAGCTCCAGAATAATGATGTGCATGTACACAGCAACTGTCAGCCAGATCCTGACATATGGCAGCGTTGTATGGTGGCAGGCTTGCCTGCAATCATCCAACTTGAAGTTGTTTGCCAGAACACAGCCTAGGAGTTGCAGGGGCAATTATCACTACTCCTAGAATATTACTTAGACGGCTAAGCCCGGTTGTAGATGAAAGACGACTTATTCCTAACCACCAGTTCGGTTTTAGAAGCAAGCATTCAACTATAGACCAAGTACATCGCATAACTGATGTTATAGAAAAATCGCTTGAACAAAAGCTAGTCTGCTCAGCTGTATTTCTCGACGTTTCTCAAGCCTTTGACAAGGTCTGCCACGAAGCTTGAAACACAAGCTTCAAAAATTCCCCCCGAGAAAATTTTGCACAATTTTATTGAACTATTTATCGGATAGAATCTTCCGTGTGAAATATGGGAAAGAATTCTCCCTATTTAAATCTATACAAGCTGGAGTACCACAAGGAAGTGTTCTTGGTCCCCTCCTTTACTTATTATATAGCAGCGATAAACCGCAGGACGTAGGCACATTAGCTGACGACACCGCCATTTTGGTAACTGTCAAAACGGTCGAAGAATCAACCAGCCATATGCTTTAGACCGGATACACGAATGGACGAACACTCAGCGAATTGAGCTTAACGAAGCTAAATCCGTTCATATAAATTTTACGTATAAGAACGTGAATTACTTGCCCGTTTTTATAAATAATGTTCAAATACCCTTCGGCAATGAAGCGAAATACTTCGGAATGACTCTCGATCTAAAGCTTAAATGGAAGGAGCACGTCAAAAAGAAACGTGAGGAGGTCCAATTAAGATACGAAGACATGTACTGGCTTATTTTAAAATATTCCAAGCTAAGTACTGACAACAAAATGCTTATTTACAAGCAAGTGCTAAAACCCGTCTGGACGCATGGTATACAACTATGGGGTTCGACCAAAGGAAGCAATAGAAACAAACTACAAACTTTCTTTCACAGTCCGACGAAATAAAGTGCATTTAGTACAAAATAAAGTGCTAAGGGCCATCGTCATCGGTATTTACGATACAACGATATCCATAGAGATCTTGGTATTACATCAGTCCAAGATGAAGTTACGAATATTGCTCGTAAGCATAAGCGTCACCTGGAAGAGCAAATAAACTCTGCCGTCCTTCCAATTCTCGACGAAAGAAACTCTCTTCGCCGTCTTCAAATGACTAAACCCCTAGACCTGCTGCGGTGTTAGCAAGAACTCTCAATGAGATCTCTTGCCAAATGCGTCTAAACCAAGAAAGTAAAACTGCTGGATAAGTGTAAAACTTAGTTGTGGTGGAAATATATTTTATTTGAAGCGAGGTGTTTTTACTGGGTTAACATCCCGTGCGGGAACGGTCCCCATAGTGTCTTTTGAAGATTTTCACCTACCCTCCCAAAAAAAAAAAAAAACAATCCTAGAGGTTCTACTGGATATTCTTCTACTTGACCTGTATGGTGCAGTGACAAAAGAATTTTTTACTTTGGGAGGGGGGACCATCTTACCGTGTTTAGGAGGTAGAAAGATTTTTGATATAGGCACCTGCTAAGCGAAAAGCACCTACCCTGAGCGGAGCACGGAGTTGCGTGAGCGTGACCTGCCGCATGCGGAAAAGGAGTTTAAATCCCTGAAACCCGTGAAGCGGATTACCTGGGTAATGTAAGGCTTCTCTTATCTTGAGTACTACGTTTCTGAGTCAACGCATCCTGCACTACCGCATGTTCATGTTGACATAGCCGAATCGGTGGTATTTGCGGCCGCTTATGAAGAAGAAAAACACCGTGTACTAATTGCGGTTTTTTTTTTGTTTACTCAAACGATTTGATTAAAGATGATAAAAGGAACGCAACTGACATAATATGTCACATATTTACATATGTACGTATTACAATTATATTTATTAAATTAACTAGCTTTTACCCGCCACTTGGGACAACGAAATAGACGACGCCCACGGATAGCGCACCCAGGTGGAGAAGGACCTTAACCAACTTGGCGTGCGACACTGGAGACAGCTAGCCAGAGACCGTGCTATCTGGAGACGCTTGTTGGTTGACGCTCAGGTCCACCCCGGTCTGTAACGCCAAATAATGAAGAAGAAAGAAGGACCATTCTATTGCAATCATGAAAATTGATGTCCCCTTCCGGTTCTAAGAGAGTTCGTTTATGAGAGAGTTTTTTACATTAAAAAACGTGGATTTTTTCCGGTTATGAGGGGTGACCGTTAGTAGAGAGTACACTGTATTATTTATCACTTTCAATTGACACTACGATAAACTACTGAAGTAAGACCACAAAGGTAATAATAATGCCACTACCAATCAATTGGCTCAAACTACACTTAACAACACTCCTTCAAATGATCATGAAGCATTAAGATCATCACCATTGCCTTCATTAAAACATCTGGTGCACCAATGGATACTTCTGAGAACACCCTCAGCCTTTAATCGAAAATAGTCCACGAACTGGTACAGCATTTTTTGTCACCGAACTTTTTCTATCAATAGTAAAAATATATCTTACCTATAGCAGGATTGATGAAACGTAAAAATATGACTGTTCCAACAGCCCCAATATTATTCTGTAGCAGATTCGGGAATCTCTTACTCAAAACTTGGTACAAACAATGGCACATCGATCGCAGTTGTGGTGGGAAGCGATCGGCCGAATTGATAATCGCGTCAAAGACCTTCTGTGTCAAAGCGACTAGATTCATTCGATTTTTATCCAAATCGTCGGCCTGTTCCAATCTACAACGAAACGAAAGATATTCATTATTCAGTTTAATTATAGACTCCCTTTCATTACCTGGCCGTGTCCACTTCAAAACTCGTATTTGAATCGTCCAAGAGTGGACGAATTAATGGTTCCAGTAAATTCTGTAAATAACTTGCACCATAAATCTTAAAACAGAACGCCATAATTTTGCTTCCCAGGGAGTTTCCCCGGAACAGAGTTTGCATACAATCGGATACTTCCACCTCTCTGTAGAACATGTTCCACAGTAGCGGTGCTAAGAGATGTTTTGCATCAAAAAGTGTAACCAAAACTCTGGCCAGTTCGTCCATTTGTGAGGTGGTAACGACGTTGGCTAGGGCCATGGCAATTGGCAGTTCGCCTTTATCACTTATCATCGTCACCAATTGGACTAGCTGTTCAAAGCGATCGGCTAAAACTGTTTCAGCAAGAGTATCAAATTCTGTGCCTTGCTGCAAGATCTGTGTAAGCACTTCCATAAAAGCTGCACGAGTTTGCAAATCGGGATTGTATCCCAAATCGATGGAGTGCATCAAACCGGAATCTATATTTGCCCCCAGCAAGTTGGACATTGCTTGTATGGTGGCGTCGCGTAGCGCCGTCAGTTTACCGGCAGCCATTCGTGGTCGGGGGGGTAGCATCTGAGAATTCTGAAGATCTTTTTCAGCTTCAGAACTGTCGATGCAATCGTTTAAGAGATTCATAAAAAGAGTGAAATATCTAGAAAGGAGTGCATTAACGTGGGACTTCCAGGAAGACATGATCGTTTGTTCATACTTGAGAAAAAGTGCACTCTTTGCGTCCATCAAGTCCCCTCGATCTGATTCTTCTGGTTGTAGCGGAAGACCGCGCAGCAAGGCTGCAACAGCTTCCATGCACGCCTGATCTAAGTCGCGAAAGATGAGAGATGTGCTGCGAAGGAAGAACATTCAAATTAATGGACATTTTGTCTTTTCTTAAAAACAAACAAATAATTACTTTGTCATCATTGATGCATCTGCCGAGCTGGGTGGTGCAATTTGATGTGATGTGCCCATTACCCAATCGGTGAGGTATTCCACAAGTTTGTTGCGGAATTTCATTTCCTGGCGGAAGGCCAAGTCGTCTCGGCGCTTCATCATTACCTCAACTAATTGGCAGAGTTTCGTCTTGATTCGTATTGCGTATACAGTCATGTCCAAGTGGCGGACATATCGAACAATGCCCAACATCATGCCTTCAATACTAGTCACCCCCAAATGCTCAGACGGGGCTGGCTGGTCATTCTGGTCCTTGTTCGGCTTGGGATCCAATATTGACTTCATAATGAAGATTGTGTGCTCAATGAACTGTGTGTTGATCTCGGTGACATTGACTTGTCCTTGCTGATCGAAGAACTTCTCAACGATAGCCCGTATCTGATCGAAGAGGATCGGGTAGAGTTGCGGAGACATTTCTTCCCCGACCAGCTCCTTGACGTTCTTCTGAATGTTCAAGCCGATCTTTTCATTGCTGCAAACCAAAAGGCGCAGCAGTTGACCAATGAATCTGAAAACAAACACAAACTCAAGGCAGTGAACAGAAATGGAGATTCTTCAAAGCCTTACTGTGTGACTGGACAGTACTGAATTTCCTGCGGTGGCGATGGAGCGACAATTGTGGCACTCAACAATGATATGGTACTCGGGTGCAGGGAACCTCGTCCGGAACTCACCGAACTCGATACAGAGTTCACTGAGTTCTGGGCCAAAGAACCCAATGACACACTTATGTTTGGATTGAGTGGCATTGTTGGATTGTGCGCAATAATTGAATTGTTCGCATTGTGAATGGTATTGATAAGATGCTGTTGGCTATGCGCTATTATTGAATTGTTCGCGTTGCTTTGTAGATTTTGAATACTCTGGTTGGCGGGTAGGTTCAAATTTGAGTTGGCAACTTGACGTTGGGAACGCGGTCGTTGTAAACAAACACCGCCCAATGCCAACAGGAACCATGTCATATTTGCCCATTCGTTGATTTGTTCCTCCAGATCGTGCTCGGAACTTTGGTGGGATGCACGACGTTTACCCATTCCTCGATGAAATACCTCAGCTTGTCCGTCTTCTGTTTTGCATTTCGGATATGTTTGCAGAATCTTACTAATGGCTTCCCAGTTTCTGTAAGAAAATTAAGAAAGAGTTATTTATACTTTTCTTGGAACATACGAACATTGATGTATTTAATGAAGCAATTGCACAGCCTCCATGACACGACAACACACTTTGCGACAGCACGTAATTTTATAATAAGCAGCACGAATCCACACAGCAACCTGGCGATCTCCGAACGGTCGAACGGCCAACCAAAACGACCATGTGCTCATTGACGCAAGGCATGTGTCAAATATCCTGGATGTGGGAGCATTCAGGGGAGCAAACGTCGACTCTCACCATTTCTTCGTAGCAGCAAGATGTAGAGCTCGACTGCCCACTCAACAGGAAAGTTATACCAGCCAAAATAGAAGAGAATCGACATTGGACGCCTGAGCACACCAGAGATTGCCAGAGCCTACGTTGGGCAACTTAGTGAGAGACTCTCCGGTATGCCTCCACTGAACAGTAACGCCAACGAGATGTGATTGCATTGGCGCTCGGCCATCAAAGAAACCACTTTAGACTACGTACCACCTCCGTCAAGAAACTCGAGGTATGATGGGAGTGTGAGCAAAAGAAATGCGGAATCAACGAGGCATACCAAAAG
The DNA here is from genome assembly GCA_964034865.1 of Eristalis intricaria. Taxonomy (NCBI): domain Eukaryota; kingdom Metazoa; phylum Arthropoda; class Insecta; order Diptera; family Syrphidae; genus Eristalis; species Eristalis intricaria. The sequence continues at coordinate 31,606,052 of OZ035873.1, forward strand.
GTGCTGCAACGAAAAACTGGAGCCGCTCAAGAAGAGAACCGGGATAGAAGAAGGGAGGAGAAAAAGCTTCTACGCCTGAGAAAAGGTCTCTCACAACCTCCCAGCTCAAGGATATCGAAGAGTCTAGCGACAAGCAGAAAATACGGGCCTTCTACAAAAAAGTCAAAAGCCTTGCCATTGGCTTTAGGAAAGGCTCCCAGGCTCTTCGAAACTGTGAAGGGTTAATGACCCGCAGGGAATAGTGGATGTGTTTAAGCACTTCCAACAGTTGCTTATCGGGCCTGACCAGGAAAGAGTGATGGGGAATCAAGAAATCCCAGCTCAAGTCGATGAAGTAGTCCTCCCACCTAGCTTTGAAGAAGTCGGCAGAACCATTAAAAGACTGAAGAACAATAAAGTCGCAGGCTCAGATGGCTTCCCATCAGAGCTCTTCAAGGCCGGTGGCGATGTTCTGGTAGAGAGCATGCACCAGATCGTCTGTAGCATTTGGGAGGACGAAAGCATGCCCAACGAGTGGAGTATCAGCTCCTTATGCCCATCCGCAAAAAAGGCGATTCTACCTCTTGCAACAACTGTAGAGGTATATCGCTGCTCAACTTCGCCTACAAGATCCTGTCCAGCGTATTGTGTGAACGTCTAAAACCGTTTTGCACCTCCCTAATCGGCACATACCAGTGCGGCTTTCGGCCCAGCAAATCGACTATAGACCAAATTTTCACACTAAGGCAGATCCTGGAGAAGACTAGCGAGTTTCAGCCTGATAAACAACCATCTCTTCATCGATTTTAAAGTCGCATACGACAGCATTCGTCGCGAGGAACTATTTGATGCCATGACCGAATTCGGGATCCCGGGAAAAAACTGATCCGGTTGTGTCGGATCAGCGATGCACCGTGCAGTTCGGCTCAAGGACTTCCGAGCCATTTGAAACCCGCGCCGAAATTCGGCAAGGAGATGCGATTTCGTGTAATTTCATGAATTTGGTACTGGAGAAGATAGTTTGGCAGGCAGCTGTACGCACGGAAGGCAATATCTTCTACAAGTCAGTCCAACTGTTGGGATATGCAGATCGACATCCTTGCGCGTTCCCAACGAGGCGAAGCGAACTGGTCTTAAGGTCAATGAGGATAAAAAGAAGTATAAGCTGTCGAACAAAAAACGATCCGTGACACACCACTTAGGACAAAAAATCACAATCGACAGCTACAATTTCGAGGTAGTAAAGGAGTTTGTCTACCTCGGGGCAAATGTTAACTCCACGAATGACATCACAGTGGAGATCCGACATAGAACCCCTCCTGGCAACCGGTGTTACTTCGGTCTGTCAAAACAACTGGCGTCCAGACTCCTGACTCGAAGGACTAAGATCATGCTCTACAAAATGCTTATTTTGCCAGCCTTGCTATATGGAGCCGAAAGCTGGAGGATAAGCAAAACTGCGGAGCTGATTCTTGGTGCCTTCGAAAGTAAAACTCTACGTCGGATATATGGTCCCGTCTGCGAGGAAGGCGAACGGAGTCTCCTATGATACAACCGCGAAGTCTACGACCTGTACCAGGATGTGGATGTAGTCAGGAAGGCAAAACTTCGTCAACTGCACTGGATCGTCCACATCGAGCGCATGAACACCGACGCTCCAGCTAAGAGGGTCTTTGAATCGGAGCCTCCTGGTTAGAGAGGGAGAGGAAGACCGAACCTCCATTATAAAGACCAAGTCATTACGGATGCAAGACAGATGATCTTGATGACTGGAAACAGCGTGCCCAGAACCTTCAATAATGGAAAGCAGCTACCGCTAAGGCTCGGACCCTACATGATTCGCCAGCCTGATAAGTAAGTAAGAAAGAACAAGCCTAAAAAATAATCTATGTTCATTTACCACCAGATTGAAAATCGTCAAAATTTTAAATAGAGAATGGGAGGGGCCCCATAAATTGCTTTTGTCAAGGAAAGTACAACACAGTGTCACGATGGTCGATCGAATTGGGTCCAAACTGTGGCGGCTATTATACATCATTAGTGGTGTGTCAGCTCCTGTGAAAAAACCGAGTTAGCCCGGTTTGGATGTAAACCGACTCAAACCGAGCAACATTCATTTCAAACCGAATTGGCAAAACCGATGAAATGAACCGAATACATAAAAAACTGTAGATGGTACAACCCGGTGCGAAGGGAAACCAACCCCAAATCGAATTAGAGAAAATAAAAATGATTTGCTTCATTCCATATTGGTTCGGGTCGTAGCCACCAATGCAGGCTGCAGCATTTCGGTAACTTTTCGCGTATTGTGTGCGAATTTTCCATCTCGTTGGCAAGCGAGGTGAGACGTACTAGGGGTAACCTGCGCCTCGTGTGCTCGGGGTTTGCATTTGGATTCCCGTATTCTCTTTTATCCCGCTTCGTTTTTTCTTCAAGTTGCTTTATTCATATGTTCTCAGTGTTAGGTATTGGACACATGCTATTCATGTGCGAGAAAGAGATGACGCATGCGTGAGAGAGGGAAGGAAACAGAAAAAGTTCAGATTTCCTGTGTGAAAGTGGCTTGAGATCACAAAAGGGAATTTTAAAAAAATCGCCGACGAATTTAAGCGAGTGTGAAAGCGGCCTAAGTTGTGTTGCGACTTCTGAGTAGAACAAAATACGAAGAGATAAAAGAGAAGAGAGAAAAATTTAGCCAATTTGAACTCACGCAGTAGGTATTGGCTTGGCTCTCTGTGCGAATCCATTTTATAATTTTTACTTTCGGGTCATCATCAAACCGAGTTCGTCAAAAAAAAAAAAAAATCTTTCGGGTTTTGAGCACATATGGTAAGTAACTCTAAATGTTCACAAGCTGCAATCGCAGTTCTAATATCCGTGTGTCCAATCAGGTGACGGCAGCAGTGCGGAATACGCCGAGAGCATCATGCAGTTCACGAAAGACAGCAACTACGCGACGGTTTTGGCCAACGGCTTGCTAGATGTGCTGACCAATGGCGAACACAGCAAGACAATGTCCGAGCTCTACGACATGCAATGTCAGCGCTACGAGACAACCGAGATTTCCAAGTGTTTCCTCGAGACGAAGGAGCAAATCGAGGAGGAGTACGAGAAGTACAAGGCCACAAAAATCGACTACAACCGCTTGAGATCTCTGAATGAGTTCGGCATCGACATGTCCTTCCTCAACGACATGGAGTCGGAGACTAAGAACTACAAGCTCACTCGCCGCCTGCAGGAGCATCTCAGCAATAACCTGACGCTGATTGAGAAGCTCCGCAGCACTCAACACGAGCGACTGTCTCAGCCATTGCCGGCGCATCTGTCGCATGTTCCTCAACCTGGACCGGATGAGACCGCCCTTGCAAACCAAGTGACACTGCACCTGTCCGACATCTGCAAGAAACTGCCGCCTGGTGCTATTGCGGATCCATACGGCCTGCGAAAGGCAATGGGATTGTCCAACGGTAAGTTCACGACATAGCGATCGAAACAGGAACTAATTTTCTTGTTTTTCCTTCAAGTGGGCCTGCCTCCACCGCCAACCCAACGACTGATTGTGCCGGCGATGCTGCAGGCACCGTGTACACCCATTTCCATTGCAGGAGCAACTGGTATTACAACAGACACCAACAGCGTTCCAAATTTTTTTTTCGCGACATCGACATCTGCATCCGCATGAACGTCTGCATTGATTATTGCGGATAGGGATGGGAATATTCACAACAGCACTGACTGATACCATGTACAGAGTAATGGAGCTTTAACCCCACTTCGATGAAGGATTGAGACAAAATGGTATACAGGTGGGTGTGATAGGAACAAGATACACCCTACACATTCTGACATACACATTCCTCTCTTCAATAAAACTACAATTTTCCAAGGTGTCTACAATTAACGAAGCTGCACATTGCATCATTAATAGTAGACCCAATATCAAAACATGCATATAGACAACAGATAGCCAAGTGGTTCTTAAAGCACTAAAGAGTTACACATTTAACTCTAAGGCTGTCTGGGAATGTCACAAAATACTAAATACACTGGCAGGCAGAAGACGACAAATAAGGTCATGCCAGGACATGAGGTAATGAAAAGGCTGACTTACAAGCGAAGGCAGGTGCTCAGGTACCCTTTATTGGACCCTGCCCTAATTATGGATTCCATTCACGGACACAAATCTTCACATAAACTATTGATCCACTTTTGGAACACTCCTGTATTAAACACTCTTGGACGTCCATGGATCAATCCCAAAAGAGCAAATAAAGCACTAGAACTCAGTAAAGTTGATCTAAGTGGAACATTAACAGGTCGCGGAGTATGGATTTACCACCTCCATAAGAACAGTCCTCAATACAGAAATCTGTAAGCACTGTGGCCATGCAAATGAAACTATGGAACACCTATTAATCGATGCCTAAGCCTTGCCGCAGAAAGATTCAAAATGATAAACAGACAGAACATCCCTAACAGGAAGAGACTATCAAGAAATGCCATCGAGGAAAGTTTTCAAATTTCTGAAGGCAGCACTCATGTCCTAGTTCAAATGCGGGGGTGTAATATATCTTTATGGCAGTAGTAGACTAGTGATGGGATGATTAGCATTAGCAAAATTAATTCATGATGAACGTTTTTTTCGCATTAGCAATTACTTTCTAAATTTGGTGAAATTCTAAGCTGTTTTTCTGCAGTTGGAGGCGCGGTGTGTAATGTGTACACACAGCGAAAGAAGAAAGTACATAGGTATTTTAAAACGAAAACTCAGAACAGACATTAAGAATATTGCATACACATTCAGGCCATATGTATGTACATATATATATTTCCGTTTTAAATATCTAAACTGCGCCAGCTGCATATTCCCTTCATTGAGAAAAAAACGGAAAACTGAGCTTTGACAAGCTTTAACAGCTTTGGAAAATCAATATTTATTGATGATGTGAATGCGAAATGAAATAGCATTATGGTAAGGGAAATAATGCGATTCACTTGCACTATCTCGATTTGAGCGACTTCGCTTTGCGCGAAATACCCGAAATTATGGCGCGCTATAGTTTTTCTGTTAAAGATAATAATAATAATAACCACCACTTGCCACAACAAAATTCGAGTTATCAAGACTTCGAGTCATTAAGTAAAATACCTAATATATATAAATACATCTTTATCTGCTATATAGCACATAAAACGTAGAGGAGCATATTATAATAAAATTGAAGGTGGTTGAATAAAAAAATCCCCAATTATAGCAAGGTCTTTCCTTATCAGATAACTGCCGTTGTCATCGTTATTCATCCAAATTTCTCAACAATATCTTCATCTGTGTGCAACTCCTAAATAACAATATCCCCATCCGCTTGCAGAAAATCATCATACCACACCCTGTGTATTTCTGGTATTTTTTTCAAGCTTGAAATTTCATCTGCAGTTGAATTTCTAGTTCATTTTATTCATTTGAGCGTTCAGTTCTGAAAATTAAAGAAATGCCATCCTCTTCCCCCGCTCAGAATATTCACCAAAACCACGATTTTGTTTTTGATAGGTCAAAGGAACATACAAACGTAGTGCACCGAAAGCGATTTCCTTATTAAACGAACTTGCAGAATGCGCAGAATTTGGGTATTTCTTTTCAGAATTCGACTTATCGAAGGTGACGCCAATAATTTGTTCAAGTTATCAAGACATTCGAGTAATCGAAGTCAAAGTACATGTAAATTTCAGGCTTGGCCAAGCAATTTCAGTGAAGTTATCAAATATTCGAGTTATCCAAGTTCGACTGTATATTAGTTACCATTTGAGAACTATCATGGCAGTGTTGTGTGTGAATATAAGATTTTTAAGAAACAAAAATAAAAAAAAGAAAACTTCACCTTACACTTTAATGATATTTCATATTAATTTAGCGTTCGCATTATACATGCTAAGTATGAAAAATTGCATGCTAATTAAATTACAGGGGAAGTCGCTTATATCGCCCTCACTTGTGACGACCAGTCGTTTAAAGCAACCGTTTTCCGTCTTTTTGGTTAGTTTCTTTATATTTAAACCTATTCTTCTGTCGGGGATAACGTCGTCGTTGGTGACGCCGCTCTGGATATAACGACGAAGAAAATAAATCAATCACGAAATGAGAAAAAAGCCTCAATTTTCTCATACACGTGCACATGTATGTTTCTGGAAGCATCTTGTTCATTCTTCTGACTTTATCCTCGATATTTCTAGCTGGTCATTGCGTCACCGACGCGAAGGTTCTTCATGGATTGTGCAGTTCTGTGACTCTTAAATACCTGCTTCTTTGCAGTTTACTGGATGTGTCGTCGAAATCAGTTTATTTATTTTCAGTGCTTCGTGAATTTGATGGGATTAAGGCATTTTTAAAGGTTTGAGTTTTACATACTGATTGCAGTGGAATATTGGTTTATTATTTTGATTTCCTAATGCAGCAATGAGTTCCGGTAAACGTAAGAATTTCTCTATAGAGGAAAAAGCAGCGATTATTGTCTGTTTGGAGCCGGGTGAGAAAGAAATAGTGTAAAAGCACAAGAATTTGGAGTTTCTCATTCAACAGTATCAACAATATGGAAAAACCGAGAAAAAATTGAGAAGCAGAGATATTCGACAATCAACCTAACCTGAAATCGATGAAGCGTTATTGAAACGGTTTAAGGGTAAGAGAAGACAGAATATTCCAATAAATGGACCAATTCTGATTGGTCAAGCAAACAAGTCTGGAGAAATGTTTGGAAAAACGGACTACAGATGCTCTGAGGCTTGGATAAGTCACTTTAGGCAACGCCCCAATATCGTCTTTGGGAAAGTTTCAGGCAATGCAGTAAAGGTCGACACAGAGCTGTGTGATGAATGGACTAAAAATGTTATTCAGATGAAGACATCTTTAATGCCGATGAAACTGCACTCGTCTACAAACTTGCTGCGGATAAGACCTTCCGCTTTAGAAGGGAACGGACGGGCGGAAAATTCTCTAAAGGCAGAGTAATAGTTTTGGTTGCTTGTAACATGACGGGTTCCATAAAAAGAAAACTTTTGGTGATCGGCAATCCGAAATCTCCCCGTTATTTCAAAGAGTCTAAGTCCTAACCAGTTTCTTATGAAGCAAATAAAACTGCATGGACGACATCAGAAATGTTCACGTCTTACGTTTATGAATGGGCTAAGCGACAAAACAAACAGATTATTTTGACAGTAAACAATTGTCTCAGCCATACAGATGTTCAAAACCTAAGCTCGATCGAAGTTATATTCCTACCTGCAAGCTTTGGACCAAGGAATAGTAAAGAACTTGAAAGTGCACTTTCAAATATCATTCATATTTGTTTCAATCCTTCTATGCAGTGATCATGGTATCCATATCTTGGAGGGAAGTCACGCAGTAGACCATTTCAAATTGTTTTAAACATGCTGGTCTTCTTTTACCTCTGATTGCGGACATTACACATTTACCGAAGAGGACGATATTCCTTTAAAAGAACTTGTAGATAAAATCAGAAACGGAGTGAATATTATTGTTATTCTAACATCCCCGATTGAAACTGACGACGATATTGCACAAGAGGTAAATTTAAATCAGGAAGAAGAAGATTGTGATGAACCCGAATAAAACGTTGGCCCCGATTGCGAGTGTCGATTATCGCAATCGACAAATCTATCGACTGAAATTTATTTTGGTATTGTGTAAGTAACTCAATCGATTAAGAATCATATTGTGAATTAAAATCGTGCATGTGTGCAAATTTGTATACTTCTGACAGTTGAGGATGTCTAATCTCTTTCTTCGAGTTCACACAGACGTGAGAAGTAAACAAATATTAGATAGAGAGAGCTTGGGAGGACCTATGGGTTAGGCCGCTTTCACATTCGCTAAAATTCGTCGGCGATTTTTTAAAATTCCCTTTTGTGATCTCAAGCCACTTTCACACAGGAAATCTGAACTTTTTTCTGTTTCGTTCCCTCTCTCACGCATGCGTCATATCTTTCTCACACATGTACAACATGCTTCCATTACCCAACATTTAGAACATAAGAATAAAGCAACTCAAAGAAAAAACGAAGAGAGGTAAAAAAGATTACGGAAAATCCAAAAGCACACACCGAGCACACGAGACGCAGGCTACCTCTAGTAGGTGGGGCGTACCCCTTGCCAACAAGATGGAAAAATCGCCGACAAAATGTTCATGTGTGAAAGCGGCCTAAGCAGCCTAATAGGGTGATATATTGGCTTCGCCAATACAGTGGGATCAAGCACTTGTGTGCCTATCCAAACAAATTGTGTATGCAAATACTTGAATGAAATAATAGATTTCTGGACGGATTTCATTCGTTGTTCTCTTTGTTTTTTTATTTGCAACTCTCATTGGTTGAAATTGAAGTTAAAGTATGAATGTTTTTGAGATGCAACAATTTTAATTAATTGACATTTACATCATGCAAACCAGAAATGAAGTATTACAGAGATAGTCGACTTCAAAGCTTATTGCCCCCTAGTACATCGATGAATTTGAGTGCATTTTTGACGGTTATTGACGAAATGACGTAAATGCCGTCCTCTGATTGGTCAATTTGGTTTATGAACACGTTATGAAAAACCGTTGTCAAAAATGTTAAGGGGCAAGAGAGGTAGAAGTCGGGCAGCTCTGTAATACTTCATTTCTGATGAAAAGAATGTTTATTTTTTAATTCCCTGTCGCACTAAAAACCATAGACCAGAAATTTGGAACGACAAAATTTTAAAGGAAAATCGACAAATATCAATCGCAATCGACAGTCGCAATAACAAAACAATCAGTCGACAATCGACAATCGGTGTGTAATCGATTGATAATCGACACTCGCAATCGGGGCTTTACTGCTCATACAGCCTTGGAAGCTGTCAATTCTGTTGAGTTGTTGCGAGCTTTTGCTTGTTTTAATGAGTTCGGTGAGAAGGTTTTAATTATCCTTTCTGTCTTAGAACCTTCTTTACACACAACTCATACAAAAAATATATATTTTTTTCCATAAACATTTAAAAAAAATGTTCTCTTGAACTTATTTTATATACCTATTATTATTTCGTAATTAAAAAATAAAATTAATTAATTTTGTTACTGAATATCTATTTTGAATTTTACTCTCAATATTTTTGGATCGGAGTCTTTAACTTTGGTCTTGGAGGGGGGGTGGATTGTAACGACTCCCGGTTATAACGTCCGCATTTGATCTGTCCCTCTTCCACTGTAATAGCACTAATTTGAACCACTGTGCAGCACAAGTGTTTGCAAGACCCACCCCCAGTCCTTCAATTCAATATATCTCGATTGATCATTCGATTATTAAAATATCTCGATTACTTGATTCTTTAAATCAATCGATTATGGCTCCGTCACTACTCAAGGCATATGAATCTGGTTCAGTGCGCTATCCCCAAGTGGGACTTACACAATGAAAAATATAAACCAAGGCTTGCAGGTATAATAACACAAACACACAGAGACGTCGTATAATTCAAACGTGTCTTTCATGTTGAGTGTTTGAATTTACGACGGAACTGCTACATGCAAAAAAGACACAACATTCTGATAACACAAATATCCTTACTAATATTATAAATGCGAAAGTAACTCTGTTTGTCTGTCTGTTACCCTTTCACGTCTTAACTAATGAACCGATTTTGATGAAATTTGGTAGAAATATAGATTTGATCTTGTAGATGTACTGAGTCTACTTATTCCGGTTTTAAGAGGGAAATGGGGCTAAAACCGCATTTTTTTTATCTTCACACAGTCCTGGCTCATTAATCGATTTGGAAAACTAACGGATTGAAAAACTAAAGAAAATGCTTTTTAGTAAATTCATCCCTTATTCATTTGAGCTATAAACCATCCTTTTGCATTGTCCTGAAGCTGTGTAATGCTCAAAAGAAAGCAACTTATTATCGTTTAAAATTGTCCATCATCACACAGTCCATCAGCAACAATGAACCAGCAGTGATGACTGTTGACATGGTGTTTGTGTGTGTGTGTGGTTCTACGCATTGCGGTAGCATATATATATATATTCGATATCGAAATTCTTCTCTCTTTTAAATGGCAGCAAAAACAGAAACCACCCGTCTGCGAAATACTCAAATTGAACATGTTTCTGCGTGCTTAAAACTACACACACACCATGCCAATGGTCAGTCGCCACTGCTGATTGATTGTTGTTGATAGTCACTAAGGCAGACTGCGGCCAAATATAATTATAAATAAGAAATTACCGGAAAGTTTCCTCCCAAGCCGGCTGCACTCCATTCGCACACACCTCGATCTTGCGCAGAAGCAGCATTATGCGCTTCTGAAGAACCATTCGACCTAAAGTGAAATAAAATCTTTACTGTGAAAGCTCTACCTCATCTGGAACTTTCCTCTCAGTACTTACTTAAAATGGAGCTGCTATTGTCGTAGAAAGAAAATCTTGTATCGGTGTTTGCTAGAAAGAGATGTCAAAGTAAATCCATCAGTGGCCAGTTGTGGTATACTGAAAGTTTGGCAAACCTGTTGAAAGCTGTGCAAGCTCTTGATAAATATGATAATTGGGCATAACAAATCCTACTGCCATCTCATCTTGTCCATAGCGTATTTCAGCCTCTTCAACCAACAGACCAAGGCAGGAAAGTGAAGTGATGACGGCATCCAAATCAACTGACCATAAATACATGAAAAATACAACTTCCAGTTTAATGTGCGCCTGCTTGCAAATTGCAATCTGACTGCCCACGTGGGCGTAGTCCTTGTGCCTTTGCAGAAATGTATTGCGGCAGATTAGAATCTCGCGCAACCACTTCAAGACATCGGTATAGTTTGCGATTTGGTGTTGAATCAGTTTTTGCGAAATTGAAAAGAGTACTTGTGAGCTGACATCCCAAAATGTGTTTATAGGAGCTTCGGGATTCCAGACTTCAATTTTTTCCGGTGAGTGTAGTGCCAACAAGGCTTCCATTGCCTCTTGGGCAACATCTGGCATTGTGGGTTGATGGACGAGGCTAACGAGCCCGTTAATAAGTTCCAGAGTGGAGCTTTGAACTTCGTGAGCCACTTTCCCTTGAGTCTGTTGGGAAGAATGTCTTCATGATCGCGTAACTATGAGCAATGGTGTAAACTTACGTTCAAAAGTAATGTCGGATCAGCGTGGATCAATCGAACAAGCAGAAGCAGAAGCATCTTGTGCGCTGGTCCCTCTTCTGCTCTAGTCAATCCTTTTTGTGCGTCTTTTGATTTGAGTGTCAATGATGTGATCATCCGTAGTGGTGTGTGCGCAATGTAACCCTGAGTGGCTTTGTTGAGGGTATCTGTAAACAGAGCTCTTAGCTCAGCAGAACGGTAGTGAACGACATCTGTCTGAGGCCACCATGGAAGCCGCGGTTGGTTGACAATGCGGAACGGATTCTTATTTGGCATTCTGAAATCCACATAGATGTGTGCAAGCCTGTAAAAAGACAAGACACATTATCGGCATGTTTCTAGAGAGCAGTCTAAAAACTAACCTCAAAAGAGCGCAGACAATCACGAAGTGATAGGCTGGGGGTGAGGAAAGATTCAAGCACACTTTGAGTGCTTCAATGTTGTGCGGGTTTATGCGGAAGCATGAAACCCAGCAATCAATCATCAATTCAATATCTGCAAAATTGTAGCCTTGTCCTCGAGAGAATGGCTTCACAGGATTGAAGAGCAACGCCTTCAGATCGTTTATGATGTACTGAACTAATTTGAAGATGACGTTGTTCGAATCACTGATGTTTATGTAGGTCGACGCTTTACACAATTTCACACAAGCTATAGCCGCCGACTCGGTGACCTGTTTCGATGGGGAGTGCGGTCCCAGACCCCGCTTTACACTTTCAATAAACTGCTTGGCGGAGACATCTTTGTCACGCGATGATGGTATTTTGCTTTGCAATTTGTCCTTGTCCTTTTCTCTGTCTTTATCCATTTGTTGTAAATCATTTACCGTCGCCTCAAGAGAAGTCTGAAAAAGGAAGCGGTTAGTTGGTGTTCAGAATTTGTAGTTCAGGATAGAGTACAGGATTGAGGATAATCAGAAGCATTTGAAGAGACCATACTATAGTTTTGCTCTTTTTGTTTTCAACTTTATAAGCTTCCACAAAGTCCAGAAGAGGTTCCCAGCACCTGGATGTGTGAAAAATGAATGAATTTAACACCTCGGAGTAGGAATGTGTCAATCGAAACTTACATTGAGATGTCTCGGTTCACGCCTCTCTGCAAATCTTGAAACTCAAGAGGATGATATTCAATCCAATTCCATATCGCCTTTTCCAGCGAGTTCAAAAGAATCAACGGTGGGGCTTTCTTTGATCGAAATTTGGTTATTGTTTCTGAAAATAAAAGCATTTGGTGCGATTAGAAACCTTGTTGGGTTATATCCTTGACAGTTCAGATACAGGACTACACTTATTAAAGTAAACGGAACAATCAACATACTAGAACAACAACATAATATGCGTTGCGCTACAGTCCGATGTGGAACTGAGCTTTGCTTCTTCGGCATCTACTCGTGTTGTACGTTCACTCACAAGTGCAATCAACAACTACAGTTTAATGCCGACTCAGGACGGCGAAGCGTGATAAGCGTTTTCTGAACAAGAATACCTTTTGAGCATTGTCAGTGTATAATGAAAGTTGCTAATTTAGGTTTGAAAGAAATGCTGCAGACGTAATTACATGAATACCCCGCAAGCAATAACGGTTACATACCTTGTAATAGTTTAGTAAGTTTTGTCACGTCCATGTCAATGTGCTGAATCAATTCGATGTCACTATAATCGGGATTCTCTTCCGAGGATGCAGTTAATTCTTGTATCCTCGCCGATATTCGATTGAAAACAGCTGAAAAATGATTCTGCGATAATGCGAATAAGACCTTCGATGCTAGGGCCTTCAATTGTGCAGCATTTGGATTTGTTTCACTCTGCACATCAATAAACTGGGAAATCTCCCTCAAAAGCAGTTTGACGTTCATGGCCTCCTCAAATCTAGCTGTATCCTTCGACTGATTGGTCAAACACCTCTCCAAAGTTGTCAAAATAATTATCAATGAATCATAGTAGTACCTTTCCGTTTCATGCATACGATACTGTGCAATCTGCAATCAGAGAAATACAATTATCTAAAATAAATAAACAAACAAAATAAACACATTCAAAGACTTACAGCATTCTCATTAACCCTTTGCAACATCTTCGTCAGGCCAGATATCACCAATGAAAAGCGATAGCGCGATATCTGGATCAAACAGTTTATCAATTGGTCTTGACTGAGTCTCGCCTGTGTGCCATAAACGCCGTTTTTGTTTGGAAGCTAATTGAAAAGAAAACGAAACCACGACTTTCATTCACAATTCAATCTAAATAAACTTGTCTCCCTTTCACTACACAGCGACTGGGATCATTCATCATTTATCAGATGCTTGCATTCATTCAATAAGATGTAGAAACCCTACTAGACAAGTGCCGGTTGAAATGTAAACAAACGTAAGATTTCATTCATGACAAAATCATAACAAACTAATGCTATCTCTATCTTGATTTTCGTACTCGCTCCCACGAAATGGTCCTTTTTTCCGATCGATAGGGAACAAATTTTTACAGCACTTATACATTTTTCATTTGGGTGGATATTCTTAATTTATGATTTAGGCTTACCTGTTCCTCGAAACGTGCGAGTAACGAGTTCGCCCACTCGCCGGGCTTTTGAGTAGCCATTAGGAATTGTTTTTACTAGGAATTTCGTTCGATTTATTGCATTTTTTTATTTAATTTTGAGGAGCGATACACTTTTAATACAACACTTGCAAAGATATTTTCACTTTGTGAAGTTTGCTGCAATTCGAATTGGGATATTCTCATAATATGACAGTCCTTCTTACAGCGGTTGTTGTGGGTGTGTGTCTTGACTATGTAGCTGATGCACATTGTTAACTTGAAATTCTACAACCTGTTAAACTTATTAATTGAAAAAAATGTTTGTTGCATGAAATCTACACTAAATTGGGTTGCAGTGGTGTTTTATTAAGTCTTATTCGAAAATCGCAGTCATAGGAGTACCCTAATAATTGTTAAATGGTCATATTTTCTGAACCCAAACTCTCCACAATCAATCAATATTCTGGGGCATTCAAACAAAACAAAAATGTCAAACGTAAGTGTTTTTAGGGCCGAAACACAGAAATTCTGCAATTCTCTTTGCTACCTGCTTCCAATAAAGAATGCTAAATAGGTCGGGATTCTTCTCTAATTGAAAAGTATGTTTATTGGCGGATGAAAGTCTGTTCCCGGGGTATCATTGGTGTCGTGTCGGCTTTACAACTTCTGTGAAACATTGCCATCAATGAACTTTCGTAAGTATTAGAAGAAGTGGTTAGCCGCAAAGTAGTTACACAGAGCAGAAAAGTCTGCGTTTATCTACTAAGATAAATTTTTACTTTTATTTACTGCATCATAATAAATGTTCATGATTCCCACATAGAAACAACATCAGGGACAAAATATACCGCAAATGTTGTTCCAGTCACATGAACACCCCACCAGTTAACGGAACTTTTAAAGAGAGAGAGAAGAAAGTCTGCGTTCACCAGACGCAGTTGGTATTTACCGTTATGAATAGTGGAATTCAAGCAATTTTACATCACTTTTGAGCTGTTACCGTGTCCGATCGGAGTATTGTGTATACTATGGAATTCATTTTCTGCTATTTATTAATTATTTATTTAATAGAATGGAGAATAAAAGAAAAGAAGTAAGTGTGGATGAGCGAAAAATCATTGTAAACTTGAGGAAAGAAGGAAAAAGTTTGCTAAAGACGTTGGCCGGCAGTACTCATCTATTCAAAGGGTGATGAATAATTTTAAGTCAACAGGTATGTACAGTCAGTGCAAAAAGTCTGCGTACAAAGCATTTTCATTAAAATGAAAAAAAAAAAAAACGAACAAATCCATCAAACAAATTAAATCGTTTTTATTGAGCTAATTTAAGACAATAGTAATTATGTAATTCAAAAACAAAAAACGGAAATAACTGACTCAGTTTTCGTAAAATGAGGATTGAAGTAGCCCAAGGTCAAAAAACAACACACAAAAAGTCTGCATACACCATTTAAAACTAAACGAAAACAAGGAAAAAAATTTTCAATATTTTGTTGGGTACCCTCTTCTGAATATGATTTCCGTCAGTCGTTTTCCCATTGAATTTACTAAGCGTTTCCTATCTTCAGGAGTAATTTTCGACCATTCCTCAAGCAGTTTTTCTTTGGGCATATTTTTGGACGATATGTAACGTTGACGGATGCGCCGGTCCAACAACTCCCACAAATGTTCTATGGGATTAAAGTCTGGTGATTGCTGAGGTATATGTAACTGTTTTGGACATTATACAGTAGCCAAAGCTTTACTATGTAAGAAGTATGCTTGGGATCATTATCGTGTTAAAATATAAAATGATCACCCAAGCCTAGTTTGCTGGAACTTTGACGTATATTTTTTTTATTATGATTGAAAACTGGAATCTATTCAGTAAATTTCAAGTTCCCAACTCCATCTGCTGCCATACACCCCTATACCATGACCCCGCCACCACCAATAGGTTTTCTTTATTCCTTCCATTCAATTGCTGAATTTCTCCACACAATACCGCGCCCATTTAATCCAAATATGCAAAATTTGCTTTCGTCTGGAAATAATACACTATTCCAAAATCTCCTTGGCAAAAGCAACACCCTTCTTTCTTCTGAAATATAGGATGTTTTCCTTCCGGATCGTCCATGATAACCTCCTTCTCTTAGGGTATTTCTAACGGTAGAGCAACTAACCGACTTTTCAAACTTCTCTTGGATTATCTTAACTATATTAGGAGCACTTATTCTTGGATTTGCTTTACCTTCAGCCAAAACTGACCGGTTTTCTCTGTCTGTAAGTACTGCTGGTCGTCCAAATCTGTATTTCGAAGTAAGATTTCCAGTTTGTGCGCAGTTTTCTTGTTTTCTTTGTACGGAAGAATGTGGTTTACCAATGGTTTCACCAATTTCTCTTAAACTTTTACCCTCCGAACGTAGTCTTACTATTAATTTTCGAATATCCGCAGATAATTCCTTGTTCATAATTTTAGTCTAAAAAAAACTCTAAGTGAAGAAAATAATAATAATACATATGCCCTCAGATAATTCATGCGCTCGACTGAATGAAAGAACAAAGTGAGAATATAAATTGAAGCGAAAAACGGACCGGAATTGGAAATTCTCGGAAAAAAGTCTGCCTGTCAAAGTCATTTTCAGTGGTATTTCCCAAGAATTGAGATCTGTTGAGTTCCCGAATGTGGAGAATTAGATAGATATGAATTATGTTATGATAAAAAGGAGTTATTAACATTATTCCTAGAAAAAAAATGATTATTTTCGATAAAAGTATAAGCGATTTAGCTATTTTTCTAGAACGGGTGGTAATGTACGCAGACTTTTTACACTGACTGTCGACACCGAAGCTGTCTTCTCGGGAAAGACGAGATTTAATAAGGCAAGTGAAGGAAAATCCTCGTCTTACTGCATCACAGTTATCTAAAAACATCATGGACTAATTTGGAAAAAAAAAAAAATCTGTGCCGATACTGCTAGGAAAATCCTAAAGAAAGCAGGGTACGACGGTCGGGTATCACGAAAGAAAAAACCATTCATTTCAAGTGAACCGATTAAAGAGCGTAGCTTTTGCAAATGAATACGTCAATAAACCACCTGCAAATGATAATACTGCCCGACGCAAGATGGTGTGGCGATGGCACGTCACAGCTTACGACAAGCTAAATTTGTCTGCTACTAGACTAAAGTTGAACAAGACCGCTGGGCGTATCCTCGTATTGTGTGTGCCCACATCCTGGTACAGCGCGTAGAGTTCGCGGTTGTGTCTTCTCTTCCGCTCGCCTTCCTATCAGACGAGGCCATATATCCGACATAGAATCAGCAGTTTTGCAATTTTGCATATCCTCCAGCTTTCGGCTCCATATAGCAAGGCTGGCAAAATAAGCGTTTTGTAGAGCATGATCTTAGTCCTACGAGTCAGGAGTCTGGACGCCAGTTGTTTTGACGGACCGAAGTAACACCGGTTGCCAAAGGCGGTTCTATGTCAGATCTCCACTGTGATGTCATTCGTGGAGTTAACATTTGCCCCGAGGTAGACAAACTCCTTTATACCTGAAACACAATAGTGCGTTTGCGCTGGCGTTGGTTTTCAACACACACAATTCAATGGCCATGCACAAAATACAAAATAAAGAGATGAGAGGATCGTAATAAAACGCAAGTCCATCGCACGCCATTATTCAACATGTTGGTTATTTTTTGACAGAGAGGTGCGTTGTGAGAGAGATTTTCTCCCTTTGTGTCAACTGTCATTTGAGAAATGAAAACAGATGATTAAAAATAATTTAACGACAAAAGTCATTTCAAATGAGTGTGTGCAGAAAGGTGGCAATATTTTTTCATCTCGTAGATGAGAGAGAACAGCTGATAAATTGCGTAATTGTTTCAACGCAGTGCGTCATCACTCTCCGAAACATGAAGTCGACTGGCACAACGCACTATTGTGTTTCAGGCATTACTACCTCGAAATTGTAGTGGTGTGTGACGGATCGTTTTTTGGTCGCCAGCATATACTTCGTCTTATCCTCATTGACCTTAACACCAGCTCACTTCACCTCTTCTTCAATTGCCGTAAATGCTTCCACTACGGCACGTTGCTAACGCGCGACGATGTGGTTGTTGTCTGCATATCCCAACAGTTGGACTGTCTTGTAGAAGATAGTGCCTTCCGTGTTTACAACTGTCCGCCGCACTATCTTCTCCAGTACCAAATTGAAGAAATCACGCGGCAGCGCATCTGCTTACCGAAATCCGGTGCAGATTTCAAACGGCTCGGAAATCCTCGAGCCGAACTGCACGGTGCATCGCGTATTTGTTACCGTGGTGCGACACGACCGGATCAGTTTTCCCGGATCCCGAATTCGGCCATCGCACCGAATAACTCCTTGCGATGAATGCTGTCGTACGCGGCTCTAAAATTGATATAAATGTGATGCGCATAGATTTGAAACTCTCTGGTCTTTTCCAGGACTCGCCCTAGTGACAGCGAGTTGCCCTTAGAGATGCGACAAAGCAGCTTGAATGACCATACCACACTCCATTTTGTAACTGATATACAAGTTTAACAAGTAAACTTTTCGTTAAAATAAATAACCATTGCCTTCTTACGTACAATCATCTAGTCATTCCTAAATAACTTCAAATTCGAGATAGAACATTTCCTTGGTCTTTGGAGAATCAAAGTATTTCCGGAAAATAAAAAAGCAAACCTTTAGAATCACCGTAACTATTCAACCATTGCGGTATACTTACCCATGCCGCTAAATAATTGAATGTCAAGGAAAGTGTAGGATTTCCCCATGTACTATACGCTAATGGTTATTTCTTGAGTGAGTGAGTCGATCTATCTATTACTTAGAGGCGGAGTCACACGATCTGAAATTGACGACGTGCTCGTGATTTACGTTTCAGAAATAACCCCGCATAATAAATTCCCATATTTATTCTCAAGTATTTGCCATTTAACCTAAAGTCCCCCTGCCTTGGTTACGTACGTATAACAACAAATGATGTACGCATAAATAATCAATTGTCTTGTCGGTATTGATCACCGCAAGTAATAGAATCTGTCAAAATTCTAAGAATGGGAACTTTTTAATTTGCTGTTGCAGTTCCACTTGACTTACGGCGCAGACAAACTAGGCAGGTATGCCGTGGTGATTGAATGGAAAAAACTTAGACCTGACTGGACAATTGTTCTGTCACTCGGGTTAATTAGATTTAATCCATTAAACACTTGTGGGGAACAATCTGGAGCTTAGGGTGAAGCGAAGTAGACGTGTGATGAACATCTAACTTGAGTCACTGAGAAGCACGTCAATGAAAAGAGAACGACTGGATGGCGCAGTTGGTAGAATGCATGCCCCTGGTTAGCGGGGTCTCCGGTTCGAATCCCAGTGAAAGCAAAGTTAGTACGCTTTTATCTGGCTTTCAAATCTGGTCCTGTCACCATTTGCCGTTGGGATCAAATTAACGGCACTGTCACTGGAGTGGTTGATCAGTGGTAGTAGTCTGATTATGGGTATCACAATGGACCAATATGGTCTAAGGCTGCTGGTGAATGTACTAGCAGCCCGTCTACCTAACCTAATCTAAGTCAAAGAAAAAGTGTTCAATCATGCATTTGGATCTGCGGGACATTCAAAAAGCTGTACAGGAGTGGAGATGGATGCTGTCTATCTCTTCTCCAACCCATGTGGCAGATCCTTAGGTTAGGGTAGGTTAGGTTTGGATGACTTAGATCCTGTGGCAGTGCCTTCCAATAATGCCAACCACGTTGCCCAAAAAGTTCAAAGAGGGCACCTGTTTAGTGTGATGGGGATCTAGTCTGGGCTAGATGAATTTGGAGCCTTGTTGACATGTAAAGTTCGCCTTCCATCTCGAGGATCTCGTTCGCCCTTGCTGTTACGAATCTCCCCCGTAATGGGTGGAGCTAAAGTCCGAGGTGAACCTGGCCCTGGACTTAGCTTCTATAGCAAGGACCCGTGCAGTACGTGCTATTGTGCTATCACTAGTGAATGGGTATAACAGTTTTCTGCCGACTCCGAACTACCTTTTTCCAGACAGGAATCCTTTCGAGCATTGTCAGTGACTTAAAAGAGGTGAAACAGTGAATTGTGGAAATTGAAAAATTGGATTGATCTAGGCACCCTCAGCGTTAGAGTCGGCGCACCAACTGCAACGCCACGGCAATTTTCTTCTTATTCTTCTAATTACGCTACAGTCTAGAGTGAACTTGTACCTCAGCTAACAAGCCTCTCCAGCTGGGACCTAGCCAGTTGCCTCCAATTTCGCAAGCCAAATTGGCTGAGGTCCTTCTCCATTTGAGTGCGCCATCAATTCCGTGGGTGTGCTCTATTGCGTTGACCTATTGGTTCTGTGTCAAAGACTCTACGGGCTCGAGCAGTGTTGTCCATGCGCTCCACAGGGCCTGGTTATCTTATGCGTTGAATCCGAAGTAGCCTCATGTCGCTGTACAGCCCGTTTAGTGCAGAAAACAGGATCAATGATTGAACGCAGAATTTTTCCCTGCAAAGATTGGGGGTTAATTGAGAAGAACAGCCCTCTCTTGAAGGACCAAGCTTACAAATTAATTCAATTATAATTTAAGAGTGTACATTTGTGATTTTAAAATTTAATGTTATTTGAATACATATGTTTAGAGAAAGAGTTAAAACTGAGAAATATGAGAAACAAGCTTTACAAAATTGTCTGTACTCGGTCTTGGACCGTACCCGTGAATTAGGTGATTCCGTAAAAGAACAGCATGAATGAAAAAGTGCCTGTGTGTGACATGAAACAAGTATGATTGGAGGGTTTCAAGGTAATATTACGAAGAAGGTGAACTTGTCATATAAATATGTTGGCTGTTTCTTGTGAATAATTTTGAAGAGTAATATGCGGGACTGTCATTAAGAAAGGACACACAACATGGACGTTTTGGACAGAGCGTCACAATGGGCGGCTATAACTTCGAGGTAGTCAAGGACTTCGTCTACCTCGGCTAGTACGAACAACATCAGTTCCGCAGAGTAACTCATGCCAACCACTGTTTCTATGGGCTCAAGAGGCAACTGAGTAGTAGAGCCATCACTCGAAGGACCAAGCTGACTTTATACAAGACCTTGATGATCCCAGTCCTGCTGTACGGCGCGGAGGAATGGACAATCTCAAAAGCGGATGAGGAAGTTCTTGGTCTTTGGTCCTGTTTGCGTTGACGGTTTTTGGAGGAGAACAAATGTACGGCTGTACAGCGACATCAGTCTAGTCAGACTTCTTCGGATCCAACGCCTAAGATGGCTACGCCATGTAGAGCTTATGGACAACTCAGCTCCGGCCCGAAGGGTCTTCGACACCGAACCCGTGGAACAACGCAACAGAGGACGCCCGCGTTTAAGGTGGCGCACCCAGGTGGATAAGGACCTCAACTAACTTGGCATGCGACACTGGAGACAGCTAGCCAGAGACCGTGCTAGCTGGAGAGGCTTGTTCGCTAGGTCCACCCGGACTGTAGCGAATATATATTTGCTGATTGATAAGCCTCTTAGGGATGTATACACCTTTGAAACTACGCTATCAATGTGGTCAGTCCATGTCAGGTTAATTACACATGTTACATATTCAATTGCGGTCGAGTTCAGTTCTATTAGCGGGAAACTTTTGATGAATACTTTTAAGTTTCAAAAAAATCCGCGCCAAGCTATGCGTAGCGACTTACATCAACGTTTGCTTCATACCTTCAAGTTGAAGCACGGAAAAAATGCTCTGTAGCTTCTTGCAACCTTCGGAGTTATGTTCAAATTTCCTTCGCTGCATCGGATTTAAAAAACAGGCTTTTCACTTTGGTCATGTTACAAAAGTCACAATTTCTTCGCTAATAATGGTTGGAATGAATGCAACTAGGATTTTTAGAAGAAATATAAAACTTTCTTCTAAAAAATAAAAAATTAAATGGATCCATGAACGAAGCTTTGCGATATTCAATCTATTGTAGTAGAGTCTTAATTTGGCACACATTTGCAGGAGGTGTGTTTTATCGTTTGTTGGACTGTAGACAAAAAACTCCAACAGACTCCAATAGGAGACCTTTTTTATCTGAAAGCTGGAATCATGCTCTATTCATGATGTAAAGATCATATCCATCTACAAACAACTTTGGCCGCGACTTTTAAGTGAAGCAATATATTGACCTAATCTGCAAAAAATGACAATAGGGTTGTAATTATTAAGCTGCGACGAATACTAGTTCTGCATAACTTTTGAACCCGTGCCAAGAAATCATTTCGTGGTTCGGAAAGGCGATATTATACTACATCGATCTCGTGACACATGTACACTTTCAAATTTCATTAAGATCAGTCCACGGGTTCAAAAGTGACGTATTTATTTCCGCTCTCCCATACAAAGCGAACCACTGTGCGGCGCCAATAGCCAAACTGGACATTTCTATCTCTAAATATTTTCACTGGCTTGATATTTGACTTTTATGATTTCCCAAAATAAGCGGTCCAACCACGCGGGGATCAAAGGGTTCCCATATTGCCTGCAATCACTAAGTTCTCTAGAAACTGTTATCTGTGGCCCATTAGTGGATTCTGTAGATTTTCAATTAGTCCGCTAAAAATGTTCCGATTTTAAATGTTCAGTTTCCGAGTACGATCTTGGCATTTTTAATTTGTAATCTGTATACACTTTGAATCGGCAGCAACGAACTTTGAAAATTCCGAGAAAGCTTAAAGTACTTAATATAATTTTAAGCTTTCTCGGAATTTCCAAATTTTGAATTTATTATCAAAATGAATATGTGAGTATCGTCGCTATAAGATGTCTTAGAACGTAGTAAACATTTGTACATTAAAGGCCCAAGCCCATAGAATCTGCTCCGTACGTTGTGTTTGTAATCCACAAAAATCGCAGATGCCGAATTGCAAAGAAGTGCCCAATGTCGTACGTTTTGTGTGCAATCCACTCTTGTAGAAATCCAAGAAATTCGAAGTTTTAAAGGATCTATATTATTAGGAATTATTCAAAAACAATTTTAAATTAAACAAAAAGTATTTTCTCATTCCTAAAAAATCGCAAAAACAATCACATAAGGAGTGAATGAATTTCCATGGAAACATCTGTCAAACGTACAAAAAGTTAATGGCCCTATTCTGGCACACCTCTGTATGTGTCACAAGCCACAACCAGAAATGAAGTATTACAGTGATACCCTTAGATTTTTGACAACTGTTTTTTATAACGTGTTAATAAACCAAATTGACCAATCAGAGGACGGCATTTACGTTATTTCGTGAATAACCGTAAAAAATTCATGAATATCCGTCAAAAAGGCACTCAAATTCGTCGATGGGCCGGCTATCAGCTGTGAAGCCGGCTATCTCTGTTATAGTTCTTTTCTGGTCACAACTGCCTCACAAGAGGGTCGTGAGTCACAAATTGTGAGGTATTTTGTATTCTGCGTAAAACCTCACAACTTGTGAGCATCACAAGAACTGTCAAGGTTGTGATGTGCGATTGAGCACATAAGATGAAAAAAAGGAGGAAATAGAGACAGACTCTTTTTAGACTGCAACGCAGAAACATTCTAATGAATTTATGAAAAGAAATTCTTCTTTCGCATTGGAGAAAACATGTTTCATCAAATTCTTCCGATTTTCGATTATTATTCATTTTCTTCCATATTTTTCTTCTCCCGCATTGAGAGGACAATGTAAAAAGAGAGCCAAGAGAGGTGTGTGTTTTCTTGTGCGCTTTTTGCTAGAATACCAAATTGCTCAAACCTCACAAGCGAGGCATCATCATTTTCGCATCACAGACATTTGTGAGTTGTGACCATGATACACAGAATACAAGGTATCATACTCTTTATCTGTCAAACCGTGTGACGTCACATGTATTCCTTGGTCATAACAAAGTAAATTAAACTCATATTGAAATACAATTTCCGTGCAAAGATTTTATAATTTAGTGTGTATACAGATACGAAAGTGTTTTATTTGCATATTTACATATTCATGAACAAGTTTTGTTAAGTTTTCTTTTTGCGTGCAGTTTATTTTGGAAGTTATTTATTTATTTATTTGAAAGCATAATTTATAATTAAAATTACAAATTAGCTAAGAAACGCCAGAGCGTAATAGCCGTAGGCTTATTTTGGGAGTTATTTTCGGAAATGGTTCTATTTTGAATTATTATTCTAAATTATATTTTACATTAAAAAAAAGTTTAAAGTGGAATTTGAACATAATATCTATATAATTTGCACCCGGTCTTAGTGCACAACCATTTCCATTGCATTTATTGAATACCTTCTCTATGTTTTCTAACTCTGCCATAAATTTTTGATTCGGCTTATGAACACCTCCATCAGTTACCACGTTTGTCCAAGTCAGATCAGTGCCTTCTTTATCCATCCTTTCAGCGTATGTGTCCAGAAGATTGCCCAGTTTAGATTTGAACCGATTTAGGAGGTACCCAGCCATATTTGTGTTTCGCTTTCAATGAACATCTCGACGTTTGCGCCATCGGATGTTAATCCTTCATTCCTACCGACTAAATAGGATTGTAGACAGTATTTGAACTTAAGTGAAATTTTTGCAGCGTTATGACGGCGGGAAACGGATAGCCTTTCTTCAGCAAATATCTATAAGCTTTCGGACCACATGCGTGTATGGCTGTACATTTCGACATATCATCCAATGTCCACTTTATCCTCGCTCCTCCTAAGCTTAGTTTCCTCATTTGTGTGGCGGAGAATATGATGTTCGTCAATGAGAGTGAATTTGTAGTTGCATTTTCAAAATTGTTTCTTGCAACTCTAAGTCCCTAGGCCTAAATATGTGGAATTAGTTATGGTAATAAAAAGTATATGAAGAAAGTTTAAACTTATGTGGTTAGTTTGAGAGAGGTTGCCTGTATCTCAAGCTCGTCCACGTTATCAATTAATCTGCCTTCCTGGCTAGAAGATTGTTTGACCAAGGATGCTGCCACAACCTGATAGCTTCTTTTTCGTGCCCTTTTACTCCTTTGTTTTTATCTTTCTCTTGAGGTGGGCTCGTGGAAGCACTTGTATAAGGCTGATTTTCTGTTGGCAGCGCATCATCCCTCAAAATCCTTGCATTTTTAGGACAATAATTAAGCAAATCGTGTCTCAAATTGCGAACATATTGTTCCTTAGTGAAGTGCTTAAAGCAAATGAAAGCTGTTTTCACATTCACTTTGTCTTTTCGTCCACATTTGTGCATCCAAATATTTGCCGCTCTTGGGTCTTTAGGGAAACGAAAAATCTCACTTCACTGACTGTATTTTCTCTCTTCTTATTATTGGTATTGCAACCAAATATACGGCAAATTATACACAAGACACAACATTGCTCAATGGTGTGAAACTGAATCTGCATATACAACTGACAGATTTGTAGGATACACGTGACGTCACAAAAAAATCGAATGGAAAAAATAAGGTTCGGGAAGAGGTTACCTTGTATTCTGTGTATCATGAGTTCTGACAACCTCAAAACAAGAATAGGGACATCAAATTTGCCCAATTCCATCCGTCGTGGTGAATTTGACTTGTGGGCTGAATTCACTGTCTCTCTCCCTCTCTTAAGGCTTTATGAGTTGTCAATTTTTGACAGGACTCAACTCACGCAACGGATTCTATGGGTTTGGGACTAAAGAAATAAACACAGTTTGTATAAGAGTGTCGGATTTTTCCTATTTTATGTTGATAACGGGCATTGAACTACCCATGAAATATGCTTTACGAATGAGGTGTGAAGACGCTTGCTGATTTAAAGCATATGTATATATAACACATACAAACAAATTTTGAGCTTTTAAGGAATATTCCTTGGGCCTAAAATTTCTAAAGTATACAAATTTATTCACAAAATTTATATGTCTAGCTCCGATCGACGACGCCAGAAAAGAGGAAGATCTAATCCTCAGTTTTGAATCACATATTAATAATAATAATAATATGGGACAGTAGTGCTGCCCATATACGATAAGGGCCTAGCTCCTACAGCTATAGCAACCACACGTGTTGTTAATGCTTCTGTTCTAGCACGAGTGGATATAACCTACAGTCGTATGCTGACTTCGAACGGAGAAGTTTTTTCGAGACAGTTATTACTCATTGAGCATTGTCAGTGACTTGGAAGAGGTGGAGTCGTGAAAATTACTACCGGGATCCGAACCCAGACATCGTACCTCAAAGCTTTATAAGTTGAATTATTGACCATATTACTGAACATCAATTGAGGGCACCGCTTTGTCATTCACCACTTAAGGGCGAACTTCGCAAAAACGGACGCTTAATTTATATGGGGTTTACTCATTCGCAGAGACCAATGGGTACAATTTGAGAAAACCGGCACTGCGTCGCGAGCTATTTGGTCAAGACCGCGTTTGTGTCTTTGTGTACTGCAAACTCAGCTTGACAGTTCATGGAACATGAACAGAAAGAATAGATAGGCAATCATTTACCTAACTTTTTTAATCATTTAAAAAAAAAAACTCGATAATCCAATCTGCATCTTTTTTTTTTCATACAGTACAACCTCGATATAACTAACCTGAACTCAATTATAAAATATTTATACCAAGTATTTCGTTGCAATGAGGTTTTTTATGCATATAGAGGTTGGTGAATATTTTATATAAATACATTACATCTGGGGCTGTAATACAAAATGTTCACAATATGCTGTTTGCTACGACGGTCAATTTAAAGTGCAGCTGAGTTCAACATATTGCTACACTCAAAGACTCTAGCTGCAAAAGTGGCTAGGTTAGGTTAGGTTGTAAATTTTTATCAGAATTGTAGCAGTTATCTATGTACTGAATCTAAATGTGACATTTCATCTAGGGTGCTGAAAAAATAGTTGCTTTGTATATAATTCCTTCGACTGAACAAGCGCCGAGGAAGTGAGGAGTAGTATCAGCTTCCTCTTCGTCCCTGCAGCTTCTGCAGAAGTTGTTGTGGGGGCTCCCATTCTTATGAAGTGCAGTAGCCAGTACTAATGTCCACCACATTAGTTTAGTCTTATGAGTGAATTTTTTCTGTTTGGATTTATTGAAGGCCAGATAAACCTCGAATTATCCAATTTCATCCATCTCAGATGAGCGATGTCGATGGCATCTGTAAGCAAGAAGGTGTTTATTACTTGAAGTGAGGGATATGGGGTGTCCTGATTATTTACTAATCGCAGACTCACATCTGCTCTTGCATTCTCGTCTGTCCTTTCGTTGCTTGGCATACTACATAGGGTAAGGTTGCAACTAACCATCTCCCTAAGAGATAGACGGCAAAGTTGTAACGTCTCTGATCTAATTTACGGTGTATACAGAGCCCCAATGGCAGCCTGATTGTTGTCTATGTATATGAAGATAGATAACCCGTCTGTCGGTAACCGGGCAGCCTCTTGGATAGCTTTACTTCTACCTGGAATACACTGCAATGGTTGGGCAGTCGAAGGGGCAGGGAGAAGGATATGTCCAACGATGCCGAGAATACGCCTAGTCCTGTGCCTTCCCTTCTTACTTAATCTTTGCCCAGTCTGCTCTGTCTGAGATAAGTGTTTTATACCTCAACTCGAAGTCTAAAGCTCGCGCTGTATAATCTGTATGCGTCGGTATCTTCACATTTTTTAATAATTGCTGTTTGATCTGCTCTAGTGGTTACATTCCCGCTACCTTAACGCTGCATTGGTTGATGTTAGCTTTCCATAGATGTCCATGGGAAGAAGCTATTGTTTCCATGGCGGCTGAAACGAAAGTGCCGCCGTTATGCAGATACACGCTAACCTTAGGTTAGGTTAGATAGTTGAGCTGCTAGTGCATTCACCAGCACACTTAGACCATGTTGGTCCATTGTGAGACCAATAGTCAGACTACTACCACTCATTGACTACTCCAGTTTTAGCTCCGTTTATTTGATCCCAAAGGCAAATGGTGACTGGACCAGATTTGAAAACCAGATAAAGGCGTTTTAACTTTGCTTTCGCTGGGATTTGAACCGGGGATACCGCTAACCAGGGGCAGGCACACTACCAACTGCGCCATCTAGTGAATGCTACGTATCATTTCCAGATTATGTTAAGGGTAGATGTTAAGATTGATCTGACAACAGCTGTATCCTAAGTCATTCTCGGTTTCAGACCCCATTTGGGGCCTATGATCCTCTTATATGTGTAATGAGCTACACATTGAATAGAGGACTTTCAGAAAAACTGGGTCTCCCGTCGGAGTCTTCTTGAGCTTTTTTTCTACAGTCCAAGAAACATTAAAACAGCCCTCTTCAAAGGTGTAGTTAATTAAAGGCGTAGTTTAACAGATTGGTAGCCAATATGAAAAAACTGTTCATGTAATTTGAAGGTCAAAGATATAGTTTTCAAAATAAATATTACTCCATTCATTCTCAAGTACCGAAATCTGGTAATTATTTTTCGTCAAAATTGCAAATAAAATTCAACGAAAAACCCATTGAATTGTGGATATCTCAGTTTTCGTATTTGTAGAATCGAAAAATAGAAAACACGAGCCTATTTTATGTGTATTTTTCATCAATGGAACCTCTTTGGGCCGTAGGCGTAGACAAATTTGTACTTTTATAAAACTAGACGCTATTTATTCAGTTCAAGACAAGAAACATCAAGTCCGTGCAAAATTTAATGGGTAAAAAACTAAAATGGGTAAAAAATGACCCGAGGACCGTAGGAAGGTTAAATATATGGTTCCTTTCAAAGACGTGCCAGACGATAACATCGATCATCACTGTTCCGGATGGTCCATCTCTATTCAGTTCGGTTATTGCTCTTCTCCCGAATGCTCTTATCTGTTTGGTTTTTCCCAAGGGAATTCTCATGATCAGACGACAAAAATTCAAAGGTCAAACTTTTTCCAGATTACGACATAAACATACACAACCGCTCCTTATCTGCTTACGTACGTGATTTAATTACTCTCCCAATGCTAGAAGACATCTCCATCTCTTTCCTTGAAATGTGCCACAACTGCCCCGCCTAATCTACACTCGTCCCCCTCCTAGTTATAATTATACATGCACACATAATATAAAAAAAAATAACTTCATTCAGGTTTTTTTTGTTGTTCAATCCCCACCTCACCATCGCAAGAACTACACAATTCGAAGCCTAGGCCGCAGCCTGACATTCACATCGTTGTCAGTCTTAATCGAGAAACGAAAAGCAGCGGTTCCAGCTGCACTTACCGTGTGGAGAGTTTACAAAAATAAAAAATAAAGCAAAAGTGCTCCTCTTACAGTGACGCTTTCTTACTTGTTATTTACTTCAGTTGGGCACCTTTAATCGATTGTCATAACTGCCTGTACCGCAAGAAAAGCAACAACAACAAAAAAAAGTGACTACTGCTGCTACACAACCACACACAGAAGTCAAGAAAACTAGTTTTGAAAGTGCAAAAATAAAAAACATAAGAAAAAGGAAAACATATTCAAAAGAAAAGTAAAAGTTTAACCATTCATTGTGAACGCCAATTTGACAGTCGACAAGGAAAAAGTTATTATTTTTCTTTTCTGTTTACATTTTCACTAACGGTTCGCGTACAAAAGCCTTTCAACCTCCTGACTAACTACAAAAGTAGGGATTAAAGTCCAAAAAGGTAAGTGAAAATTATTCTGCAACAGGTTTTTGTTTGCAAAGAAACACATCAAGTGGAATTGTTTTTCTGTTTCTGAAACTGATTTTGTACAATGCAAAGTTAGGTGTGCACACAGCTTCACACACGCCAACGAATTCAATTTTGGTGCGCAGCACCGTGTTATATCAGTGGGAGCTTCTTATCGAGGCTTGTCTTGATCTTGCCAAACATAAGTCTGTTTAGCTCTACCCAGAGCAGGCAACCAGTTGAGTAATGCTTTAACCTTTGTGGAAATCAATGTGGGAGCTTGGTGTGTCATTAATGCACGAGCTGGCATTAAAGGCAATTACGTATGTTTGTTCGCTGTTTAGTTCCATCAGAGCTGATTAGCAGCTAATACGTTTGAACAAAAAACAAATAACCTTCAAATGGCGAAATTGCTAGAGATGGTTTTTCGGGCTTTCTTTAAGTTGTAGGTCAATTTGAGGTAGGTCTGCTTAGATGTATTTAAGAAATTTGTATTCATGAGTTTGTGGTTATGACAGTACCTAGCGATCGATAAAAAATATTCATGAAGGACTAAGTGAGTTGCAAAAAAGGACACACATATTTCTCACGTATACCTACAGCTGTTAAAAATAATCGCCAGAGACAATAAATTTAAATGGGTCTTAAAAACTATTTCGCCTTCAAAAAAGTTTGAGTTTGATCATCATTTTCTAGCACACATCCTTATGAGCGGCTTTTTATGAACTCTGACAATCTTGGCATTTTTATTGTGACTTGTTGACTTGGCAAACCTCTTTAACTTTAAAACTTTTGTCGAGCAAGGATATTTCAGCGCCATTGATCTTCTTAGATAAAGTGTTCTTGTTTTTCCTTTGACCGTACATAGATGAAGGGTTGTTGCTGTTACATCGGTTTTTCATCCGAACTGCAAGTGAAGTCAACTTTGTCAATTTTATCGTGATTATACCATGAATTTGAAAGATAGTCTCCATCCTTGACATAATAGACGCTCCTTCTTCCTTGTAATAGGATAGGATTCATATGAAATCGGTTTTATATCACATGACACAATGCAAATCTTTTTCTTGGAGGAAAAGTTCTTAAGGATAATCTGGGTTGAATTATCAACCGCTGACCGGTCCTTTAATTTCTTGTTTAAAGGCCAATAAGTGGGAAATGCGTATTAATGAGAAACAAATATTCACATATATTTGTGTCTTCCTGATCCTTGCGCCATCTGAAGCCGAAGGCTTCTCCCTATTAAGGAGTAGCTGAATTAATTATGAGCACAATTTTGTATCCAACAGTGATATCATAATTTTAATCTGTTATTAAATCCCTCGATTAGTTAATTTTTGTCCTAAATAGCCGACGAGCATATTAACATTCACCTACCGGGCGTACTACCGGACATACCACCATGAAGACAAGACGTTCATATCTCTCGCTATGGTAGTAACATCATTTGTTGACATCCATCCCTATAAGCGGTTTGTTAAGGACACTAAAATAATCTTGGTATTTTTACTACGACTTGCCATATTTTAACCTTAACTCGTATTGTTTCCTAAATAGTTCCTGTTTAGAGACAATATCAATGCCTTGTAATGGCCTTGTGGCCAACTCAATGGAGGATAGTAACCTCAAGCTTGAGTTTAGACAGCCAAGTGAAAAAGAAGAGCAAGTACAGTTTAAAGCTTGCCGAATCTGCCTCTAGGTTAGACAAATTCCATTAAATTCGTTCACTCATTCTCGAGCTTGCGGTATCTAAACATGCATGTGTAAACATTTTTTGTAGTTACTGCAGGATTCCTAGCAGAATTCTGGCCTGACATCCCTTGTTGGTTTCTTGTTGGTTGTTGGTCATTTTGTTAAGGAAGAATACTTTGTCAGTTTCAATTTTTTGGAAGGCTAGATCGAGGAAACACGAGAATAACATAATAAGAAGTTAATACAATTTTGTATTACAGTTCAAATACAAATGTATCAAAACTTATAAAGTTTTAAAAAAGTTATCAAAGTGGTATAACTCAAGTGTATTTTAAATTAACTTAAGGCTCTTAATGCTCTGGGGTTATTCACTAATTTATAATTTATGTAGGGGTTGAAACCAAATTTCGTCTTTCAATAACGATTAAAAATGTGTTTATTGTGTTAAGATAAAGAAAACTCGAACATTCTTGAATTCAAGTAAAAATGAAGAGAAGTAAGTTATGTATTTCAAAAGAAAACGATATGATTCCAAAAAGTGTCTGAAGTCAGTAGCAATCTGATGACATGAACTGATCACTCGAACTGCTGTGCATTTTTTGAGGGTGATTCTACATCCTACATTTATTATATTTTTAATTACAGTGGACTCTTGCTAAGTCGAATTGTCAAGGGATATCATTATCTGTTCGAGTTAGACAGAGTTTGACTTAGAGAGAGGCTTTTGTATGGACAATTGAGGGAAATGTTTATAAAATATGGTGAAAAAGTTCGAGTTCGAATCAGTTTCGACTTAGGGAGAGTTCGACTAGGAGAGACTCCACTGTACATTTAAATTAGACATCAAATCAATCACTCTGTGAGCAGTCAAAAAAAAAAAAACAAATTAAGTGCACCAAAATGGCACCAGTTTAAAAGTAGTCTATTCTTATGTAAAGTAATTGCAATAAAATAAAAGAATGCATCGAAGGTTGTAATTTAAATTACTCAACAATAAGAGTTTATTTCAAATAAGTGAATGCCATTTATATTACAGTACTACCTCGCTAATTCGAACACATGGTAATTCGAACGCTACACTAATTCGAACACCCATTTTTCGTACATATTACACGTATATTGTAATTCGAACTCTTGCAACAAATGTGTGCTCTGTAATTCGATTACAATTTTACCATTTAAAAGTATTTTAGTAGTATTTTCTTAGAAATATTAGGTAAAACATGTTTAGGATGAAGTCGTGTCGATTTCATGAGCTCAGTGGGTTATGAGTTTTATCAAACAACTTTAAAGTTAATTTTTCTTGCCAAACAGATTTTATTTCTTGATTTGTTTTCTCATTTCGATAAATAAATTCGTTGTACTACTAAAAACTGCTTTTTCATCCGAAATATTGACTTCGAAAAAAGTATCCATAAATTCGTAAATCTAGTGCAGTAGTACTGTATTTACATTTTTTATAATTTTCAATAACTCGTCATTAACTTTCAAAAAGTCGCTCGTCGGAAGACAAGACGAAAATCGGATGTCTCTTATAAATGACAACCTTCTTCTCTGCTAGAGCTGATTTGACACTACTTGTTTGTTTTGGGGTTAGCTCGGCTTGGTAATTGATCATAAATAGACTCACACCGAAGCAATGTTTAGAAATTGTTCAAATTTATTTTGAAAAACATGCTTCAATTTAAGAAACTTAAACTTAAGCGCTTTATGCGTCAGTCGGTGGAATCATTGGTGCATAAGTCGTCAAAAATGTTGATGGTCTAAACGATACAGTGAGCGGTACAAAGACATAATTATTAAATTTTTGGTGCAACACTTGCACTTGGAGGTCAAAATTCGACGTGTTATTACTCCACACCGAGACATGTTCGAAATCATATTCAAACACTATGACCACAAAAGGTCCGCACACAATCTATCAAATTGTAAATAGAGACGGACAAAATTTGATAATCAATGTACATTAAATATATGGATCCGTACAATTCTACACAATCCCAATGTAAATGCCGTTCGCTATTATTTTTTCTGATTTGCTTATTTACGGGAACAGTAATCAGTCACAAATCAGCATAGACTAACTAAAAGTCGAGTGATAAAAGTTGGGCTATTCGGACGCGATTACTGTCTCGATGACACAAATTGTTACGTCTATGGGCGATTTCTGTTGGAAATGCCTGTTCTAAATTTCACAATTGTAATCAATCACATGTGTTCATAGGTCCGGTTCTTTCTGTCGTGTTAGCTTTTCCATTGAACACAGTCGATGATTAAGCGATGAACTCCAATGACCCACGATGTGCTATTAATAATTTGATAACAGCTTTCTGGCTTGGAGAATTTAATGTTCTTTCCCGGCAAACTGTAAACAGATTCACGTAAGCAGACACGTAAACTACCGCCATCACCAAAAGGATCATAATCACTGAAATCACAATATCTGTGTAAAAAGTAACCGGAGGTTTTCCCATGTATATGTTGCATGGACTTATGTGATCAGTCGAAAATTGAAATTTAAATCACGTTTTATCGATTGCAAAAATGCAATGCATTCGACGCATGCAAAATAATCATTGCTGTCGTCTTTCTTACGCCATTTTACCACAGAAACAAAAGCACAACGAATCCCCCGTGTTTGAGTCACAATAACTGCCCTGCGACTCGCCAGCAAACAGATCCGATTGTGATTTGCTGAAACATCGTGATTACGTGCAAAACCCTGCCACCCAAAATAGGCCAGAAACAAAGTATTTCTTCTCTCTCTCGCCTCGTAATCATCACGACTTCTGTGCAAGTGACCCTGTCGGTGACTTTTTTGACTCGTCAGAACGCGATAAGGAAGGACCGTGGCTACTTGGGGTTTTCTATTTTCGTTTATTATTATTTACGATTGATAACAAATAAATATTCAAGCCACACATCTACAGATTCATAACTAAATCTGAACACTCAAGAATAGTGTAAATGTCGAATAATTAAGTTCTGAGAGTATCTTCTTCAGGAAACCTCGGTTAAAGCGGAAGAGGAAGTTTTGAATGACTTTTAGATGGAAGCGCAAACACGTAGTTAGGGGTAGTTAATCATTAATTGCGTTATTAATATCATTCAGATGAACAGTCGAGCTTAAAAGGTTTGAAGCAAATAATCAAATACAAACACGTTCGTTAAAATTGCCCTGATGGGGACATAAAAGCTTCGAATGGATTGTTTAACTTCGCCTCTATGTCTAGAAAGGAGGCAACGAATGTGTGTGATCATAGAGGAAACCCAAAAACAATGAGTCAACAAGAAAGACTTTGTCTGTTCCTCCTACACGTCTCACTGAAATTTGGATAAAGGAACACGTCTACTGGTGGGATTTTTTGCTAATTTATTCAAGTTGAAGGTTGTGCTGTGGAATATTTGCGTTCGCATCGCGGAGTTCTAAGAAGACGATTGACTTCTGACATTTGATACCCAACTGCAGAGTGAGTCAAAGAAGAACTACAAAAGTTAAACATGTACAGTAATCCCCGTTTAGTTGCGTTTGCTAAAATTCATGTTTTTAGACGCATTTAAGAACCCCACTTAATTGCTTTGCAGACGCAATAAAGGAAACCACGCTTTTTTACATGTAAAACGCAATAAAGCCGATTTTAAAAATCAAAAAACTGTTTTGCTTTCTCCAAAACCATGCTTGACCAAACTATAGCTCCAGACAACCTTATTTGGATAAACTAAACTGTAATAGCTCCGTCCACTTGCGGAAAAGCTCTACTCCCGAATCGTTCGCTTGTTAGATTACAAGTCTTCGACTTTTTAAGAATGATATTGATTCTGTATAATCCGATTCAGCGTCGACGTGCAGCATTCATATTTGGCACACAATCCACTTTTGTTGTTTTCCGTAGCTTCAGCAACCTTTGCTTTAAATAAACTGATGTTTTTTTGTTTGTTCATGGTTGCCTGTAGAATATCGAAATGGACATCACGAAATGGATTCAAGCATATTTCTCTAATAAATCTAATAAATGCAATGTATGACATATGTACATTCCTCATTATTCATCCAAACATATTATTATTCAGGTCAATCCGCAACAATCGGCAAACTTTTTGATTCAAGTTTGAGAATTGACTTAGCAACTCTTCTGGATTTTTTTAAGCCCATGTCAAGCACATGTCAATTTGACAATTTTCAACTCTGCTTGATTTTATTTAAGCTGAAAACACAAATATTTATTTTTTATTGGGTGTGTTCAATTACCCAGAACATTTTGTATGTAGTTTTATGAAAAACTCAACCTTATTCAATGCAATTAACCGGGTAGCGCAGTTAAGAGGGTACGCATTTAAACGGGAAAAGTTATGTACATTTCTTATGGAATTTTTTATTTGCTTAGTTTTTCGGTTAGTTAAACGGGGAACGCAAATAAGCGAACGCCAATTATCCGGGGATTACTGTATAACTCTTTTAGATTTCATTCGTTTTAGTTTAAGCATTTTATGGACATTTTTACACGTTTTGTATGAAAAATGATATGAGACAAGTGTTCACCATCTTCCTGGATACAGACATTGAATCTTTTCAGCGCGTTTCCAATTAACTCACGTAATGTTTCTTATTACAGACTCTGTATAATAGTCTCCGGTTCATTAACATACACTTTTCTGTTTAATATCCACATAAAAAAGTGGCGCGCAGTTAAATCTGGTGAACGAAGTGGCCAATGGAACAATTTAACACATCAGGCCGATAGTTTGCTCACCAGTGTGCGAAATCCCACCACAAGTAAGGATTCTGCTCTGCCAGTGACCATGTCATTAATCATTGTTATGTAAGAACCACCGGAAATCATTTCTAGAGTTTCATCCTCATGTCGGAAAAATAAATATTGGTTTCCAAAATGTGGTAGATGCTGAAGAAAATTCTCGTTTTTCTCATTTACCTACTCAATTTCTAAGTAAGGAATTAAGGAGCTATTTCATTTATGAAAGCGTTATGCCTGAAACACAATAGTGCGTTCCGCCAGTCGACTTGATGTTACGGAGAGAGTGCGATGATGCGCTGCGTTTAAATGATTACTCAGTTTAACAGCTGTTCTCTCTCTCATCAACGAGATGAAAAATATTGCCGCCTTTCTGTATACACTCATTTGAAATGACTTTTATCGTTAAATTATTTTTAATCAGCTGTTTTCATTTCTCAAATTACAGTTGACACAAAATACTCTCAATTTGGAAGAAAACTCTCAATTTGGGAGAAAATCTCTCTCACAGCGCACCTCTCTGTCAAAAAATATCCAACATGTTGAATAACAACATGCGGTGGACTTACGTTTCATGTTTTATTACGATCCTCTCATCTCTCTCATTTTTTACTAACGCAGGTCGACGCTGGATTTTGTGCATGGCCATTGAATTATGTTCGTCGAAAGCCAACGCCAGCGAAAACGTACTATTGTGTTTCAGGCATTAACGTTTCCCATGTGTCGACATTTTTGAAATACACTAGTTACTAGGTTTTTTTCTTCATGGTTTGCGCCAATGGATGTGGAATCTTCTTCAAGATGCTGGTAACCCGTGCTACCAGCATGAACGATTCACGGGATATTATTCTCCTTTTTTCCTCTACCACTCTCCCCACGGGGCTGCCGTTGGGTATTACTTCGCGGGGCTGATTAGCATATCACGCTATGTGAACTATATTTGCCAATTCGGCTTATCTTTCGAGCCTTCTTAGTTCGATCTTCACGCTCGTTATACAGGAGCAGGTCACCAGCCATTTGGCAGCTGACTCCGTTAACAAGGAGCTCGCTACGGCAAGGCGTCTGAAATGGAATATTCCGTGCTCTGCGTCTTCATCTTCGCCCGTGCATTCTGGACAGATGGGTGAGCTGTCATGACCGTATCTGTGGAGGTATTTCCGGTAACCTCCATGGCCCGACAAGAACTGCTTGAGGTGGTAGTTGCAGTTCGCGTGAGCTCTGTCCAGACTTCTATTGTGGGTATTAATTTATGGGTACATCTGACTTTGTCAGATGGTGTACCATTTGGCTTGCCACATTGTCATTGATGTTGCCCTTTCTTCGTTCTTCAGACATCTTGCGCTAGTCTCCGCGTGATTTGCATTTCTCCGTAGGTAGATCCTTTGCATTTCGGTGGCGAGAATGTCGATCGGAACCATACCCGTAATGACGCAGGCTGCTTCGTACGAAATTGTTCGGAAACCGCTGATTGCTCTTATCGCCCCGAGCCTGTATGTTACCGAAAGTTTCCTTGCTGCCTCCGTGGTCACTGGGGCCCCCGCCCATACTGGTGCAGCGTAAAGAAGGATTGAGGTTACCACTGTGGAAAGCAGGATCCTTCTCGCATATCCAGGTCGTCCAATGTTGGGCAGCATTCCGGAGAGCGCTGAATGCATCATTGCTGCTTTTTCGACGAGAGTTTTAAAGTTCACTAGTTACTAGGTAAAACACTTTTTTGTGATTTGTTGCACATATTTTCGTTTGAAATTGTCTTTTGTGAAGGGATTCAGAAACACCAAAAATTTCGCTAAATAGTGGTAGATCTAAATGTGGCAAACTCCCAAGACTGGATATCAGGCTTGTGCTTTTTAGATTAGTCCTGGAACGACTGCATGTCGCAGTTGGTAAAGTGGGTGCTCTGGTTAGCGGAGTCCCCAGTTCGAGTCCCAAGGAAAGCAAAGTTTAAACGCTTTCAAATTACTAACACAGGAGTAGTAGATCAGTGGTAGTAATCTGACTACTGGTATCACAAAAGACCAATATGGTCTAAGTGTGCTGGTGAATGCACTAGCAGCCCCCCTACCTAACCTGGATTAGCTCATAGAGCGCTCAGTTTAGTTCATATCCGTTTGTTGAACTAGTTCGTTCTTCTAGTTCATGTAGTTAAATTTTGATGAAACTTTCCCCATTTGTTCTTGCCTTCAACGAATGTGTATGCATTCGGAAGGATGAGTTCAAAGAAGGTTAATTCGAAGTTGAAGTTGAAGAGTCAATCTGCGAATACCCCGGGAATCGAGTGTCAATAGGGAGACGCAATGTCTCGCTCGTCTCGCTCGATAACTACATATGAATTATTGCAATCTTTGTCTGAAGCCTAGAACCGTGTTCAGCTGGAAGTTTCGGAAGCTTTCGTGATCTCGCCGCAAGATCGTGACTCCTAGACAATAATCCATTTTCATCATAAGAATGTTAATGACATCTTTAGCGACTCTGTTACGTCTTCAGCATTGTCATTCCACAATTCCTGACGAATTTGAGAGGAATGTTGAAACTAGACACGACGCATGAGTCTCCGCATACAAAGTGTTGAAATCTTATTTTCGTTTGATATTCCAGCGAAAAATAGTCGCAGACGCATTCGCATACGCTTTGAATGCATTACGCCTTACGAGTGGCTTCGTCATAGCTTTGCACAAGTGTATGTGTGTGCGTCTGTTTTGCCGAATCCCCAAGAGGTGTTAGCCACACGAAGTGGTCATAAAACATTCAAGTCTTGTTCCGTAGAATTTCTTCTAGTGACCTTCAAACATGCTGTGCGTCTTGTCTCGTCTCGTCTTTTCTGTATACAAGATTTAAATATTTATAAGCGTACCGACAACTTTGTCAATAACCTAGCTGCACATAGTTCACATATATATAAATATGACGTATGCAGGGGAATGTAGGTGGGAGAACTGGTTTTCTGTTGTTCAAGCCATTTGTGATGTATTTCAATTAGATTCTTATCTGAATTCAGTCTAACCGGTACGTACGAATTCTCGTTTGTAATGAATGGAGGGAAATCAGTATCACACCATCGCGCCGTTTCGGAGGTGCGATCATCGCTAGTTTACGTCAGTACGAATGTATGAATGCTTGCCAGCTTGAAGCAGTTCGTCTAGCCTGTCTAATAGACCATGTGTGACTTAATGTGATTTAAATTCAATTTGCATATGCGTACGAACGCGGTTGTCGGGGCCCCTTGGCTTGGAAAACCCCACCGGCTATTGTGTATTGAACAAAAATGAGTAATAATTTGTTTTTTTTTCTGTCTCAGCTCATCGTCAATTTACAGGGGCCTCAACAAATGATATAATGATGGAGTTTATTTCGAAATCGATTTAATTCATGCAACTTTGAACTCAACCTTTGTGCTTGTGCAAATAGTAATTCCGTGCCCTTCGTGCTGAGTGAAGAAATCCACTTTTTAGTATTCACTGGATATAATGCACTTGCACAATTGCATCGCAATTTTTATGACAATTTTGTATATGCCGGCCATGGGACTCGAAATGCATTAAAATAAATCGAGATTAGTTTGAGGTTATGTTTATTATTTCACGTACTGTTGTTTATTCACCTCCACCATGGATGTGGTCAAAGTCATAAGCGCAAAACACTCATGAAGTGATAAATTTCCGAGTGATCGTCTGGAAATGAACACACCTGGGGTTTTTTGCCGAAACGCACACGTTTTCTGCTGACCTTGCAGGACGTACACGTGCGGGAGTTTCCACATCGTTAACTTGGTTGACAAGTTCAGATTTATTGACATAAAACAAATTGTAAGCACCTGATGATGACGAATAGCCTTTAGAAAATGTTTCGGGGTATTTTGCCTGACTTTTTTTAGTAAATGTCTACTATTTGGAGAGTCTGATTTAAGGACTATTTTATAAACTCCTAATTGTTACTCATGTGAAATCGTCACACGTGTAGAATTATTGACAGGTCGACAATTGTGTGAAATTCAAAATGACACTTCTCGTTAGACGAACAATCAGCAACCAAATCAAATCACTCATCATCATATTCGTCTTCAGAACCGCATCATCCATTAAAGAGGTAGCGGGTCGAAACAACACGAAAAAACTACAAGCTCATAGACTCTTACTTAACAGGAGTTATACCACGTTTCCGCCGAAAGAAGTCGTGAGGTTTCATCAATTTTCTCGGCACCTGCCAGATTTCCCCATACATTTTCAGGGTCTGCAAACCTCACGGTTTCTGATAAAACTCGTTGCAGCCCCCTTGAATTCACCCGTCCAGAAGAGGTTGTCAAACCGAACAAGCCTACAGAGTGAACTTCAGTTTATTTTCGTGATCATTTTCTCATTCTATCTCTTTCTATTTGGTGGCGTTCTTACTCTACTAATTCATGTCAACAGACAGCTGTTTCAAACTGAGAGTGAGTGACATTTGTTTTGGTGGGCCACTTCAGCCTTGGTGGGAACGGCCTATTGATGCCTCAGTAAATGTTCATTCGAACCTCGTTGTTTCGGTTCGGTGGAAACGTGGTATTCTGCCGAAGCGGAGGCAAGATTTTGGACTTGTTCGAACCACCTCGTCCTGGGTATGTTAAGCGGGAACCTACCCGATGGGGACAGTCAAATAAGTTCTTATACGTATGCAAGGCTTAGTGTATGTATGTATAAAAATAATAATTATGACTTCAGTCATTACAGTGAATCAAATTATCATCAATTAGTAAGATACCATGCCATGACGAGGCTCAGTTACATAACTTGTATTAATTGCTTCGAAGGAGTATATCACTCATTGTGCTCTTCTCTCGTGTTTTTATTTTCTAACCTTTTAGTTCATAATGAGTATAGTTTCAAGAGGGGTCAAATCTTCAACCTTTCTCACCCTCTCCGATTTCAAGTCTGATATTTTAAAGTACCGGACGCTTGATCAGAGAACTCGGAACGAAAATATTTAGAAGTGTCAAATTTTTAGAGTTATAAAGCTTCGTATACCAAAACTGCGAATTTAACTATCAAAAAAATCGCAAGAAAAGTAAAAGAAAACGATCGTAAGTTCGCATCATAAATCAGTCATCCTCTTGGCGAATTATCAAACTGCTAACGCAATACACAAAGATTCAGAAGTCATCCACAAATTCACGACTAAAATTATTCGCAAATATATATATACGTGAATAGATCAAATTCCATGTGAATGAAGTGTCAGAGTTTGCGAAGTTAGAAGTTCGCAGTGTGACCATTTTAACAGCACTTAAGGCTAATGACACACGATCGTCCAAATTGGAACGCGGAAGAGAACATTGGTGTGTCATCAGACTTAGTCATCTTGTCATCGATGCTTGACAATCATAATAACTGGTAGTGACTGTTTTTTCCCTACCAAACTATATGCGGAGTTTGGCATTGACAGTGGCTTATGGGAAGTATTATTTATGTAACTCTGCTGTGACAATTTCTTAGGAATATCTGTACAATATACGTCTATAAAGTGTCATTCATAAGTATGAGCAGCGAAATGCGAACTCGGACTTTAAGAAACAACCAATTTCCACTACATATAAACAAAAAGATGCGGATTAACTATCCTTCTCCACCAATCAATCATTCTATTTGCGAGCGTCAAGCTAAGTTCGCAATACCCCAAGAGGCAAACGCGGTCCACAAATTCTCGACCAAATAATTCCCGATCCAGTGTCCCATTGATCACTGCGAATGGGAAAACTTAATATAAATCAGAAATGAAATATTGCAGAGATGGCCGACTGCACAGCTGACTGCCACCTAGTCCATCGACCAATTTGAGTGCCTTTTTGACAGATATTCATGGAATTTTGACAGTTATTCACGAAATAACGTTAATGCCGTTAACAGTTCTAGAAAATATTGTAGTTCCATCCACAAGTGATAAAACAAGTGCAAGCAGAACACAATGGTAACTGTAGGATCTAAGGTCAAGTGCAACTCGGACTGTCAGGTCACCCTTAATATTATATTATCATTAATTGACGTATTTGAAAACTTACAGCGTTTTGTAGGCTGGTAGAAGTCTACCCAGCTGAATCCAGAAATCGACTGCAATGCGATTGATTCTCGGGGTCACAATTCGACTTGCGAAGACTTTTTGCAGAATGTTGAGGATATTTTCGACAGTGACCGCATATTGCCTTGTTTAAAGTTAGCATTGCATTACATCGAGAGAATATAATAAAATGCCGTCAAATATGTTAAGAGCCCTGAGAAGTACGATTTAGATATTTATGACTGATTTCCAGTTGAAATCGGTAACATGGACAAATTGTCTTCTTCCGTCGAGGGTCCTTTTTTGAAAAGATGGACGATTTGTTACTGTAAACGAACATGATCTAATGAATTTGTATAAAGCAGGAAATGTGCTCCTTGATGTACACTTAACCGAAGAGCGTAATCTTCTCTTCATTAAAACTAGACTGTCAAGATTTCCATTTGAATTAGCCTTGTTCAACAAACTAACAACTTTGTTCGTTCCAAATTCCAAAATGAAGTTATGTAAAATTCTAATTTATTATTCATGCATACAAACTTCTAATGGAAGCTGTAGTGTGTGTGTGTTGAATACGCACATCCAACAGAGTAATACATACACTCGTATGCATAATCAAATGTGTGCAGATTAAAACATTTGATAACTACGCCTGTCCGGTGAATGAATAGTGCACACAAGTCTAAATCAGAATTGTGTATTTTTTTGTTTTTGTTGAACTTGACAATGACCTACATCAATCAAAACTCTATTAATGCATGCGCTCGTTTTTATTTTGTTGAATTAAATGCTGTAAGGTTTTCTCCTTTTATCGTGAAACAATTTATGTGCAGTCAATTATGTAAAAGGTCTTTAACTTAACAGAATCAGCGAAGCGGTTAAAGTTTAGATGAAGGTAGATCAAAGGTAGCGTCCAACAAATATTTAAGAATTTAGCAAATGTTTTGCATGTGCATTGGACGCACCCAAGTGCATTTTACAATTTGAAATTACAACTAGGCTT
Organism: Eristalis intricaria; assembly: GCA_964034865.1. Taxonomy (NCBI): domain Eukaryota; kingdom Metazoa; phylum Arthropoda; class Insecta; order Diptera; family Syrphidae; genus Eristalis; species Eristalis intricaria. Next base: position 31,648,839 of record OZ035873.1, read on the forward strand.
AAAACTAAGGGCTATTGTGTTGTTCAACAATAGTATCCCAACTGATGACATTGTTTAAGTTAACAATTGTAATAACAGTATCGGTTTGATGATTATTTTTTATATCATTAAGCTATCAGTGTGTCGCCGTGGCATAGTGGGTTAGTGCGTCGACTCCTACGCAGAGGGTGCCAGGTTCGATACCCGAATTGACCACCTTTCGTACTTCACGGCTCCACCTCTTTCGAGTCACTGACAATGCTCAAAGAGTATTTCCTGTCTAGAAAAAGCTTCTCAAACTTGGCCGTCCGGAGTCGGCATCAAACTGTAGGTCCCTTCCACTCGTGAAAGAACAATAGCACGCAGAACACGAGTGGTTGCTGAGAAGCTAGGCTTAGGTCCGCCTCGGACTGCAGCGCCACCCATATTATTATTATTAAGCTACCAGTGCTTAAATCGAATTTTTCAAATCCGTGTATTCATGTTGGCCCTATTGGGATGGCGTGATGATGTGGTAGCCAATTTAGCCACAATCATGACTGCTTTCGCTGCTCTGGTAGAAGCTATATGGCTCGTTGTTAGATGTCGTTCAGAAACTCTGCTTGCTTAGCAAATTTAGTGCACTGTCCGGGGATTGTGCTTCTCAGGCTCGTGATTTCCTTGTTAGGATGGTCATTCATCAAAGTTGCTTCTGAAGAGTGCCCCCACTGTACTTTTGCAAGGGGATGATGCGAGCTTCGTCGAAAAGCTTCTTGTTCTTATGATGCTTTCGACGATCACTGTCGAATGTTAGACACATTCGCAGTGTCTTCCTTTCGAAAATTGCGAGCTCCTCCATGGTGGTCTTAGAAGCGGTATGCATTAATGGGAAAGCCGTACGTAAAGATACCGTATCGACCGTATAAGCTCCTTGTAGAGCAAAAGCTTTGTCTTCTGGCTTATTCCATTTTGTTTACACATTAAAGGACTGTTACAATTTATGGCGAGTTTTGACCATTCTATCTGTAATCATGGAATGGGACAAGTTACGCACGCGGTAAATTGTAAGAGGATAATCCTTTTTACTGTTGAGAAATTATTCAACATTGAAGAGTCGTTCAAGAACCAGAATGATAGGCTCAGTCATTACGACATGCGTCTGAACTCATTCCAAGAGTTCAATATGGACACCACCCAAGAAGTTCACCAAGCTCACTTTCTGCGATAAAGGTGTTAAGACCTCAGCCGAATTTTGCCAAACGGATGGCTTAAAATACGTTGTCCAACCTCTTAAAACAATCCGAAAAAACCGTTCAACAAGAAATACTTTCCAAAAAGATCCGCTCCCGCTCACAACACGCTCTCCCAAAATTGAATGGAGACACAAAAATCCATGCCTATATATATATATATCTTGCCCACAAAAAAATCGGGTTGCTGTTCAGATTGTTGATCCAGTGGAGTAAGTGAAAGGCGACATAAACATGGCTAAGAAATAAATGTTCGAATCTTCATTTTTATAGTTGGAAGTCCAAGCCTTAAACCTCAAATTGGTTCCGTGGGAACCTCAAATTGGGTCCAAGACAATGACTTGTGGTAGGCTAAGCGACCATAATTTTGAATCTTTGAAGCGCTTATCCTAGCAGTGGTTAATTATCGTACGTGTTGCGAACTGCACGGCGTCGCCGTTGCTGGATTGCAGATTAAAGACAAATATATATTTTTTTGTTCAATTTGTACCCATTGAGTGAACTAAACAAATTAACATTTAATTTAAAGAACTAAAATCAATAGGTATGAACTGTCTACCAAAACTTTTCCTAGTTCTTGATAAATATGTTATATTTATCATTTCTTTATATTATTAACTTAATATATTTAATTAAGAGACATTTCCATTCAAATTACACTCGGATGTGTACTCACTCTCCACCCTATTCACGATATCGACGGTATAACGTCAAAATGCGTACACTTTTGAATAATATAGCAAAATTATTCACCATTCACTTCTGCCTGCACTATACAACAAGCTAGCTTTTGTGAAAAGTCATGCATACGTAGGAAGTCGTTGGGAAATTATTTCGTTATGGTTCGGTAATTCCTAGTCTGTTTATTTTTTGCTTGTTTGATAAGAGCGCAGACTTAAGTTCATATATGAACTCAAATCTCATTTCATTTACATATCAATGATGATTAAAGCATTCGAATAAATGAGAATATTTCGTCGTTAGTTGTTTACGCTGCTGCGTGTCTGTACAAAGAGAATTACGATGTTATTCACCAATTTATCAACGATACTGGATTCTGTTTAATTTGACAATAACAAGAAACAGGACATACTTCAGTAGAATGTGACACTGAATTATTTGATGTGATGGAGACGAGTTGCCGACAATCAACTGATATGAGCAATCTGCTCTTGATTCTTCGGCACATGTTCTTATTTATTATTTCCATTAATTCTTGGGAAGTTTTACTGGTTACCAGTGATGTGTGATTTGCTGTAAAAAACAGTTTCTCACATTTTATGCGTAAAAATCTATAAATAATGGTAAATAACGTGAACAAATTGTAAAAAAAAAACTTTAAGAAACGTAAAAACAGTAAAATATGTATTCATTTTGACGGATTCTTATTTGAAGAAACGTTTTCTTTAGTGAGCATTAGGCTTTTTTTCATAACTTGTCATCGGAACAAGATCACTCTCTGATGCCGCGACCGCACCATATTTCGAAAATTGTAATTTTATGTTGGTTCAGTCTGACAAAAAATACATGTATGGCATTTTGTTATGTTTGTAAGAGGACTTTGCAAAATACCGAAGAGTCCAACTGCATCTTTAGCAGAGACTGCTCCAAAAATAGACACTCCTACAAGATCATATGTAAATTAACTTATATTGTTGTATCCTTAAAACGTTTTTATTCTAGTTTCAATTTCAAACAAACGTAGTTTCAAATATAAAAACATATATATACCGGAAATGTATTAATTCATATGAGTATTCTCACACATGATTTGTTTCGATACACAAGCAAGTGCTTGATCACATTGTAACGGCGAGGCCCACATATCTCCCCCTAACTTATGGGACCTCAAAGGCTCTATATTTCTAATATTCGTGTACAAATTTGTCATGTTCACGTTTATAATTCACAATAATACAATTCTCAGTCGATTGAGTTACACAATAAAAAAAAAATAGATTTCAATCGATAGATTTGTCGACCATCGATTCAATCGAAAATCGACACAGTCTTGGCCTCGATTGTTTCATCATCATCAAAAATAATCCTTTTGCTTATGAACTCTTATTATTTATTCACTTCTTTGCATTTTTTTTTTACATTAGTGGTTGGTATGCAGTTTTTTACACTGAGTTTTTTAAATGTACAATACCCAATAAAAAAACTTTGACACAGCTCTGGTCACAACAAAGGCTACTTTTTGTTCTTGGTTCATGCTGTTTGACCATAATTCACAGAACAAATTCCACATATCATGCAGTTAGTTGAAGTTGAAGAACTTTTTTTTATGCATCGCCTAATATCCCTCCTCGTTGTGTGTAAATTGTTGTAAAAAAACCAGTATTTGCCTTCCGTTTTGCTGCAGCTATATATTCCATATTTTCAATAGAGTTCACGTATCGGTTGAAGAAATAAACCCGGGCAAAGCCAGGTAAAAAAGATCTAGTATAAGTAAGTCTATAAAAATACAAAGCACTGATCTACATACAGTATTCGCAATTGATGAAGGAGTTACAAATGCCATAAGATTACGTGTTTTGGCAATGTTTCAATCTAATTCAATCTTACTGGTGAGAGTATGTCAACTTTTGAGCCTAGTAGCTCCTCTTCCAAAATCCGTGCACGATCTGAATCATCAATGAGCTGTTGGCTTACTGGGGGAAAAAAAATACGACAAAATAGTCCGAATCTAGAGCACAGCATGTTGGAAAAATAAGGTCATTTACCTCAAATGTACTGTGAATACAATTTACTACAAGATTTCCTTTGTCAATCGCTGTTTGCATGGTACAGCTCTCTTGCAAAATTAGACTGGATCTGCATAAGACCTAATCATTCAATCTCTTGGCGCAAAAGGATGGAATGGACTTTCCCGAAATCCGACGACGAAATCACTTAAGTGTGTCACAAAATTCACGAACGTCATTGTCATTTTATTTCATTTACGTTGAGGTAGGTTCCACAATGACTTAATTCTACAGATGGGAATGAGGAACTGGAGGAACTGGAGGTAATTGAAGACCTATTAAGTTTCGGTACGGCAGAAATTGGTAAAACTTGTTGAGCTGAAAGCATGTTAAGTTGTGGCGTGTGCATTTTCGTTGTAAATTTTCATATGCAACGAATGTTAGAATAGCCGTTTTTTCTTCAAAAATCTATAAATAGTGAAGTAGGATTTTGCACGTAGAGCACATACATACAACAACCCACTGCCTATAATATCGGCAGTGAAAAGTTGCCGATAAAATTTCAACTTCGAGTTTTTGTTGATACATTTTGACATCAATTTTGAACAAATAAATTTCTTTTTCATATATTTTGACAGATAAAAATCAAAACCACTGCGCATAATTATGTTTTTCTGAATTTTACTTCATTTCACTACCGATAACGATGAAAAAACACGGCAAATGTGTTTGAAATTTCTTCATTACACGTATTTGTAATGAGTTTATATTTCAGAAAGTGAAGTGCTGAGGTGTAAAATTTGTCCCATAAGCATGACTTCCAGACGCCATTATTGGGAAGGTCTTGTAAGTGTTGTCACAAATGGGAATGAATGATTGCAAAGTTTAAATAGTTTGTTTCACTTACACATTTACAATATTGGATTGTCCTGCAAGCGTTCCATACATGACAACAGAACCAAAAATGTCTAAACTAAAAAACAATATGACAGTTGTAGTCAAGGAACATTGCACACTTTGATTCTTGCTTATACATTGTCTATTCAAAGGGACAAAGCATCTCTGAGTAGTTGAATGGTCATAGAGCTATCATTGCACATATTCCTATCCAAAAATGTGTTTGCAGACGAACTGCCTCTATTTGACAGCGTTTGGTGTCTTCGTTAGCACTGTCATGCAAATAAAGGGTTTTCCAATAGGAACATGACAACATAATTTGTGAACGCACTCTTTCACTAGTCATCAAACTGTCACTGTTAATTTATTCAGTTAACTCAACATTTTCATCATGGGAAAGTACACGAACGAGCAACGTTTGCAAATTAAACAAATTTTCTACCGAAATTCGGAATCGGTAACCGTAACTTTAAGACCGTTAACTCCAATTTTCGACGAAGCTAATTTTTGGTTCAATGGGTTCGATAAGCAAAATATGTGTTATTGGTCGGGTGAAAATCCACATGTGCTTCATGCCACATTCATCCACAAAAAATAACTGTTTAATGCGGTTTGCATGCCCGTGGCGTCATTGGGCCATATTTTTTCTTCGACGACAACGATCGTCACGTTACTGTGAACGGTCAGCGTTATCGCGCCATGATTACCAATTATTTTTGGTCCGAATTGGACTTGGACGACATGTGGTTTTAACAGGATGGTACCACAAGCCACACAGCACACGTTACAATCGATTTATTGAAGAGTAAGTATGGTGAGCGTGTTTTTTGAAGAAATGGGCCAGTCGATTGGCCGCCGCGTTTGTGCGATTTAACGCCGCTTGACTATTTTCTATGGGGCGACGTTAAGTCATTGGCCTATGCCAACAAGCCAACGACGTTGGAAGAACTCAGAGCCAACATTGAACGCGAAATAGAGGCCGTTTCGGCCAAAATGTCTGGCCGAGTTGTTGAAAATTGGGTCCAACGAATCAACCGCTGCAAACGTGCACGCGGTGGCCATTTTAACGAAGTCGAGTGCTTTGATTGTACTTCAAGCCGATAATAAAGGTTTTGAAATATCTCAAATGGCTGGCGTTTTATTTAAAACAAAAAAGTTTTCAAGTCCTAATTGGAAAACCCTTTGCAGCGAAAAGCGACACTCGTTTTAATAATTTTTGACTATTAGTCAACATGGCGCCGAAAATATCATTGTTGATGTTATTATAAAATAAATATTATTTCTCAACTCGTCTGCTTTCCTGCAGCTACTTTTTACCCACTTTTTACCTCGCAAAGATGCGTTCCCGCATTAGAGTAATTTTCAGCAGAATACATGTGTATTTGTTAATTTGGTGCGGTCGCGAGTAAGAAGTCACATACAATAATACGGTACGTTCTCGTATTCTCTCGTTCTCTTCTGATTCAAGAAACTCCTCGATTTTAGCAACTGTTTCATATGTATCATATGTAAGCGCAAACACAAAGTTCTAGGTATAGCTCTACTCACTCGTGCGATTTGACAGTTTTGAAACAATTGTTTCAAATTTATTACTCACTTTCAATTTTGGGCTTTTGATATGCCCGATAAGAACTTGTATTTCAGAATATTTGACTTGTCAAACGAACACATTCTATTTCGATTTTGAAAACTGAAGGTGCCGTGTTCTGGCGCAACATTCTCTTAAGTTCGAGAAAAGTCGTATCAACGTTTGTCAAAGACCGACCGTGTGAACATGCTGTTGCCATTTAGCCTTTATTCTAGTCGATGGCGAATTGTATAAAGCACAAACCAATGACGTTTATCAAGTAAGTAAGGCTGACAGTCAGCCTACGTTAGTCTGATTTGTATTTGATTTCATAACCACAAACACGGCTAGACTTCTAGTAAGCTGTCAAAAATTACTTAAAATTTCTGATGACGAGTCAAAAATTCCGTGAAAACTCAAAATCATCGGCTGTGAAATTCAATATGTATCACAGTACTAGAGACACAGTCACTTTCTGGTATTAAGAGTTCAACAATGGTTCGAGAACGATGATGAAGACTGAGGCAATCTCAAAAAAATATGTCACACTTAATTTGACAGGCTATTAGCTGTCTGTGTCTGGTTTCTTGAATCAAGATAACATTTAATTGCATTCTTCTTGAAACTGGAATAAACTCAAACAAGTGATACCAATAAATTTAAAATTGAGAACGGGACTCATGACTGATATGTCATTCGTGACATTTGCAAAAAAGTTAACAAATCTGCATACATACCACTACAATCAACAAGGCAAATTCTGCAGGAATTAAATGCAAAATTTTTCCTCTGGTTCTTGTATTCATTAAAAACCTGTACGACTGGATAGTTTGGATATTACCATTTTTATGTCAGCCACACTGTGTTTGTTCAGCGCTTAGAAGATTGACATTGGCCTTTTGATTTTAACGGAAAATAACGAAAGGGACATCCCCAGATGACGTTTTGGAAAACTCAAATATTTTTGACTATTCTAATAATAACAACACGGCGAAATTATAATAAAATAATGATAATTGATTAGGAGTGTGAGCGTGGAATGGAATGGTTTTTCGCTAAAGAACATGAAATTAACAATTTAAGCAAATTCATAAATTTCTTGGAATGGATGAATTGAAACTTTGTTGCCAAGCTGTTTTCTTATATCGAACATTATCGTAAGAAAGAAAGTGACGTTCTAAAAGTCCTTGCTGGTTCGATCGAAACAAATGATAATCTCATGCGGCATTTTCCGGTATTTGATAAACACAGCGGTGAAGCAATCGAGATTCACCAAATTTTGTTTAACTTGAAATGCAATATCATAGAAACTAACTGCTCCATGTTTATGCCGCAAGGCATATTTTATTTGTTAGTAGACGGCAGAAATAATTTCCTCAGTTCTTAGCCGTCAAATTACATTCACAGCTCACTTCTGGTCGTACTAGAACAAGACACTCAGAACAAATTTCTTTACGATAAAATTGCGGAATGGTTGCAAGACCTGTGATTGGGTGTGTTTCGGGAGTCTCTTCCTTTGAGTTCGAACATATTTACAATGAACTTTTATTCATACAATGAATGACCTTCAGCAGCAAAGCAATAAAACTGCGGAAAGACGGACCCTATGTTTTACAAAAGGATTGACATTTTCAAGGCGACGGAAAACTTTCAACCTATGTAACACTGCATTTTTTGACAGATGTTTTGTGATGCGCATAATTTGGGTTACACCACGCCTTGGGTCTACAAACAAGCTAATGACACAAAGTACTCAGCCAATATTGTCAGTGAATATTTGGTATACCATACTCCGGCACTTAACACTCCACCACAATCTCCAAACCTTAATCCCACTTAACATTTATGGAGAGTTTTTTTTTCCAAAAATATCAGGGGTCGAATCACCGCATCTGTCGAGAGTCGTGTATTTATGATTACAGGACACGTGAACGTAGTTTATTTATTTTAAGTATTTTTCTGGCGAATGCCTTAAACAGGAACAGCCCTTTATTGGATTTTAAGACATCAATCTAGTTAAATTTCCGGAATTTGAGGCATAAAGCAAAAACAAGTTGGTTGAAACTTTTGCCAAAACCGAATGATTTATTATTTTTTTTTATTAAAAATTCGATTCTGTGTCTATAAGAGCAACACAGTAAACTTGTTTGAAACGGAATGTTTTTAAAAACCGAATCGGATGGTGACTGGATTCTGTTGATTCTGGATCTCTGGATCCCTGTTGATTCTTTTCATAAAAATAAATTGTGTTGAATAATTTTCACGAATAACGAGTCCACAACTATCTGAATACAACATTTGAATCAAACCGAGTGCATTTTAATAATCGACAACCTAATTTCTTCAAAATAACGAACATACAGGGTGGCCCGATAACTATTAACGTCACCGGCACCACTATCGCAAAAGAAATTTACTGTAGTCCATTCTCGTAGACAGCTACTGTTAAAAATAATTTCGGATTCGTAGTTTTGTTTTAACCGCGTGTCGAAGCGGCCATGTCCGCGGGTTTTTTCTTCCTCCACGACAACGCACTGGCTCACACCTTCGTCGCCACGGCCAAATTGTCCGTTTTTTCGTAGGCTAAGTACTTTTCGGACCACCCTCGTACTTCCGTAGATTTCTTACTTTTCAGGCTGACGACCCACGCAGAGTCGGAGCCTCAGCAACAGCTGCTTTAAATTGATGACGGTTAGTAGACGAGCTTCGAATTTGTTGACTCACTTTATCCGTCGAAGGAGTTGTTAAAAAAAATCACCCAACAAGTAATTGAAAGTTATGCTGTTCGCCCCGCGACAAAAAAAAAAAACACAGTAGAGAGTTAGAGAGGTGAAACTCAAAAGCATCTTGTCAAGGTAAAAGCCAACCTCAATTTATCCAAGTACCCACCTACATATGTAGCACTCCTGGTTGTCACCGCACAGAAATGGTTATGCGCACATCTTCCATGTCACTGCACAGCACGGATTTCTCCAACTGCATTCGATTTGTTTCTTTTGAAATCACATACAGAGGTACACATGAGTGTACAACAAATTACATTTCATACAATGGAAAGCTGAAATTAGGATCGCTGAAGCCGAATGACTCATTGTTGCTGCTCACAAGACCGTTAAGTAAAAAGTTGATATCACCGTTGTTTCCAAACTTCATGCTACTCAAAGTCACTGGCATCTTTTCCCCCGTCTGACTCATTTGGAAAAGCCAAACCAGACCAACGATATAATCTGTAAATTTAAGTGCGTGTGCGTGCGCTCTCTGTGTGTTAGCCCGAATGAATGAATGAATGTGACGTTGACTCCAGGCGACTGTGAAGAAACGTTCACTTTCACTTTCATTGTTTGTTTGTTTTATTTTGTGTCTCTTGCTTTGTGCTACTTCATACCATGAGACATTTTCGATGGAATCATCGAGTATTCGAGTCAAGCTAAGATTTTTATGTAATCAAAGGTCTAATCGTGTGAATGTTGTTTTAAAGTACAGTGGAACGGAGCAGATTTTGAAGAATTTGTTGATGGTTATGTCTTTAATTTTCACCAATCACACGAGCCCTTTAATTTTGTATGAAAGTAATTAGGATAAAGTAAATTAGTTCTTTTTTCAAGTAAGTAAAATTCTGTTGGAACTCATCCTTTTGGTAAGTGATTATTTGAAGTGACTCGGTGGATAAAATGCTTTCAACCAAACGAAACTGTGTTTGTTAAAAGGCTCTGGCACGTAGAATACTGTACATGCGTCATCAATGCTTGGACAGATACATTAAATACATACGTTTTTAAGGGAGCTGAAACATAGGCCAACGCTGAGGCAGAAGCGACGGTGGAGGTATGCAATTGCTCAACTTTTAACGTCAAATTGTGACGTTTAAATAGAAAGCATAGAAGCTCTCTAATACTTACCGTTAAATGTAACAACTGTTCTCCCTTGCATCAGGTATCTCATCGTCAACGGATGCTTTGAAGTAAAGTATTATACTAACAAGGACGTTCCGAATGTGTTCACTTACGAACAACATCCACTTTAGACGTGGGTACTCGTTGAGGTCAAACTGAAAGCAAATGGAGAATATGATCTTTTTTAGTATCCGACCTTATGTCAGGGTACCGATGTAAAAAAGCGTGAAAGGAATTTCACATAATCCGTCCTGATTTTGTAAGCATAATCGCAATGAACTTCGAGACCCGACCTGTCTTTTTCGAGTGTTCTTTTAACAAACCATTTCTTGGAGTTATTTGGCCATGGACGATGCATTCGCCAAGACTTTAAAAATTCTATTACTTACTTCCTTCCTTATCAAGCCTATGCAATAGCTTCACTCATAGCTGGGAACGATACTTCTGGTGATCAAGACGAGAAATGTATGCTTTCGTGGATACTTGGTCTTAATAATTCTCTCTTAAAATCTATTTTAGTAGGAATGTGAGGAACCAGTATTTCTTATTTCAATAAAATTGCTTATATAAGTGGCATCAGACCTTAACCGCTGCTTCTTAACTTCCCAAAAGTCAAGGAATGTAGACTGATTTAGACCGACATCTTCCCCATACAAATTGATCATTAGTTTCCAAAATTTAGCAGCCTGCGAGCCTATTTTTGTGTGGGATGTAAACAAAGTGAATGCGCGGGCAGCCATAAAGTGAACGACATTTCGTTGAGATTTATATTTCCTATGAATTCGTAGGACTTGAGTCCTGAGGACTTGTGTAGTCAACGGTGATCGTTCACTTTGAGTTTCGATATAGTGGAAGTTAGTCAACGATGATCGTTCACTTTGAGTTTCAATATAGTGGAAGTTACTTTGTTATATGTTTTTTCATTTAGCTAATAGATATTCAGTAAATATGATTTCAAACACACATTGTCTTCCGATTTATCGAACTTGATAATTTTCCAATTGTCCTTAGGGACCTCAGGATTCCGCCTTCTTCAACAGCCTTGAAGAAATAGCGAACATAAATATAAATGACATCGTTGAATAGGTCAACAAAGTGTCGAGAAGAACCAATTAAGTGACAGCACAATGGACCTTGAGGGTCTAAGGAGTTTTTGTCAGTCACATCTACCTATCCACCTACACCTAGTTAGTGGTGTGTAAGCAACAGTTAAATAGTTTCCATTTCTGATAGTGTTAAATGTATTAGCATAGCATAGCAAATGTCGAATCTTTAAAACCTTTAACGTTTTATCATGTCTTGAGCGTTATCCGTCACCATTGCCACCACTTTTTCACGAATTTCAAATATCGCAAGAATGGAATTAATAGCTGAAAGTTATCAGACGTGTGATGGCCTCAATTCTGACAACCCTTATGAAAACTTGCTTGAGTATCCGCTGTGAATAAAGTGGCAAATGTCCACACTTTTCCACATATTAATGAATGAATGCAGACCATTTTATTATCTACTGGTCCCAATCTCATTGCACTACCCAGGAATCAGTATGTCCCTAAAACCGTTGTTCAAAGCAAAACCGAAGTTCTTATATCCTACATCGAATGTTCGAAAGGGATTTAAATCACGTATGATCATTGAAAATAAAGCCACATTAATCCTATTTTTTCTTTAGAATTAATTTTAGAAGGCTATTTTTATTCGACGTTATTAACGTCTCAATACGTTTTCATATGCTGCATTTCTTATGTGCTTCCTTTACCAGATAGCTCGGATTACAAGTATTTCGCGATGGTTCATATTCTTGCTTACGCAAGGAAGGTTAGACAAATTTTCTGTCTTTACTATCAATCGGAGTGACGAATTGTCAAACCAATGACTTTCATCATAATGTTAACATCGCTGATTGGGTTGAAACGTTTTGAAAAAGTAATCCCAGAACATAAAACATTACTTTAGGTCAAAAAAGAACAAGGGCGCAAAACGTTAATGCCTTTCAGGCTCCGGCACATATTCCTTAGCTGCGTCAGCGATGCTTTGACATATACATAAAATACATATGTCCTTATGGGAGATGACACATAGACCAACGCTGACAGTTGTACCTAACTTTTCTATCTCTCTTTCTCCCGTTCAGCGTTGACAGTCCGTCGAAGCAACGTTTATATTTGTTTTTTATATTTGTAATTAATTATCTATAATAAAATACACAACAACAACTTGAATGTTTAATTGGAACTCGAAACCGTCAAATGAAATCAGTTGTGCGTTGATTGTGTGTGTCAACCTGAGCGTCAGGTACTTCATCGTCAACGGATGCTTTGACGCTACACATGTCAAGTATTCCATGAGACGGAGCCTTTATGTGCATTTCACAATGCTGCGTTGTTGCTTCGACTGCGTGCTGGTTACGATATCTGCTTTGGAGGATAAATATGTCACAATTTCTGCTTTTTTCCATTTGTTTTTCACAAGTTCGAGAAAACAACGCGAAGTGTTAAAAGGCACCAAAATGGTTCAGCATGTTGAAACATTTTGGGGAGAGAGTACGCTTTCATGAGATTACGTTGCTCTCATTGCTTCCATTTTTCTCGTTTTGACAAAACATAGCACGACGTAATGAATGGCATGAAACCATTCGTGATATTCCCTCGGCGTTTACGCACCACAACAAATAGTTTGTCCCATGAGCAGTACAGATTGAACTGTTCTGCAGAAAAAAACAGCCTCAATGGCTCTTGTAGCTTAACCAAAAATTTATGTTTGACAACAACAAATGCACACAATCTTCTGCACACACACCCTAAAACTTCAAATCCTTTTGCAAACGATGTGAAACATTCCGCACACGAATCATACTTCGAACATTTAATAGTTCAACTGCTCTGATTTATGTCTAATCATCGTTAACAAAAAACAACTCACTGAATTTATCATCCGTCGATATTGTCTTGAAGTTTACTTTGATCCACTGTACTCGTTTGGCGCAAGTTTTTTTGTTTTTTTTTCGATTGAAGTGCTGACCTAAAACAGGTTATACATTTTCCATGAAGGTATGTGTCTATTGCGCAGTGGCGGCGGGTATAACATTGAATAAAATTAACGGAACTTTGACGTGGGTTTTTGCATTAACTAACGCTCAATGTCATGACCACGTCAGTGGAATTACCACAAGCAACAATAAGATTGTTTTCTTCCAAATGCCTTCTAGCGAAACACACACTCCTTGGTTAGTTGTATAACAATACGCTTGGCCTTACTTGAATGGAATGAACACACCCGGCATGAACTATGATAACCTGAGTCCGCATTAATTTCAAGAAATTCTAAATAATTTTGGTTTCTCAAAATATAAAATGTTTGCTTAGCAATTGAGAGAGGAGTCTATGGGGTTCTCGCTGACGTCGACGAACCACTGCACGCTTGTGTCGCGAAATGGTTTTGTTTGTCTACGGAAATCCAACGTCATCCGGTTATTGGTGTTTTCTCAAACTTGAATATCAAGTTTTGCAATTAATTTGAAATCTTGTTGAAGCGAACTTATGGAAAAGAAGTAGGATTGATAGTCTTTCACAAATTGCGAAAATTCAAGAATCAAGACCGCGTCGATGTGGTGAAATTGGGTGTTTGGTGAAATAGTAGTTTTGCTACTCCTCCTGTAGGACATTTAAAGCAAATTTGATGTGTAAGCCGCAGACTTATGTACGTTCACACAAATAGAATCATACAACCATTACTTGTCGTAGCAGGTGTGATGATATGTCTTCAGCAAAAAATATAGTGGAAGCAGTAAGGAATGTCGTAAGGAATTTCAGATGCATCATCCACCGTGTTTGGAATTTTGTTGCTCTGTTTCGGGTTTCTTACCTCTATCCGCAAGAAAAACAACTGCCCGCGCGTTTGTTGACATAAAAAAAAAAATTGTTCGATTTGTGTCGTATGAGGCCTTTAGTAGAATTTAATCTCGAATTTGCACGAGATTAGTCGACGTCAAGTCGTATGCAAAGGCTGGATTTATATTAGAGCCTGACAATTTCAATTCTATTTTACGGCCCAGAGGCATGGAGAATCCGACGATGAGGTTAAAAAAAAAACCTCGGTAGATCGATTTTGTGATGTGACCATAGGTTCAATATAACATGGAACTGAAAGGCAGAATTTAGAAACGCTTGTACGGGAGTACACTGCCTTGATTCCAATCAAGTCAAATCAAGTCTGTCGCATATTTATAACCCTATTACCGATGGCGAGTCGAAGGTTCGCTTGTTACCGACCTGTTAGGCGAATGTAGCAAGTCGACCTATAGCGGTTCGCGAGATTCTCAATTCGTCTGAATTTCACTATTACCAGCATGACAATGAAAAAATAACATATGTTAAACGTCAAATGAAATTTGTTGATTCATTCTCGTCTGGAATTTGAGCACATAAGAGATGTGTTTTGAAGTAAAATGTTCATTTCAACCCGATTTTTTATTTAAACAGAATAAATAGTGATAAAAATAAGTAATTCATATATCCTAGTTTATTTTGTACATATTTGCTTCACGACTCTATTTCTGAGTGTGTTTCAGTTTCCACCACATGCAGGCCCAACTTACTCGGGCGCAACAACTTATCGTGAGTTTTCAGCCTCCCAAAATTCTCCGTTCATAGACGAAATAAGTACAGGGAAACTTCACTAAAGCGGACAGAAGCGGGGACATCATGATTGTCCTTTATGTACGGGTATCCGTTTTTAAGGGATTAAAGAACACGTGCACCTTCGTGCCGGGTCCAAGATGAATTTCCCGTAAATAGAGGAGTCCCTTATAGAGGGGAGTCATTAAGGAAATGTTTCACTGTATAGGCTTATAGGTCCGCTCTACTCAGGACAAAAACAATATCATTTACCATGAGTAGATAAATCGAATACCTACACTCAAAAACGTTTATAACGACATCGACCAAAAGTACATATCTGATATAACGACCAAATTTCTAGGTCTCGGTTGAGGTCCATTATAATCCCATTGAATAGAATATACAGCTTCCAACAGCCCATTTCTCCATGTTTTTGAAATAAAATATTGGTTGCAACTAGGGATGTTCGATGTGTTAAGTGGTCATACGCTCCATGCTCCTCCTGGCTACATCTACAACTTGGTACAACTCGTGCAATTCGCAGTTATGTCTTTATCTCCATTCAGGTTCCAAGAATAGCACCAAGAATCAGAATTATCCCTATCACTCAAGCCCGCTAAGCAGCTTTTGGAAGTGGTGCTTAAACTCATCCACTATTTTTTGCGGGTCAGTAACAGAGCTGCCGTCACTGTTTCGAAGAGCTTGGGTGCTTTTCCTAAAGCCAGCAGCGGAACTCTTGGCTTTTTTTTTTATAAAATGCCCGAATTTACTGTCTGAGTTTTCGATATCCTTGAGGTGGGAGGTTGCGAGGGACCAGTTCTTCTGGCGTAGAAGTTTCGTGTTCTCTCATGTTCAAAGCCACTCCTCTTGCTCTGTTCTTGTTTTCAGTTAGTTTTTTATTAGTGATCTAAATTTCGTTACGTTTTGAGATATCCTCATTGATATCAATTGCGTTAAGTACATTACCAATTGCTTTAAAAAACGGCATTTAAGATTTTTTGAGAACGCAGGCACATTTATGCTATACACTCACTTTTCAAGCGGATTGTATAAATCGACCATGGGGAAAAACATGGGCAAAATGTGGTAGATTTAGAGCTAAGGTTGGTAGGTTTTTCAGCATTTCAAAAAGTGATAGAAATACCACTTAACTGGTCGACGTCCCATCACTCGTCTGAAGTGCAAATTTAGGTGTGTCGCTCTCCGCCACACACGTCACACAAATTCGTACACATTAGTTCTTCAATTTACATCACCTTTTGCTTGGGCTTTGATATTTGTTAAATACGTATTTGCGAACGTTTTGTAAGAAATGGAGGTCTGTCATTTTTTTGTTTCTTACTTGAAAATTTGTACAGTGTATCCGTGTTGCCATGTGTTCGTATATATAAATTATAAGACAAAAGTTATGAATTACTACCAAGCCCGGGCCGTGTGCCTGACAAGCCAGTTCCAAGTAGCTTGCTAAGTTCGCAAAATCAGTTTCAGTAGTTCTTTCCTCTAACCTCCCTCTATATATCATTTTAAGACAGTCTATAACTTTGTATTAATGAACGCATTTCCTTCTTTTACTTTAGACAAACAAAATGGCGCGAAACATACAAATCTTACTTGCTGCGTTAATAGTAGCGATTGCTTTGGTTCAAACAGTCTCCTCTGCCGGATGTCTATCCAAGATAGATGATATGAACTACCCGAAAACCATTCGATCGAATTTGTACAAGGGACAACAGAAGTTTACCGTGTCAATGCTAGACGCAATCAACAAGGCAACACCCAACGAGAACATTTTCTTCTCACCATACAGTACATATCATGCACTTCTACTGGCTTACTTTGGAGCGCAAAACGAAACCGAAGCCGAACTTGTGAAGGCCCTCAACTTAGACTGGGCACTGAATAAGAACCACGTTCGACAAGCTTACCACTTCGAGAAGGCACAACGCAACATTCGCTCGATTGACAACCCAGTTGAATTCGCGTCCGCTGATAAAATCTTCATTTCCGAACAGGCCAACGTGAACCCCTGCATGAGTTCTATCTTCTCGAACGAACTGGAGGCCATGGATTTCCAGTCCAAGCCCGAAGAGAGCAGAGTACAGATCAACAACTGGATCGCCAACGTGACCCGCAACGAAATACCCGAAGTATTGCAGCCCGGAGATATCGATATCGAAACAAATTTGGTCCTGGCCAATGCTGCATACTTCAAGGGGCAATGGGAGTCCAAGTTCGATCCTCAGAACACACAGAAAGCTGTATTCTACACTTCATCGAGCAAACAGACGCTGGTCGATATGATGCAAAAGCGTGGCACCTACAGTTTGTCAATTGACGAGAGGCTAAAGGCGCACATCTTGGAAATGCCATACCTGGGAGGCAAGGAATCAGACATTTCAATGGTCATCATTCTGCCGCCATTCGCGCCGAACAGCTTAGACGAGGTTTTGGAAAACCTCACCCCAGAGACGCTCAGCATGGCTTTGGGCGAGGGCATGGCTCGTGAAATCGATGTTTCTCTACCAAAGTTCGAATTCGAACAAAACATTGAATTGCTTCCCGTAAGTGATTTCGCAAATAGGACTGCCGGAAAACACTTTTCTAACTCTTCATTTTCCTCTTCTTGCAGATACTCAACAAGATCGGCATCAACAATCTGTTCACAAGCAACGCCGACCTGAGCGGCTTCTCAACAAGTCACAAACTCTCGCTTGGAGATGCCAAGCACGTGTCGAAAATAAAGGTCGACGAAGAGGGCAGCACAGCCGCGTCCGCAACAGTCCTCTTCAGCTTCCGATCGGCCCGCCCCGTCGAGCCAACCAAGTTCGAATGCAATCATCCGTTCCTGTTCCTGATCTACGATCACAAAACAGAGGCGATCCTCTTCACCGGCATCTACCGGGAGCCAAAGCCACAGCAATAAACATCATCGAGCACATTTTCAGTATAATATTTGCTTTAAGTATAACAATGTAGATGTAATTCAAAAAAAGTTCTCATCTATCGTTTGTTGAATTGTACATAGGAGTTCGAAAACAAAAAAAAAAGTCTGTGATAGTGTTTGATTGATCAGGACGCCTGATATCGGACCACAGATGGAAACCACTTAAAACTCTGTTATTCTGCCGTTAAATTAATTTTATCCAAACTGTTCTATCTTCTTCTTCTTCTTCTTACTTGTTTCTAATTAAATTAAATTATATACAAACACACTTTTTCGAAGTTTTTATTTATTTTTGGTCTTGTCTATACTGAACACAGGCAGAGGGTGTTTTCATAAACATCGGAATCCGGATTTTCTTTTCTCATGCGTTTTTGAACATACTCTCTGCAGAATGTCTGCAGGCCTGCTTCAGTACACTTGTCATCAACCATTGATCATCCACAACCTTCAGAAATGGCTGTGAAATAATTGATATTGGAACTTACAAAAAAAAATGATTACCATAATATTATAATTGCCCTCGTCCCTACGGGCGAAAAACCGATAGAGTCGTCTTGTTTCTAATTTAGTAATCAATTGGTGCTATGTCCGGACCATAAGGTGAATGCATAAAGAGCTTCCAAATAAGCTCCTGAGCTTTTGGCTAGTTTCTATCGACTTGTGTGGGCTGACGTTGTCCTAATGGAACACAATTCATATACTTTGGGCCAAAGCTGGCCGCTTATGAATCATTGCTTCCTTCAGACGATCCAATTGCTCGAATCAGCTCACAATAGACGATTCCCTGCCAACCCTACGAAATCCAGCAAGACCTTCCCGGCCTGGCCATCGATTATGCCGACTAACTTCGATTCGACCACAACAGTTTTCGCTTGATTCCGCATTGATTCGCGGATAGTCAAAATAACCTCCTTTTGTAGCCAGCCTTGTTCAAATGATTCCAAACTGTTTTTTTTGCAACTCGCGGGCAATCGAAACAGCGCTTACGTGGCAGCCAGACTCGGCGATTTCCATGATTCTACTGACATTTTCGGCAGTTGGCCTTCCAGAGCATCATTGCAACGTTGACATCGAAATTACCGGAGTGGAATCGACGGTACCAAAACTCCACATGGTAAACTATTACAGTATCAAGACCGATAAACATTATTCCGATTTTCAGACGTCTGGTTGGCGTTTTTGCCTTAATCAAAGAAAAGGAACAAATTTCGCATTCTCAAACAAAATTAAATGAATCAACCACACTCTGCCTAATCCCCTTCCCACCCCTGGATAACCAAAAACCCTCAAGGCCATCTTCGGCTTAAGAATAAGTGGTGCTTGGTACAGCGTGCACTGGAGTTTCAGTGCCCTTGTGCCCCATTTCGAGCATTCGCATTGACCTAGATTTGCCGTCTGGAGCATGGACACCAGTACTCCTTCCTACACTCAGGACTGCCTCTGGCCAGAATCTGAAGCAGGGAAGAACTGTCGTCAAAAATTCACGGACGGCTGCAAAACCAATAGAAGATATGGCATTGAGGCCTCCGTGGAGGGCGACAACATGAAACTGCACACCTCAGTAGGGAAATTTGCGTCGGTTTTCCAAGTGAAAACATATGCGATCCGAATGGCCACAAACTATATTGTGAACAGCGGCCATATTTTTTGTCACTTTCGGATTCGGAAACGAAATCCGATACTACAATCAATTCATATTTTATATCACTTTAGAATTGGGTTTGAATGCTGCCAACTCATTACCAGTAATTTCGACATTGAGCTGTCAAAATAAAAAAAACAAAAAGTTTTAATTATAAGTCAGTTACGAATCGAACAGCAGTACCACTAATTTTTAAACTAGCAGCAACCCTGAAGTTTTCAGCTCAGGGAGGCTTTCAGAACCAAATCGAGTCGGAGGTGCTTCCCACATTTACAGGATAAGTTTTTAAGAAAAAATTAACATTTTGTTCGCAGTTACTTTGCAGAAGGTCGGTTGGCAGCAACAGCATCATTCCTTCAAGTCATAGTAATTTCAGCATGGTTGGTTGGTTTAAGTGGCTAGCAAGTAGCGCAGTTGCTCGCCGTTTTTAGACCACACATCGTACACCTGGGTTGTTAGGGAAAGCTAAAACCAGGCTGAAGAGTTTAGAATTTTATTATGTATATACTTTGTTTAGAGACCTCGGAGGTGTCACTAAGGAGGGATTTGCCGAACGCGATATTGCCCGACAATCACATAGAAAGTGAGGCAGACTTTCCTCTGAGTGGGTGTCGAGGCAACTGCGAAAGTGTGGGTTGAACGGTAATTCGAGTCCAGCAGCGTGGATTAGATACCTATGGGCTATTGCCCTGTGCTTCGCCTACGACTCTAGCGATTTCTATTGAGGAGATCCTCAGGCCTTCTTTTCGTGTAGGAGGGACAGGTTTTCCTAGAGAAATTGTACCTGAATGACCAAGTTCACTTTCTATTAGCTAAGCACAGGCAAACAGACACTGCCAGCATATGGTAAAGTATTTTATTCCCGCTTCTAATTTCACTTTGGCCTGTATATCAATAACTTCCATTTTCACACTATCAGGGCGTCTACGTTGTATAGATTTTCGGAGATCCATTCAAGGATGTCATGGCTGCCAATATCATGTCAGATTTTTCTAACAAAATTTCATCAAGAATCAAAAGCAAAGGGACACAGTCTTCTTCCTCCAAATGATCAAGATTGTAGCCGCTTTCACTTCATTTCATGCAAAAACTGCACAATCAGCTGTGGAGTTGGCCATCTCGATAGTCATTCATTTCTGCACGGAACGGAGGAAGCGTGGTATGTCATTCTAGTCTAAAGCGGCTTTCCAATTAAGTACTAGTTGATTACTAGAATATCTTACATTTTTGTTATTATTTCTCTAGCGTTTCTAATTAGGTGTCATAGCTCAAAATAGAGTTTCAGAGCACAAACACACGTCTAGGAATATATATTCAGAAAATAAAATGTATCAGTTGTGTTTTTTTTATTCTTTCAAGTCCCAATGATTATTTAAAAAAAAAAATTAATCGAAAAAAATAATGAAATAAATGAGAAAACACTGGCATATTTAGTAAAAATGTCGTTACTAATTAGTTGTCCACGGCTGCATATATATTTCGAGTCATACAATTGCAAAGTTACCAAAACCGACAACTTTTTTTTGGCTTAAGGCTTGACCACCGTTTGAACCGACTTATTGCGACTCGACCACGACCGGTTTTGCTTGACGTTGTCGTAAGTGATGCAATTTTCGTCACCAATCCCCATTCGATTCAAAATTGGGTCGATGTTGCGATTCAGCAGTAATTCGCAGTCCAAGGGGTTCTCTGGCGTTAACTTGTGTGGTACTTGTGCAATATTTTGATCCGTCCCACAAATAAGGAGAGTAAATAAAGGAAAAAAAAAAGAAAAGAACCCCCAACATTGGGGACTTATTTCATATTTAACTTCATGACGTTTTGAAACATAATTCACCCTTTTTTTTCATTTTTTGCTCCCGTGTAATCGAAACAGTGCTTACGTGGCGGCCAGAACCGAGATTTTCACCAGTTGGCCTACCAGAGCATCTTTTCATCTTTGACATCAAAAATTACCGGAACGGAATCGACGGTACCAAAACTGCTCATGATTTACTGTTACAGTTTCCATCTTCCGTCCAACTCGCACTGTCTTCAGTACAACTCGCTTAAATGACCTTGCGCCCCGAAATTCTTTTGAAACCAGTCGTATTAATATGCCCCTCATAAATGGACACCACGACGAACATACAATATCGACATTCCCTGCACTCAGAACTAACTCTTAACAGAATCTGAGACAGGAAAGAATTGTCGTCGAATCTTCACAGACAATTTCAAGATCAATGAGAGATCTGCGGATGTACACCTCGTTAGGTAAATTTGCGTCTATTTTCCAAGTGGAATCCTTTGCTACGCTCATGGCTACGAACTCTATTGTAAGGAACAGGTGGGACGGGTGAAGTATTTGTGTGCGCTATAGCCAAGTTGTGCTTAACCACTTTGACCACTTCCAGGACAATGTGGGAATGCCACCCTTCTCTGGCAGTCAAAATTCGGTTAGACTTGTTTGGGGCTCGCCCCAGTAAGGATCCATGAGAAATGCGATCGCCGATGAAAAATCAAAGGAGGTACTCCCAGGACATCAACCTGCGCTGGGACTACCTCCGTCCTTCTTTAGGGCCTCCATCGGTGGTTGGGCCTCTTGAGAAAATAATCGGAGGTGGATTCTAGGCAGACAAGTGCGTGCTCCCAAACATCTGTAAGATCTCTTCTTGTTATCCCTTCACAGAAAGGACTGCAGACGACATACCGGCGTAATAACTACACCTTCGCCAAACACCTAAGTGTGCTTGGACTAAGCAACGAAACCCTCTGCGAATCAAAGCTTAGACTTAGCAGATCTTCATTCGGGACGTTCATCGGCGTCATAGCCGAACACAGTGCAATTGGGATTCATGCCCGCAGGATGAGTATCCCTCACAACAATTTTTGCAGCCTGAGCAATTGCCACCTTCCATCGCTAATTGTCCTGGACACGCTATATCAAGACCACTTGACCTTTATACCGGAGGTTCCATTTTCCCGTCCTTCTCGAACCAGGAGGCTCGGATTCGAAGACCCTCTTATCTGGAGCATTGATCCCCCTGCGATCCATGTGCGCCAACCAGAGTAGTCGACGGATTTATTCCTTTCGGTTATGCCTTCTCCTCCATTCAATTTCCTCGCAGACGGAAGAATCATCTCTGCAGTTTTGCTTAGCGTCCAGCTTTAGACACACTACAGAGCCTAAAGCTGGACGCTAAGCAAAACTCAGCAAGACTACGGTAGAGGCAGTTGTGATCTGACCACCAGCAAGTGCGGATGTAGTGGCGAGTCGACACTACAGGCTCCATATATTAGGACTGGCTAAGTAAGAGTTTTATGGAGCATTCGAGTCAGCAGCTTTGACCCAAGTTGTTTTGACAAACCGAAGTAATATCTGTGGCCAAGGGCGATTCTACATCGGATCTCCACTATGATGTCGTTTATGCAGTTCAAGCTTTCCTCGAGGTAGACAAACTCCTTTACTACCTCGAAATTGTAACTGTCAATCGTGATGTTTTGTCCAACGAGGTGTGCAACGGAAGATTTCTAGGTTGACAGCATATATTTCGTTTCGTTTCCATTGACCTTGAGACCAGCTCGTTTCAGCTTTCTGCTTCCTCGTTGGGAACAAGCGAGGATACCATCATCTGCTCTCTCCAACAGTGGGACTGACTTGTTTGCAAAAGTTTGCTCTCGCTTGAAAGACTATTCTCGCTAAGTAGACCATCACAAGTTAGAAGAGCTCGAATCTGTCGATGGAGCTCACCAGGCGGCTCCTGCTGACAAAAGCTTTGTATACCGCCATCAGTTGATCAGCTCTTTTGCCATGATCAGTAAAAAGACATGATCTCTGGTACAGACACCCCTCTCTCGTTTGCATCGCCGAATGAATCTGTTCGGGTCTCAGATTTCACCACTTGGAGGTTTAAGGCAACAGATCAAGTGTCTGCATAAGACGCTGTATCAACGGTTGAAATCCTCTGAAATAATTCGACGAGTCTAAATACCCCATCAATGAGAAGCTAGTCACAAGTTCATATCGTATTCGGGAAATTCAAGGCCATAATCGGCAACAACATTTAGCGTAATAATAGATAACGATTACTCGTAATTTGTTAAACAACATGGCAATCTCCGAATGAACAAATCACCAAAAATAATACTCAGTGTGATTCCATTTTTCGTTTAACACAACATTTTTTGGTCGCGTCATTCTTTTCTTCGTCATTCCATAACCTACAAGCCGCACAGTGTGTGATTTTGCTCATCTAGCGGAACTTTATTCCTGTAGCGCTTATATCGATTAACTATGGATTTTCATGTGCGGTATCAGAATCTGTATTTATAAATACTATGCTGCCCATTTTTGTCGTACGATTATACACCGTTATACTCAACCGAATGGTGTGATACTTGCAAACATTAGAACGTTAAGACCGTTGAGTAGAACCTTGCAACACATGTACAAAATTAGGTTTATTTACTTGTTTATTAATAAAGGCTAACTTATAATTGTAAAAACTACAAGTTAGCTGTAAATCCAGAGAGATGAAGCCTTAGGTTATACAAAATTAGGTTATTTTACAACATATTTACAATTTTATGTAACCCCTGTACAATTTTCTGTTTGCATTACCTCTGATGGTCTGAACGTAGGTTAGGTTGCGTATAAGTGGCTGAATGCTGTTCGGAAGAAAAGCAGCTACACACAGGCCAGCATAGGCCAGTTGTGCTTTTACACAGATCAATGAGTAGCTATTACGCAAACCAGTATGATCCCTGAAATCCAAATCTGCGGTAAAAAATTGTCTCAAACAGGGTGCAGTTAATTCGCCGATCCTGTTTAACATTTACTTGAGCGATCTGTTAAGTTCTCTACTTCATGCAATTGCGTATGCCAATGACTTGATCGTGTACAGATCAGGCAAAAAGATCGAGGAAAGTAATACTCTCACCTAGGGTGACTTCGATTCATTCATGAGAAGTTGCGATGACTGGAAGTTGAGTATCAACTTCCGGGAGTCGGAAACCATTCTGTTCAGGACGCCGTTGTATAAGGTCTCGGCGAATACGAAAACGAATTGGCGAAAGTTCTCAATCGTTGGAAGACACGGGGAACCACTGGCGCAAAGGACTTTATTCAGATACCTGGGGATTTGGCTAGATCAGTATCTACATTTCAACAAACATGTAGATGCTGATCTGGCCAGGGCCCGAGGCGCTTTTGCTCTTACAAAGAGACTGTTTAACAACAACCAACTCGATGCGAGAGTGAAGATTATATATATATATTATATATATATCACCTATGGCTGTTCCGTGTGGTTCAACGTGAGTGCAAGCTTTATGGAAAAGATTCGGTTGTTTAAGAGGGCTCTTAGGGCTTGCCTTCGCCTTTATAGAACTCCAGAGTCTCCAGAGTTACTACCCCAATCCAAAATACCACGAAAGGATACGTCACAGTGGCTTCGTCCCGCCAGAAGCTTTTCTCCATTAAGATAAGTACGGCCTATTACAAGATATGATTGCGATACCGCTCATTTTTCACATAGCCAGATCAACTGTGGATGGGCGATTCAACCACGACCGTTCCGTCGCACAACGAGCTGAGGAGGGTCTCCTCCGGTTCAGTGCGGCGATATCCAGCCGGGACATTCGGGATGTTGCTAGGAAGCTCCAAAATTTCTGGTGGCTGGGGAGCGAGGGAACTCCAACGTTGAACCCTTTAGATCCGGGGTAAAGAGGCTTATTAAAGGTAGTTTTAAATTATTTTAAGGTAGTATGTAAGATGTTTTTAAGTTAAAACAGTTCTGTAATTAAGTTTTTTCATGAATGAAATGTACAGCTTAATATTAAGAAAATTATGTCTTAATATTAAGCTGTACATTTAAATTCATTTATTTCATACATATTCATTGTTAGGTTAGGTCGAAAGACAAAGAATAAGATTAAGTTTAGCTTAGAGTGCCCGCCTAGGGCCAGTGAGTTAGAAGTAGTAACAATGTATGTCCACTCAGTTCTAAGCATTTTTGTCTAGAATTTAAGTCTGTTATGAGTTTTTAAAATAAAAATTAATCAAAAAAAAGAACTGATTTTACTGTCAAAATTTGAAAATTAAATTACAGAACAAAGGCAAATAAGTTTGCTAAAAAACTTTAGACTTACAAGGATAGCACGGAGATGGTTTTTGGCACAGAAATGGATTTAAAGAGGAATTGAATGCTGATGATTAAAATAAAATTTATGAGACAACAAACAAATCTATGGCACCCTTCAAGAAAAATAATTTTACGCTGTAGTACTTTCGGGAAGCTCAGGTCTCCTCCAATGGATAAATATCTTGACAGAAGGTGAAAAATTGGAAGTGAAACAATTTTTTTTTATCAAAAGGTCAATTTCCCTGGTGTGATTGGATCAATAAATAAGGCCACTTTTCAGGGTCAGGTAAAATTTATGCGAGGTTTCTTGGCAAGGCAAGCGAATGCACGGGACTAGGATGGGCTTGGGTTGTTAAAAAACTGGTGTTTGTGAAAGACCTTTTGTAGTTCGTTCTTATATGAATGGCACTTAAGGTTCGCAATACCCATACTTGAAGGCCTACAAAGTGACTCGACTCTTTAAACGATGTGTCGTGTTAATAAATCGACTTTCGTAATCGGGGTGTATATTGCGTTGGTACTTCCGTTTCCGAGTAACGGAGATAGCTCTTCAGACATACTTAGAAATGATACTTTGAATGAATGGTAGCACGATGAAGTATGTTTTACAATTCATTTTCTATTGTTTCAGTTAGAAGACGGAGCTAGAAGTCTACGCTGTGGTCGAGCCCAGGATAAGG
Organism: Eristalis intricaria; assembly: GCA_964034865.1. Classification (NCBI taxonomy): domain Eukaryota; kingdom Metazoa; phylum Arthropoda; class Insecta; order Diptera; family Syrphidae; genus Eristalis; species Eristalis intricaria. The sequence goes on from OZ035873.1 coordinate 31,675,101, forward strand.
GGTTGAACAATGCACCGTTCGTCCCAGCAGAATTATAACCGACCAGCTTTTCATTCTAAGAATGCTACTTGAAAAGGCTTGGAGTATACCAAACATATATATAGCTGTTTTGTAAATTTGGAAAAGGCATATGACCACTTCCTCAAGGTAAACTCTGGAATGTTCTACAAGAGTATGGGATTGATGATCCTCTTTTGAGTATTTATACACAAACTGTGCATTTATATGAACTGGATGCTGCAGCGAAGCCGAGGCGAGGAGTGTTTCACAGGGTAAGTCGTCTTAGTTATTCACCACATCTTCCCAGACGGACTCCAACGGGTACTCGATAGGTGACGCTAGGATGAAGGTTGACGTGGACAAATCAGAGGTTATGGTAATTTCTAGAACCCCTGTTTAATGCACACTACATGTTAGTGGAGTCCCGGGAGAAGTTTATTATATCGGGGTCTTCTTCACAAGTGATTGGAGGAGCAATGCTGAAAGAATAAGATCCGGAATACAAGCTGCTGGGATGAGATTTATTCGTGCTGTTGTTGGAGATACTCGCCGTGATAGGGTGGGAAACACGACAATTCGAGAGGAGCTCAACTTTGAGCAGCTGCTTCCTCGAATGGGAAGGGTTATGCTTCGATGGTCTGGCCACGTGACACGAATGTCCCATCATCCCGACATCCAAGGTGTGCCTTGAACGTGACTCAGGTAGGCGAACGCTGAGGAGTCCTGGTTGCACTTGGGCGGAGGATAGTGTTTCCTGGAGACCTCTCGTGTGTGTTTTCCCCCCATGACACCTTTAGTGGATCATGCGGGTCAGAAGATGATGGTAATCCTCCACGTCTGAATTCACAGAATCGATTAAAAATACAAGATCAAATCTCCAGCACAAGGATCAAATGATCACTGATGAAAGGCAACTTACCTTTACCACTTAGACTTGGATGGAGAATTAACCTGTTACAGTTGAAATGATACAAATCATACGCGGTCGTCAGTATGAACGAATTACAAGTTGTGGCCGATGTAGATTTAAGTAAAACAACCTATTTCTTGGTTGTTTTCATGTTTTCCTTTTTTCAAGAACATGCTTTTTTCCTCGATTCTTCCAAAGACAAATGTTTAATTTCCCTTTATTTTTCATCACAGAGCACACAAAACACTACTTACGTACACAAAACACTACTCAGTATCGGTTTACACAACAAATATTTGCTGCGCGAATAAGGATCATCTACCTATCGATTGAAACCATAAATCCCCTCCTCTCCATGGAAACTACTCCGCAGCTACTCGAATATGCTATTCGACAAGTGTTTTACAAGGGTGAAACTGTAATAACAAAGTATTTACATGTATCAGCATGTAATACCACGTTTCCACGGAACGAAATCGCGAGCTTTCATCAATTTTCTCCGAACCGCCATACATTTTCAGGGTCTGCAAACCTCGCGGTTTCTGATAAACCTCGTTACAGCCCCCTTGAATTCATCCGTCCAGAAGGGGCTGTCAAACTGAACAAGCCTAGAGCGTGAATTTCTATAATTTGTTGTTCATTTTCGCATTTCATCTCTCTCTATTTTCTGGCGTTCTTACTCTAAAATTTCCTGTCAACAGACAGCTGTTCTGGCGGTGACACATTTTTTTTGCAGACACTGTTCGCAGCAGCAATAGCCATCACGTATAGATCTCTCCAAAGTGTCACACAAATACATGAACCCACATATCAGAATGCATTCTCATTACTATTACTTTATTTATCTTCTCTTATATTCATTGCCATAATCTCTCTCATCATACTTAAAACATGAACTGTACAAATTGTCAAGCGCGATCACGAAAAACACTGTTTTCTCGAGTTCCTTTTTTCTTTTCGAACAATAGGTGGTGCAAACCAGTGCCTCCTCAAAACAGACACTTATACATGAGTGCGAGTGATTCGAGAAAAGCGAAACAACTTCAAGCTCGGCGGGAACAGTCTATTGAGTCAACAGCCGTTTTCGGTTCGGTGGAAACGTACCATAACTCACGCATTCAGAATCGATAAAACAATAATACCACAATGAATATGCTTGCAAACTTATTTTTATTGTACAATATTTCTCCTTCCTTTTCCCGAACGGTACTCCTCATTTCACTGAATCTCTTTTAACTGTATTCTACCGTCATATATGTATACTTCACGTTTTTCTTTAATTAATGACACAAATCACGAAGATGGCTCAAAACTACAGTGGTGGAAGTTTAAACAGAATGCATATCAAAAAATACTTTGTTAGAAATAGATTTGTTTGATTCCCAGCTTGTAAGTAAGGTTTAACTGCATGCACAACAGGTTTTCCTCCCAACTCTACATCAGAAAATCAACCACATTTAACTCATTTGAATGCACATTTGAGTGCTATTTATCTCTCCACCACTTTATATCAGATATTTATAAGCAAAATGTATCTCTCATAAGAACAGTATAAAATTAAGTATATTGGCAAACTTTCAGAGTTTTTCTAATCAACGAAATATTTATAGACATGGTTACTTGTAATTTTTAACAAATTTAGCGTACAAACAAATTTAGGCATCAAACAAACGAAAAAAATGATATCAAAAATAAATTATTGACTTTGCAAAGTAAGCTATTCACATTTTTCACTGTCGTCTCTACAGATCTTATGCATTTGGGAAAATAATAATGTATATTACATGGATTTTCTTGCACTCATTTGAAAAATAAAAAATAAACACTATTACATAAGTCATGGACTACACCATTCAAAGCAAAATAGAAAATCATACGTTTAATTGTATCAGAAGGCACAGTTTTAGAAAACTTTAAATTATCATCCTGTAGAATTATTTTATACATCAGTTTCAAAATTATATAATGCAAAGTCAATTTTTCGTTTAGCTTTTGTCGTTTAGTCATATTTAACTTATTTGATATCAAATATTTTAATCCTCTAGATCGGATTCGGGACTCATGAATAACGATGTAATTGCGAACAAGAGGAAGACTATGCCACCGATTATTGTTACAGTTCTGACGGAGATTTTTTTGGCAATCATACGTCCGCCGATTACAGCCAGCCCAGTGCAGATGGAATGTCCCAAGACACCACCAATTATGACGCCGTATACATCCTGAAAATAGAAAATTATCATTAAAATAAGTAAGCACTTGTGTTAAGATATGTAATTAAAAAGGCAAGTCAGTGTGGAATATCATGTCACGTGCCAGTCGCTGTTTCTTTGCTCTGAAGAGGCAATTGAATACTGGACTGAAACTCTCTCTTATGGAGGACAAGTTCTCTTTTTAAACAAGGCGCTGAACGTCCTACAACGTTTTGAGAAATAAAAAATACTCGAACTCGGAATTTAAGAGGAAAACAGTCAATACAAATCTGATATATAATATAATACGGGTGGCGCGACAGTCCGAGGCGGACCTGGGCCTAGCTTCTCAGCAACCACTCGTGTTGTGCGTGCTATTGTTCTTTCACGAGTGGAAGGGACATACAGTTTAATGCCGACTACGAACGGCGAAGTTGAGAAGCTCTTTCTAGACAGGAATACTCTTTGGAGCATTGTCAGTGACTCGAAAGCAATTATTCAATACGAAAATTGAAGTAGTGCATTATTCGGCATATGAATACAATGTGTAACAATTAGTAGTGACGGCAAAATCAGGAGTATTTATAATTAGATTCGGAGTAAATTCGGACGAAGTTTTATTGGAACTTGAAATAAAGAGGAATTACAGTTCGTAGAAGGACTTGGAATATGCGAAATGAATATGAGATTATAATCTGAAGCTGATCTCAAATGATGGGTTGATATAGAATTCGGAGTTCTAATTCTAAGGTTCAGATAGGACATGAGTTTTTTTTTCATTTTGAGTTCGATTTTAAGTAGTTTTCATTAAGATTTAAAGTAGAGCCTTAGCAGATTCAGCAAAGCATAGGAGCAGATCAGGGAGTATTTCGGAGTCGAATTCGGAGTAAGTTCGGAGTCGAATTTACTATTTAAATCCTACTGCCACTCAAAAAATAGCTTAGCTTATTTTTTTTATGGCTAGGAAACCAATGAATCCAGATAAGAACCTTGTAAGAACTTCCACGTTGAATTCGGAATAGACCTCAGACTCTGAAATTCCTGGATGTCTGTATGAGTTGAATTCGCAGCAAATTCATTCATCCCTCAATCAAGATCTAGAGTAGAAGTTTTCGAAATAGTTAGAAGTAAACACAGTGTTTCGTGCCACTCCAACTGCCATTCAAAAACCAACTTAAAGGAAATCATTGAATCCGCATAAGGAAACTTAAAATATCATCCACATTGAATTCGGAATAGGATCTGTGCACTGATTCGAGGGAACAATTTTGTATATACGTAAAAGTTGGGCATTAGATAGAACTCCTAGCAGAATTGCAACTTGGATAAGAGCTCACGGTACAATTGTATTTCGATTTGAAAAAAAAATTTAAATTAAGGCAGATCTAAGGAATTCGGAGCCAATTTTGGAAAAGCTAAGAGAAGAAATTGCAGTGGAATTGACATTTTGATTCGAAGCAGAAGACGAGGCACAGAAGGTGAGACATACAAATTTAACAGCGATCCAAGCCCAACATAAGATAAATCATGAACCTTGCATAGAGAAACTGTAAAGAAGAATTTGGGGTGGAACATTTAAGGGAAGATAGGAGTTATAATGCTTACCCATTTACCCATACTGACTGCACAACTTTTGTCATCATTTGGATCAGAATAGATTTCGGAGTAATTTCGGAGTTAAGATCGGAGTAGCATTTAAACGTGAATTATGATAGGTGGTAAATTCGGGTATCGAATCTGGCACCCTCTGCGTAGGAGTCGACGCACTAACACACTACGCCACGGCGACCCACCCAAATCTGATAGAAAACATAAAATGAAACAGAACTTATTTTGACTCCCACGTGTGAAGCAGAAATGAACTATTACCGAGAAGCCAGACTTCTCCCTCCATTGCCCCTTAAAATTTTCGACAACTTTTATTTATATCGTTTTCTCAAACCAAATTGACCAATCAAGCATTCACATTATTTCCTGAAAAACCGTCAAAAACTGATGAATATCTGTGAAAAAGCACTTTAATTCGTCAAGGACTAGGGGGCAATCAACTGTGAAGTCGGCAATTTCTGTACTACTTCATTTCTGGTGTGAATCCTCTAAATGTCAAACTGCTTTTTTGTTTGAGTTCATGGACCTAGTTTCTGTTTCCATTTTGTCCTCTTCTTTATGGTCGATGATGTCAGCCATGGCAACCCTAAGACGACCCTCACCTAAGCGTGATGAATCGTTAAAATTGCCAACGATTGCAGAACTCAAGATTGTGTTAAAGTCAATTTTGTTCTGAACAAATTTATTTTTTAATTTAATGTCTAACAAAGTTACACGCAACATATCCTGCCACATGTGCTGAGTTTTAAGACATCACCGAACGTTTGTTGCAACACAACCGTTCAGGGTAGTGAAGGAGAGCAGCGAAGCTGGAAGCCTACCGCACAGGAATTGCAAATAAGTTAATGTATGTAATGATTTCATACGCATCATATGGTACAGTAAAATGCAATCCATTATTTTTCCAGCAGATGGATTTTGTAATCTATATCTCTCGATGTCTACGTCCTATCGGAACAAACTCAATACAGTTAGAGCGAGCCTTAAAAAAATGTTTGTACAGTCAGACAATTTTGTGATCGATTGACTCAGTTTTGTTATGGCACGGGATCAAAAATGAACCAGCATTTTCTCATTGCGCCATATTTTACAATAATTTAATTATTTAATTTCGGTGTCAAATATGCACAACGCCCTGGAAGGTTGAAAATTTTGATAAAATGATGGAAATCGTGGAGTCTGAACATTATATTCTTTCGATTGTCCAGGAGCTAAACATCGCAAAAAAAAAACGTTTAAAAACAAGGCTACAAAAACAAGTTCGATGTATGGGTACCACCTGAGTTAACGCCAGAGAACCCCATGGACCGAGTTTTCCATCTACGAATCGCTACTGAATTCGTCCTATTTTTGTGGTGAAGAAAAGTGAACCACTTACGACAGCGTCAAGCAAAAACGAGCATGGTCGAATCACAGTGAGTCGGCGCAAGCGATGGCCAAGCCAGGATTATCTGCCAGAAATATCTTGCTCTTGTTTGGTGGGATTGTCAACGAATCAGTTTTGTCGTAGGATATCGCTATAACTCCTTCATAGCAATTTTACCGTCTTAAGGAAGAAATCGCTTAGAAGCGTCTAGCTTTTGGACTTACTGCACTCCGGGAGTTTGATTGGCAAGTCCTTAAGCATCCACCTTAAGACGCCGGACCTAGCGCCTAGTTATTACCACCTATTCCTGTCCATTATAATAATAATATGGGTGGCGCTACAGCCCGTATAGTGCCACGGCCTAGCTTCTCAGCAATCACTCGTGTTAGGCGTGCAATTGTGCTCTCACGAGTGGAAGGGACCTACAGTTTTATGCCGACTCCCAACGGCGAAGTTTGAGAAGCTATTTCTAGGCGGTAGGTACTTTTGCATTGTGAGTGACTCGGAAGAAGTGCGGCTGGCCGGAAAAATGTTTTTGGTCGAACTGGCCGGTCCATGGCGAACGCTTTTCCTGGTAAAAAGTTCGCCACAAGAGAGGCTTGTGAAGCAAGACTCAAAGATTTTCACTAGCGGGAACTAAGCCTTTTATGAGAAAGGGATAATTTGCAATCAAAATGACAACAAATAATACCCCACAGCTAGCTCATCATGACTGAAGTGGCGTCAACGTTGGAAGAAAGCTACAGCTCAGAGCTATCATCGCGTAACTTTTTAGACGATCGTCGTTCAAACGATTGTATTAAACGACGTCGTCAAAAGTTTGCTTCGTCTAATACTACTTCGAATCGTCCAGTCGTGTCGTCAATCGTTCAAATAGTAGACAGTTTGAGATCTACTAAACACGTTAAATGTCATATAGAAAACGGAAATTATGCTATCACTTTTAAAATTCGTTGATGATTCGCCTATTCATTTGAAACCCAAATTCAAAAACATGTAAGTATTAAATAACTTTTTGTCAATTAATTGATTTATTAATTAACATACTCGGTCAGCAACGCAATGGCAAATGGAAGTCCTCATTCATTACATGGACGAGCATCCTGCAAGTGTAAAAATGACATGCCAAGAACGACACAAGGCAGGCACAGTCTATTAACAAGCTGTAGGCAGATTTGGCTCAAAAACTTAATGCCATTGGGCTACTCAATAATTCCGTACCTCTTTGGAGGAAAGTAAGTGCATAACATGAACATCACAAGTTCAATTATTTAAGATAGATTTCAAATATCGAGCAAAAAAGAAATACAGCCAAAATTTGATTTCAGTAAAAAAAAAACAGGGGGTGGGGGCCATCTAATCACATCCAATATCCGAGCTGGAGGAAAAAGCAATTCAGATGGCTTCCCTTCGTAGTGCTGTGACAGGTAGCAGTTCGAATTGCCGAGCAGTGCGAACTGTGAGGCAGATGAAGATACGAACCAACCATTGGAAGCCACCTCCAGCTCGGACCTGCAAGGTAGCATCAAGTTCAAGGAATATAGGTTGACCGCGAGACGCTCCTTGGGTTTACCGTTTACAGCACTAGTACAAACGCCTATTTTGATAAGCGAAAACGTTGAATAAAATCAAAATGCAAAGTACAATTTAGTAATTTTATTGTTTGAAAATAATAGTTTTTTTTTTTGTGGAAAGTGAAGAGCGAAATTAGTTCGCTTTCGCAATAATCCAACAGAATTTTCACTTTCTTAGTCATCGAAAAACAACACATTGTAACACCGACGCATCTTTTTTCGATTTTCATTAAAAAATTAATAAAACAAACTAAACAACAACCAACCACGAAGTATGAAACGATTGTAAAATAGCAATAGTTCGATGAGTTATACGAAGCAATAGTGAATCGTCAAAAACGACGTCAACTAGACGATTCAATAATTTTAGCGTTACACGATGTAATACAATCGTCGAAACGACGTCGTCAGACGATCGTCGTCTTATACGATGAGAGCCCAGGCTCAGACCCTACAAGGACTGTTGTCCTCATAAGTAAGTATGTAAGTAATTCAACAAAACGGGGCTTATTAGACTTAACTAAGACTACTTTTACGACGTTAAAAAAAATGATAATAATACAAAAATATAGAAATTAATATTTTTCTTACCTCGCGGGCTGCTAAAAGTATAGTTGTCAACTGCGAACGATCACCCCATTCGGCCAGGAAGGTCATTGTAAAAGCTTGTATAAAAATCCTTGATGTCAAATAGGCAGCAGATCGCTTTGGATTTTTTCGAATAATACCGGTTTCAGGATCTTGAACCAAAGCAGATGTCGCTTCACGTTCCTGTTAGGAAAACAATTCACATTCAAATATAATTACAACAAAGTCATTTTTATAGCTAACTAAGTTAATGGGAAAAAAGCAGGTCTATTGCTAACCACAACTATCACAAAGTAATAAATTAAATACAAAAACAAAGAAGAAACAAGAATAACAAATTATAGTTCATACAAATAAACGATCACTTCAATTAGCCAAAACTTTGTATAAGACATCAAAAGAATACATTCCGAGCTATAGATAACAAACACTTTTTGATTCTGTTTTACTTTTCCGAATAAAGGGATTGAATTTAAATATAGGGAATTTATTTCTCAAACCAAAATAATGCTCAACAGAAACGTACACTTTCGCTGATAGGGACGACTTACACACATTTATATTCATTTCCTTTTCAAGGAGCTTCTTCAAGAATAACTTATTCGAAGATTTTCTTGACCAACTTGACTGAGTTGTCAAGAACTTAGTTTCTGTTCGAGAAGAACATGGTCAAAGGACTGCCTCAGGCTAAAATAAAAACAATGCTTGCGTATACTTTGTTTGACACCCGACAAGTAAAACAGGTAACCTTAACCTTTTCTTGTTTATTGAATATAATAGCAATTTATGTAGTTAGCCAGAGATCGGCTCAACCTCCAGTGATAATGTGTAAATGTGTAAGTGGTAGTTGTGACCCAATGCACTTGGAACGAGACACATGACAAGACAAAACAAACAAATATGCAAAATGAAAACTACAGCAAAGGGTAGATCAAAAACCAAAAGCAAACGATTCATGTACGAAACGAAAACAAACGTTCACATATTACCATTCAAACAAATGGGATTGAATTTGGCATCACTTAAAAATAAACGCAAACTTATTTAGTTGCACAATAATGAAGGCATTGTTAAGGTAAAAAAAAAAGGTTTTAACTGCAACAGAAAATAAAATTATATCCATTTTCTAACCCGTTTTTTGCTGGTAAGTTGCTTTAACTCCATTCCATTTCCATTCACATCACCATTGGTAAGTTTACCATTTGACTGGCCAATTGAGCTTGTTTTGTTCAAACTATTATTACTAATACTATTTGTTGCTTTCAGGTCCAGCGAGTAACGCGAGGTACTTGAATGCACACCGGGATCAACGACAGACTGACCATTTGACTGCGTATCGTTGCAAGCATCGTCGCTACCATCTCCCGGTGATTTTCTATCACAATTTTGATTCGATGCGACATGTGTAACTGCCGTAGTTGTAGACAATGATGGGCTACTTTGGAATGAGGGTAATTTTGTTGCTACATTTTTTCCACTAATATCACTCATTGTTGCCGTCGCTGACATTGGAAGCATTGCACGACGTTGTGACGAATTTTCGTCCTCAGCATCGGTATCATCGTCAACATTATTATTATTGAATGGTGTTGATTGCTTTCGCTGACGATGTTGCATTTCTGAGTTGGAAGCAAGATGGTTACCAATAGCATCTGATGAACTATCGGGGTTGCTATTCTTACGTTTCCCCTTTGCATCGGTGTCATCGTAATCATCATTCATTTTTCGCCTGAGCTATAGTTTCAGTTTATTTAATTTATAAATTGAATACATTTGTTTACATCAAAAAGCAGTTGCCAATATCATAAGTGTGAAATAAAAAAATAAATAAATAAAAAATAAAGTAAGGTTTAAAAGTCATAGAATTTAATTTTTGAGGGACTTAGGATTGTACATACAATGCATTCGTGTATATTTAATATGGAAACTGTTTGTGTAAATAATTAATACAGATATTTTATTATTTGTGCAAGATAAAGCCAAACACTTTAGTTTTTCAAATTATTTTGAGCCAAGTGCAGACACATAAAAAAGCACGCTTTATTGGTTGAAGTTGGGAGGGGAGTTTAGAATTAGTAAATATGGATTCGTATGTTTTTAAAATAAAGAGGAAAAATAAGTAAAATAATTCGTCTGTCCTTCGAGTGTAATATGTATAACAATAATATAATAAAACGGGTAGCGCGACAGCCCGAGCTGGACTAGGGCCTAGATTTTAGGACCTCCTAGTGCCGTGCGAGCTATTGCTTTAACACCAGTGGATGGGACATCGAGTTTAATGACCTACGGACGGCGAAGTTGATAAGCTTTTTCTAGACAGGCGGACCCACTTTGAGCATTTGTAATGACTCGAGAGAAGTGATGCCGTGAATTATGAAAGTTGCTAGATTCGAAGATCAAATATGGCACGCTCCGGTGTAGGAGTCGACGCACTCTCTACAATACGACGCAGTGGAATTTGTACCCTAACAAAATTTAACTGCAATAAACATGCTAGATCATCTAGGGACAAAACAGTGAATTGCTAAGTTACCACATTGACTGCAAATAAAAAAAACATACCTTAGTGTCAAGTGTGTTTTTTGTTGTCTTAAAGCAGTGTTTTTCAAACTTTTTGAGTACGCGACCCTATTGTGAGTAAAAATAACTATATAATGTGTCAGTTATGTTAAAAGCTACATGGACTGAACCCATTCCAAATCTTACAAGATTTTATTTATTCGCGATGACATTTCCGTTGCCATGGATGTGATTGAAGTTATTTTCGCAGACAGGAAGCAGACAACCTTAAAAATATACTACTTTCTAACAATTCAATTGAACGCAGAGTAAATGACATGGCCGTTGATATTTGAGAAGAATTAATCGAAAAAATTAAAGATTCCACAGCTCGCCTTCCAACTGAATGAAGGTACTGATGTTTAACTGTGGACAGTTTGTGGTATTTGTTCGGTTTGAAGCAGAACTCTTTTGCAAATCTCTTCCAGCTAATACAATAGTACAGGCCAGTATACTTTATATGCAGCTTGTTTGTTCGACATGTTTTTAGAAAGCTGTCGCAACTACGCGATTGATTAAGCAAGATGATGTGCTAACTGTAGCAATGGCATGCTACTCCATCTAATCGTTTTTATCACACAGTTATCAGATAGCTGCCAAAATAAAAGGTATTTGACACGTGTTCTGGAATTAAGAGCTGAATTATTGAACAAAATTCAAAATCTGGAAATTCGAATCATTTTTCTAATCTGATGGGTTTTAAAATGATAATTTCTCGGTGATCTTTTTGACCACTTGGACCACTTGAATATGGAGGCTATTTCCAAGGAAAGGAAAAAAAATCATTAGAAATGCAAATGAGAAAAATCAGCGGGTTCCTCGCAAAGCTTCGTTGAAATGTTCATCAGATTAACCGATATCAGTAAGCTCTCAAATTCATCTCAAGTTACAGAGAAAATAATAATTTAGAGAAAAAACTATCAAGTTAATGTACAGACCTGGATTCTGAAAGTGGACATTGACGAAGATTGATATTAAATCGAACACGGAGAACTCCTATCGGTAAAGATGAAAGAAAATCGTATGAATTTAGATGAAGATGGCATGCTGTGGAAAATCTCAGAACTCTTATCAACGTTTAACCGGACATCGAGAAATTGGTACTCACGCTCATCGTTGACTTCTGAGCAGTGGCAAAGTAGAGGAGCAAGAAACTACTGAATATCTTCTGTGCAACTGAAGGGTTCTCTCCTCCCGTAGAAGAAATCACTTAGACGCCATACACTTTAACAACTTGACAGAACTAAACCTAAGTTATCGTAGATATTGATTATTGTTTGTAAACACAATTGAGTACTAATGATAACATTCGACTGACAATTCGAGTGACAGTCAAGTAATACATTTCTCGGGATGTCTCGATTCTCAATGACTAGTAACTACTAACTCATTCGAATCTTCTAATCAATTACTAAATCTTAACACAAGAGAATTGCAATTTTAATTTTTTTATTAATGAACTGTGAAATGGAGTAATGCTTGAGTTCTTTTCCTTTTCTTCTTTCTTTCAATCTGGTTATGTTCCTGATTCGTACTTCTCGACGATAACTACTTGTCACTTATTCTCGCACTAATGTGAGACATATCGAGTTAGTAGTCATTCGAATGATGATCGAGAAGTACTAATCTATTACCACTCGAATAATCATTCGAATGCGCCCACGTCGAGTGATCATCCGATTATTAAAATACCTCGATTACGAAAGTTTCGATGTGTCTATTGTGTATCCAAAGTCTAATTTTCTCGTGACTACACTCGTCTGTGCGAACATACTTTTTCTTGTTAGAAACAGGACTTTAAATTTTTACGTTCTGTACGCTTGGGTTGGTCTCCACTGATTTCTCTATCGTCCACTTCCTTTTAAAGTTGAAACTTAGTAAATTATCTTCCATTTAAAACTCAATCATCTGAGCTCTTTATAATAATAATAATAATCAGCCCGTAAAAGGCCAGGGACTAATTTCGTACTATTGCTCTCTCACTCGCTCTGCAAGGGATCTACCTATTATCTTTTTCAGTAGACAATTATTACTCTTTGAACATTGTAAGTGACTTGAAAGAGGTGGGACCGTGGAAATTATTTTTGGTCGCACCGGCCGGAATCGAACCCAGGCAGCGAGGTTAAGTTGCGTAGGGGTCGGCGCAGATACCCACAACACCGAGGCCATCTCTGAGCACTTGATAATCATTTTAAATTATTTGAAAGCTTATTGTACACATACATATAGAAATCAGACGTTCATTCCATAGTTGAAAAAAAAGGAAAACAAATTCTGAATGATGATGACTAATGATTATGGGAAAAGAAAAGAGAGAGAAATTAGAAACAGGAAGTTGTTGAAAACATTCAAAAGTGCACATAAAAGTAACAATTGTGTTGAAATGTCAACGACTTGACAGTGTAAACTTTAACCACCTACCACCTACTTCATTCACGTAACCACCTAACTGCGGCTCTGTAGACCGCTCACAGATTACGACCTAAACAATAAAAAATAAACAGAATTGTTGTTAGTTAAGGTTTATTTTATTATTATAATTATTTCTTTTATTATACAAAAGAAAATTAACTAAACTCACATTTCGGTAAAATTCTTGAAATGAACAATGTCGAACGCAACACACATTAAAATATTTGAAATTGAACAATCGGTGCGGTTTTTGAGATGGTGGTAGGTGGTTAAGATAATACACATTAAATTTAATTTACGTGTTTTCGTCAGAAGATAACCTTTTCCCTAAAACTTCCTGAATGAGAACTTACGTGTTTTCGTCAGAAGATAACCTTGTCCTTAAAACTTCCTGAATGAGAACTTACGTGTTTTCGTCAGAAGATAACCTTTTCCCTAAAACTTCCTGAATGAGAACTCAATTAAAGTATCATCTAACTTTGGGGTAACTAGAGAACTACTCCCCTCTGAGCTTTATACCTCATATTGATAGGGAGCATTCGCTTGAACGGGCATTAGACAATTTCAGTTGAATTCCTGAGCGCATACCGCTACTGCTTGCCGGAACAGCGATTTAGCGCAGCATGCCTATATTGCCCAAGTCTGCTCCTTACAGTTAACCACCTGTACATAACCTAGCCTAGTAATAAAAATCCATGAAATCATATATCAGTTTTAGATATAACAAACGAACTCTAAACTAAGTAAGTCGCGTTAATCCAAACAAGCGTGTGCTAATGCCGTCAAAGTGCGAGTGTTCGGGGCCGTTCAGAATTGGTCTTTAAGCTCACACGAGTTTATCTATCAGATCTGCACTAAGGCACTTCGTCTTCTCCTTCGAGGACGACCAACTCTCAAGGTTGTAGTGGCCCTAGCTTCATCCGACTAAGAAGCTCTAAATAACTGATAATCTGTATATGGATGACTAAAGTAGATCTTCATTCATTAGAAAATTATATGAATGTATCCTTTGACATTGAGTATCCCGCTGCTTATATGTGCAATAAATTTGAGAAGCAAGCAAGAAATGTCTTTGTTTGTCGACAATTGCAATAATCATAATAAGGGTGGTGCTACACCTCGTAGAGGGACAGGATACTCTTCTACAGCAACCACTCGCATTGTCCATGTTATTGTTGTTCCATGAATGGAGAAGAGACCTGCAGTTTTATTCCGACTCCGAACGCCCAAGTTTAAGAAGCTTTTTCTTGACAGACTGTTATATCTTTGAGAATTGTAAATTACTTGAAAGAGGTTGAGCCATGAAAATTATCTTGTCGCACCGGGAATCGAACCGTATGTTCAAGTCGACGGAGTCGAAGAAAAGTCAGAACGGAAAGCTGTGTTTTATTTTTAATTTTGTTATACCGACACCAGCCCAATTCTCACGTACATTTTTGCAGCAGTTTTTGCTCATTTGTCAGAACGTTCGCAATAAAGTGAGCGTCCCCATATGTTAACAATTTTGGGCGCCAAACCTATTACGTACCGTCTCAAAGTTTGTTATTATTTGTTCCACAAGTACGATACGATAGCACAAACCCAGTTTCTGTATTATGTCCCATGGTTAAAGCCAATTTTGAGACAGCAAAATGATGTTGTTCTTTTTTTATATATTTAGCGCGCGAGTTATGTGGTCCAGTGCGCCATCGCCCATCATTGAAAACGACACACATCAGTCACCTTTGCTTATCAGAGCAGAGTAATGTCTTGTAGAAACTCATAAGAGCACAACACCAGGAGAGAGTTCCTCACCAAAACCTGCAGACACTTTCGCTTCATTATTCTCTTGATGATTACTTTATAGCGTATTTGGTAAGTTGGAGTTTTGCTTGTTGTACGTATGAAAGCGATAAAATTATGTCCTGGGAGCAAGTTTAGTTTATAAGAAAATACAGTACAGTACAGTATATTCATTTTTTGGCTTTGGAACAATAAAGGACTCTTTATTAACTAGTGTCTTTGATTATTCGCGCTCAAGCGATTACTAATAATTTATGTATCCGGGGTCTGGAGACAGCACGGGCCGAAGGTGTAGAGGGTGCTAGAGTTAGGCGTGCACATTGGTCTTACATATCTGCGTATTGGAATCTGTGGGAGATATTAGGCTGGGAAGAGAATGCCATATTCATATAAAGCGACTGAAAAACAAGTCACTAAATGGAACTGTGCGTCCGAGGGCAGGATTAAGGGCGAACTGATGTGCATTCCTGGCGAGGCGGGTTATGCGGGTAAACTCGTGTAGAGTAGGAATGCATTTGGCTACTGACTTTGTTGAAATAGCGATAAAACGGAGACAAAGAAGAAAGAGAAGACGATAAAAGGAGACACGGTACGTAGGTGTTCTCTGCGAATTGTTGTCTCCCATAAGTTTAATCGCTTGCTTGAGGATTTTATTTAGGAGGTGCAGGTTGGTCTGGGGCCAGATATGAGCGTTGTACTAAGGATTAGGGCGGATATAAGCCTACTAAATTAAAACCAATTCGGAGGGTGTGAAGTATTTCTTGCGTCGATGAAGGAAACCAAGACATTTCGCAGCATTTTTGGGGGGGCGCAAATATGTGAATTTATCAGCACACTTAGACTATGTTGATCCATTGTGTTAACCCACCGTATTGTGTTGATACATATAGCAAGTATAAAGTCGACATATGAGCTATTCATGGATAAAGGCTGATTATTAAGGGTTCGCTTGAGTGACAGCAGACAACATTGAGTTATCCCAATATATTTTATATTATTTTTTAAAAATTCAATTTTAAAAATAAGAACTTGTTTTTTCAACTAGACTGACGCTGCTACCGCTCAGTATGATGCCAAAATAAGAATAAAGAAATATGTTACAAAGCGAGATAATCCAAATTAAGATCAAACCGTAAATGCAGCAAGCAAAAAAAAGCAAACTTAAAACCTGCAAAACAGGATACATGTTATCCACATGGTTTATGTTTTTATAATTTGCACGTATACAAGGGGTTTTGAATACCCTTTAAATGTTAAACACAGTACGAGCGTTGAAAAAATACCGAGGCACATTGAGTTTAAATCTCTGAAGATCATAATGAGAGGGAAACATTAGTTGGGTAAGGCCTTTCATGTGTTACGGCTAAAGAAAGAATCTCGTCCAAAATTAGGCTCGACAGTAAACTGATGGGCATTCCTAGACGCGCGTCTATTCTGGTTGGATTGCTTAGTAGGAGGAATATAACTGGATATTTCAGCTGAGCAACGCTTGTGGAAATATCGATAACATAAAGAGGGACAGGAAATAATACGACCGTGCTCGGGGGATGGAATTGTTTTAGTTCTTTCTTAGATAACGTGCTTGTTTTTATGGAAACGTCGAACAGTCGCAAGTGAGTTGAAGGGTGCCCATCCAGATGTGTGAGTTGGATTAAAGTTGTGGACGTATGTAAGTCTTGCCGGATCAGATGGGGAGAAAAACTTCTTGCAACGACGAAGAAAACCCAGACTTTTTGCTGCAATTTTAGCGCCATACAATATGCGGTTACCCCACTGCAGGTGAGAATAGGAAACTTTTCAGTTTCATCTACAGAACCGCAACTCATGGACAGTGACATTGGGGTTAGGGTTTCGCTTTAAAGAAGACAGCTTTGGGTTTTATAAGCATTAAGTTGAACACGATTTTTCGTTCCCCCTTGCACGATTTCATCAAGATCTGTATTTATTCGCTTAATCATACACTGCCGTTGGTGGTCCACATCCGCGTGTTGAGGACCCTTATAATTGAAGAAGTATGAAAAACTAAGGATGTTGTCGTCCTCAAAACAACTCAATAGATTAGCAGTTCATAAATGATCGTTCATAAAGATGAGGTTGAAGGTTGGTGACAAAACTGAACCTTAAGGCACACCCGCAATTATTTCGTAAATATCAGCTTCTGTTCTTGATGGAACCACCATCGCAATGGAAATGTATCTAGACCAAACGCACGCATTTTCGTTATGAGAGGTTGACGCTATACTTGGTGGAATGCTTTTGAAATGTATGTCAAGGGAATGGATCTAACTTTTACCAAAATGATGAAGGGATTTAGGATAATTTAGTTCACTAAAAGTTAAACACAACTTTGGGATTTTTCTCTTCAACTTCTGGATTTGCTTTCATTCACTCAAATTTTAAGGTTTACAACTTTCATTTTCTAACTCATGAATTTTGTCAACTCCTCATTTCTTCAACTTACGGAAATAGCGGAAGTTAAGGGATGAATTCAGGAATTTTGCTTTTTCTCTTTTCTTCCATTATCGTATTTGCCTGCCTGCCTGGGTGTATACAAAATGGAATGATTGTGATTTCTAATATTATGCGTTCGGAACAATTCAATTGGGGAATACAGACTTTGTTAGTGTAAGCATTACAAATTTACATACCTAGTCGCTTGTGCTGTTTTCCATAACATAGCCGACAGTAACTTAAACCCAGAGATAATGGAGGACAGAGACATTTAACCATTGTCTCTGCTGAAAAAGTTCGCTCTCAATTCTCCTTCTCATAGTGGACACGAACAGCCCACACCGTAAATTCAAAGTTCAAACTGACATCCCAGGTAAAATTTAAAAATTGAGACAACTTCTGAGGATTATAAATTTCAGACTGGGAATTGAAATAGTAAAAAAAAAAACAATTTTAAACTCGTCGGTTAAAACCCGAGTTGAGACCATCTCGGCAGGTGATCAACTCCCAGTTTTGCGGCAATTTGAGCAATAGTGAACAAAACTACCCTTATTCTACAGTTCAATGAGATAATGCCTTTGTAATTTTACGATTGCTTTCAATGCTCGTTTCTATTTGTAATAAAAAAGTCAAAAAACCCTGAAAATGTCAATCAAACCCGTCGTAAGGAACCTCAAAAACTGACATGATGTATCCAGTTTTGGTCACCACTATATGTAACAGCGATATAATTTTTCAAATACACTCTACATGTGATCTAGAAGACACATAATGTGTGGGTAATAAAGTCTTGGAAAAGATTATTTCGTATTGGAAAAAAATCATAATTTAACATGCATAACGAAACTATACGCAAATAAAAGGAAATTGTGCTTCCGATACTTATGTCCCAACAATGTGTTTGCAAATAATGTAAGTTTGTGTTTTCAATTTCGTGTGGTTGCATTTGCTATAATTCACTTCGCTTTAAATGCGATAAATTCACTTGGTGGTTTGTTCGGAATCTCTGTGCAACAATGATTAAGTGCAAGTTTTGTTATAAATAATAGATTAGTCACACATAATCAAATACTACGATTTTCTACGATGAAGTGATCGCTTGTCTTGTTGTTTTTTTTTTGTATATTATCAAGCAAAAGTAAACAAAGCGAAAGGAAAAGTAAAGCTATGAAGGATAAGACTACATATTTTCTGTATCCCAGTCTAGTAAACAGTCCACTTGTTCTTTTTTCTCAACTAGAAAGACCAGCTACACAGTAAATCAATATTTACTTCTACATGTTATCAAGCACTCAATAACTATTATTGTTTCCGTATTCATTTGCAATCACTTACCTTATCGTCTTGCTTTTTCAATGTTGACTCCACTTCTTCAAATTCCGTTTGTTCGGAATCTTTCATGTAATAGCCTTCTTTCAACATTTTCAATCCAAATATAGCAAATAATGCTGTTGAGATGTAGTATGTCCATACTCTAGGAATAACTGTTGCTGCTATACCAAAAACTGCTGAGAGCACAGTCATGAGACCCAATGCGCCAATGGCTCCTGTGAAGACAATTAGCCTTGAATGGCGCATCGCCATTATGGCAGCAATAAAGAATGTCTTATCGCCTAATTCACTAACTAAAATGACTGAGATTGATGCGATGAATGCATGAATAAAACCAAGGTTTGCAATACTGCTTGTTGTTCCCTTGGTTATTATTCCATCGGATTTCTCTTCGTTTGGTGATTCGGCGACATTTGGTTCTTTAACATTAAATACATCTTCTGCTGGGTCCATTAGTTTCTAGAAATTGTATGTTCATAATTATGTATTTGGTTGTTGGGAAAAAACTTACGGTAACCTCTTCCGTTTGCATTACTCCATTCTGATCGTTCATTTGTGGTTCCATTTCAGCAAAGCATATTGTTGAAAATGTTAACATCACCATGAGGGCCATCAACAGGTGATATTTAGCTGAACGCTTCAAATAGACATTGTGTCTGGTTGTTTGCCAGAAATACGATTGATTCTGTGACATATTTCTGTATTTTTTTTTGTTCAATTTTTCATAAAACAGATGTGGAGAAAATGCTTCAGGTTTGGAATATCACAGCAGCTTTTGTACAAATGTAACAATAAATTATAAATTAAATAAACTTCGTCTTGGGTAAAACACTATCTGAAAGAAAGAACAAAAATAATCGTTTTAATTCACATGTGTATACAAAAATAGAAACAAAAATAATCTTATCTAAACACAAGCATGTGCCTAATTCATTCATTCATTGCAAAACCCCATTCGAGATTTACAAACGAACCCACTTTTAATGTGCACAGGTTGGGGATTATAACATTTTTAAGTAAATCATGACATCGTTCACATTTCTTCCTCTCTAGGTTATTTATTTATCGGCCACTTTCGATACGCTCGGGGATATTTATAGCGTTACTAACTTACTTCATTTGCCGTGCGTTATCTTCCATCGACCTTAGTGATTGAACTGATACGATGAACGTGCGACTCTCTTCCTGCTAGATAAAAATACGTGTCGATCGGTTTCCTCTCATAATTGCGATATTCCATGCTTAAGAAAGATCAACGTATAATAATAAAATCTAGATGAGATACAGGCAGCAGAATTCCACGCCAACGTTGTATGTATGTAGCTGTGCATATGCTGCGGTAAACAATCAAATTTTGACGGTCTTATCGTACCGAGTTGAACAATCACGTAATGTTGCGCGATGAGATAAAGTTTCTGGATGAAATAATTCCATAAGCGCCCTTAACAACAAGCTGGACAGATTCATGCATGTTAAGACAAGAAGAAAACATAGAACAGGTCCACGGGAGAATTAACTTGTAATTCTTTATGTCATAAACCTGTAGTGGAAGAGGGGACGTAGTTAAGTGAACTCACACATTCAGTTTTCGAACGAATGAAGTCAGAAATGCAGTCATGCCCTGTAATTGGGCCACATACAAATTGAAGAACACTCTTCAACTCATCTAACCAACTAGAGATTGAGAGAAACCAAGTCCTGTGCAGGTATGAGGCAGTGTCATGCGATTTCCAACAGTTTTTGATGTTTTGAGAAAGAGTATTATGACGCAGACAAAATCTAGTTTTCGACGATCTGACGTAGTTAATCTTCGTAAGGTTCTTCGGTATGGGGGGTTGTGTATCATCGTTTTTAGCGTTTTTTTGTTCATTACTCCTCTAAATAGTTCCGATGTTACGAGACCCAGCCATTCGCTCATTCTTCTTCACACTCCGCTTGTCCTCGTTTGTTCTATACTTCCTTGTATAATAATATGCAGTAGCTGATACTTGCTGCTTTTGAGTATATAACCTATAAAGCGCAACAGAGACACTCAACAAAGTTTAAAGTTGAAGTTGTGGGAAGTCTCTGAATTACATAGACCAAGAGAACTTCCCCATCTGTTGGAGCTGACTCCCTTGCATCTTGTTTTCTGAATGTACAAACGAAACAATCATGAGAATGGCAAGAAAAGTATGGAATTCGATACACTGGTCAAAAAGCTACCACTCTTGGCCATTCCTAAGGATGCCGTTCATGCCGATATTATCGGCAGTAATAGGCCGTGAGTTGTAGTTTTGTTTTACGTTCAAAATCCTTCCCACTATTTATAGATTCTTGAAAAAAACACTGGTATTGTTTCCTAAATTTCCATCCAATTGCTACATTTAATTAATGACACTTGGGACAGCATTACCTTAAAGGAGAAATGGCGGATTGTGGGCAATACAGAAGTAAACAAGTGTAAGCTCTGCTAAGTACACCTTTATTTGTAAATCAACCTTCTCTGCGCTCAGACAACAATTACGCAAAACGAAAATAACTGAACAATACAATCTTTCACGTATAAACGGACACTGTAAAAAGGACTCTGTAATTTGCTAAATACAGTACACTCTATAAGTGATAACGTGAAAAACAAAAAACCAAGACAGTTCACGTTTGCGGGAGAGTTCACGTTCGCGGAGGTAAAATTTGAATACAATGAATAGGTTTTCGTTTTAACACATCTTATCTTTCACAAATTAAAAATAATGCGTTTTTCTATTACACAACGGTAAATTTAATTCATTTATTTAATTTAAAACAAAAAGTTATTGCATAGGCCGGCGCTTCAACCCGTAGAGGACCAGATCAGCCTAGCTTCTATAGCAACCACCCGTGTTGTGCCTGCTATTGTTCTCTCACGAGTGAAAGGGACCTACAGTTTAATGGCGACTCCGAACGGCCTTGTTTGAGAAGGTTTATCTAGACAGTTATTACTCTTTGATCATTGTTAGTGACTCCAAAGAGGTGGGGCCGTGAAAAAATATTGTTGGTCATAGCGGGAATCGAACCCAGTCAGCTAGGTTCAGCTGCATATGAGTCGACGCACTAACCCACTATCCCACGGCGACCCACTATGTAACATTAAATATTGAACGCGGGCATTACCACTACGAAATATAATTGACAAAATCAATCAATTCTTCGTCTACAAACGCCATCTCACTGAGCATTGTACCAAGAATAAGGAATTTCAAGCTAAAATACAGCTTGCTCAAACAGTGTACTGTTAACCTGAAGCAAACATTGATATTCACGTTATAGAGTGCTCATGATTTGTTCACGTTTAAGAGATGCAAAATAAAATCTGTTCACGTTATCCGGTGTTCACACTGTGGTGTTCTCGTTATCGAGTGCCTACTGTAACGGTGCTTTTCCCGGCAAAATGGAAAGTTTTAGTGTTTGCCTGACTGATGCTTACCACTAATGAAATATTACTGAGATGCCGGACTTCTACCTCTCTTGCCCTCTAAACATTTTGAAAACCATTTTTAAATCGTTTTTTTTTTTTAACCAAGAACAACAAAGCCGCAGGCTCAGATGGGGTCTTCAAGGTCGGTGGCGATGTTCTTGTAGGGAGCATGCACCAGATCACATGTAGAATTTGCATGCCCGACAACTGGAATATAAGCTCCATATGGCCTATTCACAAAAAACGCGATCCTACCACTTGCAACAACTATAGAGGTATATCCCTGCCCAACATCGCCTACAAGATCCTGTTCAGCGGACTGTGTGATCGTCTAAAGCCGTTTTGCACTGCACTAATCGGCACGTACCAGTGCGGCTTCCTGCCCGGCAAATCGACTATAGACACAATCTTCACACTATCCTGGAAAAGACCAGCGAGTTTCAAATCGATACGCACTACCTTTTTATTGATTTTAAAGCCGTATACGACAGCATTCATCGTAAGGAGTTATTCGGTGCGATGGCCGAATTCGGGATCCCGGGAAAACTCATACGGTTGTGTCGCACTACCTTAAAAAATACATGATGCAAGGTGGAGTTCGACTCAAGGACTCCCATTTGAAACCTGCCCCGGATTTTGGCAAGGAGATGCGTTGTTGTGGGATTTCTTCAATTTGGTACTGGGGACGATAGAGCGGCGGGCAGCTGTAAGCCCGGAAGGCTCTATTTTCTACAAGTCAGTCCAACTGTTATATCCAACGCAGACGACATCGACATTGTCGAGCGTTTTCAACGTGCCGTAGTGGAAGTATTTACGGCAAATTAAGGTCAATGAGGATAAAGCAAAGTATCCGTCAAACAAGGAAAAATCCGTCAACTGCACTGGCTCGGCCACATCGAGCGCATGGATATGCGTATATTTATAAAAACCAAGTAATCGCGGCTGCAAGACAGCTTGGTCTTGATGACTGGAAGTAGCTTGCCCAGGACCGTCAACAATGCAAAAGCAGCTATCGCTCAGGCTCGGACTCTGCATGGGTCGCCAGCCTGATAAGTAAGTTAAATAAGTAAGTGTTGGTAATTTGCATTTAGAAGGTAAAATGCATCAAATGGCACGCAACAACATTATGAAACAACATTTGGTGCCAAGTGTCAGTAAACTTGGAATACAAGAGAATTTTATCTTCCACCAAGACAATTATCCAAGGCTCACGTCATATTCAGCTCGGTCCTGCTTATTATATAACAGTCTCAAAGTGCTTAAAACACCTGCACAATCACCTGACCTTAATGAAATCGAGCATATATGGGATGAACTGGGACGTCAATTTGTCAAAGGCACTGGTCTTCAAGAAGACTGGCAAAAATTAACCAAATCCGATTTCGAATCAATTTCACTCGATCTCTGCAACCTTACTGTTTCACTCATTATCCTGTACTAGTTCTATGAAGGTTGATATGTATCAGTCCTCAAGGACCTTGACGAATTTATGTATTGCGAGAGTAGAGAGTTCTTGGTCTCTTGTCTCTGTTCTATTAGTTTCAAAAGCTCGTTTGGTATTCCATCTGGGTCTGTGGCTGCCCTAGTTTTGACTTCGTACTAGGTAAAAACTCATTATCTCATCTTTCAAAATTTATATAGTTCAGTTTAAACAGCTCATTGGGTAGTTATGCGGCAAGAACTCCGATTCCTTCATCGACACCAAGGTCTACTGTTATACGAAATATTTTTGTTAATCATCTAGATCTGAGATCGCAGTCATAATATTTGATATGGGCCTATTAACGTCATTAGCCTCTATATCGTCCGCACCCATTGAAAGCAGAGCGCGAAACGTCGATAAGAAAAGATGTAGAACAAGCGGCAGATAACTTCACTGCCTGTCAACATCACAATCTCAATATTATATTTACGTTCATGATGAGTATAAAAATTTACGAATGAGTTTTGTCATTTTGGAGCCGTATGCAACAGTCACAGTTGGCAATGTGTGTGTAGTTTGTTAACACAGCCAATCCGAAGGAAATGAGATGTGATCATTCCCTTAACTTTATTTGCTCTTAATCTGTGGGCACATGGATGATATTTCTCACTAGACTGAAATGATTGGAAAACTCGATTCTACAACACAGTAGGCAATCAGAGTAAGAGCAAGACAATGCATGATTGGGTACCGATACCATTCTCATAGATTAGGACTAGCTTCATCCTGCACAAACTGCTTCACCAGAAGTACAGCCGACCAGCTTTTCGCTCGAAGAATGATACTCCAGAAGGCCAAACACAATGGGTCTATGCTGACCTAAGCGTGACAGACACAAGGTGAAGCAGCTGTATTCGGGATGGTGGTGTTCCATGAAATCCTGTAATCCTGTCAGGATGACTTCGCCAAAGGAGCGTCTTGTCACCTCTTTTTCATTAAGTATATGAACTGGATGTTGACGATGAAGAATTCTCGCTGCTCCATCAAGGTCGGTAACGAACTCACCGAGACCTACAATGTTTAAAAAGGTTTTGGACAAGGCGACGCGCTGTCATGTGATTTCTTTAACATCTCCCTGATGAAGATCGTGCAAGACTCACACGCCAACACTGGAGGCACGATCTTCCAGAAGTCCGTACAACTGTTAGCATACGCGGATGACATTGACGTGATAGGCGGAACACAGCGAGCCGTCAATCAGGCGTTTGCTAAAATGGGTCTAGCGGTGAATGAGGGCAAAACGAAGTATATGCTCTCATCAAGAAAGGACACACAACATCGGCGTCTTGGACAGAGCGTCACAATGGGCAGCTATAACTTCGCGGTAGTCAAGGACTTCGTCTACCTCGGCTCCGCAGTAAACAGTACAAACAACATCAGTACCGAGATCAAACGCAGAGTAACTCTTGCCAACCGCTGTTTCTATGGGCTCAAGAGGCAATTGAGTAGTAGAGCCATCTCTCGAAGGACCAAGCTGACTTTATACAAGACCTTGATCACCCCAGTCCTGCTGTACGGCTCGGAGGCATAGACAATTTTAAAAGCGAATGATGAAGTCCTTGGTCTCTTCGAGAGAAAAGCTCTGCGTGCGATCTTTGGTCCTGTTTGCGTTGACGGTTTCTGGAGGAGAAGATTCAACCACGAACTGTACGGGCTGTACAGCGATATGAGTCTAGTCAGACCTCTTCGCATCCAACGCCTAAGATGACTAGGCCATGTAGAGCGTATGGACAACTCAGCTCCGGTCCGAAGAGTCTTCGACTCCGAACCCGTGGCAGACTGTAATAGAGGACGCCTGTGTTTAAGGTGACGCACCCAGGTGGAGAAGGACCTCAACCAACTTGGCGTGCGACACTGGAGACAGCTAGACAGAGACCGGACTAGCTGGAGAGGCTTGTCGGTTGAGGCCCAGGTCATCAATTAAATTTCATCAATAAATGTTAACGAAACACTACTTCGGTCGTGTCAATAAAACATCACCAGTCAATAAAAAAACTAAGTACAAAGGAAGTAAAGGCTTTTCCAATACGGATTTGCCAGCTTTGAATTTAATTTGTGAACGCACTCTTTCACTAATCATCAAACTGTCACTGTCAATTTATTCAGTAAACTCAACATCATGATAATGATCAACGTCTGCAAATTTAAAAATGTTCTTTTTTACCGCAACTTTAAGAGCGTTAATCATCTTCAGTAACGAAGCCTAATTTTTGCTCAATGGGTTCGTCGATAAGAAAAAAATGCGTTATTGGTCGGGTGAAAATCCACATGTGCTTCATGAATCAACACTTCATCCACAAAAAATAACTATTTAAAGCGCCACGTTACTGTGAATGGTAGGCGTTATCGCGCCATGATTACCGATTATTTTGTCCGAATTAGAAGATATGGACTTGGACGACTTGTGGTTTCAACAGGAAGGTGCCACAATCGATTTATTGAAGAGTAATTATGGTGAGCATTTTATCTCAAGAAATGGGCCAGTCGATTGGCCGCTTCGTTCGTGCAATTTAACGGCGTTTGATTATTTTCAAACGCGACGTTGGAAGAACTTAGAGCCAACATTGAATGCGAAATAGTGGCCGTTTCAGCCGAAAGGTGTGGCCGAGTCGTTGAAAATTGGGTCCAACGAATCGAACGCTGCAAACGTGCCCGCGGTGGCAATATGAACGAAGTTGAGTTCCATTTATAAATGTTTTGATTGTACTTCAAGTCGATAATAAAGGTTTCGAAATATCTCAAATGGCTGGCGTTTTATTTAAAAAAAAGTTGGCAAGTCCTTATTGGAAACCTCTTTATAATGTGTTGACTTCCCCACTCACCTATAGTGCTCCACAAAAGTGTGCGTACAATAATGCAATCTAGAAAAAACAGTTGTCATTCACATAATATAAGTTGAGAATATTTTTGGAAGGTATATTCTAAATAGTGGTCAATGGGCATGAGGTCTGGGCTCTGTTGTGGGGGTCGTAGCATTTTGATAGGGCTATATAACAGCCAAATACACGCATTTTGTGTGGTATTATTGTGGTAATTATCTTGCCACATTCCAGCAATTGCTTTTAAATTTCTTTCAAGAATATGAATGTTCACGAACAGGTTCACCATTCCTTCGGTTAGTAGCAGCTTTCCGACTCTTGATGTCGCCATACAGACCACTGTTTCGGTAGTATTGTTTGGTTTAAGGGCTCGGTTTAGCGCCTTAAACGGTCATCAGGCTCTATTTTGATTGGTCGTAGAAGATAACATAACGACAGAAGTCTGGCGACTTATTAACAAACACTTTTGCGAATGCCACCTGTTTCTGTTGATTGAACTTTTTGGTCAACATTTTTTTGCTGGGTGTCAATGACCTGAACCGCTTTTTAATTATTGCTCTCCTTATATTTTGTTGATGCGTTAGGTGTTATTAACTTATTTAATTTGAGCGCTCACGATATTAGTCATCGTAAATGGTTTTTGGACCCCCATTCGTTTGATGTCACGGTAATGTCTTGGAATGTGTTTCGATGGACGGCCTATCTCGGCTTTGACTCGACATGTTCATCATACCTTAAGCGATCTATCGTTTCTCAGCAATGTCCATGCTAGAATAAACAAGCAACCTATGTGAAGAAACTATTTGCCGCTACATTAACAGTGTTGAATGAAAGAGTATTTTCCCCAGTATGCAAACTTTTGTGGGGTTAATTTTGTGACTTCTTTTGGTTTTTCTCATTGTACTTTTTTTAACGAATAACAATATTTAATTTATATTGTTGTAAGACTGACGCTTTTCACATTCTTTCATTAGAATATACCTTTCAAAAATATTTTTAACTTACTCTGTAGATAAAAGCCTTTTTTTACCCAAATTTCATCTCTGTACGCAAACTTTTGTGGAGCACAGTATACAATTGTTGATGCAAATTCCGTTGGATTATGAAAAATATGAGGATATCCCAAAAACTATAAGCTTAGGCGGCCATTTAAGTACAAAACTAATTGTTTTATAACACTACATTCAAGATTTTCCTTTGGAGTCCCATTTGAATTTAATTCTTGTTGAGAACACCGTCAACTTGTTGCTGCTTACTTACTTTTATTATTGACTGTACGATTTTCTTATCATCGAGGATGAAAGATGACACTTAACATACTTGATTAATGTAACACTCGCTCGAACTTGTTGAATAACTTAATTTTGGAAACGACTTTGTTGCACACGTGTGCACTAGTCACTGGCATCACGATTATTTCAAATGAAGCAAATATGTACATACTCTTGTGAGTCCTTGACAAATTATTAAACTCGTATCGAAGAGACCAACAGCAGAAGAATACTCAAAATAATTATGTACTTCAACAAGAACGATAAATCGACGAAAGTCAGTACATTTATAGTTTGTTAAGTACCTTGCAATGAGGAGTCACACACATTTGGTCGCCTTGTAAAAATCAGTTCATTTATGCACCCAGTCAGGTGTGAAGGGTAGTAAAACTCTCTTAACTTGTTTACAAATCAGTAAAAACCAAGCACTCGCTTCAATTAAACCTGGTTGAAAGGCAATAACCATCGTCCGGTTAATTTTAAAATTAAATGTGAATAGCACCGACTCAAGTCGGATTCACAATGTTGCGAGTAAGCGAAGCGAGAACAAGTCGGACTTGAGTGGTTCAATTGATTTGAAATAAAAAACGGTGTGATAAATTGCGAGTGTTCACAGTGGCGTGAAAAATTATTCTCCTCGAGCTGGTTTCAGTGCTGTTGATGTTGAACGACGAGTACAGTGAATCGACAATGAGTCATTTGGTGCTATTGAAATGAAAATCGATCGGCGGTAAACGACGGCCGAATGAAGAAAATAACATATGCCTACACAAACCAATTGCAAGTTGTTACTATAGACAGTAAATGACTCCAGGACGGACGTTCCTGCCTATCGCGAATCTCTTTTTGGGCCAAAATGAAAATGATCATGTCTCGAAAAGTCAATAGACCACTATGCAAGACCCTAATAATCCCAGACCAGACCCAGTGTACGCAACATTTGTATAGGAAAAATGGTCGGCTCCAATCGCTTCCCTTTTATCTTGTTTGCGTTCATGGCGACTGGAGATGTGTCAACCACAAACTGGACAGACTGTACACAACATAAATCGCAGCTAGGTTTGCAATCTTACTCCATGGTAATAATAATATGAGTGATGCAACAGTTCGGATGGATTGGGACCTAGCTTCTAGAGAAACTACTCGATTTGTGGCTACCCTCCCGAGTGTATTATTCTCTAACGGGGAACCTACAACTTTATACCGACAACAAACGGGAAGATTGTGAAGCTTTTTCTAGAAATGTATACTCCCTGAGCATTGTCAGTAAATCGACAACTCTAGATATGATGAATGTTGTTAGTGTCGGAAATAAGAACGGATATAGTGGAGCCCTAGTTCGGACCAAACAACTTTCACTTAAATCCACCCTTAAAGTGAAGGAGCTGTTATCAGATTGGCTAAGCTCACACTGAGGTGATTGGGAGAACTTCGAACCGTCACTGGAGCCTTTGCAGAAAACGAAAAGTTAGAATGGATACACACAAAAGTGAGCGTTTTTTTTCAAAAGAAATTGGGTATTTTAGTGATGCGCAAATCGAGGAGTTGCACGAATCCAGGGTTGCGTAAATCGAGTTTATACTGTATATGTTGTCCTCATGAAAGAACATAGAACATCGACGTCTTGGACAAAACGTCACAATGGGCAGCTATAGCATCGAGGTAGTTAAGGACTTCGTCTACCTCGGCTGCGCAGTAAACTGTACAAACAACATCGGTACCTAGATCAAAAGCAGAGTCTTGTCAACCACAGTTTTTATGAGCTCAAGAAGCAATTGAGTACAGAACCATTCCGATTCTGATTCAGATTATATAACAACTTGCTGCTGCATGACGCGGAGACATGGACAATCTCAAAAGCGGATTTGGAATCCTTGGTCTCTTCGAGAGAAAAATCCTGCGTGCGATCTTTGGCCCTGTTTGCATTGATGGAATTTGGAGGAGAAGATTCAGCCTCGAACTGTACGGGCTGTACAGCGATATGGGCCTAGCCAGGCGTGTACCGATCCACAATATTGGCCCAAAGAATATTCGTCCCCGATACCGTAACAGAGAGCTTTTGGATCTTTTGTTAGACAACAAACAAAGAAAAAAATACAAATTTACTTCAGACAATCCATCCGTGACTCTGACCAATGAATGGCAAATACAGTAATACCGCGGTTCTTGCAAGTATGCGGTACTTGCGCAACTCAATTCTTGCGACATACATTTTTTTACATTACAAGTACTGAGTACACTTGGAACACCCAAACAATTTGAACTAAGTACTTGCGACAATTTTGATTTTGCTCCTTCAGATGACGCCTCTTTTAGTAGATCCAATTTGAGGAAATACCTTACGAAAACATTTTTAAGCGGTATCTCCTTTTCTTGCACATTTTGCAAAAATAAAATTCACGTTTGCATATTGCTTATGATGTCTCCTTAATTGAATCTATTTCAAATTTGCTGCAGGAAATAGAGCCATTGCAGCAAATCGCTCATTCTGAAATCTAGCAATGGATAAGCGAACCTAATTCAGCGCCCACCACACTAAACGAAGAACAGTGCACCGATGATGACGTTACTGGAGATGAAGAAACTGACGACTTGGTGGTGCTCAGTACGAAGAATATACTAACACCGGAGGAGGCTATATCATCATGTAATATTTGTTTGGAATGGGCGGAGCAAAGCAATGCGTCCTTAGACGATGTCATGACTTTTCAGAGGCTTGAAAGTAAAGTGGTACTGAACAAGCGCGTCTTTACAAGACAAACTTAAATTACAAACTTTTTTATTTCCATATAATATGTAAATTATATTAAATGTAATTTTGACCGTATAATGGCTTCATAATTTACATGAAAAGTAAGTATTCGGTACGGTATCCTTCAAACTTGCACCGAGCCAGGTTTTCATTGCGAGGAAGAATCGCGGTACTACTGTAATAAAACAAAAAATGAAAGTAAAAAAAATGCCTGTGTATAAAAAGGGATGAATAATTATTCATCAAATATCGAAAATAATAATATCAAACGCTGTCGCTCTCAAAAGAGCTGTGTTGCTTGACTGAGGATTAAAAGTGTGTCAACTCTCGCTTAACCTAAACTTCATATTGAACTGACTTCAAGGAAAGAAGAAACTGTGAGACCGTATTAGTCCATGAACTGAATATTCAGTTCAAATCAAAAGTGGACTTCGAACTTGCACTGTGAAACTGGGCATTAGTTTTTAGGTTTTGGGTGATTGCCAAAACTGTAGCAGTTGTGGCCCACTTAGATCCTGTTTGGATCCTTTGTGCTAAAACTGGGCTCTAATCGCGTAAGGCGACAATCGTCTCGCGCTAGCGTTTCGAGGAGAGTTTCGCTTCATGTTAGCAGAAAAAAACGATAGCATCCGAGCCCGCTTCGCGTAGAATGAAAACTGTCAGCAACTATCGTCTCGATGACTGATTTTTGGCGATACCTATTTCAGTATCGTCTCCTATTAAATGAAAACAAATTGTGCATAGATATCCTGTTCTACTCTTTTGAGACATTTTTAGAGCGTTAGGGCGCATGTGTTTAGTTTTGTTCGCAAACTGAAATGAGAATGTATTAGTGAAATTTGAGAGGAATTAGAGCACAGATGTCATTTTTTCGTGAGAGTTATTATTTTCATAGTACTCAAACTGTAACGATAGTGATGGTCTTACACGAAGCAAATCATGGACAATATCATGGAAGTGAATCAAAAGGATGATAGCCGTCGATACGATAGTCGTTAGGACAACAGAATACGATGTGTTTACTCAAACAAGGTGGTATTGCCTATAAAAAAAATTCCTTCCAGCCGGATTTGAACACACAACCTCCAGAAGCGCGAACAGCACACCAATCCAATCGGCCAACGGACCACATTAATTTCAGGGTGTTTTGTTCGTTCACATTCGGTATAGATGTGACATACCGACATAATAACATACATACGTGGATAGAAGATGCCAGTCAGGTAGATATGCACTTATCCAAGGATGTGCCATATATGCTATACGTTGTAGCCCTAAATACAATTACAC
Organism: Eristalis intricaria; assembly: GCA_964034865.1. Lineage (NCBI taxonomy): Eukaryota > Metazoa > Arthropoda > Insecta > Diptera > Syrphidae > Eristalis > Eristalis intricaria. Next base: position 31,706,926 of record OZ035873.1, read on the forward strand.
GTCATGTGCATGTCAATTCACGTGGAATCTTAGTGTCTAACTTAAATGAACGATACGACAGTGTTTTCTCGTTGCCACGCCTTGTAGTAACATAAAAACAACACCATCATTAATTCTGTTTTGAAATTATAAATAATTAATTCATAACTAGAGCAATTAGATACTATATAGCTGTCTACCCAGCGTATCAACATTTAAGATAAAATGAACGTACGCTTGTGTAACATTCATCATTACTTTCCTGCTCATGCGGAAACCTTAAACCAAACGCAACAAAATGAAAGGGAAATTTCTCCCTACGGTTAAGTAAATTCCTCAATGCCCTACACAAGTTAATGTCCCCATCAATTGCAGCACACACCAATGTATCAAATTTAATGTACAAAAATATGATATGTGATTAAAATGCCGCGTTTCCTATCCGCACTGTCATACGCCTTATTTGTTTTCAAACCACAACACATTTTATGGCGGGAAAGCTGTTTCACACCGCATAAATAAAAGTTCACATCAACACCAGAAAAATCGGCTTGCATTTCTGTTATAGATAGATAGAGATTGTAATTGGTAGGTACAAGCACGACAGAGAAAAAAAACAAACTCTTGTTGTTTACATTCACCTGGCGATGAATCATTTCGATAAATTTATTTACGAACCACAAACGTATTTACGGAAAACATTCAATAAAAAGTGAATTCTTTAATTAGACGGGGATACACATCATGTACATATGTAGTTCAGGTATGTGTGAAATGTATGTTCGAGCCATATGGCAAATATGTGTATTAGGTGCAAAAAGATGAAAAGAAAACCTTTATTTTTCTAAGAGATGGATGATAGTTCGAATTGTATACGTCCAATCGGACGAAACTAAATGTCGTTAGAAAAGTAAGTTTTTTTTTTTAATTCACTGTTGTTTTATTAATTCACTCAGTTTTGTTTCAGCTCCCATCAAAAATGGCCACTCCCCATATTGACAGTTTTCGTTAAAGGCGTAAATGCAAGCCAGACGGCTGAAAATGCAAGTAATGTTGATCCTGATACTAGGCGTGATTCTCGATAAAACTTTATTTTTGCATATAACACAACAGTGCGTTTGCGCAGGCGGTGTCTTTCAACCCACACAATCCAATTGCCATGCACAAAATATAGCGTCGACCCCCGTTACTAAAAAAATGACAGAGATGAGAGCATCGTAATAAAACGTAAGTCCATCCATCGCACGTCATTATCGACCATGTTGGATATTTTTTGACAGAGAGATGCGGTGTGATGGAATCTTTCTCCCAAATTGTGAGTATTTTGCAGAGATGAAGTATTACAGAGATAACCGACTTCACAGCTGATTGCCCCCTAGTCCATCGACGAATTTGAGTGCCTTTTTGACAGATATTCAGAATTTTTGACGGTTATTCACAATACGTAACATAAATGCCGCCCTCTGGTTGGTAAATTTGGTTAAAGAAAACGTTATAAAAAACAGCTGTCAAAAATGTTAAGGGACAAGAGAGGTAGAAGTCACGCATCTATCTGGTATCTTGTGACAACTGTCATTTGAGAAATGAAAATCTGATTCAGTAATTTCAAACGGGTGTATGCAAAGAGGCTGCAATATTTTTCATTTGGTAGATGAGAGAGAGAACAGCTGATTTGATCATTTCAACGCAGTGCATCATCCCACTCCCTTCGTAACGTGAAGTCGGCTGACGCAACGCCCTACTGTGTTTCAGACATTACTCCCTTTCCTATTCACCTTTCTTTTTTTTTTGTCAAAAATTGGTTCGCGACTTTACTTTCATTGAACTAGACTTCAAAATTCCAATAGTTTTTGCAGTTGGTTGCCAATGTTACAGATATGGTTTTATTCACTAGAAGCGTTTGTATATTAAACAAAGTACTGGATGTGTGACTGGACAGTGAAAGCAAGTCCATTTGCCTCTGGGATCAAATTAAGTCTCACTGTTGGTATCACAGTGGTCCAATATGGTCTAAATATGCTGCAGAATGCACTAGCACCGCCTCTTCCTAACCTTACCTAACCTACATTAAACAAAGTATGGATTACAAATGGGGATACGTTATCCTCGAGATTTAGAACACCAATAAACCGATACTTCTGCTGTACCTTCAAGCATTTTTGTCAGCGGAATCTATGATTTAGTGGTGGTAGTTAAGACGCCACCTGAGATTCCGATTTTTCAAGGCGCTGTAGTCAGTCTTTATCACTAAGTACTTTTTGCTCAGTTATTTGTTTTGCTGTTGCTTCGCGTGTAAAATAAATACTGAGCTGAGTATAGATTCTCAAAAAAAAATGCCTACTGTAACAGTAAATCATGCGAAGTTTTAGCTATGTCGACTCCGTGTATGTAATTTCTATGAACGATGCGGAATCATAGAAATCGTTCAGTCTGACCTTCATACTCTGCACTGTTTTCAATTGCCCAGGAGATAAACATTGTAAGAAAATCGTGGTGAATCGCGGTAACGCGGCACGTGACCTTGGTGGGATTGGCAGGCAATCATGTACAATGAGCCGATCTCCTGCGGCAAAACCCTTATTTCAGACCTGTATTATCAACTATTGTACCGTCTCAGGGAAGCAATCGGTCATCTTTGTTCTTTATCGGAGCAATTTCATTGAGTTCCAGTCACGCATCGATAGCGACTCGCCAGAAGCTTGTTTGGGACGTTCTTATAGTCCGAACCTAGCACCATGTGATTACCACCTGTTCCGGTTCATGGATAAACATTTTTCAAACTTTGCATGAACAGTGGCGTGTAGAAAATCTATTGCTCAGTTTTGACACAAAAATTGATAGAATTGCATCATAAACGCCACCCAAGGTCCAAGCTATTTAACACAATGTGCACCCGTCCAATACTCAAACATAATGGTGGAAGTTTTTTTTATAGAAAAATATAACCACGGATGTATAGATTCTAATATTACGTATACTGACATACTCTGACGACCATCTTTACTTCGAAATTTCACTAGGATAATAATCAAAAATATGCTGAATTCAGAAACATCAAACATTTACGCAGTGATGCGGCATTACTGTTTTTTTGCGACGCACACTTGATGCTGATGCGATGCTGATTGTACTGTTCGCTGGCGTTTCAGAACGCATTGTTCATCTCAAACATTTTGTTAGTATAAAAGTTAGTTTAGTATAATTATTAATTGAGAATAATAATCCGAAATAAGTTGTTAAACATGTATGACACAAGAAGAAAGCGGTCAAGGCGGATGCGCACAATGATAATGAAAATTCAAAGAAGAATTGAGAATTAAATAATCACAATTGAAAAATATACAGATGATTTCTTCCAAAATCATTTTAGAGTTTTCTTTTATCTTATCCACACGACTGGATGACGCAGTTGGTAGAGTGCCTACCCCTGGTTAGGCGTAGTCCGCGGTTCAAATCCCAGAGAAAGCAAAGTTAATACGCTTTTATCTGGTTTTCAAATATGGTCCAGTCAGCATTTGCTGTTGGGATCAAATAAACTCACTGAATTAGTCAAGCAGTGGTAGTAGTCTGACCAGAGGTATCACGATGGAGCAATATGGTCTAAGTTTGCTGGTGAATGCACTAGCAGCCCCCCTACTGAACCTAACCTATCTGATCCAAGAGTTTCTGCAAAATTGTTTTCAAAATCCGCATTTCCTACCAATAATGCATCAACAAATTGAATGTTGCTCAAATGTTTGAGGTTTGCGCATCTGATGCCCGAGAGAACGTTTGACGTATGCGGTGATGCCCAAATTTGCATTTATGAACAGTTGTTGCTGCATCAACGCGGCAGTGATGCGTTTCTGAATTCACTCCATGCAAGCTTACACGAAAAACTGGCTGGAGAATTAATTTTCACATTTCAATTACTCAATTCTCTATTCTATATTGAAAAAGGAAAATATGTTTCAAATGTCATGAAGATACTGCAATTCCTTATGGTGGAACCAACTGCGTTTTGAAGAAAATGTTAATACAATTTTAAGTGTTTCCAATTTCGTGCACGCGACTGTTCGTACTAATGATCTGAATGTACTTCGCACCGTGTTACTATGTATCAACCAATCATCACATTTGTACGTACACATTTTCACTGAAGTAAGGTACTCTAAGAATCTCAAGATTAATAAAACTTCTACAGATTCTTATCGCAAGTATAAAGTATGAAAAATCATTTGATACCAATGCATGATGGCTGTTTGTTTTTCGATAAAGGAATAAAGCCATAAACTATGTATAAAATCTTCTTCATTGCTGGATTCAAGTAATACAGCTCTTTAGATGGTGTATCTTTTGCGTAATTGTATTGACGTTGTTGTCTAGCTCCTTTGAAAGATTTTTGAATTTGGCTTATCATCTGTTATCACGATCGTTTTAAAGCGGTTGTGACTAAATTAGTTGCAGAACTAGAAATAAAATGAAAAGTCATAAATGGGATACTCTGTAATTGGGACACCACCGAAATGAGTCGCGCTTCATGCATACACAAGTTCAGATGTTGGCATGCCTGTGTTTTACAGGGGTTATGGGAACTTGCACAACTGCTGCCATGGTGATGCTATTGGACCTATGCAACTTGCATTTGCGGAATGTGCAAACGAACCAATCATGAGAATGGCAAATGATAGGAAGAGACGGATGCATCGAGGCAATTCGATGCACTAGTCCACATACTACCACTCCATTCCGCCATTCCGAAGGCTGACTTATCAGGAATTTGAATTTCCAAAAGACATTTACCATTAAGCTCAACACCAAAAAGGAGTGGATCAATGGATCCATAGTCCATAGACTGAGCTACAATACGTAGAATGCTATACAAATGGATCAAGAACTGATGAAGGAACAGGAGCATGGGGTATTTGAACCACGAACAAAGTACTCTGAATGCATAGCATAGGCGTTCAAGTCAATCTTGACGGTAGTTATAAAAACTGTGACTCAGCAATGTCGGAGCGCCAAGCCGCTATCTTGACACTCGTACATCATCAAATCCAAGCTTGTGTGGAAATGCCTACAGAAGCTTAGAGTTGTATAATATGAGTTTCGCTACAGCCACAGCCCAGGGCCTAACTTCTCAGCAACCACTAGTTTTGTGCGTGCTACTTTTCTGTCACGAGTAGAAAGGACCTACAGATTTACGCCGACTCCGAACAGCCAAGTTTGAGATGCTTTTTCTAGACAGTTATTAATCTTTGTGCATTGTCAGTGACTCGGAAGAGGTGGGACCGAGAAAATTATTTTTGGTCGTACGGCCGGGAATCGAACACAGGCAGCGAGGTTAAGATGCGTAGGGTCGACGCACAGAAGTCATTGAGAGAAGACTCTAGAATAAATCTCTCAGGAGCCCATAACCATCAATATAACTCTGACAAAGAATACACGTGAGAGGAACCTCTGATCATGAGGCAAGGATTTCGTTAGAAAAAACCTCCAAATTAGGACAAAAAGGAAAGAGAAGTAGTAATTTCAAATATCAGAGCTGATTTTTGGGATTTGGACATATACTTATGTACATACCATGATGCAAAAAATAGGTTTGTAAAAGAAATCCTAGCTCTTTTCTGCAACAAAGCACACATTCATTGAAATTGAACAGTTTGTACATATTTAATAATTTATAACGGGCAGTTAAAGTGCCATTCATATTTCCCGCGAACTGCGAATGTGAACTTTCGAAATTTATATTTATACTTCTTGGCATGCAAGAAAATGGGGATTGAATTATCGAGTTTTCTTATCCACCAGAATCTCAACAACAGTTAGTTTAAGTATGATTGTTAACGGTTTCAATTCGGAATACAAACGCGATCCACAAATTTGCGTTGAAGTGTATTTTTGGTCAATTTGTGCCTCTGCGAATGAGAAAACTTCATATAAATGATGTGTCACAGTTTGCGAAGTTCGCGATACGTAGTGAACTCATATGAATGGCCCGTAACACTTCAGGAACATTTTATTTCAGCACTATGTATAATTGGGACAGTATGATATTTGACCCTATTTAGAGGTCCTGAAATCAACACACAGGTCACTCCAGTAATCTTAACACATACCGTTTTGCAGAAGAACCTACAGACGACAGGAACATCTCTAGATCAGTCTGTCGTTTAGACAGATTACTGTAGTGTTTTTTAGTCATCCACACAGACAATCCAGCAGCAATTACGGCACCCGAATCAAATTTTTTAAATCGAAGATTAAATAAGATATCAAGACAATGCAGCCTAACGGTGTTCTGGGTCCCTTGAAATAGAGATATTTCATGCAACGATGAAACAGATGAGCTAGCAAGAAACGGAAAAACAATAATTGGACAAAGGAAACTCTCGATCCAAAATGCTCACGCGACCTGACCAGAATGAGTAGGCCGAATCTCAGAACGCTCATCGGCATTACAACCGGCCATTGTCCTATCGCTTCTCACTTATCCAAATCAGGTATTCCCTACAACAACTTATGTAGAAGTTTCAGAGATGAAGCGATCAATCAGCTGTGCAAACAGACAATTGAGTGGATGAACATGTTGAAGTTGGCGCGTTCAATCTAATAGTTGTATGTACATTTACTTGAGATGATCTTCGTATTCAACATCTTTGGTTGACAAATTAATGAATTTCACTAAATTTTCGACCAAGTAGTTAATTTTTTAATTACCAAAACGAGATTAAAATTACCAAATTAAAAATTAAAATGAAGTCACAAAGTAAGGGAAATGTGGTATAAATGAATCCAAAGTGGTTTAGTGAATGTGGTTTAAGTGAATCCATCGCTCATGATGGTATCCCATTACCTAACCTTACCCAAAAGTCCTCACATATCGGTGCACCTCCAATTTGGTTTGCATTTTCATAGTCCCTTGAAGTGACCCATTTAGCAGGTTTCACTGTATATTAATCGGCGCATAATAAAGGTGCAGCACAACACCAGTGTTTGATTTGATTGAACATTACAGACATTCAAAGCAGAGTGATGTTTGCGAACTGATTTTTCTTTGAGTTAAGACGGAGCAATTGAGTCGTAAATTCACAGTCTCGTACGCCAAACTGGTTATGTGTGTAGCAGTAACACAAAAACTCTCGCATGAAAACTGGAGCCGATATAAAAGAAGTGCGTGGAGGGGCAACGTTATAACCTAGTTAATCGCCTTCTAATTTGAAAGCTTAGATGAACAAAGTCTTGTATACAACGACTTTACAATTTTACAATGGAACGCCTTCAAACTTTAAAGCTAAACTGACGAATGCATTGTTGTCCGCTTGCTCTGGCAGACTCCGGCAGCTACTTCACTAATCCCGATCTCAGTGCGTAGTTAAGCAATGATTCATTCCACGACAAAGGGAACGATTCAAATATAAATCCATAGAAAAACACAGCTATTGGATCTTCCTGGTTGAAATGTCAGAGCTCTGACAAGACATCAACCAAATTAAGATAACACTGAGTTTCTCAACCGGTTGCTCACAGTATAAATATGTATAACTTCTTCAACTTTTGATATTTAATATTTGTTAGGACTAATAGCAAATAAATTCATCATAATAATTGCTCATCACTTAGCATTACTTTATAGTAATTATAAATCTAAGGGGTTCCCAAATGGCGTGTAAAGTACCCAAATATTTGCATTTGTGTGCAACAATTTCCGCGGGTATGTGTATTCAAGAGGTTTACTTTCTGATTCCGATCAAATTAACCAGGCCATCTGTATTGTCATTCATCTTGTTGTGTGTGAATGGACACTTATTTTACGGGGTTTACAGCGGCATCAACTTGCACAGGTGTTTATATATCAAACGATTTACGCGTAGCTGGGCTGTGCAAAAGATGGAAAAATAACCAACAATTTCGTGACAGCCAAATTTGGTTAAGAATGTCATATGAATTGAATTAGTGCCCAAGGATCTCGTAGGCTTGATTTGAGATGATTATGGTGGAGGCCCATATCAACCTTGGGATAGGTAGAGAGGAAGATGTGGTGCTTCGGTGACTTTGTGCCGTTTTAATGCCACACCTCTGTTAGTTTATTTATAAAGAGTATTTTTGAAAACTCAAAATCCAACATGAGGTATTTATGAAAGACATTACTTCCGGCCGTGGCGTTGCGGGTGGGTGTGTGTCGGTTTCGCTGCCTTAATTCCATTCCCGGCGCGACCAACATAATTTTCATGGCCTCACCTCTTTCGAGTCACTGGCAATGCTCAAAGAGTAAATCTGTCTAGAAAATGCTCAACTGGGCCGTTCGAAGTCGACATAAAACGGTAGCTCCCTTCCACTCGTGAGAGAACAATAGCACACACAATAGTGTGTAGTGGTTGCTGAGAAGCTATGCCCTCTACGGGCTGCAGCGCCGCCCTTATTACATTATTATATGAGTTCCTTGACATTCTTCACAGAGATCTTGACAGTTGACTTGAAGGGTCTACCAAGTGCTCGCTGTCTGGCTCTAGCTAGAGCCGGGCAAAAACACATGTGGAATATGTTAAGGTATCCCTCTCAGCTCTTTTGGTGCAACTGCCACAATAGAGCTAACTAGTTTGGGCATTACGGCATGACCTCCTATCGGCCGGTGTCCCGCACAAACTCCCACCAATCTAGCGACATGATGTACAACTGATCTAAAATAAAAGATCTCCGACACGGGTTCGTCGCTCTCTGTCGTCGTCGGAGGGTTCGTCAGAGATCTTTTAATTTAGATCGGTTGTACTCAGGCCATACATTTCTTGCACAGTTTGTCAGTCTGGCCCAACAGAGGTTTGCTATTTGAACAGAGTGCGTGGATGTGCAGCTCCTCTGCAAGGGAGCACTGAAGCGAAGATTCAAACCTAGCCAGTTCATGGGCCTTCTCATTACCGAGAATAACAATGCCATGTAACCCAGATAAGAGAAAGCTGTCCTTACAACGACGCTAGCTTAACCCAGGTTGATGAACTCGAAAGCAAAAAATATGGATTATGAAATGGGGGCAAGTCGAGTTGAATTGTATAAATCGATTTTGTTTCGGTATTCTATGTGTATCCTAAGACGATTGTGTTGGCAAGGGAAGCGATAGGCGTAAGGGGTACCCAAGCCAGTATCGGCTGTGTATGTGCAAATTGTTTTCATTTGTCTCTCTTCGTATTTTCTGATTGTGGCTACGACCCGGCCCAATATGGAATGAGGCAAATCGATTTGTATAGTCTAATTTGATTTGGGGTTGGTTTCATATGCATACACCGGGTTGTACCGTCTACAAATTTTTTATGTATTCGGTTCGTTTCATCGGTTTTGCCAATTCGGTTTAAAATAAATGCTACGTCGGTTTGCGTCGGTTTAGGTGTAACCCGTGTTAATTCGGTTTTTTAACCCTAGTTGACACACCACTAGTATCAACGCATATGGCAACCGTCTACATCAAGAAGATATTTCGGTGTAATTTGAGTAGAAGATACGCTTCCCGAAGTGCAATAAGTGCTGTCTGGAACACACTGAAATTGTCCGGCAGTCGGAAAGCTTTGTAAATGTTCAGAAGTTTAGAGAACACACCCGCAAGGACACCGCCGCACATCTTAAAGCCGTCAGTGTACATTGACCAGTGAAAACCCCTGCACATCTGCCAACTGTGCCCTTCCGTTCATTCGATAATTAGAGTGTCAAAGCCGTTTGATAGGTTAAGACGGGGGCCGTGTAGTGTGATATGAGAGAGATATATCGGAATCAAATCAAAGATGAAGATGTGACCCATAGGATTCTGATATCCACCAAGCATACTCTCTAAGCTTGATGGCGATAAGAGCTGAAGCATTTTTAATGTTGAAGTCCAAAGATAGAAGATGTAGGAATACCGTCAAAGTCTCTGACTGTGTCGACAACGGGGCGCCTGTGGTGTCAAGCATGCATTAGTTCTTTGTTAAATGGAAAAAATATTTACCACACACGCAATGCTCTTATCGTCTGTAATAAACTATGATTAAAGTAATTTATTAAATTAATATTTCTTACTGAATATGTATTATTTAAGAGAAAGAAATCATAATAAAATTGCACCTCAACTCGTGCAATGATGTTAGCACGCAGCCAGACAAGGTTAGAGTGGGTAACTGCTGGTTGACTGCATTCACAATAGTATGTCCATTGTGTTACCACGCCAATCTGATCGATAATATTCCGTAAACCAGTTAGCACTTTTGATAAAGCGGTAGAGATGACAGACAAGAGTACTCCTTCATTCCGAAGCGACTACTTACAAGGAAAAAGAGATCGCTCCAATTGCACAAAACCTCGTCATCTATGTAGCTTCCGCAGTGATACAAGACAATACCGGGTTATGATGTCGACAGTTGTTCTTAGATATCTACTATACTGACCAGGCGTGAGCGTTTTTGATCTAGAGTAGCACAAAAAAACAAAAAAAAAATGTTTCAGTATCGAAAGACGTGGATGGCTGTTGTCTATCGGGAGAGTATGGAACCGGTGCCCTTGTTTGAAAGTTCGTTCGCTTCACACTCATAAATTAAATACATACGTTGAATGCTAATGCACTTGGCCATTTTTTCAATTCAAAGACGTCTCTGAGTCGAAAGAAATATTCAGAAATTTGATAATTGTCTGGCTTTGAGAACAGACAATGCTTAATATTACAATCTTTTAGCCACGACAGAGACTCTTTTATCGGTACAGCCTCTGTCTGAAAGATGCTGCAGTGATTTTGCAGTCGGAATAACTGGTGATTATTGAGATGCTTAGAATAAAACCCGTGCCCAGGCCTTCGTCCCACTTCAATTCAAAATTTGCAGATAACCGACCGGCGTCTGGTGTGCAGATTGATCTGACAAATTCTTCTCGAAGATGAGCTTAGGTCTTCGAGTACAGATCTACATATGTCTGCCAAAGACAGTAGAGAACCCATGCAAGAGGTCATATGAACTGTTAAATTGATAAAGAGAAGAGCGTGTTAGAATTTAATACAAGTCACCATCTGATTTCACAAAATTAAATGGAGAAGACTTCAAAATACTAGGCATTCGGTACCTTCATTCTTGTGTCGACATTTAACATAAAACTACGCACTTTATTTAGTGTCGAGAATAGATGGTGACTGTTTTTATTCGACTTAAGAAATATACTTGTGATTTGTTACTGTAATACACTCGACTCCATGCATGAGGACCACACAAGTAAGTATTAATTTGTGTATACATCGAAGCCACCGACACCAATTATTATGCCCAAATTCTCTTCTCGTCTTTAAAACTCTTAGCGTCTTCTGATAGCAATCTAAAGGCACCTGATTTTGTGCGGCCAGATGGCGTAAAGTTAGAAATGATTTTCACTGTCCGACTCTCCGACAGCGAAACTTCTCAGGTACAACGTAACAAAAAAGCTCGACAAACGTAATCGAAGGAATCAAGTGGCTACTTTGTTCTATCGAAAAATAACAGATATTTGGGAGCTATAGGGGCCAAAATGGTGCTCCACAAATCGCAAATTTTGCTAGTGCTGCTGTATGGAGCCTAAAGTTGGAAGACAACTGAAACAACAGTGTTGAATCTTGGGTAGGAGAAGACAAAACCGCGAACTTTACGAGCTGTACCAAGTAGATGTAGCCTGGAAGACAAAAATTTGTCAACTGTACTGTCTTAGCCACATACACCATATTGGGTCTAGTTAATATGGTCTCCAAATCGGAGCCTTCTGATTCGGAAAAGTGAGAAAAAAAGTCGAACCTTCAGTTAGCTCTCGAAGACATTAAGGCAGCGTCTCCAGCACCATCAAAAATGGGCTGCTGCTTTTGCTGTAGCTCAGAAGCTGAGCGGATATCTGATCCGAAGAGTACGCAGTTATGTCTCGGTTGATTTGACGACCTATCGTCTGAGTAAACATTAAGAAATTCGGAGAACAGCTAAACGGCTTCAATCATCAAGCCTCATCAACGAAATAATCAACACAAATCAATGTTGTTGACAGTGTGATACTGTTGCTCAAATATTCATTTTAAGTCATGTCAATTGAGGTGGCCGGAGATGGTGGCAAACAAGATTTTTTTCTTTTTCGCACAAAGAAAATATTTTCAAAAATTATGCCAAAATGTGGATATACATAGGTATTTGTTCAAAATTTGAAAAAAAAAAATTGTTCGTTTTAAAAATAGCTTCTTCACGGAAATAATCGAAAGATATTTCTTAAAGTTACTTCACACCCGTAGATATGCTGCTACATGCGTGTACATATACAAAGGAATTAGAGATAAACTTTGTGAAAAAACCCCCGTAGACAATGAGAATATAATAGCGCCATGTACTCGTCAAACCAACAATTACCAATGTTAACCGAGGATAAACTCGATACGGTCGGGAAAAAACAAAATATTCCGTGATTAATGTATTCATACATAGGAGAGTGACGACTTCAACTCCGGACCTAACAATCACTTGCCTTTGTTTGGTAAATTTGAAATATAATTCAATTTACTTTACATGAGCAATGTGCTGCCTACACTGGTGGACTTATCATTTGAACACACATAATTACAGGTATCAGATGTAGCCAAACCGACGTCAATGGTTAGATAAATATATATCTAAAAATAAATGATCACAAGCGATGAAACAAATTAACACTCATTAATACACAAGTATATACATCTTTTCCCAAATAGATAATTATTATATTTATTTTGTCTTAACCTACCCTTAAGATGTTGCTTCCCTTTACGCATCGCACAACAGAACAGACATAGGGCAACATATTTAATGTGCGCAATTGTTGATAGCTCTCCGGTATGGGGATTAACAGCATACGATAACATACGATAGCATGTCGATTCGTTAAAAACAATGGATGAAAGAATAAACAACAAAAGAGATTTAAGGTTCTCTGATATCAAATACAGATATATGTACGCACATATGTACATAAACTAAAAACAAATCCACAATCAAAGAATACAACCACAATTTCTGCTGCGGTGGATACATATCACATTCATACTTCGTCACATTTTGTGTCTACTAAAAGAAATCAATTTCAATTTTCGTATTAGACAACTAAACCCACCCACTCCACTTAATATATTATCTTAAAGAATATCGCAACTTGTGAATTTCAATTAATCCGCAGTGTTTTCTTTTCAAGACGATATAACAAATCGCACTTAAGATAAATAATACATTTCTATTCTTGGATTCGTTATGCGGCAATTGCTTTATGTGACGTAAATAATAACTATGTACATATAATATACAACACACTGGTGTAGTAACATTGCAGATTGTTTGGGAATTTTTGCACAAAATCACTAAGATACATTGTATTACAAACAATTAACTTTAAACACTTCTACTTACTTCAACTTTTTATTTCTTACTGGTGTCGGTGGGTCGATCAAGTCTAAGCACTGACGTTTAACATTCCTCTAGTACTCGCGAAATGTTTCAGCTGACACGTTGATGTTTTACAACAGGGATGTTAGTGAGGAATTTTCAGTTGTGCATTAAGCCTATGATTTCATTTTGGAAATCATTAGACTTAAATTGAAAAATATTGGATTTTTAAAGAATCGTTTAAATATTTAATGCAAAAAGTCGAAAAGTAAAAAGAACAAAGTAAGATTTTAATGCAGTTAGTTCTAATTTATTTCTAGTTGATACACAGCCTTACTCTAAAATTGAAAATAGTGGCCAACTTTTTGTCGGTTCAGGGAACTAAGTAATAGTAAGTAGTAGGTAAGTAGTAGGGTTGAAATAAACAAAAACAATTATCATTTTTCATGAGGATTCAAAGATAAAAAAAACGTTATTGATTCGTTTACAGAGATAAGAGTGTATACCAGTTATTAAAGTTAGGTATGTGAAATACTTTTTCCAAAAAATTGACCGATTAAAAATCCCGAATAATCGAGTTTCAACTGTATATATAGAGAAAAATAATGATTAAGATAGAAAACAGAAGACCCTGAAGTATAGGCATTTTTCACTGTTTGGTTTTTTATTGTTTGGTTTTAATTCTCGACACTAAGAACAAACAGATAATAAAACTACGCTTCCACTGTCAATTTGAAGAAGGACATGACTGTTTCGTAATACAATTCATATAAAATATTAATGAAAATAATTCGACGGTGCAACAAAGGCATGCCAACTTTAAAAGGCAAAATTCAAGATCTATACACAACATCATGGCCACCTGAACGAACACAAAGTAATTACGTGGCATTTAACATGATCTTGTGGTAACTACTGAAGGTTATGAGGCAAAATCAGGACAATAAGTATCATTTCAACCTCTAGGCCCTATTTAGAGAATACAAAACGACTTGGATATGTTATACCACATGGCATGTGATCGTTCTAAAGCTCGCAAAAAGTTTTAAGGCATTCTGAACTTTTCACTCCCGGAATAAAGAAGATCCCCAACTACGACTAAGCGGGTATAAAAATATACCCGGTCTTGAATGCATGGCCTAGAACGAGGTGGTTGGACCAACTCCAAAAACTCGACAGGTTATGCTTGGGAATATCGATGGCGGAGGATCGAGTTGTCTGGAGATCCTTCGTGCGCGGTTAGCCTTCGCGACCCCTATAGTGGATCATGCCAGACGGTGATGATATTCCTTAATTTGCAATGTAGTTTAACTTTAGGAACTCCTAACAATTTGGATTATATTATATAGCAGAACTGGGACGTTTAAGGTCTTATAGACAGCTACTTTGGTTGTTCGAGAGAGAGCTTCGTTTATCAATTGCTTTCTTAGTCTAAAGAAGCAGCAACTGGGAAGAGTTATTCTTCTTTTGATTTCACCACTGGTGTGGTTTTCTGAGTTGAGTCTTTGACTACTTCAAAGTTATATCTGTTCTTTCTCGTTGACAGCACAAACTGAGTCATGCCTCATTTACCGTTAAACCCATCTTCCCGTCCACTTTCGCGATACTCACAAAAGTGCTATCGACATCACGCTGCATTCTTCCGACTGGACGGACTTCTGAAAGACTGTTCTTCTAGTGTTGGTGTGAGAGTTTTGAACAATTCTCTCAAGAATGGTGTTGAAGAAGTAGCATGACAGCGCGTCTCTTTTTCTGCATCCTTTTTTGAAATCAAACGTATCGTTTAGGTCTCTATCGACCTTGATGGAGCAGCGTACATATTCTCCATAGTCATCCTACACAAACGAATGAGTTTGGTAGGGATGCCAAAACTAGACATTGATTTGTTAAGGCTCGTCTCTATAGATGCGGCCTTAAAATCGATGAATAGGTGGTGGGTAACGATCTGTTGTTCTTGGGTTTTTTTTCCAAAATTTGCCGTAGTGTTAATATCTGAAGTATATTTCGAAATATTAAATTGTATATTTAGTTCAAGCCTAGTAAAATCTGGCTCCCAATTTATTTAGTTCCCTTCGCACTCAGTATATCAGGAATAGCTTTGTGCTTAAACAGAAAGTTCAGGAGAAAGTTGGTTGTCTAAACCCAAGATAATAAAAACTTGCCTTAGGACAGCCATGAGAGAGATTGGTAGCTATGTAAAGATGCTTCTAATAAGGACTTCCGAAGTTTGTCGGCCATATTGTTGAAGCTACATCTGTCAAATTGGCTGTCAGCTATTCAGTGTGTTTTGTCAAATCGAGGAAATGATAAAATTATTTTATCAGAATGCGTGTTCTGTTCGGCGCGACGTCAGCCACACAGCGCACGTCACATTTAAAATTCTGTACGAGCGATTCGAGCGCAAATCACTTCGAGATGGCAACCGTAATCGCGCGATTGCCAAAGTTAGACTTTTTGTGACATTTTCTGAAGTTCCAGGTCTATGCAAATAAGCCACACAGGGGTCATGGAAAGATGGACAATTCGGATGCCCGCCATCTAGAGAAGCCACGGCGGACATTTGAACGATGTTGTATTCCATATATAGTTAGATAAGCCTTTCAAGCGAATTAAAAATGTCCATGACATATCTATTATTGGATCTATTATTGGCGTTTTAACAGGGTATTGTGCCATAGGATCTCGCGCTTCTGGACTAGGCCTTCCTTATAACGATTTCTGTAGAAGCTGTATGGACGAGCATAAGGAAGAAACCATCGAACACTTGCTATGTATGTAGCTCGGGTGCTCTCTCATCCCGTAGATTCAGACTTCAGGGGCCCATTTCTTTGTTAATCTGGGTGAACTGAGCAGCATCAGAATGAGCCCTCTTCTTCGTTTTATCAAATCACAAATAGGTTTGCGGAATACACTTGATCCGCGTGGTAACACAATGAGCCTTCGCTTGGCCTAAGTGTGTCTGCTGCCCGCATGCGCGGCAGTCAACCCTTCAACCTAACCTAACCTATCACATACACACTTTGCCTTATTTAAATTTAAACATAGGAAGCTCTTAAGGACACGTTACAAACTCGTTACCTACTCCGCAAATAACGTCAATAGAAAATGAGTTATTAAAGTCCTTAGGCTATAATGACTTGATAACAAAATTTGCTAAAACTTTTATCAAGAATGCTAGCTAAATCGAACTGCTGAAATTGAAGACTGGGTGCTCAATGCAGGGCTTGCTCAGGAGGCTCATTTGGCTCGCACCGGTCTTGACAACATATATTATGAATAAACAAAACAAATGTGTCTATTGTGCCACTTAGAGAAACATGTATATGACCTACACTAACAGCGGCAAGCCGAGGGTATGAAGAGCAGTGCTTCACCAAAAACTGTCTTCAAAGCCCACACTCCTGCTGGACACTGGAAGGTAGCCGCAGGTCAGACGGTCTCACGAAATGAGGGAAAACTAAGTAAGTGGTATATTTTGTTCTTCCTAAAGCTACCCATATGCAACGTAACCCACATTTCCTTTAACATATTTACAAACATTACATAAATCTAAAAGTTGTGCTATAAATAAATGATAATGGCATGATATAAATCTACATTGACAACAAAACATCCCAAAGAACGACCGTAATCACATCATCTCCGAAGTCAATTAAAGTGACCAGGAGGAAGAAGGAAAAAAACAATAAAATTTCATTAGGCCCACCAAAGGATCCTGCTCGCAGTCCACTTACATATGTTTACCTCATTCCGTTTGCACTCAGAATCCTCAACTAATCCAGTTGGCCGATGAGGTGTGTTCCAAAGGGATGAGTTCTTGATCCAGTTGATCGTTTTGTCTTCTTTTCTTTGCATTTCGACTTTTACTACCTTCGCATCCATGCGCAATTTTAATGTGTTCCCGGCATAAGGAAAACGCAAAGGTATCTCTCTCTTTACCTTCTCATAGTCCCTATTTACTCCCTTCCCCAAAAACGAAAAAAACATAAACAACAACAAAAAAACACGCAGTAAATTGGAGCTGCTTGATCGTCTCGATTGAGCTACCGATCAGTTGTGAACGAGAACAGAACGCGGTCGGTTCAATTGTCTAAACAAAAAATTCGAACAAAAAAATCATTTTAAGGTATTTATACATACTCTATGTACTCTGTGCAAAACTCGCTAATGGTGTAAGCAAAAGAAAACCCATAATTTCGTGAAGGGAGCAGTTTTCTCAAAAGGGATACATGGCATTACTGACCAAGTGAACTTGTACATGGAACCGATAATGTCTCAGTGTCTGAAGACGTTTTTTTTTTGATTAATTAAATTTATGATCAGTTTAGTGAGTGGAAAGGTCAAAGCAAATTTATCAGACATTGGGGCACCAATAAATGGATCGAAAGGGCGAAGAAGCATTAAGTGTAGTATTTCTTTGATTTGTCTAGAAATGGCCTTATTAGTTGTGTATTTAAGGAAAACCAGTGCAGTGTTTTTTAGAAGTGATACCGCTGCTCTGAGGTATATGTAAAATGGTTCGACTCAATACCGTTGCTGTGATTTATGTGTGATGTGATTGTAACGTTTAAGTGGCTGAGAACTGTAAACAACTGTTGATTTAAGGGCAAGCTGCTATTGAAACTTGGTGCCGTAGCAAATATCTTCTTTCTTTGTTTATTTACGATAAAGGTTTAAATATTCTAATATACGCAGTTACATAAATTACATAACGATTTTCAATGTGAATCACTGTAACCTCTCCTTCACGTCCTTGTACTTTATTCCCTTATTTTTCTGAATTTAAATTAATTTAATTTCCAACATATTGCGTTGAAAGTCATGACGATCAATAGACGTTCGAGTTAATTAAAAGCAATGACCAAGTGAAAGATCAATTATAACTTGAGAGTAACGACGTGAAGTGTTTTCTAACAACGAACTCGGCGTTAGTTCCATCTCGGCTTAAGATGTGCTACAAGGTCGAGTCCACTTGCAGAGTTTTTCATTATCACTTAAGTATCGTTATCTTCATTAGCCTCATTATCTCACATACTCATTGGACAAAATTGATTGACTCCGGCTTAACCAAAGACTCAGACTTAGTCTCACGCGATGTTCCCTGTTCATTATTTTAAACATGCCTACATATCTAACAAAAAAAAATGTGTGTCTTTATGGGAGATCATATTCTGTTTACTAACTTAGCTCAACATCACACGCCGGTTGCTTGTACGTTTGCGTCACAGATAGCAGTCACATGTGGTTTGAGTAGGAGCTATGTTAAGATATACCACCCCTGCACCACCAAGGATAGACGGAGAACAACAAGACAAGTACACAAAGAAATAATTGTGATACTTGTATATTCCTGTATGTAATTTTCTTCGTTAAAATTTGTTCATTCTTCTACCATCGCCAGAAATGGAAAAGAACTGCACAAAATTATATAATTTCGATCACCACATTATTCCTATTATACGTTACCAATTATCCCTCATTCAAACCTGTTCTTAGATAAGAAGAACGCAGGAATTAGTAAGTAATTATTACCTCAGAGGCTCTAACAAAATTTCTTGTCGGAATAATTTTGTATTCGTAAAATGATGCAGTGTTTTAAGATTTTAACCTACATTAAATAAAACTTGAAGGTTAGCCAAAATTCGAAATGATGAATAAAATTATTAAATGAACTCACTACAGTGAAACCCGAAATTGACGAGCAATATTGTATTCAACTGTTCACTTTTAAAAATGTATAGTCTGTTCTTTTCTGTTAATTGCGTATCTTCTTCTTCCTCTTCTTCTTCTTCTTCTTCTTCTTCTTCTTCTTCTTCTTCTAAGGGCGCTACAGTTCGGGGTGGACCTGGGCCTCGGCCAGCTGGCTCGATCTTTAGTCAGCTGCTTCCAATTTCATTGGTTGAGGCTCTTCTCCACTTGCCTGCGCCATCGGTTCCATGGCCGTACTCTATTACGTACGCCTACTGTTTCAGAGTCGAAGACTCTTCGTGCTGGAGCAGTGTTGCCATGGCCTAGCCATATTAGTCGTTTAATCAGTAGAAGCCTGGCCTGTCTGACTCACGTCGCTGTACACTATCTTCTCCAAAAACCATCATCTCAAGCAGAACTAAAGATTGAACGCAGAACTAGTCTCGAAAATACCAAGGGATTCTTCATCTGCTTCTGAGATTGTCCAGGCTGCCGCCCCATAGAGCAGGACAGGGATGATCAATGTGTTATATCACTCAAATGAATTGAAGTTACGATACGAACTACGAAAGAAAACATACATATACAATCTGAACGTAGTAGTAACTCCAACGTAAATTAGTTGTCAGAGAAAAAGATAACAAATGTCCCCTTCATTCGTATTCAGTGATACCAATTTTCACGAACTTCGAAATTTAGTCTTGCCATTTCGAAGATGGTCGCCGTGGCGTAGTGGGTAAGTGCGTCGACTCCTACGCAGAGGGTGCCAGGTTCGAATCCCCAATCTATCAACTTTCATAATTCACGGCTCCACCTCTTTCGAGTCACTGACAATGCTCAAAGAGTATTCCTGTCTAGAAAAAGCTTCCAACTTTGCCGTTCGGAGTCGGCATTAAACTGTAGGTCCCTTCCACTTGTGAAAGAACAATAGCACGCACAACACAAGTGGTTGCTGAGAAGCTAGGCCCAGGTCCACCTCGGACTGTAGCGCCACCCATATTATTATTATTATTATAATTTCGAAGATTAAAAAAAACTCTACCGACTGGTTTCAAAGCTCACTTTTTTCTATTATTTTCTTCTTTTGGTTTTACATGCCATTACATTTCTTTAGCTGACAAAAGAGAGTGATGGTAGCTGAGTTAAAATAAACAGGAATTAAAAGGAATTGTGTCGTGTCATTTTATCATATAATTTTTTGTTATTACTACAGAAATTCGTACAAGATTTTTCACTACGATTATTTCTACGAATGAATTCTGTGATCCATTTTTTGGAGGGCGCAGCACATTTCCGTTTACGAAAGAATTCGTTATAGGGGTTAGCTTGGTCCTTCGAGAGAGGACTGTACTACTAAATTTCGTCTTGAGCCTAAAGAAACAACAAATATTGGCAAGAGTTCTTCTTCGGTTAATCTCGGTACTTATGTTGTTTGTACTGTTTACTTGGGAGCCGAGGACGTTATAGCTGCCTGGCCGAGACGAGTCTATGTTGTGCGTCCTTTCTCGCTGATAGCATATTATTCGTTTTGCCGCCGTAATTGCGTATCTGCTTAAATTGCAATTCACTTAAAGGCGAAAGGACGAGATCTACAAATTAACTATTCAAAATCTTAAAATCCTGCCCGCAATTTCCACCAAAGGGTGTTCGCTCATACAGCACTTAGTCACGCTACTGTCTACGTACCGAGAAATCATGCTCACATACTTACACTAAATAATAAATGCATTTTTTCACAACTGTTATTTGCCGACGTTGAAAATAAATCATCCTTTTCTTCTTTGAGCGGACCTGGGCCACAGCCCACTGCCTCTCTATCCAGCAAGGTCTTGTGCTAATTATATCCAGCTATATTCTTTGATGTCCCTTACCAGCTGTTTAGCAATCTGAGACGAGAGACTCGAGTTCGTTTCGTCTGATCGTTGGCTTCGTTCAGCAGTGCAATTAAATCCATGCAACAAAAAATAATAAGCCCTAAGAAAAGACGTGAATTACTGCGTTTTTCGCACATTTTCCTGCTGGATTAAAGTCTTGTATGAATTGCACCTCATAAGCTAATTGGGTCAGATGTCCTGTTTAATGCTTATGCAAAATGGAGTACAAAGCGGTTTCACGCAGATCTGTAATTTAAGCTTTCAGTCGCACTTTCAGCTACACAGCGTTGTTGTTGACAGCACGAACTTTATACCCATATCGCAACGCCAAGTTCAGGCATTCGGGATTTGACATTTTCAGTAGGATATATGTAAATAATATGTTAAATTCGAAATGGGTTGGTCGCGCCTTGAATTTTTATATGTAATGTCGTAAGCGCGAGCATGAATTTCTAGGTAGAGTACTTTACATAGAGACATTTATGAGACATTTTTTAAAATTTATTTCTCAATTTGAATTTTTAGCAAACTGAGACGTTTTTTTCCGCAAGTAATTAATTTTGGCTAGGAATTTTATTTACAGTAATTTCATATTTTCTTGAAAGTTATATTCGGAACCATTTGAGTAGGCTAAACACACGCGTTCATTTCGTATGAAAAACTGAGGCTAACGCTTTCTGACACAACATTCTCGTAAAAGAATTAAAAAAAAACGAACTCAGCTGTCAGAATATTTTGACACTTAATGTCATGCAATGATTTTCTTACATCAGGCTTCCTGTTAGACAGCATATAATGAGTCGTATCCCTTTGTCTCTTTGACAGGTGAATGGTCGGCAATGTCTACTAGTACTGTAAAATATTTAATGAATATTAATTAAGTTAAGAGAAAAAACAGACAAGCGTATTCTTTTACCAGACCGATCTTCAAAGGTGACTGCTCGTTGTCGACTAGATGTGTACTACACATTCAGTCGTGCGGATTCAGAGGAAATTTAAAACTGAATGATGTGTCGTTCACTTTAAGACTGAAGCGGAAGAATTGCAGTCGATTTTACCTATATTTTTAGTAGTAGATGAGGTAGATTTGAAAGCTTTCCGAAATAGAAATAGATCCACAAAAATTGTGGTAAAGTCTCAACTAGTGGTGTGTCAACCTGGGTTGAAAAAACAAATTAACCCGGGTTACACATAAACCGACGCAAACCGAGTAACATTTATTTCAATTGGCAAAACCGTTGAAACGAACCGAATACATAGAATAGAAGAAAATTAGAAGAGAGATAAAAGACACACACACACACAGCCGGTATTGGCTTGGCTAGCCCTTGCGCCTGTCGCTTCCCTTGCCAACGCAATCGGTTTAGAATACACATACATATAACACCGAAACCAACCCGAAAGAAAATATAATTGGGCAATACAAGTCGACTTACCCCATTCAATAATCGGTGTTTTTTTGCTTTCGGTTCATCATCAATCCTAGTCCGTCAACCCGGGTTACAACTCGATCTGCTTCTAATTTAACCCGGGTTAACTCGGTTTGTAAAACGTTCGTCTTTTCACTGACTCCCATGTCGTTCTTCGCTTAAGAAGTAATTTTACTGTAAAATGTTTGAGCCTGGTTTTTTTTTTACTGCTACGACCTTACCTGATCCAGGTTTCTGTTTGCTACAGTTTGCAGAATAGTCTATTTCGATTGAGCTTTAGAGACGTGTTATGGAGTCGTTGAGACACATCTCGATGGTTTTCTCGGTATTCCTCAAATCTATTTACGATAACGGTGATGTCTTAGAAAAACAGTAGAGAAGCATTCCAATAGCCATTCGAAGAAGCGTTGCGCAATCGTAATGGCATCATCACGCCATAAGTCACTGCCTGTTGCTAGGATGGACATCAAGATAGGATGGAGATCAAGATTAACGGTAGAGAGACCATGTCCGGACAAAGTGTCCAGAGTGTCGAGAAATCATGGCATTAATTCGTCCATTGTACGTATAGTGAGTGTTTCGAAATTCAAATTAAAGAGGGTTGCGGTGATTTATGCAAGCCAACCACTTTTCTCATCAAATTTTATGAGTACGTTAACCGGTATTTTGCTGAGGTCGTTTAGACTATCGTGGAAGTAGGAGCCTGCAGTGGCTTTCCTAATTGAGGCAAGAGCCAGACAGTTGCAGAGGAGGTTTTGGATTCTTTCCTCCTCCCCTGCATCTAGGCAGCTTCTACAGAAGTCGTTGGAGAATAGGCCTAGTCATTTTGGATGAAGGCCTAGTAGGCAGTGTCCAGTAATTATATATATACATATATAATATTTTAGATCTCTTTTGGGAGATCAGCCTACTTGATCTTTTTGGATTGAGAAGAGGCAAGATTCGGTAAGTAATGCCTGTCAACCATCTGGCATTGACTATACTTGCGTAGACCTGTTACTTGAAGCTGTAACTTGAAGGTAGCTATAGGAGCACCTATGTTACGACGGAATCCATCAACTGGCGGTCTAGTGGCGCGTTTAGCAAGCTCATCAGCTTTGCAGATTCCCGGGATGTCCCTATGGCCTGGCACCCAGCTTAGGCGAGGTGTTGGATTTTTGGACTGTTTGGATATAATATATAATATGGACCTGGGCCTAGCTTCTCAGCAACAACGTGTGTTGTGCGTGCTATTGTTCCTTCACGCGTGGAAGGGACCTACAGTTTAATGCCGACTCGGAACGGCGAATTTGAGAAGCTTTTTCTAGACAGGAATACTCTTTGAGCATTGTCAGTGACTCGAAAGAGGTGGAGCCGTGAATTATGATAGGTGGTAAATTCGGGTATCGAACCTTGCACCCCCTGCGTAGGAGTCGACGCACTTACCCACTACGCCACGGCGACCACTGACTGTTTGGATACCTCGTTAAGATATGCACGGCTGTCGATTACTATACTAGAGTTTTTAGAGAACGATGCCAGGGCTTTAGTTTCTACTTGATTATCCGTAAAGATACAGAAATCGCGGCCGGTAGAACATAAGTTCCATCATAGCCAAGGCAGGATTTCGCTAATCGCCATTACCACGCCAAAAGGAATGGTGTCGCCGCGCCGTACCCCAGATCTCTATCCGGAATCAGGGTTTCGAAGTTGTTTTCTACGAAGTGTCATGGTGAATTGTTAGATCGCTTAAATATATACGGAAGTGAAAAAGGCATTAATGGGTATTTTGTTAGAAAAAACAAAAAAATACATCCCCCTTCCAACTGATCTGGAGTGTGTCCGCCATTCATCGAGTTGCTTAACTAAATGTTCGATTCGAAAGAACTTGTAAATCCTTGACGAATGTTGAAACGAAAAGTTTTATTTATTTATTAAAAACATATACATATTTCTTAAATTTCAGATCTTTATCGCTAATCGATGTTACTTGCGTAAGCTGAGACCATATCAAGATGGAACGAGTGCTCCTTTCGATATTAATCTTCGTCTCTTGTACTCATTTCGCAAATGCTGATGGTTTGTATTGACCTCAAAATAATTATCCATGTCACTAAGTACCATTCCTTCGTTCAGCTATTGTGTGTAAGTCAATCGACATAACGCATCAAAGGGAACTGTACAAGCTGCGTGAATGCACAACGGTTGTTGGACATGTGAAACTATCGAATTTTCGCATACACGAGTCGTACCGTGACATCGTGTCGAATGTCGAAGAAATCACTGACTTCCTCCTTGTGTATCGCGTGGAAGAACTAATCTCCTTGGATACACTATTCCCCAATCTAACCATTATTCGAGGAAACAAACTGCTCTTTGACAAATATTCCCTTGTGGTATATGAGAACAGAAATATGCGTGACTTGGGTCTAAGGTCATTGCTTAAGATCCGCAAAGGTTCAATTCGAATTGAATCGAATCCTGTCTTGTGCTTCTCGGACACTGTCAACTGGGTGTATCTGATGGAGGACCCCTTATCGCAGCACTATTCACTGAACGTGAGTTGATCGATTTTATTGCGATACACGATGTACGCTACATTTATTCTTTCATTTTAGAACAACTTAGATCCGAATGAGTGCCCGGTGTGCGAAACGAGTGAGACGAGTGACAGTGGGTACTTTAAAAATAACTGTTGGAGCTTGGAATACCTTCAACTGAAGAAGCCGTTGACATACCACGACAATTGCCCAGAGGCATGCGGGAGTTATGGATGCGATAAAAATGGCCAATGCTGTTCATCGCTTTGCCTCACAGGGTGCTCTGCAGAGAAGTGCAGAATTTGTAAAAATTTCAAGAACCTTCACGGAGATTGCGTAGAATACTGCAGTATCCCCAACTACATGGTAAGATACTTGACTGAATTTTAAGAATGGCATGTGATTATATATACTATTAGTATTTAGATAGGTGCATCCCAGATGAAGTGTGCCGCAAGAAAGAATGGATCCCCCATCGTGGGGCTTGCATTGAGGAATGTCCCAAGAGCTACCAACAGGACTTCTTGATGGGTGATGCCTCGTGCAGTGTGAACTGTCGGCATAATTACACAATCAATTCAAAGGACGACCTTGATGATCTCAGAGAATGCGTCACCGTGAAGGGATACATACACATTGAACTGAGAGACGATAAATGTAACCACCAAAAGAAGAACACAGTCGGGCAACACAGATCTCAAATCTCTTCTTTGCAGCTATTCTTATCGGGGAGCTGGAGAAGGCCCTTGGGGAAATCAAAGAGATTGTGGGCTATTTGAAGGTCGTCAAGTCCCCGCAACTAGTGAGTCTGGGATTCTTCAAGAAGCTGGACACAATTATAGGCGAACAACTTGTCGATGGAGAGTAAGTCATGTCCACCCTATTCAACTGCAACTCTCAGCATCTGCTCTTCATTCACAGATTCTCAATACACATTGTTGACAATCCCCATCTAGAAGAAATTTGGCCAGAAAATCACAAGGTGGCAATCCTCAAAGGCCGGATGTTCATTCACATGAATCCACGGCTATGCTTTGAAAAGATTATGCAATTGGCTCCATCGATGAAGAGCGACGACATTATTCGAGTCAAGGATGCGTCACGCAATTCCAACGGCATGCTTGTCAATTGTAAGTAAACACTCAGTCCATAGTCGGGAACAAGAGTAATCAATTGTCTACTTTTAGGCGGAGACCAATTTACTCTCATTCATCCTGTAGTTGAGGCGGTAAATGCCACAGCTGCCAGAATTAAGATAGAGCCAGTGAGCTCATCTTCCACCGACCTGATACTCGGCTATTTGCATTTCTACAAGGAGGCACTCAATAGAAATGTCAGCATGTTCGACGGCATGCACGGGTGTGGAAACGATGAGTAAGTTACAAGCAAAAACTGCCAACACAAGTTAACCCACTCGCATTCTTCCCAGCTGGAAAATGCACATGACCCTGGACTTGAATGTTCGGCACGTATTACGAAACTTGAAGCCCAACACGCAATATGCATTTTTTGTAAAGTCCATAAGCCACGTCGACGAACACAGAGGAGCTAGTTGGCAATCAAACATTCAGTACTTCAAAACTCTGCCCACGAAACCGGGTCCAATACTTAAGCTATATGGTTCGGCTCTTTCGGCTAATGCATTGGTAAGGAGCATATATTGTGCATTTCTCAACTACGATACACATTCATTTGCTTAGATTTTTCACTGGTGGCCACCAAGAAGTCCAAACGGCGTCATCGACAGCTTCAGGCTGCGCTATGAAACTCTTCATGTACACACAAGTAAGCCCGCTTGACACTGTTGACCAACCTCCTAATCACATCATTGTCATGTCGTGAAGACTACTCTAATTTCAGAGGATACAGCGCAAGTAACTTGAGTTCCTCCTGCGAGTGCGAGTTTCAAAAAAGCAAACGTGGCCCAGTGCCAAGTGAGTTGAAGTTCTACAACCGACAGGTGAACTTCGTCGAGACAGCTCTTCCGAATGTCTTATACATTTCAAGGTAAGAACCAATCCAGACGCTCGTATCCTCCTCCTCTTGACACATTTCCTCATTCCAGCAACACAATAAAAATGTGGCGCGAAGAACTAAAACAGGAGGACAACACAAGAAGAAGAAGGGACACTCGCCGCGCGGCGAGCGCCACCGCGAACAAAGTGGCCACAAATGCAGAAGAACTGAGAATAAATCCCACAGATGACGAGGAGGAACAACAGGAAAAATTCAGACAATACACGCTGCTAATGGAACGAAGTGCACTTCTGAGACAGGACACTGGCACAGCAGGCTATGAAGTCGATATGCCACTTCCACTGTGCGCCTTGAGAAATCCATCGGAGCGGTATCGGAAGGAGCACAAGTGCGATGCGGTTGAGCATTATCCGGGCATAGAAATTCCGGGCACAAACTATTCGTACGTTCTGGAGAATCTTCGCGAGAACACAGTCTATCGGGTTTATGTCAGAGCTTGTGCACAGGGAATCGAAAACGGCTGCGGACCCGAGAAGTCAGCCGTGGCAGAGACTGTGAGCGCAGAGTTGGAAAACTTGATTGACGACCCGCAATTTAAATGAGTTTGCTTCTTTTTTAATCTAGTAAATTAAGTTACATGTATATTTGTTATTTTTTATGTTCACGTGCGAACAAGTCTACTTTCTGTTTTAGTGTACCGAGAAATTAAATAGTATTTTAACTTAATTTTTATTTGCAAATATGTGCCTTTTAAATATAATTGCTTATTTGATGGCAACTGTCTGATAAGGAAACGTCGCAATTGCTCGCTATACTAAACAGAAATCAGTATGGTAGTTCAACTTTTTCCCCGGTCGGGCGATTTGTAGTTGCTTGTGAACACGACTTCTGAACATTTCATTCACTTTTATCTTTGATTTCGACGAGTTAAGGGCCATTCCTGAGCTCACTACGAAACGAGAACTTCGCAAAGTTTGACACTTCATTCATATGGAGCAGAAATGAAGTATTACAGAGATAGCCGACTTCACAGCTGATTGCCCCCTAGTCCATCGACGATTTTGAGTGCCTTTTTGACGGATATTCATGAATTTTTGACGGTTATTCACGAAATAACTTAAATGCCGTCCTTTGATTGGTCAATTTGGTTTATGAACACACAAAAAGTAGGTCAATGAACTCAAACAAAGATATACAGTCAAACTTCAATAACTCGAACCATCACTTGCCACAAAAAAAAATTCCATTTATCAAGACTTCGAGTTATTAAGAAAACACAAAATGGATAGGTATAAATAGTAATTTATTTGCGTCAAACACATAAAACGTACACGAACATAATTATTATTTAAAATAGTCTGTTATACATGATCAAAGAGAGGAGTTTTTATTTTGGTCTTCGATAGCATCTGCTGAAGGTCGGCGTGGGAAAGATTTGAAGCGTGTTTAAGGTCGTTGTCCTTTTGGAAAACGAATCCTTCGTCTATATCAATGCTAATATTACAACGCTGAAGCGGTTATACATACCACACAGTCTTATTGGACACCGTAGTATCCAGAAATATATTGCGCGCAACATCCAGTCCATATATATAATGAATAGGAGAGGTAACAAGACGAGGACAAGGCGAAGTCCAACGCTCTCTGTGAAAGGTATTGATTTAGCACCCAACACGAGCACAGCTGCTGCAGTTTGTATATATATAGAGACTGAATGACCCTCAAAAGAGGACCATCAATCCCATATTCCTGGAGAACATTTCAGAGATTTCAAGGAAGGACTCGGTCGAATGTCTTTTCATTTCATTGACTTCTTTACCGATCTCCAACTTCAAATGTTAGGACCTCGTATGAGACTAATCATGTAACTGACCACTATCATCAGGAAGAAAGTTTACACCCGGTGCAAGGATGATTTGAAATGATTCAAGCCAACAGTCCATAAGTTGAGCTGTACAACGAAGAAATGGATTTTCGGACGTTCATAAAGCAATATCATAGAATCGGTAGCCTTTGTAACTGTGTGCAACGTGACGTCACCATTTTGCGCGAAAATTATTATTTAAATATAAACTGTTCACTTTTTTATTTTAAAAATGTCTATTTTGAGTGTTTACTGCCATTTAAAAAGTAATCTTACATTGGTTATAACTTTTGCAGGAGCTGAGGCAATTTTATATGGTTTAAAATTTTCATTTTTTAACTTTGTTTTGAAATATTGGAGAGAATTATTACTTACCACATATTTTCCAACATGAGAAATGTAAGCAGACACTAATGTTTCACCCGCAAATGGCCCTTCCTGTCACAACGAAAATGTAAACCTAGAAATCCTAAAAATATTTCGATACTCGTTTGTCATGTTACCTCAAACGAGTATCGTTTCAGATTTGCACTATTTCCCACCTAATTCTTACATTTAAAACAAATCATAGAGCTAGTAATTTGAGGAAAAACCAAATCAATAAATAATTGTTCATAACAACAAATTTTTTGGAATTAAAAAAAAATAAAATAAAAATATTCATGTGGTGACATCTGTTTATTCATGTTGAGAACATATTTTCATTTCGAGAATTTCCCCAAACTGCCTTACCGATAGCACATTTACGTCGTAGATAATACAGTCCATTTAAAATATGTCAACTGTTTTTCAGTTTTCAAAGCGTCCGAAACCGAAAAAGTTGCTTGGGGTCTTGTGCATCTAGATAATTAAAATAACGTTGCTTAATTACTATATATATTCAATCAAAAATCACGTTTCCAAAAAAGGTAAATCATACACATAATAAATTGGTGCGAAAAAATCTTGCAATTATGTATTTCTAGGGGTAAAATGGAAAATAACTCCAAAAATACCATTGACGATAGTTGCACATCCATGTACTTTTCATTTAATAGTACATCTGCCAATAAAACTGTGGAGGCAATGGACAGCGTCACCGAGGTATCTTATTTGCCAGACGATCCAGAAGGGGAACAGAATACAACATTGGAAGCTGTTGAAAACAATGACGCACCGGTACAAGTTCAAACAGTTAAGAAATTATCATTTGGAGTTTCTCCGCTGAAAGCAGTACCCAAAAATATTATGCAAGCCTACAAGACACTGTCCTCTACGCCAACAAAAGCCCAGTTGTTACGCAGCGTAGAAGTTACCAGAGGATCAGGATCTGTAGATGTTTGTGACCTGGGGTTGGCCTTCTTGGAAGCTCCACAAGAAAGCATTATCAATGTAAACTCAGAAGACAAGGAAAATCAGCCACAGGAGTCTCAGGAGATTTATTCGGAAACATCTTCGGAAATCGTAGTTTCTGTCATAGAAAAGACACAAGAAGAAGAGCAACCAGTTCCGAGGAAAGTGGGTTTCTCTAATTTACCCATTCTTAAAGCAATCAGCAACATGAACGTTCGAGGTACTCCGAAACCGGCACGACCCAATGCAAAATGCGCACCGGATTTAAAGAATAATCGTCCTTCAAGGATTGCACCAAAAAGATTTTCGCTTCACCCTAAAATGCAACTCGCATCCAACAAGGAGTACGGGGCGGATGACGTTCCCAAAATGATAACTTCGATGCTGAAATTATCAGGAGCCATGTCAGCTAAGGGGAAACCACCGTCCAATACAGAAAAACCATTCAATTTGCTGGGAAAGGCAACGAGAATGTCGATTCTGAAAACAACTCTCAACAGTCCAGCACGTAAAGCGGCAAGGAAATCCATAAATACAGTTCCAACTATAACATCAATTCTCCATAGCGCCGTTGCAAGTAATAAGCGAATGACAATGATTCCAAACATGTCTAGGAATACTCGTTTTAGTCTTATGCCGCCAGACTCTCAAAGGGCATGCCCGCCTATTATGGCAAGAAAATCCATTGTGCCGGGAAAACCAAAAAGCATGTCAAACATTCCCACTTCGCGCAAGAGCATGGCACCTCAACCGACAACGTCAATACTTGCAACAAAAGCTAGCTTGCAAAAACCCAAGGACTCAAAGGAAGAGTACACATGTGACGTCTGCAATAGAAAGTTCCGCGTGCAATCGCTCTTCGAATCTCATAAAAAGTCACACTATACTGCGGGTACATCTAAACAGACCTTCGCAACAAACGACAAGCAATGCCGTTACTGCGATAAGAAATTTGCAATTGCCAAGGCACTTACCAACCACCTCTTGGAGAAGTGCGCCAAGATACCACCGGGGGATAAGAAAAAGCTGTTGTTCCCCTCTGACCAACCCCAGACTATCAATACCATGAAACGCGTTCCGATTTACGTGAACAGGATCCCCATCAGCTCCGATTCCCTCTCATCAAACTCTTCTAGTGGCGTTCGTTTGGTGCTATCCACAACGTCTAACAGAATTAAAACTAAATTCCCACACTCAGGCGTGTACTGCACTCCAAACAAAATGATTTCTTGCCATATCTGCAAACTTAGTTTTGGCAGCATTTTAGCTTTTACCGAACATAGCCAAACCCACTCGACTTCGGCAAATAAAGGAGCGGTAACTGCTGCTGCTGCTAGTGAAGCTACACAAACTCAAATGGACGTGAAGAATGATAGTACTCAAACGCTTGAACATGATGTGTCTAAGTAAGCGGTCCACAATCACAATCATCATTTTTTTTTTTATAATTAATCAAAATTGATTAGACAGCGTTTTTTGCTTTCTTTGATGATTCCATAAACATTTTGGATGAGCGGTTCTAGATGTATGTAATTTAATGTAGTCCATACGAGTTTATACATGTGATTTGAATAAATGGTGCATGTATACATATATAATACATAAAACGAGTCTTTCAATTATGTCACAGGTTACTAGGATGGTGCTGATCTTTACGTGCAATTTCTCTGAAACTTCTACGACGTTCAATGATGGTCCAGTGTTCAATTATAATCATTCAATGCTTTTCATAGCTTTCCTTGGTTCTAATAATCACTTGGGATAAGAAGTTCTCTCTACAACCTTTGATAGTCCAGTGATGCGGGTAACCAGGCATGAAACTTTTATTGCGAGAACTTGGCGTCATGGAAATAGAGCAAAAACTGTACAATTTCACCGCCTCACTCAAAATGAGCACAATAGTGATGAGGGTAGATTGTGCGTATTCATAGCATGTTGTTTGTGTTTTCCTGTTTGTGCTCTTCCTGAACCAGATAGAGCAGTGAGTAATCTTATAAATCCTTTTCTGCAGTTGAAGAAGAACATCACCTCTTGAAGCAAGATCGACAGTTGCGGCAGCAATATCTTGAATTATCAGGAGAAATAAGTTGGCAATGTGTTCCTGATACAGAGGAAACTTCAAAATGGAAATCATTTTAGATCCTGTCATACATGGATACTTATGAGGTAGTGCATTGTGGTGGCACAAAGGCTTGTCCCGTTTTTGGTATCTCTTTAATCAAGTAGACCTGTCTTGTTTAGAGACTGACTTTGACCGGAATCCACGGAGCACTGAACCCTCATTTAAGTTTTAAGACGTCACCTGACTTGATGAAAAACAGTATTCCGAGTGGCTATATTTTTTCCCTTGAAATGCGCCATAATGATCATGGAAATTAGAACTTTATGTCTCCTTCAGACAGGGCGGCAACTATGTGATCGAAACAGTTGCTGGGAAGACGAAGTCGCTCTTCCGTTTTGGGACAATCCGTATATACATTTATTTGGATTCTGAGAATACTTACTTATCAGGCCCGCGGTCCATGAAGGACCGGAGTCCGAGCAATTGCTGCCTTCTATCGCTGAGGGTCCTGGGCACGCTGCTTCTAGTCATCAAGATCAAGCTGTCTTGCATCCGTGTTTACTTGGTCTTTATACCGCAGGTTCCGTCTACCTCTTTTTCTCGAACCAGGAGGCTCGGATTTGAAGACCCTCTTAGCTGGAGTGTTGGTGGCAGAGCCAGTGCAGTCAACGGATTTTTGCCTTCCGGACTAATCCACATCCTGGTACAGCTCGTAGAGTTCGCGATCGTATCTTCATCTCCATTCGCCTTCCTCGCAGACAGGATCATATATCCGAGGTAGAATATTTCTTTCGAAGGCACCAAGAATCCAAATAGCTGAACTGGCAAAATAACAGTTTTATGGAGCATGATTTTGGTCCTCTGACTCAGGAGTTTTGAGGCCAGTTTTGACAAACCGAAGTAGCATCGGTTGCCAAGGGTAAAACTGTCTCGAAACTCCGAGAATATCTCAGGGAATCCGAGGTAGTTGTTTGTTCCTGGAGCCGTTGTGGTATGGAACTGCCAAAAGCCTATATATGGATCAACTGTATTCCTCTGTGCTCCCTCTTTTTCTTTTGAACTTCATACCCCGAATAAAATTGAAATATTGGTAGCAAAACTGTTGTTATTTGTGAATGACCGGCTATTGGTCTTTTCGAGAGAAAAGTTGTGCTTTAAATTGTTGGTCCTAATTGCGTTGATGACAGCGCAATAGAGGTCGCCCACGGAACGGATGGCGCACACAAGTGGAGAAGGACCACAACCAACTTGGCGTGCGAAATTGGAGGAGGTTGGATCAACATTGTGCCAGATGGAGAGTCTTGTTGGCTGAGACCCAGATCCACCCCGTACTGTAGCGTTATTAAAAGAAGAGAAGATGGGTCCCTGTCTAATATTTTGTAGTGAAGAGGACGATTTGCATCTCATGGGAGTCATTTGAGGAAAGTACGGTATATTTCAGCAGTGGATTTGACTTAGCAGTTCGCGAACCGATAAAATCGTGGGATAGAACGCGGCAGACTCTTAACCTCCAATATCAAAAAATTGAACTATGATGAAATGGAGAATTGAAGTGGCTACTAAAAAGGGAACGTGTAGGCTAAGGTTATTTGACTATAATTCTCTAGTTACCTATGTAACTATAACCTATGTAACCTATGTATTTAGACTTGTTTTTTAGCGTGTTCTCGCGCTCCGTTTACAAGAAATCATATTCAAAAAATAAATGTCGAACAATATGTTCATTAAAGTAAAATATTTGACTCATTGTGCAATAATAGGTGTTTTTTATTTTGCCTACGAATCCAGACGGTGGTAAAGCTTGAGGCGTAGGCTTGAGCTTTCATCATTTCTGGTGCAACTGACGGTGGTTAAAACTCTGTAAAATCGTTCGAACCGTACAAAGGGGAAGAATTCTTCTTTCTTTTAAGATCACGTTTAAATTTATCTTGTCTTGAACATCGGTGTACCTACGGCCAATATCGCCGAATCAGTACATTTTTCGGACTTCGACATATGGACAGCACACACATATTTGCACAGGTCTTCGAGTTCACAGTTGTATCAAATTTCCCTCAGACAGTGTATAGTATCGTATTTTCGTTGGTACTTTTACGAAAGTCGTTTAGCGCCTTGTCTCGAAACGCATCTATTATGATTGTCGTCAAAGTGGTCGTTCATCGTCATGAAACGATATCTGGCAATTAACTTCATGTGGAACGAATTTAAGCTCGAATCGATATAGGTTCGTAATACCGATACTTAAACTCCGATAAAGCTGCTCGACTCTCAAAACGCCTTGTGTCGTTTTACTAAAGCGACTATCGTTGTGGATATTGAACAAAAATAACCATAAACAACAGCTTAAGTTGCAAATATGCCGACGCAACCAAACCAACAGCCTAAATCAAACGAAAGGACAACTGTTCTCAACAAACTAAATCGATCAGCCAATAAATCCATCAAGAAAGGAAGAACGAAGAATCAAATCATGATGACCAACCTTATTTTGAAAACAATTCATTCAAAAGTCGTACGTATTAAGACATAAGGAGTCCACAACAGAACCTGAATTTATAAAGCTTATAACGTGCATAGCTTCATACTGTTTACCCTTTCCCTCCGAAAGAGGCTTCTATATTTCTTGAAGGATTAGACGGGAATGCAAACATCAAATAGCGCCATGTTCAAAAGGAAAGTCTAAGGAACTGAATAGCATTAACATCTGTGGGACTTAAAACAAAGTTAATAAATTTAAATGTAAGGTCGGACTTGGTCAAACATTGGATTGGCGGACATACTTCAAGTCTAGACCAGTTTGAAATAATATTAATAATAAAGGGTTTTCCAATAGGGACTTAACAACATTAATCTGTGAACGCATTCTTCCACTAATCATCAAGCTGTCACTGTCAATTTATTTAGTAAACTCAACATTTTCATCATGGTAAAGTCGTCCACGAACGAGCAACGACTGTGAATCTAAAAATTTTCTACCGAAGTACGGAGTCGGTGACCGCAACTTTAATAGCGTTAATCATCTTCAGTAACGAAGATTTTTGGCTCATTGGGTTCGTCAATACGCAAAATATGCGTTATTGGTCGGGTGAAAATCCATACGTGCTTCATGAATCACCAATTCATCCATAAAAAATAAATGTTTGGTGCGGTTTGTACGCATTGGGCCACATTTTTTCGTCGACGATAAAGATCGTCACGTTACCGGAATGGTCAGCGTTATCCGCCCATGATTACCGATTATTTTTCCCCCTAATTGGACTTGGACGACATGTGGTTTCAACAGGATGGTGCCACAAGCCACTCAGCAGACGTTACAATCGATTTATTGAAGAGTAAGTACGGTGAGCGTGTTATCTCAAGAAATGGGCCAGTCGAGTGGTCGCCTCGCTCGTGCGATTTAACGCCGCTTGACTATTTTCTGTGGGGCTACGTTAAGCCATTGGTTTACGCCAACAAGCCGACAACGTTGGGAGAACCTACAGTTTTATTCCGACTCCGAAAGGCGAAGTTAGAGAAACCTTTTCTAGACAGGAGAAAACTTTGAGCATTGTCAGTGGCTCGAAAAAGGTGGAGCTGTGAACCATGAAAGTTGGTAAATTCGGGAATTGAATCTGGCACACTCTGCCAACTCCTGTTTTCTATACTTTTTTCCAATAATTACCCAAATATCCAACACACCATTGTTGTTCAACTTGATGTGAGTGAATCAATTAAATATTTACTAGGTATGCGATGCTCTGTCATGTGACTTCTTGAACATCTTCTTTGAGAAAATCGTGCAAGACTCACACACCAACACAAGAGGCATGAACCTTCACATTAGGTAACGGATGACATTGTCGTCATCGGCAGAACCCAGAGAACCGTCAGCGAGGCGTTTGACGGCACTGGTATGGAAGCGGTCTGGCGGTGAACGTAGGCAAAAAGAAATATATGCTGTCCTTTAGAAAGGACATATAACACCAACGTCTTGGACAAAATGTCACAATATGCAGCTATAACGTCGAGGTAGTCAAGGACTTCGTCTACTAAAAAGTACAAACAACATCAGCACCAAGATCAAACATAGAGTAACTCTTAATCAACCACTGTTTCTATGGGCTCTTGAGGCAATTGAGTTGTAGAGCCATCTCTCGAAGGACCAAGCTGACTTTATACAAGACTTTGATCATCCCAATCCTGCTGTACGTCGCAGAGGCATGGACAAAAGCGGATAAGGAAGTCTTTACAATCTTTGTTCCTGTTTGCGTTAACGATTTGTGGAGGAGACGATTCAACCACGAACTGCACGGCCTGTACAACGAAGGTTGGTTGAAGCCCAAGTCCACCCCGGACTGTAATAATATAATAAAGAAGAAGAAGGAGCTTACGAAATTAGCTTTTGGGAAAATATATTAAGCGTGTGATAAGACCTACCATAATACAGTGGATCCTCCCTAAGTCGAATTTC
Source organism: Eristalis intricaria (assembly GCA_964034865.1). Taxonomy (NCBI): domain Eukaryota; kingdom Metazoa; phylum Arthropoda; class Insecta; order Diptera; family Syrphidae; genus Eristalis; species Eristalis intricaria. Next base: position 31,743,444 of record OZ035873.1, read on the forward strand.
TCTCTAATTCGATTTTTTGGCATATTTTAGGTTATGTACATACATTACTCTCAATTTTCCATACAAAAACATTCTTTGCAACTCAAACTGACTCTAACTGGAACAAATTGTGTACCCCGTGAAAATTCGACTTTGTTGGACTGTATTTGGATATACAGTGGACTCCCCCTACGTCGAATTGTCACGGGATACCAAATTTTGTTCGAGTTAGAGAGAGTTTGACTTAGAGAGAGGTTTTTGTATGGAAAGTTGAGGGAAATGTATGTAAAATATGGCGAAAAAGTTCGAGTAAGGGAGAGTTTCGACTTAAGGAGAGTTCGACTTAGGGAGAGTTCACTGTACAGGTAATTGCTGATTACTATATGTAATCGCAGTGGACTCAACCGTGCATCCGAGCTGTGAATTGAATCTTAGCTTAGGTTAGGTTACTGTGATTGCCACAACTGAAGCAGTTCTGGCCCACCTAGATCCTGATTGGATCCATTGTGAAATCACTAATCGGCAGCTAAAATGCCGGTTCCACTTTTGGTACTAACGAAATAAAACACTTGAATAAACCTACTGGTATGCTAGTGGCATATCCTGGATGATTCACTCCTTTCAAGGCTATTGAATGAATAGCAAGTGCTGGGCAGGTGCCGAGGTAGTGAAGTATAGTTTCTTCTTCCTCTTCGTCCCTACAGCTCCTACAAAAGTCATTGTAGGGGGTTTACATTCTCCTAGCCTGTATGCCTAATAGGCAATGCATGATTTCCTTTCTATTTAGATTTAGAAGTGTGCCATATAATTAAAGGCCTAATTAGCTTTGAATTCCTGCAATTATCTAATTTCATTCACTACCGATTGGCGGCGTCGATGGCATCTGTAAGTAACAAGGTTTTTATTACTTGAAGAGAGGGGTATGGAGTGTCCTGATTACTTGCCATTTGCAAACGCTGCTAGCTTGTCGGCCCTTTCGTTGCCTGGAAAACCACTATGCCCAGGTACCCAGCATAGGGTTAGGGTTTAACCGCTATCTCACTAACAGATAGACGGCAACATTTTACCATCTTTGATTTGATTGATGGTGTATCCAAAGCCTTAATGCTGCCTCACTGTCTATGTACATATATAACGATAGATAGCCCGTCTATCGAGTTCATTGACAGTAAGCGGGCAGCCTCTTGGATAGCTTTTACTTCTGTCTACAATATACTACAGTGGTTGGACAATCGACGGAACAGAGAGATTCCTAGTCCAGTGCCTTCTTCCGTTTTGGATCCGTCTGTGTATACTTCCAGATGGGTAACTTCTCTGACTACGTCTGATGACCAGTCTTCTCTATTTGGGATGAGTGTCTTGTATCCAAATTCAAAGGATGTTCGCATTCTTGATTATTTCCATGTGACCTAAACTGTGCATTTTCATCGCTGCCCCGGTAGCCGCCAACTTCCTGTAAATGTCCATGGGAAGTAGCTGTAGCATTGTTTCCATGGCGGCTGAATGTGTGGAGCAAAGTGCACTCGTCATGCAAATGCACGCAGATCTTTGTATACTGCTTATCTTTCTAAGATTGAATGTATCTCGTAATGCTGGCCACCAAACAAGGCAACCGTATGTAAGAATGGTCTGACGACTGCTGTATATACCCAGTGTATCAAAAATAAAATCTTACAAAAATAAAATCAAGAATCTCCACCACCTATATGAAATTTTCCATGCAGCTAGTCCTTAGAGTTGCCATTCTGCCAAAATTCTAAGCCTAAGGAAGAACAACAAATTTCAATAGCAACGCACACTACACACGCACGTAGTATTCCTCGCACAGAACAGATGTCGCTTCAGTCATTCAAAAAATGAAAGCAGGCGCCATCAAGCAGGTTTGACTTTTGAGCAGTACTCCCTCTTCAAGGACCGAACACGAATTTGTATCCAAAATAAACGCATGCGTGCTTTGAATGAAATACAACACAACACGTTGTACCCATGACACAACTGACAGTTATCAGGATACACACACCATTGATTTTCAACCCCCAAATACGAGCATACAAGAATCCTCTGCCAGCGAACAACGCCCCAGTGCAATAACAATAATAAACCAATTCAGTCGCTTGTGAAACTTGTCTTTGCCTTCTTTTTCTTCCCCTTCAACCGCACAATCAATACAAAATCGTAAATCTTTTTCGGCAGAACCTTAACAAAACCCTCGTGCCTTCTCTGTGATTAATAACTCTTTGTTGTTTTTAGCGAAAAACAAATAAAACTTGTTAAATATTTATCGAATAAGAATTACACCTATACATACCTCTGACTACCTCAGTGTGTTCAAAGTTACCTGCAAAGTGTTATTAATTTACCCGCAGTCCTACTCACTCGGAACCAGTTAGTGAAACTAAAAGCTTTAAATGAAACCCGTACAATCTAAGTCGTCGTACACAGCGAACGGATCACAGAACGTGGACGCCTACGTCCATGGGAGTCCCCATGCAATGGGCGATCGTAACCGGAGCCTGGAGAGTCTCTTTCACACAGCAAATCAGAGTAAGCTCTTCCAAGGTGTCATACTCAGGAAAGCGGTGGCCCGGTCATCGTCCAGCTCGCGAAATGCCCCCGATACACCTCTGTCGTCGCCGCTGTCCAATTCGGAGGTGGACCTAACGCTGCATGTGAGACGAAAGTCGCGATCGGAAACGCATCTAAATTTTCAGGCGATAGACTTCGGTCAGAACGTGGACGGAGAGTCATCGCACCCATACAATGAAGTTAACGTAAGTGCTTAAGAATGGAATTTCATAACTTTTGAGGGGTTGAAACTGGGTTGGTTGATTATGACGCTGAATGGGGGTATGAATGAATAAACAGATCAACCCTTGTTGGCTGAGTTGTCGGTAGTCGGTACACACTTTTATGAGACATGTGCGTTGCTTGTGCGAGAGTTATTGAATTCAGGAATTCTTAATCGTAATTTATAGCCTTCTCAAAAGGGGTGTCGTTAGTTTAGATAGTGTGTCGAATCAGTTCCTTGGCAATGCTTTTTGTTGTCCGTCTATGTGTCGGCAATGACATGCGGATGTATCGAGGCAGACATTTGATGGATCAAAGTACTGCTTGGGAGCTTTAAGGATTGGCATGGTTAGTCAGAGGAAATTTCTCATCGTCACCCTGTCATGTTTTTTTCATTTAAGCAAAACAAAAAAGCGCCCATATCTTACTCCTGCTTATGACGGGGATGCTATAAGAAACTGTCCAATTATCACATCTCTTCAGTAAGCCAGCATAAACCACATTTAGCCAACGTCCACGTGGACCTCTTCTGATAATAACATCTCCCGAGTAAGACATTTCTTCAGTTTACCCAAACTCTTACGACATCACAGCCCAACGTTGGTTTGCATAAAAAACCGATTTGGGGATGAAGATATAATTTTATTCAGAAGTAGTTGACAACCGGTACTGGGCTACAAGGACCAAGGACCGGAAAAAAATGTCCCTCCTTGCTTCAAGAAAAATATGACATAAGAAGCCAGTTGGAAAGATGGGCCTACAAACACATTAACGTCTTTACGCCAAGGAGTCCCCAGGACGATGATTTAAGATTCTGTTGTTTGAAATTATCGAATTGGATTAAAGGCAGTGGTGAGTGAATATAATCGCGACGGTAGTAGTCTATTGTGTCCCCTTCACTGATTTGGAACTTGATGAGGAAATGGGATCAGTTTTCAGTCATTCTCTGTTGTTTATTAATTCAATATACTACTACATCTGCGTGAAGAAAGAGCAGAAAACACATCAAGAAATTGTGGTCTATAGGTTTAGGTTAGGCTATATCTCCCTTACAGTACCCCCCAAAATTGAGCATACACTCACAACTTAAAAAAATGTTTGCTTATTTCGCCTTAAAAAAAGTTGTTCATTAATGAAACAAAAATGTAGATTCAATTCAAATACAGTAGTACCGCCATTCTTGCTCCCAATGAAAACCTGGCTCGGTGCAAGTTTGAAGGATGCTGCTAGTACCGAATACTTACATTTCATGTAAATTATAAAGCCACTATAAGTCTAAAAAGCCATTATACGGTCAAAAATACGTTTAATATAACGTACATATTATGTATATGGAATCAAAAAAGTTTATAATTATAGTTTGTTTTGTAAAGACGCGCTTGTTCAGTACCACATTACTTCTAACCCTCTGAAGCGTCATGAAATCGTGTAAGGACGCATTGCTTTGCTTCGCCCATTCCAAACAAATATTAAATGCTGATAAAGCCTCCTCCGGTGTTAGTATTTTCTTCGTACTGAGCACCACCAAGTCGTCAGTTTATTCATCTCCAGTAACGTCATCATCGATACACTGTTCTTCGTTTAGTGTGGTGGGCCCTGAATTAGGTTCGCTTATCCATTGCTAGATTTCAGAATGAGCGATTTGCTGCAATGGCTCTATTTCCTGCAGCAAATTTGAAATGAAATGAAATGCATCATTAACAAGCTGCAAACTTGAATTTTATTTTTAGAAAATGTGCAAGAAAAGGAGAGACCGCTAAAAAATGTATGTAGAAGGTATTTCGCCGAATTGGATCTACTGAAAGACACTTCATCTGCATGGACAAAATAAAAATTGTCGCAAGTACTGAGTTAACATTTTTTGGGTGTCGCAAGTACTGAGTACGTAATGTAAACAAATGTACGTTGCAAGAATTGAGTTGTGCAAGTACCGCATACTTGCAAGTACCGCGGTATTACTGTATTTCATTTAATTAAAACAAAAAACAAAAATATGTAACAAAATTGTTAACAAACCAGGCTATTCCTCAGCAAAATAAAAAGACAAACTCTTAATTTGAACCAGAAATGAAGTATTACAGCGATTGTCGACTTCATAGCTGATTGCCCCCTAGTCAATCGACGTATTTGAGTAGATATTCACGAATTTTTGACGGTTATTCACAAAATAACGTGAATGTCGTTTTCTGATTGGTCAATTTGGCTTGAGAAAACGATATAAAATACAGTTGTCAAAAATTGTAAGGGACAAGAGAGACAGAAGTCGTGCGTCTCTTTAATACTTCATTTCTGATTTGAACACACAAAATTGAAGATACACTAAAAGAAAAACAAAAACAGTTCCAAATAAAATTTTAGTACCGCGTTGCACCTCCCTCTGAATCTATTTATATAGCTTGTAACGGCCGGGCACGGCTTTTACCAGTTTTTCAGTTAAAGATGGCGGAATGCCATCCCAAGCTACCTGAATTTTAAGTTTCAACTCTTGCTTATTGGAGCAGGTAATTTCTTTAACCAGCACTTATTTTGTGAGGTATTCTTAGCTGCTTTGGAGCACTATAAAGCAACCATTCGCGTACTAAATAAGAGGTGTGCTTTGGATCATTGTCTTCTTGGAAATAAAAAACCGAAGGTAGATTTAATTTTTCTGCTGAACTCCGTAAATTTCGTTTTTAAAATATTCAAATACGCAATTTTGTCCATGGTACTTTCTATGAATTCGAAGTTTCCACAGCCACTTGAAGCCATACCACCGCACAACATCACATAACCTCCACCGCGTTGTCTGTCATCTGACCCAAATAAATTTATTTTTGTTTCATGTGAAAACAAAACATCTTCCCAAAAGCTTTCCGGGTGGTTTACATATTGCTTAGCCTTAAGATAGCACAAATAAGAAATAATGATAGGTGTATGCTCAATTTTGTGAGGTACTGAAGGTCCTGATTGAATTTCTCCCCTTCACACCTTCCTCGTATCCATCATGTCAGTGTGTTTGAATAGCCATCATAAAATCCTAAAAAACCTCTAAAATATAGATTCGAGGGTTTTTGGTTCCTGAAGAACCTAGAAGATGTGTTCTTCCAGTGTTCTGTACCTCAGCTGGCAAAGACTGTGTCAGTGGCAAAGGAAGTTAGGAGAATCCTCAGTTTCTTCTTCAGTACAGCCTGTGCATTTGAAGTCATGTCATTTTTCAGTCACATTTTCATTTCATGATATTCAGATTATTAATTAGTGCTCCAACTTTTTGTCACACTGAATGAGTTTTTCGGTTCTTGCACTGTTCAACTAAGGCGATATCATCCGAGTGGTCTCGAGAGCTGCACCTTTCGTTTCCTATCTCTATGATTGTGTCACAGCCCTTAGATGTGGATTGAGCCGTTGGATTGCCTGTTGCGGGTCTGTTTCGGCCCCTTTCCTGGCCAGTTCATCCGCTCTTTCATTGCTGGCTATGTCCCTATGACCAGGGACCCAGCATAGAGTCATCCTGGTGGTCCCGGCATGAAGGTGTTTCTGTATATCAAACCTTTCAAAACGACCGCCACTACATAATGGACAATCATGATAGTCCCGTTGCAGTCCGCTTCAGAGACGTTTTAATTTTGTTTTTTCTGGATACGTACACATTACATTTTCTATCAACTCTCATTGGTTTCCAGTGTCTCTCAAACATCTTCTTTTGACTGCAGCATTAGACGCTTCTGTCCTTCGCTTTTTAGTTCAACATTTTTTAAGTATAAGTACTTACATGTCCAGAAGTAAAGTATCGAAGAGACTATAAGACTTCTATCTCTCTTACCCCTTAAAATTGCTGATAACCATTTTTTATACCGTTTTCACCAAGCTGAGGAAACCTGTGGGCTCTTCCTAACAGCTGATAGCCTTCCCCTGCATTTCACAATGAAACTCTTTTTGAATGACGATGAACAATCCTCGATTGTTTCACGTTACGTGCCGGCACTCCTGTTCGATCGCTGCACCCTAAAAGAGCAGGAAATTGCAAATTCCTGACAGTAGTAAAAAAACATTTGACGAGACTGAAAAATTCTTCTGGGATTCATACTTAAGGCTGAGTGGTTTTATTTCCTAACTCAAATGAACGACCATCACGGTGGTATTTTTCGTTGCTCCCAAGGGTAGAATTGCATGCTTTAAGTAAGTCATGGCTGCAAGCTACAAAAGTACCCTTAAGCATACTTATCACGTTTTAGGTGATTGCAATGAACAAACATCCAACTCACTGGCGAATTTTAAAAGGCAAACGATCCTACGACGGCTTTGGTGTGATTTTACTTCACCATAGGGGAAAATTCAAGTACGAATTTAAAACACTCCGCCGTTACGGCTGGCTGTTGTTTTTCGATTTAGTGTGCATAGCTCTTGTGTTTTTTTGCAAATGCTTCCTAGTACGATATTGTACATTGAATTCTGTACAGATGACATGCTAACGAAATTAAAGGCACTTTCTTTTCGGTTTGGGGTGAACAAATCAGCAAACTTAGTGTTTTGGTGAGATTGATCGATTCCTACACTAAATGAGCCTAGTAAATTTCCGACACGAGCATGTTTCATAATTCAAGTCTTTTCGTCTCTTGGGCCACCGACAGTGCTTAGAGATCCTTCCGGACTATTGGAATGGCTTTGGCTTTATTGCGTTCTCGAAGAACATCAGATTAATACATAATGCCAAATTATTTATTTAAACTTTTGCAAAAGTACTTGATGATTTGGTATACAAATCGGTTGCTTTGGTGCTTGCTAGTAGACGCCTTTAAACTCGGACAATGGCACTGTATGAGAGTCCCTCGAAAGCTTAAGTGCCCTTCAAGGGAATCCTTATTTGAGTTTACGTGCGGTTGGTTATCCATTAAATTGAAGAACAGAAGAGGTTGCAAAGTAGGTAGGTAGTAAGTGGCTTGGGTGCACTAAGGCCAAAGTAGGCCCGTTGTATTGCCACAAGGAGGGGTTGGGGCGTTATGATTTCTACATCAGCCAGCCAGATTTGGTAGTGAAATCCAGTCGCAATTTGCTTGGTGTTTCTCTAAGATCGCTTGGAGAATGAAGCTAAGGGGTGTGCAGGGCAGCTGCGGAGACGGTGTTGCACACTTTCCCCCTCTTCTTCATTTATACAGCTTTTGCAAAAATCATTAGAGAATAGTTTCTCCAACATATCACCTGTCCGGTGATAATTCCCACTGCGGTGCTGATTTTGAATCTTTTTAAGGAGATCAAACTATCAGTTCCTTTACGGTCTAGACTGAGCCAGATTTGTTTGGTGATTAAACAAGTGTTGATTGTATTCCATCTGGAGTTCACTTCTAGTTTACTTTGATTATTGAGTTGTAACTTAAAGCTAGGTAAAGGCAGTCCTATGTCACAAAAGGTTCCGTCATCTGGCAGTGTGGTGGCGATTTTTGCGAGTTTGTCAGCTTCAGAGTTTCTCTTGATGTCTCTATGTCCTGGCCGTTTATTTCTTCAAGAAATGCGCGACATTTTATAACTGGCTTAGAGTTTATAAAGAACGATGTTGCCTGGCTATCCGTAAAGAAACAGATACCGCGGGCTAATACTAGGTTCCACCTTAGCCAGGACAAGAATACACCACTTCCTACTGCGTCCATCTGTGTAGAAGTGTTGTTTTATCGAATTATTACCATCATATCAAAGGTCTCTTTGCGGAATAAGGGTTTCAAAGTATACAAGTGAGGTGTAATCCAGATTAATAGAGGTAAATCCTAGTTCTATTAAAATTTTGTCCGAATGTGCAGTCTTGCCATTAAGAACATGCCTTTAATCCAGAGATGGCAGAAATGTCACTTCTTTGGAATAACTACACTTCTTACGTCTGCTACTCTTTGTGGTAGTTAATTATTATCCGTAAGAATATGTATTAGAAGTAGAAAAAATGTCAAAATGAGATGTCAATTTAGCGTCAGTTCAATTATGCTTGTATGTGAAAAATGTGAAAATATTTAAAAAAAACACTGCAAAATGCACACGTAACAAATGTAGATAATACATGCAACAAATCAGTGTAGTTTATTCGAATAACTACGCGTAATTAATCGAATAGATAACTTCATTTAGTCTACTCTGCCATCTCTATTTTAATCGGACTGAACAGTTAGTTGCTAATTGAATTCCATGAATATCTAGGGGTGCAAGGTTGAATAAGGTTTCAAGTGCATCGCTTGGAGTCGTTCTCAAGGCTTAACTTATGCACATTCTGTCTTGCCTTTGATCCTTTCTTAGAATTTTGAGATGTGTACCGACGTTAAGTATACGCCAACATACTGCTACGCCGTCGAAGAGGATGGATGCGATCACAGCCTGACCACGTAACTTGTTAGGCGCAGGTCCACCATGGACTATGATCCCTCCTTAATATTTATAATTTATTATGCTAAGCAATAATAAATTATCGTCGTGGCGTAGTGGGTAAGTGCGTCGACTCCTACGCAGAGGGTGCCAGGTTCGATACCCGAATGTACCACCTTTGATAATTCACGGTTCCACCTCTTTCGAGTCACTGACAATGCTCAAAGGGTATTATTGTCTAGAAGAAGCTTCTCAACTTTGCCGTTCGGAGTCGGCATTAAACTGTAGGTCCCTTCCACTCGTGCAAGAACAATAGCACGCACAACACGACTGGTTGCTGAGAAGCTAGGCCCAGGTCCGCCTCGGATTGTAGCGCAAACCATATTATTATTATTAAGCAAATTTATTGATGGAAATTTTCTACTTTCAACGGGTTGTACAATCGTCTTGATTATCTTAGACTACACTCTTTGCCCACCTTGTAATTAAATCCACATTGTACATGGCTATATTTCTTTATATTCCGATTCACTATAAATTTATTTTTCACATCTTCACGCTCGTTTCTTTGAAATTAAGAATCCCATAACTGTCATAATTTAAAATAAACTAACGTATTCATTTCATTTCATTCATTTCAATCTACTACATTTTTTCGGAGTAATCTATTCAAAAAACTGCTCTCTTGCGCATCTCTGTAATTTTTCTCTTCACTTCCCTCATTCTACAATGTTTTCAATATTTTCCCGCTTCGCATTGGCCCAGCTCCAGCATTGGCCTGTGTGATTTGGGAGAGAAGATGAGAAAACAAAAAAAAATCAAAGCAAAAATGATTATAACAACAAAACACATGGTGAATGAAGAAATTCACCAACCAAAGCTGCCGCACCAGCGTGCAAGATAGACAAGGATGGGAAGTGTCGAAAAACTCAACAAGTTATAGCGGCACGTCGCCAAGATCCACGCAACGCCGCTGTCGAAGTGAAGTCAGTTTTCAGTTTGTTTTGAATTCTCAGTTGTGTGGTTGTGCGGGATAGCCTGAGTGAAATTCTGTTTATGTTTTCTTTTTGTTTCCTCGTTCATCGTTGTGTAAAATTCGCATTTTCAAGTGTCACGTTGTGAAAATAAAAATTATTTGCAACTTCAAAAATATATATATATCTGTGCTGCGCAAAAATAAAAATTGTGAAATAAAAATTTTGTAAATTCTTGTGGGTTTCTTACGAAAACCTTAGAAATTGCTCATTGTTTTGGTGTCATACAAATTGTGGTTTATTGTTTTGTCGGATTTGTTTTTCTTTTTTTTCCGTGCTACTGCTTCTGGTTTTTCACTGCAACTACCACGGTCCAACCAGTATAACAGGAAAACTGATTGTTCGCGAATACGTCGGTGTGCTGAGAAGAAAAAAATTGCATCGAAAAGTTGCTCATTTTCCTCTTTCCTCATTAAACTGGCTTAATTCAAGAGTCCTTTACCCGTCTGCAGACAAGAAATTTGTGTGGTGAGTATTTAGGGATTAATTCAAATTACTTTCTTCATCGTTACATGTGTGGTCTTATAAGTACATATTGACATCAACACACACGCAGATTTCGCATTTGTTTATGAAACTTGCTCCTGCATAGGGATTTAGAGGTGCTCGACACTCCGATTGAATGGTTTCTTCTTCAGGTTTCAGAGCGTGTGTATAAGGGGAGAAAACAATTCGATGTGTCTGTCCAGTTCGAAAAAGAGGGACAGGAGTTTACATAGGGATGACAGTCTTCAAGCTCCAAACATAAATGTTTGAGACGAACAACTCCAAGCAATCCTACATCCAACTTGAAAGCTGTTGGAAGTGGGGAAACGTTTTATTTCAAAACTTGCTCGTCATTCGATTGTTTGAAATGTGTTGCTCTTCTGTTTACTGAGGGCTTCAGTATGTTAAGGGAAAAATTTATTTTCCACTTCGATGCCCATTTAATTGATGTCGATGGTATCACTTTGGTGATACTCATAAGCAACGCATGACCCACATAACTATACGACATCTGTTCTGCCTGAAACTTATTTTGCAAGTAAAATCACAAGTTAATGTGTGTACACACATAAACAGTCGGATTAAATCATGACCTGGTAATAAGTTAATGGCCATCAAGTGCATGAAAGTGAATTAAGGTACCAATGATTAACAGTCACACCTTTTATACAACAGTGACCACCTTATTGGCCGTAAGCGAATTCATTACAATACAATGCACTTAATATCTTGCCATATGCCACTTGACACTTAAAAGCCTTATAAGAGCCCAGTGGTGCAGCAGAACTGATGTCATTCCAAGTGACTGGATGTGAAAATCGCAGCACATAGTATAAACAATTTTCAACTACAATGGGGGCAGTATTTCAAAATCTTGTGCGAAAATCGATTGTTTGTGTCTGCGGTTTCAGATCGGAGCTGAAACAATGTTTCCCATTCATGTTCTTCCTGCCTTCGTCTATTCAGATAAGGCAACAACGTCGCAGTTTTAATGCAAAAAATAAACATTTCTGCGGGATTATAAACAAATGGTTCTTTACAAATTGTTGTCTATGAATCAGTGTGCACAGCTGACACTTGAACTAAATCAGAGCATTTGCCTCGATTGATTTGGCACAAGAGCACCGAAAGTACCCAGAGGACGTATAAACTTCGATTCTTGTTGGTCTTGTGGAATGTTCAAATCTCAGAGGACTAGGAAAAAACACACATTTAAGCAGTAATTTCGTCAGCAGAATTCAAAGAATTAAAATCATTTGATGTTTTCGTAAGGGGTTGTTTTGGTAAAGGGTACTTGATCCCAGTGGAGATCGCTTTAGTATCTATTGAATCATAAACGCGTGCTTCAAACAATATCGATGTGCGTTTGTATTTCCGCTTCTGTTTTGTGGCAAAAATGTAGTTTTTTAAGGCTTATTATCTGTTTAGTTATCTGTGGCGAATCTTGAAACATTTTTTCGCGTACGACTCATGTTCAATCACGTAGCACGATACTTGAATAGACACTTATCAGTCTGAGAGTGATAGCAAAAGAGTAAAATGATGTTATTTATTTGTCAGTTACATGTAGGGATGACTTGCAAATTATATTAAGGAGGACGATGACGGGTTCAATAGCACTTAGATTTTGCAAAGCATTTGAATCAAATTACATTGTGGCCAGTCTGAGGGGCAACGCAGTAGATGACGCCCGATAGTGCGCCTAAGGAAATGCTTCACAAGTGTAGGTAGAAGGACCTCAATAATTTTGATGTGTACAGCGAGAAGTAAGCTGTAGCGTTGTGGGTATGTTCGTGGACATCTATGAATTCCGGTACGACATTTTCACGCCCCAATCTCTTTTGAGTCACTGACAATGCTCAGAGGGGGGAAAGGAAAAGACAGGTGCAATGCATCGAGACAATTCGATGCACTCAATTTCCAGAATACTTTTACCATTAAGCTCAGCACCAAATGCACAGCAAGTAGTAGCAGTAGTAGATTTATTGAGATTTCTTTTTCACTTAATAATAATAAGAATTCAAGTACATGATGAAATAACTTAAGAAGAATGCATGGAATTTCTCGGCTTAGAATTGGCCTGACTAAACAATAATTGTTACAAATTTTATTTCATAATGACAAATGACCAAATAAGTTGTTTGTGAGAGATAAGACTCAGAACTCTGTTCACTTAACTAAAAAGCAATCAAATGCACAGCAAACTATTTGAGTATGTGACACATCAATGGGTTTGACAGAAGAATAATAAACTACCCACAGAAATTTGTTGTGTTAAAATCAGAAATGAAGTATTACAGAGATGCGCGACTTGTACTTCTTTTGCCCTTAAAATGTTTGGCAACTGTTTTTTATAACGTTTTCTTAAACCAAATTGACCCATCACAGGACGGCATCTACGTTATTTCGTGAATAACCGTCAAAAATGCATGAATATCTCTCAAACAGGCACTCAAATTTGTCGATGGACTAGTGGGCAATCAGCTGTGAAGTCGCTATCTCTGTAGTACTTTATTTCTGGTTAAAAGTGGATGGGGTAGAAAAATTGTTTACTCTCTCGATAGAGTGCTCGTTTGACATTAAAAAAACATATTTTTGGCATACGGGAACATACTTTCGTAGACCTTCGTTGTTCTGTACTGTTTTGTACAGATTATTTTGGGTACGGGAACAGACCTACACCCACAACGCCAAGGCCACATTGTCAGCAAAAAATGTACGTCCCTTCAAATCGTGAGAGAACTCAACGGCATGCATTCTGACTAGTTCACATCTCCATTGAATGACAGTCCGTTCAAATATAAAAGACTTCTTTGCGTATAAGGTTTAGGAATGTACTGCGAAAGGACAGTACAAACGTCAATCACGTGTCGAAGCAGAAAATATTCCGAGGCACTGCAACATCTTTGTGTGTAGCAGAAAGTAAAAAGCGCCTTTTTTTATTTTACAAAAAAGTGAAAAAAAGCTATCGTTAGAGGTTAACTTGTTTGTGCATAGTTTAATAAACTTGTGCCAACACCTGGAATGGGTGTTTATTTATGTCTCATTCTTTATTATCACAAATCTGCGGAATGAGGACCTGCGTATACCACAAGTGATTTGTTGTCCAGCAAATGGTTCCCCTCCCTATACCTCCCTGGATTCCGGTTTATTGGGATATCGCTTTATCGGGACAACCGCTTCAATTGGGATAAACATTTAAGCCCGAATAAATATAAGAAATAAATCGAAATCCATCGCATGTACTTTAATGAACTCAATTTTCCTACTGAAATCTACACATTCCCATTGACTCTAAAACTCAACACGTTTTCACTGACTGACAAATATAATCCCAAAGAAACCAATAAAGCGGTAGGTAATTGATTAAAAAAAATCCATAATAACGCTCGGATATCATTTTTTGGCTTATCTATGCTTAAGAATTGAAATGTGTACATTCTTTTGGCTCGTCATAATAGCACGTTATCGGGTGCACTGCCTTGGAAAATATCGACAAAAAAATGAAAAAAGATTGTGATAAGGTAGTTATCTTAACTTTGAGAAATGTCTCGGGGCTTTGAGTGGGAATACTAAACGTTTGTTGAATTTGTGACGACAGTGAACGGTGTTTGGTTATCTTTAATATGCAAAATTCAATTCAATAAATAGTTGTGGTCTTAAACTGATCTTTGATCATTGTTTGGGCATTTTTTTGACTTAAGTTTATATTCTATAGGCCCAATGTAGTAGGTGGGTGTCAGCAGTGGTAAAAGCGTGTCTTATCAGCCACTATCAATAAAAAAGGTCGACGGTGTGGAAGGAGTATCGAGGACAATGCTACTTCAAGGTCTTATTCCGAAAACGAAAAGGGATATGATTCAATGGTTTCGTCACTTAGCACGAATATCCACACCATCCCGACTTCCGAGGTGTAACTTCAATGCGAGTATACCCGGTGAGCGACCGCTTGGAAAACCAAGGATGAAGTGGTTAGACCAAGCCATAAAACTTGTCTGTTTGCGCATAACATAGCTTCTAGTGAGTTATAGTCATTAGCGGAGGATCGAATGGCCTGCAGATCTCTCGTGCCTGAGTTCAATTCCAAAGACCGACACCTTTCATTATTGACAGCTCTACGTCTCTCAACTCACTCGCAGTCCTTAGAGAGTATGACTGTTTAATTATGTAAGTCTTCTCAAAATAAGCTGTTCACAGTGTCCTTTGATAGCTCTAGATTCTGGACCAGAAATGAAGTTTTACAGAGATTCCCGACTTCTACCTTTCTTGCCCCTTAAAATGTTTGAAAACTGTTTTTTTTTATCTTTTTCTCAAACCAAATTGTTCAATTAGAGAACGGCATCTACGTTATGGCGTGAATAACCATAAAAAATGCAGAATATCTGTCAAAAAGGCACTCAAATTCGTCGATGGACCAGGGGGCAATCAGCTGTGAAGTCGGCTATCTCTGAAATATTTCATTTCTGTTCTCGTTGAAGCATTTTTTTTCCTCCTTGGTTGTCAGTCGGTGTACTGCTCCCGTTATTAATAATCGTATGTCTTCTGTTGTGGATCTCTTTATTTTCTATATATTTCCAAGTGAGTATCTGCCTGTGGAAAATACCTTTATTTAACCAGAGTAGTGCCAGACATTCACGTAAAATGTGTTTGGATGTCTCATCCTTTTCTAGGCAAAGCCGAGATTCCTTGTCTTGCCACAGGATTATTTTATAAAGGTGGCAATGACCAGTAAGAAAGCTCGATGGCTCCTCTACGCCTCCTGTACCTCCTTATATAAATAAGGGCTGATTAATAGCCTGGATTGTCATACCCGTTTGTCTAGTGGTCTAGCTGCAGTTTGTTTTTCTCATTCCTTAGTCAGAGTTGGCGAAGCGGTCCAGTCCTTTGAACGCACATTCCGAGCCAGTTCTCACGAGCCCTGCTGCAGCTACATTCGGTGGCTGCAATCCCTTTGTGTCCACGGACTTGTCCGAGCCTTACTTGGTTGTGTCTGACGAGAGATTGTAATAACATTTGACCGGAGTCGTTTAGGTTGCATGATAATGCCTGAAGTTCAGACTGAGCTTCTGAAAAAGGAGTTCTAATATAATAGTAATAATAAGCGTGGTGCTACAGCCCGTAGAGGGCCAGGGCCTAGCTTCTCATCAACCACTCGTGTTGTGCGTGCTATTGTTTTCTCACGCGTGGAAGGGACCTACAGCTTAATGCCGACTCCGAACGGCGAAGTTGAGAAGCTTTTTCTAGACAGGAATACTCTTTGAGCATTGTCAGTGACTCGAAAGAGGTGGAGCCGTGAAATATGAAAGGTGGTAAATTCGGGTATCGAACTTGGCACCCACTGCATAGGAGTCGACCCAAAATGAGTTCTAGCGCCCTCAAATACTCCTGAGGACTAAGCAAAGTCTACAAGTAGCATTTTCAAGAACACGTGTCATTGGATTTGAAGTTTTCATAGCCTGTAGAAAGTACAGTCATACGTTTAGTGGTCCTCACTTCATGCACAAGGGCCGTTCTTCTGTGCTTCATCACGATTTTCCATTTATGATTGAGATGATTAGTTTCTTAATCTTCCATTGTACTGTCAAGACTGACTAGCTGTTCAAACAGCCGTCTGTATATTACAGCAATTGCTTTTAGACCACACCACACGGGCGTTGATTCTATTTGATTAGAGATTCTAAATCATGCTTGCTTTCGATTATGCTCTCAAAACTTGTCCCGAATCCATTTCAGATTGGTAAACTCTGCTTATTTCCATATTACGCTTGTCTTGGTTTTCTTGCAGATGATTCCTCCAACCATATCCCGAAGATCAGAAAAACCACTGCTCTGGCAATTCACACAGACGGTCCAAGGCGGAAGAGTTTGCGAATTCAGCCGAGATATCTCTGGCCCTTCGATTTCATTGTGTTACAAATGGCTTACAGAACTCAAAGCAATTTAAGAGCCTGAACGCTTGTCAATGTGTCCGATAGAGGACATATCTATCATTCTATACATAGAGTCAGGTGGCCATAAAGGCTTTAGTTTAAACATCAATACAGTCTAAGGTGGTGAAACATTGTAGTATCGGCAAAGAGGGGATAATATTCGGTTAAATGTAATCCCCCCTATTCTCGATCACTGGGCGGTGATGTTATTTAAATTATATGAAACTCGAATTTGGATTGTTCGCCGCTAGCACGCACTGGAGTCGGTTGTCGGTTGTTTCCGTCCGTTCCACGAATTTCGGCGCCCGTTTGACGGCACGCCTTCGAGCAGATGAACCATAATGAGGTTGGTAAACTCATTTGCCAATCCTGGGACAGTCGGCCGAAGGTCTAACCAACGAAATCCTCCAGTTCGGACACAAGAACAAATTGCTGTTGTAGCTGCTGGCATAGGGTACTCACAGCGTTTCGACGAGAAATGTATCTGCCCAAATGCGAATCAGCAAACTGCAGACAATTCTGCACATAGATTTGAATTTGTTTCCTTATAAGATTGCAAGCATATCAAACCCCACAGACTTTCCGATCCGCTTGAAGTTTTACCAGAAGCTGATTCAACTGGTGGACGAGGACGAAACCATGCTAAACTCCATTTTTAAGTCGACTTAAACCTCAATGTCAACAAGCATAATTGTTGAATATAGATGGAATGACTTAAATCCAGGCATTCCTCAAGAGACGGAACATCATTGAGCTCGAGTTACAGTGAGGTTTGCAGTTTCCTCGCGTTGCATTGTCGGGTCATACTTTTTTGAAGAAAACGATCACTGAGAATCGTTATTTGAAAATGTTACAAACATTTTTTTCTATAATCACGCCGAAAGAGAATAGCTTTCAAGTCGTGTGGTTCCAATAATATAAAGCGAGTTCACACATGACCAGGTCTGTTATGGCAGAGTTGCAACGGCAATTGGACAATTTCAAGAAACTCCATATTTCGTTGGACCCCCAGGTCTCCGGACTTGATTGCACTGCAGTTTTTCTTGTGGGCTTATTGCAAACACGAAGTTTACAAAACAAAACCAACAAATTTGAGTGACTTGACAATCCGTTCAATCGATAATTCAAACTATTCCCACTTCAAATTTTGAGTCTGACATGAACAATTTTCTGTTAAGATACCGCAAAAGCGTCAATCAGCGCGGAGGTCTTTTAAAATTCACGTACCTTCGTTGCTCCGCTACGGGTAGGTGCCTTTCCCCCACATATATAAACAGTTTTCTTAAGTTACAGTACCCGGGTGGGCCGCTTCTTCATTTTTCTCAAAAACTAGAGGACCGAAAAGCATTCGGTTTTTTGTGTTCGATTCAGAACTTATATTGCTAACAAGCAGACAATTTAGCACTTTATTCCACAGTTTTGAAAAAGAAAACATTGGTCCTAATCTTTTTTGTTACCAAAATGTTGAACTTGCATTCAAATTTGACATCAATTTTTTCTTCTTGACATAAATAATACGATTAAAATTTGGGATTAAACGACATGTTTCTGGCTTTCAAAACCGCTATAGTGCCTCATTGCAAGTGTTGCCGTTGGTTTTTTTTTTTTCACTTTAAGTAATTTGTTACTAAAATTGTCCCTAGATCCTAACAGGGTCGAGGAGGACAGTACAAAAATTCTAGATTTTGTACCCTCTTACAAAATACAGTTATCATTTTTGTTTTTGCGCCAAAGTGATCGTACTCTCCCCAGTTTAGGGCTCATGGCAGTGGAGCTACCGAAATTCAATTTTGTTGAAATCATAATGAACCCGATCCATTCACTCACACCTATTTAAACGTAATTCGGTAATTTCTTACATATTACGTGACGCTGAATAAATGAGTTCTTTGTACCCTACGTGATCGGATCAAAGTCCTGCACATGATCAGAGCATTCAGTTCGCAGTTTCCTTCCATCCATTGTTTAGACTCTTCCAACCTAATCCTGAATGCGAAACACATGTCAAAATCCATGAGCAACCCATTGCAGCGGTCTGTTCCAGACAACCAGTTCATTTGGTAGACTTCTTTAGAATTCTAATCTCAGGTGGTACCTATGTAAATTATTTGCGATATTCGGCAAGAACTTCGACGGAATCCCATTCCTAAGTCAATCGAGGCGCCAGTCTCAATGGGCTCCGTGAAATGGTGACAAAAAGTCGACTGACTGAGGAAAACAACACAAACAATCTCACGTGGATGTGATTTTACAATTTCTTCTCTTTTTTTCACTATTTTTCAATTCATAACGTGTTTTTGTCGTTAAAACGGTGTGAATCGAAATGCACCAATTTAAATGCACGCAATTGGATCATACACTGGCGATAACACTGAACTGTCACAGAGGTAAAAGTGAACCACGTTTATGCAAATTTTGCAATCGCGGCACGTATTTATCAGCACTTGGCGCTTTCACATCAAACACTTAAAAGATACACTCCACTTGTTGAATTTCTTATTCGATAAATTCGTATTTGGTACACATGATGTTGAATGGCTTTTTTTTATTGAAATTGCTATTTGAGGTAAGATTTATGAATAATACTGTGTGGGGTGTGATATTCCCTTTGATCTGGACTGAATGAGGTGGTGATTGATTTCCATGAAGTCATCCATTAAAAATGAAAACCCTGTAAACAATGTCAAACCGAATCATCCGAGACTTTAGTTTAAAAAGTTTGCCCTTAAGGAATCGGCGATTTGACGGTGAACACAGCAGCTGTCTACGAGAATTCTCCGTCGTCTATTGTACAGTCTGATGAGTTTGGCAGGAATGTCAAAACTAGGCATCGCCTTCTGTAGCTCATCTCTATGGACACTGTCATAATAATAATACAGTCGACTTCCTTACGAAGGTTGGTAAATTGGGGATTCGAACCTGGCACACTCTGCGTAGAAGTCCACGCACTAACCCACTACGTCACGTTAGAAAAAAGGGATAACAAAAACGCAAACCGAAATAATACCGGCTTCGAAACCACACAATTTTGTGAACGACGCAAGCTGAAATTAAAACGACGCAACTTCGAGACTTCGCAAACTGATGTATATGGTGTGGTATTGCGTTAAGAGGCTTGACAACGTACTCTAAAAAAATGTTTATTAACTTTCGCTTGGTGGCTCCATTATAGGCCATTCCCCACCAAACCGTCACAGAGGCTCAGTAGCATACACGTTGAATTCTTGAAATGAGATCAGACGCATGGCGTGATAACCGAACATACATGCCGATTATAGAAAACGCCGGATCGATTGCAGAGGGAATATTTTCGGACCCGTTTGTTTTCCTATTATTGAAAACTTAATCCAGAAAGTGAGCGGATGTCGGTAAAGTAGTGTGTTTTTTTTTAAATAAAAAAATGTTATTATGTAAAACATTTTGCGACGTTTTCAATCCGAATCAAATTTGTTGCGGATTTCTAGCATGAACGATGAGTTGGTGCAACAGGAAGTACATTTTTTATTTTAAATGACCAGAAAATAATTTACTTTTATTTTTATAAAAACGAACAATATGGTTGTAGTTCGAGAACAAGACAGCCATGGACAAACGACCTTGAATTTCAGAGAATTTTGAAACATTTTCTTCTCGGATTTGGCTCGCTTCTGATAAGTTCAACTGTGGAGATTCCGAAAAACTCATCAACTCGAGTCATTTATTCTGGTGTTTGTATGTCTTCAACATTCACTTTGTAATAAATGCGTATGTTATGCAGTGCACCGCACATTAATCTGTATGGGCTTCCATGGAAAGAAAATGGAGCTGTCAAGATTCGAGGCAACAACGGCACCAATTTTTCCAAAAACCGATTGTTCGTTCTATGATTTAACGACCTTGTTGTAACCATATCTTCTTTTTTTATTGGTGCTACAGTCCGGGGTGGACCTGGGCCTCAACAAATAAGCCTCTCCAGCTAGCAAGGTCTTTGGGTAGCTCTCTCCAGTGTCGCACGCTAAGTTGGTTGAGGTCATTCTCCACCAGGGTGCGCCACCTTAAACGCTGGCGTCCTCTTTTGCGTTGTCCCACGGGTTCGGAGTCGAAGACTCTTCGGGTCGGAGCTGAGTTGTCGATACGCTCTACATGGCCTAGCCATCTTAGGCGTTGGATCCGAAGACGCCTGACTAGACTCATGTCGCTGTACAGCCCGTACAGTTCGTGGTTGAATCTTCTCCTCCACAAATCGTCAACGCAAACATGACCAAAGATTCAGCAGTACAGCAGGATTGGGATGATCAGTCTTGTATAAAGTCAGCTTGGTCCTTCGAGAGATGGCTCTACTACTCAATTGCCTCTTGAGCCCATAGAAACAGCGGTTGGCAAGAGTTACTCTGCGTTTGATCTCGGTACTGATTTTGTTTGTACTATTTACTGCGGAGCCGAGGTAGACGAAGTCCTTGACTACCTCGAAGTTATAGCTGCCCATCGTGACGGTCTGTCCAAGACGTCGATGTTGTGTGTCCTTCCTTGATGACAGCATATACTTCGTTGTGCCCATATTCACCGCTGGGCCCATTTTAGCCGCTTCCGCCTCAATGCCAGTAAATGCCTCATTGACGGCTCGCTGTGTTCTGCCAATCACTTCAATGTCATCCGCGTATGCTAACAGTAGTACGGACTTCTGGAAGATAGTGCCTCTAGTGTTGGCGTGTGAGTCTTGCACGATCTTCTCCAGGATGATGTTAAAGAAGTCACATGATAGCGCGTCGCCTTGTCTAAATCCTTTTTTGACATTGAAGGTCTTGGTGAGTTCGTTACCGACTTTGAGGGAGCAGCGAGAGTTCTCCATCGTCATCCTGCACAACCTGAGGAGGAATTGCAAAACTAGACCTGGCGTTGTATAGCTCGTCCCTATGCACGCTGTCATATGTGGCTTCAAATTGACGAATAGGTGGTGGTTGTCGATCGCATCTCTTGGGTCTTTTCCAGGATCTGCCGTAGTGTGAACATCTGGTCGATGGTGGACTTCCCTGGCCTGAAGCCACACTGATAAGGACCCATCAGGTTATTTATAAACGACTTCTGGTAAGTACACAAAACGGCAGAGAAGATCTTGTAAGCGATGTTCAGGAGACTTATCCCTTCTTGTCTCCTTTCTTGTGGATTGGGCAAACGATACTGAGATTCCACTCGTCGGGCATGCTTTCGTCCGGTGTGCTGCGCCCAACCAGATCATCTGTAGCTGCCTTAAAAATTTCACCGGACAGTCCGTCCACACCGGCAACTTTGTAAGATTTCAGTCTTGATATTGCTATCTTGACCTCGTCTAAGTCGGGGGGACGGAATTCTCGTCGATCATCGCCCATATTGAGTGGGAAACTTTGCCTGACAGCGGTATTGGTGTCATCATCGCCGCTTAGCAGCTGCAGGTTCTTCCAAATTCTCAGTATCGACTGCGACTCTGCTACTACTTATCCATTCTCGTCCCGGCAGCCTTCTGTCCGAAAAGAAGTAGGATCTGTAGGGTCTGAGTCTGAGTTATAAATATCGTCCATCGTTGGCGGTCCTGGACACGCTGCTTCTAGTCATCAAGACCAAGCTGTCTTGCATCCGCGATTACTTGGCCTTTATACAGGGAATCCGGTCCTTCTCTGTTTCTCGAACCAGAAGGCTTGGATTCAATGATTCTCTTCACTGGAGCATTGGCGTCGAGTCCAAGCAGTCGTCGGATTTTTATTTTTCAGACTAAATCCACATCTTGGTACAGTGACCTTTCTCACAGACAGTACCATTCGACGTAGATTTTTTCTTTCGGAGGCACCAAGAACCAGGTCTGATGTTTTGGTTATCGTCCAGCTTTCGGCTCCAGATAGTGGGACTGGCAACGTAGAGCATACTCCTTCGAGTCCGCAGTTTTAAGCCCAGTAGTTTTGACAATCCGAAGTAGCAGCGATTGTTTGGTCAAGGGCGATTATATATCTTTAAAGGCGATCCGCGTCGTCTTCATAGTGCCGATTTTTCGCGTACTGGCGAAGGTTGCACCATTCCAGGACTCCAGACAAATGAGGTTAACACGTTAAAATACACACACACACTCTCCATAAACGTCACTTGTCAAATAGCAGTCACGCTCAATTGGACGCGTTCAGTGGTTTTTGAGGATCAATGCGTATACCAAAACATTTGCTAATACCAAGTGTCTACAATTACTCGTCAAAAAATAAATACATTCTTCCTACGATCTGTAATTAAGATCGTACCATTTTATCTGAGGTGTGTGATAGATAGCCCACATGTGACAAAAATAATTCATTCACGGAATAAGATTTTTTCACAAACTCAACTCGGGTCCAAGAAGTAACCGCGCCTTATCTTATCAACTGCTGAATAATGGTGAACAAAAGTTACGAGATAGCAAAATGTTTCCTGCATACCCACGGCCGGCCTATAAATATACCAAACATTCACATGTATGTAAATAAGCAGCAGGAACGTTTAAATATGACAGTTCAACATTTCATTTCGACTGTACATATTTTCCCCTCTAATCTTTGGAGGCTATTCAAGCAGCAAACAGTTTTTATGATTTCAATGTCATTTGTTTACTTTTTTGACTATTATGGGCGTCATGGGAATTTTTGCGAATTGCTACTGAGATACGGACATTTTCAGCATACATTGTTTGAACTGCCGTTAGTTAGCACGCGGATGGTTGCCAATTTAGTTGCTACAGATAAAGTATAACGAAAAAACAGTATAAACAAACAAATTCGACGATTTCATTAGAAATCTAGGTGAAGTGCTTAGAAGCCGGTTTCTGTTGTCTTCGGGAAGCTGCACGCACTCTGATTAATGTCAATGTCATCAGTGTTTATTGTTGTCATTTAAATGGAAAGACCAACATTTGTGTCATCTGTCAGCACCTGGTGCCTTCTAAGAAGATTTCTATGTTACTTTCTGAACATTGTCTATGACATGTTGACGCGGAATGAAAGTTGAAGTGATTTATTGAAGAAGATTAGGTGTAATTTTCACGGAGGCTGACCGAGACCGACTTTGACAGCCATTGTGATCTAGTACGTGTTTTGGAGCGGTTGTTACACTGGAACTAGTACATTTCCTGTGCATCATGCGACGGTTTAAAGTTCTGTGGAGCTGTGTTCGTAACTGCTAAAATGTGATTTTTATCAAAACTAATTCTTACGTGGATTTCGGAGCAGTTTTTACTATCAGCCAGTTAATGTTAGTAAGTTGACAATTACGATCAGCCAGGACTCCCTCGTGTGTTGCCGTATATCTGGGCAGACCTACAGCTCTAAGCTGACCTCCCATAGCAGATTTTGAGATGCCTCTAGCAGCAGTTATGTATGCTTTTGAAGCGTCGTCGTTGACCTTGTTTCCTAACGAAGTAGTTAATAATAACTTATCTCTCTGCTCATGTAACCCCTAGTTCTGTTTGTTCACACTCCAGATAAAAAACTTTTCAGAAATCTAATCTGAATATGCAATGTTTAAGTATACGTCAAACAAAAATAGTGTAAACAATACGGGACACATTCTGTCCAATGTCAGTTAAATGCAAATGTAAACAAACATACACTCTGTCGATACTGTGAAATGGTGAGCGTTGGACATTCGACATTATTTGCATGCAAAACCTAAATTCTTCAACAGCTTAAGTCGCATGTACTTAATTCCACGTCAAAACATTTAGTTCTGTGAAATTTTATGACAGCAAAAGATCATATTGACTACTTTCGGAGTATTAAACAAGGGACGGCATCCAAAATACTCAATTATATCTGAAGAATGTTTATTTTGTTAGGATTACTGGTCTTTTAGTATTACAAGCATATCTTGTTTACATATTGATTTATAAACACAGCCATAGACATCAATTTTATGACGTAAGTTGCAAAAATTGTTCGTTGAAGATTCTTTCTTCCTGAGACGGTTAAGAAACGTGAGCTTAAGTCTTCTCACTTGTCAGCTAATTTTATCAAGGTTTGGCTGTTGAACATAGCTAATACATGAGGGAGTGATTTGACATGTGAGAAGGCAGGAAATCTAAGCTGTTAACTGAGAACTCAATGCAAATGGAGTTAACATTGCAATGCTGACATCCGTACATCTATAAGTGTGCCTTCAGAAATGCATTTACTATATCGCTAAAAATGTACGACATTCTAGACGAAAATTAACTCAGCAATTAACTCAAGTGTAAATTTACCACGAACTTGCTCGAGGCAGAGGCACTTCCTCACGACGATATGTCGACTCTCACTTATTTGATTCATTTTATATTAGAAGGTATTTTTTAACACCGATTCAAAGCTTGAAAGGCTACAATGCCTCATGTTTATTGGAATAACGGGAGCTCTAAAATCAACATTTACAAGGTCACTAAGCATGATTTTACACCTTCCGATCAGTATACTTACCAAAGGCGTTGCGGCTAAATCGGCACACAGACTAAAAGAGTCCAAGAATTTGAAACTTTGAACTTTTGAGCATAGTAACTTTATAAATATTGCTTCGATTTTATATACCCGCTTCGAGAGTAAATTTGCAACAATAATTCCGACAACAGAACACTGGTCAGAACCATCAGTTGTCAGTGCATCGCAACTGGACGAAAGAAGCAGCATTATTCAGAAGATACTGGTAGCAGCGGAGAGCTTGAAATGCAGCGTAAATCGCGTTGGCTTTGGTTATGTAGGTAGGCAGGCAGCGCTCAAAACACTTAAAAGTAACGTAATAAAGTGAAAAACGGTAGTTAACTGCTTCGATGTTCTGCTGGGCCTCTTTTGTAACAACGCAGTCCCCCTCCTATAGGTTCCTGAACACATGAAAATCCAACGAAACGAAACTGCTGACGAACTAGTTGAGTGTGGCGTTATGATGTCATCTGATAAACTAAGCATAAGCTCCGAAAAAAGTTCTTCTTTAACGAACTTCATAATGAACTGTTAATAACAGCATGTACACGTGGAGGTGTACTAATTCGTGTCCAAAGCCAAAATCTTCTGGCCCGAATACAACAACGCCAAAACCAAACTAATAACCACGCTACCAAGAGTTGACAGCAGGATACTTGTAGGTAGGGTTGCCATGGCTGTCTAAGCT
Source organism: Eristalis intricaria (assembly GCA_964034865.1). Classification (NCBI taxonomy): domain Eukaryota; kingdom Metazoa; phylum Arthropoda; class Insecta; order Diptera; family Syrphidae; genus Eristalis; species Eristalis intricaria. Next base: position 31,769,083 of record OZ035873.1, read on the forward strand.
AGCCTAAGCAAAAAGTTTTAAAATCCCGGACTTACCAAATGGACCAAATGGAAACAGACACTAGATCCAGGAACTCAAACTTAAATGCAGTTCAACATTTAGAGGGAGTCCAAATAACATCTGTTCAGTTTATGTTTTCTATCAGATTTGTATTGACTCTTATTTGCTTTAAATTCAGAGTTCGATGTTATTTTCAAAATTAGGGGAAAAAGAAGGACAATTTCTTGAGAAGTTGAAGGGCGTTCCGCGCCGGTTTTAAAATAAGCACATGTCCTTCAAAAAGAGGACGCATGGCAACCGTACTTGTAGGGATTATCACAGGCCACTGCCTGGTTGGTCACCATGCCCGTAGACTACGCCTAATTCCCATTGATAGAAGCAGGAATTGCAAAGAAACGGCGGTGGTCGACAATTTGGATCATCTTCTCTGTTTCTGTCCGGTTTTAGACAAAACTCGTTTTTAAACTCTAGGTCTACCGTTCTTTAAATCCCCCCCCCATGCATTTCGCAAAATCCACTGGAACATTTTGTTTAAATAAAGCTACAGTGGATTACAACTAGGTTTACTCTGTTTGGTGCTAGCACTATGGACTAACAGGTCTATGAGAGGTTGAGCCGCGACCCCATAACCTAACACTAAATTTATTCTATATCTAAATTGTCAACTGCGAATTTCTGGCAATTTCTGTTTACCATAATTATATATAAATGAAAGCACTGTGCGGTTTTTGTTTGTTTTGAAAAAATATAGGGTGGGCCATTTTGTACGTATGTAAACTTAAAACAACTTTGACACTTACTAAACGATGGAGTTGACGTTTCAAGAACATGGCTACCCACATAAACATAAGATGTCCATCTACATTGACTGTAATGCGACGGTAAATTTCGTCAACGAAAATCATCATGGGTTTCTTCAGATCGCATGAAAAACCCGGCCAATAACGCAAACTCTGTTTGTTTAGCCAAAAATGATCTCCATCGCTGGAGATGAGTTTATTTATTGGTTTGTTTTAAGCGATGACATTGGTGATCATCTTCAGTCGCTTGTGGGCTTTTCGCGAAATTCGCTATCTGGTCAAAGCGATTTCCAATTCTTCGGTCGTTTTCGACGTTTGCTTGAAAGGCAGAAATATTCTCGACACTTTCACCAACCTGTTGTTTCACTTGGCGGGGGAACATCCAGCAACGAAAATTTCACTCAAATTTGTTCTCTGGAGAGTCTAAATGGACATACTTTTATAATCTCTTAGTCATTGTTGTGGCGTTAACTGCTGTACAATAAATTAATGCCCGAACGCCGCTTTACGACCGTCAAATGAGTAAGATGTGGAATATCAGAACGATTCAATTCCCGATGCACACAATTCGTCCTTAATTCACGGCTCCACCTAGGTTTTTCCAACCGTCTAAAATAGAGTATGATGAATTTATTCAAACTGCTTCATGAGTGATGGGAGGAGAAATGCTGAGCTGTCTTGAATGATTGGTCAAGCTTGTTGAAACTTCAAGGAAAATGTCATGAAGTAATCGTGCAGGCCGAGCTTGATTTCTAAGGCATTTGGGTAATGAGCGAAAGAATAATATCAATACAGTACGCTGAGATGAGATTTCTTTGCGCTGTTCTCTGAATTACTTACCGGAATAGAGTGAGTACTGAACTCAATATTGAGTGGCTGCTTCTTCGAACGAAAATAGCTATTCATCGATGGTTTTGGGCATGTGGCACGAATGTCGCCACCATGACGACTTTCCGCAGCGGACCTTGATTATGATCAGGTAGGTGACCGCTTGTTGACCTGGAGGAGGGGGTTGGTCCAGGTTCAAAAACTCGCCTGGTTACGTAAGCGTTATAACATTGCATTGCGCCATCGGACCTCACGCCTCTTTACTAAGCTTGTCATACTACAAATTTCTACAGAAGCTGCGGGAACAAGGATGTTTAAGAAATCATTGAATACGTCCTATGCAGCTGTAGTGCTCTCTCATTCCGCTGATTTAGACTTCTGGCGGCCTGCTGCTTTGATAACTTGGCTGAACTTGTAGCATAAGGGTTAGCCATTTTCTCAACGACTGGATGACGCAGTTGGTAGAGTGCCTGCTCCTGGTTAGCGGGGTCGCAATTAAAATTCCAAAGTGAATAATACGCTTTTATCTGGGTTTTAAATCTGGTCCAGTCACCATTCGCCGTTGGAATCAAATTAACGGCACTATCACTGGAGTAGTCAATCAGTGTAGTGTGCTGGTAATGCACTAGCAGCTTTTCTCAGCTTTGTTAAAAGCACCAATTGATTTGCAAAATAGGTTTTTATGTATCCAAGTGGTATCACAAGGGGCCTGTGCTGGCTTAAGTGTGGCTGTTGTCTTTCCGCACACAAGTAAGCCACTTCAACCTAATCTAACCTAAATACTATCTCTTCTTGCTACTTAAACATTCACTGAGACAGTATTTTCGGTCCTGAATGTGAAGTGAGGAACAGAGCTACAAAACATACAAAATTGATTAAAAATTAACTCCTGATCTATATGAACCTAGAGGTAGAATGTTTAGATTCATACAAGTACATTAGTATCGCGATTCATGCTCGCAATGAAAACTGGGCTCAGTGCAAGTTTGAAGGATGTTGCAAACTTGCCGAATATTTATTTTTTATGTAAATTATAAAGCCATTATAAGTCTAAAAAAGCCATTCTACTGTCAAAATTACGATAAATATAATGTACATATTATATGGAATTAAAAAAGTTTATAAGGAGCTGATTTATTTTGAACGGACAACAGTTTCATCGGGTAGCTGCTTCCAAAATAAGCCAGACTTGTCGGCGATGTATATCTGTTCCTTATTTAAATCCAATTCGGTGATCGTTTTATTAGACAATTTTTCACCACAAATCTTCAGTTTTCGGATTCCATGCCTTAAAGTTTCCAACCCAGCCATTACTAGCGTGACAGCTACCTGGTCTTTCTAGGATTTAGACTTGTAACCACTTGGTTTTCACCCTTTGCTCCTTGATTCACAAACCATTTAAACAATGCCTTTTTCCATTTTTTGATACTCTGACGACTTAAGCGTCTTCCTTTTTTAAGGGGCGGATTCAGAATGCTTAACGAACTTCCTTATGGAACGTTAACTTGCCTTAATACGAATTATTGTTGTTCTTAGGGGGCCGTTAAACCGTTCAGCTAATGCTTTAATTAAAAATCCCTCACTTAATTTCCTAAAAGTCTCAACTTTAACTTTAATTGTTTGTAACGTAAACTTTTTGTTTGCCATTATGAGACCGAGTCAAAAAAATTTAAACTTCTAACTCAAAAACCACACAAACTTCCAACGCGCCATGCAAAATGAACTTCGTGAGCAGCATAAAATATATGGTACTTCTTCCAATATTATTTTTACAAAATGTGCAAGAAAACGAGAAACCGCTTAAAAATGTATGTATAAGGTATTTCCCCGAATTGGGTCTACTAAAAGAGACGTACTGAGTTAAAATTTTTTGGGTGTTGCAAGTACTGAGTACGTAATGCAAAAAAAATTTATGTCGCAAGAATCGAGTTGTGCAAGTACTGCATACGAGCAAAAACCGCGGTATTACCGTATTTAAAAAAAAGAACAACAAATTGTTTTACGCTCCAAAAAGTACTAAATAAATGATAATCCTTTTCACAATTTCACACAATTTCTTCTTAAAAAAGTTGGCAACCCTAGCTCCACATCTCTCGAGTCACTGCAGAAATGAAGTATTACAGAGATGCCCGACTTCTACCTCTCTTGCTCCTTAACATTTTTGACAACTGTTTTTTTATAACGTGTTCATAAACCAAATTGACTAATCAGAGGACGGCATTTACGTTATTTCATGAATAACCGTAAAAATTCATGAATATCTGTCAAAAAAGTAGTCAAATTCGTCGATGGACTAGGGGGTAATCAGCTGTGAAGTCACACAGCATTTCTACAAAAAATGTCTCAATTTTCACCCTTCAGAGTCAGTATAAAACTGCTACCGCGCGTGAAAAAGCCTTAGCACGCGAAAGCTTGGACTAGGTCCACTTCGAAATATAGCGCCACCCATACCTTTGTTATGATATTCGAATAACCATGTGTTTACAAAAAAGTGTGCGTTACACCAAACAAACAGCACGAGGAAAGCAGATATTTGCAGGAATGTCACAAAAAGTCTTACATTTCCAGCGCGGCTGGTGGTTGTCTCCTAATCGACATCACATTCCACACATAATGCCAAAGCATGTATGTAGCCTATAACACTGGAGCAATGAAAAAGTGATAGCTCCGGTTACATCAGAGCATAATTATATTTGATATCCAGCATGGACATGGACTACATCATTCACAGCATGTCACCTGATTAGTGTCATTAATTGTAGCGTCATTGCAAGAGAGAGAAAAAAACAAGCAATCTTATTAGTAAATGTCTTCAAAAGAGACAAACCGAACTTGTTCACAGCATTCCGCATGATCGCCGATATGTTAAGCACGATCGTCTTTAGCGTCGTTCCTAATTAAGTGCTTGTGAGAAAGAGACACGATTCCATCTCCCACTCGAGGAAGTGCAACATCTTCAGTCATCGCCGAGATAATTATTCTCGACCATCTGCATAATCGGTGAAAAGGAAAATCATATCTCCTGCGCCGCGCCAACAGCTCCAAGATATTTGACACTGATTGAACGAGGCGATCTCCGGCGTCATTTGCAGGCGAAACCTCAAGCATTGTGTAGCGAAAATTTAATCTATGATTAACACCTTTCAAAATGTGATTCAGCGCCGGTGCTAAGTTTGAGAAACTTCCGTGCAAAAGCTCGTCTGCCAGCTGAAAGGCGCGCGGCAGTAGCGGCTGAAGCGATTGAGCTCATATGAATTTATTGCATAATGACGACAGAAGCAGAAGAAAAAAAATGTAATTAAGTTATGAATTTTACGATGAAAGTGAAAAGCAGCCTCACTCAGGCGGAATAAATTTAACGACAATGAAATGAGTTGTGAACATGTTTTCCGGAAAAGTCTCATTCGCTCGAGACACACAGTGTAACGCGATGTGCATCTAAAGTGAGTGTGACGTGAAGTACTACATCGTTTCATAGGATTCGCAATAAAAATGTGTTTCTTTTTTGCTTCATAAAATGAGTTCAAGACAAATTCGGGTGAGATAATAACTTTTATCGTCTCATTCTCATTCAAAGTAGGCACGAGGAGGGTGGTTCTAGACGGCATCAACTGAAAAGGGCAGGGATTGATAGAAACTTTCGTACGAGCGCACATTTGTGTCCCCCAGATTTATGAATGCAAACGCAGCGCCACTATTTGACGGCTAAATATGCAGATATGTATCAGAGGAATTAAAGGAAAACTCTCTTGGCAAAATCCCAAGACATATTGACAAGAGTTTTTATGCCCGTTCAAGCTGCAGAAGATGACAGGGATGTGTTCGCAGAGAAAGGAGTTAACACAGCCAAGAGTAGTAAAAACAATTTGGTAAAGTCAGTGACAGTCGTAATCTGGTAGTAAGTTCTTTATAGGTTAACGTATTCAACCGAGCAGTCTGCTGAGTTGAAGCACTAAGAAAGTAGGAAAGTGAGAGTTAAAGATAAGAAACAGTTACCAAAGTGCTGCATTTTCATTTAGGGCAAAGAGGATGGCACAATTTAATAAATTCCAATTTTATGAAAAGGAAGTTCAACGAAGAATGTACAGAAATTCATGCAAGGTTGGAATTTTGCACTATTCATGCAGTAAACTGGTGTTAACGATTCAGATAGCGTGACAGCAGTGAACAGACAGCCAAGTTCAGTACTTCTATAAAAATGAAGTACCAATGGAAAGGCCAACATGTTTTCACATTAGATCAATTACTTGCAATTAATAAAAGAAATGTAGTTTCAACCAGACGTTGTCATAACCCACACAGCAGGTGTACAGTCGATTTGTTGACAACTCAATTCGAAGAACGTCTTAAATCGGCAAATGGTCCTAGATTGTGTAGTTTAATAACTCTAGACTCATTTATGGAGCTACACAAAATCATTTTGCTATGCCAACAGTCGGCCGTTTCCGTCAAAAGGTGTGCCGACGAGGCATTGAGATTTGCGTTCAACGAATCGAACGCTGCCCGTGGGAACATATGGACAGCATGAAATTTCATACATAAACGTTTTGATTGCATTTCAAATGTCAAATCTGTCAGTTACTTGTCCGAGATATGGAACCATAGCCATACCACCTATTTCCATTCGTACAGTGGACTCTCTCTAAGTCGAATTGTCACGGGATACCATAGATACCATAGTTAGAGAGAGTTTGACTTAGAGAGAGGTTTTTGTATGGAAAATTGAGGGAAAAGTATATAAATTCTGGCGAAAAAATTCGAGTTAGAGAGAATTTCGACTTAGGGAGAGTACGACATAAGGCTCTGACACATAGAATACTTCACATGCGTTGCGTCAAAGTATCCGTTCACGGTGAAGTACCTGAAGGAAGGGGATGCCACAATGAATACTTCAACACACAGCTGATTTCATTTGACAGTTTCAAGTTTGAATTGAAAATTCAAGTACTATATCATTGTCTGCTTCACATTTTACGAATCTACCGCTTTTTTGGGCAATTTGCTTCAATTTTTGGACTCTGTATTTTCATCCCTGAGCACGAGGCTGTATGTTGTGAATAGCCTATGAATTGCTTGCGATCAAAGGCTACTCAAGATGCAACGAAGTATTGTGTTTTAGCCTTAATATCTCATATGTACGTATAAGGCAATGCTTGCTAAGTGTTCGATTTCGAAAGAACTTATTCAAAATTATCAATTCAAATACAAGTAGGAGGTCCACATTGGCCCACACCGAATGGTGATGTTTTCTTCTTACCCCGTTTGGTGTCTCAATTTCTATGTTTTGTGGACATCACCGAACATCAATCATCTGTAGTCCGCATCAAACTGATTATGTCTAGAAAGCTGTCCATTGTTCTGTTATGGACAGTTTGCTTAAAATTATTCTCGACCCATTAAACTAACAAAACGGTTGCATCAGCTTGGTATTTTGTTTTTCTATGGATGAATGAACAAACCAACCGCAACCGCAATGCTTAAGGACAGCAATCGAAAGGAAATTTGCTGAAATAATACCCGATGTCTTTGAAATTGTTCTGCAAAACCTGCTTCAAATACCACAAGAGAGTATTTCATTTCACATTTATGTGAAAAGAATGTATCAATAAAGCCACCTGTCCATTCCCCTTCATGTGGTGCTCGTGTTCGTGATGAATTCAGGAGATCGTTGCTTCCACTTTCAACGCTAATCGACAGTGGAATTTCAAGCTCATCGCGTTTTGTTTTTTTTTTCTGACGTGATGTTTCCATTTGAGTTTCAAGTCTGGTGTCATCTCCAGATAGTCACCTCCCACTGCATACTCCATTGCCGACCGAGTTAATGAACGCGGGTGAAGTTTTGATTTTCTTTTACGTCAAATTAATTTGTGTCGATTTGTGAAGTTTTGACCAGTTGTTGATTTCAGTTCGAACTCATCAGTGATTTTTTGTTGCAATACAGTGCAGTAATGTGACCTCTGATTTGTGAGCTCCCACTTCCCCATGTACAGCTAAAATAAAACAGGACCAAATACACTACCTTATGGTGTCTCTAATTTTTGATGTTTTTTATCAGTTTTGATTGCCTTTCTTCTAAGCTTAAAAATAAGAACATGTCGCTTTTTAGTTCACTTATTGCATAAACAGTTTTATATGTGTTCAAGATCCCGATTCTTGCCATATTCACAGGAAAAATATTCCTAGCATACAGCTTCCATTGAAGCTGAGCTTAAATGTAACTCTCTGTGCAATGCGTACAGCTACCTAACCTATGCTAATTAATAATTATCTAAATGGTGTCAGAAACTTAGAAGCTAGTTTGAAGTGGCTGACTGCCGCGCATACAAGTAGCAGACACACTTAGGCCAACCATAGGCCCATTGTGTTAGAAGCTACTTAGAAGCTAAGGTGGGGTTGAAATTTTCAGTTTAAAAGGAGAGAAACGTTCAAAATAAAGCACTTGATACCGAACAAGCACAAGCTGTTCGTAGTAACGAGCATAATCGAATGATTTTAAGAATCGAGACCTTAGTAATCGAGATATTTTAATAATCGAATGATCACACGAGTTATAATCGATTGGTAAAACATCTCGATCTTCATTCGAATAACTACTAACTACTAATCATTCGAATGACTATTAATAACTAATTCCTTCAAATTACTACTAACTACTAACACAAGATAACTCGATAAATATACGACTGGATGGCGCAGTTGGTAGAGTGCCTGCCCTGGCACTGGGTCCCCGGTTCGAATCCCAGTGAAAGCAAAGTTAATACGCTTTTATTTGGTTTTCAAATCTGGTCCAGTCACCACTTCCAGTTGGGCTCAAATTAACGGCACTGCCACTGGAGTTTGTCAACCCGTGGTAGTAGTCTGACTAGGGGTATCACAATGGACCAATATGGTCTAAGTGTGCTGGTTAATGCACTAGCCTAACTCGATAAATGTCTCACTTCAGTGCGTAAACAAGTAATAAAAGTTATCGTCGAGAAATATTTATCAGGAACGTATGAGAATGAAAGGAAGAAAAACGAGGGAAAAAACGACTTCATTCCACTTCTCGGGTCATTAATAAAACAAATAAATAAAATTAGAATTCTCTTGTGTTAGCTTGTGGATAGCCGTGGCGTAGTGGGTTAGTGCGTCGACTCCTACGCAGAGAGTGCCAGGTTCGATACCCGAATTTACCACCTTTCATATTTCACGGCTCCATCTCTTTCGAGTCACTGACAATGCTCAAAGAGTATTTCCTGTCTAGAAAAAGCTTCTCAACTACCCCGTTAGGAGTCGGCATTAAATTGTAGGGCCCTTCCACTCGTGAAAGAACAATAGCACGCACAACACGAGTGGTTAGTGAGAAGCTAGACCCTGGCCATCTTCTGGCTTGAGCGCCACCCATATTATATTACATTATAGTAGCTTGTAAATAGTTAGTAGATTCGAATGAGTTAGTAGGCATTCGAATGATTTATTGAAAATCGAGATGTATTAATCGATTATCACTCGAATAATCATTCGAATGCGCACATCACTAATTGTTGGACCAAGAGTCAGCGAAATCAGTGATAAATGGAAATCGAGGAACCATCTATCAAACGGAGATCTACGCCATTGAAATCTGTGTAATGGCTGTAAATGGCGTGCTCGTAGTTTTTTACACGTCAGAGCTAAATGATATAATTTACAATGATATGACTGTTACAATCAGATGGAGTAAACAATTAGAAACCCCTTTCAAGGACTTCGATTAGAGTCAGAAGACAGTTCTCACTAAGCATTGGCCTACGATCCGGTTGCGAATTCTACTGCTTTGGAAATAAACAGGGACGGTTTGTAAACCGGATAAAGTTATAGGGTCCATGTTATTCGCTGTCGCCAAATATTTCTCTCTCCTTCCGCCTCCCATATTACTGCAGCGTATTCCAAGCAGAAGTGGAATCAATTCACGAAGAGAAGAAGATTGATAAAGGTGTTCGAAAGACAGGAAATCTATCGATAAAAGCGATGAGGGAGTGAAATTTAAGTGCAACAACAATGCTGTCAAATATCAAATTGATTCTGGGGCCTATTTCACAGAACACCCTCTGTATGATTCTGACACTTCTGCTGTATGATTTCTGTTTCTCAGATTTGTTGTATGAACTGCTGTAATACAACATGTATCACCTAAGGTTTACACGGGAAATATGGGAAAGTTGTATGCTTTTATTGCACAGCAAAATATCATTCACATCATACAACAGATTAGATAGATAGATAGATCTTTAATTTCGTATAATATTGATGACATAGGTATTGTTACCGCACATTTTACAATTTAGAGATATGACATTATAATATCTTTCTTCTATAACATTTTGCAAATAATTATGCAAATTTATGTTTGTTCAGAATAATATGATTTTACTGTGGAGGAAAATACGAAGAAAACACCTCCAATGTGGGACAATACAATTTCGAACACACTCTCCTCATGAAATAACTTGAAATACAACAGTTTTATTACAAATTTATCATACATTTGATACAGCATTTCAAACTGCTGCAGCTACTACAGAAATGAGTTTTCAAAACAGAAAATACGGAATAATAACAATTTTCGAGTTTATGATTTCTGAACAAAGAATTTTTGTTCATCTTTTTTTTTAATCATACATGTACAGACCGACGAATGCTAGTTATTCAAGAAATGTTTATTAAAAATCATGTACTTTTGGAAACACACTTGAATCTCAGTAATTTCGAAACATATCTTTCTTCATTATTAGGGAACTCCGTTACTTAGGGTTTTTTGGGTGTTTGTTAGCCACTTATATGGTGTCTGGGTTTAATTCACTACATTAGCCGTGTTTTTTTTTTTTTTTTTTTCAAAAATCTATAAATAGTGAAGTTGGATTTTGCACGTAAAGCACATACAACAACCTACTGCCTATAACTGCCTATAATCGGCAGTGAAAAGTGGCTGCCGATACAAATTCGAGTTCGAATTTTTTTCATATATTTTGACAGCGATTCGAACATATAAATTGTTTCCTTCATATATTTTGACAGATAAAATTGAAACCCTCTATTATTTAGTTTTCAATGAAATTTGTCAATCAAAATTTAACGTCAAAATATTACACATCATACAACAAAGAAGATATGATACAATACTTTCAGTGGAATCTGAAAAACAGAAAATTGTATGACAGTTTTGTATGTTGTCTCAAATGTATGTGATGTATGCTCTGTGAAATAGGCCCCTGGTTGTAATTTGAAGCTACAATCATGTCATTATGTAAGGAGAAGCTGTAAGAGCTTCAAGCGGTCGGTCCAATTCTTGATGACTCGGTCCAATATGAACAAGGTTTTACCGGCAATTGCGTGTCGAATGTTGGTCTCGAGCTCGTTCAAAATTTGTTAGGTTTTATCGTAGACTTAAAAGTTGTCGCATGATCGCTCAGGACCAATTGATGACCGCTCACAGTGAGGCAATCCTGTTCCTAAATTTGTCATTCACAACTTCGAGAGTTGCCTCGCTTCTATGGCATGCATAACACCAGGCGGGAAAAAAAATTCCTTGGCTTCTTCTGCTGGCCTGGGGACCTGACGTCAGCCAACAGGTCTCTTTATAATCCTTAACTAGCTGTCTATAAGCTCTAGGGTTTGGCTTCACGAAGATGGTCAAACTTTGATGTTCTTCTCAACCTTACCCTCTTCTCGGTCTCTAGGCAAAAGACCATTCCGGGCAAACAAACAAGTCGATTAATTAAAGAATGGTTTGCATGTCTTTGATTTCAAATCAGGACACCTTCTTGGTCAGTAATCGCGAGTGGATGAAGCTTGATACTTCCAAGACATCGACGAAAATTTGGTCTACAGTAGACCAATTTACTGGTAGAAGTAAGTATCTTAAGTAGTAAATCGAGAGGATTGCTTACTGGTCACTGCATCAACAATCAAAAAGAATGAGATCGCCTTACAATTATTTGTGCATGAGTTTGATGTAGGAATGAGAAGGAGACCCCGTTACTTGGGCATTCACCTGCTACTTCAAGGGCTGGCAGGTGCATGCCCAAGTAACGGAGTCTCCAAAGAATATAATACTGTGCCGATTGGCCTGGAAGTATGCACTAAAGATTGATGGCATTCCAAGCTTCCTATGAACAAACGAGCCTCTGTTCTGCAGAACATCGTCCGGTTTGAATTTGAAAGAAACTGGAATAAAACCATTTTGAACAAAAGAATGTCTGATGAATAACAACAGTTTCTTCGAGAGGGGCAGTGACAGCGCAATGGACTCGGATAACGGTCTAATCAGACCGCGCCCATAACAGGGATTCCAACCTGGCCTAACAATTATTACGTGGTCTCTTTCGTCACAGCGTGGTTGGTGATCGTCGTGGCGTAGCGAGTATGTACGTCGACTCCTTTTTCTTCTTACTTCTGCAAGGGTAGGGCAGGTTCCGAGGTAGTGCATCACAGTTTCCTCCTCCTCATCCCTGCAGGTTCTGCAGAAGTCATTGTAAGGTGCTCCAAGCCCTCTGGCCTACTTGCCAATTAGGCAATGGACTTTACTTATATTCTTCCTGTCAAATTCTAGGAGAGGTGGGTGAGGTGTCTCCTAATTTTTTGTCAGTGGTAGACTCGCCCCATTTCTTGCCAATTAGTCGGCTCTTTCGTTGCTCGGAGTACCCTTGTAAGATTGCATCTGTCCGATATCTCCCTTAGAGAGATAAGTGGCAGAGTTAGATGGTAATCTTGGAGTAAACCGATGGTTTTACCCCAGAGCCTTTATGGGCGCCTGACTATCTATGTAAATAAAAATAGATTTTCCGTCTATCGGGGTCATAGACTGCCGGAGGGCTAGATCTTGAATAGCTGCTACTTATGCCTGGAAAACACAGCAGTAGTTTGGGAGCCGAATGGCTATTGCTGTACCTTCCTCCGACTTGGAGCCGTAGATTTCCGTGACAGCGAGGTTGCACATCTTTCCATCATCCTTTTCTATTCTCGAGGGGATTATTGTTTTGTGCTCAATTTCGAAGTCCTAAAAGAGTTTTATATAGTCTGATTGTTTGGGGATCTTCGTGTTATGAAGTAGCACAATATGCCCCTTAAAGTGGGCTTTTCCCCATTGCTTAGACTCCCTCAGTATTATTGCTGCCTGTGTGGCCATAAGCTTACCGTTAATGTTTATGGGAAGGGGATCAAGTAAGATCTCAAGAGCCGCCGTGGGTGTTGATCTAATTGCACCCGTGATGCAGATGCAAGCCGAACTTTGTACTCTGCTTATTCGGTGAGATTTTGCTTTATTTGTAGTGTATCTAGAGGCAGTGTGTTATTCCGTAGTCGTCCATTTCGCAAAAGTTTTCAGGGCTGAGTCCATTATGTCATTGAATTTACAATGTCTGACACTCTGATAGTTATATCAAGATCATCTGCATAGGCTATTGGTTTGTCTGCTTCTTCTAATCGTGGGGGACAAGTTAGTTAGTTAGTGAATTAGACTATTTTATTTCAAAAGAAAGTGATTGCTTGCAATTTTCATTATTATAACAGTCTATATGGTTTGGCCTAGAGGCCGTCTACCAGATTGACATTAAAAGGAAAAAATACGTTAAATACTTATACAAACCAAAAAATATATGCTGTTTGTTTCATTATATAATGCTCGAATTACTTAAAAACGTTCATCAATTATGCAGTTTCTGTTGCTTCCTCCAACTCAAGTGTCTGAGCACCGAAAAAATGAATGCGGAACTCCTTAAGTATGGGGCATTTCACGATGAAGTGCAACACATCCTCACGTTCTCTAAGATTGCACTGGTCGCATAAGATTGGAAGCTCCGGGCGATGCGGTATGAAATTCAGCTTACAAAGTTCGCCTCTTATTTTAAAAATCATACTTATTTTTTCTACTCAGTAGCTATTCAAGAAATAAGTCCTTTCTTCTGTTTGTGCTTCATTTTGCTGTAGTTGACTCTGTGTTGGGATGACTTAACTTCATTTACAAATTCGTCAAAAATTCCAGTTTCCTGAAGTAAGGTGTTGATTTTTTGTTTTAAAGATTCCTGTTGTTCGCTTGGTGTAAAATAGAAGCTATAACCGCATTCTGATCCTAGTGATTCCCATTCATGGACACACTTCACCTTATATCTATGCATTTGCGCAAGTACCAAAATCGGAACTTTTTCCTGCCTCATCGCATTGACTTGATAAATATAGCCGAAATGTATTTTAAGAGTTTTCAAGAACAGGGGTGTAACTCCAGTCTCTAAATGCAACATGTAATTAGGTGAATTCCTAGGAAGCTTAAAAATCCGCCTAAGAAAATATCTGAGGAACAGTTTCGAAAGCGCTGTAACCCCAAACTTGTGCTGCATACAATAGGATAGAAGAGGCTGTGGGACGGAATATTTTAACTTCTGACTCTTAGCTTCAGCTCGTTTAACTTTAAAGTGCTTGATCATATTTATGTTTTACATAATCAAAACACCAAGATACTTTTACTGCTTAATTATCTCAATCTGTTGGCCTTGAAATCTCCATTTTTTTCCTCGAGCGTACCTTCGTCCTCCATCTCTACAACGTCGCATTCTCCTAGGATGCGAACTGGACGCATTCTTATGCTACCAATCGTGCTTATTATCTTCAAAATTATTCACAAGAAACAGCCAAAATATTTATATGAAAAGATCACCTTATGTCGATCAAGTCGTAATATTACCTTGAAACCCTCCAATCATACCTGTTTAATGTCACGTAGGCACTTTTTCATTCATGCTGTTCATTTATGGAATCACCTACCTTCACAGGTACGGTCTAAGACCAAGTACAGACAATTTTGTAACGCTTGTTTTTCATATTTCTCCCGCTCGAACTGAAATAATTCCTAGTAACTTCAGTCTTAACTCTTTCTCTACACATATGTATTCTAATAACATTAAATTTTAAAATCAGAAATCTACACTCTTAAATTATAATTGAAGTAACTTGAAATCACTAATCTCAATCATGTCACACAAAATAATATTGTATGTTATAATGTTCCTGTACTAGTAAAAGAACATATGATTCTTGAAGTACAGCGATAGATATTAAAAATAAATAAATGAAATGAAAATAAATGAAATCTCTAAAGATCATCATTTTAGATTTTTCTAAATTAACAGATAAATTCCATATTTTGCAGTAGGTAGTAGCCTGTTGATCATTAACTTCATGGTATCTACTTAGTCGGCGAGAAAAACTATATCATCTGCAAAAATTATTGCCGGAATATTGGTTCCACCGAGATTTATTACACCTCTGACTTCTTCCGTTATATCGTTTATGTACAGGATTAACAGCAATGTACTAAGCACGCAACCTTGTTTGACGCCCATTGAGACCTCAAAGTGGAGATGGACAATTACGTTATCTTCTGTGCTTCTTTGCAATAACTTATCAACTTGTGCTTTTAAGATTTTGTTGCGATTTTCGAGCTTTGCAACTTTTTCGACAACTTGGTTGTGTTTCACTTTTAAATATTACAGTTCAGAACATATCAATTGAAAGTCGGCCTTAGACGCTAGATCCCTTTTCAACCCTGCATTTTTTTCATCAAGGATGCCCTTTAGCTGGTCAATGCTTATACCTGTTATTTTATCTTTCGGCATAACGATAAACGATTGATTGGTTCGACGCTTCTCAGTAATAAATTGGTCCGGGGAAGTTTCTTGCAGTGCTCTTTTGTTCATAAGTGCGGTTATGAGTTTGAACTCAGTAATTAAGAGTCTTAATTACTAGGACTTACTCTGATTTTAGTTTAGAGTGGTGAAGTGTGTTAGCGGAATTCACTTTGGACAAAAATTCAATATTTTTACTGCTATTTTCTTTTTTAATTTATTCTTTAAAAGTACTATAAACAAGAGAACATTTCGACAGATGTCAAATGTCAATCCCAATGTCCCGTGGGGGCAATATCACGCATGACACAAATGGTTGCCGCAGAAGCTTGTCCCTATACGGGTTGCAGCACCACCCATTTTTATTGCTTTCATCTCTCAAACCTTGGAAGGTCAGCGTGCCTAGCAAACCGTCGGTTTGTTGAAGCCTTCCACAGGCGACTTTCGCCGACACCACAGGCAGAAGCATGAAGAAGCAAAGCAGTAAGATTTCGACGAATGCCCCGGGCTAGTGTAACCCAACCTCTTTCTACATCCACATCGTAATAAATCCAAAACAGAACCACTTGGATTAGACAGACAAGTCACTCCAACACCAAGACTTCCCCAGTGTCGGTAAACTACGTCTAATTGGTCGCGGCATGCCTTCTAATAATAACAATGATCTCTTAGCATATGCTGCTCCCCACCAGGTAACAGAAGAAAGTTTGACAATCTTGAATTTTGGACAAGAGCGATTCGATCATCTTGAAGATTCGACTACAAATTCTTGTTTTTTGTCCAGGGTTCATACACACACCAATGAACTCACAACAATTTTGCACCTTTTGCTTTTTTTCCCTCCTCTGTGCCTCTTCAAAACTCGTCTTCTTCGTACTTGAAAAGACGAAACGAACATCACTCGACGCTGAGATCATTTTGACCATCTTGAGAAGTATATAATCACATACACACCATATGCCATACGCGCAACAGGATAAATTGTTGTCTCTCATTTATCATTCCGGACGGTCGAAGCAGATGTCTGCCCGCCTGGTTCAGATGTCATGAATGAAAGGCTTTGCTACATGAACAATTAGCGAACTCCGTAGATGTATATAATTTGCATAATTTACCGAAAAAAAATGAGAACAAATCAAAGTCGCCTTGCTCGAATTGATGTTATCGTTGCTTTTATGGCAAGTTAATTCCTAAATTGACGTGTGGAATGATTTAAATTTCATTTCACAAATTGATGCCTGTGCGCCAGTGATTCTCGATTAAATACCAATCCGAACAGTGATCTTTGCGTAGGCAAAACAATTCAATTGGAACATTCTCAATTCGACTCAATTTGACTGGGTCTGCGTTGGGTTACGTGTAGTAGACACTGCCGCCAATGATGAATCATGTACAAACCATACGAGCGTGTATTCATGTTTGTTTAAATGGGTTTCTTTCCCTTGACGTGGGTCCAGCTGGAGAAAAACGAAGGAGAAGAATTGCACAAATAGAGAATATAAGGGAAACAGGTTTGTTTTTTTTTTCGGCAAGAATGTGAAACCTGAATCATATGCACAAAAAATCAGATTTAAATAATGAACTTGAAGTGACCTCAGAATGTTTATCTCAGTGATGGCATCGATTGAATTACGAGTGTTTTGCTTAAAGTTTAAGTGGTGTAACCTAAATTTATTTATTTATTTATTTCTTCCGTCTTTCTAGTACAAAGCTTTTTAAGACTACTGATAATAGCTCTGTTTTTTTTTGCAAGCGTATATACGCTTAATTTTCAATTTGCAAACAAATACTACATCCGCTTAAGTTACTCATCATATCCATCACCGCTTAAGAAATAAGCGCGGATAAAAACAATGCATCCAATCATTATTTTCTGTGTGCTCATTCCTGGATTTATTCATTCATTGTTTAGGTTGGTGTATGTGGCTTACATTTGCAAGTGTGGTTGATGTATAAGATCATTTTTAAATGTCTTGGCATCCATAAGTATGCAATTTTTGGTACACCCAGAGTGTCTCTGCTATCATTCCGTCGAATCGATTCTCTTTTTATTTTATAACTATCAAGTGTTTTCGTTTTTAAAGTGATAGTCACGCAACACAATCGCAAACCGAAGATTGCACCCATTAACGACCAACTATCACCTTACACGATTCCACCCCCGGACTTTCACAATTGTGATAAATATCGTCGGTGCTGCCAAGATGTTATGATGAGTTACTTAGCGTTTTTTTGTGCTCTTGTGTAGTGGGTTTGTGTGTCGACTCCAAAGGGTGCCAGGTTCGATACCCGAATTTACCACCTTTCATATTTCACGGCTCCACCTCTTTCGAGTCACTCACAATGCTCAGGGAGTATTTCCTGTCTAGAAAAAGCTTCTCAAATTCGCCGTTCGGAGTCGGCATTAAATTGTAGGTCTCTTCCACTCGTGAAAGAACAATAAATAGCACGCACAACACAAGTGGTTGCTGAGAAGCTAGGCCCTGGCCCTCTACGGGCTGTAGCGTCACCCATAGTAGAAGCAATATGTTAGGTTAGGTTAGGTTAATGTGATTTCCGGTTTCTCTTTGGGTACTACCTAAAAAAAACAGCTGAAGATACCTACTGATGCACTCCTATGCTGGGTTAGGTTTGGGCGATTGCCACCACTGTAACAGTTGTGGCCCACATAGATCCTCGTTGGATCCTTTGTGTTATCGCTACCTGGTGCTTTCCACCGGCTCCTTTTAAAAAGGGACTACACTAACGAAAATGAAATAAACCTAGAGACG
This sequence comes from Eristalis intricaria, assembly GCA_964034865.1. Classification (NCBI taxonomy): domain Eukaryota; kingdom Metazoa; phylum Arthropoda; class Insecta; order Diptera; family Syrphidae; genus Eristalis; species Eristalis intricaria. The sequence goes on from OZ035873.1 coordinate 31,787,119, forward strand.
GCCTAATGGTATTCTAGTGGTCTACTTTGACAAGTCCACTCCTTTGCTGATTTACAACCAATTAGTTTTTCTGATAAACTTGGTTACGTCTTGTATCTTTAAATGTGAAATTTCCCTTAGGTTTCTGAAAAAGTATCTTTTCTAGTTTTTGCAAGGACTGGACAAGTTCCGAGGAGGTGGAGGGTATTTTCTTCCTCCTCCTCGTCTCTATAGCTTCTGCAGTAGTAGTGGGGGCTCCCATTCTTCTGGCATGGATACCGAGAAAGCAGATGCCAGTGATAATGCCCACTACGTTCCTTATTACATTCCTCTTTAGTTGTAGGAGTGTATTTGTTTTGCTTCGAAGTCCTACATGTATTTAATTCCGTCCATCTCCGATTAGCGGAGTCGACGGCATCTGTAAGTAACATGGTATCTACTACTTGGAGTGAAGGATGTGGGGTGTCCTGATTATTTGCCGATGGCACCACTGTCCCACCCTATTCTTGCCAACTCGTCGGCCCTTTCGTTGCCTGGAAAACCAGTATGCCCAGGGACCCAGTATAGGGCATGGTTGCATTTGACCGCTATCTCCTTAAGAGATAGACGCCAAAGTTTTACCATCTTCGATTTAATTGATGGTGTATCCAGAGTCTTTATGGCCGACTGACTATCGTCTATCGGGTTCATCGCCGATAAGCGGGCAACTTCTAACTTCTGCCTGGAATACACTACAATGGTTGGGCAGTCGAAGAGACAGGGAAAAGAATATGTCCGGCGATGTCGCCAATACTCCTAGTCCGGTGCTCTCGTCTGTTTCTAGCCATCTGTGTAGATTTCCAGGTAGCCTGGTTTTCTTACCAGATCTTCTCTGTCTGGGATAAGTGTTTTGAACCCAAACGCGAAGTCTAAAGCGGGTTTTTTATAATCTGTATGCGTTGGTAGTCTTGTATTTCTGATTATTTCTGTATGACCTAAGCTATATGAACTGCTCCAGCGGTTGCACTCCCGTAGCCTTAGCGCTGCCTTACTGGCTACCAGCTTCCCATACATGTCCTTGGAAAGAAGCTGTAGCAAATCTTCCATGGCGGCTGTGGGCGTGGATGTCACGTTTGATGTCACGCTTATCTCTGGGAATGAGTTTCGATGGACGGCCTATCAAGGCTTTGATTCGACCTGTTCATCATACCTTAAGCGATCTATCGTTCCTCAGCAATGTCAATGCTCGAATAAACAAGCAACCTATGTGAATAAACTATCTACCGTTGCATTAACTGTGTTAATTGAAAGAGTAGTTTCCCTTGTGCGAAAACTTTCGTGGTTAATTTTGAGACTACTTTTGGTTTTTGTTATTGTATTTTTTTTAACGATATCAATATATAATTTATTTTGTGGAAAACTGATGCCTTTTAGCTCGTTTTATTGGAATATACATTTAAAAAAATGTTATCTTATACTCTGTGGATAAAAGCCATTTTTTCCAAATTTCATCGTTGTACGCAAACATTTGTGGAGCACTGTACGTATCACTTCAGAATACAGTTCAACAGCATTATCCGTCGGCCAATTGAAAGCTTTTTTCCCACGATCATAGATTGAATACGTATTTCCGACATTCAACCATAAATTTCTTATTCAAAAAAGTGTTCTTCACGAAGACAAGAGAATAAATATGTTCGATTTATTTGCCCAGTGCTCATACCCGAATGTATTCTCACCCAAAAAAAAACTCTTTTCTTGTTCGTGCAAAAATTGTTTAAACACTTTCGCTGAAGGCACTTTGTCGGCACCTCGACTACACGACATGACTCACACTCGCGCACACACACCTCAGTGAGATATTTTGTTTAAACGAGTGTAACCCACATTCCCACCAATTCGGTTTTCCCGTTTTGTTCATTCTTCGATCGGTCTTGATTTCTTGATTTTTTTTCGATTCCCATACGTAATTGTCCATTCAAATTGCTTACTTATGTTGATGCAGTCCGTTGTGCCGCTTGCGTCTCGTCGTCCAAGTTCATAGAATTTCACACTTCGTTGGCTGTGCCGACGGCTGTCCCTTTTAAGACGACCTCAATAAATGCAAATATATTGTTGACTTTTTAATTCTTCTGCACTTCATTCGCCGTAACCCCTTTTCTCACATTTCAAGGTCAAGTCAAATGAAAATTCATTCGTCCACCAGTGGAAGGCAGGCTGCGTACATATATTTGCATGTGCGGACGAGCGGCACTGGCCACAAGCGTGGTTTTGAGCAAGCACAGCCTGCATTGATGAATACTCTTATGAATCTTAGGTAATGGCGATGGTTGCCCAAGAGGTTTCGGGCTTCTTTCGGTTGCTAATGGATTCTGGCGGTTTGCATTCGTGTTGACATAAATCAAATTTAATTTCAACCGATTGTATTAAAAATGCGAAATGCGAAGGTGACGCGTGATTTTTCGTAATCGCGGAAATGGATTATCATGCCTGAGACACTGACTACTTCGCAATCTGGATTTGATTGGTGGGAATTTTAATTGCATCACTGGGAAACAACTTTAGTGCCAAATGTTATTCTGTCCTCGTGCGGCGGCGCAACAGAGGGAAAAGCTGGCTTACTCTACTTTTTTATTGGCTGCCTACTTTTTATTGTGCTATACTGAGATAGATTGGGGTTTTTAATTCCGGCGGGAGATGTCTGAGTGGAGTACGTCCACCGTCCACATTTACACGGAAGTCGTCTGCTAGGCTGTGGCGGCGACTAAAGGAACTGTCTACATTGTAGTCGCATTCAGGGGAGGGGTCTAAAGGAACTGCTGCTCTTGGGGTGGTGGGGATTATTGCCATTCGTGATGGCTGAAGTCGAAAGTTGCGAGGTTATCCAGGCATTCAGGCGCCGATTAAATCCACAGGATTAGTCTTTTTAAACTCCAAAGTTGCATCATCCTGTTGCTCATCTCTTAGTGAGGAAAGAGGCCAATAGTCGGCTGAGCTCTTGTGTGCAGGATCATTTCCAGGAACGACGAATTTGTCAAGCTACGTGCTGCTTCTACTTGATTAACTTTCTCTGTACATGAGGTTACGTTACATTTACAGTGGACGTCCAAATCAACGAATTATATAATTTTTTAGTACGAAATCTTATTTCTCTCACGGCATTTAGTTTGGCCCGATGGGGCGTATACAAGGCGAGATATAGATTTATTTAATTATTACATCAATGGATAAATAATCTTCTGACTACAATTAATTATTACTGATATTGTTAAAAATATTGAATACAATTCCTTTAAAGATATTTCTATCCATTTGAAGGTGGACTTCATGATAAATTGAGTTAAATAGTAAAATACAACGGGTTATGGGTTCGTTTAAGCCATAATTCGTTCTATGATATGGAATAAATAAGAGAACATTCCTATTTCTTAGGCAAAGAGACATAAGAACTAGTCCTATTTCTTAGGCATCTCTCTGGGACATAAGGGACAGACGAGCTAGTAAATCCGGGGACATAATCCTACCATTGAGTAAGCCCTTAATAAAAAATAACGCTATGAGCTTGTCTTCGACTTTCTAAAGTTTCTAGATCAATTAATGCACGTCTAGATCTATAATTAGGTAAATCTTCGGTTCATCTCAGTTTCCTTAATGCAAAGCGCGTAAATCTTTTTTGGATGTTTTCAACCCTGTTAGATGAATTATGATAAAAAGGAAACCAAATAACGCTGCAGTATTCCAGCATGGGGATTACTAATGAAAATTAAAGGGTTTTTAGAGTATAAACATCATTAAATGCTGCCGTATTCCGTTTCAGAAGCCTAGCAAGGAATTTGATTTAGATATTATATAATCCAAATGTGCTGAGAAAGACAGCTTTGAATCAAATATAACACCTAGATCCTTAATCTCACTTACTAAAAAAAGTTTCTCGTTACCAAGACTATAATCAAACGAAGTTCGTGATAATAATCGGAAAGCACTAAAAATCATACACTTGGAAATATTTAAATCCAGATGATTGTAGGTGCACCAATCAAAAAATTAATTAATGTCTTTTTGAAAATTTAAGCAATCAGTAATTGTAGAAATTTGCGAAAATATTTTCATATCAGCTGCGAACATTAGACAATTAGAAAACTGCAGGAGTACGTGATGTCATTGACAAAAAGATTGAAAAGGAGAGGCCCCCAATGACTCCCTTGAGGCAGACCCGACATAACTTCTTTAAAAAAGATTGCGCGCCTTCAATTTTGACAATCTGTTGACGATTAGACAAGTAGGATTTTAGACATTCAAGAAAATTATTTTTAAATCCCATTTTTCTCAGCTTTTCAGCAAAAAGTTGATGATGAACTCTATCGAAAGCTTTAACGAAATCTGTATAAAGAACATCAACTTGTATTCCGTTTTCTAAAGTAGAAATACAAAAATTTGTGAAAAGACATAAATTCGTTGCAGTGCGACCATTAACAAATCCATGCTGTCTTGAAGTTAAAATTTCTTTCGTCGCAAAATTGAGTCTATTAAAAACTAACTTTTCAAATAGCTTAGGAATTGCTGAACGTTTTGAGACAGGCCTATAATTCTTAATTAAATGTTTGAGGCCACTTTTATAGATTGGAGTAATGGATGATACATAGTTTCCACTCCTCTAGAAAGACGCCTACGACATCATTACTACGTCATCATCAGACGCCTCTCTATCGAAGTCATCTCACTCTTTAAAAGACGAGCCAATGACTCCTTCAAATCACGGTCAGTCAGCTTCTTGCTTTCCTTGAAATTTGTCATGTTGTCTGCAAAAAATTCACCCGTTAAAGGACAACGTATCAGAAATGATTTTTTCAATAAAGCACACTAAATTTTAAAATTTTTAAACTTGCATTATCTTCCACGTTGATTACCTGTATCGAATATATTAATTTTGAATTACAGCCGCCTCCGCTTATATGCACTCTGCTTAAACGAAACTTTTCAATGCAACAAGAAATTTATCTCGGTACAACCAAGTTGCCTATATACGAACATCGTTTATATGAAAGCTCTTCTTAGTTGCAACACACTTTCTGCATTTTTCGTGTTGTATTGTGAGGTATGTAAATGGTTTTCCAACTTAACAACTTTTTTTTTGTTAAATAAAACGCAAACCATTTGAGATACAGTGCAGGTTCGATTATTGCAACTCTCGATTTATGCAACCAATGTAATGGACTTACCTATTCTCGATTATTGCAACGATTCTGAAAAAAAGTTTTCGATTTGCCCAACTCTGAAATTGTACGACTCAAAAGGCGTACCTGGGCCTAGCTTCTCAGCAGTCACTTGTGTTGTGCGGTGCTATTGTTCTTTCACGAGTGGATACTCCTACAGTGTTATACCGACTCCGAACGGCAAAGATTCTTCTAGACAGGAACACTATTTGAGCATTGTCAGTTACTCCAAAGAGGTGGATGCCTTGAATTATGAAAGTTGGTAGATTGGGGATTCGAACCTGACAACCTCTGCGTAGGAGTCGACGCAATAACCCACTACGCCACGGTGACTCAAAATAAGTACCAACATTTTTACACATGTCTGCACACTTTACTATTCAATATTGAGCGGCTATCGTTGACGAAAAAACATGGCCCAATAACGCCGCCGGCATGAAAACCACACCAAATATTTATTTTTGTAGGTGAAGTCGTGATTCATGAACCACATGTGGATTTTCACCAGTCCAATAACTTGCTTATTGATGAAGCCATTGATCCAGAATGAGCTTCGTCGAAAACTTAAAGTTCTGGTCACCGACTCCGAATTTCGGTGGAAAATTTTTATAATTTGCAGACGTTGCTCGATCGTGTGCTTTACCATGATAAAAATGTTGAGTTTACTGAATAAATTGACAGTGACAGTTTGATGATTAGTGAAAGAGTGTAAATTAAATTCAAATCAGAAATTAAATATTACAGAGATAGCCGACTTCACAGCTGATTGCCCCCTAGTCCATCGACGAATTTGAGTGCCTTTTTGACAGATATTCATGAATTTTTGACGGTTATTCACGAAATGACGTAAATGCCGTTCTCTGATTGGTCAAATTGGTCTAAGAACACGTTATAAAATTCAGTTGTCAAACATTTTAAGGGGAAAAAGAGGTAAAAGTCGTGCATCTCTGTAATACTTCATTTCTGATTCAAAGTTGTCAAGTGTCTATTGGAAAACTATTTACAACATTCCAAAAGAGAGCGGAGAGCACACCTCTGTAACTCTGTTAACCGCTTTGTAGATCCTAGTGTCACCGAGCCTAGAGCTTATCGCCTTGTTACAGAAAAGCTGGTGGACTATGGACTTTTCGATCTCAAGTCTGTCTAGTGTTGAGGTTATTGCCCTGCGTTGAGTGTTGTTGAAGGCTCCCTCGTGTACATAAATTAACTAAGCTGATATCCAAAAATATGCCCCGAGTTAACGTTGCGACAGTCAATTTAAAAATTGTTTTCACTTAATTACTAATTGTGACTCATTGTTTCATCATGAGTTATTCTTGTGAGCCCCACTGTATCTCTGGTTCATATAATTTCCTCATTTCAATTCCCATAAAGAGTTTATTCATTAAACTCTTCACTAACTAAGTACATTAATGACATGCGGGATAATTCAAAATAACCCTGTGCCCTTTCATTGCAGTGCAACGAAATTGTTTGATGTTCTACGGCCCAATTGAAAAATTGAACGTTTCAGTGAACACGAAGAGGCAAATGCAAACGCACACATCTGTGCGTATGCAATGCATTTGAATGCAATAAACGCACATTCATGTACTCAATTACGACTTGGCATGCATTTAAATGGATGCGGTGAAAGAAAAGCGAAATAATCACCGTTGATTTTTAACGCAGATTTGATTTTATTACATAAGACGTTTGGGGAAATGATTTCCATTTGATTCCAAGACCCAACGCGTATGGGGTCGAACACCGCTGATGACACCAATAGCGTTGGTTTCTTAAGTGTCACCCGACGTTCACGTGTCGGCGCAGTCGATGTTTCAATCGAATGATCTTTCTGGCCAATTAACCACGGGCAAATTTACGAGATGATGCTATCAGGAGTTGTTTAGGTGCGTCTTTGAATGCTATCTTTATTCCAAATCTGAGAATCGTTTCGGTCATAAAGCAGATACGTCTTGTCGATTAAATGAGATACAAAGCCATTTGCATGCACCAGGGTCAGGCAGAGTATGGTAATCCCGATATCAATCTACAAGGGCACATTCTTAATTGCCGTGAAGATAAACATTGAAATCCATCATTGGCATGATTCGCGCGGATATCCAATCGAGTCTAGGCCATTTGTTACTCACCTGAAGCTCGTCGTCTTGGTCAAGAGCATTCTTACTCATTGACGATGATGGTGGGTTAAGACAATTCAATTCTTTAACCTCAAGCAGCGTTAAGCGTGATAAAAAGGTCCTTAAGTGAGCTGTGATAGAAAGGAACGTCCCTTTTCTTCACTTGAACTTCGGGAAGTGAAGGTGTGGCTTCTCTCAAAAGGTCCTCCGCTCCTAAAGGTCGTCAAGATGGGTGCATATAATTAATTATATATTATATAAGATCAGTACCGCAAGAAGCAGACCGATTTTATTCATTTTTCACTGGTCACCAGGATCCCAGATAAGGCACGTCGATACAAAGCATAGTAAGGCAACGTTATCTACAGAATTTGAGTACGCCGTGGTGGTTGCAAACGCTCTGTAATAAAGGGTTGAACATTGGGAAAGACAAAGAGTCACGGTCTCAACGAATTGAAGCCATACTGAGTTGCGTGCGCTGCGTAGACGGTTTATGTTACGCCAGTTCATCTTAAAAAGTTCTAAAAAAAGTCCATAGTAGCATATGTCCATCTTTTAAGATTGGCTCACTATAACCTCTTTTATGGTAATCAAATTTGTTCGAAAATAATATTTATTCAACCGCGATAAATGATATTCCCGTGGAAAACATCGCGGGGAATAGATAGTGAAATGTATTTCCGATTGCAAGACTAAATTCACATCATCTTGCAATACATCATAGATGATATTTAAAAGATTTTGGAACTATTTAATTTTAATTAGCAATAACAATTTTTTGGTCATGAAACGAACTCAACGCCTTTGGTGCTATGTTTCAAATCGATACCCTTTTCTGCTCTCCCATGCAATCAATCAAACAATCAAACACATTCCCATCTCCCATAATATTACTGAATCATTAGATATTGGTTTGTTGCAACTTTCGGATGAAGACGTAATAAATGCGTTAAGTAAACTTGAATTAAACAGTAGCCCGGGCCCCAATGGAATCCCTGCGGTAAAATTAAAACAGTGTTTACCTTCTATCTTTCATCCACTTAAAATCATGTTTAATCAATCGCTTGACAGTGGAGAATTCCTCAATGAATGGAAGTATTCATTTATTTTGCCAATATTTAAGAACGGTTTAAGACAAAAAGTTGAAAACTATCGGCCCATATCAAAGCTGTCTGCAATCCCAAAATTTGTATAAAGCATTGTTAAAGATAAGCTTTTTTTCTCTCTTAAAGAAATTATATCTGGCTTTGTTCGCGGTAAGTCATGTTCTACAAATTCAACTTTATTAACAAACTATATATTTGATTGTTTTGAAAATCGATTAGAAGTTGATATACTTTACACTGACTTTTCGAAAGCTTTCGATAGAATAGATCATACTTTACTTTTTGCTAAGCTTAAATCATTAAGTTTCCACTCATCTATGCTGATGTGGATTACGAATTATTTAAGTAATAGGAAACAATTGGTAAAGATCGACAATTTTATATCGCGCGTAATAGAGGTAACTTCTGGCATTCCTCAAGGTAGTCATCTCGGCCCGTTGTTGTTTATTTTATTTATGAATGATGTTCATGATAGAGATATTTAGTTTTTGCAGAGTCTTAACATTCGCGGATGACTTAAAAATATTTGCAAGCATCAAACATTCGTTCGTTTCCAAATGGATATATGTAAATTCTTATAATGGTGTAAACATAATCGATTGAAACTTAATATTTCTAAATGTAAGATATTTACAGCGTACCGATTTGCTGCGGCATTCTTATATGATTATTTTATCAATGATCTTCTGCTTCATCGTCTTGATCTAGGTGTCATATTTGACTCAAAATTAAATTTTTCACTGCATTATGATTATGCCATATCTAAATCTAACTCATTGTTAAGATTTCTAAAGCGGAATAGCGAAGACATCCAAGATGTTTATAGTCTTAAAACTATTAATATGCGATCCGTAAACTAAACATGTTTGACGAACTTCCTCCTCATGACGAAAGATGCAAGATCATTGGCTTGCAAACCTTAAGTTTCAGGCGGAAGGCATTTATAGGCTTAAAATTATATACTGCTCGTTGGTCAGGCCTCATTTAGAATATTCCTCCATTATTTGGGATCCCCCATATAGCGTTCAAGAACAAAGATTCGAAAGAGTTCAAAAAAAACTTTACGAGGTATGCGATCCGTAAATTAAACATGTTTGACGAACTTCCTCCTTATGACGAAAGATGCAAGATCATTAGCTCGCAAATCTTAAGTTTCAGACGGAAGGCATCTTCAGTCATGTTTATTCGTCACATAATTAATTATCGTATAAATTCACCAGAATTGGTTTTGCTTATAAATATATATTCTCCCCAAAGATATCTTCGGTTAGAAATATACTTTACGATAGAATGCATAGTACAACTTATGGTTGCAATGAACCCATGACTAGGTGCATAAAAACATTTAATGAACTTTGCAACGAAACTGACCTAAGCTTCTTCCTCGATTGGAATTTAAAAATTGTGTTTTTTCTTTGGTTTTGGATTAATAATATTATTGTTTTTGAAGTAATCTGTGAGATGCAAATCGGTAGATGATCCTAAGTCGCGCAACAAACATCTGTTGTGTAAAGCGCTACTGATGAGAACATGCACTAAGAGGACGTAGTGTTGTGTGATGGTAAAAAAAAACCACACCACTGTGCGCCGTGCTGCGTGGAAACGCAAGAGCCCCCTAAAGCCCCCTAAACCTGTGCAGAAAGTGACGGTATCATACACCGATGTTTTCAATGTTTACCGTAGTTATAACTAATAAAAAGTAAAATTCCAAAATAAAGGTCTTTTGTAAATGAGATAAACAATGGAGGCAAATAAAATTTACATAAGTCTATAAATCAGACAGATTTCGAGAACCGTTAAACTAATGTCGAGTGCCATAAATACGTCGATGATTAAACAAAATGCAGCAATTATGTCACAGAAGCTCTTATCGGTAAGATGTGTTTCACATTAACATTCAAAGTGATAAGGAAGTGCAAAAAAAAGAAAAGATAAGTCAGTGTTTCGCAAATTAATACTGCTTGCGGTTTCTCCAAACTCACCAAACTGGATTGTAAGATTTGTATCAGCTATGCTACGTGGATTTGGTGCTTTAAGATTACGCTAATAACCTTCAAAACGAGATTAGATTGTGAGTCCAAAGTTGAGAATGCAGTGGTCACTGGAACGTTACGCATAACATCAGAATGAGAAATGAAACAGTGGTTTGCTGCCCACTTAAAGTTTAACTCTCTTATTCTCTATCTCTTCTCTCTTCTCTAACCTCAGATCTCTTTTTGGCGTTCAAACAGGGCATTTTACCATCGAAACTCACGCCTCTAGACTAGGCCTTCCCTATAATGATTTCTGTAGAAGCTGCATGGACGAGGATGAGGAAGAAACCAACCGAACACTTGCTATGTAATTGCAGTGCTCTCTCATCCCGCAGATTCAGACTTCTGGGGGCCCTTTTCTTTGTTAAACTGGCTGAACTGAGCAGCATCAGAATCAGCCCTCTTTTTCGCTTTATCAAAAGCACAGATTGTTGGTTTGCGGAATAGGTAACCCAAGATCCACGTGGTATCACATTGGGCCTAAGTGTGTCTGCTGCTTGTATGCGCAGCAGTCAGCCACTTCAACCTAACCTAACCTAAAGTTTAACTACAGTGAAACTTGCCTATAGCGGACAGTAGCGGGACCATTATGATTGTCCCTCATATGAGGCGTCCGTTCTGAAGGGGTATATACACGAATACCTTTATCCCGGGACCACGAAGAATTGTCCGCAAAGTGAAGTGTCCGTTCTAGAGAGGTGTCCGTAGAGAGAAGTTTCACGGGAATGGTTTCTTGTGACTTACGCTTGATTGTCTGCGTATATATTTGACCGGAAACAATCCAAGGAACAAATGGTAATAGCAGAAGGGGAAATCGTCCTACATCCTTACGAATCAAAACCGTGAGCCTGGGTCTTCTGTGACCCCTTCGGGTAATACCTGGCACTTAGAGTCCGACTTCGAAGGGCCATTTGAGAAGCTTTTTCTAGACTACTATTTATTACTCTTTGAGCATTGTCAGTGACTCGAAATAGGTGGGACCATGAACATTTTTTTTGGTCGTAGCGGCCGGGAATCGAACTTAGGCAGCAAGGTTAATTTGTTTAGGGGTCGACGCACATACCCCCAACGTCACGGTGATGGACTTACGTGAAGCAATTCATCGACAATAGTAAATCAACAGGACGAGGTTTGTTACGGGACCACCGGACATCCGCCGGTCCTCAAAACAACCGACCAATCTCTTACTCATGGAGAAAGTGGGAGCTGATCTTGAATTAAAATTTCGGCGATGTTGTCACTTTGTCATAACAATTAAGATTTTAATTTAATTTTTTGGAGATGGATAGGTCATCTAGAGCGAATAGAAACCAATGCTCCGGTCCACCCGCGATGCAGTAAAGGAATATCGCAACTCAGGTGATGCACGCAAAGTGGAAAGGGACCTCAGCTGACTATGCGTGCGATACTGGAGGCAGCTAGCCAAAGGCGGACCTGGCTGGAGATGCTTGTTGGTTGAGGCCCATGTCCACCCAGACTGCCACCACATTTAAATACATACTTATTTATTATTTTTATTTATTAGCAACAATTAAAATATTTACAATTGAGAAGTACATACTTATGGTTATTGTACCTTACTTATGAAAAATTTAAGTAATAATAATAATAATAATAATATTTTTGGCGCGACAGTCCGAGGCGGACCTGGGCCTAGCTTCTCAGCAATCACTCGCGTTGTGCGTCCTATTGTTCTCTCACGCGTGGAAGGGACCTACAGTTTAATGCCGACTCCGAACGGCGAAGTTGAGAAGCTTTTTCTAGACAGGAAATACTCCCTGAGCATTGTCAGTGACTCGAAAGAGGTGGAACCGTGAATTATCAAGGGTGGTCAATTCGGGTATCGAACCTGGCACCCTCTGCTAAGGAGTCGACGCACTTACCCACTACGCTACGGCAACCACAAAAAAAAATTAAATACGAGCACAAAATAAATTTTACGAAAGAAAGGAAGGAAAGGACCTTCATGCAAAATATCACAGTTTTGTAGGTTGGTGTGTCCTTTGTGGACACATAAAGTGTTTACAGAATTTAATAAATAAATGAAGTAACTTTATAAATTGATTAATAAATAAGATAAATAATATCAAATAACATTTGTAAGATTAGAAACGAGAGGGTTATCTGATATATTACATGAAGAGACAAAGTCGGTTTATCCGTTCTTTCACCGTTTCAATTTTGACAATTTCGTGAAGTTCTGAAGTTGAAAAATACCATGGTAGATTTAGAATAAAATTTAATACCTTATTTTGAAGGATTTGCAGCTTTTTAATGTGGCAGTTGGCGCCGTTCCCTCATACAGGAGCTGCGTAGAACAAAATGGCTTGGAATATAGATTTGTATATTATAAGCTTGTTGTCTTTGCTTAGTTCAGACTTACGACATATGAATGGGTATAGTACTTTAATGGTTTTGTTGACTTTATTAACAACATTACTTGTTTGTTGTCTTTTATCAATAATGACTCCTAGATATTTAACAAATGGTGCCCAGTCAATCTGATTTCCACTGACTAGCCTCATTTAAGTAATCGATCTGAACATCATACCCCAGGTTGAACAACGAACCACAACATAGGAGCGGTTTGTGTCAGATCTGGATGTAGTCACCACTCTTTACCAACAGCGTTCAAATTGTAGTCTTTCGTACTTGGTTGTTGAATTAGGCTTCTTGTTGAGCCGCATATCCAGAATTAAACGCAGACATTGTCTAAGCTAGTGTCATTTAGTGGAGAAGACAATTTCATTAATTTGAGCGTTAAGATTTCCGGCACATAGAATACTTTACTTGTATAGCGTCAGAGCTGTACGCTGAAGTATCTGACGCAAGGGGATGACACAATGAATACTTCAACGCACAGATGATTTCATTTGACAGTTTCAAGTTTGAATTGAAAATTCACGTTGTTTTGCTTATTTATGCACAATTAAAATGTGTATTTTAATATTAATACTCAATTATAAACATTCATTTTTATTTTATTTGTGTATTCTGACATTTGCTACACCGAGTACCAACTCACAAACTTTAACAAAACTTTAACATCTCTTGAAATGTCACAATGTGAGGATTGTCAACGCTGAACGAGAGAGAAAAGTTAAAAGTTGAGCAAATATATTCGTCGGCTCAGCGGCAGCGTTGGTCTATGTGTCACCTCTCATAAGAACACATGTATTTTATGTATCTGTAAAGTATTCTAAGTTGCCGAAGCCTTTATGCACATGCAAGAAAAAATTGTTACTCCTTTCTCTGCAAGCACGGTTGAGCCAAGAAATACAACATTACAAAACTCAACAAGGTACATAGGTTAGGTTAGGTAGGCGGGCTGCTAGTGCATTCACCAGCACACTTGGACCATATTGGCCTCTGTGATACCCATAGTCAGACTACTACTGCAGTGATAGTGCCGCTAATTTGTTCCCAACGGCGTTGAACACCAAATAAAAACGTTCTAACTTTGCTTGCACTGGGATTCGAACCAGGGACTCCGCTAACCAACGGCAGGCACTCCACCAACTGCGCCATCCAGTCGTTACAAGGTACATAGAATAGCCTGCATTGGCACCACGGGAGCTATGACGTAGTCGTCGACTTCGTCAGACGCTCTGAGCGTAATGCTACATCTCTTACCTTTGGACCTCACAGCACAATCATGCTCAGAGAATCTGGGGGCTGGACATCGAAATCCTATGGTCATAGCACCATCTTAGATCTTTTACCAAGAGATGTCGTAACATAAATCTAACAAACTGCTTTGGCTGTCTAATCTCCGAAAGAACTGATTGGTACAGCGGACAGGTGGTTTTACCTTGGAAATCTACAAGATAGGCGGCTAAGTCGGTGCGGGAGTGTTCTCAGAATTCAACATTTTTAAAGCCAGACTTTCGGACAATTGTATTGCGGAACTATGGCAAGTTAACATACACTCCAAGGCGACCACTGACCATCGATAGCCAAGCGCCTATCAAAGCTATTGAGTCCCGTGATTCGTACTGTAAGCTAGTATAAAAAAAGCCGAGTTGAGCTGGCGTCATTAGAGGACCAGATCAAATTCTCCCTTATCTGGGGTCGAAGTCACAGTGTCAGGTGAGAAGTCCTTCAGTGCTTGCTTGCAGAGGAGGTCCACATAAAAATGCAAGCAGTCAAGGGTAATATCTCTACACACTTCCTTGACATATCTAATCTCAGATGGGCCAGACTGACAAATTGGACTACATCAAGAGAAATACGGCCTCAGTTCAACCGTTGAGAAGAATAGAACAAATCGCTATGTTTGGGTAACCCCCCACATTTCTGATAATTGCCAGTTTTTCAAACGACCTAAACTGGTGCAGATTTGATAATTGACTTCAGCACATCATATTTTATTGTCCCTGTAAATAAATCACTTGTTCGACAGAAATGGGCTACAGTCACACTGATTTCCTGCAGTCTCTCTTCCAGTCGCGACGATAAGTCTGAAATACTGACAAAAGCTAATGAGCCCTTTCACTTGCCAGTACGATGGCCAACAGTTTGTCAGAACAATGCGCTCCATGAGTGATGGGGGAACACACTGAACTCGTTTTTAAAAGAGGCGTCTCGAACAAAAGTTCCAAATCTGACCGCAATCTCTTCTTAAATCGTTTAAATTTCACTTTTTTTTTATTCTAACAATCTACCGGCCCCGCAATGAAATGGAATACCCCACCTCTATGGGTTACAATTCTTTGATGGATTAAGAGGGTTTTCCAAACGAAAGTGATTCGTTGATGGTACAGCTAATGTATTCAAGAATGACAAGGTGTGCTCCTATTTTGAGATGAAGAAAGAGGGTCCCCTTTGGGACATAAATAGTTCCCGCTCTTGTCTTTCATCAGAGGAGTTGATACAATCAATTGTAGACTTGTTAATAATTAAGTGTCACTTTTGAGCGCTCAATCATCGCAAGGCATTTATTCAGCACCGGTTTGAAAACCTTATTTGAAGCGATTTTGTTGACATATCCATTGGCACCGGGAAAATAATGAGAGTCTAATTAAATTGACAGTATGGTAGCCCATGCTCGCCTCAACTTCCCTTCGTCTGATATTTATGATGTGCGTGTTATTGTTTTTAAAGCGCCTCCACGGTCCCCCTGCCGATGAGCATCTTTTAACGACAGTTGAATACTTCCAACATTAACACTTACTCGTGAAAGGTGGCGCCAAGAAATAAATATTTGATGTCGAGATACGCGGTCCGGTTCTGATGTAGTCGACGCGTTTTATCATTCCTCCGACGGTCGTAAACTGGAAGTTATTGAATTACATAAAAAACAAACACCGTCACCATGTCGTGGACTTAGTCATAAACTGTTTGACGTGTGCATTAAATGTTGTTTGTTCTTTTAAACTTTCACATGGAGGTTGGGCTTACTTCCTGCTTTAAAGGCTGCATAGATAGTTTCACATTATTCATGACGGGACACCGGACATTTTTACAAGTTTCACTATCCGTGCCAGTCTCTGTATTCATGATGTTAAGTGCTCAATTTTCAATTCGTAAATCTTGACCTCACAAAGGTGGCCTGCATCCCTAAAGATGACAAATCCAGTGAAAGTTAATGCAAATCTCTTTGTCTACCCTCTTTTAGACGTCTCAAGAGCATTCATTCTGACTCACAGCACGCGCACAAAGAGGAAAGATCATTGTTACTGCGATGGGTGCGGTAATTCATCCAATCGAAACATCGTTGCGCCTTTCTCCTTTTGACAAGCTGAACAACAACGATGGAATCTGCAGTCAATTAATATCTCCTCAGGTGGAAAGTAGAAATTTCGTTGTTCGGAGTCAGCACAAAAGGTAGTTCCCGCCATTCGTCGCAACAAAGAACATCATATCGTAGTCCTTGTAAGTTGGGCCCAAGTCCTAAAGGCAATGTAACGTCTGTCAAAAAGGGTCGTAATCTACTGGAAGGACTGATGGGGTACTGGCCAGAAACACGATATGCATACCAAATGGGTGGAACCTGAATTGCAGTGTTGGGATTGCAGAACTTCTCAAGTTGCTGCCTAACAAAAGAAAAACAGTAGTTCTGGCGTCCTCTAAGCATTCTAACAGTCTACAAAAGGTGTTGGACATCGTTTTTTTGGAAATATAAGAGTTTACGAACTAGTTATGTAACGATTATAATCCCGAGCTTAAGAACCGGATGTCAATCTCTTGACCTACAAAAAAGGCCTGGTTTTGTTCACAACTACTCAACTTACTGGAAAACTGTAAGTTGAACAACTTCCAGATTGGTCCCAAATCGCTATTCAATCGGCGAGTTGAAAATTGATTTTATTCACCATTTCAACTCACAGCCTGACATTTAAAATCCAACTTTCTCTTTTTAAATTTCCCCTGGGATATTTTTGCCAATTCACAAACACAATGCCATTTTCTACTTTACATTTACAGCGTGTGCTGTTCATGTGCTCTATGAGAAGGAGTATTGTAAGCGAACGTTTTCAGGAGATAATGGTTGTATATCTCTACCCTCCATTATCTCTGATTTTCAGTTGCTTACACCTATTCAACTGATCCGAGCGAATAATATTGATGCCCGTAATTCACAAATGATAAATAATCTATCAAATAATTCATTATTTCACATCAAATCTAAAGGGCCAGTATCTTCTCTCGTTGCTCGGCAATGAATCCTGTATTAGTTCGAGCATCACTATTTTTGTCTGCTTTGAAAGGCGAAGACGATAAATGACACACACAATCATCCCACCTTGTATACACACGTGAGCAGGCTGCTACACAATGGAAGAAAAGAGAGAGAGAGACCAAAATCTCCAATTTCATCCCTTAACTTCCGCCCCTCTATACGTATGTTGAGAAAAGGAGAAGTTGATAAACTCATGGGTTGTAATTTGAAAGTTTAAACCATCAAATCTGAGTGAATGAAAGCAAATCCAGAAGTTGAAGAGAAAAATCCCAAAGTCGTGTTTAACTTTTGGTGAACAAAATTACCCAAAGCATTCTAACTTTGGAGAATAAAAACAACAGTCTACATATCTTTTGTGTGAAGACATCGTTTTTTTTTTTAAATATAAAAGTTAGTTATGAACGATTATAATGATAATAACGAACTAGTTATGTAACGATTATAATCCCAAACCGGATGTGAATCACCCAAGTCAGTTCTAAAACTACGAGAAAATAGGTAACATCGGTTTACTTCGTAATGCTATATTCCCGATTGAAAACTGTGTCGTTTAAGTTTACCTGAATCTTTCACAGAGTCCAAACCTGCCAGGCGAACAGTGGAGGCCAGAGATAACCTATAATAGAGATATCCAACTTCTACCTCCCTTGCCCCTTGATTTCATCGGACAGCGTTTTTTATACGCTTTTTGTCCCCTGTCTGTGAATACGTGTGAAGACAGCTGATACCCTTCCCCACCTTAGTAATGGGGTGAATTAGAGTTCTTATTTGAAAATGTGCTCGTTATTTCAACGTTTTTTTCAAATTTCGGTGTTCAATTTTCAACACAGTATGGAGGGGTAAACGAACGAACAAAGCTTATGTTCATGAAGTCGATAAATTAAAACTTTCAGCAATTTACAATCTCAAAATACTTGGACATAATTAATGAATAAAATACATTAACACGTTCAGTTAACCAATAATAAAAATATTATTGAAGCGTGAATCACAAATAAGATGTTTTGACAACCATTTTTTAGCATTAGTAAAAGTTGTAATATCTTGCCATTGTTCTTATCAAATTGTTTAAATAGAATTCATGAGTTTTTCAGAATTCATGATTTAAGCGTATAAAGCGGGCTTCATTTTTTGAGTTAATTTGTCAGGTATGGTTTATGAATAGGCAATATATATATATACACTTAAGAATTAATTTTAGGTCAAATAGTTCCAGTTAAATGGACATTGCAATACATTGTTATTCACAAAAGTCCATATAACAATGTAAGAAAATTCCCTTAAAAATACGAGTCAACTTTTGAACACCCTCCGAACAACATACCCATGTACGTTACATGGAAAGTACATGGATTCCCACTAAATTCATGAATCTGCCGCTTTTTTCCCGCAAAATTCACGAATCGGCCGCCATTTTGTGGTGAATTGACGAGCGTTGTAAATGTATAAGTGAAATACAAGGGATAACCACTACATCTTCGTTGTGGGCTAGGGGTAAAAATGGGAGAAGTTGGATATCTCTATCATCCATTATCTCTGGTGGAGACTGTTGTGCTTAGTCTTAAATCACGTGGAACGTCTCCATGCAAATCCACCTCATAAATGGTTTTTCCAAAAGTAGGGTTCTCCGAAAAACTTTGAGGAAAATGAAGAGTTAAAATAACATAAATTTGTGTTCCGATACTAATAATTTTTTAATTTATAAAGAAATAAGTAAAATCAATCGCCAAAGTGCAGCGGGTCAGAATATTGGTTTGACTGAATTACTCGTAGAGACTTTACAAAAGCGTTTCCTCGAAACCTTTCATTCAGAACTATACGGTGTTATACATTTTTGAGCATCAAGTATTTATAAGAAATACGAATATAATAGTGTTGTGTAAAATTTAGAGGATACATGTATTTTGTTTTAATCTGCCCCATTCTTACATGTTTTCTTATAATCAAACATATAATTGACGGTTAGCGTTGTTTGCATCTGCCTAGCTACTGGTCTGGTAAAATTATTTAATTAGTCTTAATTCCAATTTCATCAATATTGTTTGCTCCTTTATGGCCTTTTTTTAGTCAGACAAAAAAATGTGTCACTTGGTCACTGACTGAGCCCCCTTGCGCAAATTGAGGAATGAGTCTGATATAAGACCTATACACCGCCATCTCTAGTTCCGATATTTCGATCAAACTCACCAGGCTATGCAGTATGACGATGGAGAATTCTCACTTGCTTAGAGGTCGTTTAACAAACTTAACTAGACATAGACAATGTCAACAAAGGGAGGCGACGCGCTGTCATGTAACTTCTTCAACATAATTCTGGAAAAAAACATCGTGCAAAAATCCAATTTCCAAAAGTCCGATCGGCTGTTAACACAAGCACACGCATATGACGTTTGATGGGATTGACAGCACGCAACGTGTCGTCATTGAGGCTTTTGCGGCTAAAATCAGTCTGCTGGTAAACGAGGGATAAACAATTTATGTGCTGTCATCAAGAAAGGACTCACAACATCGCGGACTTGGACAGAGCGCCACAATGGGCAGCTATACCTTCGAGGTCGTCAAGGACTTCGTTTACCTTGGCTCCGCAGTAGTTGGTACGAACAACATCAGCAACGCAGAGTAACTCTTGCCAACTGCTGTTTCTATGGGCTCAAGAGGCAATTGAGTAGTAGAGCCATCTCTCGAAGGACCAAGCTGACTTTATACAAGACCTTGTTCATCCCAGTCCTGCTGTACAGCGCGGAGGCATGGACAGTCTCAAAAGCGGATGAGGAGGTCCTTGGTCTATTTCTGGAGAAAAGATCTGCGTGCGATCTTTGGTCCTGCTTGCGTTGACGATTTTTGGAGGAGAAGATTCAACCACGAATTGTACGGGCTGTACAACGACATGAGTCTGGTCAGGGGTCTTCGTATCCAACGCCTAAGATGGCTAGGTCATATAGAGCGTATGGACAACACTGCTCCAGACCGAAGAGTCTTCGCCTTCGAACCAATGGCTCAACGCAATAGAGGACGCCCACGGAACCGATGGCGCACCCAGGTGGAGAAGGACCTCAACCAACTTGGCGTGCGACACTGAAGACAGCTAGCCGGAGACCGTGCCAGCTGGAGAGGCATGTTGGTTGAGACCCAGGTCCAGCCCGGACGGAAGATCATTTCAACATTGGCACGAAGATGAAGATCAGTGGTGGAATGGTACCTCGACATATTATGTAACTTTTTAATGCGGCAATTAGTACAATCTCTCAAAAAATACAAATCTGTAGAAAGATAAAGAAAAAGTTAAAATGTTCAACTTTCTGCCAATGTGTCGTCCAACGTTGGCGTATTTTTCACTTTTGCTTGTGAGTCGAGCCAACATCAACGAGGAACAGCACATATGACGTTTAAGGAGATGTTTGCCTTTTTTTTATTTATTTCTCAACCGAGAAGAATCAATCACAATCAATCAAATTCATATTCGTAAAGTAGGTTCGAAATAATAAAATAGAGACAGAAACGCCAACTTTACAAAAGAACATCAATTCAAAGATTTTGGCTTTTGGAAAACTGGAATTTTTTCGGATGGACGGCAAATGTTATGGCGGAAACAAAATACGGAGATTCTTCCTGAAAATACGGTCGCAACTGCAACAGCATGGTCGCGAATCGGTGATGGTTTGCGATTGTTTTTCGGTAGAAAAGCTTCTTATTACTGATTGCACAATGAACCACAAGAAATAAATCGAAATTTTGAAGCAAAATTTGGAAGAAAGTGTACAAAAATTGGGTCTTGACAACCTAAATTGGTTTTTACCAATTTTACAATGACCCAAAGCATAAAGCTTATTATACCCGAATGTTCCCCCGTTATAATTCCCTAAATTGATGGGAACTCCACCCCAGTCACCAGACATTATGACGGTGATCATCGAAAATGTATGGGGTCATTTAGACCAGAAACTAAGTAAGATTGCAATTAGAAATGCAACAGATATGATAGAATGGACAACATTTTTCTTTTGCTGAAACTACAATGGTACTTGTCGAAGTTATGGCAAATAGATTCAAGCATGCGATTAAAACTAAGGGATGTGCCTCAATGTCTGTCTATTTCCAAAAATTGTTAAGTGTATGAATTGTTCTTTTTTATTTTGATTTATGTTCTTTCTGTTTTTGTTAAAGGATGGCTTCTTTGTGTTTGACAATAGATATTTTTTACCAGATCATTGATATTGCAACCAAGTAACATTCAAAGTTTGTGTGGTTCTTGTATAAATCGAAAAATGATCTGCTGTACGAATATGAGTTTGATTTACTGTAACAAAAAACGCAAATTACATACATTTCCTCTCATTTTCCTGGAATTATACTATTTCATTGATTATAGCCATCGCAACAAAAAAGACATACCCTAGTGTGTTTAGAATTCGGCATTTCAGTCACACGACTTCTGTCAGCCTGGAGCGAACGCCTGTGGTTAAGCAAATAGCGTAGACAAACCTTTTTATGTGAAGGCTGCTAATTAAGCACTGAGAGGAACATAAAATAAAAAATAGTAACAAATTATGACATAATTTTAGGTATGACAGAAACAAACAGATTTGTGCTACACGCTGTCGGTAAGGGAGTGTTTTATTTTAACTCCAATTGTTGCTGTGGTTTTTTGCTCTCGTGATACATAAGTGAACTTCAGCGACTCATTTTATTTGTCATTACATCCAGTAACCTGCTGTGGACCAAAAATAGGCTCTGCGAGTTTGAGCGGCCACCTTCTGCCACACATACGATTGTAAGTTTTAATCAAAGTTGCCTATTTGAGCCGGAAGGCCACAAGAAGAGGAATCTTTCCATAAAATCCCGTGATGGTACAGTATACTAATCCATGTAGTTGATCACCCATAAATTTCTCTTGGAATTTAATTCAGTATACCAGTTCGGCAATTATGGCAAACATGCAAAACGGGCTGCCATCTTCCAAACCACTCGCCGTTTGTATGGAAAATTATATTTCTGGTCTCAGCTTAGCGAAGCAAATGGAATAATTATTAGAATGGACCGCTTTGTCGGATTTCATTCTCAAATGACGAAAACAATTAAAATTACCAGTCTCAACTATGTATCCCTAATTACTACCCTCATTGATGCACCAGCATCGTTCACTCTTCACTTAATGCTGATGATGTTACTCACCGCCAAGCGTGGAATAAAGTATATGCAAACTCTGTACGTATATAGGACGAGTATCTACGATCATCATTATCTTGTTTGTTTTCTCAAAGTTCGTTCCGTTGGTTCGCCGCGACGGGCGGGCAGTGTGGCTATGAGAATGAAAGTGAGAATGAAAGTGAAACGACGACGCGGCGAGATGTGATGTACGTATGCCATGTGCGTTGCAGGCAATCAAATTAATTGATGGATTTTACCACGAGTCACATTAAAGCTGATGTTTAAAACAAAGTCCTATACACTCGCCATTCAGTGTGGATGGACGATTGATGATTTGAATGTCGTACGGCAAGCGCATGGAATGCTCAGTCTGATTTCCTGATTTTCCTCTTCAGGTGCAAAAAAACAAATAAACGTTTTCTGCTCGTTTTGCGCTTAGTCCTACACATACGTACAAATATGGCCATCGTTTGTTGTTGGGTCGTTTAGTGAGATATGAGGTATGTGCACTGGGAGAGCTATGGTTTGAATTTCATATTAATTTGCTGGCAGCTGAAAAGGACTTTATAAAGAAATTGGAAAGTCGCAATGCATTTGAAAGGTAATTTGAAAATGCTTATGCCGCAGTCGACGTGATGCGGTGCATGCCATGCCATTAGTTTATCTTCCTGTCGTCGATGTGTTCCACTTCGATATGTCATCGATTACAAATCTGATAAGTATTGTCGTTGATTGGTTGGTTTAAATTTTTACACTCGCAATGAACGGATGAATTTAATTGGGATTTATGTGTGGCCACTAGTCGAGACACGGAGGTGACAAATGTGGACAATTTAGAGTGACGAAAATTAAATGCTGTCGCGTCGGTATTCGGATTCAGACACCAGTGAAAACGAAATCGAACGCTTTCCATTTGAACGGAGCTATTCGTCTCAATTCGAACGTCCACTAATTTGGTGCATAAAGCGTGACAGACGAGCGCCTTATGCCGAGCAGTTTACGAAGATATAGGTCGACTACTCAAACAAAGGACGTGTTTATGTTGAAGACAAGCTAGGGAATCAGATGAGTATCGGCAGTCGATGAGTCAATTCATATAGAAGATCTTTGTGAACAGACCCGGATCTCTGGGCTGACCCATCTAGTCGCTTGTCAATTGTCTCTATGCTTATGAAACTGAAACTGACAAAACTTTTCCCCTTTGATCGTCGTATTGACAGAAGAGCCGACTTTATTACTTCGAAATTGTCATCGTTGACGTTTGCTAAATAAATGAGGCCAAATAAATATGTACTTTGTTTCGCTCTCGCGACTTAATAGAATCCACACGACTTGACAGATGACCCGTTTCACAATTGAAACGCATCGCAACGCATAGAGCGGCTGAACCTTGCACTTGTATGAGTCTTGCGTGAATTGACAGCTGCTTGATTAAGATTCTCTTTCGTCTCGCTGATGACGTCTTTGTTTTGGAATTTTTAAAGTGAGTGAGAATTCGACCTTTTTTATGAACAAATGGTTGATAAAAACAATAACAAATTTATCAAACATCAATAAGATCGACATTGTGATTTGAGATCGATAAATTTTAGTTTCATTGCGAATGTGAATGGTGAATGGTTCCAACAATTTATGAAGATGTGACGTTTGTTTTGTTTTATTTTTATCTCCTGCTGAAATTGGTTCACGAAGATTAATTTCGAACACAATGTTGTTTATTTATGTGTTCAGTTGTAAGATTACATCAATCTCGCGATGAATTAGAGTTTTAATTTGTTTACTTGTCACTGAAAGTCAAAGTTGTGGCTGCACGATCTATCATGTCGTTTATATTTATATTGTCATAAAGGTTTAAGAAAGTCTGATTGATCACCGAATGTGAAAATACAGTCCACATGATCATAATGCCCTCCAAATTTATGTGTTGAAACAAATCTGACTCTTACGAGAGAGGAGAGTTCATGTTTCAATCCCAGACACAATAATTTGTGTTGCCATTGGCATGTCAAAATATTCTCGTCAATGAACAACAATCTGTGGGTGTTTTCGCACAACAAGTTGATTGAGGTCCTTCTCCACTTATGTGCGCGACCTTAGACACGGCCTTTACAAAATTCAAAAATTCATCGCGTTTAAGATAATTTGTTGACGATAATATGTCGCTCTTCATAGTGTACCCATCTAAGACTTTAAATATGTAGACTTATGGCTTGGCTCATAAGTGCAACTCGTACAATTATAGTCAACTGTCTGTACCCGTCTTCTCGTATCATGATCTTGTTATCACCACTGTAGATATAAATACATGTCTTCCCACGTCTATGTCTTACAAGTATAGGGACTTTCGTAGTGTCAATATTGTTAATCTTTTATCTGAATGTGCCTGTTACGATTGGGAAACTCTCTATCTTACCTCTCTGATTTACAAGTCGAATTCCTCACTTTTGTATTGAATGAACTTTTTGACAAATATGTGTCTATTAAGACTAGAATTATTCAAAATGAATCTTGCCCATGGTTCTCTGATGAAATTTCCCAGGCCATAATTGATAGAGACCGTTCGTATCGACGCTGGAAAAGATTTCGCTGTCCGGATATGAACCTGGAGTTCAAAAGACTAACGAATCGTGTAACCAGTATGATAAAAATTGCTAAGCTGACACACTACACCTCTAAATTTAACACTGAACGATCCTCCAAGTTCTTGTGGAAGCAACTGCGTGATATTGGTTATCTAAAAAATCGAATTCGATTCTGGACGACAACATAAATTTAGATGCACTTAATAAAAATGTTGTTGCTTCCGCTCCTCCGGCTGATCCAAATGCTACGCACATACCGGTGCATAATAGTTTGTTTTCATTTTTTCTATCTCCGCATTTAACTCTTACGACGCTTGCTCTGCCATACTATCTATCTAAAGTAAATCTGTAGGTCTAGATAATGTTCATCCCGATTTTGTTAAAGTCCTTCCTGTTATTCTTCCACATATCAACAACTTCTTCAACAGAATTGTTATGGCATCAAAATACCCCTTTCTGTGGGAAAAAATCCAAGGTTGTACCAATCCCTAAAAATGCTTGTAACTACTGAATACCGACCAATAGCTATACTCGCTCTCGAGCTCTCGAGACTCTCCTGACACGGCAGATTAGATTTTACCTTGATGATAAAAATCTCCTAACACCACTGCAATCAGCTTTTCACTCTGGACATAGCTGTATAACAAACATTTTAAAAGTATCCGACGACATACGACAAACTATTGATGAAAATAAAATTACATTTGACTTCTCTAAAGCATTTGACTGTGTTAGTCCTTCTATTCTTTGTAAAAAATTGTCTGTACTTTTTAACTTCTCAGATTATAGTTAAAATTTAATTTATTCATATCTTAGCAATCGTGTGCAAGCTGTATCCTTTAATGATAAGTTGTCTCCTTTTTGTGATGTTGTAACTGGTGTCCCAGGGTTCTATACTTGGTCCTTTATTGTTTTCAATGTTTATTAATGATCTGCCCACTGTAATATCTTACTGTTCTTACCACATTTGCTGAGAAGCTAGGCCCAGGTCCACCTCGGACTGTCGCGCCACCCATATCATTACTACATTTATGCCAATGACGTTCAATTATATATTAGTTCCAAGCCCAACCTAATTACTAGTAAATAAAGACCTTAAATCAATAGTCAGTTGGTCTAAACTTAATGGACTGTTCCTAAGTCCCACTTAAACCAAAACTATTCCGATAGCGAAACAAGCTGTTAACCACATGAATTTCCCTCCTATTCATCAGGTCCTGGGTATCCCACAACAAGCTAACGTGGAATAATCACATTACAAAAGTTGTTTCAAATATATATGCAGCTCTCAGAGGACTTTCAGTCACCAAGCACTTTTTGCCAGTCAATGTTAAATGGAGACTTGTGAACTCCCTTATTTTACCAACTATTACTTGAGATTTTTGCTGATTCCGAATTTCAGCCGTTTCATAAATTGCAAGTTGCCTTTACTCTGTTGCGAGATATGTTTTTAATATACCCAGACATGAGCACATTTGGCGACACCCAGCACCTAAAAGCGTATCTTAATTATCGATCTTGTGTTTTTCTTTTCAAGTTAATACATAAAAGTCAACCTGAATACTTGTTTAACAAATTGTGTTTCTGTCAATCTAATCGTTACATATGGTTAAAACCTTCCATTCACACATGTCTTACATCGCGCAGACAGTCTTTCATTTATGTTACTAACTTGTGGAATCGTCTCCCTAACAACCTTAAAAGCCGGGTCGAACACAGAAACTTTATTGTGTCATGTTTTTCCTATTTTTCTACTTTTAATTTACTATATAATTTTTCTTCTTCGATATAAATTTACAGACTTTTGCCTAAGTTCCATGGAACTTCAAGTTAACTCCATATACACTGAAGTTTGACCGTCTTCAACATAATGTGCTCATAAAAAAGGTAGAGATGATTGGTTTTCATTCTAAAATCATGAAATGGAGAACTAGCTACCCTACAAATCGTAGACAGCTTGTAAAAATAGATAATGATCTGTCACGGGTAACGTTTAATTTCTCTGGGGTACCTCAAGGTAGTCACCTCGGTCCTCTTCTGTTTCTTCTTTTTATTAACGATTTGCCTTCCTATGTTTCCCATTCCAACTGCCTTTTATACGCTGACGATTTAAACATTTTTAAATCAGTGCGATCATTGGCCGATGCAATGGAGTTGCAAAAAGATATCTCTCTCTATGGACTACATTTCAATATTAGTAAATGCTCAGTTATGACATTTTTTAGAATTTTATCTCCTATAATCTATAAATATAAGATTGATAATACAATCTTAACAAGAGTATGTTCGCATAAAGATCTAGGGGATATATTCGACGTTCAACTGACTTTTTCTATGCACATAGACCATATTATTTCAAAGGCCAACTCCATGCTAGGATTCTTGTTTCGAAATTCAAAAGATTTTCAAGATCCTTACACTCTTAAGTCTGTGTATGTTTCGTTAATTCGCTCTTTATTAGAAAGAATAAAGAATGCTATTCGTATTGAGAGAATACATAAAAGATTTACTAGGTTTGCTCTTGGAAAGATGTCGTGGAATTCAAATATGCCAGATTATAATGCTAGATGTCAGCTTATCGATCTAAAGCAACTGCATGTAGGAAGGACTTATTATTCAGTTCTTTGATTGTCCGGTGCTGCTTTCCATGTTCAGTGCTTACACCCCGTCTCGATATCTGAAGCCTAGAGATTTCTTTTATGTTTCGAGGCATAGTACAAACTATGGGCAAAATGATCCTATAACTAATGCGTGCATAAAATTCAACTTAGTTGCAAATGTTATAGACTTTAATATGAGTAGAGATAAATGTAAAAATGAAATAACAATTTACTCTAAATTACATTATAATTGTATTTTAAAATTCTGCTTATACTAGGCATTATTATTAATAAGAAATGAAATGTCATTACTATTATCAGTAGTCTTAAAAAGCCTTGTACTTGAAAAACGGAAGAATAAATAAATAAATAAATTGAGAATGCTCTTTAGTTATTTCTGCGTTTTTCTATCTCCATTTCTATTTTTCTTTTTTTTTTGTTTTTCTCTTTCTTTCATTATTTTCTCTATTTGCATTTGAATCATGTCTTTATTGATTTATACATTATTATATCATAATTCTATATTTTTGTTCTCTATTGTAATATGTTCTCTTTTAAATCTGAACTGTACTTATTCTTAAGAAAATTTCTTGTGTGGACAGAAACACTCAAATACAAATACAAAAACATGTCGGGTTAAATCTTCCAAATCAAATGTCATCAGCGCAAACAGGACCAAACATCACAGCTAGAACTTCTTCTTCTTCATTTGGCGCTACAGACCGGGGTGGACTTGGGCCTCAACCAACAAGCCTCTCCAGCTAGCACGGTCTCTGGCTAGCTGTCTCCAGTGTCGCACGCCAAGTTGGTTGAGGTCCTTCTCCACCTGGGTGTGCCACCTTAAACGCGGGCGTCCTCTGTTGCGTTGTCCCTCGGGTTCGGAGTCGAAGACTCTCCGGGCAAAAGCTGAGTTGTCCATACGCTCTACATGGCCTAGCCATCTTAGGCGTTGGATCCGGAGACGCCTGACTAGACTCATGTCGCTGTACAGCCCGTACAGTTCGTGGTTGAATCTTCTCCTCCA
The DNA here is from genome assembly GCA_964034865.1 of Eristalis intricaria. NCBI lineage: Eukaryota > Metazoa > Arthropoda > Insecta > Diptera > Syrphidae > Eristalis > Eristalis intricaria. The sequence continues at coordinate 31,815,588 of OZ035873.1, forward strand.
GAAACCGTCAACGCAAACAGGACCAAAGATCGCACGCAGAGCTTTTCTCTCGAAGATACCAAGGACTTCCTCATCCGCTTTTGAGATTGTCCATGCCTCCGCGCCGTACAGCAGGACTGGGATGATCAAGGTCTTGTATAAATTCAGCTTGGTCCTTCGAGAGATGGCTCTACTACTCAATTGCCTCGTGAGCCCATAGAAACAGCGGTTGGCAAGAGTTACTCTGCGTTTGATCTCGGTACTGATGTTGTTTGTACTGTTTACTGCGGAGCCGAGGTAGACGAAGTCCTTGACTACCTCGAAGTTAAAGCTGCCCATTGTGACGCTCTGCCCAAGACATCGATGTTGTGTGTCCTTTCTTGATGACATATACTTCGGTTTGCCCAAATTCACCGCCATACCCATTTTAGCCACTTCCGCCTCAATGCCAGCAAATGCCTCATTGACGCCTCGCTGTGTTCTTCCAATCACGTCAATGTCATCCGCGTATGCTGGCAGTTGTACGGACTTCTGGAAGATCGTGCCTCTAGTGTTGGCGTGTGAGTCTTGCACGATCTTCTCCAGGATGATGTTAAAAAAATCACATGACAGCGCGTCGCCTTGTCTAAATCCTTTTTTGACATTGAAGGTCTCGGTGAGTTCGTTACCGACCTTGATGGAGCAGCGAGAATTCTCCATCGTCATCCTGCACAACCTGATGAGTTTGGCAGGAATATCAAAACTAGACATGGCGTTGTATAGCTCGTCCCTATGCACGCTGTCATATGCGGCCCTGAAATCGACAAAAAGGTGGTGGGTGTCGATTTGCATTTCTTGGGTCTTTTCCAGGATCTGCCGTAGTGTGAAGATTTGGTCGATGGTGGACTTCCCTGGCCTGAAGCCACACTGACATGGACCTATCAGGTTGTTCATAAACGGCTTCCGTCGAGTACACAAAACGGCAGAGAAGATCTTGTATGCGATGTTCAGGAGACTTATCCCTCTATAGTTGCTCAGTCAAGGGGGTCTCCTTTCTTGTGGATCGGGCAAACGATACTGAGATTCCACTCGTTGGGCATGCTTTCCTCCGACCATATCTTACAGATGAGCTGGTGCATGCGCCCAACCAGATCATCTCCAGCTGCCTTAAAGATTTCAGCGGACTGTCTGAGTGGCAGCTTTGTTAGACTTCAGTCTTGATTAGTCGGTGGGACGAATTCTCGTCGATCATCGTCCATATTGAGTGGAACATTCTGCCTGACAGCGGTATTGGTGTCATCATCGCCGTTTAGCAGTCTGCAGAAGTGGTTCTTCCAAATTCTCAGTATCGACTGCGACTCTACTGCTAGTTGTCCATTCTCGTCGCGGCAGGCTTCTGTCCTTATATCCACTGGATAACTGTTTCACCCTCTAATAAAACTTTCGGACATTGTTCCTGCCGTAGCACCTCTCCATCTCCTCGATCGCGCGCTTCTCGTGCTCTTTCTTCTTTCTTCTGAGAAGCCGGGTCTCATCCCTTCGTCTCCGTTCGTAGAGCTCACGAACAGCTCTCGTCGTTCGTTGCAGCGTTGCTTTGTAGGCTTCCAGCTTCGCTGCATGTGCCAGCCTACACTCACAGCTAGAACGTTTACCGCCAAAAAGAGACCACGGAATTTTTTCTATCCCGCATAATTGAGAAGATCAATACTTTATCCTATAAGGTCCGGTGTCTTATTTTGTATTGCTATTTCTCGTGAATGAATCGAAGTCCCGCTGCGTGAGAGTAGTACGTCACGAATTGTAAGACCACGGATGTGCTTAATTCAATGACAACACTGTTATCGGCAATGTCGGATGCAATATTACAATATTTTTGCATAGCTCGACAGACAAATTTAATTAGAAAAACGCCTTATCTCCATCGATTGGGAAATTCATTTATGGACACTCAAGAACAGTATGACATTACAACATTTAGTCGCACTATTTCAACTTGGCCGCAATTAGACGAACTTCGATTGCGGCTATCAGCTAACAATAAATGTGAAGCATAATGTTATCACTGTTGTCGCAGTCTTGTCGCTCCATCCAGCAGTTATCTCAGGGCTTGAGTGTACGCACGTCCTATCTAAACTAAATCATTTGCATGATTATTCCGCGCAAAATAAAGCCACAAAGCTTTCGTCAAATATTTTCGCTGTGCACACTTGTTTGGTTTATGTGCTCTGTGAAAACAATGATCACACAAGACTCGGCTACTGTCAGTTGTCGCATGGAAAAGTTGTTTAACCTACGCACCGGACAAAACGCATTAAAAACCAGTTCCCCCGCGCACAAACTCGACACGTCCGTGTGTAGTGTAAGCATAATACAAAACGAAGCAAATCAAAATTACATTTTATGGACCATATAAGACTTTTGGTTGTAACTCTTGTGTTTTTGTTTATCCGCGGGTTAATAATCTCAGGGCTCGGCCGGCGGGCTTTGTGTCTTTTCCCATGTTGAGGTGGGCATGCAGTGGACAAACGTGTTCAACGACTGGTAGCCGGTCATTATATAATGCAATACAAATCGTTTTTGAATAAAAGTCAGTCGGAATAGCTATGATCGTTGAGTCGAAGAAGGGAAAGAGATGATTAGACGATCTTTATTGTCGTTTTTGTTTTTATGGCAACCATTTCTCCGGTTAATTTAATTGTATTTCAATTCCTTTCTCAGGACATGCTGAGCATGAACAAGTTAAGCGACTCTCCGGTGAACGATGATGCGGAGGAATGTTTGCAAGCGTACAAAATGCCAAAATCATTATTTTCGTTTTTTATTTGAGGTAAAAGTGAATGTCTAAATATGCACGACTGGATGTTGGACACTGACAGTGACGGGATTATAAATGATTTTTTTTCACATAACGTGTATTTTGTCTGTCTTAATCAATGGATAAAGGCTGTTCCAGAGATTATCTGTCAAGATGTTGATTTGAGAAAACACTTAGACGGCTCTTCGATGTGATGTGTGATTTATCGTCTTATTTATTGAAGCTTGAGTCTTCTGGTTTTAATCTGAAATTTATAGCCGAGCTATCGTGGATCGATTAGTTTTATCTCTCGTGATGGGATTTTGCATAAAGTGAGGAGTCTGCTTAATGCAAAATCCCATCAACAGAAATAAAACTGAAAGTTGCTATTTTGTGGTACATTTTGTACTAATATTTATTTATTCAGTTGGATATAAAAATTCTTGGATGAATGGTTAATACACTGTAAGTCACTTAATTAGGACTTGACCAGCTCAGGATCATCTTAGCAAAGACGAACAAAATACTCTTTCTCACATCCTCACAGACGGGATTCCAGTGAGCGCTTGATGGGTTTGTGGCCGTATGTCGTGATGCTGGGATGAACAGGCTAACGTGGACAAATCCTAGGTTATATGTATTTCAAGTACGCCTGCTCAATGCACTCAACATGTTATCGGAGTCCCTTTGAAGCGAGTGGAGAAGTTACACTTGGAGGTCTTGTTCACGATAGATGTGAAGAATAATGTCGAGCTTTCCTGTAGGATTGACAAGCTAGGTCAATTTTAAAACAGCTTGGTAGATCTGTGATCAGAAAGGTGGAGCTTGGTTTTTTTTTGCTTTTATCTCTAACTCTCTCCAATGTTAAGAATTACATCGCGAATAGTTTGTTGTTGGAGTTACCGCCGCGATAGGGTGAGAAACACAGCAGAACACGAGGTACTGAATGATGCCCTTCGACAGAGCTATGCTTTGATGGTTTGTTCAATGGGCAAGAATATTTTCCCCATTATCACAACTTCCGAGGCGTGCTTGAAATACTTGAATACTCAAGTGAAATACCCTTCCGCGACCTAAGTAATCTTTGTAATATGGCCACGATCCAAACAAATTTGTCTTGAAAAAATTTCCGAGCTTGTACACACAATTCAGCGCAAAAGTAAACCTGAACGCCAGAAAATATTAATTGACACTTGCAGTCAATCAGGATTGTATAAAATCAAGTACAAGTACCAGTATCTGGGACCTCGGTAGAAAAAAGACACATAAACTGAGCCAAATTCTTGGGAAACATCTGCATTAAGCATGCTAGCACCTAATTCCGTTAGTGTTCGTTAACAAATAATTCCATTTTTTTTTGTTTTATATGACCCATCATCACTTGTGTGAAACAACCGGTTTTTTTTCAGTAATTTTGTTTTTATTTAAGGCTTACTTCCTAGACAAAATTGCTTAAAACTAGCTTAACTAACTTAAGAATTACAAATGTTCTTAATACTAACCTACTGACCCTATGCGGGTACTCTAAGCTAGTCTTATCTACGTTGTAAATTTGTATTTCGGCTTAGTCTACGTTTTTTAAGGTCTTTATGACAATCTGGGTCGCCGTGGCGTAGTGGGTTAGTGCGTCGACTACTACGCAGAGGGTGCCAGGTTCGATACCCGAATTTACCACCTTTCATATTTCACGGCTCCACCTCTTTCGAGTCACTGACAATGCTCAAAGAGTATTCCTGTCTAGAAAAAGCTTCTCATCTTCGCCGTTCGGAGTCGGCATTAAACTGTAGGTCCCTTCCACGCGTGAGAGAACAATAGGACGCACAATGCGAGTGGTTGCTGAGAAGCTAGGCCCAGGTCCGCCTCGGACTGTTGCGACATCCATATTATTGTATGATGACAATCTTTTATTACTTTTTTATTGCCAAGAAAACTTATAAAAAACTTGTCTAAACTACCTTATACTAACTAAGGTTAGGTTAGTTTAGGTTGAAGTGGCTGACTGCCGCGCATACGAGCCGCAGACACACTAAGGCAAAGCATAGGGCCATTGTGTTACCTCGCGGATCTTAGGCTACCTATTCCGCAGTCCAATCTGTGCTTTTGACAAAGCGAAAAAGAGGGCTGATTCTGATGCTGCTCAGTTCAGCCAGATTAACAAAGAAAACGGCCCACGGAAGTCTGAATCTGCGGGATGAAAGAGCACTGCAATTACATAGCAAGTGTTCGATGGTTTCTTCCTCATCCTCGCCCAAGCAGCTTCTTTATACTTACTTACCCTAACATAAAACTTAAGAGTATCTTAACAGTGTCCGTGACAGTACGGACACGTGCACCAGGGCGTATATGTTATGTATATGCCTAACAAATATAATTTTGATTTTTTTGTTTTATATTTTTTTTTTCTCTTAAAAAACTACCTTAAAAACTATGTAAGCTGGCCACTATGGACAACTATCTGATCCTGCTAGCGGTGACAGAGACTGTGTTTGGTGTAACTACCAGTAAAATTGCCGTTCTGTGGCAGACTCTTTCCTATCACGAGCGGGGATCGCTGTACTGAATCGAAGGAGATCCTCGTGTGTGCGAACGACATCCGGTTCGTATTCGATTCGCCTGTCCACTGTTCGGCGTACGACGTGGAAGATAATAGGACATCCTTGTGGATCCTGTAAGGCCAGATGTGTCTAGATAAAGGAATGCTTCGGGAGGAATAAATCCGTTATGTCGCACCCTTTCATGATACATAATATTGGAGTAGTAATGCCTGAAACACAATAGTACGTTCGCGCTGGCGTTGGCTTTCAATACACATAATTCAATGGCCAAGCACAAAATACAGCGTCGACTTGCGGCAGTGAATAATGAGACAGATTGAGAGGATCGTAATAAAACGTAAAACGTAGTCCATCGCACGTCATTATTCAACATGTTGGATATTTACATACAGAGGGATGCGCTGTGAGAGAGATTTTCTCCCAGATTGAGAGTTTTCTTCCAAATTGAGAGTATTTTGTATCAACTGTCATTTAAGAAACGAAAACAGCTGATTGAAAATAATTTAACGACAAAAGTCATTTCAAATGAGTGTATGCAGAAAGGCGGCAATTTTTTTTTCATCTAGTAGATGAGAGAGAGAACAGCTGATAGATAAATTGAGTATTTATTTCAACGCAGTGCGTCACGGTAACATGAAGTCGGCTGGCGCAGCTCACTATTATGTTTCAGGCATAAGTCCTAAAGATCAGACTGTTGGAAGATGTCATGTGAAGCAACCGTTAGGCAATTTGCATGCAAATCCCAAATGCAGGGAAATGCAACGAGTTGTTTCGATGTGGTTTCGCAAATATGACAGATCGTGCGCGAAACTGTTATAAAAACAATCAAGTAATTCGTGTAATATTTGCTGATTGGACGTGTTACTTCACATTTTCTCGAACCTGGACTGGAAAAAATGAATACTCCTATGGCGTTTTCTTCACTATTTTTTGATGCAGTTCTTTTTATTCACATTTTTTCCAATTAACATTAACCAAGCAATATTTGTACTACAACCTTTTTGTAAAAACAATTCCTTAACGTGGAAATTTTGTTGTGTTTTTCTTGTTTGTTCTTGCAACTTGGTTGGTTAATGTTATGTCATTGTCTTGCAATAAATGTTCGGGAAAAATGCCACTAAAAAGAATAGTATCAAAAAAGTAAATAAAATGACAGAGGACCATTATATTTCAAAGACAATTGTTGCAACTTTGAAGTTTTACTACGTCGAAACAATTACTTGACAGACTGTGTAAAGATGTTCGTACACATCTAAAATATTGCAAGCCAAACATTTTTTATTACGAACTAAATTCTAAGTCTCTTCGAGTTCATTATAATCGATTTTTCCTGTACTTGTCCGTACTGGTTGAGTACTTAAGTCTGTATTTATCTAATTAAAAACGTAAAATACTTGTGGCGAATAAAGGAAAAAAAAAACAAGTACCACAAGGACTTCAGTCGTTTCAAGTATAAGTACCGCTGTACTCTAGTAAAATTATCAGTACTTGGTTCAAACTTGTACTTATTATGTCCTGAAGTACGATGATACTGAACTGCTTTACATCCCTGAAATCAATAGATCTGCTCTAAAATGGCACAATTGTTTCCTTTCACATTTTGAGGGGTTCACACCATCGAGATTCAACAGAATTAGAAACATATGTTCGAAAAAGCGAAAACCCCGATTGGCCTTTGACAGGCTTTGGAACGCGCTTAATTGTCTTTACGAGAATGTTGTGTCAAAATATATAAATAGAGAGCACGCGTTTGACAACTCAAATGTTCTAAATACAATTTACAAAATATGCAATCACTATAAATAAAATCACTACACAAAATTAATTTCTTAGACAAATAGTCGCTTTAGACGTCAAGAATACAAACTCACGATTAAATAAGATAAAATTGTTTTAAAGCTATCAAAAAACCCTTCTCAGGAAATGGTTCCAACTAGAATTTTGTGCTCGTACCGATGACATTACGATCAAAGAAACTTCAACGAGCGACCGATCTTTACTACTTAAAACGTCAAAGCCTGCCCACCCGAAAGCAACGTTGTTACATGGGTATTATTGTCTGTGCTTTGTTGAAAGTTTTATTTACCATATTTCTTCTCGTTACTTTACATTGTACATCTGCGCAGTCTTTGGTCTTCCTGAGTCAATAAGCTGCGTCTTGGATACTGCTTGTGCCACAAATCCCGGTGATCTTTCATAGTCCATTGACACAATAGTCATTTGTGGGGCGGTGTTCGCCTTGTTGTAAACCGGCCTAAATGAAATTTAAGATTTTGGGAAAAAAAACAACTCTTGCTGCCCTTTCGCATTCACATCCGGTATGGTATTATTTTTCGGTATATGTCTTTACCTAGAGCGTTGTAGCCGGGATCAGCCAGACCAAGACTGCAAAACTAATTCGTGCCTTATGTGGCTGTTCCCTCAGATGACAATAATTTGTCCATTTTTGCTAGAACAAGCTGTATATTCCTAAAATAAACCTCGTTCTGTAAGGCCACAGAATCCAATGCAAAAAGAAGTAAATGGAGACAACGTCGCATGGTTCACTCGACACTATTCAATGGATATGTGATATGGTGGATTCCCCTTGAAAATGACATGAATTGCAAACTTCTTAAACGTGTGCGAAGATTAACTGGCGCATGTATCACCAGAGCGTTATAGACAAACCCCTCCGCAGCTTTGAACATACTTATTGATATTCTGCACATAGATTTCATAGGCAGATGGATAGCGGTCATCCATGGCTCTTTTCTTCTTCTTTGGCTGGCGCTACAGTCTAGGCTAGACCTGGGCCTCAACCACCATGCCTCTCTATCTATCTCCGAGGCTCATGTTAACTTCTGAGGCTTTAACAACTTCGAAGTTATAGCTGCCTATAGTAAAGTTTTGTCCAAGACGTCAGTGTTTCCATCCTCATTTTGCAAAGACCGACGAGCTTTGCAGGGATGCCAAAACTAGGCAATGCGCTGTACAGCTCGTCCATATAAATACTGTCATACGCGGCCTTAAATTTGACAAATACATGTAGAGTCTCGACTTGAAACTCTTGGGTTTTTTGTATGACCTGCCGTAATTGATTTCGCTGGCCTGTCACTGATATTGACCAATCAATCTGGTGATGTAGGGTTTTAGGCACTTAGCCAAGACGGTAGAAAAGATCTTGTGCAATGTATTCAGAAGACTTATCCCTCTGTAATCGGCACCGTTAAGAGGGTCTCCTTTTTTTAGGATCGGGCAAACGATGACGAGATTCCATCCGTCGGGCATACACATCATCTGACCAGATTTTACAGATCGGAGTTGGGTATCTCTTACCAAATCATCGCCAGCTGCCTTAAAAAGGCCTACCCTATCGCAAAACAGCTTCTGATGCTTGAAACGATTGTTCACACCAATCTTAGAGGCACACGGTGCCTTATTAGGAAACATTTATGACCTACACTCCATTCGAGATGATCACAATGTGAAGGCCGATTCTTAAAATGATTATCCCTGGGAACTATGCCATTTGGAACCAGTGCTTTTAAATCGGGCCTGCCATACAACGACTTCTGAAGAAGCTGCCGAAACGAGGACTGTTCTTTCCTCCCGAAGGTTTACTTCTCTAATAAAAGGCTAAACTGAACTTTGATTAAGTCAGCTATCTTCATTCCACCAACTGATTTGCGGAATAGAATCGACTAGACCCGCGCGGTAACACATCTGGCCTACACTTCTTTTTCTTTCTTTATTTGGCGCTACAGTCCGGGGTGGACCTGGGACTCAACCAACAAGCCTCTCCAGCTAGCACGGTCTCTGGCTAGCTGTCTCCAGTATAGCACGCCAAGTTGGTTGAGGTCCTTCTCCACCTGGGTGCGCCACCTTAAACGCGGGTGTCCTCTGTTGCGTTGTCCCACGGGCTCGGAGTCGAAGACTCTCCGGGCCAAAGCTGAGTTGTCCATACGCTCTACATGGCCTAGCCATCTTAGGCGTTGGATCCGAAGACGCCTGACTAGACTCATGTCACTGTACAGCCCGTACAGTTCGTGGTTGAATCTTCTCCTCCAGAAACCGTCAACGCAAACAGGACCAAAGATCGCACGCATAGCTTTTCTCCAGGAATAGACCAAGGACCTCCTCATCCGCTTTTGAGATTGTCCATGCCTCCGCGCCGTGCAGCAGGACTGAGATGATCAAGGTCTTGTATAAAGTCAGCTTGGTCCTTCGAGAGATGGCTCTACTACTCAATTCCCTCTTACGCCCATAGAAACAGCGGTTGGCAAGAGTTACTCTGCGTTTGATCTCGGTACTGATGTTGTTTGTACTATTTACTGCGGAGCCGAGGTAGTCGAAGTCCTCTAGTATCTCGAAGTTATAGCTGGCCATCGTGATGCTCTGCCCAAGACGGCGATGTTGTGTGTCCTTTCTTGATGACATCATATACTTCGGTTTGCCCCCATTCACCGCCAGACCCATTTTAGCCACTTCCGCCTCAATGCCAGCAAATGCCTCATTGACGCCTCGCTGTGTTCTTCCAATCACGTCAATGTCATCCGCGTATGCTGGCAGTTGTACGGACTTCTGGAAGATCGTGCCTCTAGTGTTGGCGTGTGAGTCTTGCACGATCTTCTCCAGGATGATGTTAAAAAAATCACATGACAGCGCGTCACCTTGTCTAAATCCTTTTTTGACATTGAAGGTCTCGGTGAGTTCGTTACCGACCTTGATGGAGCAGCGAGAATTCTCCATCGTCATCCTGCACAACCTGATGAGTTTGGCAGGAATGTCAAAACTAGACATGGCTGTCATATGCGGCCTTGAAATCGACAAAAAGGTGGTGGGTGTCGATTTGCATTTCTTGGGTCTTTTCCAGGATCTGTCATAGTGTGAAAATCTGGGCGATGGTGGCACAAAACGGCAGAGAAAATCTTACATGCGATGTTCAGGAGACTTATCCCTCTATAGTTGCTCAGTCAAGGGGGTCTCCTTTCTTGTGGATCGGGCAAACGATACTGAGATTCCACTCGTTGGGCATGCTTTCCTCCGACCGTATCTTACAGATGAGCTGGTGCATGCGCCCAACCAGATCATCTACAGCTGCCTTAAAGATTTCAGCGGACAGTCCGTCCGCACCGGCAGCTTTGTTAGACTTCAGTCTTGATATTGCTATCTTGACCTCGTCTAAGTTGGGGGGACGGAATTCTCGTCGATCATCGTCCATATTGAGTGGGACATTCTGCCTGACAGCGGTATTGGTGTCATCATCGCCGTTTAGCAGTCTGCAGAAGTGGTTCTTCCAAATTCTCAGTATCGACTGCGACTCTACTACTAGTTGTCCATTCTCGTCCCGGCAGGCTTCTGCCCGAACCTTATATCCACTGGATAACTGTTTCACCCTCTAATAAAACTTTCGAACATCGTTCCTGCCGTAGCACCTCTCCATCTCCTCGATCGCGCGCTTCTCGTGCTCTTTCTTCTTTCTTCTGAGAAGCCGGGTCTCGTCCCTTCGTCTCTGTTCGTAGAGCTCACGAACAGCTCTCGTCGTTCGTTGCAGCCTGAAACCGCACTTATAAGGACCTATCAGGTTGTTGACGAATGGTTTCAGGCGCTCACACAAAACGGCAGAGAAAATCTTACATGCGATGTTCAGTAGACTTATCCCTCTATAGTTGGCGCAGTCAAAGGGGTCTCCTTTCTTGTGGATCGGGCAAACGATACTATCGATATCTGGCCTACACTGGCAGCGAAAAAATTCAGTTAAATTAAGAAAATTGATTTTTTTACCTACGAATGCAATGAATACACGATACTTGTCTGTTATACACGTACACGATATATTAATTTAAAATTAATAAGAAAAAAAAATGTCCATAACCTGAAACAGTTTGTTGCTTCTCTCAAACCCGTTATAAATTACGTTTAAAATTAACAATTATCTCTAACTGGTGTCAAAAGCGAACTTCAAACGTAGTTTACACAAAAATTGACTGGAAACCCTTTCTTTGCCCACTTTCTGTATCTTTCGACAGTAACATTCAACTTGACAAACGATGGTCCGTTTGTGATTACTATCTTCTGCCTACAATTCATACCCACTCTTAATCTTTTTGACATGAGGTCTTTGAACACATATTCGTTGAATTTATAATGACACTGTGGTCTAGCCACTTTTGCCGACAACTACTTTAATGGTTTTTCTTATTTCCATCAAAAGTAACAAAAATTACATAATCGAGAAGAAGAGATTGCAGTACATATCCATCAGCGTGTCTGCCCTGACATCATCGCCTGTCTGGGAGCATGTCTGTCTGCCACCTGTAAATGCAATTAGGGAGGAAGCACAAAGTATAACTACAGCTATTTCATGCCGGATGGCATTTGAAATTGAATTTCACACCACTTTGGTTAACTCGTCGCATTGTAAATGGGATGACGATGTCGGCGACAGCGACAACGACATCAACGTTGACTTTTATTCAATGAGCAAAAAAGCAATCATCCAAATAGGGATCCGGCGATAATTTCCAGCCTCCTATCACTGCAGGGACTTATCCTCCGCCTCAGCCACTTGTTGCCTCATTCAACAATGTTTCCGCTTGTCTGCTCAAACCAATCAGTTCAACCATCAACCTGTGTCGCATATTTTGATTTTGATTTTCCGCCCGCATAATTGACAATTATAATTCACATTATATTGTTAGTCTGCAGCGTAATTAAAATATTTATCATATCACCGAGAGACTAACTATGCACGAATGTGTCGATACGGGATAGAGGATGTGTGACAAATTAGAAAGAATATATGCCATCGAGGAGGAATGCCTAATTCGAAGCCGGGATGTATCGTATGCATTCTAAGGTGTGCTTGGTGTACATAAAACATAACCGGGCACACTCAATGCTGTCAAATAAGACAACAAGAAACGGTCAAACACCATTAGCTTCTGACGGTGTTCATGGGTAATTTGTCCCGCTTTTTCTGCGTGCGCTGCGTCGTCGGGAATATGCAAAGTGTTAAGGTGTGGGTAGGTAGTGTCCCTTCTTTTATGAAGAAGACGTGTGAACTCAACAGATGATGTTCACAGTTGCTGAGCGGAATATCAATTGCTGACTTTCGATGCACACGATAATACATGCACTCTAGACAAGGCTAAGTACTCGTCGATTTGATTTATTGAAATGATTTGTATTCTTGACGTCTAACGCGGACATTGCACACGAATTTTGAGATAACAATAAACTCGTCTGTCACAAATTTCATAGATACTTCTCTGGTTTGTTTATAGGAAGTTAACAGCTAGTATCTTCGAAAGTGAACAGAAAAAAGGAGAGATTCTTTGGTGAGACGAGGGATGACTTTCAATGAAAAGATTAGAGCTTTCTCTTGTCAAGATAAAACATTTTGTTTTCAACAAAGAGACATCGAGAGTTCTAAATGAACCTGGGAAACCATTAATATGTTGGAGGTCTGGAATTTTGTGCATCAACTTCATTAATGTATCCCTAACTTGTGTGCTCCATCATATCTTGGACCATCTCTTTTCTTTCAAATACAAGGAGACGTAGAATCATAGGGTCAGACCTGATGTGTCCTTACGATGTGTATTGGCAATCCAACTGTTTTCGCAGACAACTCACTTCGTCCATCGCTACCGAAGTAAACTGATCTAATATGTACATCGCTACAAAATTTGTCGCTTTAGTTCACCAAACCACTTTTTTATTCAACTGTTCTCTACCGTGAATTAGGACAAAGTTGCTCAAGGCTTGTCGATTGTATCCACAAGCCGTGTATGAAGGAACAAATTATTAAGTTCAAATTAATTTAGGAAAATTGGATTTCGTGTAAGAATGACTGGATGCAGCAGTGTTAGCAGTAAGTTGCATTCCACGCAGAGGATCCACAATTAGTTTCTTTGGAGCGAATATTAATCACCCTCTCTTGCTTTAGCGACTTTGACAGTACTCAGAAAATGTTGAAAATGTTGAGTAATGTGCGAACTTCTCAAGAGTGATGTGAGAATATCTATTGGCTTTGGCTATCTTTTTTAAATTTGTATCTTATTTTTGGTAAACTTTTGTTATTTTTGGTAAACTTTTGTTATTTTTGGTAAACTTTTGTTATTTTTGGTAAACTTTTGTTACTTTTGGTAAACTTTTGTTATTTTTGGTAAACTTTTGTTATTTTTGGTAAACTTTTGTTATTTTTGGTAAACTTTTGTTATTTTTGGTAAACTTTTGTTATTTTTCGCAAATTTTTACATGAGTTTACAATTAAAAAAAAATGTTTTACATGATGTGCAAAATATAAAATATTATTATAATTATTATTATAACTTTATTGAGAGTATAAATAAATTATATAAAACAAAAAAATATAAAATAAACAATGGATTTTAATGTTTTTACCTTTTTTTTCCAGAATTCAAATCGAAAAGATTTAAATGTAAGTATCACATGTTTTTATCTCGAAGATCTCCAATCAAGCACAAAATTGTATGACTTTGATGCGTGGTAAATACCTTAAACTCATCAGAACATCATAAAAGAGACCATAAATCATATCTTATTTCGACCATTAATAAGAAAAACCTACATTATCAAATCAATATTCAAATATCAACGTTTTAATAATAGGTACTGCTCTTCGGAATCCCATTCTGTGCTGCCATTTGAAGTTTAGGTTGAAATTGAGGACTACAGTTGGGCTAAGTTGACTTTCAAATTGTAAATCCTTCCGCAATCATATGTACGAAGTTCAAACATTTACCATTAATATTATCCTGCACTGAAGGCGTCAGGGTTGCTGCTGCGCATTTTAAAATGTTTGCAAAAAATCCACGAAATAAATAAACTGCGAAACTAACATAAAAGTTAAACAGTATAAGGTCGAAATATGAACGTGTTATTCAGATATTAGTTCATTAATTTATAATTGATAAAACAGTAATATCAACATTTAAGATATCAACGGCAACCCTGAGTTACGATATGTTCCGTCACGGACACTAATAAAACAAATTAATACTATTCAACAGAATGGCGCAAACTTATAGTCATATTATGTCGACTTTAAGAGACTGCTTTGAGCACATATCAACATATTAATATATTTATATATTTTGCACTAAAATCTGTTCACTCTTTGGAATTTTCATCCTAGTTCTGATTTTTGTCGTTTTGCTGTTGTCCACTCAAATCCCAACGAAAGAAATTGTCGTTCTTACGACAAAATGTTGCTTAGAATCGACTTAAAACGACTATTGACAGTTTTTTTTTTTTTTTTAATACCGATTGCATTCTGTCGTGTCGCTTGACGTCGTCTACGACTAGTGATGGGCGCATTCGAATGATAATTTGAGTGATAACCGATTAATACAACATCTCGATTATAAAAATCATTCCAATGACTACTAACTTATTCGAATTCTACTCCTTCTTCTGGTGGAGCTACAGTCCGAGGTGGACCTGGACCTCAACCAACAAGCCTCTCCAGCTGGCGCGATCTTTAGACAGCTGTCTTCAATTGTGCAAGCCAAGTTGGTTGAGGTCCTTCACCACCTGGGTGTGCCATCGGTTCCCTGGGCGTTCTCTATTGTCGCACTGGTTCGGAGTCGATGACTCTTCGGGTTGTTGTCCACGCGATCTACACGGCCTAGTCAACTAAGGCGTTGAATCCGTAGACGCCTGGCCAGGCTCATGTCGCTTTACAGTCCGTACAGTTCATGGTTTAATCTTCTTCTCCAAGAACCGCAAAGATTAAACTCGAAGAAACCAAGGGCTTCTTCATCTGCTTTTCAGATTTTCCGGCCTTTCGCGCCATAGAGTAGGACAAGGATGATCAGGGTCTTATAGAGTGTTAGTTAGGTCCTTCGAGAGATGGCTCTACTACTCAATTACCTCTTGAGCCCAAAGGAACAGCGATTTGCAAGAGTTACTCTGCGTTTAATCTCGGTACTGATGTTATTCGTACTGTTCGTACTTGGGAGCCGAGGTAGACCAAGTCCTTCACTTCACTAGTTCCAATTCCATTAGATTATTAAAATATCTCGATTCTTAAAATTGTTTGATTATGCCCATTACTATTTATGACATAGGGAATCAGGGTGAGAATACTGTTGCGAGTAAAAGTGGATACATCATTTTTGTTTTTTTGGATTTTCATCTATAAAAGTGTTTCATTACAACGGATGTGATCGGAACGTCTTGATTTTGACTCGTTTATAGTCTTCTGCAATTCAATTTTTATATATGAAAATATTATATATTTTTATTTTTATAGAAATTTGATCGGGCCTATATATTTTTTCTATTTTAATTTTTTTTTTGTTTTCGTACAACGCTGTTTTTTTTATTTTTGATAGCGTACATCAGCCCATTTCTACCCAGGGTCCTTGTAAAATTCCTTTCGTGTTATGTTCACAACAGCTTTTGCTGTTGTGGAATCCGCTTTTGCCATAATAATATGGGTGGGGCTACAGTCCGTGGCGGACCTGGGTCTAGCTTCTCAGCAACCACTCGTGTTGTGCGTGCTATTGTTCTTTCACGAGTGGATGAGACCTATATATAGTTTAATGCCGACTCCGAACGGCGAAGTTGAGAAGCTTTTTCTAGACAGGAATACTCTTTGAGCATTGTCAGTGACTCGAAAGAGGAGAAGCCGTGAATTATCAAAGGTGGTAAATTCGGGTATCGAACCTGGCACCCCCTGCGTAGGAGTCGACGCACTAACCCACTACGCCACGGCGACCCACCCGCTTTTGCTATACCAATCTCAATAAGCTGAGGAGAAACAGTTTTGGGCACTCAACCTTATTATCCTCGATCTCAATTGGTTTCCCCTTTTTGTACCATAAGTACGTCGCGGTGGCATAGACCGAATTTTTGTGCTATGTCCCATGATTAAAGACTTTTTGAGATAGCAAACCGATGTACTGATTTTTTTTTATATCTTAACTATAAAGCAGAAAATTTGTGTGTCTGACCGACAAAGGCTCCGAAACTACACGTCGCAGAGCTCTGAAATTTTCAACAAAAATCATTCTAAAATTTAGATGGTGAATGTGACAAGTTTTTTTTTAAGTCGGTACGACATACGGTTAAGTGACGTTATATCTGACGAGCAGTTTTTAAACGGGAATAAAATTCTCAAAATAAGAGTGGTTGCATCAATCCGGTATGAAACCATTTCAAGTTGCGTAGTCGTGGATATCAACCATCCCCCAGTGTGTTGTAACTTCCATATATACACACACATTTTCATATTTTGCTTTGGTCCAACCATTCATTTTTTTCTACGTCTCAATCGAACATATACGAACGACTGCCTGAGTCACCAAACGAAAAAGAAACAATAAACATTTTCGCACTTTTCTTATTTTGTCATACTCAAACTATCTATGCATGTACAATATACACAGCTGCACACAAATCATTAAATTTTGCTGAAATTGTGAATATTGAACTTCGGAACGGATTAGCCGATTTAGATAAAATTTTAGAGCCAGACTAATTACATAATGTGTTACAAGCTAATTTTGTTCATGGTTCATGAAGTTTGACTTCAATTTGTACAACAAGTGAACATCGCACGCAGGTACAAATTTTTTTTTATGAATCGCTTGATATCCCGCCACGTTGTGTGTAAAAGGTTGAGAAAAACCGTAATTTCCGTCCGTTTTGCTGCAGCACAAATTGATGATTCAAACTTCAACATGTATGCACACAGTCAACGAATTGTACTCATTATGAGTAGGGATGTGAATGAGAGATTGGGATATGCATCAATGTACCGGTTTGAAGAAACAAACCCGGGCAAAGTCGGGTACGAAATCTAGTATTGTATAAATTTGAAAAATTTTAAAATAAAAACCCGATATTTCAACCAGAGTGCCGCTAAGTATGATGCCAAGATCATAATGACGAAATTTATCATAAAGTATGTTACGCCAAGCTTAGACCTAAATGTGAATGCACAAAAAAAAAAAAAGGAAATATAAAAACGTGCAACACTGATACGTGGGATCCTCATGGTTTTTATTTTATTTCATTGTACGTTTTCTTTCATCGATGCCATCCTTTTGTAATTAAACAAGAAAACAGCTCTGAAAATATCAATCAAATCCCAATCCAATCCTAAGGAAACAATGTTATGTGTGAAAAATCACAGAAACTAAAATGATGTGTCTACTTTTGCTCGCCACTGTACACACTTAAAATCTGTTCAAGACGATGTTTATTCCCAGCTTTTAAGACGATCGTCGTTCTAACGATTGTATTAAACGACGTCATCAAACGTTTGCTTCGTGTAACACTACAATCGAATCGTCCAGTCGTGTCGTTAATCGTTCAAATAGTAGGCAGTTTGAACGACTAAAAACGTTAAATTTCATGTAGAAAACTGTGAATTTATGCTGTCACTTTTAAAATTCGTTGATGATTCGCCTAATTATCTGAAATCCAAATTCGAAAACATGTAAATATTAAATAATTTTTGTCAATTAATTGATTTATTAATTAACACACTAGGCCCGCAACAAAAACAAATGGAAGTTCTCATTCATTACATGGACGAGCATCCTGAAATGGGAAAAAAATACATGCCAAGAACCAAACAAGGACGGCAGTCTATTAACAAGGTGTGGGCAGATTTGGAAACTGAATGCCATTGAGCTCCCCAATAAGTCTAATAAAAATTATTCATAATTTATTTGCGAATCTTTTATTGAATTTCGAATTCTTTCTGCAATCTCCTTCATACGGTATTTGCAGGAAATATCCTGATTTGCGACCTTTGAAAATATAGTTGGGCACCATCTACGCATCCGATAACTATGAAAATTAAATCGTTAGTACAATTCGAGGAATCGAGAATATGGGTATTTAATTACTTCCTGACATTCCATCTTTCTGATAGAACCACTGCTTCGTCTCTTCTTTTCTTATGGCGTTGCACATATCGTTGCACATGTTATCCAAATTGGACACAGCTTAAGTTCTAACGCTTTTAAGGTCTCGCAAACTATCTCTGAGAGGATACTTTGGCCAACAGAAATTCCAAAGCCGTTACCTGTCAACCACCAGCTAGCCACCTCCAGCTAGGACCTCCAAGGTAGCACCAAGTCTTAAAATTGGGAAAATATATGGCGACCGCGAGCCGCTCCTTGGGTTTACCGTTTCCAGCACTAATACAACCACCTCTTTTGATAAGCGAAAACGTTGAATAAAACTAAAATGCAAAATTCAATTTAGCAAGTTTAAATAATAATAATATGGGTGGCTCGACAGTCCGAGGCGGTCCTGGGCCTAGCTTCCCACTCGTGTTGTGCGCGCTATTGTTCCTGCACGAGTGGAAGGGACCTAGAGTTTAATGCCGACTCCGAAAGCCGAAGTTGAGAAGCTTTTTCTAGACAGGAATTCTCTTTGAGCATTGTCAGTGACTCGAAAGAGGTGGAGCCGTGAATTATCAAAGGTGGTAAATTCGGGTATCGAACCTGGCACCCTCTGCGTAGGAGTCGACGCAGTTACCCACTACGTCACAGCCACGGTTTATTGTTTGAAAATAATAATATTATTACCATTTCGTGGAAAGTGAAAGAGGATCCGATGCATCTCTAAGCGTCCTTCGCTTTCGCAATAGTTCAACAGAATTTTCACTTTCTAAATAAACAACAACCAACAACGAGGTATGAATCGATTGTAAAATAGCAATCGTTTAATCGTCGGCTTTTGACAGTTCAATGAGTTATACGAAGCAATAGTGAATCGTCAAAAACGACGTCGACTAGACGATTCAATAATTTTAGCGTCACACGAAGTAATACAATCGTCGAAACGACGTCGTCAGACGATCGTCGTCTTACGCAATGAGAGCCCAGAGTTCGCCGGAATAAATATTAAAGTATTACTAATTTATTAACCAGAACTATGATGTTACTTGTGGTCCGTCCAACTCTCCCAGCACATTCATGCCTCCCTCGATGCCTTTCGAACAAAACTTTTTCCTAAAACCACATTTTATGAACACGGTTTTATGTGTTAACGACTGTCCATATGTGCCTTATGGAATAAACATCATAAAGTCTAGCAAAACACTTCTATTCGTTATTATTTTGGGGCCGCCGAGAAGACAAATGCACACTGGCCTGCACCACATCTGGTTCTGCCTGTTTCCTGAAAGTCGCACTCGTGAACTCACACTGCACTGGGAACAGGCAAATGTATTGCAGGTGGTCCCAAGCTAATGCACTGACACATTGCACTCCCCCCGCCCATTGCATCCGAACGGGAAAAAAAAAGAAATAAAATCGTGGGCTTCAAATCGGTGCAGGCGCTGAAAACAACATTGCCCTAATTAAATCAGTTCCTGGGTCGGTTGTGTTTATATATGTGGGTTCGAGATGCCGAGCGCTAGAATATTGTGCGTGTCCGCTAATTGTATAGCATTTCCTTCCCGGCAGAACATTTAATGTGTAGAATCGGTGGAATCTCTCGTCCATCAGCGTGATTGTATATTTTCGCATTTTCGGCCGAGCAATAAAAACAGTCCAATCCAATACAATTATGGTTCTGTGAAATTATACTGAATGTGCGGCGGCGTCAAGACAGAATGTGCTTCCACTGAACATTCCACTTGTCAGTGTTCACTTGAATTTTTTTTTGCTTTAGACCACGCTCTACTGCGATTGTTGTTCCACGCTTTTTGGGGTTAACTGAATGGAAATGGAAGAAGTCATGCTCGTGACAATCACCTCGTCGTCGTCGGTCGGCTTCGGATGATTAAAACATCGCGCTGGCTGGCCCCGCAGCAAGAGCTAAAGTCATCACCTCTTTTATGGCACTCAACTTGATCCAAAAATATTGAAGTTTTGTCTCGCTATTTTTTTTTTTTTTTTTGCTTTTCTTCTCCGTCATTTTCCACCGCCTCCTGGAGGTGCTGCGAACGGAGTCACGCTTTTATGTGAATATTTGTGATGGTTCTCTGTTGCGCATGGGAGTTGTGCGGCTGTGTGTGGGTTGGTAGGTGCATGGTTGTTGGTGGCAGGGGCCAACCGTGATGACGTCTGTTTGAGTTAAGCGGAGGTTATTTGAGAATAAATTACAAGTGGAGAGATGAATCTTGGGTTTTTCTATGAACTTTGTTTAACCTTTGGATGGTTGTGCTGCTGCTGCTGCTGCGCTGCTTTTGTGTCAAGTGCAAGGATAGTGGGGAAAGGATATATATTTACAGAGGGTCTACGAAGGAAGAAGTATCATTAGGGAATATATTTTATTTTTTCCATGCATGTAACGTCCTCCTCAGACTTTGTTTGTTATTATTTTTTTTTCTCAATTCAAGTTACATATTTTGTGGACATTTCCCGAGATGAGATTGAGTTGAGTTCTCGTGATGTCGTGGGGTATTTATTTATTTGTTGTCAAATGATGGATGCTCTGATGGTGAATCAAATTCCCTTTTTTTCATTTCATTTGACGAAGCAATGAACATCAAATTGGGGCGATATTACCTAATGGGGGTATTTAATTAAAAAAGAAGAGGACGGGGCTGCTTAATCATCCATTTAAGTTAAGAAAAGGGAAATGTTGCCTCATTTGGATCGATACGGGAATTTCCATCCATTGTTGAGAGCGCCTGGAGAGGAGGGACCGGACGAAAGGTTGCCCATTCGGTGTGACAAATTATACATCTAGAGCCGAGAAAGAAACGTAGTGAGGCTACAATTGAATGACGAGGACTTTGTTGGTAACTGAGAAGTCGAGATCATTTCCCACATGGAATTTATATCTCCTCAGGCTAAGATCTGGCCAAGCGAGAGCATCTGTATATGTGTGATGAAAGTATATGCTTCGTTTCACATCAGACCCCTCTTCGATCGATTTCGATTTTATGAACTTTTGAAAGATCGACGTTTGAGTGAATCAATTGCATCTAGATCACTACGATCCACACCTTGTTCTGTTTTTTAAACAATTACAGCTGACATGCGATTCAGAGAAAGTACCAACAGCAAAACTCACCACACGCATAGAAGACTTTGTACATTGCCAGAGATATGTGTAGCACACTGCCTCCCAGATCATTGCATTGTATCTCTTGTAGAAGTGAAAGTAGTTAAATGCCACCTAAAGGAACGAGTCAGAATCATGAAGGATCATGAAGAAATCATTTGACTACTTATTGTGGGTTAAAACAAAACAAAAACTCCCGCTCGGGGTATTTCTCTAATCACTGTCTGTTTCGGAAATATTTGAAAACAACAGAAGAGTCTGTGTTTGTACATCTCCCGTCAATAGATTTCATCACAATTTGTTACTATCTGCTATTGGGACAATTGGCAATTGCAGCTACAGTGAAATGCGAAGCGGATGGACTCGCTAGAAAGGGTACAAGCTCTGTACTACCTGAAATGATTAGACCTTAGTTCTGTTCGATTTAACCGCACTTTCTATTTAAAATTAATTCGATTCTATTTGTTTTACTTAACTTCATTCAAAGTTGTTTCAAATAGAATCACGTTTAATTTTTTAAACAATCAGTGTTTGAATCCAACGGAAACAAAGTTATTTCAACCATAATTTTTTATATCCATAGTAAAGGCACAATTTTCACAATGATTTAGACTTTAAATTATGTGCTCTTATCTTGTTGATGTTTGTCAAGCTTTCTTCGGTGTCTGTGATGCTGAATCTTCTTTTATTGTTCCCAGTTGGTAAGGCAAAACGGGCTGTTAAACATATAAGGCTCATCAGCACTTTAATGGTAAAGAAATTGGAATGGTCTAAATTGTTTAAAATTACCGAAATCTCGCAATGTTTCATATCTCAAATATTCGATTCGGCCTTGAATTCCGTCCATTTGTCAAACAGACAGCTTACTTTTCCGGATACAAGAAACAAATCACGTTTTATCTAAAATTGAATTTTGTGATGTAGTTAACTCTAGTCATTTTTTGAAAAACATAATAGACTAAAAATTTGACATATAAAACTGAACACTTCTTTCGAGGGAGACTATCATTATTTTCATAAAATAGGTGATTGCCTTTTCTTTCTCATGTTCGTTTAAGATGTTAAGTAGCGCATTATTTGTTTGTTATTAAATTTGTAAAGCAAATGCGTAGTTTACCTTTTTTATCTCCTAATGTTGCTGCTATGTTGAGAGTTAATACTGTTCATCCAGTCGCAGACTTTGGAATCGAACGAAATAGTTATGTCGTCGATGTTGAACTAAAATAGAATATTATTAAAAATACATTATATACAGAGCGATTTTACGTCCAGCTTTAATTTATGGAAACTTGATACTTACGTGTTATAAGGTTTCACTCCTTGAGTACATCCCACACTACGTTGTAATCTGGAAGCACACAGTTTCCATCAGCACCACTATCAGTGATAAAGTCAAAAAAAGTAGACACGTTTGGGTCTACAGTTTGCATTTTCCATTGCTACTTGGTTGCCTGTTTTTTTTTTTTTTAATGGTTGTCATACAATTATAATCCATACATACCCACACACTAGTTTACAAATAAAGAAAATACAACCGACACGCACCGAGACCTAACTTGAAATAACTTACAGATGTAGAGACGATGCACAGTGGTCCTGTTGTATGGGAGTGGTGGAAATAAATTTGAACCCGTGAACCGATCTTAAAGAAATTTGAAACATAGTGCAAGTACTACGAGATCTTATTATGTTTCAAAAATGGCTGATGTATCTCATAAGCTAACGGAGTAATCTTAAGCTAAAAAAAACACACTTTTTTTTGTTTAAATGCATAAAATAATTATTTATTACTGTCGATGACTCGCAAATTTGTAATCACTATTTATATATATAAATTCAATTTTACAAGTTTTGGTAACGTACACTTTATTTGGAATTAAAGAAACTAAGCAATTCAGTATAATAAGGCTTGCGCTTCAGTTACTAAGTGGCAGCGAATCTTTTGTTTTTGGTTCAGGCCTAAAATACGCAATCCAGGGATCAGATGATACCAACATTTGATGAATAACATCTTCATTTGTTGCCGAACGAGAAAATGTTCTACTGTTATTAATGCTGTAGTCCTTATTCCGACTTTCCTGCGCCTCCTCTGACAATGATCCGACGGGCAAGGCTGCTGATGATATTATTCCATGGAAAAGAATTTTATGCACTGTTTCTGGCATATAATACCAGGGATATAAATTTGTAGCCATTGTAGCGGTTTCCTGGGCATAAGCTCCAAACTTGCCGGGGCAATCCAAAAATTGCTGCATATTGTCTCCAGGATAACACTGAATCTTTTCATGAGTTGCACATCTATTTCCGTTATTTCTGCCGTTGATAATGGGTCTACAAAAAATCTTCTAGATGTGTTCCCATCGTTGGTTGTGCCAAATCCTTGCTTTATTATATCTACTTTAATACCCATTTTTTTGTATGAACTTCTGCTGAATTTGACTCTTCCTTGCCTGGTGTATGGGCTGTGTCGTTGTGTCGTTTGTTGTTCTCCAAGCTTTAAACTCCAAATTGTAGGCTACATGTAGCAAATATTCCTTAAAACGGATGCGAGCGTGCAAGTGTGAAATTCCTAATCTTAGAGCTTCCTGATTTCTTGGTTCTCTGATGGTTTCGCGCCACATATAACACATGAACTTGCAGAAGACGTGTTTGTCGCAGCCTGTGCTACTTTGCCATCTATCATCGTAAAGTGCAATTCATCCCTTACTTTAATAACGGTCGATTTCACTTTTATAATTGATTCCCGCAAATTCTGAATTTCATTTTCAATTCTGGTTTTTTCTTCTCGTATTAGGTCCATATTTTCTTTTTTAAGTTGGAGCTTCACTGGCCTACAGTTTTGAAATCTTCAATATTTTCGGAATCATAAACTAATTCCCGATGTCTCAAAGTCAGACATAGATATTCGCCAATACCGCTCTAATTACCCCCCTTTTTGCCCCATTGCGACATGCATTTATGACACCGCAAACAAAACAAGATAAAAGCAATTACTTTCATTATTATAACAATTGTATGACCCAAAGAATTCTAATTCACAATAATAAAAACATCCTCGGCATCTCGCATAGCGTTTGCACAATATATGCATTGCAAGGGAAATCGTTTGAAAATGCCGAAAAATGCACGACATTGCTCCAGTTCAATGCCTCGTACTCCCAAAGTGGTCAAAATTGGTCTCTAGTTTTTTTCAAATAGACAACTTTTAGCTTTCAGAAAAAGTTGGTCTCCCGTTGGAGACTCTTGGAGCATTTTTGTTATAGTCCATCAAACATTGAAATGCCCCTCTCAAAATGTGCCTTTACTTAAAAGCCTGGTTTAAAAAATTGGTAAGCAATATCAAAAAACTGAAAACGCAGTTTGAAAGCAAGATGTATGACCTTTTTAAAAAAAAATTTACTTTAGGTTCCAATGTACATAATTTTAGGAAATATGGCACATTTTTGTAATTTTCAAAGTCCCAACTTTGAGCTGACGGTACAGCCAAACAGATGATCCAAAGTTAACAAAATTTTGGCTTTCTATGTTCTCATATTTGTAGAACCGAAAAACATAAACCATTTGGCCGGGAAAATTATGTCACTTCGGGTATTTATTTCCACTGCGGGACCACTGTGCGACGATGCCGGGAATTTACAGTTATCTATTACGTGTTTTAATTCGTTCGTATCAACTTCATACTGATTTGAGTTTGAATCCATCACAAACTGTTCAATTTGCTTGTTGGCAAGAAGTAAAAGTTATGCAGCTTGGTTTTTTGCTGCGTCCAACGTGAATGATTTTGATTTTAAAAGAATTGTCTTCGAATAATATCAAACAGGCTTCTATTTATATTTAAATAAATCATAGTACATTTTGCTCTGCTTAGCCAATGCTACAGGCAAGCTCAGCAATACTCCTCCCATCGCTTGTGAAGAAGACCCTGAGATACTTTAACTTCTCCACCTGCTTCAATGGGTCTCCACTAACATGTAGAATGTATTGAGCAGGGGCTCTGGAGATCCACGTTAACCTTCATTCCAGCATCCATATACACGGTCACAAATCTATTTAGAGTGCGCTGCAGTTCCGTCTAGGAGGATGTGAGAATGACTACTTACCTTCAACTCTCCCGATGTAAAAAATGACTCGCCTCGACTGTGCTGCAATATCCAATCCATATATTCAATTAAAAGCAGAGGGGACAAACGCAGAATAACTGAGCTGTTACATTCGGCTCAAAAGGGCAATTGAGTATTAGAGCACTCTTTTGAAAGACCAAGCTAACATTATACAGCACCTTGATCATCCCTGCCGCCGAGGCATGGGCAATCGCAAGAGCGGATGAAGAAGCAGTTCGAGAGATAAGTTCTGCGTACAATCTTGGGCCCTGTTCGCGTTGATGGTTCTTGATGAAAAAGATTGAACCATGAATTGTACGACCTGTACACCGACATGAACCCGGGCAGGCGTCTACGGATTCAACGCTTAAGATGGCTGGGCCATTTAGAGCGCATGGACAACACTGCACCAGCCCAAAGAGCCTTGAACTCTGAATCAGAGCGACACCGCAATAGTGGACTCCCACGGAACCGATGACACACCCAGGTGGAGAACGGCCTCAAACAATTTGGCGTGCTCAGTTGGAGACAGGCAGGGTCGCCGTGGCGTAGTGGGTAAGTGCGTCAACTCCTACGCAGAGGGTGCCAGGTTCGATACCCGAATTCACCACCCTTGATAATTCACGGTTCCACCTCTTTCGAGTCACTGACAATGCTCAAAAAGTATTCCTGTCTAGAAAAAGCTTCTCGAACTTGGCTGTTCAGAGTCGGCATAAAATTGTAGGTCCCTTCCACTCGCGAGCATAGCACGCACAACACGAGTGGTTGCTGGAAGCTAGGCCCAGGTCCGCCTCGGACTGTCGCGCCACCCACATTATTATTGCATTATTACATAAGTTGGAGACAGCTGGCTAAAGATCATGCCAGCCATGATAATCAGCCATTATCCATGAATGGCGCTTGTGTCGATGAAACCGGAAAACTTTCCATCCTTGGTAAGGGCACTTAGTTGGAACGATCACACATTTGAGGTCGCCAAAAATGCTGCGAAATAGTTAGGTTTCCTTAATCGATGCAAGAAATATTTGGCTTTAATTTATAAGGCGTACATCCGCCCCAAGCTTGAGTACAACGCTCTTATCTGGTCTGATGCCCCCAAGACCACACTGCACCTACTTGATAGAATCCAAAAGCGAGCGATAAATCTTATAGGAGACAACAATATCGCAGAGTCATTAGACTCGCTCGAACATCGACATACCGTCTCTTCTTTGTCCGTGTTCTATCGTTATTTCAACAAACGATGCTCAAGTGAGCTAGCCAACTGCATTCCTCCTCTCCATGTATTCACCCGCAATACTCGTCTCGCCGGGAATGCCCATCAGTATACCCTTAAGCCTACTTTCGGATGCACAGTTAAATTCAGTTCTACAGTCGCACAGCATGAATAGGTAATGCTCTTCCCAGCCTGATATTTCCCACAGACTACGCAGATATTTAAGACCAATGTACACAGGTACCTCCTCTCATTTTCTCCCTCTATATCCTCGGCCCGTGCTGTGTCTTGACCCCGGACACATAAGGGTATTAGCAATCCCTTGAGCACGCGCAAATTATAAAAAAAAAAAAAAAGCCGGAGAGGGTTATTGGTTGAGTCCCAGGTCCCACCAGACAAGACACACCCTTGGCGAAGTCCCCGTGCACTGTGGAAGGTGTTGACACCGTTACTTGAACTTAATAGCCCTCAAAAAGAAGACCCACACCCCTGTAGAACCGCCAGACCTTACCTCGAGGAACGCGGTCGCATGCCTGTTCCCAATCTACAAGACAATATATCGGTTTTGCATACTTTTCTCGAGAACCATTTGGATTCAGAAAAGGAATGTGAAATACTTCTTAAGATGACTGATCACATTGTGCCTACCCATATCTTCAGACTGCTCCAAGGCATTTCACATTTCGGTGTCGATTTCGCCATTCTTTAAGACAGAGATTTGATCAGACTGATGTGACTAATTAAGCATATTAAACATGCATAAATGAAACCATAGCCAGTCCCTCATCTGAATCTGAGCATAAGCTTGGCAGCCACGTGCTACATATCGTCGTATATTTGAATTTCAATATTTGGAGTTGTTGTTTATTAATTATTCAAAAATATACGCTGTCCAATTGAGCACAACTATCTCATACCGCCGCCGACTATAACTCAATTATGCTCTTGTCTAGACAGCTCCGCTTTTGAATGTTTATTTATTCTGCGCATATGAAATATTCGATCTGGATGGAACATCAAACAGTGAGCGAGATCATAGACATAACATTTAAACCAAACACACTTGGCTATAGTTCGTCTTCGCTGTCCACCTCCATTCAATGCGTTTCTCGAAATGAACAATACGTGATGTATTTGAAAACGTGTATCTTCATCTCCCACAAATATTCTAAACGATACTGCATCCATCAGCCTTCCTCTCAATGTGTGCAAATCAATTTTGTGTACTTTTCGTCGATGCCATGTCGAATGGAACGTTTAAAAATACACTGAAATTGTTCTGGAACGAAGGCGCCCACCTTGGCCCACCCAATCGACTTGATTGTGTATGGAAATTGAAATTAAATGACGCATCACAGAGTAAACAATTGGCTTGCAAAAACGAAAGAAAAGAACACGGAACTGCGAAGAAATGTAAAATAGAATTGAATTTCTTTTAAATTCAGCCTGATGATGAGGTAAGATTCTATTTTTGTTCACATTTCCATCATCGATTGCTTTGCTTGAATTTTTGTTGGATAACTTCGAAAATGAAATGCTTGAACTCAATTGGAAATTCGAGGGCAAACATTCTCACAGACGAGACGACCGCACCGCAGCAGTGTGTGTACGCGGCAAACAACAAATACTCGAGAGTTGAGGTAGTTCCAATTGAACTTCAAGTGTTGCAAACGCACATAAAATTTGTATCGTAGGTACATGGTGACGCATTTATAATTCAGAGCCAACGACGTCATTGAATTTTGGATGCATTGGGGTGACCCACATATTTGCTGGCGTTTTTATGGGTTCGAAAATGGGGCGAAGCTGTGCGCCGCCTGGACACAATGCTGTGAGTGCTCATTCATTGAATTTATTACATTTCGTTGAGTGCATACTGCACTGTTTACATCTAATAAGTTTGGAAGTAATGCAAGGTCAACGTCTGTGTTAAATGGGGCCATGGGCGACTTGTTTACTATTTTATAAAAGCGGATGATACAATGGATGGCGTGGACATGGACAATCTCAAAAGCGGATGGTCTTTTCGAGAGAAAAGCTCTGCGTGCGATCTTTGCGTTGACGGTTTCTGGAGGAGAAGATTCAACCACGAACTGTACGGGCTGTACAGTGACATGAGTCTAGTCAGGCGTCTTCGGATCCAACGCCTAAGATGGCTAGGCCATGTAGAGTGTATGGGCAACTCAGCTCCGGCCCGAAGAGTCTTCGACTCCGAACCCGTGCAACAACGCAACAGAGGACGCTCGCGTTTGAGGTGGCGCACCCAGGTGGAGAAGGACCTCAACCAACTTGGCGTACGACACTGGAGATAACTAGCCAGAGACTGTGCTAGATGGAGAGGCTTGTTGGTTGAGGCCCAGGTCCACCCGGTAGTGTAGCGCCAAATAAAGAATAAGAAGGATGATACAATGTCTGCATTTGTAATGCCTTCGGAAAGAACAATCTGAAACCAAGCATCGCTTTGGCAACTATTTCTTGGTATTCTTGATCTGAGTAAGCCCCGGCAGCAACTGTAAGCCTGCCTAAAGTACGACCTTCGTATAGGATCTCCCAGTCAAGGGTGCCATTGCCAATCAGGCGTCATTTTAAAACTGCCAACATTTAGCCACCACTGTAAACACTCTTGATATGTAAACATTAGGGGGTTATGAAAAATTAACAAATTCGAGAGTTTGAACAGGAAGTCTCGACCAGAAGACCAGAAACTGACCTAGAAAGACCACTAGTTCACTAGTCTCTATAATTGGAGTACTCTATCCTCCCGAAGGATAGGCCATCTAAGGGTTCACTTACGTTCTAAGATGGCTAGGCTATGTAGAGCTTATGGACAACTCAGCTCCGGCGCGACGTGCCTTCGAACTCCGAACCCGTAAGACAAGGCAACAGAGGATGTCCACATTTAAGGTGGCGTGCTCAGGTAAAGAAAGACCTCAACCAACTTGGCGTGCGACAGCAAGCGCGGATGCAGCTAGACAGATATCGTGCTAGTTGGAGAGTCTTGGTGGATGAGGCCCAGGTCCACAATGGACTGAACCAATCGAGTGGAATCGTGTAAAAGAGGAAATTTGTCTAGACCGTGTTATATTAAAGCCGCGTGCAAAAAAAAGCTGTGACAACGCATGGTATCGATGTACTATCGATGTTTTTTTGAAAAAGTATAAATTTGATTCTATTTAGTTTTTAGGACCTATAACCATAGATAGGGGGACGTCATGGATATAAATGTTTCTAAGTAAAAGATGACTGGACCGATGTCCAGTTGGACTTCAAGAAGTGTTCAGAAAACATAGTACAGTAACATATATAGGAATTTCATCAGACTTACGTTATTTTATTTGACATGAAATATAAAGATCTGTACTGGCTTATTGGTAAATATTCCAAGCTAAGTATTGACAACAAACTGCTTATATACAAGCAATTCCTAAAACCTGTTTGGACGTATGGTGTAAACATTTAAGGTTGTACAAAAGCAAGTAATATGAGCATAATACTGGCTTTTCAAAATAAGGTGCTTAGAACTATCGTTAATGCACCATGGTATATCAGAAACGCTGATATCCACAGAGATTTTGGAATATTACCACTCCAAGATGAAGTTAAGAACTTTGCTTATAAACATAAGCGCCGCCTAGAAGAGCACATAAGCTGACTGAAAATGACTAAAAATCTCACACTTCTATGTGCGAACGTTCGCCATAGTCTTGTCGAAGATTTCCACCTACCCACGGAAAAAAAACGTTATTTTATTCAATTCTTAATTTAGTCTTATTTTTTTTAATCTGAATTATTTTCTCTCCCCCCTCCCCGGAATTACTGGGGAATACCTAGGGATAGGGTGAGAAAGAAGATAGTGCGCGAGGAACTCAACGTTGAGCAACTGTTTCTCCGAACGGAAAGAGTTATGCTTCGTTTGATTGGTCACATAGCACGTATGTCCCCACCATCACGACTTCTGAGGCAGGCCCTGAATGCGATTCCATCAGGTAGGCGACCACTTGGCAGACCCAAGATAAGATGGTTGAACCAAGTCCATAAGTTTGCCTGGTAATACCCCTGGCATAACCCCTGATAAGTTAGAGTCGATGGCGGAGGATCGAGTCGCCTGGAGAGCTCTCGTTCGTGGTTCATCCCCGCGAACCCTTTAGTGGATCATGCGGGTCAGAAGATGATGATGAAATAAGTCGCTCTCATTATTGTCTTATTCTGCGTCTTGATGGAATTGCTTCGAGAGCATTTAACACGGCAATTCTTTTCAGTTGGAAAAACTCCTCGCTCGCTAAATATGTATCCGAGGACAGTAAGTCGAAATTTGTCTTGAAGACTTCCGTACTCTTTATTGGCTTCTTTGGGCCTCTTCGGACAGTTGCCAAGCCAGCTTGAATTATTTCTTTTGGATTAGTCAAAAGTTTGTGCATGCTGGCAGGTATATAATATTAGGCATAATCCCGAAGATAAATAGTTTTCGTTTCAATGGCATAACTTCCAGATCTGTGTGCATCAATTTCATATTCGCTCGACATTACTTTGAGTAAAATTCGGAAATGTTTGATGAGGTCAATGTTAATACCTGTCGTCTCTGAGCTTATTTCACAGTTTCGAAAAAGATTTCGGGCTGTGTTGCCAACATTGGTATGCCCAGCTTCATTTTATGAGCACAACTTCAGGTTCAGCGTACTCTTTGAACGTCTAAAGCCATTTTGCAGTGCGGCTTCCGGCCCGGCAAATCGACAATAGATCAAATCTTCACTCTAAGACATATCCTGGAGAAGACCAGCGAGTTTCAAATCGACACGCACCACCTTTTTATCGATTTTAAAGCCGCATACGACAGCATTCATTTAGTGCGATGGCCGAATTAGGGATCCCGGGTAAACTGATCCGGCTGTGTCGCTCTACGATAACAAACACGCGATGCACCGTGCAGTTCGGCTCGAGGACTTCCGAACCGTTTGAAACCTGCACCGGATTTCGGCAAGCAGATGCGCTGTCGTGTTATTTCTTCAATCTGATACTGGAGAGGATAGTGCGGCGGGCAGTTGTAAACACGGAAGGCACTATCTTCTACAAGTCAGTCCAACTGTTGGGATATGCCGACGACATCGACATCGTCGCGCGTTCCCAACGTGCCGTAGTGGAAGCAAGAGCTGCTCTTAAGCCCAACGAGGATTAAACAAAGTATATGCTGTCAACCATAAAACGATCCGTCACACACCACCTAGGAGAAAATATCACAATCGACAGCTACAATTTCGAGGTAGTAAAGGAGTTTGTCTACCTCGTGGCAAACGTAAACTCCACAAACGACATTACTGTGGAGATCCGACGTAGCACCGCCTTTGGCAACCGGTGTTACTTTGGTTTGTGAAAACAACTGGCGTCAAAACTCCTGACTCGAAGGACTAAGGTCATGCTCCACAAAAACCCTTATTTTGCCAGTCACTCTATGGAGCCGAAAGCTGAACGATAAGCAAAACTGCGGGGCTGAATCTTGGTGCCTTCGAAAGGAAAATTCTAAGTCAGACATATGGTCCCATCTGCGAGCAAGGCGAATGGAGAAGATGACACAACCGCGAACTTTACGAGCTGTACCAGGATGTGGATGTAGTTCCGAAGGCAAATATCCGTCGACTGCACTGGCTCGGCCACATCGAGCGTATGGACAACGATGCTCCAGCTAAGAGAGCCATCGAATCCAAGCCTTCTGGTTCGAGAAGGAGAGGAAGACCGAATCTCCGGTATTAAGACCAAGTAATCGGAGGTGGAAGACAGCTTGGTCTTGATGACTGGAAGCAGCGTGCCCAGGACCGTCAAGAATGGAAAGCAGCTATCGCTCAGGCTCGGACCCTGCATGGGTCGTCAGCCTGGTAAGTAAGTAAGTAATAGCCCTGACAAAAAAAAAAAAATGTACGCGATGTGTGGAAATGGCCTAATTTGTTTAAGCACCACTGTAGGTCTGTTAAAAAACAGAGTTACTCCTTCATAGCGTTGTAACCGCAGCAAAGGAAAAAATAAAATTACGCTGACGCTAATTGCAAAGCACGGGGTAGGTATGTAAAAGAAAAATTGTATGGCGTGGTTAGCTGAGGGCAAAAAGTGAAAAGGGGTTCTGAAAGGAGAACATTTGAAGTCTGAAATTAGCGGCGATAAGCGATAAATACTATCGCTTGCTCAAATCGCACAAGGTTCAAACTTACCTAACACTTTCGTCAAATAACAGGAAAGAAATTAAAAAATAGATGGATACCGTCGCTAGTAACTTCATACGAACACGATGAATTTGACTCACGTAATGCAAGTGATGTTTTACATTTCTCTTGCTAAAAAGGTTTGCTCTTTGCGATGTCACACAGCGGTAAATACCGTTGCCAGGAAATTTTTTTTCTAGAACATTAAAACCAGAGGTCGATTGATACCAAACTATTTTTTTTAATTAAGTTCCGCTCGATTTGCAAAATACCACACTGTGCGTCGTGACCAATGCAAAACTCCTTTTTGAAAAACAGGGATGAAGAAGAGAGACGCTGTTTAAAAATAATTACTATTTTCTTTTAGCAAAACATCGATATTGAACGACCAAATATCGATCTCTTGACATCGATGTTCAAGTTCGTAAAATATCGAATAATGTAAACAAAAGAAAACCTACTACATGCAGATTTTGAATAATTTTTTAGAACTGCATCATAAAGAGATGGGCAAAGACCACTGATCAGTTCTTAGAATTGGTTGATGGAATGTTTCGACTTGAGTCTGATAATAAAATCTGGTTTTCCGAGTATACATAGTTTCTTGGTATTTTATGTTTTTTTTTTCATTCTTGGCTTTTCACGTGAAGTATGCGGTAAGAATATACACATCCTCACAAAATTATTCGCACAAGGCTTCATTTAAAGAAAAAAGCTAAATTCCACTAGCTTAGTCGTGAAAAAATAATTTTTTTTATTTTACTAATTAAATAGAATTAGTAAAAGATTAAAAATTAGTACAAAAAAATCAAATATTAATAAATCCAATTAGGCAAAAACGAAAATATATGAAATATGAAAAAATACATAAAATAAAGTAGGTGAGTGGCACATCAGTATCTAGTTGCACCACCCTTAGCATCAATAACGGCTCTTAGTCGTTTTGACATACTCCCGACAAGATTCTTGCAAAAATCTGGGCGTAAAAGTTCCCATTCTCGTTGTAGAGCTTCTTTAAGAGAAGCTTTGCTGCTGAAGATCAGCCCACAAATGTTTAATGGGGTTGATGTCGGGTGACTGTGAAGGCGTGAGCTGCGAGCGAGCATTGAAAAGCAGCCACATTTTGACATTGTGAGCAGTGTGCTTTGTGTCGTTGACTTGTTGAAAGACATAATTTAACCCTAGACCCATTTAAGTAGCGCTTTGCTGCGAATTTCTTTTTAGGATGTCGAGGTAGACACATTGGTTCATATAGTCAATGAACTCCATTTGACCAACCCCCCGCGCAGACATACACCCCTACATCATGATATTATCACCGCCATGTTTCACCGTCGCTTGAAGATTAGCTTCATTCAGCTCAGTATTTGGTTTTCGCCAAGCCCTTTGCTTCCCAAACAAGTTAAACTTGCTTTCGTCACTAAAAATAACGGTGTCCCAAAAGTCTACAGTCTTGTTAACATAATCTTTGGCGAACGCGAGTCTTTTTTCTTTGTTAACTTCGGAAATAAAGGGTTTGCGACGTGCAACTGTACCGTTAAAATTATTTGACCATAAAGTCCGCCTTACTGTTTCGACAGAGAGTGGTTTTTTTTAATGATTCCTGACATCTCTGCGGTCAATAATTTTACTGGCGTCTTAGGGTTTTTCTTGATTTTCTTGACAATACGCCTCTCATTTGCCTCCGATAATATTTTTTTTCGACCCCTACCTTTCTTATTTTCTAAACAACCCTCATTTCTGAACTTATGGATAACATCCTTAACTACGATATAGGATCTTCCACCAAGTTCACCAGTCTCTCGGTACGTTTTGCCTTCTGCCAAACTAACTTTAAAATAACCTTTCGCTCTTCTATAGCAGTTTCCGATTTTGTTCGTCCCATTTTGCTCTTTTTTCTTTTTTTTTATTTTATTTTCTCAGAAATATCCTCTATCCTTCTGCTTGTTGTCTCGATCACAGCATTCAACAGAATGAGCGGTTATTATAACACAACGCTTGAGTTTGTGCGGATAATTTTGTGTCCGCTTTCGTTTTGCCGTATTCGGAGAAGTCGAAAAAAATACCCTTAGGGTTGATTGCATCAGTTTGAACCTTGAATATATAGAGCAGATGTATAATACAAAAAACAGTTACTTTTTAAGTTGTACATAGAAAATATTAAATAAATTCGGTTGTAAAGTTCTTGTGCGAATAATTTTGTGAGGATGTGTATGTATTGAAAGCATGTTTTTTAGTTTAATGAATTCAGTGCAGTGATCAGTCGCTTTTGAGTTTTAAAAAGGGGTGTCATTAAGAAAGTTCTAAAACTATCAATGAAAAACCAAAGTGAAATTTTAGAAAAAAATAAGAAAGGAGCTTCCGTATGTTCATTATGCCGTGAGTACGATTTTTTTTCTTTTCCGTGGCTTGGTGGAAATCTTCGACAAGAGTCTATGGCGAACGTTCGCACAGAGAAGTGTGAAACTTTTACTCACTAAAACCACCTCCCCGAATTTATTAAGACTACAACTAAATGAAGCACTTGTAGTCTGGGCATCACAATGAACCATATTGTGCTGGTGAATACACTAGCAGCCAGTAGTTTGGATTTGATAATTTAGGTAGGATTTGATAATTAAATAAATTCGGCTATAAAGTCTTTGTGCGAATAATTTTGTGAGGATGTGTACGTATGGAGTTTTTTACCCTATCAATCGAAATTGCCCAAAGTGTTCACACTACGATTGAAGCAATTGGGTTTGACAGCGAAATGTCTTTTCGTCAAGATTGTATGTAATTTAGCACAATAGAACATATACTTATTTTTTCCGAACTAAAAACAAAAAAAGGAAAACACAATTTGTCAGAAATCTCCAAGCTAACTGGAATACATTTCGTACGCAATTTCATCGAAATTGGTTCGTTGCATCGAAAATTGTGCAATTTCGATCCTAATTTCAGAAGATGGCTGAAATTACTAAACTTCGTCTAGTCGGGACATACAATAAGGAGGACTTTCAGAGTGAGAAATGTGGATTACAAAATTTGTACGTATCACAAGTTGAAAATTGACACGCCTACCCGCTAAGCAACAGCCCGCAACAGACAACTCAAGACACAAATTGTTCTGAAAGTTCCTTTATAAAGTTGCCTCATCTCGAAGGCCCCCATAACACTTTCGCGCACACTTATGTCGGTGTGCTAAAATTTGTGCTGTGTGTGTTGGCTAGTCCGTGCACGGATTTCTCAGTGTGGTACACGGTGTGACTAAAATGAAAAGTCACAAGTCTCGGATACTCGGCTACTACGCTAAGAAAATAAGTGCATTTTGCGTAATTGTTGGAAAAAAATGAGATGCGTATTTATTAGCTTTACCATCTAATCTAATGCTATAAACAATATTTTAATTTGTTCGCATTTTTAAGTTCAAATCAGCAACACTTAGCGACACTTCTAATTGAAAATCGACAGCCTCGCGACTTTCAGAAACATCTGGGGTTCTCTACTCACTTTGGACGGGATCTTATGAGTCACATGGACCTTTTAATTAATAAAAGGCTTATTACTTCAAATTCCTCCTATCTCATGCGCATTTGTTCAACAAAGAAAAATTAAACCTGTGTCCTTGTCGTCGATTAAATCAGAACAAATTGCAGCCACTCACCGTTCGATACCCGTGATGACCAACCGGTGCATAATTGAGAAACCAATCGATACAGAAATTACCGGTTATGTGCCAAATTGGTCATCTGTGGAAAATGATGACCAGGCCGTCATGCAATCAACAACTTCTGAACACAGCCTTATTTTGAGAGTCACTTAAATAAAAGCAAATACCTCTAAAGTACCAAAACAAACGTCAAAAGTCTAAATATACTGCATGCTCCATTACAAGAACAAACATGTATATTTAAACCCCAGGTGAGGCGAAAAGCTTGCGGTATTAAATTCGTGATGTTCAACCAAGACCTAGCGCAAATAGAAACCAAAAAGCAACCAAACACCTTCTTTTGGACAAAAAAAAATCCCATCCATGACAGACACACACACTCGCTGCCAACGACCTTCACCTCGGGCTATAACATTTGCCACCGCCATCAGACCAATAATTACAAAAGCTATGGTCGCCAGTATCTCGGGAGATGAAATGAGATGTTTGCAGCATGTGTGTATGCTTTCTTTGAAGTGAAGCCATCAAACTCGGGTGACGTAGTTGAGTTGAGGGGGCTTCTTCGTTGGCACAAATGTGCTCATGTGGTGGAGAGGATGCTAAATGTATTTGCGTCTTAGTTGGTATAGACGCCAAATACAAAAATCGATTCATCATCATCATCATCATCATCATCATCCACTATTCCACCAAGGACCGTGCTGCAGTCACTGCCATTTCGATGCAACAATGAGTGGGGCTTGAACAGCAGCAGCAGGGTTCGATGGTTGTGGAGAAAACGAATCTGGTCCTGTTTTCATGGCCATGGCAGTGGCCAACAACAAAAACCCAACAGCAGCAAATGATGCCTCTCCTGTGTGGATGTGTGTGTGTGGACAGATGACATGCGCCTTGGCGCTGGTCTGCTTTCGGTTTGTGTTGCCAAAGCTTGCTTAGGTTCACTTTTATCTGGATGTAAATATCCCTTTATCTGGAGCTCGGATGTAAACAAAGAATGGTGGTGTGGCGATGGGCGCACGGGGGTGTCGGGGCACCGAGGCGTCATGTTTTTCAAGGTTGTCGACTGGAAAAGTTCGTGCAATTTTTCATCTCCCCATCCTGGCGCAGAGTCGCTCTCCATTTCATCTCTCGCTCGCTCTCTGTGGGCTTTTGGCCCTTGATATTTTTCCAATATTTACAAACAAACGAAAGAAAGACACGCTCTGAAGCGGGTAGTTACAGCAGAACCAGCAGCGACAACAAAAGCATCCACATCATGTGATATCTGGTGAAAGCTTTTTCTCCTCAACTTACTGTGTTTACCTCCTTTGTCATTCTCTTTACTTCGCACTGGACATAGAAGGATTAGGACTTTTCTCCTCACCAGTCGCGTGCGTGCTATTTACGTCTCAGTTTATTTTGTTCAAAGATTTCGAGTTGCCTGTTATTGTGATAAACAACAAGTCCACCTTCTTTTTGTTTTTGGAAATTTATGAGATTTTTGTTTCTCTGATTTTGCATTCTCTCGGTGTTACACAATCTGTGGTTCGATTTGATGCATCGTTTCGGGAAAATATTTTAATTCGTGAATAGTTGCATCTGTGATTTGGATCGCGTCAATTTTGTGTCAATTGGGACTGTTCGTGTTGTTGTTTTTGTGAAGTCATCATGTGGATAGACAAAGTGAGTGGGTGTTCATGCTTGCTTCATAAAGGCTTTTCGACTTCATCTCTGTAACTATCATTCTCATCATCATCATTGACATACTACGTCATTCGGAATATTTGGTAAATCTGGTAGTTTTTTACGCATTCAGACATTTACTGATTTTAGAAATTATTTTTAAACGAAAACCCTCAATTGGAATAAAGATCATTAAATCGTAGTGCAAAAGTGACTGTGTTTACAAAAGTGAAACGTGTTTTCTTTGAGTTTAAACGTACATATCTCTGCGACATCAGCGAGGTAGCTGTTAGAAGTCCACTTCGTTTCATAGAAAGCACTAATTGGTTCTCTTGAAGTGAATGAGTGCCTGAATTTCTGGATGATCCACGTGGCTGCTCAAGGGACCTTTCGTGACAGAGCACGTCGCACCTTGGTTAAGCAGCCACTTTAAAACTGAAGTGGATTCGATTTTATTCTTATTTAACACTAGTCTATATTTTGTTTTAGGGTAGTAATCTGTTTTTTTTTAGTGCCACAAATTTAACAATTTGTTGTACAGAAATTTTGTTTGCATCACCTTACTACTAAAATATTCATATAATCTTTTTATAATTTTTCGCGGAAATATTAGATTTTATTCTCAAGGAAAAGCCACATTCATGGCAACAAAAATTCATCTTTCCTTTGGAGGGAAGAGAGAAGTGGTTAGTCTTGATTTCAAATTGCTGAATAGATTGTCTTAGAAACCACAAAAATTATTGACAATAAATAAATATATGTGAATAAATAAATAAACTTGGGTGGGTGAAAATCTTCAATAAGACACCATGTGACCCGTGTCCACAAAGTAGTATCCGATTTTTACTGACTAAAAACACCCTTCCCTTTTGGTTTGTTCTTACATTTAAACATATTTTCGCGTCTTGCAGGTAGACCTTCGGTAAAATCACCTGCCATGACTTTAACTTTAAAATTTAAAATTTTATTTTTTAATTCATGATACTTAAAACTAGACAAAAATGATTATATCTGTCTTAAATCTAAACAATTCATGTTCTTAAAATCTATCCTACTGCCCCTTCGCAGGTGCTCTAAAATAATGTAAACTTACTTATCTATTTGCCTTTCGACGTCTACTACTAATATTGTTTTTTTGCAGTCCACGTGGACAATCTTTATTAGCCGTGTTTTTTTCATCGCTATCGATAGTGAAGTGAAGTAAGATGCAGTCGCATTGCTTTTTATCTGTCAGAATATATGAAGAAAACAATTTATATCTCCGAATCGCTGTCAAAATATATGAAAAAAAATTCGAACTCGAATTTTTATCGTCAGCCACTTTTCACTGCCGATATTATAGGCAGTTATAGGCAGTAGGTTGTTGTATGTGCTTAACGTGCAAAATCCTACTTCACTATTTATAGATTTGTGAAAAAAACACGCCTATTGTTTGTTCCTTGTCTCCAAGAAAACTTAAGAAAAACTTGGCGCTCTAAACATTTTTTTAGAATTTTCTTAAAAGTAACTAAATCTAAATCTACCGAATAGTACCGAGATCAAACGCAGAGTAACTCTTGCCAGCCGCTGTTTCTATGAGCTCAATAGGCAATTGAGTAGTAGAGCCATCTCTCGAAGGACCAAGCTGACTTTATACAAGACCTTGATCACCCCAGTCCTGCTGTACGGCGCGGAGGCATGGACAATCTCAAAAGCGGATGAGGAAGTCCTTGGTATCTTCGAGAGAAAAGCTCTGCGTGCGATCTTTTGTCTTGTTTGCGTTGACTGTTTCTGGAGGAGAAGATTCAACCACGAACTGTACGGGGTGTACAGCGACATGAGTCTAGTCAGGCGTCTTCGGGTCCAACGCCTAAGATGGCTAGGCCATGTAGAGCGTATGGACAACTCAGCTCCGGCCCGGAGAGTCTTCGACTCCGAACCCATGGGACAACGCAACAGAGGACGCCCGCGTTTAAGGTGGCGCACCCAGGTGGAGAAGGTCCTCAACCAACTTGGCCTGAGACACTGGAGACAGCTAACCAGAGACCGTGCTAGCTGGAGAGGCTTGTTGTTGAGGCCCAGGTCCACCCCGGACTGTAGCGCCAAAGAAAGAAGTACAAGAACTAAATCTACGCTAAACCCTAACCTTAATAAACTTAAACTATGTTACACTACGTCCGTGACATTACGGACGTGTGTACAAGGGCGTGTACGTTATTTATATGCTTGACATATAGAATCTACACGCCTTTGTACACCTTTTTTTTGTTGGTTTTTTATTTTTGTTTGTGTTTTTTGCTGGTTTTGTTTTTGGTGTTGCTTATTTTTTGTTTTTTTTTTTCTTAGTCTAACTTAACCTGACTTAAATCTATGTAAGTGGGCTGTTGTCCAATAGACCGACTATCAGATCAGGCGCTGGCGATGGCGGAGACTGGTTCTGGTGTAACCACCAACAGAAGTGCCGCTCCTTTGCACTCTCTCTCCTATCTCGAGCGGGGATCGCTCTACTGAACCGGAGTTGATCCTCGTGTTCGCGCGCGATATCCGATTCATAGTGCAGTCGCCTGTCAACTGTTCGGCGTACAGCGTGGAAGGACATCCACTCATGTCCTGAATCAGATTTAACGAATCTAAATAGAGGAAAGTTGGGTCGCCGTGGCGTAGTGGGTAAGTGCGTCGACTCCTACGCAGAGGGTGCCAGGTTCGATACCCGAATTTACCACCTTTGATAATTCACGACTCCACCTCTTTTGAGTCACTGGCAATACTCAGAGTATTCCTGTCTAGAAAAAGCCTCTCAACTTTGCCGTTCTGAGTCGGCATTTAACTGTAGGTCCCTTCCACTCGTGCAGCGACAATGGCGCGCACAACACGAGTGGGAAGCTAGGCCCACGTCCGCCTCGGTCTGTCGCACCACCCATATTATTATTATTTTTATTATAAATAGAGGAAAGCCTCAGGTGGCATAAGGCCGGTGTGGTGCGCCCTCTAATGATACATAAAGTTCGGGTAATAAGCCCCAGAGATCAGACTGTTGGTAGACGTCATAGTCCTTGCAATGTGTCGTCGCGTTTGTGAAATTATAAAATTGTCTACACTTTTCACGTTAGCCCTGTTGTACAAGACCTCGTTGCGATTGTACTTCTTGTACTCGGATTGGAGACAGGTCCTAAGACACCGTCTCTCGAACACCCTCATCTTTTCCATCTAGGAAGGGCTCACGTTGAACCAAAGGGGACAACCATACACCATGACTGGCCTCATTTAATGCCATGTAGCAGATTACCTTCACCCTGGTATCAAGAAGGCTGCTGTAAAACAGCTTTCTTGACCCAGCAAAGGCTTTTCTAGCATTGGTCAAAGCCTTCTCTATATGTTTGTTAAAATACAGAAAATGATCCAACCAAATGCCAAGATATCTGACTACACTTTTCACGATTAGCGGCTGGCCCTGAGGGTCAACAATGCAGAAATCTTGCCAGTTCATACCGGTATCACTTGAAGCCATGTGCACCTGGGCACGGAAAAGAACAGTTTCACATTTTAGGAAGTTGATTAGCAACTTCCAATCATTACAAAATCCAGTTATTTTATCTGCATCCCGTTGCAACAGGGTGTTTATGACTACTACCTTCGGTGCTGATCTGTATCGCCTGCCATGACCATCGTTAGGAAGGGTTATTACTTTTGCGCCAAATCGAGCGGTCTCGTGCGTTCGAGTCGGCGTGCTAAACGTCTCATGTCCAAAGTTTGGAGGATGGCATTGTTACAATGACTCCGAAGTCTGATACTTAGCTTTCGTTTGTTTTGTTATTTCTTCGTCGACAGTAGTTATCCCTGCGTCCTTTTTTTCAATTCATTTTTATTTCAAAATTCATGTCATGCTGCCGTACTAGACAAATATGCTGAAAATTAGTTGGACGAATAGTGTTACTATATGTATAACTTACTGGCCCTCGGCGGACACTCTAAGCTAAACTTAATCTTATCCTATGTCTTTCGACTTAAACTAAAAATCCATGTATTTAAAGAATAACTACTTTATGTGTACAACTTAATATTAAAAGAAATTTAAACAGAAAACTTATTTACACACTACCTTAAAAATAACTTAAACTAACTCAAGCTAAACTACATACGTATATGTATATATGAATGTACAGACATTTATATAGATGTACTTAATATATTCAGTGTATACACGTAGGTACACAGTGGTGCACGCATGTGAATACTATTTTTCATTTTTTGTTCTCTTATTTACTTCTTACAACTACCTTAAAAACTGCCCTAGGCTATGTAGGTCGGCCGTAGGTTGCAGCTTATAGCTCGCATTTATATTCTGTAACAGACCGTTCTTGTCTAAATGGAGAAAGGCTTCTGGGGGGACGAAGCCATTGTACTGTACCCTTTGGAGGTATTCTGGATTGGGGTAGTAAGCCCCTGAGATCAAGTTATTGACCGAGTTCATCGCATTGACAATATGACCTCGAATCAACTTCAACAGTAAATTGTCTACTCTTGTCAGGTTTGCCCTGTAGGACTCTGGAGTTCGATAAAGACGAAGGCAAGCCCTAAGACAAACCCACTCAAACAACCGAATCTTTTTCATCAACCTTGCACTCACGTTGAACCACACGGGACAGCCATAGGTGAGCATTGGCCGGATGAGGGCCATGTAGTAGGTCACCTTCACCCTCGCATTAAGTTGGCTGTTGTAAAACACTCTCTTTGTAAGGGCAAAAGCGCCTCGGGCCCTGGCCAGAGCAGCATCTACATGTTTGTTAAAATATAGATACTGATCTAGCCAGATCCCCAGGCATCTGACTACAGTCTTTTTCGGCAGTTGATCCTCGTGTCTTCTAACGATTGAGAACTTTCGCCAATTCTTTTTCGTATCCACCGAGGCCTTATACAACGGCGTCCTGAACAGAATGGTTTCTGACTTCGGGAAGCTGCAACTTCTCATGAATGAATCGAAGTCACCCTGCGTGAGAGTAGTGATTTCCTCGATCTTTTTGCCTGATCTGTACACGATCAAGTCATCGGCATACGCAAGTGAACTTAACAGATCACTCAAGGAAATGTTGAACAGGATCGGCGAATAAACGGCACCCAGTTGGAGACCATTCTTAACTTGGAGTATACCTGTCGAGGTCACGTTGCCATTCTTGACGACAAACCTTCTTATTCCGGTAAGCATGTTACACAGGTACAGCAGTGGTTTGCTTATGCCTAGCCGATTGAGCTTGTAGAAAAGACCTTCCAACCATACGGTGTCAAAGGCCTTCTCCAGCTGAATCAAGCAGGCCCCCTTACATTGTTTCTGGCTCTTGTTCCATTGGATATCCGACATCAGTTTCGACGCGGTATGAATAGTGTCATGCCCCGATTTGAAACCGAATTGGTTTTTGTCCTTAGTCCAGTTGATCAGAGTTCTATTGATCACCTTTTCGAATACCTTGCTGATCTTCGGAAGGAGACTAATTGACCGGAGGTTGCAAGGATTCGAAGAATATTTTCCTCTCTTGGATATGGGTTGCACAATAGCCGTTTTCCAATGCTCCGGATAATGTGCGTTATTCAGAGCATTGTGTACATATCAACCACTTCCAGGGGGAGGTGTCTAAGCACAATGTTGGAGATCCCGTCGATTCCAACAGACTTTTTTTATGAGTCTTTAATGATTCGAGGACCGCTTGGAGATCTGTCTTCGATATGAACGGGGGATGGATGAACCCCTTCGTCGGCGATGGCATTATCTGCCATATTATCAT
Source organism: Eristalis intricaria (assembly GCA_964034865.1). Classification (NCBI taxonomy): domain Eukaryota; kingdom Metazoa; phylum Arthropoda; class Insecta; order Diptera; family Syrphidae; genus Eristalis; species Eristalis intricaria. Next base: position 31,859,459 of record OZ035873.1, read on the forward strand.
CATTGAACACGACAAAGCCGGTGTGCTCAGATCGCCATTGCTGTATGTCTTCTCGAAGTTGAGAGTTGCTAGCCATTACCCGGTTGTCCAAGTCGTGGTTCGGGCGAACGCTCTCATTCACCTTGTACACTTCTTGGAAGACCGCGCGTAGTACCTCCATTTTTTCTTGCGGATCTTCGACCACAAAGAAGTTATCGTCAAGTACGGCATTATCTGGATTGTTACCTGCTGTAGTCAGTATTTTTTCGTTGTCCGTCGTTCTAGGAAGTTTAAGGCACGGAAGGTCGCTATTTTTGCTTCGAAAGAAATTGTTTATCTGAGGGAACATGCTCGGGTTGCCCGAAACAGCCCGAATCTTATTGTTCCAAAACAGATTAGCAGAAAGTCGGTTGTTCTGAGCAATCAATGTTTGAATATTCTTAATGAGCGATTTCAGTGTCTCTAAGTTCCTGTCAGTAAACCGCGTATACAAGGTTTTTAATCTTGACAGGAGTCTACTTTTACGTTGGTGAAGTGCGTCGATCGTCGCATTGCGGTACAGGTTTTCATTGTTTGTGCATGTATACCGAGGTATAGTAATATTCGTACAGTTCGTGGTTGAATCTTCTCCAGAATCCGTCAACGTGAACAGGTCCAAAGATCGCACGCAGAGCTTTCACACGACAAGATCAACGTGGCCAGAGCTTAACAAGGGCAAAACAAAGAAGCTTCTGGCTTTGGACAGAAACGCGATCCGTGTGTTCGTCGGACACTGGCCCGTCGGAACAATACTTCGGAAATAGAATGCAGAATCCAGCGATCTCTCCTGGAGCTGAGGCAATGAGGAAGAGACCGAGACGATCCAACATCTGCTTTGCCACTGCCCAGCTCTCCAGAACCGGCGCCTAGCTTTGCTGGGCCAAAGATTCTCCGCAGAGACTGCGGACCTAGCGAATGCAGATATATCGGACCTTATAAGATTTGTAAAGAACACATGGTGGTTCAAGCCATCGTGTGACACAGGATGGGTTTATTCAGAATGTGAACTCCACAGATGAAGGGATTCACAATGGGCCCTAAGGCCTCCGATAAGGCCTCCGAGTGGAAGTGATGTTCTACCATCACACTCTCCTTCCTAAACCTAACCTGACCAAACCAACTGCGCCATCCAGTCGTCGTTCTGAACCTTGCCACATGAGTTCTCTAATCCGCCCACAGAGTCAAGCTACAGATAGCCACATAATTGAGAAGCCGAGAGTACCTTAACAGACTCCACTATACCAATCGCAAGATTAACACAAGTAATAATTCAGTTTACATCCAGTCAAAAACAAACCCTTTCAACCTTTCTAGTTTCATCCATCCTATCTCGTGCGCAGAACACACTTCATGGGCCCTTTGTCCAACATCTTGGCTTCATGGCAACGCATCCAAATGCCTTCGTTCTAGCAGTACATGCTGTCAAGGATATTATGCCTGTTCTCTATCTCTATTCGGATGAAAAAAAACGAAGTACATAGATGGAACATGCACTTCATCCATCTCTATCTGTCGTTCTCACCTTCCTTGCGCGGCTCGAATTGTGAACTCCAAAGTATGTATTTGCATTCCGGCACAAAGTGTTCGCGCACCATTCCCAACAAGTCGTCTCAACACTGTCACAAGTGTTATTTCAGTGACAGAAACGGGTACGGTTTTTGTAAGAGCCGCATACGCTGCTTTTAATTAAACGTGCACACACGCTCACATAATTAGAATGACGAACCTGCTTAAATACCATAAAATAAAGCAAACGAGAACATGAGAAATGCATTTACATTGTTTCATTTTTTTTGTTCTTCTTTAAACTTGACATCGTTCTCTTAATTCTCCACTTGGCCTGAAAAGTATCTTCATCTAGAAAAAATAAAACATTAATAATGAATAAAAAAAAAATACACGACGCACTATTATTACGAGCACTAGTTTAACTGGTAACCTTAATGCGCTCCAGTCGTCATTTGCTTGTGAAGACCGCGCGATAGCTCACTCTGTGTACATTGAAGAGAATCAAGAGACGAATTTTCTTTGCCTTACCATGTTGCTAATTGTAACATTCGTCTGTGAACAGGTAAAGCCATGGTTTACGCATTATTTGCTTCGCTACGCATGCTTCTTATTGTATAACGTGTGTGTGCACGCTTCGGAGGTTGATATTCCTACGTCAAATGTTATGAACGTGTGACGCTGGTTATGATGGTTGTTTGTTCGTTCGTCTGTTTTTCGACATGAACAGTGTACGGGCTCATTGATGTGCAGATTTTAATTTTTGATTGGGTAAGCTAACGATGATCCTATTCAGCCCAAAAAAAAATACCTTTATCTTGACAAACATTGTGAATATTATACACTTCATGTGTGCTTTGAAGCGCTGCCGCATCATTTGGATTAATTTGAATTTGTTAAACAACAAATCATATCCATGCATCATTGCGATTTCACGTTCAGCTCAGTCGTATGTCGGTCATGTTGTATTCATTTGATGGGGTGATTTCGTCGAGTGATGAATATGCGCTTATTGTGAATCCGACTGAATTCCTGTTGGCATAGATTTGCAATAATTCACATCCTGCACTTTGAAGAGATGTGTAAATTAGTTTTAGTTTGTTAAGAGAATTTATGACATTTTGGATAGAATTCATTCACTTTTAAAACGAAATTGCTCTTAAAATCTTCCCTCAGTTAATTCAGAGAGCTCTAGGGCCGGATGATTGAAGTATGTACTTCATACAAAGGGCGGCCAAAAGTTTCACATAGGTCGTATCTTTTTTTTACAATTTTCGAAGACCATTATGCAACGTTCAATTTGTTTGTTGAGCTTGTTGAGTCCAACCATGTAAACTCACATGTTTTTGGGGCAAATGCTGATTACCGAAATGGGAAGCTGCATTCGAGTACGTCACATTGAAATGCCATATATACTATAACCTCCTGCAAGCGGGACATTTCAAACTAAAAAAATTCTTTTACAAATGGGAATTAAAGCAAATGCTTCCAAAAGAAGACGTTAACACCCTTTCTGGTTGTGATGTGGTCACAACGCACGAATGTCAGTGAGGCGAAAATTATGTTGCCTACCTTGTGACGTTTCAGCTATTTGGTATTCTGGCGAAAACCTCACAAGAAAACACAAGAAAAGTCACCATGGTGAGGTGAATTCGTTGCCATGTCAAAAATTGTTTTTTTTTGTTTGACAATTATTATATTCGCGCTTTTTTTTTCTTACTGAACGTATCTACAAAATAAAGGCAGAACGTAGCGAACAAGGTAATATTGCTTATATTAATGAAATATGTATAAGTATTTATTAATAATGAATATTTTGCAGCAACAAGAAAATATCAGCGTACATCCCAGGAGCAGTTGGACCATTATACGAATTTCTTGCAAATGAATCCTGATTTTTTTCTGGGCAAAAATGATCCAACTGACCCGAATAGGATGCAGAATTATTGGTCCGCATTCGCAGATGAGCTAAACGCCAAAATAAAATCAACATCTTTTTATTTTTCCTTGTGTGTGACAGTTCTTTTGTTGCTATTTTTCCTTGTGATGTGCTCATGAGAACATCACAATTTTGACGGTTCTTGTGATGGTCACAAGAAGGTTTTGCTCAGACTACGAAAACCTCACAATTTGTGACTCACCATGCTCTTGTGAGGTAGTTGTGACTTAAAACACATCACTGAGGTTTGCCAGAATAGGGGTGTAAGACTGTTTTATTCCAAACAACATAAAACTTCAAATGGATTCTATCAATATCGACTGGTCCGAACACTGCAGATATCTCGGATTTGTGATTGATAAGAAAATTTATTTCTCAGAAGTACATATTTATCACTATAGATAAAATTAACACGTACATTAAAATTCTTTATCCCATTATAAATAGAAAATCGAAAGTTATTATTGACAATAAGCTTATTTTATATAAATCGGTTTTTCAATCCATCCTTCCGCAAGATGCTCCTGTCTGGTACGACTGTGCTAAAACTCACAAAATTAAACTTCAAATATGCCTAAATAAAATCATTAAAATTATGCCTACTTTACCACGTTCTAATTCAACCCGCATGCTACACAACCGAACCAATATAAATTTTTTAGACTCTTTTATCGAAATTATATGATGAATATGAATAATGATATGAACTTATCAAATGCATTTCAATGTTAAATTAAATGATAAACAATATTGGGGACATTGTTAGGTTAAGAGTTAAATAAGGGTTTTTCTTGTAGCTTTCCCTTGAAATTATATTCAAATATTTTTATTATGTCTCACTAAATCCACTAACTATAAAAATCATAGTTGTAAAGGGCCCTTGTCCTTAACCTCTAATTATGAATATTCCTACGAATGGAAACACTGTCCGTCATGCTTCTTCTTTTTTTTTTTTGGGGCTACAGTCCGGGGTGGACCTGGGCCTCAACCAACAAGCCTGTCCAGCTAGCACGGTCTCTGGCTAGCTGTCTCCAGTGTCGCACGCCAAGTTGGTTAAGGTCCTTCTTCACCTGGGTGCGCCACCTTAAACGCGGGCGTCCTCTGTTGCGTTGTCCCACGGGTTCGGAGTCGAAGACTCTTCGGGCCGGAGCTGAGTTGTCCATACGCTCTACATGACCTAGCCATCTTAGGCGTTGGATCCGAAGACGCCTGACTAGACTCATGTCGCTGTACAGCCCGTACAGTTCGTGGTTGAATCTTCTCCTCCAGAAACCGTCAACGCAAACAAGACCAAAGATCGCACGCAGAGCTTTTCTCTCGAAGATACCAAGGACTTCCTCATCCGCTTTTGAGATTGTCCATGCCTCCACGCCGTACAAGAGGACTGGGATGATAAAGGTCTTGTATAAAGTCAGCTTGGTCCTTCGAGAGATGGCTCTACTACTCAATTCCCTCTTGAGCCCATAGAAACAGCGGTTGGCAAGAGTTACTCTGCGTTTGATCTCGGTACTGATGTTGTTTGTACTGTTTACTGCGGAGCCGAGGTAGTCGAAGTCCTCTAGTATCTCGAAGTTATAGCTGCCCATCGTGATGATCTGCCCAAGACGTCGATGTTGTGTGTCCTTTCTTGATGACAGCATATACTTCGGTTTGCCCCCATTCACCGCCACACCCATTTTAACCACTTCCGCCTCAATGCCAGCAAATGCCTCATTGACGACTCGCTCTGTTCTTCCAATCACGTCAATTTCATCCGCGTATGATAACAGTTGCACGGACTTCTGGAAGATCGTGCCTCTAGTGTTGGCGTGTGAGTCTTGCACGATATTTTCCAGGATGATGATAAAGAAATCACATGACAGCGCGTCGCCTTGTCTAAATCCTTTTTTGACATTGAAGGTCTCGGTGAGTTCGTTACCGACCTTGATGGAGCAGCGAGAGTTCTCCATCGTCATCCTGCACAACTTGACGAGTTTGGCAGGAAAGTCAAAACTAGACATGGCGTTGTATAGCTCGTCCCTATGCACGCTGTCATATACGGCCTTGAAATCGACGAATGCATTTCTGCATTTCTTGGGTTTTTTTCCAGGATCTACCGTAATGTGAAGTTTTGGTCGATGGTGGACTTCCCCGGCCCCAGGTTGTTGACGAATTGTTTTAGGCGCTCACACAAAACTTTAGAGACGATCTTATAGGCGATGTTAAGTAGACTTATCCCTCTATAGTTGGTGCAGTCAAAGGGGTCCCCTTTCTTGTGCATCGGGCAAACGATACGGAGATTCCACTCATCGGGCATGCTTTCCTCCGAACATATCTTACAGATGAGCTGGTGCATGCGCCCAACCAGATCACCTCCAGCTGCCTTAGCGAAGAGTCCGTCCACACCGGCAGCTTTGTTTGACTTCAGTCTTCCACGTCTTCTGTTAAGGGACCTAACATTCCACGTGCAGAACCGAAAATCGTTCACCTTGTATTGTTTTCTGAGGTCGTCAACATAAATCCGTCCGTATCCGAGTTTATTGTTTCTGAACCATACACAATTTTACGTGGTGAGGGAGTTAACCTCACGCACAACCCCTCACTGGTAGGCCAGGCCCTATTTTGTCACCCTCTGGCGGAGGGTCGTCTTTATCCGGTGTCGGTAACCTCGCCTCGATCATCCGCCGCCATCTCAATTCCAAGGCCCCAAACTGGCCTTGAAAGAACCTTCGTGCTCCGAAAATGTCGATGTTACTCTAGAAGGACTGCGCACCAGGTAGTTCCTTCTGACTGGAATTTCGGATGCCGCCGTTTACCAGATAGTTTTCTAGCTGCCATCCATAAAGAGAGATGAGCCCTGGTACAGGCACACTCTCCCCCCTCTCTCGTCTGGAGTCACCAACGACGTCCCACGGGGGTTGGTTACCCCATCTTCGATCGAAGGTGCTCGGCTCCCAGATTTCACCACGTAGGGGTGAGAGTAGGAGTTCGCTGATAGAGGCCTGCATGAGACGCCATATCAACGCTGTCCGTCATGCTAGTTAAATAAATAAATGAAAACGAAATGGCATATTCATTTATTGAATTGATTCTTGCTACGTATGTATACCACGTGTCACTTCCTTATTTAGACCACATGTCATCGGTGATGCTAATTTACGCAAGACGAAATAAAAGCCCAAACCCATAGAAAACGTTGCGAATCCACAAAAAGTGTACTTGCCAGATTTCAAAGAGGCGGCCAATGACGAACGTTGTGTTTAAATTGCATAAATCTATGAAATTCGAAATTGTAAAAATCCTGAACTATTACGAATTATTGAAAAACAATTGTAAACAAAACAAAACGTATTCATACATTCACAAAATACCGTAAAGTCAAACTTATAAAGAGCACCCAAATGAATTTCCATAGAAACATCTGTGAAACGCACAAAAAGTTGAAAGTTGACCAACTTCATCCGTCGTGATCTATTCCACTTGTGGGCCGCATTTGCTGTCTCTCTCCTTCTCATTAGGGCCCATGGGTTGTACATTTTTTGACCGAACGCAACGGATTACCGAATTCTTACAAGACCAAATTCTCAGTTCACATTTATTTCGCTTTGGTATTCTGACGTAAATTCCTACACTAAACCAAACATGTTAAAATAAAGCTTACTTCCGTTTTCACTTGTGCCACGAATGAAATGTGAGTGAATGATTTTGGCATGCTTTCTGTATTTCTCTTGTGTATTGCGAACAACTTTCCAGAAGGGTTTTGCCGCTGAAACGAGCTTGCCGTTTACTTAAGTGGAACCTAACAACTGTTCGACAGTCGCCTAAATTTCCATTTTATGAGCTCACTAGGATTCGCAAACGTTAAAACTTCATTCATATGGAATTTTCTCATTCGCAGAGAGCAGTGGGTACTATTTGAGCAAACATGTACACATCACCGCGAATTTGTTGTCAGTGAATTTGTGGATTGCGTTTGCCTCTCTTGTGTATTGCAACTCAGGTTGACAGTTCGCAAAGAGAAAATGTAAAATCGGTAATAAGCATACTTAAAACAAGTATTGTTGAGATTTTAGTCGATAAAAAAAAACTCGAAAATTCAACCTCCCCCATCTTTTTGCAGAACTTTTTGTTTATATTTGCCGGAAATTGGTTGTTTCTGAAAGTTCGGGTTCGCATTTCGCGGTTCTTATGAAAGGGCACTTAAGACCAAACTAGGTGTTATTGGAAAGTATTGTGTGCGCGATCGTTCTATAAACAGTCTTATTGTCAAAGGTGTTCAAGCCTAAAAGAACTCATTTCGTTACGCGATGGTATTGTACTGACTTTCTGTCAAGATTTCGAGCTGGAAATAGCTGTCAGTGTCAAAATAATCTACGATCCACTAGATGGCCCACCCTGTACAGTATAGTTGCCAAACAATTTTCATACAGAGGTTCTATTTTCATCTTATATCTTGTAGCTGGAACATTTTAAGAGTTGTAAGAATAAATATTATAAAACAATAATTTTGAAAGAAATTGCGAACAGACTGTTCATTCAGTACATTCTCGATTAGCGCAAATAATATAAACTAGGGTAGTTGCAAATATCGAAAGAAATATAATATAGACATTCTATTTATTACAATATTAGAAAAGTTACGATTACTGCGTCAATAATGTTAAAAAAATTAAATGTAGCTGTTGCCTAAATCGTGGAGTTGCGTTAATCGGCAGTCGCGTTAGTCTGTATTTTCGAACGTACTGTATTTTAAAAGTAAAAATCTAAACTACAAGCTTACGGAGTTAACAATATGACAAAGTAATGTGTCATTTAATTGGCATTATGCATTCGAAATTGTTTTGCCTACGTGCTGTGCAGAAACAGGTTAAAGTTGAACTAATTTTCTAACGATTATATGAGCAAGAGGTTGAAGTTATGACACACCTATGCAATGCTACTTGAGTGGATATTATAGCAACCGTGTGGTTGTATACCGTAATGGGTGGTTAATTTAAATTATCAACGGTAATTATTGCAAGCCACTGTTACATTACGAAATAAAATTTAAGACGTGTGCAAATGTTCACTCAAGAAACGTACACAGTAAGATGTCTGAACTTGATTTTCACGACTCGTGCCTAATATGGCGTGGAGTTAGTGTTTTACATAAACAAACATTAGTTTTTTCTTGGCTTCGTTAACAAGAAGGCAAGGCAGTTGAGACTCAGATGTATGAATACCTATTGTAGGTAATACCGAAATCTTCTTCACTGGCCAAATCTTCATCAATTTCTGAATCTGTTAATGTAATTTTTGTCAAACATTTATTTTGCAAGAAAACCTTGAAAATCCCAAACTCAACGATTTTCCAAAACACTACTAAGAATATCTTCATCGGATGGGTTTTCTCTGGTTTGCACCTCAGTATATGTTATATTAACGTAGTCTTCAAATGATGCATCGATATTTGCTAGCTGCCAAATGGGATAATGGTAAAAAGTCCTCTTCATTCCATTCCAAAGATCGTTTTTGATTGTCATCCTTAAAAAATCCTGCCTTTCTAAAACAGTTTACAATTGTTTCTGGTTTTAAGTAGGCGTTCCATACTGTGCTTAAATTTCGAATGCCTTGCAGTAAATCTATGGCGATAACAGGATTGCCTTCATCCATTTTTGTTAATATGTTCGTTATAATTTATTTTCTGTAAAGTTGTTTTATGTTGTGAATAATGCCTTGGTCCATTGGTTGAAGTAATGAAGTCATGTTTGGAGGAAAATAGACTAGCTCAATACTTTTGAATGTATCCCTTACATCCCTGGGGTGCGCAGTACAATTATCAACAAACAGCAATACATTCCTCTTTTGAGAATCAAATTTTTTGTCGAGCTGTAAAAGCCATTTTAAATGGCTAGGCCATGTAGAGCGTATGGACAACTCAGCTCCGGCCCGGAGAGTCTTCGACTCCGAACCCGTGGGACAACGCAACAGAGGACGCCCGCGTTTAAGGTGGCGCACCCAGGTGGAGAAGGACCTCAACCAACTTGGCGTGCGACACTGGAGACAGCTAGCTGGAGAGGCTTGTTGGTTGAGGCCCAGGTCCACCCCGGACTGTAGCACCAAATGAAGAAGAAGAAGTAAAAGCCATTTTGGAAAAAATGTCACCGGTCATTCAAGCCTTTTTGTTAGACTCATAATGCACATCTAATGTTCTAATACCTTTAAAGCATCGTGGATTCTCAGCTTATCCAATAACAAGCAATTTAAACTTTTCTAACCCGGTCATGTTGCTTGCTATCAGAACTGTTATTCGCTCTTTGCTATGTTTTCCGCCAAAGCACTTCTCATTTTTAAATGCCAGTGTTTTATTTGGTAAGCATTTAAAAAATAAGCCAGTCCCATCGGCGTTAAAAATGTCGTTTTGTTTATATATTTGCATCAGTTTCGGCAAAACGTTCAGTACCCAATCATTTCGATCTTTTAAGTTGGCGACAGCACTTTCTCCACACAAGGTTTTCTGAACAATTCCGTGCCGTTTTTTGAACTTATCCATCCAACCAGTACTCGCTTCAAATTCTTTGTGTCCCAGGGCACCCGCAAACCAGATACTGGAAGATTCCTTCCACGTGCAGCGGTTATCCACATCAGCATTGCTTCATCGGTATCCTGAAAAAGACATGTTCGAAGTCTTTTGCGTTTAGCACTTAATTGTACGTCTTCTGCACTTTTTAGAATCACTGACTTGTTTTTTAGAATGTTTGACAATGAACTGGAAGGAATTCCAAAATCCTTGGCAATATCTTTCTTTCTTGTTACTCCCTCCTCAACTTTATTAATTATCAACACCTTTTTTTCAAGAGAGATACTATTTCGCTGCGACATTTTTACTATAATCACTCACCGTTGAAGTTCAAAATATTTGTGTGCATTCAAAATGAATGAAACAGACAAGGAGACATCGAACAAACAAAAAACTAACGGGTAAAATTACCGTTACGGTCGATATATGTGCAGATGTTAAAACATTTGGACATGAGAAAGTAGTATGAAAAAAATTCATTATAAGGAGACACAAAACGTATGAAAATAAAAGTTCCAACTAGAAAATTTATTCACTGTAGGGAAAAATTCACTGTACAGAAATTTATTATACGGAGAGAAAAATACACATAAAACAGAACCAGAAAGCTGTGTGTTTGAAATTTGTTCATTATATAGGACTTCACTGTAGGGAAGTTCGACTGTAATTCCGATTACTAAGGTAAGAAGAAGCTATCTACATGATGTATGTGCATAATCCTGTAATGTATGTACATGTATTCTTTACGTCAAAAACCAACAATGAGAATACACAAAATACCAAGAAGCTCAAAGAATTCTGTAGCGAAAGTCGAGGTCAGACGCAAGTCCAAACAATCCATGAACCAATTAAAGGACTCTCTAGAAAGAAATAGAGATAGAGATAGAAAGAAATGCCTAAAGAAAATTATTCAAAATCTCCAATTAATAGAAGATTTTCATCTGCTAACATCGAAGATCGATGATTTGTTCTTGACATCGATTATCCGATATTTTAAGAACTTGAACATCGATATTTGGTGTCTGAACATCGTTGTTTTGTGAACGCCAATGAACATCGAACGTGTCTACATCCAACTTCCCTTCCAAACCTTAACCTACCACACTTGAATTACTATGAATTCCACACTAATCATGTTCGACATTATTTTATATTTCATTTTCCCTCAGAATATTTTCTAATCCGACCACGGCCGTTGGTCTGAGCAGTGGACTAAAGTTTAGAGAGAAACAAAACCTACATCAGCAAATTGAGCACATCTCATATATCACAGTTCTTCGACCAACGTTGACGGATCTTTTGATAAGCCGATTAAGAACCTTCATTTGTTAACTTTCATTCATGGGAAAATCGGGTTCAAAACGAAAGTTTTCTGAACACGATAAAACTAATTTCGATTTCACAGCACATTTTCATAACTAAGAACATCAACACGTAGAACCGCTCTTTCTGTAACTTAGATGAATGCGTATATTTTGATTTGTGGAATGTTTTGACAAACTTATCTTGCGTACAAGCATCAAGCTAAATTTGCTTTGTTTCTTTATTCCCATAAAAGACTATTCGAGTGTTTGTTTGTTTTTTTATACAACTAATACTAAGCATACAGATCTCCACAGATCTGGTCTCACCACAATAGGCTATGCTGATGACTTGTCTAGCATAATGACTAGCACGAAGCGACACTAGCTAGTGTAATGAACCACTGTTACAAGTCGTGGAATGGAGTAGCTTAGAAGGATTATCTATAAATCGCTACAAGGCCGTTCTGGTGCCTTTCTCAAGGAGATAACGTATCTATGTTGAACCCATAATAATTAACAACACCACTCTGGTCTATTCCAGTGAAGTCAAATATCTTGAGGTAATCCTGGACAAACGACTCAACTGGAAACCACGCATTAAGCCAGTCGCAGAACGTGCTACTAGAGCACTGAGGGCCAGTAGACTAGACGTCTATGCAGGGGTTTTTCTCCCAAAATTAATGGAGGCATTGTTTAGTACCATGGTCAGGCAACATTGTTTCGGCAGACTTTTTGAAGTTGACACATTCATCCGCGGAAAGTGGATCAATGGTATCCCAACACTTGGCCCTAGAAGTCTGGTTTGGCACACAGACGGATCAAAGATGGATTCTGGGCAGGGGGCAGTAGTCTTTTTACCCAACACAAGTACCAGTGTTCCAAGCCGAAATCCACGTCATCAGGATCTACGCCAGACATATCCTCCACAAAGGTATCAAGGGCGCAATAATACAAATATTCTCAGTCAGTCAAGCAGCACTAAAGGCTCTTTCGTCCAATCTAATGGACTACAAAACATTCAAGTGATGCTATGACGCCTTGTAATCCCTTGCCATACACAACAAAGTGAAACTTGGCTAGGTCCCTGGACATAGAGGGATTGAAGGTAACGAATCCACAGATGAGCTCGCGAGAACTGACTCTGAATCAGCGTTAATCGGTGCAGAAATTGGACAGTAGCTACAACTCAGATTAACGAATGGGAAAACAAACTTCGCCTAGACCAGTGGACACATGGTCATGGTCTCAGGCAGTCCAAGAGATTAAACAGGCCTTATTCATATAAGCACATATTCCATCCTAATAATGATAGCTTAAGCTTTTGCTTACAAGCTTTCTGACCGGCCACTGCGCACTGATATATCACCTTAACAAACTAAACCTGTGTCAAGACACAGTTTGTCGGCTTTACGTCGAAGAGGTTGAGACTTCCGAGTACATCATGTGTGAATGTCTAGCAATAATCTGGTTAAGGAAACTTATCTTCCATATGGAGATACTCACTTTAATGGAATTAAACTACAAAAGATGATTGCATTTGACTCCAACCCTTCGATACAATAGATCTACCCTGTTCGCGGTATCTTTGCCTATACGGCATGGATTGTACAAAGGGGGAACAAAACTAATATCACGCTTATGTGGCCTTAACTATTTTTAAACAGACTGTGTTGTTTTGACGGAGATCAACATTGCATGAAATTCTTCTAACAAAACCACAAGAAAAACTAAATGAATCACTCGCTTATAAAAAAAACTAGACTGCTAAAGACTCGTGATCATTGTGATTCATTGGGAAAAAATGGTTTCATTATTCACAATAGTGTTGGATAATAAACAAAAAACTTGATGAACATAATTAAAAAATGTCTATACATACAACATGTAGGGACAGACGTGGTTTTGTGGGTATGTGCGTCGATCCCTATCAAACTTACCTTCCTTAACCTCGCCGTCTGGGTTCGATTCACGGTACTGGCCGTTTAAAAATTCACGTTACCACCAGCGTTTCCCTCTCGTGCTACAATTGTACTTTATGAGTATATTTTTGCGGGCTGACTATAGCAGTACGATAAATCAGTGCGTACTATGTTTTTAAAAACAATAATTACTTGTAAATTTTTTTGTTTGGACTGCTGTCCAACCTCTGTAAGTGAAAAAACGGTTTCAGAACTTAGACCTTCTTCTTCTTTATTTGGCGCTACAGTCCGGGGTGGACCTGGGCCTCAACCAACAAGCCTCTCCAGCTAGCACGGTCTCTGGCTAGCTATCTCCAGTGTCGCACGCCAAGTTGGTTGAGGTCCTTTTCCACCTGGGTGCGCCACCTTAAACGCGGGCGTCCTCTGTTACGTTGTCCCACGGGTTCGGTGTCGAAGACTTTCCGGGCCGGAGCTGAATAGTCCATACGCTCTACATGGCCTAGCCATCTTAGGCGTTGGATCCGAAGACGCCTGACTAGACTCATGTCGCTGTACAGCCCGTACAGTTCGTGGTTGAATCTTCTCCTCCAGAAACCGTCAACGCAAACAGGACCAAAGATCGCACGCAGAGCTTTTCTCTCGAAGATACCAAGGACTTCCTCATCCGATTTTGAGATTGTCCATGCCTCCGCGCCGTACAGCAGGACTGGGATGATCAAGGTCTTGTATAAAGTCAGCTTGGTCCTTCGAGAGATGGATCTACTACTGAATTGCCTCTTGAGCCCATAAAAACAGAAAGAAATTTTGTCCATATTTTACACTCGTCAACTGTCGGTAAGACGAAAACCTCTTTGAATCGAACCTTGCAACATGTTCACTCGTGTTACTTTTCGTAGAAAATTCGCTTTATATTTCATAATCCAAGACCTATTCAAGGTGTGTACATTATCAGTCGCAGTCGAGCTTCATTAATTAAGGCCTGAAAGACGATACAGTCGTCCGGTGATCGGAAAGATGGCTGATAGTTTCGATCCTTGGAAGAGACGGCAGCACCCACAGCCATCTTCGATACGATATAGGTCTTATATAAAAATAAATCTAAAAAGTTTACCCGCCTCTTGTGCTTCTTCAAATAATTGTCCGATAGGAAGAAGATCAGCTAAAATTGGATGCATCAGAAGTAGATCAAAAAAATGGTCTTGCTTTAAAAAATAATTTAAAAAATGGCACAAATATGAACAGCTGATCTGTTTTGAATCTATTAGACACAAGTTCAGCTTTGTGGAAGTGCAAATATCTCGGTGGAAACGGATGGGGCAACCGACTTGAGGTTATCCACAAAAATAATAACTTTTTAGATACACTTCCTTTTTTAATGAAAATAAATAAAATCTGATCGCTATTGAAATTCTAATTTTAAAACAAAACTCCTCACCTTAAGCTTCGATTTCATGTTTTCACAAAGTTGTTTTACAATTTGCACATTCGCACTTCAATTTTGCAAGAAAAAAAGCTTTGACTTCAATTGCTGGCTTTGGGGTGGGAGATTAAGGAAGTGGCTTTAATGATATCTAACAGAAAATCTGCAAACCGTAACCATTTCCTTCACTTCGTTTTTTGAATTGTTTCCAAATTTTCATATGGGCTGTGCGTCGTCTCTGTCAAAGACTCTTGGTTCAAACTCACCAGCATCATCTCACTTACTTTCGCTTGATTTACAGATACATAACTATGAAGAAGTGGTTTCTCTAAATTCCTTATTCGGAGTTAGTAGGCCGTCTCAACTCGTGGGAAAACAATGACGAGTGGGTACTGGATAAAAATTGACTGATGTCCGACACTGACCGTAGCACGAATTGAATAGGTCGAGAGTGTTGATTCTGGGTTTTTCTAAATTAATCCACCTTGCAAATTTCTCAGATCTTAAGAGAACTCATCTCGCCGTACGTTTTAAAATCTGAAGTGCTCTCTACAGCTAGTCTCTTTGACCTTCCGTTGGCGCCTAATATAGACAGGTGAACACGCATGTGTACCTCGTTCGTCAATCAAACTGCAGAACATTTTATAAGACTTAGCACGCAAGTTGATTTGTTGCAGATTATGAACGCCAACGAAGATCAGAACTTCATTCAACCGCGAATTATGTCTCATAAGCCAGCTCGAATTTCACCTGCTACATTTCAATTCATTCAAAAGAGCACAATTGATGCAACCATACGCATATAATTGCACACAAAGGGAACGCTGCTCCAAATCATCTGGAAAACATATCATTAACCAACCATTAAGATCAAGACTTTCAGTCTTGTCAACGGATCTTGTTACCGATCACCAATCCGACCGCAGTGTAGTTGACAAATCGTCTGGCGTCTACCAACAAGATCAACACCAGCAGAGCGCACATAAATCGCGATCGCAAAGCAACCGCATACACACAATTGCGCGGCACGGATGGTAATTCACGAGAGACGGTGTATCGTGTCGTGTACCCTTCAGACGCTAACAACACAGCACGTCACATCGCAGCGTAATCTGTCACAGTGTATCTAATTCTATTGAATTAAGTTCCTAGACTTCAATGCTCGATTGCAATATTAAATAAGCTGTAATTTTTCACTTTATTGCCGTTATTACGTTCCACTGTTCGCTATTTGTTTTCAAATGAAAGTGAAAACAATGAACGAAAGGTTCATCGGTTGTGTTTATTTTCCGGGGTAAACTAATTGGAAAATTATGTGACGGCCACGCAACGCGAAGCAATTGCGTCTGATAAAGGAGATTAGCGATGCAAAAAATGTAGGCTGCTGCTGTGTGCCACCAAGGTGAATGTATCCCCAAGAGCGTGGGTGATGCGAATTAAATTGTTTTGGGGTTCAAATTGTTTCAATGGATTTCGTCTTTGCTGACGGCATTTGACAATTGGGAGATTCAATTTTTCGATTGTTCAAAGCGATATAAAAAAAAAGGAGTAGATGTCGTTTGTTTTCGACGTGGTATCTGAGCAGATATCCAAGAGTGACAGTTGTGGAAAGTGCTGCTTGTGATTATTGTGTTTTTTGAAGGATAAGATTCAATAATTATTATTTGGGGACCTTGACTACACACCAGACTCCATTATAGACAGTTCTCAGTCATTGCAGGTATTTTTTGTTGGAAATTATACCGTAAAGGCTTAACCTCGGTAAAAAAAAAGAGTTATTTCAAGAGAAGCAGGAAGGATAAACATGCCCTGTTGCATGCATCAACACTATTTTGGAATTACGAATACGTCCATCGACAGCTGTCGAATCTGATTGTATTATTCTGGGGAGCTGCTTGGTGAACAATGATCCCAGAGTAAGGGCCGTTCGCTGATACAGTGAAACCTGCAAAATTTGGCCAGCTTCAGTGCAAGCATTTTTGGCCAACTTCGTCTGGTGGTAAACTTACAAGGCTGACCAATTTGACAGGTTTCACTGTTCTACACTTAAATACACTTCTACATACCTATAATTATAGTTATAATTAGTTATAGGTAATATATACACTTGTGCTCATAGAATTAAGCCACATTATAATACAATTTTTTTTATCTAATATTGATTGAATATGATACCCTGGGTTCTATTATATTTTTTTTGTATGCGTTATAAAAGTCGGTTATTAAAGTGCTAGCAAATAAACGGTAAGGGCTGATAAGCATTGCATTCCCAAGAAATTCATATATTTTTCTTATATTCTTATTCATCCTGTGCTCATATAATTAAGCCATTCCTTGCTTAGAGTCATCCAGAGCGGTGCGTTCTTGTTTTTAAGTGTGTGTCCTGAAACTTTGTTACAGTGTGTTGAAATTTTTTATTTTTTTTAAGTTTTAAAAAATGGGCAAAAATAAAACCAGCACTCCATGTGAAAGGCAAATGGTAGGAATTTATACGTAAAGCATAAATCGATAGCAGAGGTGAGGAGACTTTCGGGATTTTCTCGCGGAAAAGTAAGCAATGCAATACTTTTTCACAAGAAAAATAAAATTTTGAAAATTTGCCAAGACATAAGACTCGTAAGACTTGTATTGCTGAAGATCGACTACTTGTCCGTTTGAGCAAGACTGATCCATTTTTGACGTCAGCAGAAATAAGGAAGGTTTTGGAAACTTCATACGACGTGAAATTGTCATCACAACCGGTGCGAAGACGTCTAATAGAAAAGAATTTAAATGGACGCATTGCCAGGAGAAAGCCAATTGTGTCAAAGAAAAACCAAATGAAACGGTTGGCATTTGCTAAAGAGCATTTAAATAAAGATCAAAATTTCTGGTATTTGCTTCATTGGAGCGATGAGGTAAAGTTCAATTTATTTGGTAACGATGGCAAACCGTACGTCAGACGCCCTCCGTGTAAAGAATTGGACCCAATGTACACAAAAAAAACTGTGAAGCACGGAGGGGGCTCATAGTCATTGACGGTTTCAGTAGGGGAGGTTGAAGGTGGGTATAGTGTACTTATCAAAACGACTAAAAGGTCATTTTGGTACAGCCTGTAGAATAGGATTCACATCATACTCTAAATCTTTGTCATTTCAATAGTTGGCCATTCACAATAGTTGGTTAAAAAAATCAAACATACAATACATAAACGCTATCATTTTCAGAGTTTGCTATTTGATACAAAATTATTACACAACTAGCGCTAGATTTATCTCAAAGTGCCAATTAAGCGAGCTATTTATCCACATACTGGGTGAACTAGAACATTGCAAAAAGATAACCTAACAGAGGAAATCTACTAAAACACTTTTTTTTTTGTTTATTTCAGGAAAAGACTGAGGATATACTAGCAAAGGCCTTAAAAATTGCTTTAGAGAAACAGGAAGCTTACAGAAAGACTGAATCGGGTAAGACCATATAATTGGAATATTTAATAGGATAAAGCATAGCTTTCTTTTGTAATGTTTGTTCATGGACACAAATCCACTCATAAAACTAATCAGGAATATAATAAGGAACGTAGCGGGCATTATCACCGGCCGCTGGCCCCTCGGTATCCATGCCAGAAGAATGTGAGTACCCCACAACTATCCGACCAGGATCTTAGTGGGCCACAACTGCTACAGTGGTGGCAATCACCCTAACCTAACCTAATCTTGCTGATGGCCGTAGCGTACACTTTCATTAGACCGATTTTAGTTGCTTTCGTTTCGTCACTAACTAAAGATCTGCAGTGTTTAACTAATCACTTGAATACCATGTGCATATGCCGGCGTGGTCTTCGTAAAGACGCAGCATTACAACAGTAAACAGATAGACTTCACCCAGTGACAACCAATTTCATAACCGGCAGAGAAGAGCGCGTGCAACATATATAAAGTTGATCTTGATTTGCTTCAAGAATAACATGCGTCGTCTAAAAGAGCGCATCCGATATGCGCTTGACCTACCCCTATTACTCCATAGCGCGTGTAACTTCGACAGTTTCATTGACAAACTCAAAAGAGGACAACACGGGTAAGTGATGTTCCACAGTAAAAATATCGCATTAGCAAATTAAGATCTTATTAAACTTCTTTCTTGAATACCATGTGCATATGCCGGCGTGGTCTTCGTAAAGACGCAGCATTACAACAGTAAACAGATAGACGAAGGCTCATGAGTCGCTCATAAGGTCCAGGGTTAGAATTGACGTATCTTAAGTGTCTTAATGCAATGCAACTTAGAATTTTTATGCGAATGAATTTTAATTACATCTTAATTTGCTAATGCGGTCTTTTGGATTAATTGCGATACTTTTACTGTGGTGCACGACTTACCCGTGTTGTCCTCTTTTGAGTTTGTCAATGAAACTATGGAGTAGTAGGGGTAGGTCAAGGGCATGACGGATGCGTTATTCTTGAAACAAATCATGATCAACTTCATCTAGGTTGCACGCGCTCTTCTCTGCCGGTTATGAAATTGGTTGTCACTGGGTGAAGATACACGCCACTCAGCTTTTGGCCTTTGTTAGTTATCTTAGTTAATGCATGCCTATTGTATGTCCAAAGGTGGACTTCAGCAACAAATTATGACAAAACGTATCTGTACTCAAGATGAAAACTATACACAAGGATTCTCTATTGATAATGGCTCCAGATACCTCAAAAAAAAAATTTAGCAACTCTGAGAGTTTCCAAAAGTTTTTTTTTTGTTTAAACATTCTATCCTCTACCTCCTTTTCTTTTGCATTAGTTCAACGCTGGCTAGTTCATGGAAGAGAATTCCAGCGCAATGGCTCATCGAAGACTGTGCCAGTCAGAAGCTTAAGACAGAATAGGCTTTTTATGCCACCTCCGAAAGACGAAGTTTCATAGGCCTTGTGTGTTCGATCATGGCGCCATGTCTTAAACCGCACCAAACAGTCAACCATTCATGCTTGGTCGAACTCTTGTGGATATTGTTCACTCTAATAACATCAGTATTGCATTTTGAAATAGCCGCTGAGCGAAAAGTAGGCATCCTAGAAGATTTTGGTCAAAAGTCGTAACCAATTAGCGTTCTCACGCCGTTGACTATGGTCGTCCGGCTTCAGTTCTTGGGTCAATGCATTCTTATACGGATGTATGCTCATATTCAGCCACGTTGACTGTCTGGCGGTGCCACCGAATGAACATCTCCGAGTCTAAACTTCAACTTACGGTTAAACTTGTCCACAGTACAAAGTACATGGTGTTATCATATGCAATACAACATCAACAAGATACCCTGCCATTGGGTTGGTTTCTTCCGTTCTTATTTAAGAAACAACTGCAGGTTTCAAAGTTTCATCCTCAGAAAATCGATTTGTAGTTGATTGAATACCGTGTTTGTCGTATTTTCTCCGCTTGCAATGAATGACGCTATGTGTTGGTGGATTAGGTGAGACAACGAACCGCAAATCTGTTAAGAGAGGCACGCCACAAGGGGGTGTACTCTCCCCTCTCTTGTGGAACGTAGTAGTAAACGAACTGCTAGTGACACTAGAAGTGTCTGGGGTGCAAGGTTATTGCCTTTGCAGATGATATCGCCATTGCAACCTCGGGGAAATTTGTATCCATGATCTGGTATATCATGCAATCTCGGCCTAGGCGTCAGTTGACAAAGAAGCGGACCTAGTACTCTTCACTAGGAAGTACATAATCCTTCATTTCGATCGCCCTCTATGTGGAACCCCACCTAAAGCTCAATGATAGCGCAAAATTCGTAGATCATAGCTGGAAACTCAATACCCAGGAACGTGTCAAGAGGGTTCTCTACTGCTGTAAAAGGGCAATGGGGTGCAAATCGAGACTACAACCCCGCATGTTCCACAGGCTATTTGTATCAGTAGACAGACTTATACTGTTGTATGATGTCACGATTTGATGGACTCTCGAAAAGAACAACATGTTGCAAAGAATGGCATGCATTGGTATCAGTGGAGCACTAAGGACCACCTCCACCGAAGCTCTAAACATACTCATTAACCTGACCACCGATAGAACTAGTTGGTAGGCAGACGGAGGAACAGCTAATACGGCGATCAGACTAAGATCGCTGCACAACTGGAAAAGATTTCGGTCTGGACACTTATCGATTCTCAGCAGGTATAGTTCTATACCCATAGATACCGACCTCACTAAACCTAACCTCCTCTTCGAGAAGAACTTCTCAACCAGCATCCTTGCCCGATCTTTCTGGGAGTCTGAATACCAGACGCTGGAATCTGTGAATTTTCGCAGATCGATCGAAGATGGATACAGATGTGGGTGCTATCGTCTATTCCAAGGATCTAAACAGCGAGCTATTTTTTCGATTATCTAATCACCGTAGCGTCTTTCAGGCTAAATCTAAGAAAGCTTTCTCCTTGCTAAAGAAAAATCAAAGCAGTGTAGTATCTCGTACAGATACCAACCACTGATTAAATCTCTGAATTCAGTCACTTTAAACTCCAAGTCTACCCTTACTTGCCGCCTATCTCTTAACGAGATGGTATTTTAGCATCCATCTTATGTGGGTGCCGAGACACTGTGGCATTCCAGAAAATCGGGAAGCGGACAAACTCTCTAGAATGGGCTCAAACTCTGTGCTCTTTCCGGGTGGAGATCCACCCTCCATGCCTATCGCTATCATCAAACATCCAATAAAGCTAGAAACGCTTGATCAAATGAATCGTAGATGGTCAACTGGCACAGGATGCCTCACTACCAAAGAACTCTGGCCTACGATCGACCCTAAGCGATCGGCTAGTCTGATTAGTTTGAGGATGCCGAATCTCAGGTTATCAGGGCATTCCGCCATAAAAACTCACGCCTCCACATTTGGCTTCTCATACAACGACCTCTGCAGGAGCTGCGGAGACGAGGATGAGGAAGAAACCATTGTACTGCAACTGCAGTGCTCTCTCATCTCGCAGATTTAGATTTCTGGAAGCATACTTTTTTGATAGCCTGGCTGAACTAAGCAGCTTCAAAGTCAGCCATCTCCTTCGCTTTATGAAAATGATCCGCTTGGTAGCACAATTGGCCTATGCTGGCCCATGTGTGGCTGCTGTCGTTCCGTACAACCGACCTAACCATTTGGTGGATTAGAACTACTTCTCAGATGTCTATTTTGATAGAATTCAAATAATGTCTACTTATACAATCGTTAAAGAGCGGATGAAACTTTTCTACAGACTTTCCACAAGGAGTTTAAATAAAGCAGGCAGTAAATCAAGAACTTAATTATTGGAACCCACGTAAATCAACATCTCTTAAGTTAATTTAATCATCATGCTCCAAATAAGATTGTCACACATTGCACAATGCAGCACTTGCAGAAGGTCGTCCCCCTTAAATTTAGTTCAGTGTCGATCACACGTCGCTGTGAAGAATTCAAACAAATAAACTCATACGTCACGATACTCACATAAACTAACTGATAACTTTGCTACACTTCAATTGACATTCGTTTGCCGTTCGCTGAACTCCCTAACAATACAACACAGACAAAAAAAAAAAAAAAACAGAACAGAAACACAGAAAGACTGCCCTGATTAATGAAATGAGTTCTACACTCAGAACTAATCTGGAACAAATGCAATGGTCGCGTCGGTCGGTCTGCTGGACGGTCAGGAAATCGTACTGCATGCTGATAAGCTGATAGCTTCGACAACGAAACTTTGTCGCCCACATATCGGCACGACAAGCTATTAGTTGTAAAAGCGAGTAATATTTGCATGTGAATGGGAATTCTTTTGTTCCGGAGATTATTCTCTACGCGCAAATTATGAGAAAAAAGAACGCATGCGTTATCTAATTGGTGGGACTGTTTTGAAGGGATCTGCGATTTGGCAACGCATGTCACCGCAGGGTAACGACGGCACACTTTCGCTGATCCAAAAACATTGATAGCGAGTTAATTAATTGCAAGAGGTTTTCTTAACAAGGTCATGTACTCAGTGCCGCTGACCAACATCGAAGGCACGATCTTTACGTCCGCACGAGCACATATGCGGATGGCATTTTGTAAACACAGCGCGTGTCTTGTCTCGTCAGTGTTATGAGGAAAGTAACTAAAATGGGTTGGTCAGGTAATGGGGGCATTAAAGAATGCATCAAAACACAGACAACTTGATGAGGACACCATTAAGCATGTTAGTTCTCCTACCATGACAAGATAAAAAAAAAACACCAGACTGCAGTTAGTTGCTGGGCTTGGACTTTCGGTTTTTGTTGACACAAATTTTGGTTTTATTTCCGTTACTGAAAACTGACTGACATGGCGAGGCGTAATGGATTCAATCTTCATCATCACCCCTCTGGAACTTCTGAGAGTACTCAGAGGATGCCGTGAAATAACGTTGAGCGAAGTAATTCCAAATTTGAAAATTCTGGCGTTCAACTGACAGTTGCTGAGCTGTTCTTAGCGGTATGATGAACTCGTTTGGGGTAGCAGGGCCTCGCCCCAAAATGATGTAAAATAAGAGCCGCAACACCCTCCGAGGGTACAAGGGTTACCATATAGCTATGTTTTATTTATTTATTTATTTATTGGATAGCTACAATACAGTTAAATTTGTAGATTAGCTCTTGTAGCCATAGGCACCAAGGGGCCTTAGGCTGTATAGCAATGATAATTATTCCAATTGTTTTGTTTCAGCAGTTGTCAATGTTAACAGTAACGTCCGGCTGTCAAAATATTCAGTAAGACTTGCCAGTTGATCATACATCATTTTACGCTTGGAATTTCTTCGTAAAGTCGGTCGTCATCGTGTGCAGGCACTACCAAGTAAGGACCGTAATCCACAAACCCAACTGAATAAACATAACCGCAATAATGGGCAGTATTCAAGAAGACCAGAAATGGCGATTCGGCGAGCATTCCAATACCAGGCTTATTTTGAGATGGATTTGTATAAGATTGTGCTGACGTAATAATCCAAGCCGGACAATCATAAACACCGCCTTGAGTGCGTTAATTGGACGCTGAAAATCTTAGCATGAGATCCAGATTGTTGTCAAAAAATCGTCTTCTTCGACGATGCCGCTCAATTACTTTGCCAACAAGCCAAATTTCCGTAACTGCAGCGAACACAATCCATTCATTTTCAACCCAGTATCTAGAGATCTAAATTCGTTTGGTGCGGCATTGGCGGCATTGGCGGCATCTCGAATCTTTTCTTTTTTTTTTATTTAATTTCCGGAACAACTTATAAAAATATCTAACAATTCATGTCTTTAATTATATCTTACTGACCCTTCGCGGGTACTCTAAAGTAATCTAATCTAACTTACTATTTGCCTTGTGGCATCTAAACTATTAGGTTTATTTATTGTTAGTCCTTAGGACAGACTTTATTACTTAAGACTTACTGGCCAAGAAAACTAAGAAAAAACCTGGCGCTCTATACATTCTTATTATTACCTTACCCACATCTAAACCTAAACCCTATTAATGATAATAATAACATCGGTGGCGCTACAGTCCGAGGCGGACCTGGGCCCCAGCTTCTACAGAAACCACTCGCGACAGTCCGAGGCGGACCTGGGTCTAGCTAACACCAACCACTCGTGTTGTGCGTGCTATTGTTCTCTCACGCGTGGAAGGGACCTACAGTTTAATGCCGACTCCGAACGGCGAAGTTGAGCTTTTTCTAGACAGGAATACTCTTTGAGCATTGTCAGTGACTCGAAAGAGGTGGAACCGTGAATTATCAAAGGTGGTAAATTCGGGTATCGAACCTGGCAACCTGGCACTACGCCACGGCAACCAACCCAGGTTTGAAAACCAGATAAAAGCGTATTAACTTTACTTTCACTGGGATTCGAACCGGGGACCCCGCTAACCAGGGGCACGCACTTTTTTTTTTTTTTTTAACGCAATTTTATTTAATTCAATTTTATATTTCTTACTTGCTAGACAAAATTACTTAAAACTAGCTTAACTAACTTAAGAATTGCAATTGTTATTAATACTAACCTACTGACCCTATGCGGGTACTCTAAGCTAGTCTTATCTACGTTGTAAATTTGTATTTCGGCTTAGTCTACGTTTTTTAAGGTCTTTATGACAATCTGGGTCGCCGTGGCGTAGTGGGTTAGTGCGTCGACTCCTACGCAGAGGGTGCCAGGTTCGATACCCGAATTTACCACCTTTCATATTTCACGGCTCCACCTCTTTCGAGTCACTGACAATGCTCAAAGAGTATTTCCTGTCTAGAAAAAGCTTCTCAACTTCGCCGTTCGGGGTCGGCATTAAACTGTAGGTCCCTTCCACGCGTGAGAGAACAATAGCACGCACAACACGAGTGGTTGCCGAGAAGCTAGGCCCAGGTCCGCCTCGGACTGTTGCGCCATCCATATTATTATATTATGACAATCTTTTATTACTTTTTTATTGCCAAGAAAACTTATAAAAAACTTGTCTAAACTACCTTGTACTAACTTAGGTTAGGTTAGGTTGAAGTGGCTGCCGCTGCACATACGAGCAGCAGACACACTTAGGCTAAGCATAGGCCCATTGTGTTACCTCGCGGATCTTAGGCTACCTATTCCCCAGTCCAATCTGTGCTTTTGATAAAGCGAAAAAGAGGGCTGATTCTGATGCTGCTCAGTTCAGCCAGATTAACAAAGAAAAGGGCCCCCGGCAGTCTGAATCTGTGGGACGAGAGAGCACTGCAATTACATAGCAAGTGTTCGATGGTTTCTTCCTCATCCTCGTCCAAGCAGCTTCTTTATACTTACTTACCCTAACATAAAACTTATCGTATCATAACAGTGTCCGTAACAGTAGGGACACGTGCACCAGGGCGTATATGTTGTGTATATGCCTAACATATATAATTTATACGCCGTGATGCACCTTTTTTTTTTGTTTTTGATTCATATATTTTTTTTTTTTTTTGGTTTTGTTGTTTTATTTTATTTTTTTTTTCTCTTAATATCTACCTTAGAAACTATGTAAGCTGGCCACTATGGTCAACTACCTGATCCTGTGGAAAAGCTAGCGGTGGCGGAGGCTGGTTTTGGTGTAACCACCAGTAAAATTGCCGTTCTTTGGCAGACTCTTTCCTATCTCGAGCGGGGATCGCTCTACTGAACCGGAGGAGATCCTCGTGGGTGCGAACGACATCCGGTTCGTATTGAAGTCGCCTATCCACTGTTCGGCGTACGACATGGAAGATGATAGGACATCCTTGTGGATCCTGTATTAGGCCAATTGTGTCTAGATAGAGGAATGCTTCGGGAGGAATAAAGCCGTTAAGGCGCACCCTTTCATGGTACATACTATTGGGGTAGTAAGCCCCAAAGATCAGACTGTTGGACGAGGTCATAGCTCGTGCAGTGTGCCTTCTGATTAGTTTAATAATAAAATTATCTACCCTATTCACGTTTGCCTCGTTGTACAAGACCTCGTTAGGGTAGTACTTCTTGTACTCAGACTCGGGTGTGCGATACAGACGGAGACAGCTCCTAAGACACTGCCTCTCGAACACCCTCATCTTTTCCATCTGGGAAGGACTCACGTTGAACCACAATGGACAACCGTACACCATAATAGGCCGTACTAGGGCCATGTAGCAGATTACCTTCACTCTGGTATCAAGTTGGCTGCTGAAAAACAACCTTCTTGCCGCAGCAAAGGCTTTTCTGGCTTTCGTCAGAGCAATATCTATATGTTTGTCAAAATACAGATATTGATCCAGCCAAATGCCTAGATATCTGACTACACTTTTTACAGCTAACGGCCGACCATGCGGGTCAAGTATGCCGAACTTACGCCAGTTTTGGCGCGTATCCCGCGATGCCCTGTCCAACGGGGTCCGGAAAAGACTAGATTCGCATTTCTGGAAGTTGATAAGCAACTTCCAGTCGTCGCAAAATCGCTGGATTTTCTCGAAGTCACGCTGCAACAAGATGTTTATTACCTCGACCTTCGGACCTGATCTGTACGCAACTAGGTCGTCGGCGTACGCAATTAAGTGCGGCATGGAACCTATAAGATCTGCAGTGAATATGGAAAACAGGATCGGGGAACCAATGGCCCCCTGTTGCAGACCGTTTTTAATGTTAAAGACCGTAGTGGAAGTTACGTCACCATTTTTCACAACGAACCTTCTACCTGTTATAATGTCATAGACCATGTATAGCAATGGTTTACTTATGCCAAGCCTGGCCAACTTGAGGTAGAGGCCCTCTAACCAAACGGTGTCGAACGCCTTCTCCAAGTCAATCAGGCAGGCACCCGTGCACTGATTTTTGTTTTTATTCCATTGTATGTCGGACACCAGTCTTGACGCGGCATTAATGGTATCATGCCCCGCTCGGAATCCGAACTTGTCCGGTATGATTTTCTTTTCATCAGCCCACTGCTTCAGAACTCGAATGACTATCTTTTCAAAAACCTTGCTTATGCAGGGAAGAAGACTGATCGACCGAAGATTTGTCGGAATGGACTTATCTTTGTCCCGTTTAGGGATCGGTTGAACAACAGCTGTTTTCCAGTGCGTGGGGTAATGTGCATTACGCACTCTATCAACTACCCCATCCAGCCGTCAACGATTACATATGCTACGCATATACATAAATACACGCCCTTGTGTACCGTCCGTAGTATTACGGACATAGATTAAGTTAGATTAAGTTTTCTTAGGTTTTTAAGAGGTAATATGGTTTAGGTTAGGTTGGGTAGCGGGCACACTCAGACCATATTGTTCCATTGTGATACCCCTAGTCAGGCTACTACCACTGATTGACTACTCCAGTGATAGTGCCGTTGATTTGATCCCAACGGCAAATGGTGACTGGATCAGATTTGCAGATCCAAACCAGATGAAAGCGTATTAAGTTCTGGTGTAACCACAAAAAAGTACCGCTCCTTATCACGCTCCCTCCT
Organism: Eristalis intricaria; assembly: GCA_964034865.1. Lineage (NCBI taxonomy): Eukaryota > Metazoa > Arthropoda > Insecta > Diptera > Syrphidae > Eristalis > Eristalis intricaria. The sequence continues at coordinate 31,887,024 of OZ035873.1, forward strand.
GTCTCGAGCAGGGATCGCTCTACTGAACCAGAGAAGGTCTTCGTGTTCGCGGACAACATCCGATTCGTAGTCAACTGTTCGGCGAACCGCGTGGTAGATTACAGGCCATCCTTCCGTGTCCTGGATCACGCCGATCGAATCAAAATAGAGGAACGCTCAGGTGTAACAAAGCCGTTGTGGCGCACCCTCTCATGGTACATATAATTATAATTGGGTAAGCCCCGAAGATCAGACAGTTGGTCCAAGTCATACTTCTTGCAATGTGACTTCTTATTAATTTAATGACTGAAAATTGTCTTTCTTTTTCATGTTTGCCCTGTTGTACAGGACCTCGTTAGCATAGTACTTCTTGTACTCAGCCTCGGGTGTTCGATACAACCGGAGACATGTCCTAAGACACCGTCTCTCGAACACCGGACTCACATTGAACCACAGGGGACAACCATACACCATGACTGGCCTTATTTAAGGCAGATTACCTTCACCCTGGTATCAAGTTGGCTACTTTAAAACAGCTTACTTGCCACAGCAAAGGCTTTTCTAACCTTCACTACATGTTTGTCAAAATATAGAAAATGATCCAACCGAATGCCAACTACAGTTTTCACGGCTAACGGCTGACCCTGTGGATCAACTATGCCGAACTTCTTCCAGTTTACGCGCGTATCTCTTGAGGCCATGGCCAGCGGGGTACGGAAAAGGACACACTTCTGGAATTTGATAAGCAGCTTCCAGTCATCGCAATATGTCAAAGTGTTGTTAAAGTCACGTTGCAACAAGGTATTAATGACGTCTACCATCGGACCTGATCTGTACGCCACTAAGTCATCGACGTACGCGATTAGGTGCGACATAAACCTTAGGAGATCGGCAGTGAATATAGCAAACAATATCGGGGAACCAACAGCTCCCTGCTGTAGACCATGCTGTAGACGCCGCCATTTTTTACGACGAACTTTCTACCTGTTATCATGTCATACATCATGTATAGCAATGTTTCATGTAAGCCAAGTCTGACGAGCTTAAGAAAAGCCCTCTAGCCAAACGGTGTCGAGCGGCTTCTCCAAGTCTATCAGACATGCACCCGTACACTGTTTTTTTATTTTTATTCCATTGAATGTCGGATACCAGCTTTGACGCGGCATTTGTGGTGTCATGCCCCGCTCTGAATCCAGACTGGTTGTCCGGTGTAATATTGTTGTCCTCGACCCACGTTTTCAGGGCTCGAATAACAATCTTTTCGAAGACCTTGCTGATACAAGGAAGAAAACTTATCGATCGGAGGTTTGGCGGGATGCTTTTGTCTTTGTCCCGTTTAGGGATTGGTTGTACCACAGCTGTCTTCCAAGTTATGTATCTCGAATCTTATTACTTTCGAAATGGGGAAGGGCAAGGACACCGTTACCATCTGAGATGTTGATCGCTTCTTAACCGACTTTTTGTGTTCACAGCGCGACTTAGATATATCAGAACTGTGGTCGCAAAAAACAACGCTCGAGGTTTGCAAGAGAAAATTTAGTGACTAGGTCGACACGGCAGGCGTTCATCAATTGGCCTCCGCGATCATGCGTTAGACTACGTAACTAGCCAACGAACTTAGACGAGCTCTAAGGCAAAATTCGCAACGCTGCACATATTGGATCGAGTCATCAAAAATTAGCCAATGATGTGATATGCCATAAATGATAACATGAATGCAGCTTTAAGATAAATTCAAAATCTATGTTGTTTCTCACACTGTTTTATTTTATTTAACTGTCTTTTCCTATCGTTCTTATCTGGTCAATCTGTACATTAAATTTTTTTTTTTTGTATTTTTTCATGCTACAGTAGTCCCCGGATCTAAGCAACCCTTTTAATAGCAACAAATTATATTCAGCTGAGATTTACCAACGCCATCCTAAGCCTACCTAAGGTCCCCGTTTAATAGAAATTTCATTAAAAACCCGCTTATAAGCAAGACATTTGTATGCGTGTGTTTACAATTTTATGCGTGTGTTTATTATCCGGGGAGTACTGTATATAATGGGTAGTGGAAAAAGTCTTCATATTTTGTCAATAAATGTCGTTGGAGTCATCTATCTCCAGTGCTACCAATCACATTGTGTCATACCATAGATTGTTTGAAAGGTAAAAGGTCTTTTTTTAATTTAACAAAGAAAAAAATCGGACAAGTTGAAAGAAGTTACGGCTGTTCAAAAATGTGTGAAAATAATGACGAATTTCGCTATATTTTGAAATTTTTGTTTAAAAAAGGGAAGAATGCCACGCAAGTCACCAATGAAATTTTTGAAGTTTACGGAGACGATGCTGCCTCAGTTTGGTGTAGCACAACAATGGTTCGCTCGCTTCCGTACTGGATATTTCGATGTGAAAGATGCACCTCGCTCTGGTCGACCTATCGTTGGTCTCTTTGAGAGAGGGCTGTAGCCCTGCGTGCGATCTTTGTTCCTGTTTGCGCTGACGGTTTCTGGAAGAGAAGATTCAACCACGTACGGGTTGTACAGCGACATGAGTCTAGTCAGGCGTCTTCGGATCCAACGCCTAAGATGCGTATAAACAACTCAGCTCCGACCCGAAGAGTCTTCGACTCCGAACCCTTGCGACAACGCAACAGAGGACGCCCGCGTTAAATGAGGCGCACCCAGGTGGAGAAGGACCTCAACCAACTTGGCGTGCGACACTGGACACAGCTAGCCAGAGACCGTGCTAACTGGAGAGGCTTGTTGCTTGAGACCCAGGTCCACCCCGGACTGGAGCGCCAAATAAAGAAGAAGAAGTATGCAGAAAGGCGGCAATATTTTTCATCTAGTAGATGAGATGACAGCTAATAAATTGAGTACTTATTTCAACGCAGTGCGTAACATGAAGTCGGCTGGCGCAGCGCACGATTGTGTTTCAGCTGCTGTCAAAGTTATCAATGGCATCCAGCTGTCAAAAGATTTTCTAAGGTTTCCATTTTATCGTGCATCGTTTTACTCGAATGTCGAATGTTCGGAAATTATTAAAAAATACATATTATCGACAGTGTGCAGCCAATTCGTAGCACGATTGAAAAGTTTGAGCGTGAGTACTGTTTCTTAGAACTTCAGTCATCTATCAGACAGTAATTGGTGCGATTGAAGAAGACCCTGACATTTGTCCATTCGCGGCTGATCGCCAAAGAGTGAAACCCGGTTATTGTGCGCTTGGACTTGGTTCTACATCCGTATAAGATTGTGATGAAGCAAGAATTGAAACCGGGCGACAATAGTAGATAGATAATAGAGTTCGCGAATTTGAGTGCCAGACATCCGGAAGGAGACACCGTATGCCGTCAATAGTCTCAAGTAAAGTGCAATCTTGTGCAATGGATCCACCAAACGAATTCGTCAAATTTCTTCAAACCTTCATATGTTTCGCAGAACTTCGCACTTTCGACGAAAGCTATTTGATACCCCTTTCAGTTCACCCGTCCATGAAAAGTTGTCAAACTGTACTAAGCATCGATAGTGCTTGAATTGCAGTTAATTTTGGTTTTCATTTCCTCTCTCCCTTTTGTGGTGTTCTTCCTGTCAACAAACAGCTGTTTTGCCGGCCTCTTCAAAATTGGAAACTAATGACATTTGAAAATCCTTCAAACTTTGTCTGCTATAACTTTAAAAGTTGTAAGGAAAGCAAATGTGGTCGAGTTGACATTAATGCTAGAGCAGATCAGGTTAATGGCGTCTATGCATTGACACGGCTCCGGAGTCCAAACATTTCATACAACCACACGATAGCAAGTCGAAGACACGCCCCGCTTTGGGAAGATCATGCCTTTAAATTGCTAAAGGAATTTTATGCTGTTCACTTGTAATGACATTAAAGGTTAAGGAAATCCGTTTCTATTTAAATAAATTTCACCGAAAATGGTGACGAATAAGATAAAACATAGCCGCCATTGCAAGCGTTAATTAAAATATTTGCACTTTGAAAACCAAGTTGTATACGCGGTTATACGTAACTAAACCCCGTGCAGGCAGTGATTAAGTTTTTACGTGTACACGTTGCGTTCGTGCATTTGAGAGGCGCACATAAGTATAATTCCATTTTAAGTCACTGATGTTACTTCACATCCTCATCCAACGACGCATTGCTTGGTCATTACTTTGTTGTTTATTTTTGTTTTCAATTGCTGCTTACACCTCAATAACATTACCACACAATTACAATTCATGGCCTAATTGAAGCAATCGTGCTAAACAAATGGAGTATGCACGTATGTACGTGTGCGTTTACATAAATGGGCAAGAAAATCGTATTGCTAATCGGCACCGTTTTAATTATTCGTGTTGGAGTTGCTCTAACCATCTGCTAATCGACGACGCCAACTGGAGTCATTGTATGCGTTACTAATTTGGAATGAAAGTTTATTTTCTTTCGCTTTTATCTGGGATCTGAGCTTGGTTTCATTTTTATTTTATCTGGTAACCTTTTTACAAGCTTTACGATTGCTTTGCTGGAAAAGAATTTCATTATTGATGAAGGCATATGTTTTTTTTTTTTGTGTTGTTTTCCCTACTTTCCTAGAGTGTACAGAATCATTGGTTACGCAGCGAACAATGCTCTCGGAGAGAGGGACGGAATTACTGTTGACGACCCTAGCAAACGAACAAAAAGTCAACGATTCTCGGTTCTGCACGATGAACTCGCGTGCCGAACTGAAATAGACTAAAACAAAGCTGACATTACCGCAAACCAGGAAGTACTGTGTGACAGGGCCAGACGAAAAAAGTAGGTGGAACCTGCGATATTAGCTTGAGATGACACAGAGAGCGAATATAGCGCTTATTTGGATGTGGATTTATTTTGCGAAGCAGACTCAGTCAAAACGACTTAAGCTTCAGGCATTTAACTGAGCGCCTTATAACGATAGACATCACGGCTAGTACGGCGATATCAGCTTAATTTGTGTCAGCGTACATACTAGCTTATATACGGCTCCCATACATTACAAGTAGATCTAGGGATGTCGTAATGAATCAACCATCAATCAATATGATTAGATAGATAGATTTTATTTTTTCTCAATCGATACAATATATAATAACATGATTTAATTTATAATTTAATATATTTCAATTTAATTTAATTTAATTTGACCAAACATGATTTAATAATTTAACAAGAATAAAAATGTGAGAAAAATTAATGACATAAATTATTTCTAAACATAAAAAAAGAGTACTATGCCACAACAACTGTTGTACGGTATTATTTTGTCACGGTGGGGTGGCCCTAAAAAACCGCATTAAAACACAATATTACGAGAGCAAATTCATAATACAAAAGATATAAAAAAAAAGTAAAATAAACTAAACCAGAATATAATAAGAAATACTTAAACAACGTACTACTGGACCTGAAGTATATAATCCAAATTAAATATGTCTAAGCTAAAGAGCCATTTTTTAAGAAGTCTTGTAAACGCAGAAGGAAGTCTTAGTGATCTGATGAAAAGCGGAAGCTTGTTATATAACCGGCACGCTGTTGTACGGAACTTGGGAATAGAAACAAGATGCAACGAGTTGATTGATCTCATTGCGATCGACTTCTTCCACTATAGTACAACGGAGTCATGAAAGAACGACACAGAGATACATAGAGCAGTTAAGGCCTAAAAATTACCACATTTATATCCGTGGGGGTCGTATAACTCCAAATCCATGAACCATGTGCTTGTAACAAAGCGAATCATTGCAGATAGCGGAGGCTAACATTACTTAGCCAATCTAAGTCGAGACCAGGCGAGCTTATGGAAATAGTCGAACCATCTCATCCTGGGTGTGGCAAGTGGTCGCCTACCTCATGGAATCGCATTCGATTCCCGCCTCGAAAGTCGTGATGGTGGTGACATGGGCGCTACGTGCCCGAACCATCGAAACACTGCCCTTTTCATAAGAAGAAGTAGCTCCTCAACGTTGAGTTCCTCGCGCACTTCCGTGTTTCTCACCCTATCCCGGTGAGTAATTCCCACAACAGCACGAACAAATCTAATCTCCGCAGCTTATATTTGATCATTACCTAAATCTCATGACCATAGTTGAGACTTGGAACAAGTACTGAGTTGAAAACTGCTAACTTGGTTTTCACACTAAGCTCGGCCTTCCTGATCACAGATCTCCCAAGCTGTGTCAAAACTCACCCAGCTTGATCAATCCTACAGGAAAGTTCAGTATTAATCCTCCCATTACTCGTGAAGAAGACCCTGACATACTTGAACTTCTCCACCTGCTTGAACTAACATCCACTAACCAGTAGAGTGCATTAAACAGTCGTTCTGGAAATTACCATAACCTCTGATTTGTTCACGTTAACCTTCATCCCAGAATCAGCCCATACGGCTACAAACCTATAGAGTACTCGCTGGAGCTCCATCTGGGAGCTGTGGGGATAAATAAGTCATCCGCAAAAAGAAGATGACTTACCCTCAACTGTCCCATTGTGAAACATTACTCGCCTCGGCTGCGCTGCAACATCCAATCCATATAAACAAGGATAAAAGGAGAGGTGACAAGACGCACCCTTGGCGAAGTCCAACGCTCACGGTGAAAGGTGTTAACCCGAACACAGGTCCTACGTGTACAGAGATTGAATGGCACTCAAAATAGGACCCTCGATTCCATGTTCCTGCAGAACACTCCAGAGTTTACCTTGAGGAACTTGGTCATATGCCTTTTCCAAATCTACAAAACAGCTGTAGATGGATACGGCATACTCCCAAGCCTTCTCAAGTACCATTCTTAGAGTGAAAAGCTGGTCGGTTGTACTTCTGCCGGGACGAAAGCCTCACTGTTCATCCCCCATCCTTGACTCGATCATAGCACTAGAACGCGCTTTCAAAACCTTAGCGTAGACTTTGCCCGGGAGACTTAAGAGGGATATGCCCATGTACTAGGAGCAGTCTCGTTTGTCCCCCTTCTTAAAAAGAGGGACAATCACACCAGTTTGCCAATCGCCAGGTGTCTTAAAAAAACGGTGTAAGATACAAAATGGGTTTTCTGTTTATCTTGAAGCTGCATGCACACCATTATGTGATATTACATTGAGAAAGCATTCAAATACCAGCCTCGGCAACGCTGGCAGTGATCCAAGCTGTCGGTCCAATTTTTGATTTTTTTGACTCGGTACGATTCGAGGGGCATAGACTATAGCCTCTCGAATGCTTGTCTAAAGTAGTTGGTTTGCTAGCGTAGACTAACTACTTGGCGGCGCGGCGGCCATGAATTGGAACGGTAGACGTTAGATGACTCACTCGAGTGTTCGAACGCTGGTATGGCATGTAGCTTCACCTTGTTGGAACCACAGATCGTGTAACTTCCTTTTTTCAAGAAAGTCGGTTGACACCGATATATAACTGAGACTACAAACAGTCAACGGTTGTGGATTGGGGGTCGCTCCAATGACAGAAATTTAGCATGTTGACGTATACTTCTTTCTTAGCTCGTGCTGCACTCCGCGGTGGCCCGAGCGTTAGTCAGCATGTCGATCTATTTAGCACAGTCTTGTGCTTCCAGTTACGCACGTTCAGCTGATTATGGTCCCTTTCCAGCTGCATTCGCCACCTGATCATTTATCCTTATTTACCGCGTCGTCCCTCGGGGTTTGAGCCGAAATTTGAGGGCCAGATCTTTGGTTAGACGAGAGACTCGAATTCGTTTGGCCAGATCAATTTCGTCGTACAGTCCTTACACTTCTTCGTTCAGTCTACTCCTCCAAGCAGCATCGCTACATACGGGGTCAAAGTTAATACGAAGGACTTTAAGGGACTTAAGAATCTCTTCGTCTCCTTGTCCATCTTCAGGCTTTATTCCTAGATAGGGATATCATGGTTCTTCGGGCTTTATTTCTCAGCCCAAGATCAGTGATTAGAAAACGTGATCCTTTTGCGTTAATATCGGAGCATACTACTTTCACTTCTTCGAAGTTATAGCTGTCCATAGTTAAGTTTTGTCGAAGACGTCGGGGTTGGTGAACCTTTTCGGTAGACTTAAGACAGACAACGTATACTTTGTCTAAGACCCATCTTAACCTCTTCCTTCTCGATGCTCACGATCATTCTTGTGACGAAGAATACCGTGCCTCTGGTATTGACTTTTGAGTTACGCAAGATCTTCTCGAGAATGATGTTCGTCGCCTTGTCATCAAATGTCTTGGTAAAATCTTAACCGACTTTAACGTGGCAACGGGCATTCTCCCTCGTCAATCAGAAAAGACGGATGAGTTTTGCAGGGATGCCAAAACTAGATAATGCGCTGTATAGTTCGTCCCTTAGCCTTAAAGTCGATAAAAAGGTGGTGGGTATCGACTTGAAACTCCGGGGTTTTTTTTTTCCAAGATTTTCCGCAATGTGAATATTTGGTTAATAGTGGATTTCGCTGGCCCGAAACCGCACTGATATTGACAATGAGAGTGTTAACGCAGGGTTTCAGGCACCAAGACGGCAGAAAAAAAATCGTATACGCTGTATTCACGAGACTTATCGCCAGGTAATTGGTACAGTTTAGAGAGTCTCATTTTCTTAGGATCGTGAAAAGATTCTGATATCACATTCGTCGGCCATACTATAATCCAACCAGACTTACGGATGAATTGGTATACCACCAAATCTTCGCCAAGTGCTTTGAAATGTTCGGCAGGCAGTCCATCACACACTGCCCGCTACGAAAGCTATATTTGTCTCATTTCGTACCAACGTCTGTCTATTTTGTGGCTAAAGGTCCAAAAAAGTCCCTTAAACTCTTTCACGGTGTGACGAATTGCCTGAATGCTGAAGCTATGATATTTGAGCCGGAATTTCAATCATATTTTTTAACAAGTTCCATACGTTGAATAAGAGTGAAACGGTACACGAAACCTTACAAAATATTTTGACAGCTAGATGCCATGGCAACTTGGAGAACTGCTGAAACATAACAACTAGAAAAGTACTGTTCTAGTGGTGTGCCAACCCGAGAGATTTACAAAACTCGGGTTGAAATAGTCGGTCTGTTTGACTTGTAACCCGGGTTGACGAACTCGGTTTGATGATGAACCGAAAGCCAAAAAAATATGGATTACATTATTCTAAGACGATTGGACTGACAAGGAAAGCGCCAGGCACAGTTTCAATTTTTCTCTCTTCTCTTTCATCTTCCATCGCATTTTCTTCTACTTACACGCCGCAATGCAACTTAGGCCGCTTTCACACAGGAAACTTTTGTCGGTGATTTTTTCATCTTATTGGCAAAGGCGGTGGCAGGTGAGACGTGCTAGGGGTAGCCCGCGACTTGTGTGCTCGGGGTTTGTCTTTGGATTTTCCGCATTTTCCATTATCTCTTTTTTCTTCGAGTTGCTTCATTCGTATGTTCTCAATGTTGGCTATTGGAAGCATGCTATACATGTGTGAGAAAGAGATGACGCATGTCTGAGAGAGGGTGGGAAACAGAAAAAGTTCAGAATTGAGATCTCAATTGCAGAGACTGAAGGATTTCCTGTGTGAAAGTGGCTTGAGATCATAAAAGGGAATTTGAAAAAATCAGCGACGAATTTTAGCGAATGCGAAAGCCGCCTTACTTGCTTTGATGCGTCACACAAAACAAGAGAGAATGGTATGTATACATACAAAGCACACAATTCGCGAAAAGTTACCAAAATGCTGCAGTCTGCTGTGGTGGCCAGTAATGAAGTGTTACAGAGATATCCGACTTTACAGCTAATTTCCCCCTAGTCCATCAACGAATTTGAGTTCCTTTTGACAGATATTCATGAATTTGTGACGGTTATTCACGATAGAACGGAAATGTCGTCCTCTGATTGGCCAACTAGGTTTAAGAGAAGGTTATAAGAAACAGTTGTCAAAAATTGTAAGGGCAAGAGAGGTAGAAGTCGGCATCTCTGTAATACTTCATTTCTGGTGGTGGCTAAGACCCGAACCAATATGGGATGAGGCAAATCGGTTTCTATTGTCTAATTCGATTTGGGGTTGGTTTCAGCTCGGCATCTCGGCACATCGGGTTGTTCCGTCTATAGTTTTTTATGTATTCGGTTCATTTCATCGGTTTTGCCAATTCGGTTTGAAATAAGTGTTACTCGGTTTGAATCGGTTTAGGTGTAACCCGGGTTATTTTTTTTAACCTGGGTTGACACACGACTTAACTGTCCTTGCTATCTGCTTGCCCTTTGGAAACAAAGTTAACAACTCGAAAACTGCATTCAAATCGTGTCTATTTGGTTTAACATAATAAGTAGGAAAAGACAGATTCTCAATGTTATTCGCTGCATCAAGCGGTTTTTTCGTGTTCGCGTTGTAGATATTTTCTCAACTTGCTGTTACACCAAGTCTCATTTCCTTTTTGTCTTCAGGCGGAATTAATTATACTTCGTGACATTCTCCAACTGTTCTAAATATAGGCTTATTATCCTCCTTACAACAACCCTTCCCGAGGTAGACCGCCTCCGAAGCACCTTCCATTGATGGGCTTGCTCTCTGGCCTTAATCTAACCCAATTTATGTAAACGAATGGAGTGGAATAAGTAGTCCACAGCGGGATGGCAGTGGGTCAGTATTCTGAATGCAGTTTGATGGCACCAAATCAGAAACCCGCTAGGACGGACTTGTATTAAAAATAGCTCCAATGGCGTAGACTGGACATAAAAGGGTTTCTGTGTGAAAATGTGCATGTATTTATTTGTTCCATGTGCAGTTGCCGATTAAATAAAATAATAGGATTCACAAGAAAAACACTTTTCGCTTTCAAAGAGCCCGATAAAAAACGAGAGTGCAATGCAATGCTTACGAAAGGGCCAACTCAAATCGATGCACATGACTGTGCTGGGACATGCTCACTTTTACTTTCCTCCCGTTCGCATCCGCCATTATGTGCAGCAGGAGTATGAGCAACGGTGGAGCGAGGAATAGTGCAGCAAAAAGCCCCAAGCCCGAAAAAGCTTTTCATCGTCCGCCATCGGAGGAAATCGGTGGATGGTTTTAAGTGAGTGGTATCACCTGTAATGCTATTACTACATTCAAACTAGTGCCTGTATTCAGGGTTTTGTTTCATAATTATGTGTTTTGTCTTTTGTGTGCCAGTAGGTCATTGGTCGAAGAATAGAACTTGATCGAAACTTGCAATTGAGTGCAGAACATAGAATGTTCTATGCGATGTTTTGGTTTTCTTTTCTCTTTTCACTTTTACTTTCTGTAAAATACATACATAAACATGTTGCGTGCAAGAGAAATTACGCGGAAGCGTGTGTGTATTTACTTTGGAGTTCTTGAAAATCGTTCTCAATTTGCTTTCGTATTCCGAAGTTATACGGAAAAGTGATTAGTTTACTCTGAGAGATGTCTTGTTTTTGTGTACACTGTAGACATAAATTCCATTCCTAAGCAGTTTGTATTTACTTATTTTCTGTTCGGGGAATGTTACTCGTTGTCTGTGCTGCTTTTCGAGCATTGTCTGTGGGGGTGTAAGCGTTGGTGTGATGCAGAAGTGCTAAAAAGAACGAGGAAAGTGCTGACACGCCAAATTGGTAGCATTAATGAATCTTAAGTGAATTAGAATACCGATCTGTTGTACGTTGGTTCTCAACTTTATGCATCAACATGAATTGGAATACATTTCGTTGCACATTAGGGCGGAAACAGATTCGGTGAAGGTAAGGTTCTTTAGTGCTTAATTCAATTAAACACTTGAGGGGGCGGTGATTCCTTTGAATCCTTATCAATTTTTGGACGGTGTTTCGGTCAAAATCCTTCGTCAATTCAAGGGCGGTGATTCCTTTGAATCCCTATCAATTTACGGCGACTGTTTCTCCCTGTCGGACGGTGTTTCATTCAAAATTCTTCGCCAACTCAAGGTCGGTGATTCCATTGAATCTCTATCAATTTACGGCGGCTGTTTCTCCCTGTCGGACGGTGTTTCGGTCAAAATTATTCGTCAACTCAAGGGCGGTGATTCCATTGAATCTCTATCAATTTACAGCGACTGTTTCTCCCTGTCGGAGGTGTTTCGGTCAAAATTCTTCGTCAACTCAAGTGCAGTGATTCCTTTGAATCCCTATCAATTTACAGCGACTGTTTCTCCCTGTCTGACCGTGTTTCGGTCAAAATTCTTCGTCAACATGTGTGTAGTGTATTGACAACACTACGGTAGAACGTGGGAGCGTGAGAGGTCTTCTCCGATATGTAATAATGCTGATGGCATGCATCTATGCCCAAACTTGCCTCAAGGTAGTCGTCATCTGACCACCGACAAGTTCGGACGTGGCGGTAAGACTATGTGCATGACCCAATAAACTGGGATTCATACAATTAGCACTCTGTCCACCTCGTACGCACGAGGAATCATTATAAATTGAACGACGTCCAGACCATCGAAGAGGCTTTAAAGCCGTAAAACAATCCCCAGCAACCTCGTTAAATTCTTGTCGTCCCATTAAACAGCTAAGGCCATAAAAGCAGTCCTGAAAATTTAATTATATCCTGTCTTTTATTGAAAGTAAATTGTTTACAAATGTACACGCGTTCGCAGTTAAACCCAAATTCATTCTTCCTCCATCGCATTATTGACCCTTTTCGTGTTCACTTGATGTTTGAAATCAATTTTTGAATAAAAGCATCGGATGTGTGTATTGCAAGACAGACGCGCTTGTCCAGCGGAGAAGTAAAATGCAAATGCATTCTATGTAACGCGCATTCTCTACAGTCTCTACCACCCCCATGCATGTGTGAATCAGGCTGCCTGGCAGGTGGTTGTTATGAAAAGGAGCTTTACGTACGAAGCTAGCAAAATCCCACCCTATGCAAATAAGGTACACACGTACATATATGTATTCTGTGCGCGAGTGTCTATACAGTATATGTAAAGAAGAAAAAAGGTTTCTGAATGAATTCGCTTGTAGAAAATAAATAAAAACACTGCCCTTAATTCAGTTAGTGCAATTGATTTCAGTTGATTGCAAGTGCAATCAATTTCAGTCTGCGGACAGATTTACCCTTCTCTGGTGAACAGTGAAGAGTGAAGAGTGTTGTTAACGTTAATTCACTTTCTCGTTATATAAGATTCAAAAAGATGAATAGATCGTATTTATCGCCAGTCATATCCGAAAAGATGAAGTGTTTTGAAAGTGAGTGAGTCTTTTCTGTCATACTCTAATGGTCAAGTGATGAATTGGGGAAGGATTTGGAATGAACCTTTAAATCAATTATTGCTGCAATTTAATTGAGATCTTGCTCAGATGGATGTGTAGTTGATACGGTGTATTTGATTCGTTTTACTAGAATATTGACATGTGTTCAAGTTCGAAGAGACTGTTCGAATTTAAATGGCAATCAAGTATTTATTTAGTTAAAAGATTCGTCTTACGGCAGTCTATTTGAAAATACCCATTCCCACCAATTGATAAACTGACATATGGAAAACATTATTCTCTTTTGATTTCGTGTGTATACAGGAGATGTGTTTTTTTTTTTGCAAGCGTATACACGCTTCCTATATCCGCTAAAGTTACTCATCACATCTATCGCCGCTTGTGAAATAAGCGCGGATAAAAACAATGCTTCCAGTCATTATTTTCTGTGTGCTCATACCTGAATTTATTCATTCATTGTTTAGGTTGCTGTATGTGGGTTACATTTGTAGGTGTGGTTGATGTATTAGATCATTTTTAAATATTTTGCATCTATAAGTATGCAACTTTTGATATACCAAAAGTGTCTCTGCTATACATTCCGTCTAGGTTTCGTAATAGATTCTTCTCATTTGATGTACATTTTTTTTTATTATTTAATTATTAAGTGTTTTTGCTTTTAAAGTGATGGTCACGCTACACAATCGCAAACCGAAGATTGTGCCCATTAACGCTCAACTGTCACCTTACACGATTCCACCCCCAGACAGTCACAATTGTCATTAACATCGACGGTGCTGCCAATAAATATTCTATGATGAATTATTAAGCGCCGATGATCCGTTTTTCTGTGCAATTATTAAGCTTAAATTAAGCGTATATCCGCTTGCAAAAAAACACACCTAGTGTTGGTAGATGCGTGTGTTGATTATTTGGAGTTCAAAGATATGGTCACCGTACCAATAGGGGATCATGCACTTAGACTATGGATTCCTCATAAAATACAAAGAGAAATGATTGCCACAGTGGGCAGATGTGATGGTTATTTGAGAAAAAATTAGCACTGTGTGTGGTTTGGAACCACAGCTCTGAAAGTTGAATTTTGATGTGCATTTAGAAACATCATTCACGAACATTATCCATTCATGATTCCTCCCGAGAGATACAAGGGTCAAGGATTTAGGGTTTGCTCCGGCAAAAGCACAGTCGAAAGTTGAGCATCGGCAAGAACACAACCCAACAAGCATTATGTTCCGTATAACTTCCATAGCAGTTGTACGGACTTTTGGAAGATCGTGCCTCTTGTGTTAGCGGTTGAGTTCTGCACGATCTTCTCAAGAATAATGTTGAAAAAGTCGCATGACAGCGCGTCGCCTTGTCTGAAACCTTTTTTAACATTGGAGGTCTCGGTGAGTTGGTTACCGACCTTGATGGAGCAGCGAGAGTTCTCCATCGTCATCCTGCACAACCTGACGAGTTTGGCAGGAATGTCAAAACTAGACATGGCGCTGCACACTGTCATATGCAGCCTTGAAATCGACAAAAAGGTGGTAGGTGTTGATCTGCATCTGTTGGGCTTTTCCCAGGATCTGCCGTAATGTGAAGATTTGGTCGATTGTGGACTTCCCCGGCCTGAAAGCGCACTGATAAGGACCTATCAGGTTGTCGACGAATGGTTTCAGGCGCTCACACAAAACGGCAGAGAGGATCTTATACGCGATGTTAAGGAGGCTTATTCCTCGGATATTGGCGCAGTTGAAGGGGTCTCCTTTCTTGTGGATCGGGCAAACGATATTGAGATTTCACTCGTCGGGCATGCTTTCCTCCGACCATACCTTACAGATGAGTTGGTGCATGTACCTTACCAGCTCATCTCCAGCTGCCTTAAACAGTTCCGCAGACAGTCCGTCCGTTTTATTCGACTTTAGTCCCGATATCGCTGTCTTGACTTCGTCCAGGTCGGGGGGACGTAATTCTCTACGATACTTTGAAACCCTCCAATCATACTTGTTTAATGTCACGCAGGCACTAGGCACTTTTTCATTCATGCTGTTCGTTTATGGAATCACCGTGAACCAGATTGATCACTTTGCTATCGACGTCAGACACTCCTCCAGTATTCTCGATGTCTGCACATTCCGAGGAGCCAACATCGACTCGGATCACTTCCTTGTTGTAGCCAAGGTAAGAACACACGGATATCGATAGGACAACGGAGTAGAGCCAAACCAAAACAGTTTGACGTCGGAAAGCTACAATCGCAATTGACCGCTAGCAACTTTGCCGATCGAGTCTCCCTTAAGCTCTCAGAGAGTGCAACCCTGCCAATCGACCAACAATGCAACCTTTGTCAAAACGCCGTCAGAGAAACTGCAAGAAAACCCCTGGTTTGACAACGAGTGCAGGCAGGCACATTCAGCGAAGCAAGCAGCATACAAGGCGACGCTGGACAGAGGGACGAGAGCGGTTCGTGAGCTCTACGAAATTAAAAGAAGGAAGAGCACCGGCTTCTTAAAAAAAAAGAGAAAGAGTATGCGAAGCGCGCGATCGAAGAAATGGAGAGGTGTTACGGAAGAAATGATGTCCGAAAGTTCTACCAAAGGGTAAAACAACTATCTATCCAATGGATACAAAACTCGGGCAGAAGACTGTCGTGACGCAGAGGGACAACTCGTAGTAGATTCGCAGTCGATACTGAGAATCTGGAAAGATCATTTCTGTTGGAATCGGCGAGGAAGACTCCAATACCGCTGTCAGGCAGAATGTTCCACTCCACCGGCTGATTGATCAGGAGATCGCCAGGTCCCTTTGTGGATGTTGAGGCGAGGGAACCGCATACTGGCTACAAAGAGGTTTCGCCCCGTTACGAAGTCCAACAGCCTGAGTCCGTTCTCGGACGTGTTGTCGTGTAGGCTGAGCTTTCCGATGACTCTAGCAAAGATGTCTTCCTTGCCCAGCTTCGCGTTGAAATCTCCTAGACCGATCTTGGTGTCGTAGCTGCGGCACTGGTCGTACGTTCTTTCTAGGAGATCGTAAAAGTCATCTTTGCTGTCGTCATCTTTATCCTCCGTTGGGGCGTAGGCGCAGATCAGGCTTATGTTGCCGAATGTAGCCTTGATGCGGATTGTTATGAGGCGCTCGCTTATGTATTTAAAGTTTAAGACTTCTTGCCTAAGTCTGCCTCGCACAACAAACCCGCATCCGAACAAGCGCTGCCTTCGCTCTTTGTAGCAATCGCCGAAGTAGATATGTCTCTGTTTTTCATCCTCTTTTTGCCTGGCCCATCCCACCGCACCTCCTGAATGGCGGTGATATCTGCCTTATAAGCTTCGAGGGCTTCCGCAAGTTCATCGGCTGCACGTGGTCTGTGCAGGGACCTCACATTCCACAGGATGCGACGTTGTTTATTTATTTTATTAAGCTTAGTACAAGTGTGAACTTAAAAAAATTAACACATGCTTAGAAACTAACATATTTGACTAAAAATAACTTAAATAGATATACACTTGTGCTCATACAATTAAGCCACTTTGAAGGCTGTTGATAATTTGATTAAAATATCAGTTTTGTGATTATGAAAAAAAAGAAATGCAGGCTTATTATTAAGTAAGTATTAATGCAGTACTTATTATTAAACTTTATTGAAACTTAACTAATGTTTAATTCAGAATTTAATAACTTGAAATAATTCAGAAGCTCAAATGTTATACAGTGGACTGTCCCTAAGTCGAAACTCTCCCTTACTCGAACTTTTTCGCCATATTTTAAATACATTTCCCTCAACTTTCCATACAAAAACCTCTCTCTAACTCGAACAAATTTTGGTATCCCGTGACAATTCGACTTAGGGGGAGTCCACTGTAATTTGTGTCAAGTAACCATTGCTGATATAAGCCACCTGTGAAAAATTCATAAAATTATGAAAAAACTCATTGAAATACTATTTTGTTTATATAAAATTACATTGTACTGACAATATCGAGTTGGAAACCCCTTATTTTTAATAACTTCCCCGCACCAGCGCCGCATATATGACACCAGATCCCTGCAGATTGATGGGTGGATTTGTTCCCACTCCTTTATAATCTCCAACAGCTTGGCCTTACTAGAGGGTTTTTGGGCTGCAACAGTTTTTTTTATTACACCCCAAAGATTTTCTATGAGGTTAAGGTCGGGACTTTGTGGTGGCCAGTTCAAAGCCTTTATCTTTTCCCTTTCCAACCACGACCCTACGACACGTGAAGTGTGTTTGGGGTTATTGTCGTGCTGAAAGGTCCAAGCTAATGGTTAATCATCTACAAAATCACCTTTTAGATTCTTTTCTAAAAGGTTTTTGAAAATTTCACCTGTTATTTTCCCAGTTATTTCATTAATGGGGCCTACACCAGCTGATGTAAAACCTCCCCATATCATAACTGAGCCCCCTCCGCGCTTCACAGTTTTTCTTGTGTACTTTGGATCCAATTATTTACACGGAGGGCGTCTGACGTACCAAATAAATTGAACTTAACCTCATCGCCGTGGTCGCCGTGGCGTAGTGGGTAAGTGCGTCGACTCCTACTCAGAGGGTGCCAGGTTCGATACCCGAATTTACCACCTTTGATAATTCACGGGTCCGCCTCTTTCGAGTCACTGACAATGCTCGAAGAGTATTTCCTGAATAGAAAAAGCTTCTCAAATTCGCCGTTCGGAGTCGGCATTAAACTGTAGGTCCCTTCCATGCGTGAAAGAACAATAGCACGCACAACACACGTGATTGCTGAGAAGCTAGGCCCAGATCCACCTCGGACTGTCGCGCCACCCATATTATATTATATTAACCTCATCGCTCCAAAGAAGCAAATTTTTGATCTTTATTTAAATGCTCTTTAGCAAATGCCAACCGTTTCATTTGGTTTTTCCTAGACACGTTTGGCTTTCTCCTGGCAATGCGTCCATTTAAATTCTTTTCTTTTAGACGTCTTCGCACAGGTTGTGATGACAATTTCACGTCGTATGAAGTTTCCAGAACCTTCCTTATTTCTGATGACGTCAAAAATGGATCAGTCTTGCTCAAACGGACAAGTAGTCGATCTTCAGCAATACAAGTCTTACGAGGCTTATGTCTTGGCAAATTTTCAAAACTTTTATGTTTCTTATAAAAAAGTATTGCATTTCTTACTTTTCCGCGAGAAAATCCCGAAAGTCTCATCACCTCTGCTATCGATTTATGCTTTACGTATAAATTCCTACCATTTGCCTCTCACATGGAGTGCTGGTTTAATATTTGCCCATTTTTTAAAACTTTAAAAAAACAAAAAAATTCCAACACACTGTAACAAAGTTTCAGGACACACACTTAAAAACAAGAACGCACTGCTCTGGATGACTGTTAGCAATGAATGGCTTAATTATATGAGCACAAGAAGAATAAGAATATAAGAAAAATATATGAATTTCTTGGGAATGCAATGCTTATCACCACTTACCGTTTATTTGCTAGCACTTTAATAACCAACTTTTATAATGCATACAAAAAAATAGGAACCCAGGGTATTAATATAAGATGATAAAAAAATGTATTATAACAAATGTGGCTTAATTGTATGAGCACAAGTGTATATAACATGTGAAGGAAGCTAAGGTCTAGTTATGGAGAGGTGATTAAAGAATTTCTAATGGATTGAATTGAAGAGTGGAAATCAAGGGGATAAGTTTGCTAGGCGCAACATTCTACAGATGGGCTCATTCATGCCGTAGTTGGTACGATGGAGGGGAGGTCGGAAAAATTGGAGTTCCTATTAGAACTTGGCAAAGAAATAGTGTGTCAGCTACTTCACAGCGTTTTTTTTAGGATATGCAAGCCTATCAACTGTAGGCGGTCAGTGTAGGGTGGTAAAGCAAGGTAGTCAGACCACGGGAAACCGCGTAATGCAAAACGTAGGAATCTACGTTGGACAGCTTCAATACGCTGTGAGTGACTGTCGTAGTGAGGAGACCAGATTTGACTGGCATATTCTAGGAGGGGTCTGACGTAGGTGATGTAGAGGGATTTTGTAACGTAGGGGTTTGAGAGTTCTTTGGACCAGTGTTTAAAGAAGACAAGAGAAGAATTGGCTCGTAGAATAATGTAGTTCCGATAGAATAAATGGAAATTTAGCTTCCTATTACATATAATTCGCGAATAAAGGAGACTCTGGGTACTAACTCGTTGTGGAGGAACTAGGTTCTGTGAGGAGGGGGAGAACGTTTACTGATGGACTGGCATTTGCTTACGTTGAGTTCAAGGGAGTTGTTGTCACGCCACACAGAGAAGGAATCGAGGCCGTATTGGACTGCGTGCGAATCAGTGGAGTTAGATATTAGCTGTGTTTTTTTGCAAGCGTATATACGCTTAATTTTTAATTGCACAAAAAAACGATCATCGGCGCTTAATGATTCATCATAAAATCTTGGCAGCACCGACGACATTTATGACATTTGTTAAGCAGTCAGGGGTGTAGTCGTGGAAGGTGTTGGTTGATCTTTGATGGTCACAATCTTCGTTTTGTGACTGTGTAGCGTGACCATCACTTTAAAAGCAAAAACACTTAATAATTATAAAATAAAAAAACAATGTTCATCAAATGAAAAGAATCGTTTAAGAAACCTAAATGGAATGTTTAGCAGAGACACTCTGGGTATACCAAAAATTGCATACTTATGGATGCAAATAAATTGAGAAATGATCTAATACATCAACCACACCTACAAATGTAAGCCACATACACCAACCTAAACAATGAATGAATAAATTCAGGAATGAGCACAGAGAAAATAATGACTGGAAGCATTGTTTTTATCCGCGCTTATTTCACAAACGGCGATAGATGTGATGTGTAACTTAAGCGGATATAGAATTTGTTGTTAGTGTATTTTACATGCAAATTGAAAATTAAGCGTATATACGCTTTCAAGAAAAACACAGCTATTGTTTTCATTATTTTCATGTCATCTCCGTAAATGGATAGAGTACAGTTTTTAATTACATGCACAACATCGTTTATGGCTAAGACAAAGATCAGAGGGCCGAGGTGACTCCCTTGGGGGATGCCCGACGAGGCTACAAAGGGGTCGGATGGAGAATCTCTGAAGAGTAGTCTATAGGAGCGATTCTCAAGGTACGATTTGAGCCATGCGATGATATGAGGCGGGAAACCGAGTGCATTTAGTTTAAAATATATTATTTGGTGGTTGATTTTGTCAACTGTGACTACGTGACTACGTCCACTTCGTAACCTTGCTAAAAATGTTGAAAGGGTAGTGGAGACAAATTCATAAGGTTAGTTGTGGTTGATCTGCCCTTAAGAAATCCATGTTGACGTGGGGAAAATATAGGTCTACAGTAGAAGTACAGTGAGTCATACACGATAAATACAAAGAGTTTGGGGATAAAAGATAATTTAGCTATCGGTCAGTAGTTCGAAATATTATTCTTTTCGCCTTTTTTGTAAATGGGGAGGATGAAGGCATCTTTCCACACTGGTGGGAACGTTGATTGATGGAGCGAAAGGCGGAAGAGCATAGAGAGCGGTTCTGAGAGCGAGTTTGTGTATTTTTTAAGGAGCATGCATGGTATGCCGTCAGGGCCCTAGGAACAGTCGTCCTTTAGGTGATTCATTTGCGACGTACCATGCCTTCATCGATAACGATTTCGGAGATAGATCTTTGGCTGCAGTTATTCATATAGCTAAAAGATCCAGTGTCTGGACTATGATTTAGGCCATTAAACGATTAGCTAAAGAAAGAGGCCAATAGATTAGCTATGGTTTAGAGGATCGGCAGAGGAAATGTAGTTAAATTTTAGAGTGGAGGGGAACCCGTCCGACTTTTTTTTGGTGTTAATAAATTGATGCAAACGTCTGGGATCGGTTATTAGAGAGGACTGCATTTTTTCGATATAGGAGTTGTAGAGGAATTCACAGAGGGACGAGAAGCGGAGAAAAACATCATGATAGGAGGCGTAATCGAAGGCAGAAATGGATATCAGGACGTTCCGAAACACGTTCCGATCGAAATCTGCGAAGGTTAAAAACATGCCGTACTGCCGCGTTGATTGCTTTTGTCAATTTTAGAGAGGAAGAATAATCACAGTCAGCGAACAACTCAGATGCATATGGCACTATGAGTGCTCTGGCAAGTTTTAATTTCACGTTCACTGGGAGAATATATTTGCTGATTGATAAGCCTCTTAGGGATGGATACACCTTGGATACTACGCTATCATTGTGGTCAGTCCACATCAGTTCACTATTGCACATTATTCCAAGGTTTTTCACACGTGTAACATATTCAATTGCGGTCGAGTTCAGTTCTATCAGCGGGAAATTTGACAAGGAAGGCGGTTATTTCGAGAACGGGTTTTGTTAGAATTGAGCATTAGACCATTTTGTGTAACCCAATTGGTAATTGAGCCCAAGCCATACTGGGCCCCAATTGTGCCCAAAATCCTCGTTTATTTAATAACTGAGTCTTCAACCATGCCAAATGGGAAACTTAAGGTTTTGCGCTAATTGAGATATTAGATATTTTTAAATAGATCGATCTAAATTTAATGTTAGTAGAACTGAGTGAACTTATATAATGTTATTTTCTGAAATACTTGATAAAAGAAGTTGTAACGATTGGCCGGTGATGGTACCGAAGGTTCTGGTGATGTGTTCGCATTGCAGCAAGTGTGGATAAGTGAATGGTGGTCTTTGTTCACAAAAATTGCAGGGAGCTGCCTGTTGTTTGGTGATAATATGTTCGTGGGTTAACCGAGTATGGCCCAAACCCAACATAACTCTTAACCATATGAGGCGGTAGTTACATAGGATTGATAGCTTCCGGGTTAATTATTGAATAGTGGTGTTGATAATTAGACCAGTCATTCATGGATTTTTTAGACATTAAAGCACTGGTATATTTTTTGAAGTCCTTATTGTTGAAGTAGTAGAATTCGTAAAGGGGCTCTTTGAAGACTTGCTTAGCTTCTAAATCAGCAGATTCATTGCCATTAATGCCTTTATGCCCCGGGACCTAGGCCATCCTTAGGCTTTTCCTTTTACCAATTAATTTGTCACGGATTTCAAGAGCAATAGCGGAGTAGTTGTTGATATTTTTAGAATAGCATTGATTGTTGATAAGCTGTCAGTAAATATAATGGTCTTCTTATTTCTTGCAGCTTGGATTGCCTTAAGAATGGCAAAAGCTTCCGCACTATATAGACAATGTGGGTTTTAAAAGACCTTTACTTATTATAGATCCATATTCATCAACAACTGCAAATGCAGTTCTGTCCCTTGTTTTCGATGCATCAGAGAAGAAAAGTTGCCAACCATGTCAGAAAAGGATGACAGCTTAGAGTTATGAACAACAGCTTGCACTCGGTTAGTAAGATACGAGAGAATTAATTTATTAGTAGGTTTGCAAAAGTTGAATTGGGTTGGACAGTTTATGACAAAGTATCGTTGGGTCTACGCAGTCAAATGCTTTCGAGAAGGCGAGTAAGGTTAGTATAGTCGTTTTTTCTTCGTCGATATCTCTTCGAATATCGTATGTAAGCCTGTGGCACAGCTATGTCCCTTGCAGAAACCTGATTGCAGAGGGTTTAGAAGCTTGTGTCGCTCAATGTAATTTTTGATGTTTCGGCTAACAATGGTTTCAAACACTTTTGAAAGAAACGGAAGGATTGAAATAGGTCGCAATTCAGGTGGATTGGTTTTCTTAAGTACGATCTTAGCCTTCTTCCACAGTGTAGGGTAGCGGGACGTCATGATTATTGCGTTCATAATGTGCGTGATATTTTCCACGTCACTCGTTGCAATCATGCGGAGAGTAAATTCATTTTTCACGTTTAAAGCTTGTGTTGTAAATTTGATCCCATGCACAAATGAATTTTCATCAGTTCCTCCCCCCGCGAGCGGTTAATCTCCTCCCCTAACCCCTTCAGTGGAATTGGAGCAGTGTTAAGTGAAGTGGAAGAATTTCATTGTTCTTGCTGCCAGCAACAGCACTGTGCTTTTTTTCCGGGAACATCCTGCTTTTGTTACTCAATACGCAAGCATTTGCCCCACATAACCGGAAAACTATTAAGTGTTTGTTTATTTTGTGCACGATGATGGAAATATTCAGGAAAATGCTTTGTTCGAAAAGTAAAACCCCCAAAACGAGCTTCCTATCGAATGAAAATTTCACAAACACGTTGCTCCACCGGCTTAAATAAAATCTTGACAACATTTCAAATTCAGCAAAAGCCGAATCAATACGAGACGCAACAACAGATTGAGGTTGCTCGCCTTCAATTACGTACACATAAGCCAATAAGACTCATCCTGTGCAATTGGCAGCGTGATTGTTTTCGTTTTCCTCTCTTAAACTGGTTAGACATTAATCACATCAGTCGGAATAGATGGCATTGTGTCTGCTGTGTGGACCAGACTTTGAGTTCGGCGGAAAAAAAAAAACTGTTCAAGTTCATCAACCCAGAATGGGTGGCTTATTTTCACGCGAAATTGCCTGTGTATCGGCCCGTCCCTGTATGGAATTAACATCGATTTCGTTTGACAATCACAAATGGCAAACACCTTTTGTACGAATATTTGATACCGTCATATGTATTGACCCCATCCTGGTGATAATCAGATTACACGCGCTGAATTGCCCGTCTTAAGATCCACCACAATTCTGTGCATGTTCCTCTCTTCTCATTTAACTTTCTCGGAAAAGAGAAGCCAGACACTCAGGAACAACGGTGTAAGAGGGTGGGAGGGAGGGGGGAAACTTTCATTTGAGAACACGAGAGAATAGAAAAATAAAGCAGACTAATAACGATGGAAATTCAATTTGACCTTAAATTTTCCACTCTCCCAAGATTAAGATTATAAAACATACTCATACCGTCGCAGTCGTTCCGACCGACGACACACAGTAGTGTAGGGCACTTTGAGAGAATGTGGATCAAGTGGCTCTTTAAGGGAAGCGCTGCTGAGAAAAACCCATTCGAAAAGAAAGGGAAACTGTCTCAATTGATGTCGTCTTCGTTTTTATGCAGTATTTATCTTAGCAATGCGGTAATTGATTTATTGATTTGATCGATTTTGAATTTGTTCTAATTTCAGATCAGAATTCAGAGAGTGCGGCTGAAGAGTCTCGCATCCATACACACACAGCCAGTGAAGAATCACCGCGTAACAGTATGATGATGTCAACCCCGCCACCCGGTGTTCAGACCGACTCTGATGGTCTGATACTGCCGAAAAAAATATTGAACCCTTGCCTGGAATCGTCGGATAGAAAGAATCTTCATAGAGAACTTATGTTCAACAATAAAATGTAAGTATGCTAATTTTGTTTGTTCTTCTTTTAATTTAACATAGAGTTGGTGAGGACTTAGATTGATTGCCTTTCGAAGGTGTCTGCTAAAAAAATGCTGATGCCTTTCTCGAAATATTTTTGTTTTGCGAGGGTAGGTGAAAATCTTCAAAAGACACTAAGGAGACCGTTCACACATCACCCTTCAAATAAAATATATTTCCACTACAACTACGTTTTACTCTTATCCAGCAGTTTTACTTTCTTGGTTTAGACGCATTTGGCAAGAGATAGATAGATAGATAGATAGATTTATTTCCAGTATAAATTTCATACATTATAAAGTGTGTGTGCAGAGATTTGATACATATTTATCTTGCTTCTGGAATATTATTATTAAGGCTTACAATTTTTAGTAGCTCGTGAATATTCTTGAAGGAAAAAAATGGAAAAAAAAAACCTTCATGCAAATTGTATTGTATATATATATTACAATTTGTAATAAGTAAGTAAAAAATTAATAAATAAATAAGAAAATAAGAAAATAAATAAATAAATAAATAGATAGATAATAAAAAAAAAAAAATAAATAAATAAATAAATAAAGGTATAGATAAATAAATAAATAAATATAAAAACAGATAAATAAATAAGTAAATAAATATATGAATAAATAAACAAATAACTAAGTACATAAATAAATAACTAAATAACAAACAAAAAAAAAAAAAATAAAATAACAGTCAAACAAGAATAAATATAAAGCTACTATGAACATGGCTAGTCATATAATGATGCTGTGCTATGGTGGTGCCACCTCCGTTGCTAGATTAAGTTCTTTTATGAGTGGGTTATCGGCAAGTTCACATCTCGATAAAAATCTAAGATATAGTTTTTGAGCTTTTTGAAAAACGTATTCAACATTCGCCCTTCTATGCAAATCTTGTGTTGAGTGATGCCAGGGAAGATTTAGCATCATCTTTAGCAGTTTGTTTTGTGATATTTGCAATTTCTTAATGTGACATTGCGCGCAACGTCCCCATACTTGACATCCATATAAGATTATGGCTTGGAAAATTAGCTTATGAATTAGAACTTTATTATGTATAGACAGCCTTGATTTTCGGTTTATAAAGGGGTAGAGCATTTTAATTGCAATGTTCAATTTTTTCACTGTTCTTGTAACATGTTCCTGAAAAGTCAGTTTGGTATCCAGATATATGCCTAAATATTTGGCAAGAGATTCTCCATTGAGAGTTCTAGCTTACACCGCAGTTAAGCGCGGGTTGAATTCACCGTGCTAGGTTAAGGGGTTTTTTTTTTTTTTTTAAATATTGGTAATACCCTTATGTGTCCGGGGTTAAGATACAGCACGGGCCGAAGGTATAGAGGGAGAAAGAGAGAGGTACATGTGCACTTCTTCTTCTTCTGGTGGCGCAGTCCGGGGTGAACCTGGGCCTCAACCAGTAAGCCTCTCCAGCCGGCACGATCTTTAGCCAGCGGTCTCCAATTGCGCACACCTAGTCTATTGAGGTCCTTCTCCAACTGGGTGCGCCATCGGTTCCGTGGGCGTCCTCTATTGTGTTGTCCCACAGGTTCGTTGTGGAAGATTCTTCGGGCTGGAGCAGTGTTGTCCATGCGCTCTACATGGCCCAGCCATCTAAGGCTTTGCGTCATGTCGCTGTTACACTGTTCGTGGTTGAATCTTCTTCTCCAATTACTATCAACGCAGACAGGACCAAAGATTGAACGCAGAACTTTTCTCTTGAAAACATCATGTGCTTCTTCATCCGCTTTTGTGCAGGACAGGGATGCTGAAGGTGTAATATAATGTTAGCTTGGTCCTTCGAGAGAGGACTCTACTACTCAATTGCCTCTTGAGCCCAAAGAAACAGCGATTGGCAAGAGTAATTCTGCGTTTAATCTCGGTACTGGTGTTGTTCGTACAGTTCACTTGAGAGCCGAGGTAGACTAGAAGTCCTTCATTACCTCGCAGTTATAGCTGCCTGTGGTGACGCTTTGTTTTTTTTTATATACTTCGTTTTGCCCTCGTTCACCGATTGAGTAAACACCTCTTCAAAAATGTTAAATGTCTTTGAAATATCAAATGAAAAACCTTCGGCGAAGGGACAATGCGGTAAAGAAAGCCACCGCATCTGGGGTGGTACACATTTGGAAAAGGACTTCAATCAACTGAACGTACGTAGCTGGAAGCAACTAGCACAATACCGTGCTGGATGGAGAGGCATGTTGACTGCAAAGATTAGGGATAATAGAGATATCCAACTTCGGCCATTTTTCCCCTTGTCTACACCGCAGAAAAACGCAAAAGTATTGGTATTCCCTTGTATTTCACAAATTATCTTACACAAGCCATGGATCCACCACGTAATGGCGGCCGATTCATGGATCTTAGTGGGAAATGGCTGCAAATTCGTGAATTTTGTGGGAAACAAATAGCGGCAGATTTCTGAATTTGCCCACAATCCATGCACGATCTATGTAACACACATGGGTACATTGTTCGGAGGTTGTTCAAAAGTTGACTCATATTTTAAAGAGAATTTTCTTACATTGTTATATGGACTATCGTGAATAAAAATGTATTGCAATGGCCATTTAACTGGAACTATTTGGCCTCAAATTATTTCTTAAGTATATTTACAGCCTATTCATAAACCATGCCTGAGAAATTAACTCAAAAGATGAGGTCCGCTGTATACACTTAATTCATGAATTCTGAAAAACTCATGAATTCAACGTAAACAATTTGATAAGAACAATGGCAAGATATTGCAACTATTACTAATGCATAAAAATGGTTGTCAAATCTTCTTATTTTAAGTAATTCACGCTTTAATAATATTTTCACTATTGGTTAACTGAACTTGGGAATGTATTATTAATTTTTATTCATATGCAAAAATTCACACTATGTTGTACATTAATTAACTATGTCCTAGTATCTCAGACTGTAATTTGCTGAAAGTTTTAATGTATGGACTTCATCGACAACATAAGCTTTGTTCGTTCGTTTACCCCTCCATACTGTGTTGAAAATTTAACACCGAAATTTGAAAAAACATTCTCATTTTTATAAATGATCTCTTGTCTGCTACTTCTAATCCAATCCATTCCTTCGCTGATGACAGCACCCTTAGCTTTTCATATTCGTTCCAAGACTCACGACTCCGCCCTTCGGCCGTAGAATTGGAACGGCAGTGTATGTTAAGCACATTGAGTTCCGATCTTGACAGCATAATTAACTGGTAAAAAAACAATAGAGTGGAATTCAATGCTTCAAAAACTCAATGTTGTCTGCTGTCACTCAAGCGAACCCTTGATAATCAGCCATTATCCATGATTGGCGCTTGTATCGATGCTCAAGTGAGCTAGCCAACTGCGTTCCTCCTCTCCATGTATACACCCGCAATACTCGTCTCGCCAGGAATGCCCATCAGTATAGCCTTAAGCTTACTTTCGGACGGACAGTTAAATTCAGAGCCTTACTGCACAAATATGGAATGCTCTTCCCAGCCTAATATTTCCCACAGACTACAACCCGATATATTTAAGACCAATGTGCACAGGTACCTCCTCTCCCTTTCTCCCTCTATACCTTCGGCCCGTGCTGTGTCTTGACCCCGGACACATAAGGGTATAAGCAATCCCTTGAGCACGGGCAAATTATAAAAAAAAAACTTTCATATAACGAGCGAATTTTCAAATAAGAACTCCAATTCACTCCACTATCATTATCAGCTGTTCCAAGGCTGTTATCAAGGGCTCACACGTATTCACAGACCTGGAACAAAAATCGTATAAAAAACGCTGTTAGATGAAATCAAGGGGTAAGGAAAGTAGAAGTTGGATACCCTTATTATAGTTTATCGCTGGTTTTATCGGAGTCGGAGTCTCAGGCCACATACCGACCTCCGCGGAGTCGGAGTTGAATCTCAGTCGGAGACGGAGTTCGCAGATTCAATTTATAAAAACATAAAATTTGGAGAATTCAATTTTATTAGAAAAGCTAAATAAGAAAATTTTAAACTGGGCAAATTATATTTTATCAATATCAACTTGGCTGCTTTGCCGCCATTCAATATGTTCCGTAGTGGGTTATACATATATCAAACCAGCTCCACTGAATCATTGTTCGCTTGGAACAGACCCTGGTGGGGCGAGAAAAATTGTTTCTTTCAAAGATTGTATTGTATATACTCTCAACTTCAATGCAAGTCTACTAATGATGTAAGCAAATGAAAGATTGTGAATGAAGTTGTATTGTAATTGTAATTGTAACATGTCGCAACTCGATCACTCTTTGTCGTTAGCCGTCGTTACCGAAGATGGTCCAAAAAATATCCGCTGAGATTATATCGCAACCGGAGCCGGATTCGGATGTTCAATTTCAACCGGAGGTTCTGGACATATCGGATTCGGAGTCGAAACTCCGTATTATTCCTAATTTAATGTTCCTTTTTTATGCACATCAACAATCATTGCAATATTCCTTCATTTGATTTATTTATAAAATGACAACTGTTTATTAAAATCCCATGCTATAATTTGAAAAAACATGGAAATTGTAAATACCCAACGTTTGGTAGGTATTTACAATTTTGGGTATATACCCTGTATTAAATACCTTCCCGTTGGGTATTTACCCGAGGCACATCTCTAGGATGCGACTGACGTCGTGCCTGATTCAAGTACACACCAATGTAGACACATTACGACAGAACATGGCGCATTGTTAATATGCCTTGTTTGGTGTGTACAGCGCCACAAGGTTCAAAATAAGTCTGTAGCAACCGCCAACCTGTGCTCAACCCTTTTACCACTTCCAGGTTAGTTGAGGAATGCAAGTCTTCTCTGAACTAGATGGGTCAAAATTCACTAACACTTGTCTGGGTCACGGGATCGCTGGCAATGAGATCGCCAATGAGCAAGCTAGACAAGGACTAGAGGAAACATTCCCAGGACCCAAACCTGCACTGGGACTACCTGCGTTTTTGCTTAGGGTTGCTACCGATGCTTGGGCCTGTTGTATAATGTTAAGTTGACAAGTGTAGTTAATGTACGCATTTGTTCTTTACATAATGTAAACAGAATACAGTTC
This sequence comes from Eristalis intricaria, assembly GCA_964034865.1. NCBI lineage: Eukaryota > Metazoa > Arthropoda > Insecta > Diptera > Syrphidae > Eristalis > Eristalis intricaria. The sequence continues at coordinate 31,916,593 of OZ035873.1, forward strand.
ACTTTGTAGTTTGACACTCAGCGTCTACAGTCCAGGGCACAAAAAATAATAATGAAGTAAAAATACCAAAATGTGTTTGTTTTACTTTTAAGCATAAAACAGGGACTCTCCAGACCACAACCGGAGCTTGCATGACACTCCAGGATGTAGATGGACCAAGCAAATGCTCCGTGCTTGGTATGTAAGAAATCCGCAGCATTCTTGTTAAGCCTTGACAGGAAATACTGAAGACGACTTACCGGCCAGCGACGTAATAACGGATAACTAAACCTTCGCCGAACACCGAAGTGTGATTTGCCTAACCGACGAAACCCTCTACGACACCTGTGAAGGAAGACAACGACTTGTGATCAAGTGACAGGTATTTGGAGCTGTGGTGATAAATGGTGATGATATAGGCTCCTTCACAGAAGGAGCTTTGCATGACCAAGAAATAACAGAAAATATAGGCTGCTGCCTGGCAGTACAATAGACAAGTTTTTAAGTCTGAGTGCTCCATTTTATTGTTTAAAACCTCAAAACTCAATGGGATCACCCCAGAAAATATGTTCTGTCACAGCCAGTGTTGACCACCCTCCGGTTGATGGGGTGAAGTGACGAACATGCTTATACAAAACATTAGGGAGAATCATTCATTTCTGAAAAAAAAAAAACGAAAAAAGCTGCTTGACATTTATCTTGTGTTGCTAAAAAAATGAACTCATAAATTTCACAATGTGTCCGAAAACGTGCGTGGATCTACAATAACATAAATTAAAATATGCACCCACAAACTTGTGTGGGAACAGTGACACATGTGGCCGGCTGGGAAAGAACTGTGCAATTTATTGGAACATTTATCGTCCAAGTGCGCATGGTAGAGACTTCGTCATCCAGCTTTTCGGGATCAGTTACTAGATCTATTTGTATATTTGATGTTGTTGGATTAGTAATCTGAGGCAAGTGGCGTAGATCTACTTCCGCTTGGATATGGACGGAAGATGTTCACATGGAAGCAAGCTTTGTAAATTCAGAAGCGATGCAACTTCGAAAATACACAAAACGAAACGACGCAAAGCGAGGTATTGGTGTAATTCGGCTAATAAAGTGAGACAGTATTGGTTCATAATATTTTATGAGCAGAAGGGATTCGTTATAAGCGAAAGTTCGCTTGAAGCGGTCACTAGTGTAAATTAGTTCACCTGATCAGTAACGCATATGCTGTTTGTTGATGAAGCCAAAGCTAAGAAAGCCACTTCCTCACAAAATTGATTTTGCCATTGAATTGGTCATCTTCCAACATCTCTAGAGCCCAGAGACGTACATACATCGTTTCATAATATGATCGAGTTCTTGAGTTAACTTCATTTTTTAAGGGTGTTGAAGATCATTTCACAAATGTCGCCATAATGGGGTCTTCGCGATGCCCTTGAGACGCCAGCTTACCATACGACTGACGGTTAAACGGCAGCTGTAATATCGGCATTTCGACCAACCCGTTGTCTCACTGGCAGGGACAATTGGTTTTCAGGCGTTCGGGCTTTGACATTTTCAGTAGTATACATGTAAATCATATGTTAAAGTCGAAATGGGGCGGTCGCGCCTTGAATTTTCACAGACCGTAATATCGTAAGCGCGAGTATGAATTTCTAGGTAGACCTACTATCCAGTCACTCGGGCTTTTTTACATTTGTAAAATAATTCTCAGAAATTATGAATTACATAGATATCCGACTTCATAGCTGATTGCCCCCTAGTCCATTGACGAATTTTAGTACTTTTTTTGACAGATATTCATGGCATTTTTGACGGTTATTCACGAAATAACGTAAACGCCGTCCTCTGATTGATCAATTTGGTTTATGAACATTTTTATTTCAAAAATAGTTGTCAAAAATCTTAAGAGGAAAGAGAGGTAGAAGTCGGGCATCTCTGATAATTCTTTTAAATTTATACTCAATTTGAATTTTTGGCAAGCTGTGGAATTTTATTTACAGTCATTTCATATTTTTCTTGAAAATTATATTTCAAACCATTTGAATAGGCTAAACGCGCGCGTTCATTACGATATGGAAAACTGAGGCTTTCTGACACAACATTCTCGTAAGCTCGATAAAACGCGTACCAACGCCTATCAAGGCCCGACCGCACCTTGCGATTCAGAACTCTAGTTTCTCCACTAGACAATGAATTGGTATCCCACGGAGATGAGCCTTACTATCAAAAATTGCCGTTAACACTCTTAAAGTCGGTGACGGCAACTTGGACTGTGACGGCTATTGACTTGGAATTTTGATAACACTTTTTAATTACTTGTAAACGTGCTTCCGTTCTAGAACTTCATCATGGTAAAGGAAATTAAACGAAAATATTTAAATTTGTTTCCTCTTTTGACGTGTGCTGGACAACTTGTCAAAAATGCCATGTTATTGTTTTGTAACGTCACTAAGGGTCCGTTTTTGAAATTCGACAAATGTGCTGATTAAGCTTACACCACAATTCTATTTCGAACATAACAAAATTATGTATGAAGAACATAACATAACGATTTGAATTCCAATTGATGTAAAATGAAAGAACTTAATTTATTTACCAATGGTGTTTTATTGGAAATTGCTATTATGTGTAGTGAATTGTTGAAGAAGGTGTAATGAGCAGGAAAATGGTGAAAAGCAATCCGTTTTTGGTTTTAAGTCTGTAAAAAATATTGGTTTGTTTCCACCTTTAAGTTTCTGTTGACACACGAATTCCCACGATGATGTCACGCAGGGCTTCAATAGAACTGTCTAGTACACCTTATCCCTATGAGTCATTGCCTTAAAGGTGCGTTCACAGTGAAAGTTAAACTTTTGTAGTGAGAATCAAAATATTTCCTGTGCAGTTTAAATGAAGTGTATCTATAAATTGGAAAAAAAGTATGAGACAGATTTCGAACATGTGGAGATGGTCCGCAGGATAGACTATGAGAGGTATCTTCCCAATAAATCGGTTGAATACTAACCATCAGTTATAATCCGTAAATGATCCGATGTGACTTATTCCAAAATACTTAGAGAATTGGGCAAATAATATATCAATTTGAGCAGAACAGAAATGTGACTGAAAACGCAGTCATGAAAATTTGGAGGCGATTAAAAAAATGTAGAACTATCCGCAACCAGTTTGCACCGTCTTTTGCGTGAAGGCCTTGGTTTATAGATTCCAATTGATACACGAATTTAACCGAAAGAGAGAAGATTGCGGATAATAGCCGGCTTCCAATTGATGCGCAGGCACCATTATGTACGATGTATTACAAATGTATTCCACCTGAAAAGAAACTGAAGACAAGTAGTGAAACAACCTCTACGACGTCGACGTTAATAACGTGTGCTAGTTTAATGCCACATTGGGCCTGAAATGATACCTACTCATGTTGAGCCTTTTGTTTGATTCAAAATAATGTTAGGAAAGTTATCGACGCTACACAACTGTGACAAATTTTGCATGGCATATACTGAACGTGTGATTTCGCAAAATAATAACTGGAAGTGGAATTTAACTGGCGTCCGAGAACGTGCGATAAAATGTTTTTCAAAGATGTTTTTGCTATAATAATGCCACCACGCCAATGTTCCACAAACGAAGTGAAAGGAATATGAGAATTATTCAAGAAATAGATCCGAAATACAATTACGTATGTGAAACGTAATGACGATTTGTAGACAGATCTCAATTTTTGTAGAGAATTCTCAAATTGTATACTTTAGAGTAAAAGAAAAATAAAAAATAAACAGGTTTCATACAAATGATTCACTCTTTTATTAACTTGAAGTAACACCTCTAGACGAGTGCAATTTAGAATGAACCTTGACTTTCGCAAGGCTTTGTTTACATGTTAAACAAATTAGAGTGTATTCGTAAACGTCAGACTAACAATCATCTACGTTATTAGTATAAACTTGAATTCAAATCGCGCCAATGCAGTCGGACCGCCACCAACGTTGTTCGTTAACGTCAAAAATTTTAAGTTTACTGCTAGTCGACGTGAGCTCACTCAGATACATGAAAGTATGTGGATTTGATTTATGGATATTTTGGTGGTAATTTAAAAAACTAACTTAACTAATAACGATGGTGTGGAATCTGCTAATTGCGAACAGATGAGATAAACACATAATGTGTTACAGGAAAAGTAGTTCAATGTTGCCATATGCGACGTTTGTAGATCTTTGCAACTCTTTGATGAAATTTATATGGTTTTAATAGCACAATGGCGATTGTGAATAAAATCTTATCAAAATGAATACCCCCGATGGAGTAGTCACCTAGACGTTAACTCCTTAATTAACTTGGCCGAACTAAGCAGTTTAGTGTGAGCTATGTTCATTACTTCAAAAGCACCCACAGGTTTGCGGAATAGGATCGATTAGATCCGCGTGGTAAACAACACCTACACTTGGCGACTTCTAATTGCTCGCTATCACTCACTACAGCCTGACTGCACCCTGTCTACAGAAAATGTTTGTTCGTTTCTACCTGCAAGCGGTAGAAATATCGCATATGTTTACGAAGCCGTCCTCAATTTCATAGGCAACGCTGAATCCGTGAAAACTATATTAGCTGTCTTTTTGATTAAATGCTTCCTGCTCCCTAATATATCGTAGAAGAATCCTTTATATCGTCCTCATTTTTTCTTTCGATGAGTATCAACTGAGTGCTTCACATTTCAAATGTCAACCCTTCTTCTTCTTCTGGTAGCGCTACAGTCCGGAGTGGACCTGGGTTCCAACCAAGAAGACTCTCCAGCTGGCACGATCTTTAGCCAGCTGTCTCCAACTGCGCACACCAAGTCGATTGAGGTCCTTCTCCACCTGGGTGTGCCATCGGTTCCGTGGGCTACTTCTATTGCGTACTGCCACTGGTTCGGAGTCGAAGACTCTTCGGGCTGTCAACTCTTAGAAACTATAAAATCTGCAAGCATCGTCAAATTAAATACAGCACATTTTGCAGCCTGCTCAACGTCTTCTTCTCCGACAAAGCTACTGTTCTCTTTTTGGGCAGATGAAAAAAAGCATTTCCTCAGCCCATCCCTAAAAGGGACGAATTTTCGCCGGTGGCCTCGTACGGAACCAAAGCAACTGTGTCCGATCTTTCTTAAAAACGCCATGGAAACAGATAAATTGTCAGCTCTTTAAATATCTTTGCGAATACACGGCGGTATGGTTTCCGGAACCACAGGTCCACTGGTGATATTGATTGTATATCTCACCGAAAAATGTAACAGTCTTTGCACAATCTTAGGCTGTCAAATGTCTGGTGTGGAATCAAACTCTTTGTCGAAATAGATAGCAAACAAAAGAACACAGTACACATCCTTACGGGACTCCCGTTTTCTAATAATTCTGCTTCATTCCATAACATTGCAGACTTCTGACTTTCCTGTGAACAGTCCTGTTAACCATCGAAAGTGGCTTTGAGAAAGTGGCCTTTCTCCTCTTTCCTTTAACCTACCAGCAATAGTTGTCACTGCAAAAATTTGATCCACAGTTGAAAACCCTGAAAAAATTCGGAAATTGTTAGTCAATGTCGATCATCAAAGGTGTGATACTTAAGTTGCTTACTAAGTTGTCGTAGAAGAATCCTTAATAATCCTTAAAATAATTTATATTTTAATATCAACCGTAGTAAAACAAAAAAAATTATTAAATTATAAAAAATTTAAAGCTGTAATTACTAGTATAATAGTTAAAATATGCACCGTTTCGTTGGATCACTTGTTGCCATTTCGATTGTAAAGCCGTTATCCCCCTCCCGTAGAAGACCACGTCATGAGGGCTTGAAAAGTCTTGTTTTACAAAACTCTTTTAACAATCAAAATCGTTCGGCATGGACAGGAACAGGTCCATAATATCATAAGGACCTCCCAACCAAGCCCCCGGAGCTTCTGACGAGTCGCTATCTGTGTGTGTGGCCTAGGATGGATCACTATTCCTCCCCTAGGGGCAAAAAGTAGTCGCTTCTTACAGATTGCTTCCTTCAGACGGTCCAATTGTTAACAATACAGGTCTGTACTAAGAGTTTTACCGTAGAAGATCAACACATAGATGGATTATTCCCTGGCAATACCACAAAACACACCGCACCTATCTTGGCCGCCACAGTTTGCCCCATCTCACCGAAATTCGAATACGACCGTTTTCACTTGACGTTGTCGTATGTAATGAGGCGTAAATGAGACCATGTTGTTGCGATCCAGCAGTTATTCGCATGCGGAAATTCGGTACATGATGTTATACCCATACATCGGGCGTTTTTCTGTATCCAGTCTTCAAATGGTTTTTTGTACTAGCTCCTATGCAATTGACAAAGAGCTAACATGACGGTCACACTCGACGATTTCCATGATTTTATCAACATTTTCTACAATTGGCCTTGCAGAGCATACTGCATCTTTAACATCGAAACTACCAGAAACAGAATTAACGGAACGAAAACTGCATATGATTTCCTGTTACAGTATCAGGACCATTCACGATTCACATTTTCAGCCGCCTGGCTTAAGTTTTCACCTTTGTCGAAGAAAAACTGTAAAATGTGGCGTATTTCCACTTTGCTGGTGTCTATCTTTGATGCGCTATCTAACAAGACTGGGTCAATCAATCATAAAACAGTCCATAAAGATTTCTTAACCAGAAAACTTATCTTTCTAAGGGCATTAAGTTTGGTCCTTTGGAACATGTACAACGCGGTATATAGATTACTAAAGCCAACTGTTGGCTAAAAAATCATCACACGAACTTTTTTAACACTTGCACCATATCCCAATACTAATGCCAGCAAACATTTTCTCTATTTCTAGTGGTAAAAGTGTCCTCAATCAAAAATCAGAACTGCAAAGGGTTCTCGAAAAGAAAAGAGAACGACAAATCTTCCTCCAGCAACAGCAGCAAGAAGCCGTCAAACTGGAAACCGGACTCAAAGGCGAACTCAATCGTGTCATCATGGAGCGGGCCCAAAAGCTCGAAAAACAAACCAACCCGTCAATTCAAGAGCAAGAGATGGAAACTCACGTCAACCCCGAGTACTTAAATGCGCGAGCGAAACTCCGCGCCCGAATCGAGATGAAATAAATCGAACAATACAAAACATTACGAATGCTGATGAAAATTGATTTTTCTTTGTACGAGCATATTTTTTAAGTATATATGTATTTTATTATTTTTTTTTTTTTTTTACTAACCCGCTGAAGATATTTTGTTTTTTTTTTATTTCTTTTAAATCTTTTGTAACTATTTCTTTCTGAACCAAAAAAACCAAAACTCCAATATTCTAACTCGTTTATTGTGTACAAATATGTGTATTTGTATATGTTTCTGAACTACAAATGTTTGACGCGTTATTTTTTTGTCGTTATGTTCAGTTCAGGATATTATTTTGTAAATAATTAATTCTTAATTTTTTAATTGTAAACAACACAAAGAAACAAAACATTAAATTTAACTCTGCTTATATGCCAAATTAACCTCAAAACAAAACAAACAGAAAACAATCGAAACAAACTTTAAGTGATTTAATATTTGTTCAATTTAATTCTAATTTTTATTGTCTACCACCATCATTGTAGACCAGAGACCCACACTCAAAACCACCTCAATTATATTTTGTTTGTTTTTTTCAAAAAAAAAGTCCCTGTTCTTTAAACGTGTGATCTTAATTTGTATTTTATTTTCGAGACAAGGAATTAAGTATGTTTTATGACAATGCTTTAATTACACTTTTAATCAACAACACAACCAAACCTTGTGTTTTATTTAAAAAAAAAAAAGAAGAAAAATGAGAATATAATGGAATGTACTATATTTGTTTATTAGCAATGAATGAAATTATAAACGAAAATATATATGAAACAGAAACAAAAAAAATACAAACCAACACAAAAATAGCTAGATTGAATTTAGTTTTGATTTTATTCTGAAAATATGTATTTACGTAAATAAAAGTTAATTCTTTACAGACAAGTTACACCATCAGAAATTATATAGAGTATACATTGAAAATCTATTGATAAGAGAGTTTGAGAATTATTTAGATGTGACGTTGAAAGTTACAATTTGGCATGCGTTACTAGGAGGGCAGAAGAAGTCTTTGAATCTTTCTTTTGTTGACAAAAAAAATTGTGTATTTGACTATATTTAGAGTATATATATGTAATAGTAATCCTTATTTTTAACTTTGATTGTATTAATACTTGTATATGTGACACAAAAACTGAGTTATAAATAATAACAAACAAACAAAACAAAATATAAATTTAGAATAAGTATAAAATTTAAAAAAAAATAATTACATTGTTTTTCTTTCTTCGCTCTATTTTGCGATGTTGATTCCTCTTCTTGGGCGGACGCTACAGTCCATGGTCGACAAGAGCTTCAGCCAACATTCCGCTCCATCCAGTATGGTATTGGACTAGTTACTTTCAGCTACACACGATAAGATGTTTAAGGCCCTTTTCCAAATGTGTACCACACCAGAGGCAGGAGCTTTCATTATCTCAATGTCCCTTGAGGTTGGAGTAGACGAGTATATAGAGATAATAGAGATAATAGAGACATCTAATTTCTACCTCCCTTGCCCCTTGGTTTCATCTAACAGCGTTTTTTTATACGATTTTTGTTCCAAGGCTGTGAATCCGAGTGAGCCCTTGAGAACAGTTGATGAAGATAGTGAAGTGAATTAGAGATCTTATTTGAAAATTCGCTCGTTATTTGAACGTTTTTATTTCAAATTTCGGTGTTAAATTTTCAACACAGTATGGAGGGTGGTTGCCGTGGCGTAGTGTGTAAGTGCGTCGACTCCTACGCAGTGGGTGCCAGGTTCGATACCCGAATTCACCACCTTTGATAATTCACGGGTCCACCTCTTTCGAGTCTCTGACAATGCTCAAAGAGTATTCCTGTCTAGAAAAAGCTTCTCAACTTCACCGTTCGGAGTGGGCATTAAACTGTAGGTCCCTGCCACTCGTGGAAGTACAATAGCACGCACAACGCGAGTGGTTGCTGAGAAGCTAGGCCCTGGCCCTCTACGGGCTGTAGCGCCACCCATATTATTATTATTTTATTATTTTTTAGTTACTGAACGAGCATCAACGATTCGGTGCGGAAAGGCGTCTACTCCAAGTAACTCTTCATTCCGGGGGAAAATTGCGTTACAATTGAACATTTCAAAAGGCGTGACCCGTTGACGTTTCTCCTATTATAGTAGGAGTCTTCTTTTATGTAACTCTGATAAAGTGAAATCTACTGTTTCCTGTTCCCAGACGATTTTTAGCACATTTCTCGTATTGATTCAAATTGTTTAATCAAAAGCAATACTCGAAATGCTTATCTAATTAGATCTCTGGTTTTCCAGTTTGTTTTTTAGCAGTGAAGTGTCAGTGACATTACCTCGGGGGGTCCTCCTCTCATTTCAGTTACAGTACAGCCTCGCTAGTCCGGACTATTGAGAACAAATGAAATGAAGTGGACAACAGACAACCGACATCTTTTCAAACACATTTTATTACAGATAGAAATTTATAAGAATGTATCTATGCACGATGTCCGCATTGCAAAAATCTTTAAAGAACAAGAAAGTACGGATTTGCTTTTGATTGAAACACTTTTTCTAAAATATCTTTTCGGCTTTTTGGCGTAACCCCTTTAGTAGAAGAATATCCATACTCAACAGACACATACGTACATAACTTTGCAAATCACAACAGCACAATGTCTAGACTGAAGGAAACAACTAGTGGGGGAATTCCCATAATTGTATGAACGTGCATTTACGTATGTGTGTCCATAGAACAGGATCAAACTATGTACACAGCCTGTCCGGACTGTATAGGTAACATTTTGAAAGATGTCCAAAATATAAAGTTGTCCTAACTATGTTCTATATTTACACCAGTTATTATAACAAATAACACTGCACAACAGCATTTCTGATGATTGGGGAAGATATAAGTCCAATTTTCAATGATGATTTAACTTGATGCTCATGTTACATCCGGGCTTTGGAAAGTGACTTATTAGTTCTTTGACGTGTTGAGAAAAGTCCGAACTTTTCTTATTTCCCAAAAAATTTTGTACCAGCCAAACTCATTCCATGCCTTTTTCTCAATATTTGTCATAGTTTCCATAAAATTTGAGTCTTTTTAATGACCTTATTTGTAGCCCGTCAACAATTCCCGCTTACATCTTTTCAGCACTCTGTTTGGAAACTTTTTTGATAGGAAAAGGAAACAATTTCTTTTTTTGTCAAGACCTTTTACAAATTGTTTACAAGGCCTAGTTTTATATGTAAGGAAGGCAAAATTATAAGATCCCTTGATACTAAAGTTGGGCTTATCACGTTTTTGTTTTCCTGGAACTAGCGCTTCCCGAGGAGGCCGATCCTTTTTAATCCAATGTTGATTTGTGAGAAAACAGGGGTACTTTGTATAACCACCTTGTTGGCCAAAAAGAAAGTTTACCATTTTTAAATCAACAGACATAAGGAAGTTGTGTTTCACCTATTTAATTTTGTCCAAAACCAAAGCAATAGTTGAATGTTCTTCTTTTACTTTTGTGGACCCTAATTTATTCCCATTGTGTACGAGGACACATTTTAGACTCCGTTTCGATGAATCTATGAAAAAATATTAAGAAATGCTAGTTCCTTTTGGTACTGAGTTTCTTTCTTTTAGCATAGAAGCCAAGAGTTCTGAAGCAGACTTTGACAGGCCCAGATCTCTGATAAGGTCGTTTAAATCATCTTCGTTGAATAGTTTGGGAGCATCCAAGTCACATTCAAAGTCACTATCAGTATTGTCAATTTCGGCCTCAAAATGCATAGCTTCCTCCTGAGAAGCATCGGCTTGAAGTTGATATTTTTGGGCTCAATACATGTCTATTTACCGATCGAATTTAAGGATATTCCTATTTGGCTTAATTTTTTGGTTGATACCACTTATATTCACCATTCAATAGTAACGATTATCGCTGTGGTTCAGGGATTCTTTCCAGTTCATATCCGTTTCGTACCTAAATTTATTCCTTATTTTTATTCGTCCACAAACGTAGGAACTCAACACACGTTTTGCATACTTTTTGTGGAATCCAAGGGTTGTTTTTCATTTCCAATGGGTGACCAAAGTAATTTTTGTAAACCTCATTTATGGCTGAAACACAATAGTGCGTGTGCACTGGCGTTGGCTTTCAACACACAAAATTCAATGGCCAAGCACAAGATACAGCGTCGACCTGCATCAGTGAATAATGAGAGAGATTGAGAGGATTGTAATAAAACGTAAAACGTAGTCCATCGCACGTCATTATTCAACATGTTGGATATTTTTGGACAGAGGGGTGAGCTGTGAGAGAGATTTTCACCCAGATTGAGAGTTTTCTTCCAAATTGAGAGCACTTTGTGTCAACTGTCATTTGAGAAATTAATATAGCTGATTAAAAATAATTTAACGACAAAAGTCATTTCAAATGAGTGTATGCAGAAAGGCGGCAATTTTTTTCATCTAGTACATAGATGAGAGAGAACAGCTGATAAATTGAGTATTTATTTCAACGCAGTGCGTCGTCGAACTCTTTCCGTAACATGAAGTCGGCTGGCGCAACGCACTATTGTGTTTCAGGCATTACGAACTTAGTCACATTCAAACGGTATCCTTTAAGCATATACTCTCCGCAAATGAAACAAAAAAGTAATTCGGATCATTCACACAAACTCGTCTTGACGACGCCTGTACCGTACATGGTACACTTACTAAAAGAATCAAAGCTGAAGGGAAAATCATGTATGATGTAGATTAAACAAAAATGTTATTAAAAACAAATATCTCTGGGATAATTCGGCTTAAGAAAACGAAATAAATAATATTATTATCAGCAAATTAACATGGCCATACGTCAACTTTATTGTAAAAGCTATAACTTGTAAACAAGAGCTGTTACAAAGAAAACGAGGGTATATCTAGATTCAGCATCGTCAAACTTAGTAAAAATCATGTCATAAAAGTCAGTAATCATACAAAAGGTGCAATTCTGTTGTGCAGTGTATTCAATAAATAGGTATGGTTCACGTACAGTGATACTTGAACATATACAACTTTTAAGAAACATTTAATTGTTATAAAGTTGCAGCGTATGTAAATGTAGCTTCATTGATTCTAAATGTTCCAGCCAAACGGGGGCCTATTCCACAGAACATACATCTCATACATTGTATGATTCTGACAATTTCGCTGTATGATGTCTGTTTCTCAGATTTGTTGTATGAGCCGCTGTAATACAGCGTGTATCACCTAAAGTTTACACTGGAAATATGGGAAAGTTGTATAATTCTGTTTCACAATTAAATACTATACACATCATACAGCAGTTTCTTTCAAATTTTAACATACATTTCATACAGCACTTAAAATTGCTGTAGTCAAAACAAAAATGAGCTTTCAAATGAGAAAAATGAGAAATGATTTTTTAATAATGAATGATTGTTCATCTTTTTTTTTTTTAAATTAGACATGTAGGAACAAGGAATGCTAGTTCGTCAACAAATTTTTATTTAAAATCATGTACTATTTGGAAAAATTGTCTTATAATAGAATTAATTTCAATAATTTCGAAATCATATTTTTCTTCATTATTGAGGAACTCCATTATTAAGATATGGTGTCTGGGTTTAATTCACGACACTATTTAGTTTTCAATTAAATTGGTCATTCAAAATTAAACGTCAAAATAATACACATCATACAACAAAGAACATGTCATACAATACTTCCAGTCTGAAATCTGTGAAAAAATCAAGTGAAACAGAAAATTTTATGATGTGTATGATGTTTCACAGTTTTGTATGTTGTATGAAATGTATGTGATGTATGATTTGTGAAATAGGCCCGGATCGTTAAATTTACGTATTCATAACCAAGCCTCCAAAAACCCTAAGATTAATCGTTATTTCATGTTCGGAAGGAATGCATTGGTTTCATACGTCACTTATTTCGTGTGTTGTCACCCTAGGTTTTTATTATTATTAGCGAAGACAACAGGCATTGGCCTGGATAGATTATGCTGAACGCACTCATTTGCGCTACAAGCCTACAAGTGGGGTTCACACGGTCTACGCACGCTGGTCTAAAATCGACAAAGCTTCAAATCTTCTGAGAAGGATCATTTTAAAGAAAACTTAAATAACGTCCCAGAAATTTTTAATTTAAAACACTTGTTATATTTTATGTCGACGTCCTAAATTTGTAATGAAAAACGAAGCGAAGATAACTACCAATTCGGTTTCGCACACCAATGCTGCTGAGACTCATTGAATATGTTTAAAGAAACAATCGATTTGTTTGTAGGGGATTAAGTTGTAATATTTATTTAACTATGGTCGAAATCAATTGAATTTTACATTATTTATTACGTCGTATGTATTGTTCATATAAAAAGTTTACTTAATACATCGCCGACGCCTATCGGCAACTAGCGAAACCACGCGCAATGACGCCCTCTACATTCGAGCACATTCAACGCGCAATGCACCTCCATTTTCGACCACTACTTTCATTCATTCATACGTCACTTTTGTGATAGATTTTTCGCTGAGCAAAAGGTCGTTCATGAATATTAAGCAAATTAATTTGCTTTTAGATTGTAAAAAAGTGCTGTGAAGAACCTTTCCGTTGGAAAAAAACAGTGATAAGAACATAATTTTCATATAATTACTAATAAATTATCCCAAAAAGTGAGTTTAATCGAAAAAATTTGCCTGTGAAAAAAGAAACCCCCCAAAAAGAAAAAAAAAAAAAGAAACGAGTAAATGCAAGAAAATGTCGAGAGCTCATAGATTGTAGTATGTGTGGTTGTGTGTATGCGAACGAGTAGTGCGAACCTCATGGAGCGAACGAGACCGAAAAAACCCGTCTGTTTTTCGTGGCCTGTCTCTATTTTTGCCAGTGGTTACGGTTGCCGTCTCCATCTTTAATTTTTTTTTCTTAATCCTTTCCACACACAATCGAAGAAGAACATTATTTCAAATATTAATTAACTGATTAAGACGAAAATTGTATTCGAAATTGATTTTGAGAGGTTTGTGAAAATGAGATTTTCTAGCAGGAACTGGAAATAATTAAGAAAATTCGAGATATTGTTTTCATTTCTGTATGTAGTGTGACGACTGTATGAGTGTGTGTGTGTGTGCGCGTGGAAAAACTTCACTGAAGCATTTTTTTTTTCTATAGTTTTTCTTAAGGTAGGCAGTGTGCTCCCAAAGTGTTGCGAAATTGGGGGAAAAAAAGACGAAGAGTTGAGTACTGCTTCAAAGAGGTGGGTCCCCATGATTGTTGGTTGTTGATCGAAACTTTCTAAAAACAATAAAAATGCAGTACAAGTGTGTTTTCATTATGTGCGAGGTCATCCGATATACAAATTGCTGCAACGGCTAGGGGATTGTAAACTGCCACAGATGTCTAAATTGACCAGGAGTAACAAATGAAAACATACATATAAAGTGAGACATCTGGTGTAATGCTTGGATTTCATGTGAATTTTGATGAAACGTGTACGATTCTGTTTGTATACCGGTTGTTGATAAACACAACTTGATTATTTCATTCATCTAGTAATGCTAGCTGAATAAACAATGACATTTGCTTGAAAAGAAAAAGAAAAACAACAAATTGCCTTTCATTGATGATTAACTGACATCGGTCGAGAGGGGGGACCCAAGTATTGTGTTGTTTATAAAATTCTGCCTTGGAGCTGTAGGCATATTCATTTGGCGGTTTTCAGGGGAATGTCAGTCTCTGAATAAAATGGTTTCATTTGTTCTTTATGTTTCGTTATTTTTCTTGTCTATAATTTAGTTAAGTGAATTTAGTGTACAGACATGTACCACACCGGTTCAAGTATCATTGATTGCCTGGGCATAATTCAATTTGGAAATTCATTTTCACTGCGATATCTCACATTTAGTTACAGGAAAAAAATCTATCAAAATATATATGTATTTAGGTGTGGATTTTTATCTCTTTTTCGCGGCAAAAAAAACTGAGGTAGAATATGACACAGATCACTTGATTATCTCATTACACACATAAGTCACAAAGTATAGCGAGCTCTCTATAATGTTCCATGCACTTCAAGTATAAAAATAAACAACGACACAATTAACCACACGGACCGATTGTATTTACCAAATGTATTCATAGATTCTTTTTGTTTTCTTCTATTTTCAGAAACCGAATCATTCTCCTAGGGATAGAACGTATAACAATTATTCAGAGCAGAGATAAACTGGAAAACATAAAAAGCAAAAGAAATATTATTTAAACGTGAATTAGTACAAATTTATATAAAACAAGATACAATTAATTATACGTAAACAGAAGGAACAAAGGTCGCAATATCTACTTGGAGATCTGGTGATCTCAGAACTACGTTCATCGTACAAAATTAGTTGATATTAATTTTGGTTGGGAGAGTTAACTAATCATTTGTGATAACATATAAAGCAATTTAAAAAAAAAAATGCTTATAAACAATCCTGACGCGCTTAAAAATTGGCTTGTGATAATACTGGAACCGCTGTAAGTACTGAATTTAATATTTCGCCTTTGATGTATTCAATCACGTAATTATTTGTCTAATTCAAAATGTCATTATTCGTATATTGCAATAGCTGAATCCTTAGGTATGTCCTTATTTTTAGCACGATGAATGTCTCCTTCGAAGGTTTCATGACTCCCGTGGGGTTTCACAAATAAATTTCCATTTGTTAACTTGTTGAGGTTTATCAGTGAAAAGTGTTCTTCACTTTTACACTTCCCTTAACCAAATAAGCATTAAACTGTCACAAGTAATTGCCATGAGTGCGTCATGGAACACCAATTGCTATACACAGCTTAGCCCGCAATTTAATTGCATGTACTAATTAGATACATCCTTCCTGCGTTGTTTCCAGCAGCATGACACAATATACACTGAGAGGAAACAAACAGCATAATTTTCTCAATGCAATAATCACTGTCATGTACTCCTTTAAACAATTATTGTTGTCAGAATAAAATTCGTTGGAATCATTTTTGAATATCGTTGCACGTAGAGTTATGTAAAGGTTATGTTTAAGCCAATGAACTGTGTGTTTTTATATTACGGTGACGGATAATGGAATAATTTACATTTATCTTAAATCGAGTTGTTAGACATAGCAGTGGTCCCGCGGTAATACCGACAAATATTTTGCAAGTCGCAGTCAATTTATGTATTGAATTTGTTTCACTTTAGAGTACTTACTCCGACCCCCCTGCGACTTTCTGATATAGCGTTCCTTATAGGGTAAGTGTACCAGTAACCGGTCACCTAAGACATATTCCCACTTTCAAGCTGAATTACTAGTTCAGCTAATTATGTTCGCGAATGGTATTTGTTTTGAGAGTTATATAGTGGACTGTCCTTAAGTCGAAACTCTCTCTAACTCGAACTTTTTCGCCATATACCAAAGCCTCTCTCTAAGTCAAACTCTCTCTAACTCGAACAAATTATACTATTCCGTGACAACTCGACTTAGGAGGAGTCTACTGTATTTGCTATTGAATAAAAAATGCAGATATAAAGTTCTTATATCGTTTTTTTGATATCAATTACTCTTTTAAAAAAGTGAAATTTCACCAATATCCGGACACCAAATTTCAGTATCCGTCCACTGATCCTTTCTCTTGAAATTGAGTCGAAATTTATTTTTTGAAACTTCAGGTCCCAGTCATGTTGGAAGACACCAAAACATTAAATATTTTAAGAAACGCTAAAACCATGTTCTTGTTTGTTTTTGATTTCAAGGATGACATTTGTTGCAATGGAAAACCGACCTTGTTCGCTGTTTTATCTATCTGCTGCGCTGTTTCTGTAGGTGTACCGAAAAGTTTTGCAGCATATCTTGAACCATAATCCACAGCACTCGAATTAAATGGAAAGAGTCCACATTTTCGAAAACCAATTGTGCCAAGTTTTCGTTGCTTTTAAGATCGGTTTCTAAAAGTGGACAGTAATCCTTCCTTGTGAGGACGTTTCCAATATTGCCTAGTTCATTCTTGTACTGTTCACAATTCCTTCTTAAGAGGCTTGAATATACTCACGAAAGCTGGCTGAAGAATGTGAGTGGTGTTTGGAGACAAGCCATGTAAAATTATTTTCTTTTCGTCGTAAAGTTGAATTAGTTGCAGGGATAAATGTGATTTGGCCACTCGGGCCGGTTACTAGAACATCTTATATAAATTGTATGCCAAACAACTAATTAAACAAATTTCATTATTTGCGTTTTGATTTTATAATCACTTATAATATTATTGATAAACTCAAACAACACTCAAAACTTAATTCTTCTTATATCTTTTCTTAACAATCGCACACTCTAAAACGCACCTCTTGAATTCGCCTGACTTCGAAGAATGAATTTTTTTAAACTGATCTGTCATGAGCATATCTGTCAAGTCTGTCTGTCACAATTTATTTGTTCATGCCTCAACCAGTAAGCCTCTCCAGCCGGCACGATCTTAGGCAGCTGTCTCCACCTGCGCACACCAAGTCGATTGAGGCCCTTCTCCACCTGGGTGCGCCATCGGTTCAGTGGGCGTCCTCTATTGCGTTGTCACACTGGTTCGGAGTCGAAGACTGTTCGGGCTGGAGCAGTGTTGTCCATGCGCTCTACATGGCCCAGCCATCTTCGACGTAGAATCCGTAGACGCCTGACTAGGCTCATGCCGCTGTACTGTCTTCTCCAATAACAATCAACGCAAACAGGACCAAAGATTGAACGCAGAACTTTTCTCTCGAAAAGACCAAGTGCTTCTTCATCCGCTTTTGAGATTGTCCATGCCTCCGCGCCGTACAGGAGGACTGGGATGATCAAGGTCATGTATAAAGTCAGCTTTGTCCTTCGAGAGATGACTATACTCCTCAATTGCCTCTTGAGCCCATAGAAACAGTGGTTGGCAAAGAGTTACTCTGCGTTTGATCTCGGTACTCATGTTGTTCGTACTATTTACTGCAGAGCCGAGGTAGACGAAGTCCTTGACTAGACTATTGACTAGATTCAATATTGCTTGGGAATTACGTGTGTAGTGTGCATAGCCACGATTTTTAGGAAGGAGACAAACCCGACGATCGTGTTGGTCAGTTAACATTGCCAAAGGGAGAAATATGATGAGTTCATAATTGGAACATTGTTGCCCATGCACTGATGCATTCATGAACACAAAGGTTAATGTAAGTTTGCATTGAATTAAGCATATTTTTATTAGAGACAATGCAAAATATTTAATCCTTTTGGCAATATGCGATGGCCAGGATTCCACCTTGCAGCGATTGTTCATTTAAAATGTTCGATAGTGGAACAAGTCGCGGTAAAATTGCGTAGAATTAAAAATGTTTTAAAAATAAGGTTTTTATTGGTATACAATATTTTAAAAAGAATAATACTGCGTTAAATGTAAGCCTTTGCCGAAAATGACTTAACCTAGAAAACCAACTCATTGGTCAGTTCGTTGTAGGTCCTCAGGTCCCCGCTAATGAAATTCGTGCAAACGGGACTGGCGACGATCATAGCGGATCAACGGCAGACATACTAAAGTGAAAGTTGCTCGACCAAAAGATCTTTGGGCATATTGCAAGACAGGGTTCACTTTTAATTGTGCCAACTGGCAAGACGAGGTTAGAGTTTGCTCGCGAATACAGCCATTGAAAGCCATAGAAAAACGAATAGGGGCCAGTGATGAGTTTAAGCTGAAGACAAAGGCACTGTACACCGCCTAATGTCCAAGGCATTTGAGCCAAACTACACCCGAACCACACTCTTTCCAATTACATTCACATCAAGAAAGAAGCAATAGTAAAATGCTATGGAAGGGCGATGTTTTTAAATAACAAAAATTGGAAGTCAAGGAATTAAAAAAAAGACAAATTTACTTAAAGTTAAATTGTGGATGACGTTTTTCGTGTTCCCTACTAACCTCCAATTAAACTTCACTGCCAACTTGATAGCAGTTTGTCTGTCACTTTGCTTTTATGAACTCAGTTCCCGATTCCTGTTTTGAAAACATAATTCAGCTTATTTACATTTCTGAACGCAAATCTTACAGGGCTGCCGCAGTTTTACTTTTAAAACACGAATGAGTCGTGTTTTGGGAAATGTGGCACCGTTTTTTTTCAAACCACACGTCTTTTATCCAGAATTGAGAATTGACGGCGGCGGTTACATTAATTTTCGAAGAATTATGTACCAATGGCAATCTACAATCTTCCAACAGATCATTTCCTACATGCGGCATCTCTTAACGTGTCCATGGAATGAAATGTCAGTTTTATCGCCGAAGAAAACGTGCGAAAATTGGACAAGTAAACACTGATGTTCAACCATAGAATCGGCGTAAAACCCATTTTGTAGTCGTCTCTTTTCGACGCAAAAATGGAGTGCGCCTGGTCATCCAACAACAAGTAGGACGATATCTCGCTAGTTGCCTCCAGTGTCGCACACCAGGTTGGTTGAGATCCTTCTCCACCTGGGCCACATTAAACGCGGTCATCCTCTGTTGCGTTGTCTCAAGGATTCCGAGTTTAAGACTCTTCAAGCCGAAGCTTGGAGCTGAGTTGTTCATACGCTCACGCTCTAAAGGGCCCAGCTACCTTAGGTATTGAATCTGTAAAGGGCTGACTAGGCTCATGTCGCTGTACACCCCGTACAGTTGGTGGTTGAGTCTACCGTCAACTCAAACAGGATCAAAGCTCGCACGGTGAGATTTTCCCTCGGCGAGGCCATTATTCCTTAAGCTGCCCATTTTGACATTCTGTCCAAGACGTCGATGCTGTATGTCCTTTGTTGGGGACAGTATATACTTCGTTTTAGACTCGGTCACCGCTAGACTCACTTTCACTTTCTCAATGCTAGCAAACGCCTCGACGACTCATTGTGTTCTGCCAATTATGTCAATGTTATCGGCGTGCCTCTAGTGTGGCGTGTGTGTCTTTCCCGATCTTCTCCATTATGATGTTAAAGAAGTCACATGACAGCGTCGTAGTTGTAGGTCTCTGTGAATAGGTTCGATCTTGATGGAGCAGCAAGAGTTCTCCATCGACATCCTGAACAACCTAACGAGTTTGTCATTTCGTGGTCACCTGGCGTCGATATTTTAGTGAGTTGAAGAGTTTTTAAAATACGCCATAAGCCCAAATGATGTGTTATCAATGAAATCGGTTCTTTTTCATCAAGTTCACTAACAGCACCCGGGATGTGGGGCTTTCTTCTTTGTGAAAGAGAAAAAGTCGGTGGTCTACAACTAGTGAATTCATTAGCGTTCCATTATTCGTTTTGTTAAAAAGTTTCGGTATCCATTTGAAGCGGATACAAAAATGGTCAGTCATCTCGTCAAACTCAAACTGACATTTGTTGCAAGATTTTCATTAAGTCTGCAATAGACAGAGTTTCCTCGAATTTTATACTATTGCGTCGATCTCTTGTTGATCCTATCTCAAATCAACCAGGCGTCTATTTCAATGCTGGGCACAAAGTCCTTTTAGCCAAATGCCCAGTGCCTACAAATGGTCATACTTTTGACGAAATTCAAGACCAAATACCCGAGTAATTGCTGATGCCTTTCTTTTTATGCATGGTTTGTGCAAATCCGTCATCTAACAAGGTTATCACTTTACAACCTGTATGGCTTGTCTTGGATGTCTATTAACTAGGCTAACGTTAGTCAAGTTCGTTAGGTAGGTCTGCTAACACAAGGGGCCTATGCTTGGCCTAAGTGTGTCTGCTATCCGTATGCGCGGCTGTCAGCCACCTCAACCTAGGTTGGTCTGCACATTAAAACAATGGCACCAAAAGCCATCGTCGTCTCAAAAACACCGCAAAATAATCGCTCTCTTTGAATGAAGGCATTTCTCCGCCAATTGTCCCGGGTTTTCGGAGCTTAAACGAAACCAAGCCTCCTCACATACTTTTGAGGTATTCCCAATGTTCAAACACACAATCTTTCAACTGACCTTCCCACACGACCACTCGTAGTGTTTCTTCCAGAGACATTCCAATTAATGATTAAATTAACTAGTGACTGGTTGAATACCAGCACGTGGTTTATTAAACATTTCTGCGATAACTCCACAGTTTTAGAAGTGAGCTCTTGCTTTTTTTCTTTCCAACTTATGCATTAAAACACGTGCGTGTTTTACTTTATCTATTCTAGCATAATGATAGTGTCATGTACACTGTTGGTATGTTAATCTTTCTCTGTTATGTAGCTCGTTATCAAGATCAGATATTCTTTTGGTCGACGCTGGGTTCTTCAAGTCGGGCGAAACATGGTCGAACCATGTGCTTCGTTGTCGTCAAACTAAATTGATGTCACTATACAATATGTGCATGTAGTGGTTGGCATTCTTATCTCAATTAACGCAGACAGGCAGGGTCATAGATCGAACGCAGAGTTAGTGTCGTAATCGGTGTGTGTGTGTGTGTTGATGTATGCTTAACATCCTACAAAGCTGTTATAAACTTTCCACTCTGCTTGAATGCAGCTTGGTTGATTCATCTGCCGCACGTGCTTTCAGTTTTGTTGCTTTAGGTTATAATGTATACGTGTACGTCACGTCACGTGACAAACGTAAACACAATAAAGTTCGTTGTAGCTTTTTTTTATGTAAATATTCTGTATTGTAGTAATCCCCCTAACACATTATTCTCTTTTCGTTTTATTTGAACAGTTGTGATGCTGATTCATCCGCATTAGCGAGATACGTATTGGCTTTACTGAAAAAAGAAAAACCTGTAAAGGACTTAAAGAAAGTCATGATAGAACAATTAGACGTTTTTTTAGCGGAAGAGACAAAACCATTCGTTGAACGTCTATTTAATGCCATTGCATCGGAAGAATATTTAGCCCCCGTTGTGCCGACACCACCAATTGATAATGCTACTGAGAGTGCTCCTGTCGAAGCTATAATAAGCACGGACAGAGAACTTACACCACCACTAGATGATGTGAGTAATGATAGCCTCCCTGATGACACGATACTCATACCAAGCACACTCTTATTGCAGACTAAAACCAAAGAATTATATAATAAAATCGAGGAGAGTAATACTCCGACTAGCGGTGCCGTAACACAGAGTTCAATTGAACCAATAGCGACTGCCATATTAACAACACCGGCACCGATAGCACCACAACCGCCAACAATTGGCCCCGCCAAGAGTGTAAGTCCATTCAAAGCAACGTCAGACAAAGAAAATCAGCCACGTGAATCCCGCCGTCGCAGAGCATCAGATCATCAGATAATCAGATCGAGGTCCAGATCACGATCAAACGATCGCCTTTCCCGGAGGTCGAGATCCAGAGATCGCAGGCAAAACGAGAGGGAAAAGAATACACGACAGTTCAGGAACAAATCACCACCAATTCACAGTGATCGAAGGGACAGAAGAGGCATTGATCGGCGTCGTGGGCCCCACATGAATGACGAACGGTCACCAAGAGTGGGATTCATGGCTAAGAATCGAACAAAAAGCCATTCAGCGTCTCGAAGCCGATCGCCATCTTTGGAAAGACGGAAGGGGCCATCGCCAACAGGTGGTAACAACAATCGGTCACCAGTCTACAACAACGAGAACTCAAAGCGACAACGTTGCCGCGATTTTGACGAGAAGGGTTATTGTGTCCGCGGAGAAACTTGTCCATGGGATCACGGTGTGAATCCGGTTGTTTTTGAGGGAATAAACAATTCAGCTTTGATCAGTATGTCACTCCGAGAATACAATCCGGACGCTCCGGATCTTTGGTCGCGTGGTTCGTCGTCGGCGGTAGCGCCATCAGTGGGAAACGTAGCGAGTGGTGGCAATGTGTCTGGAGGTGGAAATCCGTTTAGCTCCGGACCACGCGGGACCTTCCCACACAAGGGTGGAAACGGGGCTCTACCGGGAGTGTATCCTCGTGCTGCAGGTGGAGCTGGATTCCGTCCCGCAACTCCAATATTCCCCTTCCCCCCGAACGCAGGTGCCACACCACTTCAAAGAGAACTAATTCCAGTGCCAGTGGTAGACGCCAATGGATCAGGTGGAGATATCTCTGCCGCACAATCTAAACGTCGCTTCGAACTCGAGGATAGTGTTGCAATAGCAGAGGGCCCGGCCAAGCGCAAGTTGCCCCTATCTAGTCGCTTAGGACCACGCATCACGAACATACAGAACAACTGCTCGTTGGAACTGCGAAAAGTCCCCCGCGGTATGAACACAATTGCTCACTTGAACAACCACTTTGCCAAGTTTGGGAAAATAGTCAATATTCAAATTTCCTACGATGGCGATCCAGAAGCAGCCATTGTCACATTTTCAACTCACGCTGAAGCAAACGTTGCCTACCGCAGCACGGAGGCTGTTCTCAACAATCGATTCATCAAAGTATTCTGGCACAGTCAGTCGGATGTCTCTGGCGGTGGCAACCCGCCCGGGACGAATTTAATGAAAGACGACGTTGGCGCAGCTGCTCCTGTGAACGGAGCTGGACGCAAGAGCTCGCAGTATCATCTAAGCAATATTCCCGCAGTGCCTACACCAGCTGCTGACGCAGCAAAGACCCCAGTATCGACGCCAACAACTCCAGCTACCCCAACACCAGCGGCCACGACTGCTTCAGCCACACCAACAATAGTGCCAGCTGCCCATGTTCCGCCGACATCGCTACGTGTCAAAAACAACACTCAGCGCGTAACACCGGCCACAACAGCCATTATTCGCAAGAAGCAAGAAGAGCAAGCTAAGGCCGTCGTACAACTTGCAAATGGCTTGCGAAAGCGAAAGCACGAGTTACTTCAAGGTTACCTTACTCAAATGAAATCTGCCGTAGACCTTGTGGAGCGCTGTGAGCCCAACGATCCCCAGCGTGTAAAGACCGTGGAAACAATCAAAATCCTTCAAGATACCATCGACAAATTGAGAAAAGAGATTGCCGCGGAACAGGAACAAATGGCTGCTCAGATTCACAATCAACAACCGTCTATTAAGAAGACTAAAGAGCAACAGAAAAAAGAGCTCCTCGACATTGAATTGGAACTCTTCGCTCAGCAACAAGAAGGTAATGATACTACTGCCATTCAAAAACGCTTGGAAGATTTGCAACGCAGTCTAGGCATCGGTACCGGTGTGAAGCCACATTTTCCCCCAAGTGGAGCTCGGCTCAACAAGCATATTCGTCCAACGCTGCCAGCTGCAGGTTCAACTAGCGTCGATAGAAGACCCAAGTCCATTGTTGTTACCGGCTTCGAAAGTGAGGACAGTGAACAAGTGTTAGCTCACTTTAGGGTAAGTGTTTATTTTTAAATTAAATTAAATGTTTCCATTTTGTGTGTGAATGCACACGTGCTTGTAGTTTTTTAAACCACCACTGTCATCTCTTGAGGGAATGGTTGTTTAATCGTCAGGAAGTTGTAAAATTGCAGAAGTAGTTGAAGCGGAAGACCTCAACGCGATGAGTTGCATTCGAAGAAGTCAATGAGATCTCCACATTTGATTGGTTTCTCTGAGAAATATAAAGGAAACTTTACAGTGAACATTGAAGCGGCGTTTTTATGTTTGTGGCAACTATAGGTTATGTTATACAGACAGTGGTGTTCAAAATAATAGAGAAGAATAAAATTAATAGAAAGTAGTTTAAAACTAATAGCTGGCTTTAATTGTAAGAGGTCCAGTGAATCGTAGGGTTGGAGATAATCAAACTACTTCTCTTATGAACAATGGAATGCCCTTTAAAGCGGTAACTTTAATTCCACTGAACTGAGGATCTCTACGGAAGATACGTTTCGTTAACCCTTCCTTGACGATGTTTTCCCATTCGTTAATCACCGTTGTAGCTGCTGTCCAGTTGACATTACAGTATGGTTCGGAAATTATGACCGCAGATTCCGAACCAGCACCGGTGAGCTCATCTGCGGATTCGTTGCTTGCAATCTCGATGGTTGCAGGGACCAGCCGAGTTTCACTGTGTTCTGTCGGGCAAGGAATTTTTCTCCGTCGGCACAATAATTGACTGGTTTGGAGTCCATTAGGTTGGACAATAATGCGTTAAGCCCTGTTTCGCTGTTCTAGCGCCCTTAATACATTTGACGATATTGTGTCTGGCGCAGATCTCGACCCCATGGACGAAGACTCCGGCCCAACGCCAGAGTTCATGTTTGATTCGTCTGTGAACCACGAAAGACTTCAAGGATCTAGTGCTGGAAGACCAACGGTCCAATATTTGAACTTCAAATAGCATGCGGAAGGTAGCCGTGGCGTTGTGGGTATGTACGTCGACACCTACGCAACTTAACCTCTGCCTGTGTTCGATTCCCGGCCGGTACGATCAAAAATACATTTCACGGTCCCAGCTCTTTCAGGTCACTCAGTCGGCATAAAACTGTAGGTCCTTTCCACTCGTGGGATAACATATCAGGCACTAAACGAGTGGTTGCTGAGAAGATGAGCTTGGCTTTAATAACGACTGGATGGCGCTGGGAGAGTGGCTGCCCCTGGTTAGCGGGGTCCCCGGTCCGAATCCCAGTTAAAGCAAAGTTAATACGCTTTTATCTGGTTTTCAAGTCTGGTCCAGTCACCATTTGCCGTTGAGATCAAATTAACTGCACTATCACTGGAGTTTGGTAACAGTGGTAGTAGTCGTCTGACTAATGGGCGTGCACTAGCACCCCGCCTACCTTACCTTACCTAGGCCTTGGCTCTCTACGGGCTGTAGCGCCACCCATATTATTATATAATAGCCTGCGGAAACAATGCTGCCTTACCATAATATCTGGCATTGCACAATACAGAGGTATATTGCGAATTGAGTTGAGTATACTAAGGTGACCCGCTAGGTTACCTTGTCTGTAATTGTAATCTAGCTGCCGTTTGTAGTACCTGACGAAGATCTGTAAGAGGGTTAGCCTGACCATACCTTCTAGAGCTGTTGTGGTGCAGGTTCGCATCGCACCTGTTATTCTAAGGCAGGGAATTCGTTTTAACTTCTACAGCTTTTTGGCATTGTCTAAAAGGGACATTATACCTAAAACTGCCTTCTGCTGCAATTGCTTTTGGAGTCATGAAAGGATGTTTTTTTGACAAATGTACACGGGAGTCAGCAGTGGAAGTCGTTTTTCTTGTTCTTTTCAGGGTTGTGTTGAGGGTTATGGACTCCTGTTGCGCATAGGTGGAAGAGATTTATTCTATATTATTCTCTTCAAGCAAGTCCCCGTTAGGAATCTGAGAATAAGAAATGCTTTTAATGAATTAATTTCTTCCTCTGATAGAAGATGCTTTCTTCATATACCCCTGGTTTCCTTAGATGCTCCCTGAGTGCAGTGCCCTGTTATGAAGACTTTCGGTTGTATTGACCCAAGAGATTCTTGGTTTGCTTGATGCCATGACGTTGTTACAGGTTTTTGTGCGGTTTCTTCTTTCTAGTTTCATGAATCCTGCTCTGAGGATAGGGTCACCTCCTCCTTGGTTAAGGGTCTGTGAAGAGTTCCGATGATCAAGTCGGCCCCCTTCATTGCCTCCTGTCCATTTATGGCCAGGTACCCAACAAAGGGATTCTCAAAAAGCCTGAATTTGATTATGTAGGATTCTAGTCCTAAGATAGCTGATTGGCTTTGAGCATTTCTTGATCTACCCCGAGTTTCTTTTGTTGCGTCTCTTGAAATTGCATAGAAAACAAAATCGACCGATCTGATTAAATTGGTTTACGTGTTGCTGTTTAACTCACTCAGGCGTTTACACGAACAGCGAAGTGATACTCTCCTCAACTTCCAAGCACCTTATGCAGAAACCTTTGTGAAAGCGTGCCAATTGCGTATTGTCGTGAATACGGCGATGCACTTATTGTTTTTTTCCAGCTGAGTGCAACTATTTTAGTTAAAGTTTAAGGGTGCTTGCCAAATCTGGTTCGATTGACTAATTTCTACGACGCCACGAGGATCCACATGTATGTCCATAATATGTCTATTAACAAAAATAAAATTTGACCGATTATATGAGTGCTCATCAAGACGGTATATTGACATTCCACTTTTTAATTCGACTTTATAAGTACATGTCACAATTAAAATCGTTTCAAGTCACATTTTGTAATTATTGCCATTTAATGATGCAGGTATTTGTTTTGCGTTAAATGACGATGATCAATCCTCGATTTCTTCAAGCTGACACCCTGATCTTTCATTGAACTAGTCAATCTAGTCAAGCCAGAACAGACCACGAGGGTAAACTTGGAGTGGCCCGTACTTTCGTACCAGAAATGAAGTATTACAGAGATCTTCACATTCACATTGCCCCCTAGCCCATCGACGAATTTGAGTGCCTTTTTGACGGTTATTCACGAAATAACGTAAATGGCCAATTTGGTTTATGAACACGTTATAAAAAACAGTTGTTAAAAATCTTAAGGGGAAAGAGAGGTAGAAGACGGGCATCTTTGTAATACTTAATTTCTGTTTCGTACTATTCGAAGATCAAAACGCTCTTTGAGTTAAGTTAATTAATTATGACGGAGCTTGTTTGATATTTTCCTATCTGGACATGCTGGGCTCGAGGCCTGTGTCGGACTGGAGCGACACTAAAATAAGAAGCAGACGTTGTCGCAGTTGCTCTAAACTCTCTAACAGTCGTTCCTGATATCATTCACACGTTACCGTTAAAAGAAACCAAAATTGGAATCTTTGCCCAAGCATCCTCTTATGCCTATTCAATATGATACGCATCCATGCAGATGTTTGAGACAATTTTTACACTTTCGCTCACGTTTGTCCAAAAACATGACACGGAAGAAAAAGTTATAAGTAGCAAAAAAGCAAAAAGACCGTTTTCACTTACATCAGTTTATTTCCTGTGGACCATTTCCACTGCATTCCTTCTAAGATCTAAGACGTTGCACAATAAAATCCAATTCGAGTGACGTTTTGCAGCTCAACTTTTTGTCTATCTCCCTAGATTATGTTCATCTTTACCTTCTTTTTACTGGGTATAGAAAGTCTGTCGCAGAATGCAAGTCTTGTCATCAAAGTCGAAAGCTTAATTACTAGCTTTCGTTTTGTAGTTTGTGTTGATTTAACTGATCGATGACTGTTGGTGTTGATTACAGCTTCCCTCACATGGATGTGATTATGTATGCATTGAATTTAGTTAATAACATTATTTTCTTGTGCAATATTTTATATAGGCCTTTGGAGAGGTTATCAAGTACGATATCGAAAAGACTATTCCACAGCTAATAGCCACCTATGCCACACGTTCAAATGCTGAACAAGCAGTTCTACGTGGCAAACTTTTCAAAGAGAAACGTCTACAGGTAAGTTGTCCTGAGCACGATGTCCCAAATGACATGTGTTGATCTTCTCTCTTTTCTTCATTCAAGATTGCATGGGCACCTATGGTGGTTCAATCTACAGCATCACAGCAACAAAACAAAACCGCTTCGGATGGTAGTACAGTCGACATGAAGCTACTTGATAAGAACACCACAAACAACAACGGCAACAGCGATATGGACACAACTGATACCTTACCCGAGCTGCGTCTCGAAGACGAAGAAGAAGACGACGAATCTGAGGACCGATCTTGGAGGCGTTGATAGCCCAGCGTCAGCACTTACGTAGGATTAATATGCATTGTTTTAATAAAATACAGTTGAAATGAAAAAGAATCACAATGGTCAAAATGAAACACAAAAACAATACTTTACACAAACAAAATACGTTTTATAAAGAAAACAACAAACAAATAATTGGAAACCTAATAATGTAATTGCTGAGCGCTTTTATTTATGAATATAAATTATAAATGAAAATAAATAAAAGATAAACAAAACACACATAATGAATGCGCGATGCGGATGAGAGGAGCATGTTTGAGAGGGAAAGCGTGCTAAACAAACACCTTAACTACAAGATATATAAGTTTATTATATACATATATATATATATATATATATATATATATATAAAGTAACTGTAAATTAAACATTTTTTTTTAGATAATATTATTTAGTAACGAGAGAAAAACAATTAAAATGTATATGTTAGCTGATATACATAGAGTCTAAAAGAAAAGTAATCCAATTCTTTTTCTAAAAATCAAAATAAAACTGAAAAGAATATTGTGTATCGTATGAAACTCTGAGGAAGCCTCATTTAAAACAAGAAACATGTAATTTTTATGTTCACCGCCCTATTATAAAATGAATCTGTTATTTTAATTTTATAATATTTTAACACTATTTCTCTTGAGACTCACAAAATATGATGTTATTGATGGAATAAGTTTTGCTGTTTGTGTAGAACGAAAATCAAAAAATTGTAATTATTTTTTTTTTTAATAATTTGTCTTTATCCCCAACGTATAAATATATTTTAAAAAAATATGAACTAAACCATACAAAAAAAAAAACAATAGATACAAATAATAATGAAATAAAGAATAAAAAAAATACAAGTTTTTCATACAACAACAAAAAAAAAAGAAAAGAAAAGATACAATTCTCGAAAAAAAAAATGAAAAAAATGAAAAAGAAGAAAAAATATAAAAAAGAAAAGAAAACAATAATACATAGAAAATGCGAAACAAAAGCGTAAACTTAAGGTGAAAAATATATATAAAAGAAGTGAGTCGTCGGTGACTCAAACAATTTTTTCAAACATAACCTTTGTGTTTTACTCTATCATCAGTATGGAAAATGATCAAAGGTAATCTAAATGAAATGCGGCAAAAGAAAGCAATCTGCACTGGATTCCACACAACTATGCCGAAAGTAGGATGACCAGTTCCTCGAATTACATCCCAATCTGCGACGCGTGGAGGTTCTGAGCAATAACACCCTAGGATTATTATTGTTGATGGTATATTGCACCGCGACCTTTAGACCTCTTGTGCCCCCTATTCAAACCTTTGCTTTCTTAGCTCTCCCATGCAGCTCATTTTAGAGTTGTGCTGAGAGTTATATGCTGATCTTGCGCGAAGGTGCAAAAGATTTATCCTAGAGCATTCTCTCTAAACTTTATGGTTATGGTTCAGAGACAACCAGCTGCATGGATACGGATGGAATTAATGTTGACGACCCCAGCAAACGATACAAGGACATCTCGGTTCTGCACGTGGAATGTTAGGTCCTTAACAGACCACTTGCAGCCGAAGAACTCGAGGAGGCCCTGGACTGCTACAAAGCAGACATTACCGCATTCCAGGAAGTGCGGTGGAATGGGCCGGGCAAGAAGAGGATGAGAAACAGCGACATCTACTACGGTGATTGAAACAGAAAAGGTGCTTATTTGAATGTGGATTTGTTGTTCGAGGCAGACTTAGGCAAAAAGTCTTAAGCTTTGTCTGTAAAAGCGAACGCCTCATAACAATCCGCATCCAGGTTAAATACGGGAACATCAGCCTGATTTGCGCCTACGCCCCGACAGAGGACAAATATGACAACAGCAAGGATGACTTCTATGATTTCCTAGAAAGAACAAAGGATCAGTGCCCCAGCTTCGACACCAAGATCGTCCTAGTAGATTTCAGTGCAAAGCTGGGTAAGTAAGACATCTTTGCCAAAGTCATCGGGAACCACAGCCTGCACGACACCACATCCGATAACGGACTCAGGCTGGTGGACTTTGTCATGGGATGTAATCTCTCTGTAGCTAGCACGCGGTTCCCACATCTCAACATCCACAAAGGGACCTGGCGGTCTCTTGATCAATCAACCGTCAACCAGATTGATCACATTGCGATCGAGGTCAGACACTCCTCCAGCAGTCTTGATGCCGAACGTTCCGAGGAGCCAACATCGACTCGGATCATTTCCTTGTTGTAGCCAAGGTAAGAACTCAGATATCAACAGATCAACGGAGTCGAGAAAGGACACCACGGTTTGACGTCGTAAAGCTACAATCGAAACGGACTGCAACGATCTTTGCCGATCGAGTCTCCCGGAATCTCTCTCTAAGTTCGTCGCCACCTGTGCAAACAATCGAAGAAGATTAGAGGCAAGCAGCCATCAAAGATGCTGCCACTGATGTGCTGGGTTATACGGCAGCACCTAGAAAAAAAACCGTGGTTTGACAACGAGTGCAGGCTGGCACATGCTAAGCTGGAAGCCTACAAGGGAACGCTGCAACGAACAACGAGAGCTGTTTGTGAGCTCTACGAACAGAGACGAAGGGACGAGACCCGGCTTCTCAGGTGAAAGAAGAAAGAGCACTAGAAGCGCGCCATAGAGGAGATGGAGAGGTGCTACGGAAGGAACGATGTCCGAAGGTAGTAGAGTCGTAGTCGATACTGAGGACTTGGGAGAACCAACCGCTGTGATACCTGTCACATTGCTGTCAGGCAGAATGTTCCACTCAATATGGATATAGACGAGGTCAAGATAGCAATGTCAAGACTGAAGTCTAACAAAGCTGTCGGTGCGGAATAACTGCCCACTGAAATCTTTAAGGCAGCTGGAGATGATCTGGTTGGGCGCATGCACCAGCTCATCTGTAAGATATCGACGGAGGAAAGCATGCCCGACGAGTGGAATCTCAGTATCGTCTGCCCGATCCACAAGAAAGGAGAGCACTTTGACTGCGCCAACTATAGAGGGATAAGACTGAACATCGCATACAAGATCTTCTCTGCCGTTTTGTGTACTCGCCTGAAGCCGTTTATAAATAACCTGATAAGTCCATATCAGTGTGGCTTCAGGCCAGGGAAGACCATCATCGACCAGATTTTCACACTACGGCAGATCCTGGAAAGGACGCAAGAGATGCAGATCGACACCCACCACCTATTCGTCGATTTCAGGGCCGCATATGACAGCGTGCATATGGACGAGCTATACAACGCCATGAATGGATGAAATTGACGTGATTGGTCGAACACAGCGCGCATGAAGTCGTCAATGAAGCGTTTGCTGGTATTGAAGCGGAGGCGGCCAAAATGGGTTTAGCGGTGAACGAGGACAAAACGAAGTATATGCTGTCATCAAGAAAGGACAGACAACATCTACGTCTTTGGCAGAGCGTCACAATGGGCAGCGATAACTTTGAGATAGTGAAGGACTTCGTCTACCTCGGCTCTGCAGTAAATAGTACGAACAACAACAGTACCGAGATCAAACGCAGAGTAACTCTTGCCAACCGCTGTTTCTATGGGCTCAAGAGGCAATTGAGTAGTAGAGCCATCTCTCGAAAGACTAAGCTGACTTTATACCATACCTTGATCATCCCAGTCCTGCTGTACGTAAGTCCTTGGTCTCTTCGAGAGAAAAGCTCTGCGTGCGATCTTGTTGGTTGAAGCCCAAGTCCACCCGGACTGTAGCGCCAAATAAAGAAGAAGAATTCTCTCTAAGCCAGTTTCCCTTAGGAATCTGAGCATGAGAGCTGAGCTCTCATTGCGTAAGACGACGAAGCAAACTTTTGACGACGTCGCTTAATAAAATCTTCGGAAGGATGATCGTGCTAAAAGTTACGCGATGAGAGCCCTGGTTCTAGTGACTTGAGTTCCTCCTCGGTGACCTCTGATATTAGGTACTTATCCAGATATTCAGATTTTTGGGTATTGCCTCACAAAATCCCAGTATATCTTCTGGAATTTCGTTAGACAGACTTTCTGCTGTAACTCCTAGTTTCCTTAGGTGCTCACTAAGTCTACAGTGCCCCTTTAGGATACGGAGGTTGTTCTTGTTCATTCTGAGTTTCTTGGCCTGCTTCATGCCATGAGTGTTGTTCCAGGCATCTGCTCGGTTCCTTCTTTCTAGTTCGCTGAACTCTCCCCTGAGGACGTGATCTACAGCGCGGAATGGCCTATAAAAGGATCCGATGCTTCTTTCCTAGCGAGGGAGTCGGCCATTTCGTTGCCTTCTACCCCTATGTGGCCAGATATCCAACAGAGTTTTATACTGTTACTCCTGCTCAACTTTTTAAGCTTCTGTAGACTTTTTAAGCTCCTGTAGACAGTCTTACAGGAGCTTGGCTTTGGTGATATAGGAGTCTAGTGTCAGGATAGCGGCACGACTGTCTGACATTATTGCTACGTCGCAGTTGGTACAGTTCCTGTCAAGATTGATTTGAGCGCATCTGTATAGGGCATAGACTTCCGCTTTAATGATACTGTTCCGTTTGCCCATGGGTTAGTAGTATTTGTCCGGGGTCCAAATACTCCTGCCCTTGTTTCTTCATCAGTTCTTGATCCATCTGTATACCATTTCACCGTATTGCTGCTCAGTCTGTGGACTATAGATTCATTGCTCCAGTCTAAGCTTAATGGTAAACTTCTTTTGGAAGTTGAATTCCCGAATCACGTCATCCTTCGGAATGGCTAAGAGTGGTTGCTTTATGACTAGTGCATCGAATTGTCTCGCACCTGTCTTTTCCTATCCCTTTTCCTTATGATTGTTTTGTTTGCACATTCTGCAACCGATCAAGTGGGCTCTATACAATCGATCATTGACATCACCTATTTTGGTTCAATAGAGTATCTAAAATCATGCTTATTAAGAAATAAATTTTCCTCGAGTGTTTATTGGGAAATTCGCTATTGTGACGAATGTTCGAAAGGAAAAGAAAAAAGCACTCCTTATTGTGAAGGACTTTCCGAAGGTAAATTTCATTTAATTTCCCTCAATTTACTTCCCTATCTTTTTTTAGGGAAATTCAAGTAAACATGACAATTATTACGAATAAAATTGGCTCCAACGATTTTAATATAAAACCAAACTAAGTTTGATGTATATAAGACTTAATTAATATCAATTAGTTGACATTTTCCATCGACTAGCATACAATAGAAAAAACTGAATACGGGGACAAATGAAAATAAATTATTTGGTACCAAGGAACCCTGAAATTCCAATAGTATGCAACGAAATTGTTGAAACCAGTCAATACACAAACCAAAGTTGAAACTCTATCCTCAAATGTTACCACATACACCAATCACCTTTTCGAATACAATTTCGAACATACGTTGGGAAAAACATTCCGATTGAGAGTCTTTTCCAGGGGAGGGAAAAAGGTAAGGTAGTAATAAATTGCGGCGGCATTTATAATAAGCGTGAATTGGTGCTGCTAATGATAGACTGTGCGGTATCGCGATGTGGACTAATTTGGACATACAATCCTTTTATGAACAAGCTCGCAATTTTTGAAAGGAAAATACCATCAAAGACACCACAGCAACAAGAAGCTTTACCACTAAGCTCGCATCATCCCCCTACAACAGTGCATGGTGACACTGTTCAGGAAGCAGCTACTAGACATCAACAACCATCCTAATAATAATAGAACAATAGCATACACCATCGAGGCTAAATCGGCTACCACACAACCACCCCATCCTAAAAGGACCACCATCGACACACGGATTTGAACAACCCGATGTAAGCACTAGACATTAGCTGTACGCCTAAATTTCTATTTGCGTGTGAAATAAACTAACAACAAATCCTAAAACCGCTTAAGTTACTCGTAATATCTATCGCCACTTAAGATAAAAACAATGCTTCCAAACATGTAACATTAGCTGCGTTTTTTTGCAAGCGTATATACGCATAAATTTCACTTTGCATGTAAAATACACTAACAACGAGTCCTATATCCGCTTAAGTTACTCATCATATCTATAGCCGCTTAAGGAATAAGCGCGGATAAAAACAATGCGTCCAATCATTATTTTCTGTGTGTACATTCCTGAATTCATTCATTCATTGTTTAGGTTGCTGTATGTGGCTTACACCTGCAGGTTTGGTTGATGTATTAGATCATTTTTAATTTTGTTGGCATCCATAAGTATGCAATTTTTGGTATACCCTGAGTGTCTCTGCTATACATTCCATTTAGGTTTCGTAAACGATTCTTTTCATTTGATGAACATTGTTTTTTTATTTTATAATTATTAAGTGTTTCTGCTTTTAAATTGATGGTCACCCTACACAGTCACAAAACGAAGATTGTGACCATCAAAGATCAACCATCACCTTCCACGATTACACCCCTGACTGCTTAGCAAATGTCATAAATGTCGTCAGTGCTGCCAAGATTTTATGATGAATCATTGAGCGCCGATGATCGTTTTTTTGTGCACTTCAAAATTAAGCGTTATACGCTTGCAAAAAAACACAGCTATTGTAGGACAAACTTAACAACAAACCGACAATATTATTTTTAAAATGTTAAATTAAACAGTAGCCTACAACTAGGCTCAATTGCAAAAATAATTTTTCTGTTCAATAATTTCTTTTTTTTTATTGACGACTCCGAACGGCGAACTTGAGAAGCATTTTGAAGACAACAAATGTGTCTCCTGAGCAGAGTCAGTGATTAGCAAGAAATGTACAAATGAATTATGGAAGTTGGTAAGTTCGGGTATCGGACCTTGTACCCTTTGCGTACCAGTCCACGCACCAACCAACTGCATCACGACGAGCCACAGATGTTCAATCGTCGTCGACGAGATGATCCCGTGAGAAGAAGTTAAGGAAAAAGTCAAGTCAAGGGAATCATGGTGTGAGTTCTGTTCTATTGAAGCTCTGCCTGACGTCATCGCGGGAGTTTGTGTGTCAACAAAAACTTAAGACTACTAAGAACTTAAGAACGGAAAAAATAAAAATATGGCGGTTCTGACAAGCTGTCCACACCTTATTATCCTTACAGCACGCAAAGGAATAGTTTGTCAAATAAATTGTGATATTTTTTGTTTTTTCATAGTCATTTTAATTGAATTGTATTTTTATTTATTCAGTTATGTTTTTGATTAAAACTATTTCCTTTCATTATAAATTCATCCATTCGGGGCGGCGCACAGTGGTCGATTTAGGGTCAGTAGCTGGACTTAATTCTGGTTTACTATATTCGAGGCTGAGCTTAATCCACATGGGTTATTGATAAAACTCATCATATATGTCAAGTATTGCAAAACAGCAGTTGTTTCAAATAAAATCGGTGGTCAAAAAAGTCTTTTCGTATTTTGTCAATAGATGTCGTTGGAGCCGTCTATCTCCAGTGCTACCAATCACATTGTGTCATACCATATGGTGTTGGATAGGTGACATTTTAAGCTTAATTTAACCAAAAAAAGGACAAGTTGAAAAAATATTACAGCTGTTCAAAAATAAGTGAAAATAAGAAAGAAATTCGTTACGTTTTGAAATTTTTGTATAATAAAGGGAAGAATTCCACGCCAGCCACGAGAAATTTGTGAAGTTTACGGAGACAATGCTGAATCAGTTCGTGTAGCACAACAGTGGTTCGCTTGTTTCCGTTCTGGAAATTTCGATGTGAAAGATGGACCTCACTCTGGTCGAACTATTGTTGGAAAAGTCGATGAAATTATGGAAAAGATTGACCAGGACTGTCACATAAGCAGCCATGACATAGCCAAGGAACTAAACATTCATCATCAAATAGTTTTGAACCATTTAAAAAAGGTTGGCTACAAAAAGAAGCTCGATGTTTGGGTACCACATGAATTGTCTGTGAAAAATTTAATGGAACGAATTAACATCTACGATTCTTTGCTGAAACGAAATGAAATCGAACCATTTCTGAAGCGAATGGTAACAGGAGACGAAAAGTGAATCAAATACGACAATAATGTGCGAAAAACATCATTGTGCAAGCATGGTGATGCTCAACCAATGGTCGCAAAGCCAGGATTGACGCCTCGAAAGGTTATGCTGAGTGTTTGGTGAGATTGGAAAGGAATCATCCACTATGAGCTGCTCCAGCCTGGTCGAACGATTGATTCTCCACTTTACTGTCAACAACTGATGAGATTGAAGTAAGCAATCGAAAAAAAACGGCAAGAACTGATCAACAGAAAGGGCTTCGTCTTCCATCAGGACAACACTAGACCACACACATCTTTGATATTATATTTCGCGTAGGAAGAATCGTTTTTGTCGGAGAGATAACAAGATTAGCACATGTGCGCCAATTATTGAAGACTAGTGTTAGCTGTCATTTGCCAACCAAATAGATCCAAAATAAGGTTTAATCAATTGAATTAAAATCAGTCTGAGGATGGCTTTGAGTGCGTCGCCAACACAAGAACTGGGAGAACTTGGCTGGGAAGTTTTGATGCATCCACCATATAGCCCTGACTTTGTATCATCGGACTACCATTTGTTTCGGTCAATGCAGAACTCCCTTAATGGAGTAAGGTTGACTTCAAGAGAAGCCTCTGAAAAGTACTTGTCGCAGTTTTTCGCCGAGAAACCACAAAAGTTTTACACTCATGAAATGTCTCTAGCGGATTTTTTTTTTTTTTTAAATGATGTTTTTATTAATACATATGTTATTCGTTTAGAATGGTTTACCGCCAAAGCTAAATGCTTATCTCCAGGTGGTTGTAAATACATAGATTGCCACAGGTTTTGAAGTGACTTTGCATTCTTTAGTTTTGAGTTTACATTAATTCAAGTGGTTGATTAAATTTCAAGCTTTTTTAAGTGAGATTAATATTTACGAATTAAAAAATCGTTTTTCTTTTTTTTGAAGTTTGGAATGACTTTTAAAAACTGTGGCAGCGAATTCATTAGTTTGGGGACCAGAGATAATGGATGATAGAGATATCCAACTTCGGCCATTTTTACCCCTAGCCCACAACGAGGATGTAGTGGTAATTCCTTGTATTTCACTTATACATTTACAATGCTCGTCAATTCACCACAATATGGCGGCCGATTCGTGAATTTTGGGGGAAAAAGCGGCAGATTCATAAATTTATTGGGAATCCATGTACTTTCCGTTGCTGAAATCGTGGGTCACTCATGTAGTGCACCAGTGTTGTCATCTGGAAGATTGCTTTGACATCTAGAGTTAGAAAATTTGAATTAAAAGGTCTAACGATTTTTACAAGACGATGCTGTAGGTTAGATATCTTGTCCTGCGTTTCCCCAGGCCAGAATGTTGAAAAATGGCAAAAGGTGGTCGACCAAAATGGTACACATTTGGTCCAATAAAGTTCATTGTAAGTATAAAAATAAAATGAGTTGAAGTTTGATTAGAAATACGAAAAGACTTTTTCGACTACCCATTATATAATCACTTTTATTAAACAACCACTTTAAGAAAAACTCCTCTCCTTGTCCGCGAAAGGCAAGCTCGAAAGTAAGAAAAGATTTCTACGTTAAATTGAAATGCTTCCCTTTGGAGCATTTTTCTTGTTATTTAGGTGTTTGACTTCTAGCCTAGCGGTAATTTTTCTTGACTTTCTCCAGCTTCGTTGTACTAAATCGACCACTGAGCGGTGTGGTGAAAAAACATGTCTTATTTACAATATTATTGCATTTTAGCAACTCTCTCCTTAATCCAAGGCATTAAATTCATAACATTTGTATTCACAGAAAGAACATCCTTCCTGCCGCATCCAATTCCATACGACACCAGGCCAATCAACAGAAACCGCTTTCCGTCCCCGAATTGCTAAATAAATAATCGTGTATGTAAATATGAAACGCAACATATTCTTTTCTCTTACCACTGGCAGCATTATCGGACCGCCCGAGTCTCCTTTGCACGTATCCTTGCTACCGCTCAAGTCACCAGCGCACAGCACCACTTCACTGAATTGTTTTTTGGACACTATAGCATTCTTCTGTTCGTACAGATGTTTGCAAACCGAATTATTGTAGGTTTGAATTTGGATGTTTTGTAAAATGGTTGTACCCGTTCCATTCTCGTGTGATCGGCCCCAGCCCGTAATGTATGGCTGCACATTCTTGTAGGGCAAATTCTGCAGTTCCGACGTCAACGGTAAGCAAATGGGTGAAACAAATTCTGAAAGTTCATTTTATTTGTTAATATTATAGTTCTCTTTAATGTTTCATTGTCTCTCCTACGAGTGAATGTAACCGGCTTGTGTAGATGTAGAATTGCAATGTCATATAGGCGGTCAGGTAAGGTATATTGTGGATGTGGAAATGACTATAATACAGACAAGAAACCATTAATTACGAACGAACTTGAATTTACGAACGATGAAATAGGGTTCCTCACTTCGGACACTCGAATGTCAATGTGTGCGGCTTCTTCATTAGTACTCAGGTCGTGTTCTCCGAGCCGCACAAACTGTCTGAGTGATAGAAGGGAAAAATCAAAAAATTATGAATTTATTATTGAACATCTGTTGCGAGTTATTTTCATACAATCCAGGCTTAAGGCAATGTGCCGCAGTGACAACGTGCTGTTCTGTGATCAAGACACCACCGCATGAGAAAGTTATTTCGACTTTAGTGCTGTAGCCAAGGAGTGCTACCCACGGCCAATTTCCAATCTTGCTGGTTTCACCACCTATAATGCGCTTAACTCTGGCTTTTCTGAAACTTTCTCCGCAACCCTCTTCCATGGTGGGGATTCTAATTGAGTTGTCCTTTATCGCAGCGTTGACCCGCCATTTTGGTGTAGGACAGCATATCAGATTACTGCCCTCATAACATTTCTCAGTTTTCGATGGTATGTGTTTTTCTTTATACAGTGACTCACAGACTCTATAGGCTAAACGAGATCATACGCAAATTTCAAATTTGGTCATCAAATTGGCATTTGAATATCACTTACGAATGCATACACCTCGCCGAGATGCTGAGTCGATACAAGGTTCAGCTTTGATCAGAGCCGTCTCATCAACTGGCGGTCTTTGTCCTGGATGGCAACATACCTTAAGGGGTTTCAATAATCAAAATTGAACTCAATTTACTCGATGAATAGCTGCAAAGCAAATCTTACCAAAGCCGAGTTGTTAACGTAGACCTTGGCGCATGCATAATGCGCGCCACGTATGTAATTAAAGTCTGTGTATATATTGTAAAGGCCCGGACAGTTATTCAACTTTCTACAAATTCCATTCAAGGAGTCTGGAGTCCAGCATGGCGCACCTGAAAATAGTGAGAAATATACAAAACTATCAGCTTAGAAATGTACTAGCGGATGTACTAGCCCTGTGGCTGCTTCGTTAGGTAGATCACATTTATATAAGAATGGAAAACAAACGCTTTGCTGTCGGTTTTTCCTGTCTTTATTTTACATTTGCTTATTTTTATCTAATGCTATGTTTTTAAATAGAAGACATATTGGAAATTGCAATCTTTCAAAAGTCAAATAAACCCATACCACCTTCGCTGAGCACATTTACAAAGTGCTTCTTCTTCTTTTCGTGGAGCTACAGTCCGGGGTGGACCTGGGCCTCAACCAGTAAGCCTCTCCAGCCGGCACGATCTTTAGCCAGCTGTCCCCAACTGCGCACACCAAGTTGATTGAGGTCCTTCTCCACCTGGGTGCACCATCGGTTCCGTGGGCGTCCTCTATTGCGTTGTCCCACTGGTTCGGAGTCGAAGACTCTTCGGGCTGGAGCAGTGTTGTCCATGCGCTCTACATGGTCCAGCCATCTTAGACGTTGAATCCATAGACGCCGCTGTACAGCCCGTACAGTTCTTGGTTGAATCTTCTCCTCCAGAAACCGTCAACGGAAAAAGGTCCAAAGATCGCACGCAGAGCTTTTCTCTCGAAGAGACCAAGTGCTTCCTCATCCGCTTTTGAAATAGTCCATGCTTCCGCACCAAAAAGCAGGACAGGGATGATCAAGGTGTTATATAATGTTAACTTGGCCCAGGAGAGAGGACTCTACTACTCAATTGCCTCTTGAGCCCATAGACACAGCGGTTGGCAAGAGTTACTCTGCGTTTGATCTAGGTGCTGATTGGTTCGTACTATTTACTGCGGAGCCGAGGCAGACAATGTCCTAGAATACCTCGAAGTTATAGCTGCCCATTGTGACGCTCGGTCCAAGACGTCGATGTTGTGTGTCAATTCCTTGAAGACAGTATATACTTCGTTTTGCCCTCATTCACCACTAGACCCATTTATGTCTCTCCCGCCTCAATGCCAGCAAACGCCTTATTGGCGGCTCGCTGTGTTCTGCCAATCACAATCAAATCACGTATGCTAGCAGTTGTACGGACTTCTGGAAGATCGTGTCTCTGGTGTTGGCTTGTGAGTCTTGCACGATCTTTTCCAGGATGATGTTAAAGAAATCACATGACAGCGCGTCGCCTTGTCTGAAACCTTTTTTGACATTGAAGGTATCTGTGAGTTCGTTACCGACCTTGATGGAGCAGCGAGAATTTCCCATCGTCATCCTGCACAATCTGACGAGTTTGGCAGGAATTTCAAAATTAGACGTGGCGTTGTATTGTTCGTCTCTGAAGATGGTAGGTGTCGATCTGCATCTCTTGGGTCTTTTCCAGGATCTGCCCTAATGTGAAGATTTGGTCGATGGTGGCCTTCCCCGGCCTGAAACCGCACTGATAAGGACCTATCAGGTTGCTGACGAATGGTTTCAGGCGCTCACACAAAACGGCAGAGAGGATCTTATAGGCGAGGAGACTTATCCCTCGGTAGTTGGCGCAGTTGAAGTGGTCTCCTTTCCTGTGGATCGGGCAAACGATACTGAGGTTCCACGCGTCGGGCATGCTTTCCTCCGACCATATCTTACAGATGAGTTGGTGCATGTACCTTACCAGCTCATCTCCAGCTGCCTTAAACAGTTCCGCAGACAGTCCGCACCAGCAGCTTTATTCGACTCTAATCTCGATATCGCTATCTTGACTTCGACTAGGTCGGGAGGACGGAATTCTCGTCGATCATCGTCAATTGCGTGGAGTGGATCATTCTGCCTGACAGCGGTTTTGGAGTCTTCCTCGCCGTTTAACAGTCTACAGAAATGATCTTTCCAGATTCTGTCGACTGCGAATCTACAAAGAGTTGTCCCTCTGCGTCACGACAGGCTTCTGTCCGAATTTTGTATCCATTGGATAGTTGTTTTACCCGTTGGCAGAACTTTCGGACATCATATCTGCCGTAACACCTCTCCATTTCCTCGATCGCGTACTTCTCACGCTCTTTCTTTTTCTTTTTGAGAACCCGGTGCTCTTCCCTTCTCTTAAGTTCGTAGAGCTCACGAACCGCTCTCGTCCTTCTGTCCAGCATCGCCTTGTATGCTGCTTGCTTCGCTGAATGTGCCTGCCTGCACTCGTTGTCAAACCAGGGTTTATTTTTTGTGCTGTTCCTTAAAAAAAAGCAGTTTAGCTTAAATGCTTAGGCTTAGCCGATCAGAATGAAAAAAAAAAAGTTTTTACAATATTTTACATATAAACTAGCTGGCCTGGCAAACGTTGTTTTTCCATATAAATTATATCTAGAGCATATTTTGCTAGAAAAGATCAACTAATTTATTGTGAGTGTGTGAGGATGTGGTGTATGAGTGAGAGACATTACTGCGTACATTACCACCCTTTCTGGAAAAAATGCTAAAATGCTTATACTTTTATCGAAAACAATAATTTTTTTTCTAGGAATAATGTTAATAACCCCTTCTCATCGTAATATAAGTCTTTTCTAATTCACCACATTCGGGAATTCAACTGATCTCAATTCTTGGAAAATATCGCTGAAAATGCCGCACAAAAAGTCTGCGTACATTTATGTTGTAGGCAGACTTCATTGACAGATCTGGCTGGCTGTCGTAATAACCTCGCTGGACCACCCTCTCCTTAATTTTCAGATAAACCCACGTGGCAGTACAATGGCCCTACTTTGGCCTAAGTGCATCTAAGCTACTTACTACCTACCTACCTACCTAGATATAGTCTTTCTACGACCCTTTTTAAATAGGGGTATAACTTCGGCACATTTAAGATGAAGAGGAAAACAACCGCTCAGAACACCGAGGTTGAAAAAATATTTTAGTACGTTTACAACATACAAGTCTATTTTTTTT
The DNA here is from genome assembly GCA_964034865.1 of Eristalis intricaria. Classification (NCBI taxonomy): domain Eukaryota; kingdom Metazoa; phylum Arthropoda; class Insecta; order Diptera; family Syrphidae; genus Eristalis; species Eristalis intricaria. The sequence goes on from OZ035873.1 coordinate 31,959,403, forward strand.
CAATAAATTGCTAGTACGGCGTTATCGTTTTATTTTAAATACTTTTCCTATTGTTCTCGATGAGGATTGTCCTCTGTCGTCGGGAAAGCCGCCGATCCGTGTATTCCTGCAGTTATCGCTTCACTCAACCTCACGAAGATCATACGGAAGTAAGTCACTGATATAAGTGTGTTGACATAAAGATCTTTATCATCAGTCGTGACTCAAAGGCTGAATCAAAGCGTTACTACGCGTTTTATCGTGATTTCCATATCAAAATGACCGCGTGCGTTTACCCTGCTCAAATGGTTTGAAATATAATTTTCAAGAAAAATATGAAATTAAATATGAAAAATAAATAAAATTCCTAGTAAAAATTAATTACTTGTGAAAATAATCTTCTCAGTTTGCCAAAAATTCAAATTGAGAAATAGATTTAAAAAAAATGTTTTGCAAATGTCAAAAAGCCCGACTGACTGGATAATAGTTCCACCCAGAAATTACGATATTACGGTCTGTGAAAATTCAACGCGCGACTTCCCCATTTCGACATTAGCATATGATTCACACGTATCTTACTCAAATGTAACCTCGACTCAGGTGACAATGCTAAAACAAACAAAACTATCTGTCAATCTGACAATTTAAACAAACTGAAATAATGCCTGAAACACAATAGTGCGTTTGCGCTGGCGTTGGCTTTCAACACACACAATTCAATGGCCAAGCACAAAATACATCGTCGACCTGCGTCAGTGAATAATGAGAGAGAGATTGAGAGGATCGTAATAAAACGTAAAACGTAAGTCCATCGCACGTCATTATTCAACATGTTGGATATTTTGTGACAGAGGGGTGCGCTGTGAGAGAAATTTTCTCCCAGATTGAGAGTTTTCTTCCGAATTGAGAGTATTTTGTATCAACTGTCATTTAAGAAACGAAACCAGCTGATTAAAAATAATTTAACGACAAAAGTCATTTCAAATGAGTGTATGCAGAAAGGCGGCAATATTTTTCATCTAGAAGATGAGAGAGAGAGAGAGAACAGCTGATAAATTGAGTAATTATTTCAACGCAGTGCGTCATCGCACTCTCGCCGTAACATAAAGGCATAAATCTTCATCGGTTTATTCGCATAAGCACAAAAGTGTAGCCGATGTGTTAGAGGTCGGTCGCACTTTTTGTCAACAATGTCTTATCTTCAAAAAAGAATCCAAAAACATGTGCTTACTTTAATAATGCCCCTTGGCTTCTGGACAGTAATCCCGATTAGAAGGAGCGAGCATGTTTATTTTATATTTTATGTGAAGTGCAAAGCTTTTCTGTTTTGTTTTAAATTTGTTGTATTTTTTCCGATAAAAGTATGCTCAGAGATTTTTCAAAAAAATCCTCCGCTTTCTGGATGGGCAGAGGTCAAAGAATTACGATTGATATTGGAGCTGATTATTTGATACTTCGCCACACTTTCTCTTGTGGTGGTTATACGTGCTAAAAGCAGAACGTTGGCACATGATTTATGTCTTTTTGTCACATACATATAATTAGATGTGTATTTTTTTTTAATGAAATACGATGAATAAGATTAAAAAAATTATGAACTGAACACAAAGGTGACAGATTAATGGGACAATTATCGGTTGGCAAAGAACATGCCCAGTCACTCTTAACAATGTATTGTTGTGATGTGACGAACAACAAAGACATACAAAATGTGTATTTACTTCAAAAGGCATGACAAAGATGATCTGTGGGGTCAGTGACGTCTTTTCTTATTCTTAAAATCATTGCCCACCTCTGTTGGCCTTTGTACAATATTCTTAAAGTCAAACTGTTTGATGTAGACGTCAAATGAATTCAAACATGCAAACTCTTCTATGCAGCAAACTCATGGTCTCGGAGTAAATATATTCATCGGTATTCGTTCGTAGACTGTGTGCTATCAAGGCTATTCGACGAGGATACCACGTTCCTAAAACCAATTAATATTTGGCCATGTAGTGCCGGCCCACCAGTACGTCCGTACCTGAGACAAGATTGAAGATCCACACAAGACGAAAAAAAAACAGCTAATTTGCATGTTTTGAGTATTACGACATTTGGAAAACCACCATTACAAGCTCTCAAGCTCAACGTAGAGTTAGCAGAAAAAAATGCAACTGACGAGGCAAACCAAAAGGTGCTGCAACAAAAAATAAGAGCAACTAGAAGAAGGGAGGAGAAAGAAAGCTTCTACGCCTGAAAAAAATGTCTCTCGCAACCTCCCAGATCAAGGAAATCGAAGAGTCTAGGGGCAAGAAGAAAATACGGGCCTTCTACAAAAATCCTTACCGCTGGCTCTAGGAAAGGCACCCAGGCTCCTCGAAACTGTGAGTGTAACCTTAACCAGCTGCTTAACAGGCCTGACCAGGAGATAGTAGGGAGTAGATGAAGTAGTCCTCCCACCAAGCTTTGAAGAAGTCGGCACAGCCATTAAAAGGCTGAAGACCAAAAAGCCGCAGGTTCAGATGGTTAACCATCGCACCAAATCTTCACACTAAGGTAGACCCTGGAGAAGATCAGCGAGTTTCAGATCGATACGCACCACCTCTTCATCGATTTTAAGGCCGCATACGACAGCATTCATAGCAAGCAGTTATTCGGTGTGACGGCCGAATTCGGGATTCCGGGAAAACTGATCTGGTTGTGTCGCACCACGCTAACAAATACGTGATACACAGTGCAGTTTGGCTCGAAGACTTTTGAGCCATTTGAAACCTGAACCTGATTTCGACAAGGAGCTGCGCTGTTGTGGGATTTCTTCAATCTGATACTGGAGATGATGACATTGACATTGTCGCTCATTCCCATCATGTCGTAGTCGAAGCTTTTACGGCGATTGAAGAACAGGCGAAACGGATTCAGACGAGGATTAGACGAAATATGTGTATGCTGACGAGCTCGAAACCATCCATCACATGCCTAAGGCAGAACAGGAAATCTTAGTTTAAATCAGACCAAGAATCCCCCCTGGAAACCGATGTTGATTCGGTTTGGAAACAACTGGGGTCTAAACTCCTGACTCGAAGGACCAAAATCATGTTCAACAAAACCCTTATTTTGCCAGTTCTGCTATATGAAGCCGAAAACTGGACGCTAAGTAAAACTGCGGAGCTGATTCTGTCTGCCTTCGAAAGAAAAATTCTACGTTGGATATATGGTCCCGTCTGCGAGAAAGGCGAATAGAGGAGAAGACACAACAGAGAACTATACGATCGGTGCCAGGATGTGGATGTAGTCCGGAAGGCAACGATCCGTCGACTGCACTGGCTCGGCCACATCCAGCGCATGGACAATGACGCTCCAGCTAAGAGGGTCTGCGAATTCGAGCCCCCTGATTCGAGAAGGAGGGAAAGACCGAACCTCCTGTATGAATAGCTGATGCAAGACAACTTGGTCTTGAGGACTGGGAGAAGTGTGTCCAGAACCGTCAGCGATGGAAGGCTACAATTGCTCAGGCTCAGACCCTTCTTGTGTCGTATGCCTCATAAGTCAGTAAGTTTGTAGTGGATTCCTCTTCCAATATATGTACAAAGTTTGCTCTGTTCATTCAATCTGTCTACTCAAATACTCCTTCTTCTGGTGGCGCTACAGTCAGGGGTGGACCTGTGCCTCAACCAGAAAGCCTCTCCAGCCCGCACGATCTTTAGTCAGCTTTCTCCAACTGCGCACACCAGATTGATTGAGGTCCTTCTCCACCTTGGTGCGCCATCGGTTCCGTGGGCGTCCTCTATTGCGTTGTCCCACTGGTTCGAATTCGAAGACTCTTCGGGCTGGAGCAGTGTTGTCCATGCGCTCTACATGGTCGAGCCATATTCGGCGTTGAATCAGTGGACGCCTGACTAGGCTCATGCCGCTGTACAGTCCGTACAGTTCGTCTTCTTCTCCAATAACCATCAACGCAGACAGGACCAAAGATTGAACGCAGAACTTTTCGCTCGAAAAGACCAAGTGCTTCTTCATCCGCTTTTGAGATTGTCCATGCCTCCGCACCATAGAGCAGGACTGGGATGATCAAGGTGTAATATAATGTTAGCTTGGTCCTTCGAGAGAGGACTCTACTACTCAATTGCCTCTTGAGCCCATAGAAACAGCGGTTGGCAAGAGTAATTCTGCGTTTAATCTCGGTACTGGTGTTGTCCGTACTGTTCGCTTGCGAACCGAGGTAGAAGAAGTCCTTCACTACCAGTTATAGCTGCCTATGGTGACGCTTTGGCCATGTCGTCGATGTTGTGCGTCCTTTCTTGATGACAGCATGTACTTCGTTTTGCCCTCGTTCACCGCTAGACCCATTTTGGCCGCCTCCACTTCAATACCAGCAAACGGCTCATTGACGGCTCGCTCTGTTAAGCCAATTATGTCAATGTCATCCGCGTATGCTAGCAGTTGTACGGACTTTTGGAAGATCGTGCCTCTTGTGTTGGCGTGTGAGTCTTGCACGATCTTTTCCAGGATGATGTTAAAGAAATCACATTACAACGCGTCGCCTTGTATAAGACCTTTTTTGACATTGATAGAGCAGCGAGAATTTCCCATCGTCATCCTGCACAATCTGACGAGTTTGGCAGGAATTTCAAAATTAGACGTGGCGTTGTATTGTTCGTCTCTGAAGATGGTAGGTGTCGATCTGCATCTCTTGGGTCTTTTCCAGGATCTGCCCTAATGTGAAGATTTGGTCGATGGTGGCCTTCCCCGGCCTGAAACCGCACTGATAAGGACCTATCAGGTTGCTGACGAATAGTTTCAGGCGCTCACACAAAGCGGCAGAAAGGATGTTATAGGCGATGTTAAGGAGACTTATCCCTCGGCATTTGGCGCCGTTGAAGGGGTCTCCTTTCTTGTGTCTACTCAAATGAAGACTCTATTATTGAGAGTGACGTCTTTTCCTACCTCGTCGATAGTTCCACTTCTGACTTTCATAACTTAAAAAAAAAAAAAATTTTAGAAAAAGACACTTTGGGCGGTTTGTCTAGAATGGATTCGAGTTTCAGTTCAGGACCGGACTATCTTCTGAACTTGCTCGAAAATGTGCCCTTCAATTGCATAAAATTTTATGTCATTTGCTTAACTTGTCTTTGAATTCAAGTATTTATGCGTCTGTTAGGAAACATACCAATTTTCAAATCTGGTGGGAGAAAATGTTGCTTACTGAGAAATTCAATTATTTCTACAAATCTCTTATTTGCAACAATCAACATTGCATTGAAAAGAAACGATCAACAGTTACTAATTTTTTTATCGTCACGAATTTGTTCGTTTCTGAAATCGGTAAAGGAAATCAGGCTGATGCAATCTACACTGATTTCAGTAAAGCCTATGACCGAGTTGATCACAAGGTCTTACTCTACAAGAAGGAAAGACTTGGTTTTCCAGCATCTTTTTTTATGCTGGCTCTCATAATTTTTACTGGGTCGATACCAATACGTTGGATTCCGACATCAGGCGTTCCTCAAGGAAACCACATTGGCCCTCTTTTATTTATCCTATTCGTCAACGATATAGTTAACATCTTAACTGACTGTAACATTTTAATATTTGCTGATGACTTTAAGCTATAGATGTTCATTGTTTTCAACAATTAAATATCAAACGGGAAAATTGTATTTGTGATGCACAAAAAACTCTGATGCCCGATTTCACAGTGCAACCTTAGCTGCTGGTTTAGCTAAGTGTAGGATCGAACTTAAACTTCACTCAAGAATATTTCGTTTTCCCACTCAATATTTAGGGGTGGTTTATGGTGGCCATGGATTGGCTGGCATTGTGAACTACTGTATCCGTCAACCACGAGCAGCAGCCTGCTGAAGAAACCAAATGGGAGCACAAAAACTCAACAAGCGAATGATCCTGCATGTAAGGATATTCTTATGATATGCGTGCAACTATTAATTTTTGTGCTTTCTGAAGCATTGCCAGAGACAGACAAAATAATTGGTTGCTTATGCGGGTTTTCTCTTTGTTCGTTGGGGTTGAAATTATTTCATTACACCAATGACAATTATGCACTCTCTGCATTGATTTATTGCATTGAAACCCTCAACAAATTGCACAGTGGTCAATTGTTGTCTGAAATCTGAATTGCCCGTCAAAGGCAAGCATCGTGTTTTATATTTACACAAGTCTTCACATTCACAATTGTAATAAATATCCTCTCAAGCACAATTAGTTGTCAATTTCGTTTTGATAAAGCGAAAATCAATTCAATTGCTCACTAGAATGATATGTATTTGCATGCTTTTTATTTTTGATTTCAATAGAAAATATCGGTTTTGTATTCACCTAGAAAATATAACATATATCCCGGTATTGAGCATGATATTATGATAAAAAGAAACAGTACTCTCATTTTTTAACTGCCACAGGAACAACACACAAACACATAAACTAAATCGAATATAACACACACAATCGGACTTCGCAAATATATAAAGCTGTAATTAACTCGTGCTATAATTATTTTTCAAGAATAATTAATTAAACAATAAGAACCGAAAGCGATAGCTAAACGATCGTGTCTGCTCAGAGACCGGACACTCAATGAAACAAACAAAATGTGAGAGTTCAGATTTTACTGCCAATCGAGTGTACTGATAGTGACATCGGATGCTTTGTGAATACAATTGGTATATTTCAGAGCTCTGTGGAATTCCCAAACCATCATTTGATTGCGTACTTGTTCCACATTTGTCAGTCACTTTTCGCTGTGGTCTTGAATTCATGTTCTAGCTATCTTAAGCGTCGGGTGAGTAGACGCCTGGCTAGACTCATGTCGCACGGTGGAATTTTCATCTGCACATACTCTTGGCGCAAACACGCCCAAAAGCACAAAGCGGGATTACTATCTCGAAAGGGCTTCTCGATTCGCTGACGATATTGTCCACATCAAGAAGACTTCGAAAAAAATGGCAAATTACAAGATCACCTGAAGAAAAAAAAAATACTCAACAAAGCAACAAAGGAACTCAAAACAACATGGATTAATATTGAAAACAATGGTATGTATAAACAATTATTTAAACAAACTGTCACCCACATCTGGAACTAACCTTTCACTATAGAAAGCAACAAACAAATTTAAAAGATTTAGAGATAACGCATGAACCGTCATTAAAAAAGACAGATAATACTTGGGCTCGGACTAACTATGAGCAAGCAGCAACACAAGCAGAATATTTTGAAGAAGTTGACGATGATAATGCCACCTTACCTCCAATCGGCGACAGAATAATTCCTAACACCAGCAATAAGAAAATTTGTATGTACAGCGCATGGACAACACTGCTCCAGCGCGAAGAGTCTTCGACTCCGAACCAGTGGGACGCCCACCTCAATCGACTTGGTGTGCGCAGTTGCAGACAGCCGGCTAAAGATCGTGTCGGCTGAAGAGGCTTACTGGTTGAGGCCCAGGTCCACCCCAGGCTGTAGCGCCACCAGAAGAAGGAGAAGAACCATGGTAAGTTAACAGTGGGTCGCCATGGCGTAGTGGGTTAGTGCGTCGACTCCTACGCAGAGGCTACCAGATTCGAATCCCCCATCTACCGACTTTCATAATTGACGGCTTCCACCTCTTTCCAGTCACTGACAATGCTCAAAGTGTATTCCTGTCTAGAAAAAGCTTCTCAACAACGCCTTTCGGATTCGGCATTAAACTCTAGGTCCCATCCACTCGTGAAAGAACAATAGCACGCACAACACGAGTGGTTGCTGAGAAGCTAGGCCCTGGCCCTCTACGGGCTGTAGCGCCACTCATATTATAAGTTAACATTATTTTACAAGCACATGTTTTTTTAACAAAAGATCCATATATTTGTAAAAAATATAGACTTGTGCATTAACGTCAGATGCCCCAGGACCAGTCAAGCCTTTGATAGATAATACATTAACTTTTGGAATGTAGTGCCTCTTGTGTTAGCGTGTGAGTTCTGCACAATCGTCTCAAGAATAATGTTGAAAAAGTCACATGACAGCGCGTCGCCATGTCTAAAACCTTTTTTAACATTGAAGGTCTCGGAGAGTTCGTTACCGACCTCCATCGTCATCCTGCACAACCTGACGTGTTTGGCAGGAATGTCAAAACTAGACATGGCGTTGTATTGATCGTCTCTGTGCACACTCGTCATATGCGGCCTCGAAATCGACAAAAAGGTGGTGGGTATCGATTTGCATTTCTTGTGTCTTTCCCAGGATCTGCCGTAGTGTGAAAATCTGGTCGATGGTGGACTTCCCTGGCCTGAAGCCACACCTATCAGCTTATTTATTAACGGTTTCAGGCGAGTACATAAAGCGGGAGAGAAGATCTTTTATGCGATGTTTAGGAGACTTATCCCTCGGTAGTTGGCGCAGTTGAAGGGGTCTCTTTTCTTGTGGATCCGGCAAACGATACTGAGGTTCCTCGGGCGTGCTTTCGTATGACCATGAGCTGGTGCATGCGCCCAACCAAATCATCTCCAGCTGCCTTAAACAGTTCCGCAGACAGCCGGTTTGCACCAGCAGCCTTATTCGACTTTAGCCTCGATATCGCTATCTTGACTTCGTCTAGGTCGGGGGGACGGAATTCTCGTCGATCATCGTCAATTGCGTTGAGTGGAACATTCTGCCTGACAGCGGCTTCTGTCCGAATTTTGTATCCATTGGATAGATAGTTGTTTTACCCTTTCGGACATCATTTCTTCCGTAACACCTCTCCATTTCCTCGATCGCGCACTTCTCACGCTCTTTCTTTTTCTTTTTGAGAACCCGGTGCTCTTCCCTTCTTTTAAGTTCGTAGAGCTCACGAACCGCTCTCGTCCTTCTGTCCAGCGTCGCCTTGTATGCTGCTTGCTTCGCTGAATGTGCCTGCCTGCCCTCGTTTTCAAACCAGGGTTTTTTTTTCGGGTGGCGTTTTAAAACCCAGCACATCAGATGATGGCGATGGCGTTTTGACAACGGTTCCATTGTTGGTTGATTGGCAGGGTTGCACTCTCTGAGAGCTTAAGGGAGACTCGGTCGGCAAAGTTGCTAGCGGTCAATTGCGATTGTAGCTTTCCGACGTCAGACTGTTTTGGTTTTGCTGTACTCCGTTGTCCTATCGATATCCGTGTTCTTACCTTGGCTACAAGAAGGAAGTGATCCGAGTCGATGTTGGCTCCTCGGAATGTTCGGACATCGAGAATACTGGAGGAGGGTTTGACGTCGATCGCAATGTGATCCATCTGGTTGACGGTTGATTGATCAGGCGGACGCCAGGTCCGAACAACAGCCTGAGTCCGTTCTCTGACGTGTTGTCGTCCAGGCTGTGTCTTCCGATGACGCTAGCAAAGATGTCTTCCTTGCCCAGCTTTGCGTTGAAATCTCCTAGAACGATCTTGGTGTCGTAGCTGGGGCATTGATCGTATGTCCTTTCTAGGAGATCGTAAAAGTCATCTTTGGTGTCGTCATCTTTATCCTCCGTTGGGGCGTGGGCGCAGATCAGGCTGATGTTGCCGAATGTAGCCTTGATGCGGATTGTTATGAGGCGCTCGCTTATGTATTTAAAGCTTAAGACTTCTTGCCTAAGTCTGCTCGAACAACAAACCCGTATCCGAATAAGCGCCGCCTTCGCTCTTTGTAGTAATCGCCGAAGTAAATATCGCAGTTTTCCATCCTCTTTTTGCCCGGCCCATCCCACCGCACGTCCTGAATGGCTTCGAGAGCTGCCGCAAGTTCATCGGCTGCACGTGGCTTGGGACCTCACATTCCACGTGCAGAACCGAAAATCGTTGTCCTTATTTCTTTGTCCATGGTCGTCAGCAGTAGGGTCATCCGTATCCGAGGCTTCTCGTCGTTTCTGAACTGTTAGTTTTTTTTTTTACACGGTGGGGAAGTTAACCCCACGCCGAACCTCCGAACCTGGAGGACTGGGTCCAGGGGCTTAGGACAAGGGGGCCGCTGCATACATTGGTTCACCTCTAAGCGGTTGCTGTAAAAGCTGCGATGCCAGGTGCTTTTTTATCCTTACGTTGCCTACAAGGCACGAGTTGTACAAGAGGAAAAAACCTAACCTAGCACAAACGAGCACTCATTTCTTTGAACGTGAGTTTTCTTCATCAAGTTGTACACGCTCTCTTATTGAATAACATCGAATGTCGATTATTATCCACTCGTTTAATTAATTCAATGAAAAACAACTACTTCACGTTATAATTACTAAAACAAACAGCATGTGCCAGTATGTACTCACACGCTACAACACGCATTTAAGATCTAATAAAATAAAATGGGCATGTTTTTGTAGGGTGATGCAAAAATGTGGAGAGTTTTATATTTTTCAATTAAATAAACCAACAGATACTGACTGAGCTATTTCTTGGTCTATCAAAATGTGACTAATACGTGCTCACACATTACCATGCTTACAATCATTGCTTGAACGCATTATAATATATTCATAGTGCGTATGCAGAAAGCTTCTTGTCGTTTGTGACTTTGCGTTACTCGAAAGTGCCTAAGACCGAGAGTACGTTCGTTTATCAAATATGATTGGTGAGACCTTTTCGAGTACTCCCTCGTGATCGGACTAGTAACGATGGAATTAACTCACCTAGCATGCGATTTCAACAAATTATACACTCGACACGAGGCTCACTGTAGGCGAGAGTAGCAATTGCTAAGACACTACTGCTTAATTACCAGTCTTAACTATTTCAGTTTAAACTCAGCTTTCGTGCGGAAAACACCTTTTGTTAGTGGCCGTGGAGAAATACGGACTGTGGCGAGCGATAGTTTTTCAATTCATATATTTTTACTACAAGCGACTGCGATGGTGTTGGATTTCAGTGTTCTTTTATGTTGTGTGATTCTGTTGTGGTTGTACTTCATCTGGAGTCGATGGGAGTTCTACAAAGTGGCATGGAAGTTACCTGGTCCCTGGGGAATACCCTTCATTGGAATTGGATTAAACTTAAGAGATGCTGAAAGTATGTCTAAAGGGTATTTATTTGATAGAGGATGTGTGTGATATTTTGAAATGTAGATAGATAGATTGGAATTTAATTATTTCGAAAAATGTTCCTTTTACAAGAATTTAACAAAATCAATATCAACATGGCTTTGCCGTCTGCCGGATTGACTATAGTTTATTATATACGAGTAATAATTACACTGGTCTACAGTGAAAAAGTATTCTGAACCATTTTAACTATTTTTTGCTTGTCTACCCATGCTGAATACGAATTTGTATGTAAGAGCTATTTATTAGTTTAGTTTTCCCGAAACCCGGTATTTTCCGAATTAAATGATTCTGCCCTCATTGAAAAAGATAATCCTGATATTTATTCAATTAGTTGGAATGAAATGGTAAAGATATTGGTTTACTACTCTGTTCTGAAGTAATTAGTTTTAAAACCATAATAATGAAAAAATAAAGTGTGTTAAAGAATGTTAAAAGTAATTATATTTTATAGCAAAATGTTTCGAAAATATGTGAATAATCTCGACAATTTATATATATTTGTGGTGAGGTTTTTTTGTTTTTACAATTTGCGCGTGCTCAAGGGATTGCTAATACCCTTATGTGTCCGGGGTCAAGACACAGCACGGGCCGAAGGTATAGAGGGAGAACGGGAGAGGAGGTACCTGTGCACATTGGTCTTAAATATCTGCGGTTTGTAGTCTGTGGGAAATATTAGGCTGGAAAGAGCTTTCCATATAGACTTCGAAGAACGAGTTTCTGAAAGTAGGCTTAAGGGTATACTGATGGGCATTCCTGGTGAGACGGGTATTGCGGGTGAATTCATGGAGAGGAGGAACGCAGTTGGCTAGCTCACGTTAGCATCGTTTGTTGAAATAACGATAAAACACGGACAAAGAAGAGACGGTACGTCGGTTGTCGAGCGAGTCTAATGACTCTGCGATATTGTTGTCTCCTATAAGTTTTATCGCTCGCTTTTGGAATCTATCAAGTAGGTGCAGTGTGGTCTTGGGGGCACCAGACCAGATATGAGCGTTTTAATTTTTAAGAAGTGGTGAGCTATTTCTTGCATCGGTTAAGGATGCATGATGGAGGTCGATGGCGACCTCGATTATGTGATCGTTCCAACTCAGTGTTGTGTTGATACACATACCAAGGGTAGAAAGTTTTCCGGTTTCATCGACACAAGCCATGAATGGCTAATGGCTGACTCTTTTGTTTTTTCCCCAGTTAATTATGCTGTCAAGATCGGAATTCAATGTGCTCAACATAAGCTGCCGTTCCAATTCTACGGCCGAAGGGCGCGGTTGTGAGTCTTGGAACGAATATGAAAAACCAGAGAGAATCAGAGAAGGAATGGATTGGATTAGAAGTAGCAGACAAGAGATCATTTATAAAAATGAGAAAGAGTATCGGAGACAGAACTGAGCCTTGAGGAACACCAGCATTTATTTGGTGGATATCAGACCTGAACCCATCCAAAACAACTTGAATTGAACGGTTCGAAAGGTAATTTCTAATTCATAGAAGAAAGGATTCATCGATACCATAGGCACGCAGTTTCGACAAGAGAGCTTGATGCCAAACTCTGTCAAATGCTTTAGAAATATCAAGCGTAACGATCTTGCTTTCGCCTGCATTGTGCAAAGACTGGTTCCACTTTTCGGTGAGATAAGCTATCAGGTCACCAGTGGACCTGTCGCTGCGGAAACCATATTGTCGGTCATTAAGAAGCTTCCGCGATTCAAGATATTTCATAAGCTGACGATTTATCAGCGTTTCCATGACCTTAGAAAGAAGGGACGTAAGTGCTATGGGTCGGTACGAGGTGGGTGACGAAGATTCGCCCTTTTTAGGGACTGGCTGGACAAATGCTGTTTTCCATCTGCTCGGAAAGAGACCTATTGAGTAGGATAGATGAAAAAGCTTACGCAGTGGTTTTTCCAGCACAGAAGAACACCTCTTCCGAAGTATAGGGGGAATACCATCCGGGCCAGCGGATTTATGCACGTCGAGATCTTTCAGTACTCTTGCAACTGTACGAGTGCGGAAGTGGATTTGTCCCATGGTGAAATCAACGCTCTCAAGTACAGGTGGAGACAAATTGGAATCTGGCAGTGTTGATCTAGCTGCAAAATGAGCCGCAAGCAGATTAGCTTTGTCTAAGGAGCTGACAGCTGGAATGTCATTGTAAATGAGCGTGGGAATTGAAGACGAGGCGGAATTCTTTACGTTTTTTACGAATGACCAAAAGTTTTTGCTACCCTTGGGACATTGTAGCACTTTTTGCCTCAACTTTTGCTCTTAAGAGAATTTCACACGTTTGATCGTTGCATTGCAGTCATTTCTGGCCCGTTTAAACTTCTTCCGGTTTTCCTCAGTGGGGTTGGCTTTGTATGTCCGGAAATTCAACTCTCTCATCCTAATAGCCTCTATACAGCTCGAGTTATACCATGCGTTTGCTTTGGGCTTGATACTCTTCACTCTGTGAGGAATGAAGGTTCTCATGCCCAGCAAAAGAATATTTGTGATCATATCAGCAGCGGCATCCACGTCACTATCGAGGAAGCAAAGTCACCAGTTAAAGTTCCTAAAGAAGTTGTTAAGTTTGTTCCAATCGGCTTTCTCATACAGCCAAACTGTTCTTTTAGGAATTTGTTCTCTAACTATGTGTGGTGATAACGAGAATTTTGCTGATACAACACAATGGTCCGACGAGCCTAGAGGTGACAGTATGTCAACAGAATATTTATCAGGATGAGAGGTGAGAAACAGGTCCAGGGTGTTGGCGGAATGATCTGCAATGTCAGGTATTCGTGTGGGCTCATTTACTAGCTGGGTCAGATTGTTAACCTCAGCAAAGATTTCGACGTACCTTCCTTCGGGTGTTGTCTGGCCTGAATGCCGAAGCCAATTAGAATTGTGTACATTGAAATCGCCCGCAATGGTAATTTCAGTGCGAGGATACAGGGATACAATTCTTGAGATGGAATCGGATAGCGCATCAAATTCGTTAAAAGTTGAATTGCTATCCAAGCTTGGACTTCTATAAATAAAGCAGTAGTGGATTAAATGCTTACGGACATGGAGTTTTAACCACAGAAAATTAAATTCCGGATTGGAACAGAGAACAGAGGTTGAATTTGGTAAGCTACATCACTACGCACGTAAATGGCGAGACCGCGGTGTAAAAAGAAGAGCGGCACCAAGCTATATCCAGACAGGTTCAAATCCAATAATTCGGTATTCTCACCTACCTGTGTTTCACTCAGCGCCAAGACAGCTGGTTTGTAACGGGATAGCTTGAGGGTGGACGGACCGCGGGGTTTATTTTTTATTTTATTTCTTATCTTCCACTCGCGTAATGCACGGACGGAGACAAGTGCACGCGTCGGAGGATGGCACAGGTAATATTTAGCAAATAAATTTGCTTTTTAACCCCTGAATTAATAATAACCCTATCATCACTACTTTGGATAGATGTAGTCAGAGGATATAAGACACCAGGATAAGACCTGGGTTCTCCATTTCTGCTGTAATTCGTGTGCCACAGGTTTGAGAAATTGGCTGAATGGCGAAAAAACGTCAATGCAGTGGCGAGACTCAACACATATGTTATGATAGATATGTTGTACTAATCGATTACAACTCGAATAGTGGCCGACATCATTTATTTCATCATTTATTTTATATTATTAAAATATCTCGATTACTATAATCTTGATTCTTAAAATCATTCGAGTATGCCCACCGTTACTTGAGGGTTGGGATTGCAGAAGTGAAATTGCAAAAAAATCTTTTGTCAAAAATCTCCCGTGTGAAAGTGGCCTAACTGACGCAAGGGAGGACACAGTGAATACTCCCATGCAGTTTTTTTAAAGGTAAAAACACGGGAGGTCGCCGTGTGAACGTGTATCGTTCCTGGAATGGGGGGCTCTAGGTTCCATCCACCAGGACACAGTGAATACTCCCATGCAGTTTTTTTAAAGGTAAAAACACGGGAGGTCGCCGTGTGAACGTGTATCGTTCCTGCCCTGGGGGCTCTAGGTTCCATCCATCATTCGTGAAACCTTCATTATTCACGGTTTCACCTGCTTCGAATCACTGACAATGCTTAAAGAGCATTCTATCTATGCCCACTCGTGATAGAACGCCGAACATGAGTGTGCGCTGTCGAAGCGGCCCAAGTCCAACTTGGATTGGCGCGCTACCCAAATTATTATTATTCTAAACCGCTACCTTTATTCACTGTTACTTCGTGTCTGAAGTTAAGTCAAAAACCGAACAACGATCTGACGTAATTTTCTATATCGTTACCTCCTCCTCGCTGGATTGATTGATTTCTTGTTCCTTATTTTTAGTTGACACCCGGCACCCTTGAGCCAAAAAAGTACACATCTACTAAAAGCATTTCCGTCAACTATAAACTTCCAAATTGTGCTTGGAAGCGATGTAATTTACAATACTTCATGGTGCTGTCATATTTGGTTGGACTTTAATTATCTGATTAGTATTCACATGACGCAGCCAAATCATATAACATTTGCTTAACAATTTGGTGTGCTTTTGTTTTTGAGAGTTCCTTGACATACAGTCGCTCACAGTGAAAATGGACCACCTCAGTTGAAATTTATGTTTTTTGCAAATGCTTGGGTTTCTCCATTCTCCGTTAAGCCTTCCGTTTTTTGAACAACAAATGGTTACATGCAAATCGAAACTTAATCGTATATACGCTTGCAAAAAAACGCAGCTAATGTCAGCGTATTTTGTGGCGCAAATTTAACTAAGTTTACGGATTGCAATTTCTTCGGAAGAAACGTTAAGAATCTTGGAGAAACGCTTCGGCGACCAGGCTTTGTCACATAATTTGAAAAACTTGCTTTCTCTGACTTTTATTGAACTGTTTCTTGAAGAAAAAAATCGCTCTGAGCGGCTAACAACATCAACTGATGCATAACTCCTTGACTCCTTGACGTAGAGTTCAATGATTGGAGGTATAACGTATGGCATGACTTCTTCTGCTAACATTTCATGTGGATAAATTCAAACCATTTTGAGCGAAAGGAAAAACTTAGTGCTGCTTTCACACTCGTTAAGATTCGTCGGCGATTCTTTCAAATTCCCTTTTGTGATCTCAAGCCAGTTTCACACAGGAAATCTTTCAGTCTCTGCAATTGTGATGTCAATGCTGAACCTTTTCTGTTTCCTACCCCCTCTTTCAAATGCGTCATCTCACACATGTACAGCATGCTTCCAATACCCAACATTGAGAACATAAGAATAAAGCAACTCAAAGAAAAGACGAAGAGAGATAAAAGAGAATAGAAAATCCAAAAGCAAACCCCGAGCACACGAGACGCAGGCTACCCCTATCACGTCCCACCTCCCTTGCTAAGAGATGGAAAAATCGCAGACGAAATTTTTCTGTGTGAAAGCGGCCCTATCTATCGATTGGAAAATAAGTTTAAGTAAAACAACATGGGTCGAGATATAAAAATGGTCAAGTGGCCGCCTCGTCTTGACTAGCAGCGGTTCGAGTGGTCAGTCCAAATGTAGGCGTAGACTAAGGATTGATGTAGCTTCAGAGAAAAAAATTGAGTGATGACATCAGACTCGCATGATCGTTGTGGCCAGTGAGATGACCGCGACTTCAAATTTCTCCGTCTTATTCGAGCGTTGTAGCACTATCGATGTTGTCGAGCTCAGGCCACAGAAACATTGCCCTATACGAGAGAAGAGTGACGTTTACGCTATGTCCATTCTCATTTCGGAAGAAATAAGGTCCGATAACACCGCGGTTATAGTCCATCAAACATTGAAATGCCCCTCTCAAAATGTGCCTTTACTTAAAAGCCTGGTTTAAAAAATTGGCAGGCAATATGAAAAAACTGAAAACGCAGTTTGAAAGCAAGATGTAGATGAAACTTTGGGTTCCAATGTACATAATTTGAGGAAATACGGCACATGAAATTTGCTTAAAAAATACGTCAATTTTTGTAATTTTCAAAGTCCCAACTTTGAGCTAACGGTACAGCCAAACGGATGATCCAAAGTCAACAACATTTTGGCTTTCTAGGTTCTCATATTTGTAGAATCGAAAAACATAAACCATTTGGTCGGGAAAAATATGTCACTTCGGGTATTTATTTCTACTGCGGGACCACTGTGCGCCGCCAAACCATGAACCAAACAGTAAATTTTTGTGGTGGCATTGACACCTAATCGAGTAGTGATTCTGTTTCTTAAATGATTTGATCATTCCTTGTTGCTTAGACGCTGAGCTAAAAAGATGGTTGTCCCAGACGATTTTTTTGCCAAAATGTGGATGCCGGGGAAACATTTAGCGAACTTACTCATTGTTAGTTATCAAATAAAAGCTGCTGATTATTGATAATCAACCCAACAAATTTTAGAATCTTCAGAAAATTCATATACAAACAAGCAAAGCCCATATCCATAATTATCCTTAAACCAATCATGTAGAAAAATCGTATCGAAAAAATTTCTTGCACAATATGGGGACCAATGGCGGATTCTAACGTGGTTTATTTAGGGTCGCTGATCAAAAACTGCCCAGGTTCCATACTTGAGAAATACCAAGAGGAATCTGTAGCCTTTTCAGAAGTCATTGTAAGGAAAGCTTAGTCTAAAGGCGTGAGTTGCAATGGCGTAGTTCTCGGTGATTACGCCGATGGGAACCCTGTCTGATCAGAGAGTAGGGTATCATTGTTTCGTGATGTAGACGTAGCCGTAGCTCGTAGGCTGTGCCAGTGGACTATGTACGATTCAAATGAGCAAGTAGTGATAAGAACGGATGGCAGATCATCATCCGGAAAAATTACGGAGCTAGTAGCCTTTCTAGCTAGTTGTACCAATTCACAGTTCTCTGGAAAATTACAGTGTCAACCCGGCACCCAAATAAGGTGGATATTAAAATATTTTTGGACATCTCGTCCGCTGTACTCTATCGAGGGTTTTGGCAGTTGATGTATTTATCGATCTCAGTCCACTATTGGTCATTTTGTTCACCAAAATTTAATCACAACTTTGGGATTTTTATCTTCAACTTCTACATTTGCTTTCATTCACTCCAATTTTATGGTTTAAACTTTCAAATTCAACTCCTCCTTTTCTGAACATACGTATAGAGGCGGAAGTCAAGGGATGAAATTGGGGATTTTGATGTCTCTCTCTCTCTTTTCTTCCACAGTGTAGTAGCCTGCTGACGTGCGTTGTGTGTTGTCATTTATCGTTTTCGTCTTTCAAAGCGGACAAAAATAGTGGTGCTCGAACTAATACAGGATTCATTGCCGAGAGAAGAAACTGGCCCTTTCGATTCGATGTGATATAATGAAGTATTTGATAGATTCTTTTCAATTTGTGAAGTACTGACAATAATACACTGACCAATCATCACTATTATTCGCTCGGATCAATGGAATTGGTGCAAGCATTATGAATGTGCATGGTCGCTTGTGCTGTTTTCCATTACATGCAACTGAAAACCGGAGATAATGGGCAGAGTGAATAAAAATTGAGTGTGAGCATTTCCTCAGCATTTTGGAGTAAATGTTCCATCTGGTGTGAATAAAAATTTATTTCGTTAAGTTTAACGAATCCTCTCCGCTCAGATATTTTGACAGCTGAGTCTTTTCTCCGTTTTGGTGTGAATAAAGATGGAATATGTTCAGATATCGCTTGTAGAAGTTGAGTGTGCATAGGAGGTGACTTCAAGAGAGAAAAAAAGTGAAAACGAATTAAAATAATGGAAAAAACTGCTTCGAAAGAGGAGTACTTTGACGGATTAAAACTTAACCCTCAAAAAAAGAAAAGGAAATCTGGAATGCACGATGACGATTTCATCAAGTGCTTGCAATTTTATCCGTGTTTGCTGGAAAAAACCAAACTCCAAAATAAAAAGCAATCTGTGTTCAAATCTATGGAAGAAGAAATTAAAAAAAACCATGGGTTTAATTTGAACATCTCGGTTAATAAAGAAAAAAAATTAAAACATAAAGGTCCACGTCAAATCAAAAGGAAAAAGACGGCCAATATTTCCATTACATAAAAAGACCAAGAACAATCAAAGGTATGGCACCGCCACCGGTTTCTTCAGGACCATCGGAATGGAAATGAGTACTTATCCATTCCATGTTATCAATCCCGAATCTGTACACGTTCTTGAAATTATTCCCTGTGTCGCCGAAAGGACATGAGTTATAATTTTTCGCGTTTGCATGTTTAAAAACATTATTGCATATACTTTGCACCCACCTTTTTCCCGACTTTGCACTCACCCTTAAACGCCATGAAATCTAGTTAGTAGAACAGGGTACCCACTTTGAGACAATTTTTTATTCACACCAAATTGTGAAAATACTCGACTCATGTGTTCTTACTCGGTGTCTTTTCTCAGTTTTTCTTCACACCACCCAATGTAGGGTAGAGATATGCAACCATTTTCTCTGCTGAAATCGTTAGCACTCAATTCTCCTTCTCATAGCGCACACGAACAGCACACACTGTAAATTCAAAGTAGAAGATGACATTGTGTGTGAATTGTCAAAAATATCACAGGGGAAATTTAAATAGAGAAAGTTGGATAATTTCAGAATATGATTTGAAATAGTGAACAAAATCAATTTTCAACTCGCCGATTAAATAACGAGTAGATCTGGAAGTTGATCAACTCACAATTTACCGGGAAGTTGTGAACGAAAGATCATATTGGTAAGGTTGTTACAGGTGGTATATGGAATTGACGAGTACAGTACCGAAGCTTCACGCTGTGTAGGGTGAACTGTCCCACAATGGACCACTTTACGTCTGACTTGATGTAGTTTTTAAACTATTGGTTTAATCTTCAAATGGTTTGAAGGTACTTATTATTTACTTTAATAGCCTTGTATTTCGCCACGTACGCCACAGTACAGATGATAGAAAATAGTAAATTTTGAGTTTTTTAAGACACACTTCAATTGGCTGCCTGGGTACTATTGGATTGACACATTGAACCATTGAACAGTTCACAGTGAACCTAGTATTTTTTTATTATTTCATAAGAAAAATAAGGAACAGAGGCAAGTTGATTATTTATAAAAATAACAACTTTGTCGCCAAGGAATGTTAACGGTATTTTGTAGATTTGTTAAAAATTAGCATTTTTTTATTATAAAAATAATAATAGTCGTCCGCAGATGACCAGGACCTAGCGTCTACAGCAACCAGTCGTGCTGTGCGTGGTATTGCTCCCTCACGAGTGGAAGGGACCTACAGTTTTACCCTGACTATGAAGCGGCAGGGTGGGTCGCCGTGGCGCAGTGGGTAAGTGAGTCGACTCCTACGCAGAGGGTGCCAGGTTCGATACCCGAATTCACCACCTTTCATATTTCACGGCTCCACCTCTTTCGAGTCACTGATAATGCTCAAAGAGTAATTCCTTTCTAGAAAAAGCTTCTCAAACTTCGCCGTTCGGAGTCGGCATTAAATTGTAGGTCCCTTCCACGCACGCACAACACGAGTGGTTGCTGAGAAGCTAGGCCCTGGCCCTCTGCGGGCTGTAGCGCCGCCCATATTATTATTATTATGAAGCGGCAGTGTGAGCAGCTTTTTGTAGGAAACTCCACAAATTCTGTAAAAATTATCAGTAACTCGAAAGAGGTAGGGTGGTGAAAGTTATTATTATCGAGCCGGGAATCGAACCTAGACACCGTAAGTTCAAGTGCGTAGGAGCTGACGTAGGCCCTCAGAACACCATTTTCATTTCCATTTTAATTCATTTTTATTTCAACAATTCATGACAAACTTACATTACTAGACAAAAATGCTTAAAACTAGTTGGACGAACAGTGTAACTATTTCTAACTTACTTGCCTAATTTTTCATCTTATCATATGTCTTTCGACTTTAACTACTATTGCATTTATATTTGAACAAAAACGAGTTCAATACTGAACAACTTAATATTAAGAAAAAATTTGTTTATAAAAACTTAATGCCTGTACTGTTTTCTTGAAACTTATTCCCTAACCTACAAACTCCCTAACCTAAGCTAACTTAAGCTAAACTACAAACATATATAAGCTTGGAATTCATATACTTAAATACTTATCACATATTGCATGAAAACATTAAGAAGAAATGCAATTAGTAAAAAATGCTTATTCGCAAAGAATACTTGATTAAATTATTATATAATGTTAAGTGTGAGCGCAAACATTCCGCTCACCTTGAAACGAATGAATAATGAGTTTCAAATATTATGTACATAATTAGACTGAATCTTCTACAGTTTCGTCGTGATTATCTAATAACGGAGATAGCTTAACCACACAGGTCGAGTGAACATTCCATCTGCTGTCTTTAAAGTCTCCCATCTTCAAGTTGGTGACGGAACATGTCCATTTTTATCTTTTTTGTAGTTGCACCAAATATTCAGAACTCCACCTTCGCCAAATATACTGTCTTAAACTAGACATTAGGTGCCACCTGCTTAATAAGGTCCCCTTGAAAGCAACTATATCAGGTTCTGGAATCGTCTTCAAAGGTTCCCCAATTAAAAAATGTCCTTGAGTCAGAGCAAGAACGTCGTTTACGTCGGAGGACAGTGCGCAAAGAGGCCTCGAGTCGTTACGCATGCTCCTATCTCAGCCAGAAACGTTGAATACTCCTCGAAGATCAGTAATTGATCTCCTAATGTAAGGCGCAAGTGGTACTTGACACGTTTTACAGCGGATTCCCATTCTGGATTCCCGTCGTCTGCTGTGAAAGACGCTAACGCTTCATTTTTATGCACCGAGGAAGTTTGTGCCGTTGTCGCTGTACAAATCTTTGCTATGTCCTCGGCGGGGTACGGATCGTTTAAATGCGGCGATAAATGTTGATGACGACAAATCCCTGGCTAGTTCCAGATGCATGGCTCCAGTTGACTTACAGATGAAAATGGATAATAATAATAATATGGGTGGCGCTACAGTCCGAGGTGGACCTGGGCCTAGCTTCTCAGCAACCACTCGTGTTGTGCGTGCTATTGTTCTTTCACGCGTGAAGACCTACAGTTTAATGCCGACTCCGAACGGCGAAGTTGAGAAGCTTTTTTTAACAGGAACTACATTTTGAGCATTGTCAGTGCCTCAAAAGAGGCGGACCCGTGAAATATCAAAGGTGGTAAATTCTGGTATCGAACCTGGCACCCTCTGCGTAGGAGTCGACGCACTTACCCACTACGCCACGAGTTACATGTGTCCCTCAACACAACTGCCTAGCAACAACGGGAACATGTACAGCGCAATATCAACAATGGGAGCAAGCGTCCAAATAAAGTACCACAGCATTGGTAAACATGCTGTTTTCACCAATCGAGCCGCTATCCACATGCTTCCTCGCGAAACAGCATGCTAACAGAACACACTCCAACGAATGCTGTGAGTGAATGCTATCAGACGCATGCATGTTGTTCACCAGTTATGGTACAGTCCCAACCTGCAACCACTAGTCCACCTGTTGGCTTGGCTTGATGTGCTGCACTTGTCGCATGATCGTTTCCTTCTTTTGTTCTCTGTTCGCTTTCTGTTTGTGTGCTGTTATATTTTCCTGTACATCGTATGTTAGATGCAAGCTTAAAGCAAGTTGTGCATTCACTTTTGTACACACGTTTAAAGAAAAGTTGCGTTTAATTTTTATATATATATATTACTCACGGCGGTCAGCGTATGGCCTAGTGAAAAAGGAAAGAAACTCCGAATCATTGAACAAACATTTAGGACAAGTGTTGTGAGATAGGAGAGAGAAACTCCTCCTCTGAAGTATTGGACTCATAAATTTATTCATATTTAAGGAAAAAAGCTATCTTCCATCAATTTATGTCCACTTGACGGCTGAAATAGGTCAAAGGTGTCGGTGGTTGGGTCGGAACGTGGATGTTCACCTCAATAGCAAACTGCTCGGATGCCAGCCTAATGCGTATAAGCCGCAACTTTGTCAAGTCGAAACGTGATGTCAAACTTTGTCCATTTATCAAAATCGCGAATTTCGTCTGGCCTGCAAAAAGTTTGTTTTGCGCAGCGCTGCGTATCGTTTATTTTTAGGCTCGCCATTCCTTTCCAATCGTTAATTAAGTAAATATAATCATTATCAAAAAATTTGTTTTCAGGTTTTATCCCGTACTTGGGTGAAATGGGGAATAAGTACAAAAGTCCTTGCATATCGTGGATGGGTGTTAAGTGCTTTTTGTACGCCGCAGATCCCGACACCGTGGAAGCGGTCTTCAACTCACCACACTGCACGAATAAGGGGGATTTTTACAGATTCATGGCCTCGGCCATCGGTGATGGACTCTTCACTTCAAGCAGTGAGTACTTGTTGCGTGTGCAGAGTGACTCATCACTCCTTTGAATGATTTTTTTGAGCAGATCCACGATGGAGCAAGCATCGGAGACTCATTAATCCGGCGTTTAGCAGACAAATCATCAACAATTTCTTGCCGATATTCAATGCGGAAGGTGACGTCCTCCTGCAGAAACTCAAGACATGCTCTGAGGAGGAGCAGGACATATATGATCTTCTGAAGAAATGTGTCCTGGCTGCAGCTTGCCGTAAGTGAATAGTCATAGCCATACGAATACGAATCTAGTAACATCTCATTTCACAGAAACAACAATGGGAAAGAAAATGGACATTCAGCAGGACGGGTGTTCGGATCTATTTGAATCCTATAAAACGTGAGATTTGCCAATCAATCACTTTTGAAATAATCAATTTTCAAGTCGCGTTGTATTTGACACAGCATAATGGAAGTTGCAGTCCATCGGATGCTCTCACCATGGTTGTATCCCGATTTTATCTATAAATACTCTCGATTGTATTCAGTGGAGCGTGAGACAATGAAGATACTTTGTGAATTTATTGAAAATGTAATCCAAATGAATGACACACAATGACGCCTTATTTATCGTCAGTAATTTTCTATATATTTCACATCACACAGTTGCTCCAGCGAAAGCACTCAGTTGGTGAGGAGGACACACTCTCTAAACCGGAAGATGACAATTTCAGTAGGAAATCGAAAAGTATCTTCGTGGAACAAGGCAGAAACTTGGTGGAACGAGGTGAACTCACTTGGGATGATATACGAGATGAGGCGAACGTAATCATAGCAGCGGTGAGCACAGCACAATTTTGCATTTGCCATTTTCCAATCAATAAGCTCGTCCTTTTTATTTTTTTTTTTTGAAGACTTTCGAAACGACGTCAACTGCCTTGTACTTGGTGACGTTGTGCCTGGCCATGCACCCGGAGTATCAGGAGAAACTCTTTGAAGAACTGCAGTCTGTGTTTCCGAGTAAGGACTTCGCAGTTACCCATGAGGACATTGAGCAGCTGCCCTACATGGACATGGTCATAAACGAAGGAATGCGACTGTTTTCCCCAGTGCCGGTTGTCATACGGACTGTTTCAGAGGATATAACGTTGAAGAACGGCGTTAAGATACCCCAGCACACTCAGGTTGGCATCGACATATTCAACATGCAGAGGAGCTGCGACTTCTGGGGACCAAAGGCAAAGGAATTCTATCCCGACCACTTCCATCCCGACAACATCGGCTGCCGTCATCCGTTTGCGTACATTCCCTTCACGAAAGGTCTGAGAATGTGCATCGGGAACAGATACGCAATGTTTCTCTTGAAAGTCTTGATAGCAAAGATCTTTCGGAATTTTCGAATTCAGACAAGTGCTAGGATCGAGGACTTGGTCATTAAAGGAACGATTTCGTTGAAATTGAAGCATTATCCTGACTGTCAGATTAAGGAGAGGGAACATTAGTGAATTCCAACTAACGGATCTTGTGAATGAGAAATGAAGACAAAAATATACAAGAAAATATTAAAAATTGGTTTTGAATACGCATGGTCATTGACATGAGAGACGCTGCAGTTAACTTGAGCTAAAATTGAGCCGACGCACAGTGGGACGAGTGAATGGAAAAATCGGCAAAATTAATATCTCGTGTGTTTATGAATGGAACTTCGTGATTTTTCAAATGACTATTTATTACATTATCTGTCTTTTAACATAAACGGTACATAAATAGACGGGTACTAGTTGCCGTTGAAAAATAATAAGAAAAAAAAAAAAGAAATTGATTATTAAAAATTCATCACCGTCGCTCTATGATGTGGTATGAATATCGTTCAAGTTTACATTCACTGGTAATGTTAACACTTCCAAATCGTTTTTATGGATGTACTGATCAATGTCTGGGTCGATCTTAGACATATGCGTGCTTTTGGAACGTATATTTGAAATATACGAATCTGATGTTATTAAAAAGTGATTGTTGAAATCAATCATTGTATTGATCTTGGAGCATTTTCGACTGTCGTCTAGCCTGGCCTTTCTAATTTCTTTATGTCTAGCTTCCAATGCTTCTTCAGAGAGTACACCAATAGGCAATTGAAACAATTATATATCTTTCCCATGAATCAGAAGCTGCTAGATATGTAGTACCAATTGTATTTGGAAAGATACACTTTTTTTTCTTGCAATAGTTTATTGTATCTCTCAATATTAATTTGACCACCAGTTGCAATTGTCCTTAAAATCATTCCGAAGTTGCGGACACGAGGTCCGTGTTCACCCTGATATCTCAGCACTCAATGCGGGATTTGAGAAAAAGCGTAGCGCAGTATTTCCGTCATTGGTATGGCACACGGATGGTACCCCAGTCTTAATTTAAAATTTTCTTGAATAATTTTTTTTTCTTTCTCCTAATGCTGATTTATTTTCCTGGACACGTATTTGCCAAGTTTTAAAATGCAAACTGTATTAGATATGTAGCAAGCACTCAAAGCATCTTATCCAGGAATGCAAAGATGAAAGGCCGAATTTAAAATTATCGGTATTTGGTGGTCGTTCTTCTACAGAAGGTAAATTCATCTTGCGTAGGTTTAGCTCCACAGACATAACAATTCTGAGCTGCATGTGTTCTACTCAATGTATTTATTGCATCAAGCATAGTCATGAACAGGGTTTAACTTTTAACTTTAAAATAAATTTTTATTTTCAAATTCATGATTCTTAAAACTAGAGGAAAATGATTAAACCTATCTTAATATCTAAATAATTCATGTTCTTAAAATCTATCTTACTGACCTTTCGTTGGTACTCTAAAATAATATAAACTTACTTATCTACTTGCCTTTCGGCGTCTACTACAAATAATATCTGTTTTTTCCAGTCCATATCGACAATCTTTATTGTTTGTTCTTACTGGCCAAGAAAACTTAGAAAAAACTTGGCGTTCTAAACAATTTTTTTTAACACTAAAATAAGCTCTAAAACTAAGCCCTAACCCTAATAAAGCTTAAACTACCTTACACTATGTCCGTGACATTACGTGTGTACAAGGGCGTGTACGTTATTTATATGCTCGACATATACAATCGGCACGCCTTTGTACACCTTTTTTTGGGCTTTTTTTTTCTTAATTTATCTTAACCTAGGCCGTTGTCCAACGGACCGACTATCAGATCAGGCGCTGGCGATGGCGGAGGCTGGTTCTGGTGTAACCACCAAAAGAAGTGCCGCTCCTTTGCACTCTCTCTCTCCTATCTCGAGTGCGGATCGCTCCAGTGAACCGGAGTTGATCCTCGTGTTCGCGAGCGAGTCATCGGCATCTTGTATGTAATTTGCATGTCTCTTCCATCCATATACGTGTTTAATGTTTGTAATGTTTTACCTTAATGCAATAGAACTTAGAAGATGATTGAACATCTTCAGTTGATTCTTCTTAACCTAGTAAATATCGAATCTTTGCAGCAACGGTAATCAATTTCAGTGACTTCTCACTTTGAATCCATGTTTGCAAGAGGTCGACATTTTTGATTGCCGGACTTGCACCTAAAAAATGTCAGTTAACAAAAAAGGCGCACTCGTGCGCAAAGTTTCTTTCGTGATTTAGCTAATAGATATATTGCTTATGATAAAACAAACAGATCTCAGGGGTGTTTTTCGGTGTATTTGAGAAAAGTTGACTTAAATATAAAATTCATTATTTTTCTTTATTCAAATTAGCAACTCGTTCAAATCATTATATGAGAAGAACCACTAAAAAGAAACAATTTTCGTAGATGTCTTATGATTACTCATACCTTGGTTATTATTATTATTCATAGTCATATACTTATTTGTACGCACATGTCACCACCAATAACCAATTTAAATGATGTCACAAAACAAACGTGATATCACTTCGTGAAAAAATTTAATCTAGGCAATGTTTAAAGCTTTATAACTATGGCACCAGTTCACAAATAAAAAAAATGTAAATGCAGTTAGGAAAAAGATGACTTACCAATCACTCAGTGGGTCGCCGTGGCGTAGTGGGTAAGTGCGTCGACACCTACGCAGAAGGTGCCAGGTTCGATACCCGAATTTACCACCTTTGATAATTCACGGGTCCGAAACTTTCGAGTCACTGACAATGCTCAAAGAGTAATTCCTGTCTAGAAAAAGCTTCTCAAACTTCGCCGTTCGGAGTCGAAATTAAACTGTAGGTCCCTTCCACTTGTGAAAGAACAATAGCACGCACAACACGAGTGGTTGCTGAGAAGCTAGGCCCAGATCCGCCTCGGACTGTCGCGCCACCCATATTATTATATTATATACTCAAAAGTACCGCTAAAATAGTTGATTTTTTAAAATATTGCTATGGATCGAACTAAAATGGATTCATTCAATTCTTCTACAACACCGTGTATTTTTCCCTTCTTTAGGTGGCACTACAGTCCCGGGTGATCCTGGGTTTCAACCAACAAGCGTCTCCAGACAACTCAGTCTTTAGGAAGCTGCCTCCAGTTTCGCACGCATAGTTGGTTGAGGTCTCACACGCGCTCTACATGGCCATCTTCATCCCTGGTTCTTCACTCTCACGGATAAGTTAACATCGCTGAACAGCTCGTATAGTTTAGTTCCTCCATTCGCCATTCATGCAGACGGGCTCAAAAACACAGAAGAATTATCCTCTCAAGCCTCCAAGAGCAACCTTAGCCGCAGAACTGGACAATTAAGGTCTTATAAGTTACTTTGGTTGTTTTTATCTTATCTGTTGTGTTTATCAATTGCTTTCTTAGCCCAAAGAATTAGCAAGAATTATATTTCGGCGGTGGACAGCAGTAACTGGGCGTTGATCTGGGTACTGAATAAGTTGGGTGCGAAACGAGATTTCGATTTCGATAGCTGGAGAGGCTTGTTGTTTGAGGACATTTGTAGTTTGAAAATGTTCCATGAAATTCTATAAAAACATATTCATACACAGAACTGTTGGATTAATGGAAGGTCATGAAGGTGACCTGGGAACTAGTTGAGACACCTGGCGACTGGCAAAATCGGATGATTGTCCCTCTTTTTAAGAAGGGGGACAACAGAGACTGCTCCTGCTACTGGGGCATATCTCTTTAAAGTCTTCCCGGGTAAGTCTATGCTAAGGTTTTGGAAGCGCGTTCTAGAGCAATGGTCGAGCCAAGGATGGGGGATGAACAGTGCTGCTTTCGTCCCGGCAAAAGTACAACCGACCAGCTTTTCTCTCTAAGAAGGGTAGTTAAGAAGGCTTGGGGGTATGCAAGGCCGTTTTACAGCTGTTTTGTAGATTTGGAAAAGGCATATGACTGAGTTCCTCGAGATAAGGTTAGGTAAGGTTATGGTGATTGCCACCTCTGTAGCAGTTGTGGCTCACTAAGATCCTCGTTATGCTATCACTTCCTGGTGCTTTACACCGCCTCTTCTTTAAATCAAAGGGGCTACACTAAAGAAAGAAAATAAACCTGGAGACTGTCTACTGGCATTCTAGTGGTCTACTTTGACAAGTCCACTCCTGTTCTGACTTACAGCCAATTAGTTTGCCTGATAAACTTATCTATGTCTTGTATCTTTAAGTGGGACATTTTCTCTAGGTTTCTGAGAAAGTAGTTGCCCAGTATAAGTTCTCTAGTTTTTGCAAGGACTGGACAAGTGCCTCCTTGCGTCTACAGCTTCTGCAGTATTCGTTGAAGGGGGCTCCCATTCTTCTGGCATGGATACCGAGAAGGCAGTGACCGGTGATAATACCCACTACGTTCCTTAAAACATTCCTGTTTAGTTCTAGGAGCGTATTTGCCTCGAAGCCTCGAAGTCCTACATGTATCTAATTCTATCCACCTCCGATTGGCGGCGTTGATGGCATCTGTAAGTAACAAAGTGTTTATTACTTGGAGTGATGGATATGAGGTGTCCTGATTATTTGCCACTGCCAGTCCCACCCCTATACTTGCTAACTCGTCGGCACTTTTGCTGTCTGGAAAAACTACTATGCCCAGGTACCCAGGATAGGGTTAGGTTGCATCTAACCATTATCTCCCTAAGAGATAGACTGCAAAGTTTTACCATCTTCTATTTTATTGATGGTGTACCCAGGGCCTTAATGGCCGCCTGACTATCTATGTGAATGGCGATAGATAGCCCGTCTATCGGGGTCATTGACAGTAAGCGGGCAGCCTCTTGGAAAGCTTTAACTTCTGCCTAGAATACGCTACAATGGTTGGGCAGTCGAAGAGACAGGGAAAAGGATATGTCCGGCGATATCGCGAATACTCCTAGTCCGGTTTCCCCGTCTGTTTTTAAGCAATTGACCGGTCGTCATTTGACTTCAGCACCCTCTGGTGGCATTTTTTATTACCTCATTTGCGAACCCGAATTCCGTCAGCTCATTCGCTCGAAGCAATTTGTATGGGAATTTAAAATTCGGTGCAGATCTATATTTGTTAAAACTAATATAAAATAAATGTTTTTGAATATTATTAATGGTGAAATACGGGGAAAAAAGTGTGCCAGTCTTGATATTAGTGCTTGTGAAGTTCTTGGAAGTGATAGTTTACTTGGAATCGCATAGTGAAAAATGTAAACAAACCACTTGTGTACCAATAACTCTTCATTGTGCATTTTATCATTATGTGAATCGTGAATAATATTAAGTGTTGATTTACTGCATATTCATTGTATTATAATAGAACAATGTCTGAAGTAGTGAAATACAGCTGAAATTCGCACATTACATACATTATTCCACATTACGTTCTACTAATATAGCAACAATTCCAAGGCGCTTTCTTTGTGTAATGCAAGTGAAGAGTTCAGAAATTGGTTTCCGTTTAAAGCAATAAGTTAATTATATGATATAACCAATTTCTTATAATTAATTCAAACAATAAACGCAACCAACATAGTGTATTATTCTTTCATTTTGGACAAAGCAAATGGAATATTGTGCTATATTGGAGGATATGTACATACATCCACACATATGTATGAATGAGTGAATTTTCAGCAGTTTACACTGCACTGAATACGTTTAAATTAATTTGTTTAACAAACGATGACGAAATCACACTTAATATTGTTCACTATTCAGTGTATATTGTGTTCAAGAATGATAAAACAACAACAATTTCATGTCAAACTGGTGCTTTGTTTACACTTTTCAATGCAGCATTCCTCAAAAACTATCACAAACAGACACTTGACAACACCTTAAATCAAAACTTCTGCATTTTATCTCGGCATTGAAACATTTATTAGAATAAAATATAATTATTTAATATTTTTTCTAATTTTTTAAATTTCCCACTACATTTCACCATTTGTACGTAATTTCCTATCCCAGTTCTGACACTCCAGAATCCATCACGCATACGAGGTACCAAATTTATCCACTAGAGGTATAGGTCGATCGGTCAATTTGTATAGATCTCTAGGTAGCCTGGTTTTCTTACCAGATCTTTTTCTGGGATGGGTCTAAGTCTGGGATGGGTCTAAATCTGGGATAAGTCTGAGTCTGGGATAAGTCTGAGTCTGAGATGAGTGTTTTGAACCCAAACTCAAAGTCTAAGCCGGGTGTTGTATAATCTGTATGCGCTTGTAGTCTCGCATTTCTGATTATCTCTGTGTGACCTAAGCTATGTGATCTGTTTCAGCGGTTGCACTCCCTTGGCCTAACGCTGCCTTGGTGGCTACCAGCTTCCCGTAGATGTCCATGGGAAGAAGTTGTAGCAATGTTTCAATGGCGGCTGTGGGGGTGGATCGCAATGCTCCTTTGATGCAGATACACGCTGACCTTTGAATATTGCCTATCGATTTAAGATTGGATTTATAATTCAGTGAAGGCCACCAAACAACGATACCGTACGTAAAGATGAGTCTAACAACAGCCGTATATATTCAGTGAGCCAATCTTGGTTTAATTCCCCATGAGGGGCCAAGGATTCTCTTACATGTGTAAATAGCTCTTGCTCCTTCTTAACGCGTTCCTGAATGTTTGGTTTCCAGCTCAACTTGCTGTCTAATATTACTCCTAAGTACTTGGCCTGACTAGTCCTTCAGCTTTGGTGACTCTATCGAAGATATGATACGTCTTCTCGCGAATAGTACGAGCTCTGTTTTGGACGGGTTAACGTCTAGGCCGGCTTTTCCTGTCCACTTTTCTTTTTTATTTAGTAAGACGTTAACGACTGGATGGTGCAGTTGGTAGAGTACATGCACCTCGTTAGCGGAGTCCCCGGTTCGAATCCCAGTGAAAGCAAAGTAATTACGCTTTTATTTGGTTTTGAAATCTGGTCCAGTCACCATTTGCCGTTGGGATCAAATTAACGGCACTATCGCTGGAGTAGTCAATCAGTGGTAGTAGCTTGACTAGGGGTATCACAATGGTCTAAGTGTGCTCGTGAATGCACTAGCAGACCCCCTACCTAACTTAGTGAGGCGATATCCCTGACGGTGTGAAGAAATGTCCTCCTTTCAATTAGGGCTATGTCGTCTGTATATGCTAGTGGCTCACAGCCTGTTCGACTTAGTTCCTTCAGAATTTCGTCCACTGCCAATATCCAGAGAAGAGGGTAGAGTACCCCCCTTCTGGGGCTCCCCTGAATACCTTCCTGGTTATATTGTGGTCACCTAATTTGGACTGGATATACTTTCGGGATAGGACCTTGCCAATCCATCTTCGAATACTGTCTACTACATTGAGACTATCTAGAGTGTTGTTTATTGCCTCAAATCAAGCAGTGTTAAAAGGTCGCTCTGTATGAAGAAAAGCAACCGTTGGATATTTTTTGTTAATAAGGAATTATTCAATGGTGCTGACTAGGGAATGAAGAGCTGTTTCTGTAGAGAAACCTTTGCGATACGCATGTTGGGAAGGTGATAAGTATCCGAAGCTGATAGTTTCCCTGATACGTAGATCCACTATCCTTTCCAAGGTTGTCAGGAGGAAAGAGGAAAGGTTTATGGGTCTGAAGTCTTTATGTAGGCTGCGTGTGGCTTTCCCGTACTTTGGTATGAATACCACATTCGCTTTCGTCCACAGTTTAGGTGTATAGTTGAATCTTAAGCAGCTGTTAAAAATAGCCCTCAGCCAAAGCGATATTATATGAAGTCCGTACTGTAATTCAGCCGGTCTGACATCGTCTATGCTCCGAGGTAGGGAAACCCCTCTAATACCACAAAATCGGAGCTGTCGGTGGTGAGTTTTTGTCTTGTCTTTTTGTGGTCTGTGACGGAATCACCTGGCTATCGTCGACAGGATATTGATTCAGCAGCTTGTGTTGTTCGTTGCTTCTCGGAAGTATCTAAGTGATTCTGCATCTTGTTTAATTTGAAGGTTCTGGGAAGTATTGCTATTGCGATATTGATTCTCCAGTTTGTTCAGTTTAAAATGTCACGCTGATGCCCTTGGTTGAAAGCTTCTGGGGCACTTCGGTGCAGATATTGTGTTTACCGCAGCTGAATGTTCGGGATATTTCATTCGGTTAATGGAATTGGACGTCTGAAATTTTGCGGTGTCAGCTTATACAACATGAGACATTCTTAGGTTTTCTTCGAATCATTCATGTCTCTCCCGCTCTGTTCTCCGTTTCAGTTTACATAACCTAACCTAACCTACTCACTGAACCTCTGATGTCTAGGTTCGATCAAAAATTTGTACGGCACCGTCTCCTGCTCAACTAATTTAACTGACAAGAGAAAGCTTCTCAAGCTGGGCCACTCAAAGTCGGCATAAAACTGTAAGTCCCACTAGAGAGAGAAAAGCGATCACCAGGAGTAGGATAGGTTAGGTTGAGGTGGCTGACTCCCGCTCATACGGACAGCAGACGCACTTAAGCCAAGCATAGACCCATTGTGTTATGCTACCTATTCCGCAAACAAATTTGTGCTTTTGATAAAGCTAAGCAGAGGGCTGATTTTGATGCCGCTCAGTTCAGCCAGATTAACAAAGAAATGGGCCCCCAGAAGTGGGATGAGAGAGCACTGCAGCTACATAGCAAGTGTTCGATGGTGTCTTCCTCATCCTCGTCCATGCAGCTTCTGGAGAAATCATTATAGGGAAGGCCTAGTCTAGAAGCGTAAGTTCCGATGGCACAATGCCATGTTAAAACGCCAATAAGAGATCTGAGGTTTGGCCTGCTCAATCTGATCAAGCTAAGCGATCGCTTGGGATCGATCATAGGCCATATGTTGTCGTGACAAAAAAATAACCCTAACTGACGCCTGATCGACGCGACTACAAAAACTGAGTTGTGTCGAGGGGAGAAAATGATTAGGGTTGTGACTGACGCCGTCCAGACGACTAATTCAATTCAAAAATTTTATTAATAGAAGCCAACCCCTTATTGGTGATCGACTGGCTCCATTCATGTGGGTTTCGGTCGATTTTGCGACATAGAAGGTAGATCCTGATTGGCCGACAATATAATTCAGATCGGGGTCTGCCTTCCATATATAAATGGGATATGAATGCCGAGAGGAGTCAGTCCGAGTTCTTCTTCTTCTTCATTTGGCGCTACAGTCCGGGGTCGACCTGGGCCTCAACCAACAAGCCCCTCCAACTAGCACGGTCTCTGGCTAGCTGTCTCCAGTATCGCACGCCAAGTTGGTTGAGGTCCTTCTCCACCTGGGTGCGGCACCTTAAACGCGGGCGTCCTCTGTTGCGTTGTCCCACGGGTTCGGAGTCGAAGACTCTCCGGGCCGGAGCTGAGTTGTCCATACGCTCTACATGGCCTAGCCATCTTAAGCGTTGGATCCGAAGACGCCCGACTAGACTGATGTCGCTGTACAGCCCGTACAGTTCGTAGTTGAATCTTCTCCTCCAGAAACCGTCAACGCAAACAGGACCAAAGATCGAACGCAGAGCTTTTCTCTCGAAAATACCAAGGACTTCCTCATCCGCTTATGAGATTGTCCATGCCTCCGCGCCGTACAGCAGGACTGGGATGATCAAGGTCTTGTATAAGGTCAGCTTGGTCCTTCGAGAGATGGCTCTACTACTCAATTGCCTCTTGAGCCCATAGAAACAGCGGTTGGCAAGAGTTACTCTGCGATTGATCTCGGTACTGATGTTGTTTGTACTGTTTACTGCGGAGCCGAGGTAGACGAAGTCCTTGACTACCTCGAAGTTATAGCTGCCCATTGTGACGCTCTGTCCAAGACGTCGATGTTGTGTGTTCTTTCTTGATGACAGCATATACTTCGTTTCCGTCCGAGTTTTGTAGTCAGCGATAATTATCACCCCGAAAAGATACAAATTTTAAAACTTTGTCACCATAGTTGTTTGGTAATGAGGCATCCTGTGCCTGATATCCATCCGCGGTTTGTTTGAGCAGGCGTTTAAAGCTTTAGAATCGTAGCGATCGGCATGGAGGGTGGGTCTGCACCCGGAAAGACCACGCAGTTTGTGCCCTTTCAAGAGAGTTCGTTGGCTTCGCGATTGACTGGAATGTCACAGTGTCCCGGCACCCACATAAGTTGGATGTTAAGGTACTTGGCCATCTCGTTAAAAGATGGGTATGATTTTAAAGTGACTGAAACCAGAGATTTGATCTCTACCTGGCTATCGGAACAGATCTGTGCGCGATATTACATTTTTTTTTAGACAGGATAGGGCTTCCTTAATCGCTATAGTTTCAGCCTGAAGGACGCTTGGAATAGACACCAGCACCCACACCTGCATCCATCATCGATCCATCTGTGAAGATTCGCAGTGGACCTTCCAGCGTCTGGTGTTCAGACTTCCAATGAGATCTGGCTGGTTGAGAAATTCTTCTCGAAGAGGAGTTTATGTAGAGTGAGGTCTGTATCTATGGGTATGGAGGCATTCCTCCGTAGGATCGTTGAATGTCCAGACTGCAGTTCTTTCCAGTTGTTCAGCGATCTTAATCTAGTTTCAGTGCTAGCTGTTGTCAGTTTGCCAATTTGTTTCAGGTTGAGGAGTATGTTTAGAGGTTCGGCGGAGGTAGTCCTTAGCGCCCCGCTAATGCATACGCATGCCATCCTCTGCACTCTAGTGAGTGGGGTGATGTTGATTTTCTTGTCGAGTGCGGTCCAGCAAATTGCGACACCATACAGCAGTAGGGGCCTGACTACTGATATAAATAGCCAGTGAACCATTCGAGGTTGCAGTGTCCATTTGCACCCAATGGCCCTTTTACAGCAGTAGAGAGCCGTTAAGGCCTTCTTGACACGTTCCTGGATATTTAGCTATCAGCTTAACTTCGTGTCTAGTATAAGGAATAAGAATTTAGCTCTGTCGCTTAGCACCAAGGGGGTCCCGCATAGTGTGGGAGGGTCAAAGTTAGAGATTTTATACTTCCTAGTAAAGATGACTAGATCCGTTTTTTGCGGATTGACACCTAGGCCGCATTCGCTAGTCCATTTCACTAGCTTAGATGGGGAGGATTGCATAATAACAGCAGGAGTAAGTGCGGTAGAAGCTAGGCCAAGGTCGGTCTTGGCTTGTAACACCACCCATATATAAACAACAGGAAATAACCCTTTAAGACACCGCCCCGGATATGTGCCTGAACCCACAACATTATGAACCAGGCAGCTGTTAAAATTCAAGCTCCATCAGGACTCCATAGAAGAGCTTCCTGCCCTACTACTCACATCCCAACATCGATGCGTGCTTGTCAGTTAAACAACACGCATATGTGTTGATCCCATTAGCAGGCAGTAAGCACTTAACCAAAAATTGGCTCAAGCCTCCTTTCATACAAAATCAATAGGTGCCCGCTTCGGGGTCGCCACACCTCACATTTATGTGTACCAAGCAAACGAAATCAGATGGCTCATAATGCGGTCACTAGCAGTTGTTCAAATCGACGGAATGTAAGCAAACAACTCAGCATCAAAAATTGGTCTCAATGGAAATGTTTTGTCGGTAGACATGGTTTCCATTCACTTCTGTCACTCATCCCCGTACTCTGGCAATAATGTCGGCATTTATCGAGGACCTAAGTGCTTCAATATCCACTGCGCAAAACATGTAAGTTCGATCGAACTGGCCCAGAGCACCCACCACTCTCGCCTAAGCGTTTAATCATTGAATTGTGCCGCAAGGACTGTATTGAAGCAACAATGACGACATTGTGGTCGAGGTTAAGCAGTTGTCTTACGAGCAATCAATAAAGACAAAAGACAGAGAACGGGTCGGACGGCGCTGGGCAAGGATAATTGTAGGCAACAGGAAATCGATCATTCTGCAGTCATCGGTAACAATTATTTATTTATATTCAACCTTGCCGGCTCTTTCCTTGTGTGTGGCTATGGACTGTCTTGGGGGTTTTGCGATTGGACGGTTTCTCAATGGCACGTCGATTTTTTTGAAAATAGACTCAATTTGAATAAGCTATGGTCTAGCAGTGCTTGGACATCTGTTAGCTGCTAACAGGTTAATTTGATTTTCGATTTATGTACGTATTTGGCTGTTACTGCTTCTGACAGATGACAACTGATACGAGCAAGAGCATTGTCCATTTCGTCCTGTCGATGAAGGGGGCAAACTGGAAGGCCTTTGTCCTCGTGACCAGAATGATTTACTCAGCCTTAATGTTAATTTTTACCCAGTCGGAAACACCCGCCGGTATTTAGAAATACTATCCAAGAGAAGTCATTGCGTGGACACCCACGGAGTCAAATCTATATCCGATTCGAACTTCATTGTGAATGCATGTTCATAAATGGTGTTTTTTTTAAGGCAGGTTACGTGAAAGTGGCTATCTGCAGCCAGCCACACTCAGGCTGCTATGATTGTCTTACTCCTATATTTGGACGCAATTGTCGCTTGTGACGAAGCCATTTAGCTGGCTTATGCTGATGACATTCAGTCGCTGTAATAATAAAAACGACGGAGTGAGTTTTAACGTCGCCTCCTACGCAAAGGGTGCCAGGTTCTACCGTGAAAGAACAATGGCACGTACAACACCAGTACTCGCATCGGACTGTCGCGCCACCCTAGATACGGTTCTATGTCGCCTCCGAGCGGGGAAGTTTGAGAAGCTTTTGAATTTTTTTGAATACTTTTTGAGCATTGTGAGTGACTCGCCCCGCCTCGTGGCCGTGAAAATTATTTGTTTTCTGTCGTAGCGAATAATAGCAGATGAATCGGTCTGATTTTGGTCACACTCTTCCATTGAATTTATTTCTTGAGAATTTGAAGTGTGCGGCCTAGATATGCTCCTCGGTATTGGTTTTTGTGCAATCTTGTTGGAATTTGTTTTTTTGTTTGGGCTTCCAAACATTTAGACGTGCGTGTGAGTTGCAAATTTCGATGAAGTTGGCTGTTCTTGAATTGAAGGGAGCGGAACGCTCTATTCTTGGGCTGGAATTGCTTGTAATTTGTGGATAATTCCTTTGTGGGTAAGAAACAACTTGTGGATTTTGATATTGTGGTGGTGTGTGTCAGTTAGAACGTCTCTGTAAGTTTGTTTTCAGTTGAAAATTTGAATTTGTTTGCTGCTGTAAGTATCTGATGTTCTCTTCTTTCCTTATAAAATTGATTGCTTACGACAAGGATTTACTCTCCTTTGTGCGGACCATAATCTAGTATGGATTACGAAGTCCGGCTAAGAGCACTTGTAGGGCATGTTGGTTGTATAAATACAGTTTAATTTTTCTTTTAGAAACGTTTCGTTCCTCAAGAGAAAGGTAATTTGAAATTCTATTTAGATTCTTACGAATTGACTCTTCGGGTTGGAGCAATGTTGTCCATTCGCTCTACATGGCCCAGCCATCTTAGACGTTGAATCCGTAGACGCATGACTAGGCTCATGCCGCTGTACAGCCCGTACAGTTCGTGGTTGAATCTTCTTCTCCAATAACCATCAACGCAGACAGGACCAAAGATTGAACGCAGAACTTTTCTCTCGAAAAGACCAAGTGCTTCATCATCCGCTTTTGTGATTGTCCATACTTCCGCACCAAAAATCAGGACAGGGATGATCCAGGTCTTATATAATGTTAGCTTGGTCTTTCGAGAGAGGACTCTACTACTCAATTGCATCTTGAGCCCAAAGAAACAGCGATTGGCAAGAGTAATCTCGGTGCTGGTGTTGTTCGTACTGTTCACTACCTCGAAGTTATAACTGCCTATGGTAACGTTTTGGCCAAGCCGTCGATGTTGTGCGTCCTTTCTCGATGACAGCATATACTTCGTATTGCCCTCGTTCACCGCTAAACCCATTTTGGCCGCTTCCGCTTCAATACCAGCAAACGCTTCATTGACGGGTCGCTGTGTTCTGCCAATCACGTCAATGTCAACCGCGTATACTAGCAGTTGTTCATGCCTCTGGTGTTGGCATGTGAGTCTTGCACGATCTCTTCCAGGATGATGTTATAGAAATCACATGACAGCGCGTCGCCTTGTCTAAAACCTTTTTTGACATTGAAGGTCTCTGTGAGTTCGTTACCGACCTTGATGGAACAGTGAGAGTTCTCTATCGTCATCCTGCATAACCTGACGAGTTTGGCAGGAATGTCAAAACTAGACATGGCGTTGTATAGCTCGTCCCTATGCACGCTGTCATATGCGGCCTTGAAATCGACGAATAGGTGGTGGGTGTCGATCTGCATGTCTTGGGTCTTTTTCAGGATCTGCCGTAATGTGAAGATTTGGTCGATGGTGGCCTTCCCCGGCCTGAAACCGCACTGATAAGGACCTTTCAGGTTGTTGACGAATGGTTTCAGGCGCTCACACAAAACGGCAGAGAGGATCTTATAGGCGATGTTAAGGAGACTTATACCTCGGTAGTTGGCGCAGTTGACTATCTTGTGGATCGGGCAAACGATACTGGGGTTCCACTCGTCGGGCATGCTTTCCTGCGACCATATCTTACAGATGAGTTGGTGCATGTACCTTACCAGCTTATATCCAGCTGCCTTAAGCAGTTCCGCAGACAGTCCGTCTGCACCAGCAGCTTTATTCGACTTTTGTCTCGATATCGCTATCTTGACTTCGTCTAGGTCGGGGGGACGGAATTCTCGTCGATCATCGTCAATTGCGTTGAGTGTAACATTCTGCCTGACAGCGGTATTGGAGTCTTCCTCGCCTAACGATTGTCATAAAATTGCTGAGGGGATTCACTTAATAATAATAATATGGGTGGCGCTACAGCCCGTAGAGGGCCAGGGCCTAGCATCTCAGCAACCACTCGCATTGTGCGTGCTATTGTTCTTTCACGAGTGGATGGGACCTACAGTTTAATGCCGACATCGAATGGGAAGTTGAGAAGTTTTTTCTAGACAGGAATACTCTGAGCATTGTCAGTGACTCAAAAGAGGTGGAGCCGTGAATTATCAAAGGTGGTAAATTCGGGTATCGAACCTGCCACCCTCAGCGTAGGAGTCGACGCATTTACCCGCTACGCCACGACGACCCGATGGATAATTGGCACTGGCTTAAATGCGTTCCCCGTTTAACTAATCGAATAACCAAGCAAATAAAAAATTCCATAAGAAATGAACAGAACTTTTCCCGTTTAAATGCGTACCCTCTTAACTGCGCTACCCGGTTAATTGCATTAAATAAAGTGAAGTTTTGCATAAGCTTGAATATAAAACCTCCTGGATAATATAATAAATTTTTATGTTTTCAGCTTAAATAAAACCAATAACAGTTAAAAATTGTCAAATTATCATGCGCTTACGGCTTAAGAAAATCCAGAAGAGTTGCTAAGTCAATTGTCAAATTTGAATCGAAAAGTTTTGCAATTGCTGCGGATTAACCTGAATAATAACATGCTTGGATGAATAATTAGGACTGTACTTATGTCATACATTGCATTTATTAGATTAATAATTATGCTTGAATCCATTTCGTGATGTCCATTTTACAGGCAACCATGAACAAACGAAAAAACCTCACTTTCCTTAGGCTCGCGTAAAAATGAAGACTGTTGTACAAAGTCAGTATGGAGCTCGGGGTCGACTTCTACTCTTAAGGAAAACCGACATATTGACCCGCCCATACTGCAAAAGTACAAGACTTAGTAGATTTTTTTTATTATTAAAGGGGGTACCTACAAACCTCGTGAAAGTCGAAGAAAGTTTTGACCTCTCTTCCGACCACTCACCAGTAATCTCGACCATAAGCAATAAATTAAGGAAAGTGGAAGGTGCGCCGAGATTAACAAAACTGACTGGGAAAGTTGTAGACAAGATTGTGAGGAAAATTTTAGTCTAAATGGGTCTTTAAAAACAACTTTAGAGTTAGAACTCGAACTTGAAAAGCTTATTAGTAACATGTGGAAAGCAGCCTGGGAAAATACTCCTCGCAGAAAAAAATACCCAAATTTACTGAAACAAATCTTCCGCCAGAAATAAAAGAACTTATCATCGTAAAAAGAAAAGCGCGCAAGAAATGGCAGCAGTCTCGCGGCCCGCAACATAAAAAAAACCTACCTAAATCGTTTGTACAACAAACTAAAAAAATCTTTGCAAGTCTTTAAAAATCACGAGATATTGACTTATCTTGAAGGCCTAACAAATAAACAAATGTACAAACTACTCACTTTGGAAAGAAGTAAAAAATACCAGGAAGCCCCAAATACAGGCTGCGCCAATCAAGAAAAACAATGATGATTGGGCAAAAAGTGATAAAGAAAAGGCGGATCTCTTTGCCGAACATTTGGAGGAAACATTCCAGCCCTTAGATGGACAAACGTTGGAAGTTAATCCAAGTGTAAATTCTATGTCACAGCAGCTCTAGTATTGAAAGAGTTTCGCTAAACGAACTCTGCCAGGCAATCAAAAATCTAGCAAACAACAAGGCTCCTGGGTATGATCTAATAACCGGACAAATCCTGAAGAACTTGCCAAAAAAGGCGTTACTTAAACTCCTCTACTTAATTAACACTTCCTTTAGGCTATGATATGTTTCAGACTCATGGAAGGTTGCAGAAGTGATAATGGTTTCAAAACCGGGCAAACTGTTGAACAACAAAAAGTCGTACAGACCCATATCGCTTTTACCAATAATATCCAAAATCTTTGAAAAAATTTTATTAAAACGCATTCAAAAATTTATCGAAGAGAAGCAACTAATACCTGACCGGGTTTTCGGTTTCGAGCGAAACACTC
The DNA here is from genome assembly GCA_964034865.1 of Eristalis intricaria. Classification (NCBI taxonomy): domain Eukaryota; kingdom Metazoa; phylum Arthropoda; class Insecta; order Diptera; family Syrphidae; genus Eristalis; species Eristalis intricaria. The sequence continues at coordinate 32,000,780 of OZ035873.1, forward strand.
GACAATTGGCCAGGTATACAGAGTAACGAATGAAATTGAAGGAGCATTAGAGCAGAAAAAGATCTGCTCCACCGCCCGACTTGACGTTTCCCAGGCCTTCGACAGAGTCTGGTATGGAGGCCTAAAATACAAACTAAGCTGGCTTCTACCGACAAGCTTGTATAAGATACTAGAATCTTATCTCGATAACAGGATATTTAGAGTTAAACACGGAACTGAATACTCCGAGTTTAAAGAGATCCGAGCAGGAGTCCCTCAAGGGAGTGTCCTTGGTCCTACATTGTACCTGTTGTACACTAGAGACATACCTCAAACTGAGGGTACACTTGTGGCTACATTTGCTGATGACACAGCGATCCTGGCAAAGGGAAGCTCACTTTAGTCTTCTACTGAAAAACTGCTACGATCTCTGGACAAAATAAGGGACTGGTTAAAACGCTGGCTCATTACTCCCAATGGGACCAAATCAAAGCACATAAATTTTACCTACAGAAATAATGAAAATCGACTAGTTTACATTAATTCTGTTCAAATACCGCACGCTGATGAAACCAAAGAAAAATAATATGAAAAATTTATCTCTCCACGTGGAAAAGAAACGGGGTGAGCTCGAACACCGGTATAGAGAAATGCACTGGTTACTTGGAAGGCACTCCAAGTTAAGCATGTACAACAAAGTGCTATTATACAAGCAAGTACTGAAGCCTATATGGACTTACGGCTTACAACTATGGAGTTGTACCGAAGCAAATAACAGAGGATTTATTCAGTCCTTTCAAAATAAAATTATACGAGATATTGTGAAAGCTGCCTGGTACCTCAGGAACTGTGATATGTAAAGGGATAACTACCGTCGACGAAGAAATAACAAACTCGGCTCGAAAATATCAGACTTCATGGTCATTGTAACAATGTCATCCTCCAAATTTTGGAGACGTTAAGTACGCCGACTCCAGCGAACGAGACCGTTCGATTTGTCTCAATAGTAATAAACCATCCTAACGATGGTCATGTCAGGGGATTTTAGTGAATGTCTTCCTGCAACACGCGAAAATACCCTTCAATGTAAGCTACTAGATAAGGAAACTTAGTTGTAGTAAAGGAAAACCAAAAGAGAATGGTGTTTTTAGTCAGTCAAAATCTGACACTACTATGTGGACACGGTTCACATAGTGTATTTTTGAACGTTTTCACCAAGTAACAAAAAAACAAACTTTCTTTAAGACAAAGGTTGCGAATAATTGCTGAAGCTACGGAAAAACGACAAAAGTGGATTGTGTGCCAAGTATGGACGCTGCAGGTCGATGCTGAATCGGATTATACAGAATCAGGATACCATTCTTAAAAAATCGACGAGTTGTAATCTGACAAGCAAACGATTCAGGAGCGGAACTTGTCCCCAAGTGGACGAAGCTATGGGTGACATTTTATATTTTGCATACTTCAAGTATTAAAATATTGTCAAATGCCACTTCAATTGGCTTCAGTAAACAGTTTTAATTATGGGTGGGGTGATCCTAAGAATCAATTTACATAATTGAAGAAAAAAATTTAAGGATATAGAAAAAATACATGTAAAAGATTTAAATTCAAAAGGAAAAAAGATAACAAAATAAAAATGCACAAAGGAAAGCCTGTAGTTGCACCAGAATGTCAGAAAATATGAATTTAGTACTTGTGTAATCATGATCTAATCGCCAACGCCTAAGATATTTTTCGAACTTTCCAGAAAAAGTTAAAATTCTGATTGATCGAGAGAGCTTATTAAATAGGCGGCAAGATGAAGCGAAATAAAAATTCCGAGATGCGGGCACTGATACAACATTCGAAAAGTTTCTACGTAGATTATAATCAGAAATTAATCTGCCGTTAATATTTCTAGATCTCATAAAGAATATCTTCAACACTTTAAAACAGTACAAATGACGGACGGGAAGAATTTTTCTATCACAAAACAATAGATAGCTAGGATGTCGGCGGTGTTTTCGGCACATCGTTCTCAGCACTTTTTTCTGCAGAGTTAACAGAGGCTGTATTTTATTTTTGTATGCACCTCCCCAACAGGCAATACCATATTGGAGCTTTGAATGGAAAATACCATAATAAATAATTCTAAGTAGTTCCTTCGAACAAACATTTTTCAGTATGATTGGCTAGATCTTCGTTAGGTTTTAGTATTTTATTTGTCTTCTCTTGTAGGAAATTCCTTAACAGCGTGTTTCTTGATTGACATCTTGACAAAGAAGGACGAAAACGAGAACAAGCTTGACAGGCCGGGATCGTGTACTCGCTGGTTAATATGGAGTCGACCGGTGCTGCCAAACTTGCTCGCGCTTCACAATAATATTTATTTAAATTTACTACAATAACTGACTACATCAGGTAAAAAAAACTTCTGAGAGATCGACAAAAATATTTCCTTAGAGACCCCATGTGGTTTGCAAAACTCATCCTAGAGTCAATAGTGAGACCCAAGTACTTGAACTCATCCACTTTTTCGATTGGGAAGCACTTGTCACTGCAGCTAGTAGCTCTACAAAAAGTTGGGAAGGATAAGTCGGGAGCACATTGGCAACCTGTCAGTTTGTATAAGTAAACTTCTGCATTGGCACCAACTGGGGTGGACAGATTAAAAAACATAATTTTGGTTTTAGGGCTAATGCTCAAACCATGTTCAGCAAACCGTAATAAATTAAGATCCAAGTTGATGTCAGAAACCAAGTTCAAGCGCTATCAGATTTATTTGAACAGCCTACGTCATCAGCGAAAGCAATAAGTGCACCCTTGAAATTAAGGTCAAACAGCGAATTGATCAAAGACAGAATGAGTCCCAACACAGAACCTTGTGGTACGCCCAAATTGAAGAACTGGATTTCGCTCCTTATCTCACCAATCTTTACTCTTTGGGATCTGTTAGGAAGGCAAGACCTAAACCAATCAGCATGAAGCCGCGAAAACCAGCTTTTTTAAGTTTCCTCAACCAGATAGTGTGGTTAACCATATCAAATGCTTTCGTGATATCCACAAATAGGCTTGCAGTGAACTTTTTGCCATCAAGGTTACAGAAAATGTGAGAGCAAAAAATGTAGGAGAGCATCTTCAGTTGATTTCCTTTTCTGAAAACCAAATTGCACCGAATTAAAAAATGTAGATACATTTAAAAATGACACTATCCTCTCCTTAATCATTTTTTCGAAGACTTTGCTGAGAACCCGGAGAAGTGAGATTGGCCTGTAATTGCTCATATCTTTAGCTGAACCCTTTTTGAACAGTGTAACTACGTCAGCGTATTTGAGACCTTCAGGAAAAACTCCTGAGAAGATATTACGGTCAAAGATAACAGCTAGTATGTCAACTATGAAGCCCCCGATATGTTTTAAAAGTAAAATCGAAATTCCATCCCATCAACTTGAGGGATCAACTTTTAAGGAAGTTATAGGCTCGAAGGGGAAAACTATTACTTTGTATCGGTATTGGAGAAAAGAAAACAGTTTTTTAATTCTTAAGATCGTCTTTATTGCGTTTTACAGATATTAAAGCGTGGTTTCCTTTATTACGTCTGCAAACCCATTAAGGCGGGTTCTTATAATTGCGTTCCTCGGTAAAATGCGTCTAAGAACATGCATTTTAGCAAACGCAACCAACCAACCGGGGATCACTGTATATTTAAAATGAAAAGTGAACCTTTTAAGCTTAACTTCATTCCACATCGTCCTGATTTACCAACACTCTGCTGCCTGTGCAATATGAAAGAGAGGAAGGTTATCTTGCATTTTCTTGGTATTCTAAATCCTGCTAGCAATTTTTAGAAACCATAACCTTGTAGAAAGAAATCAGAAATTTCTTTAACATCATCCTGGAAAAGATCGTGCAAGACTCACACGCCAACACTAGAGGCACGATCTTCCAGAAGTCCGTACAGCTGATAGCATACGCGGATGACATTGACGTGATTGGCAGAACACAACGAGCCGTCAATGAGGCGTTTGCTGGCATTGAGGCGGAAGCGGCTAAAATGGGTCTAGCGGTGAATGAGGGCAAAACGAAGTATATGCTGTCACCAAGAAAGGACACACAACATCGACGTCTTGGACAGAGCGTCACAATGGGCAGCTATAACTTCGAGGTAGTCAAGGACTTCGTCTACCTCGTCTCCGCAGTAAATAGTACAAACAACATCAGTACCGAGATCAATCGCAGAGTAACTCTTGCAAACCGCTGTTTCTATGGGCTCAAGGGGGAAATTGAGTAGTAGAGCCATTTCTCGAAGGACCAAGCTGACTTTATACAAGACCTTGATCATCTGATCATCCCAGTCCTGCTGTACGGCCCGAAGACATGGGCAATCTCTAAAACCGGTTGAGGAAGATAAGAGCGAGATAAGAGCTCTACGTGCGATCTTGATCCTGTTTGCGTTGACGGTTTCTGGAGGAGAAGATTCAACCACGAACTGTACGGGCTGTAAAGCGACATGAGTCTAGTCAGGCGTCTTCGGATCCAACGCCTAAGATGGCTAGGCCATGTAGAGCGTATGGACAACTCAACTCCGGTCCGGAGAGTCTTCGACTCCGAACCCGTGGGACAACGCAACAGAGGACGCCCGCTCTTAAGGTGGCGCACCCAGGTGGAGAAGGACCTCAAAACAACTTGGCGTGCGGCACTGCAGACAGCTAGCCAGAGACCGTGCTAGTTGGAGGGGCTTGTTGGTTGAGGCCCAGGTCCACCCCGGACTGTAGCGCCAAATAAAGAAGGAGAAGAAATGTTAAGTATCTTAAATGGAGAACTAGGAGTGGACGTTCTATATAATTACTCAGTAGCAACACTTCAATCTAGAAAGCGTATAATAGACGGAGGCTTCTTATATTATAAATATCTTAACCTTACATTTTGTCAACCTGGTAGACGGCCATAGGCCAAATCCATTATGCCTCATTTTAATATCTTTTTATTGTAATATATACATTTACTGAAATAAAAGTCAATTATAACTGAACTAAACTAATTCTTGGTGTATTTTATCTCGAGCTTGAAGGAACAGAATTGCAGAAAATCAAACCCTTTCAAAAGCAACACTCTGAGCTTGATTTTCTGTCCAAAGCAGTACATCGCACCCACAGTCCACAGTGAATACAAATTTCTGACTTAAAAATCAGTCGAAATAAAACAGTAAAAAGAAGCTTCCACGTCTTGGCGGACAAATGGACAAAGGGCAATGTAATCAAAAACAAGGGACGCTACGCATATTGCACACACCATCATTTCGAGGGCAATTAAATGCTCCAGATAAAAATGCGTCTCCCAAAAGGAGACGAGCAGGAAAGAAAAGAATTCTCAGGACAAGCCGAAGAGGATGAGGTCCTTAGGAGAGCCAAGGAGGTGTTGGGAGCACTACGTTGAAATGGATATTTTCGAGTTTAATAGCCAGCGAAACGATTGGAGGGAGGATGCGCGGATTAGGAACAAATGGCGATTACTTGTTAACGAGGTCGTAAACTTAAGAGTTCCACACGGCCATTAAATAAAAAAAATTACTTCAACGGGTACTTTTCGGTTGGTAAATGATTTCGTAACCGCGTTGTCCTGTGCAGAGCAAATATGCAAACAACATAAGTGCTGATTATTGCCCCTGGCATTGTTGTTCGTCGTGAATGGGTGAGTTTATTTCTAGGTTTTATCTGCTCCCGCGGTTTTCATTTCAAAGCAATTCGGACTTGGTGCTGTGGTGGGGTTTGTGTATTCCATCTCATCATTTCAATAAAGATCAACATGCTTAATCAAGAACGCATACAACATTAATTTGGGTATTTATTGCTGGGCAGCGGAACGGTTTCACGGCTTCTTAGTTGCAATCTTTTGAAGCAGCGTCAAGAATGAAAAGGCCTGTGTTAAGACCTGGAAATAGAAGCATTCTTTAGGGAAAATAAGACAAAATGATGGGACTACGAACCGCTTTAAGTCGCTCAATGTCCATGACGAAGAATTTCCCAGCCGTTAGTTGCACAGGTTTCTTCGTGTTTATGAGGAAAATAAGAATTTCCTGTTTGAAGAACACCGTGTTCTTGTGCCAAGGCGATCGAAACAGTGCTTCGCCAGCGCGGAGACTATGTGACCGCATAAAGTCGCCGTAGTAGGTGAACATAAGGAGCTCGGCCAAGGTAAGCAGCAAGTATCCCACAACGTTCATGCTTCGAACGATTGATGTTTCGCCCTAACGAACAAAAAACCCATCAAACTGTAGTCGAAATAGTGAGCATATTCTTTCTTTGACTTACCACAACTCCGATGAACACCAGCAAGCACAACTGCATGGTTATTTGCAGGGACTTTATTAAGCAGTAGGGATTGAAGAGTCTTTCCAACTCCGCGCATGTCCTGAGAATGAATTGATGATGTAGAATGCAACATTTCATCGAGTATTTCAATGTTGTTCTAAAATCTGCTGAGGAAGGCTGCTGAGTTACGCCGGAGTAAATGTTCAGGTCCACCTTATGCTCGCAGCACGTGAGGTATTGGTTGACTTCATCACGCTCTATTGTGATGTCGCTTTGAAGATCCCTGTTAAAATTGAGAATTAATACCAAGAAAATGAGGAGGAAGGTAGACACTTAATAGATACAAATCTGTATCTCTAAGGTGAAGCGGGGGTACTTTTCATATAGGGTTTGAATAATAATAATATGGGTGGCGCGACAGTCCGAGGTGGACCTGGGCCTAGCTTCTCAGCAACCACTCGTGTTGTTGTTCTTTCACGCGTGAAGACCTACAGTTTAATGCCGACGCCGAACGGCGAAGTTGAGAAGCTTTTTTTTTAACAGGAACTACATTTTTAGCATTGTCAGTGACTCGAAAGAGGTGGAACCGTGAAATATGAAAGGTGGTAAATTCGGGTATCGAACCTGGCACCCTCTGCGTAGGAGTCGACGCACTAACCCAATACGCCACGTATGGGTCGCCGTGGCCCATGAAAATGGATATGCAACCTTTAACGAATGGAACCAGCAAAATTCACACCGCTACTTTGAAACGGTCGACACGCCATAACCCGTGGACTTGGCAAATCACCCATTAGCTGCTGATGCAATGTGCGTGTCGGATGCATTTCACACACAATTCTTCGTAGCAGATTGCGAGCTCCGACTACGCAAAATCGTTTCTGCAGCATTGCCAGCATAGCTTGAGGTCCTGCATGAATAAATAACTATTTTGTCTTACTTTTTCGCTAGAAATAATAAAATATTCATTATTATTGTTACATTAAGCCTTAATTAGGTAACTAAAAATTAAAGAAAATCACTTTCCTTCTTATTCAAAGTTTCTTGTTTCTTAAGAAATTTCACGAATTACACTGATTTTCGGAACACTACTGAACACTTTGAATTTTCCTTATCAACTGAGGACGAATTACCTGAAAACGAATTATACGATACAAAGAAAAGATGATCGCTTTTTCTGTTAAAATACCGTTATTGTCTGAAATGCAGGGGCTTAGCTTTTGGACCAAATTCATGAAGGTGACTCGCTATTGGGGAGGGGCTCGAATTAGGTTAGTTTATCCTATATTTTCTGGGGTACCCAAATTGGCTTTGTGAAAAGTTGTCACCCTAAGTATGCGTCTGACTACTGAATAGTCAGTGGACCCAGTCGAGGTTATTGTACCCATTTGCACCCAATATCCCACTTAGAGCAATATAAAGTTGTGGAGTAATTCTCATTTTTTCTGTTTACAGGACACTAAACTGTATTTAAGAATCATATCTTTGGGGTAATGTGGTAAAAAATGGTAAAGTTTTTTTGCAAACAAGGTCAAATTTACTCTGCGGTCAGCGTATAATAATAATAATATGGTTGGCGCGACAGTCCGAGGCGGACCTGCTTCTCAGCAACCACTCGTGTTGTTGTTCTTTTACGCGTGGAAGGGACCTACAGTTTAATGCCGACTCCGAACGGCGAAGTTGAGAAGCTTTTTCTAGACAGGAATACTCTTTGAGCATTGTCAGTGACTCGAAAGAAGTGGAGCCGTGAAATATGAAAGGTGGTAAATTCGGGTATCGAACCTGGCACCCTCTGCGTAGGAGTCGACGCACTTACCCACTACGCCACGGCGACCACCATAGGGTTTGAAACCACCATTATAATAAATAAAAAAAAAAATAACACATCCTTGAATTGTAAATTGTTGCGGTGGAGTTTTAATTCATAAAAATCTTGAGAACAAAATAAAACTAAAAAAAAATGTATTCATTTGTGAATTTTTTTTGTTTTTAAATTCGCAAAGCATACTCTACATCTATGTATCTTCTTCTTCTCTATATATGAAAATCAATGCTTGTTTGGGCTTTATGGACGCTTAAATGGTAAAAGATAGAGCACTGATATCCTTGGCAACATTGTTCAGAATTCTGTGGAATAGGTTTTGGTTTTGGTTGTTAGTATTCTAATTTCGTAATTGGCGCCTTAAAACCTTTTATATGATTTTTTAACTAAAAAACCCGTTTTTCTATGTTTTACCCACATACTACTACAAAACGCCTGAACAGATTTGAATATGACTTTATTCTTCGGTTATTATTTCCTGGGCTCTAATCGCGTAAAGCGACAATCGTCTTGTGCTAGCGTATCGACGATAGTTTCGCTTCATGTAAGCATAAAAAAACGATAGCGTCTGAGAGATATCGTTGTGCCTACTTCGCGTAAGCTAAAAACTGTCAGTAACTATCGTCTCGACGACTGATTCTTGGCGATACCTATTTCAGTATCGTCTCCTATTAAATGAGAACACATTGTGTATACATATCTTGTTGTACACTTTTGAGAAATTTTGAGAGTTGTAAGTCGCATTTGGATTAGTTTTGTTCGCAAACTGAAATGAGTATGAGAGCACAGATGTCATTTTTACGTGAGAGATATTATTTTCAGAGCACTCAAACTGTAAATTTAGGCGAGACGATAGTGATGGTTGTTAGGCCATAAAGGCTATAAAGGTTTTCTCCCAGTTTCAGAACACAATTTACTTAATTGTGTTTAGGGTGCGTTATGTTACGTCACTTGTTTTGGTTCGTCCGACGCTAATGGTGTTCGTAGGTCCGTGCTCCTAGCGCTAGCTCGAATCCTGTCTGTCGTTTGTCGTTTGTTCCAAGGTCCTCTAATTATGGTTCCATGACCTTGAAATGGCTGAAGAGGTAAATTGGGAATAAGCGGCTCTGCAGATGTCATGATGTTGTGGAGACCCGCAACTCTCCAAAGTACAGCCGCTGCAGAGGCAGCTGGACCCATCCACTTCTGACTTCGTTAATGGAACGTGGTGTATCGATATCGAAACTGAAGAGGAGTAGTGCAGTTCGACAGTGATCACATCTTAGGTGTGAAGCGAGTAAAGAAAGGTAGGGAGGATTTCTCGTCTGCTGGCTAAAGAGTGTATGCAATTTCGGGTTTACGGATTGTATTTGGCTTACAGTGATTCGAGGCTTTTCTTTCCCACCTATTCTTGTTGCGTTGAAGAGGCAGTTGGACGGCTAGAGGAGTATTCGCGCCCCACCCGGTCATTAACACAACAGTGGAACCTTACCGAGGGATGAGTACCAGACACACGACACACCCGACAAGTGGTGCATGAGCCCTGCATGAGATCGCGGATTAGTACCTAAATTAATAGACCTGAGGTAACATTAATCTAAGACCAGGTTATCGATCCTCGTATATGGTTAAACCGGATGTGCTTTGTGTTCGGAGAAAATCGAAACGATCGGTAATGCTAAGACGTGCGCAGTAGAAGAAAGATAGAGCCACGATCGGTCGCGGCGATGGCGGTGCGCGTTCGTGCTCAATTTGCGATCCAGATCGATGGGAAGAGTTCGAATCCGGAAAAAAAACAATCACTAGATCTTTTTTTTTTTTTGGATTTTTGCATTTTGGTTGCGTTATTTTTTCCTTTTTTGAATTTGACGTGAGTTTTAAGTTAGCTTAAGTAAAAATTGCATAAGTTAGTAGTATAAGTATAATTAAATAAAATGGTGAAGAAAGTTAAAAAGCGGACTACCATCTTAATGTCGGGGTTCAAAAGGTGGTGGATCGTGCGGGAGTTCAATCGCGTGGCGCCCATATAAAAAATTAACCAACAACAAGACCACGGCTGGTCAGGCACCCTACCGGACGAGGTCGCGCGAGTTAAGTATTGGTCGTAATTCTTAAAAATAAAAATATACAATGTGTCACCATACTTGCTTGTGTTTGCATTCTTCAATTGCACACCATAAATTCTTATCGTCATCACTTTTATGTGACCCATAAAAGTAACGATGACCGAAAGAGTAAACAAGGAAAGTGAACCAATGCATTCGGTTAACCTATTGAGAAATAGGGAGAATAAAACCAATGCATTCGGCTGACCTCTTGAAGAATGTAGGCCCAATCAAGTCAATTGGGGGACCGTGTTGAAATATTAAAAATAACAAAACCTTCTTCGGGCATTCGATTCGATCTGAGTAGTAGTTCATAGTAAACTCTCATCCGGATAGTACGGTGCAGCCCTGCTTAAGACAGCGGCCGTATTATTAATAGTAAATAAAGAACTAAAACCGTAATTATAATAGAATATATATAATAAAGAGAATATATTAAAAAAAAAATACGAAGTTCAGTTATTTATTTGGCGCAGTCGGTAGGATCAGGTACAACTATCCTGATCCACATTGAGAAAGTTCAATTCGCATTTCCTTAACCGCAATTTTCGACGAACGAAAAAAAAAAAAAAAAAAAAAAAACACGGGAAAAGATTGTGTATAGTGAAACCCTTCTAAAACCGTAGTGGAAGTTGTTGGCATATAGTAATAGTGAAACGGGAAATATGGCAGAAAATCCAAACGTCATCCCTGAGGTATCCAACCGGGATATCCTAAATAGTATAATGGCTATAGTGGCGAGAATACCACAGCCGAGTCATGGGAGCAACGTGTTACGGGAAATTCAATACTTACCCGAATTCGATGGGGATAGCGAATCCCTAATGCACTTCATCGTAATGATAGAGAACCACCTTCGGAATACTATTGGAGATTACCAAGCCACCTGGAACATCATACAACAAGTGAAAATCAAAGGTCGAGCTATGGACCTACTGATCATCAATGGAGTCACTTCGTGGGAACAGGCGAAGGAGTTATTTAAACAACACTATCGACCGGTCATCAGCAGCAGCGATCTTACGAAGGAAATCAGCAATATGAAAGTGAGTTCAATATATGATTTGACCAATAAATTAGAATACCTTTTAAGCAAAGTAAATACATATGTAGTATTCTGTGACAATCAGGAACAAGAAAAACTATTGTACTATAATATTATAATAAACAAAATACGAGAATTAACAATAGGGAATTTAGCCAGAGAAATTAGGAATCTGTATGATTTACATGAAATAAAGAGTATTTTATTCTCCTACATAGGATACGATAATGGAAATTTAAGGAATAGTGAAATAGTTAGAACCACGGCAAATTACAATAACCAAAACAAAAATCATAGGTTTAGTCTCCCCGACAAGGAACGACGACCCAGTTACAATAATGGTCACAATAATAATTTTGGTGGACAAAATCATTCGGGAAGGTTTAGACAAAATGAGTATCGTTACCAAAATCACACTACTTCACAGAGACCTTTCCAGAACCACTCCATACAGAATAGACAGAATAGACTAGAACCAATGGATACCAATAATATCCAAACAAGTCAGGAACCGATCCGTCAGGACATTAACTCAGTAGAACCGCCGGTTTTTTCTGAACTGAGCCTCGGACAATTAATGACAGTCGCCACTGAAATTCAGAACCAACGACACTATATTTTAGTAGACACTGGCAGTGCTATGACTATCATAAATACTAGTAAACTCGACATGACACCGTATAAAATTCTAGACACCCGACAGCTAGAGATAAAGACCATTAATAGTAGCGTAATCAGGAATACTGCAATAATTCAGTTTCCAATACCAAAAGAATTCGGTTACAGCGATAATACTTTTATTAAAGCTTACGCTCAGGCTTTAGAAAATAAAAACTATACGATACTCCTAGGAATGGATGTCCTTAAAAATATCATTGAAACCATTGATTTTGAGAAAGGAACTATAACTTTAAAAAATCAGACCATTCTAAAGATAGAACGAGGACACGAGTTGGCATGCAACTACCTAGAGGAAGGCAATCCTGACTTCGGCAGCCTTAGTCGCGAAGAAACGACAGCATTGACCTCACTGCTAGACGAATTTAGAAACATCCAATATAAGGAAGGCGACATGTTAACTCATACCTCGGAAATAAAACATGAAATTCACCTTAAAGAAGACAAACCACTACATGCAAAAAGTTACCGATTACCAAAGAAACACGAAGAAGAAGTAGCTAAGCAAATCAAAGAGATGGAAAAACAAGGTATCATAAGAAGAAGCATGAGTAGACATGCTTCTCCGATCGTTGTAGTTGCTAAAAAGCCAGACAAAGATGGTCAAGTACAGTACCGCATTTGTGTTGACTATAGGGCTTTAAATGAAATTACTGAAGATGACAGATTTCCTCTGCCAAATATAGAAAACCTCTTCGATAAGTTAGGAAAAGCGGTCTATTTCTCGACGCTTGACTTAGCAAAAGGTTACCATCAAATTTTGATGCACCCAGCTGACATAGCGAAAACTGCGTTTATTACTCCACAAGGATTATACGAGTATGTCCGTATGCCTTTTGGACTTAAAAATGCACCAGCCACTTTTCAGCGACTAATGAACCACATACTAAGAGAATATATAAACAAAATTTGTGTCGTTTATTTAGATGACATTTTGATATTCTCCACGTCCCTAAAAGAACATATGAAAAACCTCAGAGACATCCTTCGAGTTTTGCAGAAACATAATTTAAAACTACAAATTAGCAAATGTTCATTCCTCAAGAAGGAAACCGAATTCCTAGGTCACATATTAACACCAAAGGGAATAATGCCTAATGGTAATAAGATCAGTATAATCAGAAACCTCCCACTACCCCACACAGAAAAACAACTTAGAAGTTTTTTAGGAGCCTCTGGCTACTACAGGAAATTCATTCAGGATTATGCAAAAATTGCATATCCAATGACTAGGTATCTCAAAAAGGACACCAAAATAAATATTAGTGATCCTGAATACGTGAATGCGTTTGAAACACTCCGAAACAAATTGATAACACAACCAATCCTAAAATTTCCAGAATTCGAAAAACCATTTCATTTATACACCGATGCCAGTAACTTTGCCATCGGATCTGTCCTAACACAGGACAAACAACCGGTTTGCTATATCTCTAGGACTCTGAACGAGCATGAAAGAAATTATTCCGTAACCGATAAAGAATTTCTAGCCATTGTCTGGAGTGTATCCAAACTAAGACCCTATCTGTGGGGAAATAAATTCAAGATCACAACTGATCATCTCCCCATAAAATATTTGAATAAAAAATATAATGGTGCAGAGTTCTCACAACGCAACCAACGATGGTTACTTAAATTACAAGAATTTGATTACGATATTGAATATCTCAAAGGTCAAGAAAATCGAGTGGCCGACTTTTTAAGTAGAATTGAGAAAGAAAACAATGAAGTGAATCAAATTTCTGATAGCAGAACGGGTCAATCTACAGCGGAAGGACAATCTGATCACATACCTATTAAAGAAGGTATTGTCAATATATATAAACAACAAATTATTGTGAGTTATGACAAAGAACCAAAAGTGGAAACACTAAATGGTAAAAGAATTTTATATATCAGAGCCTCGGACCCTATTGAGACGATAACAGAACAACTCAAAGAAATTGCCCCAGGAGTTAGCGGTATTTATTCTGAAGTACAAGAATCTGACTTTAACAAAATTCAACGGTTACTCATGAACTTGCAGTCAGGAAATAGAAAGGTTAAATTGATTAAACTAACACGGAGAGTTAGAGACTTAAGGACGGAGGAGGAAGTTAGGAAACAGGTCTCCATATACCATATCAGGGAAAGTCAACACTCAGGAATCATAGAGACCTACAATACGTTAAAACAACAGATTTACTACCCTAAACTTACAAGGATAATTACACAAATTATAAACAATTGCGACGTATGTCAAAAGGCTAAATACGAGAGGAAACCTATTCAAGGGAAATTCAAAGTAACAGAAACACCTAGTAAACCTAACGAAATAGTTCACATAGATATCTACCATTTTCATAAACACATTTTTTTGACAATGATTGACAAGCTGACAAAGAAAGGGTATGTATACAGACTTGAAAGTAAAAATCACATTCACAAAACAGACGCTATCACAGAACATTTAACTAGAGAAGGTCCACCCTATAAAATAATTACGGATAACGAGTTTAATACAACATACATCAGAGAATTTCTTAGGGAACGAAATATCGAAGTGCATTTCACTAAACCGAACTCACATACAGGCAATGCAGACGTTGAACGCTTACATAGTACTATAGCTGAGATACTACTTAGCATGAACCAGGCAGAATCAGTAAATACCAAAATGTTTAGAGCTTTTCAAATCTATAACAAAAGGTATCATACTACGATAGGTATGTCACCAGAACAGGCTCAACATACAAATATAGAAGCATTAGTAACCAAGCTAAAAATGAAAAAAACCAAGGTTATAAACAAAAGGAACCAAGATAGGGAAGATTATATAGAAAGAAGATCATTTGGTTATATAAAGAATTATAAACATGTGAGACACAAAAATGAACCCAATTTTCGATTTAAAAACCTAGATAGAGTACATACATCAAATATTAAACGACCAAGACAATTTGTAGGTACTCACACTGATGCTGCTACTCCTGATGACACCAATGAACCTAGTACAAGCAGCACTTGTAATAACACCAATCGAAAGTGACAACGGATTCACAACGATAAGCATGGGTGAAGGAGAAATCATCAACCAAACCCAAACCATCATCCACATAGTAAAAATAAAAATGTTGATAGACACCTTACAGGAAATAAAAAAATTTGAAATTGTAGGACAAGACTCAGAAATAAGAAAGGAATGTAATACAATTTTTACAAAAATACATAGTATCATGCCTCATAAGACAAGATCAAAAAGAGGTCTCGTAAATATAGTAGGAACGGCTCAGAAATGGTTGTTCGGTACTATGGACAACTCAGATAGGGAAGAAATAGAAGAACACATAAAAGCTACTGACACTAACAATCAGAATGCAATTCAGGAACTAAACAAGCAAATCAAAATTAATACTCAATTAAACGGAAACATAAAAAACATAAGAGACTTAGTTTTGAGAGATAGGGAAGAAATAGAACGCTATCAGAATGAAAACCAACAGTTACAAAATACGATACTTAAACGCCTACAACGAACCGAAATACTAACTAGATTACAGATGTTAGAAAGAGTAATTGATAATTTGTTAGACACGATAGCTGCAGCGAAAATGGGAATAACCCACCCTAGCTTACTCACTAAGGACGAACTAATCATGACAGATATGAATTGGAGCAAATTAAGAAATATTAAGTCAGGGGTAATGAAATATACAGATGATGCCATTATTATAGCTTTGAAAATACCAGAAGAGATTATAACACGTCCAATTAAAATAATCGTACCAATACCAAATCGAGAAAAACAAGAAGTTGACTTAGAACCCTTTGTTGTAATTGTAAACGAAGGAAAAGAGTATAAATATAACGAGGAGAAAATTAATGTTAACGAATTAAAAGAGAGAAATGATTGTATTAGTAAGCAAAATTGTTTAATGAGGATCAATAATAATTTTGAAATTATTAATCTGAACGAAAGAACTTATATTATTAAAAACGCTAAAAATGTAACCGTACAAAATAATTGTGACTCTAGAAATTTAACTTTTGCTGGAAATCTTATTGTTAATATTCAGAATTGTAATATTAAAATCAATGACGCTATAATTAAGAACAAAGAAACTAATTATACATTTCAATTCTATTATGAAGAAATAATGAAAGAAAATGCCACCATCAATACGGTGTTTACAAAATTTAAGGAACTACAAGAAATTGAAAATAGACATAACCTAGAATTAGTTCAATACCACAAAGTAAAAACCTATTTAATCTCTGGTACATCCATGTTAATAATTATTATTGGTATAAGTATCATTGGAATCGTAATGTACAAGAATGTCAGAAGTACCGGTAAAATTAAAATTAAAATTGATAGCTTAACAGAAGAGCAAGGAAAAAAACAAACGAAACCCTCAAATCAAAATTTCCAGGAGAAAACTTTCTCTAAGGAAGGAGGAGTTAAGTATTGGTCGTAATTCTTAAAAATAAAAATATACAATGTGTCACCATACTTGCTTGTGTTTGCATTCTTCAATTGCACACCATAAATTCTTATCGTCATCACTTTTATGTGACCCATAAAAGTAACGATGACCGAAAGAGTAAACAAGGAAAGTGAACCAATGCATTCGGTTAACCTATTGAGAAATAGGGAGAATAAAACCAATGCATTCGGCTGACCTCTTGAAGAATGTAGGCCCAATCAAGTCAATTGGGGGACCGTGTTGAAATATTAAAAATAACAAAACCTTCTTCGGGCATTCGATTCGATCTGAGTAGTAGTTCATAGTAAACTCTCATCCGGATAGTACGGTGCAGCCCTGCTTAAGACAGCGGCCGTATTATTAATAGTAAATAAAGAACTAAAACCGTAATTATAATAGAATATATATAATAAAGAGAATATATTAAAAAAAAATTACGAAGTTCAGTTATTTATTTCGCGTAGGTCGAAAATCGGTGTAACATGGTCTTACATGAGGCAAATTACCGACGATATCATCGAAGTGAATCAAAAGGACGATAGTCGTCTGAAAAGTTACGCGATGAGAGCCCTGGCGAAAAGATTGATGTCTTCAAAATAAACTGTTGAAAATGATATTTGATCTCCCATGGCATTTCTCTTCTGAAGAGTTACATTTGTTGGCAAAATGTTGAAAAAGTTCGAGCCAAAATCTTAAAACTATGAAATCATTACAATATGTCTTGCAGTTTGTCTGATAGTCCTTTGATTTCCAATCTAGTCACTTAAATGCTTAATATTTGTTCATATTTATTTATTATCACAGACTACTATGTATTCTCTGGTTCATGTTTATTGTTCCATTGACTAAATTTTGTATTATTTGTTATATATTATATATTGGGTCGCCGTGGCGTAGTGGGTTAGTGCGTCGACTCCTACGCATAGGGTGCCAGGTTCGATACCCGAATTTACCACCTTTGACAATTCACAGCTCCACCTCTTTCGAGTCAGTGACAATGCTCAAGAAGTATTCCTGTCTAAAAGCTTCTCAACTTCGCCGTTCGGACTTAAACTGTAGGTCCCATCCATTTGTGAAAGAAAAAAAGCAAGCACAACACGAGTGGTTGCTGTAGAAGCTAGCCCCAGGTCCGTCTCGGACTGTCGCGCCACTCATATTATTATTATTATTACGCTCGCAACAGAAGCCGGCCAAGCTTCTGAGATTATTGAAAATAGTTTTTTATCTTGCTAGAAATTTATGTATATGTATGCAATCAATTATTTTGATGGGAGTTAACATATATATGTAGGACTCTTTACTCAAAGAAATAAATAAATCACGCACTGTCGAGCTGGTATAACAGACTGTTTTTATTTTATGCACATGACATGCTTTTATAAACATTCATAGGTACTGTAAGTGTAGAGATGTCGGTAAAATCACCCCATACATTGGCTCGGCATACAGATAATGTTACACATTGGAAATCGAATTATGTACAC
Source organism: Eristalis intricaria (assembly GCA_964034865.1). NCBI lineage: Eukaryota > Metazoa > Arthropoda > Insecta > Diptera > Syrphidae > Eristalis > Eristalis intricaria. Next base: position 32,018,631 of record OZ035873.1, read on the forward strand.
AGTGGTGGAAAAAAGTCAATATAAGTTTTAAAATTATTTTGTCTACATATATATATAGCAACTTAAGAAATTGTTGTGTCAACATTTGCGTACAGAAGAGAAAGAATAAGAAACACATTTCTTCCTTAGTCGCAGCTGTGATTCGAGCCAGATACAATGTACCGGTCCAAAAGCATACATCTTGGACTGACTTTTTGGTCATCGCAATCATTCTGAATTATAACTGAAACAAATATATTTTGCCATCCCTCGTGCCTTTATCTTGGTTTCCAAGACAGTGTATGATCAGTTCATTAACATGATGACGAGAAGCAAAAAGCAAAAATTCTCTTTCAAAAGTCTGCTTCAAAAAATTTCAACATCCAGTATTTGAAGCTATTGTGTCGCAGTACATTTTTTTCGTCAAAAAGAGCAGTTGAAGCGACTAAATGTTGATGAACTCTTAAGTTTTGGCACTGTAAGAAGCTTCTTCAAATGAAACGATTATTTGCGAACGTTCTTCGTTTGAACTTGCGAAACTGCGACTACGTCACATTCGTTGTTCTGAAAGTCAGTTTTTCATCATAGAGGATTTGTTAGTAGCAAAACCATCGCTGCTTAGACCCAGTGCTTCTACGACCGCATGAAGAATTTAAACAGAGTCTTTTATGCTTAACTGACGTCGATACACAACTGTGACAAGTTTAGATTGAGATTCTTTCCTGTCTTGCGATCTCAGTGTAGAATTCAAAATGTGTTCTTCGTCCGAATTTTCTGGAAATTTCAAGTTATTTGTTATTTTCTTCCAATCGTCTTTATCTAGGTCTTTCCTGTTTCCATCTAAACATCCCTGTCGACCTTCCCCTACTTCAAATCGCGCAAACTCTCTTCCTCTTACCAGATTCAGCATATTCCCGACTACCCGGGTATTGTCTGTACGTAATATCCAAGTTGGCGGGTACCCGAGAGCCGACAATGCCAACTGCTGTAGGTAAGTCACGCGAGATGTAAAAATGTTATGCATCTAATTGAATTGTTACTTAACTAATAAAATCCACTTAACAAATGTATCTAATCCTAAAATTTAGACCGTTATTCACAAAAATATTCACAGCAGAATATAATTGGAACCAATAAGTCGCGCGACGGTTTTTATTTTAAGTTACAAAATATCTCACTGAAAATATTAAACATAGGGTTTGTCAAGAAGGCCTGTTTCCAATTGGAACGAGGATCTCGGATTCATACCGATAAGATGAGGTAAAAATTAATGATTGGAGGTGTTGTGTTAGATTTGCAAACAAAAATTTCAAAAAACTGCTCTGAAACCATTAAAAGCTCATATATAGGTATGTTTTTAATCCACAAGCGGAATATATAGTTTCAATAATATAGTTATTGTGGTTTTTGCCTATAGTGAATTCCGAACCCAATGTTGATGAATAAACACATATTTTAATTAACGGAGATGAATCGGTAAGAATGTAATTAATAGTGTTAAGTTATCTGTCAGGATCAGGAGAGGAATATTTTAAGGCTTTTGCTGATCCTAATAATTATAACAACAGCATTCATCAAAAGTGTAAGCTCTTTGTGCTAAATTGTGTGAAGGAGTCATATCCACGACTTCTTCGCAATCGGTCAACGATTATGCAGTGAAAGCTCTTCCAGTCAGATCCAGCATGGGTTCATCATCATCCGATAATCAAGCAACAGGAGCATCTTCAGTTTCAACACGGTCCCTTCTACGTGCATCCTATAAATTCAAGGTGCTTAAACCAAACACTTTAACTTGTCTTAAGGTTTACCTTTACTGTGAAACTGAGTTTAAGTGCATGTTGATGATCTACATAAGAGGGTCGAATGATAAGGCTTTTTGAATAATTGAATATGGTTGTGTGCCTAGGGGATGGACCTCGGCCTAACTTCGACAGCAACCAATCGTGTTGTGCGTGCCACTGTTATAGCACGAGTGGATGAGACGTACAGTCTTCTGCCGACTTCGAATGGCGAAGTTTTGAGTAGTGTTTTATAAACAGGAGTAGATACTTTGTGAGCATTGTCAATGACTCGAAAGAGGTGGAGTCGTGAATTATGAAAGCTTTTAAATTCCTGCGATGTGCGAGCAAATCCAAGAAAGACATGCTGTGTCTAAACATCGTGACTAATAATAAAGGCTGCAACAATCCTTACTAATAATAATTTTTATAAAACTTACCGTAGTTTTGTAAAGCGTTCGCCAGCAAGTAACTTCGCATGTGCCTGGACATTCTTAAGGCTACAAAACAGAACGTCGAATTGTCCGAGCATAATGATTATAGCCGACACATAGACAGACGAACCGTTTCCGAAAATACCTCCCATCAGTATCTGAGCAACAAACTGTATGCAATACAGCACCTCATATGTGGCAGGGGCCTAAGAATAATGTCCATAAAGTTATTTGCTAGGTGCACTGGCATATGCTTACTTTTGTGTCAAATGGATACCAGCACTTGATTGGTAAGACCCTTTGTCCAAGAAGGATTGGGGTAAGCGCCCAAAACATAACTCCGAAGCAGCATGCGAACATCCAGATATTTGACAGTCTTCTCGCGAAATCAAAAGACGGACGAGAAGTCACAAAAGTGAGTCCTGTTGGATGGAAAAACATTAAACTATTTATTCGAGATCAGGACAATATCTCAGTATTTACCAGCCAGTGAATGATGTTCGTATCCCCGGTTCAGACTTTCAATGAAGCGCTCTAATGCTTCAGAGCGAACGTTCCAGTATATTCCGGCAAACGCAGCGAACGAGTATATGATGAGCATTGTCAGAGCGTCGGTTATGTTCTCCAGCGACCCGACTTGGAGGAAATCGAATGCGGTCTTCGCAAACAATATGGCCAAATGGAGGGTCAATGAAATAGCCAACGTGTTAAACACCTTACTGGCTACTTTCCCGAAAATACTCTGATTCGCGGGAAGAATCGATTCGAATTTGGGATTCATTAGACCGAACATTTTCATGTAAATGACTTGGTTCGAAAATAAATCAGCCACTCGCTGTGCGTCGTGTTTTGAGTATAAAATTGAATCCGACATTTTCACTTTCACAATCCGACTGCGTCTCTTTTGGTGTGAAGTACACTTGGGCTTTGTCGAAAATTCATACCCTTTTATACCGAGCAACAACTAATTCCCATGCATTCAGAAGATGTAATTAATGAATTTTGTATTTAATAATACGATTCGAAGTTTAACTTCGGTGGTGAGCTGTAATTACTTTATTTTATCATTCGTTTAATATTCAAAACAAAAGTGTTTAACTCTGCGCAAAGGCTTATTAATTAAACATTTGTGCGATGGGGTTCTGTTGAACCCTATCCGGTGTTCAGGCATGTGTAATATTGTGAAATTAACTTGAAGAGGTAGTCAGTCGATTTCTGGAATTTATCGTGTTAGAGTTTTCCATTTCCTCCGGTTTCTTGTATTTAAATTAAGAAATTATTGTTAAAGTAAATATATTTCGATGTGCTATACCACAGTCATCTTCTCTATGTATACACTGAGCCTCAAAAGTCTCCATACGGTAACCATTTTTTCGTAGGGATAGTTGAACCAAACTATAAATAAACTTATGCATACATTTTAAAAACCCTCGTAAACATATTTAATTGTTTTGAAATGGTTATACAAATTTAAATCAAATGAAATGTTGTTTTGAAATTCAACGAGAAAAAAGTCTAAATACAACGCAATGATTCTGCATACTTCAACTAAGATTTTTAAAACATGATGAAATAATAATTTTTATTGCCTCCTTTTTTCCAATACGCTTCTTACTCACTTCAGGTCCAATTGCATTCTATTCTGAAAGAATAGCTGTCTTTATTGAGTTTTTGTTTCTAATCTCATATGCTCTGAGACGTCTTCTATTTATTTATTTTTTTTTATTTATTTATTTATTTAAGATCCACAAATTAAATATGTATTAACAGATTTTCTGAAGTGTACTACCCATTTTATAATTGTACAATATTTAATAAGTTAATAATTAATTTCAGAACTCAATACATTCTAAAAAGGAAAAAAGCTTAATAGGTTGCTCGTAAAGTGCTGTCTTGTATGGGACAGATCCAAATTTGTGAATTTTCGTTGAACACGCGAATTATTTTTGTTAATGGGTCGTTTTTATGAAACATTTCAAATAAAAAATCCCAAGTACGGAGTGACCTAGATGGCATGTGAAATTGAATCGTGGACAAGAACATTTTAAATGACTGACTCAGTCTATATCCCTAACAAACATAACCTCATGAATAGTGCGTCTAGTTGATAGCGTTTTTATACCAAGCAGTTGGCATACAGCTTTGTAGCTGGGGTAAAAGTTCCAATGCATTTTAAGGAAGATGTACTTGGTGAATCGCTTGTGAACTTTTTCAATACCTTCGGAACAGTGCTGAAAGCCATGTTCCAAACTACGACAGCATATTCTAGGAAAGGTCGGACTACAATGCTAATAAGGCAAAAGGATCTGTGAATCCGTTATTATTATGAAGTTTGATGAAGCCGGCTGCTGAGTTGGCTTTCGCTAAAATATGACAGATATGATTTTGAAATTTAAATGTGGAGTTAAGCATAACACCCAAATCCTTGACACTGTTTACACTCGAAATATATGAATTACCAATTGAATAATTGAGTTGCAGAAGGAGATATAATTGCATTTAAATTAAGATCAAGTTCATTATTATCACACCAATCAAAGTTGGTGTTTATATCTGATTGAAGCATGAGATATTTCGAATACTTTTAAATATTTCCATACCGGCAGCATATAGCAAACATCTACTATTCTTAACTGAGAGAGTAATATCGTTAATGAATATTATAAATAATAAAAGGCCAAAGTGACTACCTTGCGTTACACCCGACCTGCATTGATAGAGATTTAGATTATTTTTAGATTTTTATTTGCATTGATAGAGATTAAAAAAAAAAAAGATTTATTTAAGATAATCCTAACTCTTAGGCTTCTATTTAAGAGGAAAGAATACATCCAATTAAGAAAATTGGAATTGTACCCAAACCCTTTGAGTTTTTTTTTTATTAAAAGTGAGTGTTGTCGGAATCAAAAGCTATACTGAATCTAGTGTAAATTGCATGAACCTGTCTTTCGTTTTCAATCTCATTGATCACGAAAGAAGAATAAATTGATTGGTTAGTAGTAGTCGATCGTCCAGATATGAAACAGTGCTGCGCTTCCGATATGTGCTCTTTGATTAAGAATTCAGTCTTATTCTTGACTGTACTTGGTTTTGGAATTGGCGAGAGTTTACAAATTCCTCTATTCAATATTTCAACATTATTTTTAGAGCCCGATTTGTGAAGGGGAACTATGAATGATTCATTCCAATTATCTAGAAAAACACCTTCAGACAACGAAAGATTGAAAATGTGTAGTGGAGGACAGCAGAGTGAATCGCCACAGTATTCAAGAATAATGGATAGTGTACCCTTCACTCCACAAGTGGGGTCCGACTTTTAATTCTGAAGTGCTTTAACGCTAACGACCCAATGCCTACAGAACTAGGGAACGTATATGGAGAGAAATTATTGGAGTTTGAACTGAAAAGGAAAATTGGAAGAAGTTTGCAAAGAGTTCAAGAGTAGAGTTAATATTTTGTGACTTCTTTTCCGTGTACTAAATTGATTTGCTATTACATTTAATATATTGTTCGTTGGAATGAATATAATTCCTCTAAAGGAACTTATTAAGAAAAAAAAAATCTTTCCGTAATTTCAATATCGGAAGGCTTGTGTGTCTCTTTAAATTTTTTGAAAGCCTTGTTCTTACGATTTTTAAGATTTGTTAATTCTTTTGTTTGGAGGCTTACTTGAAGTACGCTTCAAGGAACGAAGATTCCTTTTCTAAGAATTTCAACGAAACGATTACTTATAGATTAAAACTTCATATGGTAGAAAATTGTTATCTTCTCTAGTGATGTCTAATCTGCACAGAAGCTTTAGAGAAACATCAATGATGATGTTCAGAAGTGTTTATTGGGCCTTTGGGATAGAATTTGCAGTTACAGTTTGGGAAATATCGTGAGTCTTACAATTGTACACTGTAACAATTGGCTCTCTGTCCACCCTACTCTACTTGGTTTGGAAATGAAGACGTCTGGCAGCGACAAATTTCAGGTTATGCCATATGTGAGGTACTCTCGTGAATTGTGGTGAAATCGCTCGCTGACTCAGGATCCCAGCATTAGTATGAAAACGCTCAAAGTTCATTTGAGATCATTAATATGATATTGCTATAATTATTCAACAACACAATAGTGCTTGAGTGTGAGGAGGCGACATTCCGATGAATTTGTGTGCAATTCTTTTCATATGCATTACATAACTAGCACTGTCGTTGCTCTATGATATCGAGAGATATAGTCGTTTACTCCACGTCTTGACATATTTTATCACTCGCGTATCTGTACGCTGTGGTCAGTTGCGACGTGTGGATAAAAAGTGCCCGCGGAGTCAAATCATAATTTATAATAGGCCAAAACCTGCGAGAATAGGTGTGGTTTTCTGTAAGCGTATATACGCTTAATTTATAAGTGCACAAAACTTGCTTAATAATCCATCATAAAATCTTGGCAGCACCGACGATATTTATGACAATTGTGACAGTCGGGGGGTGGAATCGTGTAAGGTGACAGTTGATCGTTAATAGGCACAATCTTCGGTTTGCGATTGTGTAGCGTGATCATCACTGTAAAAGCAAACACATTTAATTATTAGCAATTTAAAAACAATTTTCATGGAATGAAAAAAAAAAAAAGATTATGAAACATAAATGGAATGTATAGCCCAGACACGCTGGATGTAAGTTAACACGACAAAAACCATAAAGTTTACTCAGCAAATATCTGCATTCATTTTCTCAGAGCACTCAGATAAAAGTGCACCGTTCCGTCCGGTTAACTCGACACCATCGCCAGTTTGCGCATTCCAGCAGCGGTAATATGATCACACCTGTGGGAACAAGCCGTCGGCGGATGAACGTTGGAGCCAGTGAATTAGTATATAAGATAGCGTAAGTTACATTTAGCAAGTTCAGTCCTGCATTTGATTTTGTACGGGAAACCTCTACCCTACGGAGGTATAATAAAAACATTTTTTTTAAAATAAAACAACTAAGAGTTGTTTAATTTATACCAAAAGTTACATACTTACGAATGCAAAATCATTTCACAATTATTTAATACATCAACCACGCCTAGTAATGTTCAATAATACAGGAAAAAATGCTTTTACACGCAGAATATTGTGAATATGTACATCAACCCAATTTTTGAGTGAAATAAATTCAGGAATAAATTAGCGATAACACACAGAAAATAATGGTTGGAAACATTTTTTGTATCCGCGCCTATTTCATGAGCGGCGATAGATATGATGAGTAACTTAAGCGGATATAGGATTTGTTGTTAGTGTATTTTACATGCAAATCGAAATTTTTTTTTTTTTATCTAAAATCTACAAATTACATATGTATTAACAGATTTTGTGAAGTGTTTTATAATTGTACAATATTTAATGATAAGTTAATACTTTAATTCAGAACTTAATACATTTTAAAAAGTAAAAAGGCTTAAAAGGTTACTTTTAAAGTGCTGTCTGGTATGGGACAGATCCAAATGTTGTGAATGTTCGTTAAAAACACGAATTATTCTTGTTAATGGTTCGTTTTTACCATAGTCTGTGCTATGAAACCTTTCAAATAAAAAATCCCAAATACGGAGTGACCTTGAAGGCAGATGAAATTGAATCTCAGATAAGAGACATGAACATTTTATATGATTGCAGAGTATGTCCCTGACAAATATAACATCGTGGATAGTGCGTTTAGTTGATAGAGACTTTATACCAAGCAGTTGGCATCTAGCTTTGTAGCTAGGATGAAAATTCCAGTGCATTTTAAAGAAGATGTACTTGGTGAATCGCTTTTGAACTTTTTCAATACGTTCAGAAAAAGTGCTGAAAGCCGGGTTCCAGACTACGACCGCATATTCAAGGAAAGGTCGGACTAGGGAAATATACAGTGCTAATAAGGCAAATGGATCAGTAAATCCTTTAGTATTACGTTTGATGAATCCGACTGCTGAGTTGGCTTTTGCTAAAATATGAGAGATATGATTTTGAAATGAAAATGGGGAGTTAAACATAACACCCAAATCTTTGACACTGCTTACAGTCGAAAGATATGAATTACCAATTGAATAATTAAATTGGATTTGAAAAGCTGATTTCGTAAAAGAGATATAATTGCATTTACTTAAGTTAAGACCAAGTTCATTATTTACACACCAATCAAAAATGCTGTTTATATCTGATTGAAGCATGATACAGTCATTAACATTTCGAATTGTTTTGAATATTTTCATGTCGTCAGCATATAGCAAACATCTACTGTGTTTAACTGAGAGAGTAATATCGTTAATGAATATTATAAATAATAAAGGGCCAAAGTGACTACCTTGTGGTACACCCGACCAACATTGAATTAGCTTTGATAAGGAATTACCAATTTTAACTCTTAGGGTTCTATTTTGGACGAAGGAAGATATCCAATTTAGAAAATTGGAATGGAACCCAAACGCTTTGAGTTTGTTTATTAAAAGCGAGTGGTTGACGGAATCAAAAGCTTTACTGAAATCAGTGTAAATTGCATCAACCTGTTTCTTGTTTTCAATCTCATTGATCACGAAAGAAGAATGAATTGATAGGTTAGTAGAAGTCGATCGTCCAGATATGAAACCGTGCTGGGCTTCCGATATGTGCTCTTTGATTAAGAATTCAGTCTTATTCTTGACTATACATTCAAATAATTTTGGAATTGCCGAGAGTTTGCAAATTCCTCTATAGTTTTCCACATTATTTTTAGAGCCCGATTTGTGAATGGGAACTAAGAATGATTCTTTCCAATTATCTAGAAAAACACCTTCAGATAATGACAGATTAAAAATGTGTAGAAGAGGACAGCAGAGTGAGTCAGCACAGTATTTAAGAATAATGGATGGTATACCATCCACTCCACAACTGGGGTCCGACTTTAAATTCTGAAGTGCTAGAAAGACTTCAGTATAATTTAATGCTAACGACCCAATGTCTACAGAACTAGAGAAGGTATATGGAGAGAAATTATTGGAGTTTGAAGTGGAAAAAGTAGATTGGAAGAAGTTTGCAAAGAGTTCAAGAGTATAGTTAATATTTTCTGACTCTTTGTCCTTGTACTGCATTAAATTAGGAATTCCTAGAGAACTCAATTATTTTTTTTATATTTATATAAAAATTTATTATATATTTTTTAAAAATTTAAGCGTATATACGCTTGCAAAAAAACGCACCTTATAATGCTTTTAAGATCTCCACTCAAAATGAAAGCTTAAAGTAAACTCAATTCATCACGTCATATCCTACATGCATTTCACATTTCGTTCATACTCTTCTAGCACGAATAGAGAACAAAGCAACATACAGTGCGGTCTCGATTGTTGCAACACTTGATTTTTACAACCAATGTAATCGACTTACTTATTTTCGATTTTTGTAACAAATCCAAAAAAAAGTTTTCGATTTTCGCAGCTTTGAAATTGTTCGGCTCAAAATATATACCAACATTCATATAGATATGTGTGTACGGTTTACAATGCAATGTAACAGCAGGAGAGGACAGCTGACGACATCATAAATCATCCAGACATAGTCCTGTGCAGAAATGAAGTTCTGTAGAGATGGCCAACTTCACAGCTGATTGCCGACGAATTTGAGTGACTTTTTGACGGTTATTTAAAAGCCGAGAAAAGATATCAGAACTCCTGATCATTGGGAGGAAGAAGAAATATTTTTTCAATTCAAAAATATTTTATAATCGTTATTTGTTTCCGCGAAGGCTTTTCTGTAGAAGATCGAGTCTGAAAATTTTATAATTAACTTTAGTTAGCAATCTTAGTTAAAATGAATCTCTACATTTCATTATTTGAAAACAATCCGAACAAAAATTAATTAATATTTACGAAAAATAAAATATAGAATTAGATTAGGTTTAAATTAATATTAGCTACATATTTGTATTCTTGTTTAGAAAAAAGTTTTTAGTGTTTTTTTTTCTAGTTTTTAAGTTTGTGATGTTTTTTAGCTCTTGTAGAAGTGTATTAAGAACTTCTGGTACACTACATTTCACCTGTCTTCTCCCGTAGTTGTTGCAGAATCGATGTTCTTGAAGCATACCTTGTGCCTGTCTTCTTGTATTGATTCCATGTTGAATTGGTGTGATGAATCTAGTGTCGTCATAGTACTCCAGTATAAGGGTCATCTTGAAGATGTCATCTACTGGAAGAACTTTGACCCTTTCTTGTTGAACTACATTTTGCCGATTATCTACACTTATCTTTTCCAATGCTATGTTTTGCAGATTCTTAAAATTGTGTGTATGTGTTGCAGATGCGTTGCCCCATGCAAGTATTCCATACCTAAATTTTGAGGCAGCAATCATTTCTAAAATGAATTTGTTGTTGAGTAGCTTTGAACTGCGGATTTCGTATGTGCATAATTTTTGTTTCTAGTGCGTTAATCGTTAGACCGTCATCATGACACCATTTCACCGCATTATCAAACTCCTCCTGCATAATTAAACAATGTACAAAAGATCTATGGCGCACCACTATCGCCGTATCGTCTGCATACGCGAATAGTATGGCCTGTTTGAAATTGGTTGATTGGTTGATATATAAAATAAAGAAGATCGGGCCCAATTTTGATCCTTGAGGGACTCCACATTGCACGCGTTCCTTTTGGCTATACGTCTAGTTGATGTTGACACAGAATTGTATTTTGCTTATGTATTCTTTTAGCCAATCTGCCATCAGACATCTTATGCGAATTTTTTCCAGTGCTTCTATTATCGTATCATGGTTCAGTGTCAACAGCACTAGTACATGGTAGCTTTTGTTTAGGCCTTCGTTGATACAGTTGGCAAATTCACCTAAGAGTTTACCCGTACTTTTATTTTTCTGAAAGCCGTACTGGGTTTGTGTATGATCGAATTCTTAGAAACGAAATCTTGAAGCCTACATGTTACGACCTCTTCAAGGCACTTTTCAACCATCGCCAATATTGATATCGGCCTGTAGTTGTTGATCTCGCTTTTTGTACTTCCATTATATATTGACCGGACTACAGCTGTTTTCAAAGTTTCAGACATTTTTTCTTGATTTATGCTAAGGTTAACAAATTTGCATAATATAGGGGTGAATATGTGCGAGTGTCTGTTTATATCCCCGGCTCATATTCCGTCAAAACCTGGAGATTTGCTATCGCTGGGTGAAAGAATTGTATTTCGAACATCAGAAAAAACTTGTTTCTTGTACGAATACACGTCTCTGTGTACCTTTGCTTTTAAATCGGGATCAGATTTTGTCAGATTCACAAGATCTGATATTAAGATATGAGCAGCGATGACATCTCTGAATAGAACTTTTCGATGATAGTGCGGAAATGGAAGTTAATGATATACAGCCCAAAGTGAAATTGAAATCCGTAATTACATGTAGGGACAGAACAAAATGACCTTATTATTGAAAAAAACAATGACATGCTGCCAAGTGATCAAAGCAACTGCTAAGTTGTACATATTATGTAAATGAATTGTTTTATAAAATAGGGATTCAGGATATTTTATGTATATTGCGTAAGCATTTTTAGAGTGTTTAAAATATCTGTTCGATTATTGCAACTTGTCCATTATTGCAACAGGTCATGCTTTCATTAGTTGCAATAATCGAAATCACACTGTTTATGGGTACTAAAACCAACTCAACACACAGCGACCACACATACAACTACTCCTACAGATATCAGAACTTGAAACCAGAAATGAAGTATTACAGAGATGGCCTACTTCACAGCTGATTTAGGAGGCAATCAGGCAGTCCATCAAATTGGAGTGCCTTTTTGACAGATATTCATGCATTTTTGACGGTATGCGAAATAATGTGATTCCTCAGATTAGTACATTTTTTTTTTGAGAAAACGATATAAAAAACAGTTGTCAAAAATTTCAAGGTTCAAGAGAGTTAGAAGTCGGGCATCTCAGTAATACTACATTTCGGCTTGAAACCATTAATCTGTCACTTTCGTCTTTTTATATTTGTGTCACATTATAATTTCCAAAAGTTTATAGATCACTCAAGAATGCGAACAACAATAATGATGGCATTTATTGAAGGAACCCTCTTTGAAGCCTAGCAAGAGTCCAGTGTTTACGGCTTCTTAGCTGCGATTTTTTGAAGCAGCGTCAGGAATGAAAAGGCCTGTGTTAAAACCTGGAAAGTACATAATGCAAATATTAAATGAAAAATATAAGACGCTCAGAGTACTCACCGACTTCAGTCGCTCAACATCCATGGCAAAAAACTTCCCAGCCGTAAGTTGAACAGGTTTCTTTGTGTTTATGAGAAATATAAGAATTTCCTGTTTGAAGGACACGGTATTCTTATGCCAAGGCGATCGAAACAGTGCTTCGCCAGCGCGAAGACTATGTGACCGCAGAAGCTCGCCGTAGTAGGTGAACATTAGGAGCTCGGCCAAGGTAAGCAGCAAGTATCCCACAACGTTCATGCTTCGAACGATTGATGTTTCGCCCTAACGAACAAAAAACCAATCAAACTGTAGTCGAAATAGAGAGCATATTCTTTCTTTGACTTACCACAACTCCGATGAACACCAGCAAGCACAACTGCATGGTTATTTGCAATGACTTTATTAAGCAGTAGGGATTGAAGAGCCTTTCCAGTTCTGTGCATGACCTGAGAATGAATTGATGATGTAGAATGCAACATTTCATCGAGTACATCAATGTTTTTTCCAAATCTGCTGATGACGGCTGCTGAGTCACGTCGGAGTAAATGTTCAGATCCACTTTATGCTCGGAGCACGTGATGTATTGGTTGACTTCATCGTTGTTTAATATGACTTCGCTTTGCATTGCCCTATGAAAATCATTGGTGAATCTCAGGAAAAGCTTGAACTAGTCCGTATTTTCGTGAAGTGGATGAAAGGTTTAATCAAGAACTTCAGTGTGTCTGATGCGATTTTTGATCTATCACTTAAAGTAGCTGTGTTATTAAAGCGACATTTTGGGAGTCACACAGGCAAACATTTGGACCGAACTCCTACACAAAGTAAGTTGAATAATACTAATTATCGAATTCTTCATCATCTGCATGTTTATGTTCTATGTTACTATGATTATTCGCTAAGAATTTGATTGAGGATCAGTTTTCGAGTGTATTACTGTCCGTTTATTGTTGAGTTCAAATATTATTACAGTCTTTAGAACGAACCTTCAAGGGAACAAAAAATTGCTTCGTGATAGATATTTATGCCAGTGTTCCTTTATATTTGAAAGGAAAATTTGGTACAGAAAGTAACTCACTGTAAAGAAATTTTATTTTATTTTATCTTTTAATTTTTTGTGAAAATCATATCAATTTTTTATTGCTTGTTTTCTAAGTTTTTTCTGGGTGCATTCTTTGAAACACAACATTTCTTGGCAACATCTCTTTTATCGTACGGGCTGTACAGCGACATGAGTCTAGTCAGGCGTCTTTGGATCCATGTAGAGCGTATGGACAACTCAGCTCCGGCCCGGAGAGTCTTCGACTCCGAACCCGTGGGACAACGCAACAGAGGACGCCCGCGTTTAAGGTGGCGCACCCAGGCGGAGAAGGACCTCAACCAACTTGGCGTGCGACACTGGAGACAGCTAGCCAGAGACCGTGCTAGCTGGAGAGGCTTGTTGGTTGAGGCCCAGGTCCACCCAGGAGTGTAGCGCCAAATGAAGAAGAAGAGAACCCCTTCTAAATGTTATATAAAAAAATCCAAACATTTACCGTTAACTAGATCGAAATGCAGCGCGGTTAACAAGTGTCTCATTATTACTTCGACCTAAGATTTTTGATTTTTTGATGTTTTTATTGTCGTTTTGAATCTGTATTACTGAATTTAATTTTGTTTTTTGTTTTTAATAAACTAATCATATGAGCATCCAAATTCCGTATATATTTCATATACAAAGCTTATAATTTTCTAGAAAATTACAGACATTTTTCGTAATTGTAAGTGTCCCATTATAATGTTGAGCTACTGTTAGTATGTGAGTAGGTAAGTATGTCACATCTATACCAAATGTGGTCGAAGAAAAAAACCCTGAAACTAATGTGGTCCGTTAGCGTTTGCGTTGCAAACTTCTTTTTTATAGGCAATACAACTTTTTTATGCCCTGTTTCGTATGAATAAAGATTTCATATTCTGTTTTCCTAATACCCAGTTTAACAGCGCAAGTTTAAGCCCCACATTTGGTTTCAACTTCAGTCCACCGTGAGTTTCTTTCAGAGATAATGGATGATAGAGATATCCAACTTCGGCCATTTTTACCCCTAGCCCACAACGAACATGTAGTGGTAATCCCTTGTATATCACTTATACATTTACAACGCTCGTCAATTCACCACAATATGGCGGCCGATTCGTGAATTTTGTGGGAAAAAGCGGCAGATTCATGAATTTAGTGGGAATCCATGTACTTTCCATGTAACGTACATGGGTATGTTTTTCGGAGGGTGTTCAAAAGTTGACTAGTATTTTTAAGGGAATTTTCTTACATTGTTATATTTTCTAAAATGAAATAAAATGTGTGCTATGTCCATTTAACTGGAACTATTTGACCTAAAATTAATTCTTAAATTATATATACAGCCTATTCATAAACCATACCTGACAAATTAACTCAAAAAATGAAGCCCGCTTTATACGCTTAAATCATGAATTCTGAAAAACTCATGAATTCAATTTAAACAATTTGATAAGAACAATGGCAAGATATTGCAACTTTTATAATAATATGGGTGGCGCTACAGTCCGAGGCGGACCTGGGCCTATTTTCTCAGCAACCACTCGTGTTGTGCGTGCTATGGTTCTGTCACGAGTGGAAGGGACCTACAGCTTTATGCCGACTCCGAACGGCGAAGTTGAGAAGCTTTTTCTAGACATGAATACTCTTTGAGCATTGTTAGTGGCTCGAAAGAGGTGGATCCGTGAAATATGAAAGGTGGTAAGTTCGGGTATCGAACCTGGCACCCACTGCATAAGAGTCGACGCACTTACCCACTACGCCACGGTGACTTTTACTAATGTTAAAAAATGGTTGTCAAAACATCTTATTTGTGATTCACGCTTCAATAATATTTTTATTATTGGTTAACTGAACGTGTGAATGTATTATTAATTTTTATTCATAAAAAAATTTACACTATGTTGTACATTCATTAATTATGTCCAAGTATTTCAGATTGTAAATTGCTCAAAGTTTTAATGAATCGACTTCATGAACATAAGCTTTGTTCGTTCGTTTACGATTCCATACTGTGTTGAAAATTGAACACCGAAATTTGAAAAAACGTTCAAATAACGAGCGAATTTTTAAATAAGAACTCTAATTCACCCCATTACTAAGGTGGGGAAGGGTATCAGCTGTCTCTACATCTGTTCTCAAGAGCTAACACGTATTCACAGACAGGGGACAAAAAGCGTATAAAAAACGCTGTCAGATGAAATCAAGGGGCAAGGGAGGTAGAAGTTGGATATCTCTGTTATAGGTTATCTCTGGTTTCTTTCCTTGAACTGAGTTCAATGTGTAGTTTAAGTTAAACGAGATTGTCCTCTTTTTTTTATTTTTTTTCCGTTATTGATTTATTTTTGAAAAATTGGTTGTTATAAGCAAATACGTTTTAGCCGACGGGAGAATAGCCTTATATAAAGAAACCAATCAAAGGGGAAGAAAACGGTCGTTATAAGCGAGGCTAATTCCTCTGTAATTCTATTAGATGTATACGCAATGTATCCGTTACCAAAGAAAGTAAAATCATGGCTTCTTAATTCAAATTATAAGGAAATTCTCGACCTACTCGACCTTACTTTTGTTTTTTGCTTTGATGGTCCCATTAATTGAATAATAAGCCTATTTGCTAAATTTAATTGTTTAACTCCTCGCTTCTAGGTCTATATCGTCGGTTCAATCGTAAAACTGATTAGCTAACAAAAACGACAAAATGAGATAATTTGATGCCATTTCTCTTGCCTCTTTTCTCAAAATTCCAAATCTATAGATACAAATTTAATTTGTATGACTAGCTTGTTGTTTACCTTTACGCAATTAATAGTATTACTCTCATCAAGTAAAAATATTTGATTTAGAAGATTTTAAGAGAAATGTAATGAGTTTCACGAAATATGAAATAATACTGTACATATATACAGGTGTCCCCCGTATAACGCGGTACTTCTACAACGCGTTTTCGTTATAACGCGATTTAAAAAAAACTAGTTATCTGTGAATCAATTCCAGATTTCACACTAAAGCGCATACGAGAGGGCTTAAATTTGGCTGAGAGACTGAACTCTTTTTTTTCAGATAATGATCCGTCAATGGATAGATCGAGCAAATTCAAGAGGCAAATAGAGATGAATCTAGTGCCTTATTACGAAATCGAAAAACAGCTTAAAAAAAAGCAAACAAAGGCGGATAACTGATTTCACACTGGCACAACCACTGGGAGAACTTCCAGCAATTTGTTTCTTATCAAATTACGAAAACTTTGCCGAGGAAATTACTTCTGATGGAGTTATACGCCCAAAGCGCTCACTATTTCGGCGAAATATGATGTTCGAAGACAGCGACACAGTGGAACATAACCCTCAAATTTGTATGAAAGCTAAGTCTTCTATAACGCGATTCACAGAACGCGGAATTTTCCTGGAACGTAATCACCGCGTTATACTAGGAACACCTGTGATAAGAAAAAAAAAAATAAAACAAATAAATAACAAGTTTATTTCAATAAAAAGAGAATCCCTCATTTTGATCAGGTCGTTAAATTGATAAACCCAAAACACCTCCACCAATGTTAAGAATACTATACTTAAATTATTCCCATAATTTATTACATTTAAATAAATAAATAATACACATCCTCACAAAATCATTCGCACAAGACTTAATTTAACGAAATAAGCTAAATTCCACTAGCTTAGTCGTGAAAAATTAATTCAATAAAATTAAAAAAAAATAGAATTAGTAAAAGATTAAAAATTAGTACAAAAAAATCAAATATTAAACTTCGATTAAACGAAACACAAAATTATTCGCACAAAAATAAAAATGTGAAAAAATGTATAAAATAAAGTATGTGAGTGGCACATCAGTATCTAGTTGCACCACCCTTAGCAACAATAACGGCTTTTAGTCGTTTTGACATACTCCCGACAAGTTTCTTGTGAAAAATCTGGGCGCAAAAGTTCCAATTCTCGTTCCAGAGCTTCTTTAAGAGAAGCTTTGCTGCTGATAGCTCGATTTCGAATATTTTTTTCAAGCTCAGCCCACAAATGTTCAATGGGATTGATGTCGGGTGACTGTGGAGGCGTTTTGAGCTGCGAGCAAGCATTAAAAAGCAGCCACAGTTTTGACATTGTGAGCAGTGTGCTTTGGGGCGTTGTCTTGTTGAAAGACATAATTTGACCCTAGAACCATTTTAGTAGCGCTTTGCTGTAAATTTCTTTTTAGGATGTCGAGGTAGTCTTATTGGTTCATTCTATAGTCAATGAACTCCATTTGACCAACCCCCCGCGCAGACATACACTCCCACATCATAATATTATCACCGCCATGTTTCACCGTCACTTGAAGATTAGCGTCACTCAGCTCAGTATTTTGTTTTCGCCAAGCCCTTTGCTTCCCGTCATTGCCAAACAAGTTAAACTTGCTTTCGTCACTAAGAATAACGGTGTTCGCAAAGTCTAGAGTCTTGTTAACATGCTCTTTGGCGAACGCGAGTCTTTTTTCTTTGTTAGATAGATAGATAGATAGTTTATTTCCGTATAAAAAGTTTACATTTGATTTAGTTTATCGCACAATATATATTACAGAGATGTGATGAATTATCCATCTTTCTTCTGAAAACGTTTATATTTATATTTCAAGTTACTTATATTTCATGGAAACTGTCGAAAATTGAAGGAAAATACGAGAAAAACCTTCAATAAGAGAGAAAAAATATATATATATATATATATATATATGTGTGAATATATATATATATAAAATACATGATTATATTCGTATATAAAAATAAGTATAAAAATAAATAAATAAATAAATAAATAAATAAACAAATAAGTAAATAAATAAATAAATAAATAAATAAATAAATAAATAAATAAATAAATAAATAAATAAATAAATAAATAGATAAATAAATAAATAAATAAATAAATAAATAGATATATATATATATATATATATATATATATATGAATAACTAAAACAAAAATATACAATGAAAACAATTTAAATAAATAAATAAACAAAATATATATGTATATGTTTTAATTATTGGTACACAAGTCGTTAATTAAGGGATTTTCGGTCAAAGCGCATGAGTTTATAAATTTATTTGTTAATTTTAATATTCGTGAAGTGATTGGGTCAACACCCGCTCTTTCATGCAGTCTTGAAGTAGGGAAATCATATGGTAGATTTAACATCATTTTAAGGACTTGTAATTTCCTAATGTGGCACTGGGCGGATTTTCCCCATACCGGGCATCCATACAAAAGTATAGCTTGGAATATGACAATAACGATTTCCTATAAATAATGCTCACGAAAAGTTAATTTGGAGTCTAGATATACACCTAAGTACTTTACGAAGTTTCGCCATTCCACATCACTTCCATTTACCTGCAAGCTACTGGAAGGGAGAAAACAAGCTTTTCTTTTTCGGCTGAAAAAGATGGCTTGCAATTTGTCTTCGTTTACTTTAATTTTCCATTTATTGCAGTAGCTAAGTACAATTTCTATCGCAATCTTAAGATTGGTCTCAATAACAAGACCAAGCTCATGCGACGAAAAAATAGCTGTGTCATCAGCGTAAAACGCTGTTTCACATTCAGGTATCTTCGGAAAATCAGATGTATAAAGGATATACAATATGGGGGCCAAAACAGAACCTTGCGGTACTCCAGCATTGTAAAAAACTATGTTAGAAACACCATTGTTAACATGCACTTGAAAACATCGATTTGACAAATAACTTAAAACAATATTGCACAGGTAAGATGGAAATTTTAGGTTAATCATTTTGTATAGTAGACCGTAATGCCACACACTATCGAAAACCTTTTCGACGTCAAGTAGCACCATGCCACTTGATTTTCCGCTTGATCGATTTCTTTTTACATAATCACAAATTCTCTTGACTTGATGTGACGTACTGTGATAAGGTCTAAAACCAAATTGCTCATTCGGAAGTATGTGTTTCTCATCAATAAATTTCATGATCTTCTCCTTAAGAACTCTTTCATAAATTTTACTCAAATTACTCAGTAAGCTAATTGGTCGGTAGCTATCTACGTTATCTGGTGGCTTACCAGCCTTGGGTATCGGTACAATTTTGGCTAGTTTCCATTTAGCTGGAAAATACCGCAACTTGAGGCAAGCATTTATAAGATGTCTCACCATCATAATCCCACGTTTTGTTAACTCCCTAAGATAGATGTTTTTAACCATATCTAGGCCGTCAGATTTTTTCGTCTTCTGATTTTTAATGAAGAACTCAATATCATCATCTTCAACGTATACATCCGATGGCGTATCTAGTTGCAATCTTTAAAATGCTAACATAGTGTTGTTAACTTTGGAAATAAAGGGTTTGCGACGTGCAACTCTACCGTCAAAATTATTTGACCTTAAAGTCCGCCTTACTGTTTTGACAGAGAGTGGTTTTTTAATGATTCCTGACATCTCTGCGGTCAATAATTTTACTGGCGTCTTAGGGTTTTTTTCTTGACAATATGCCTCTCATTTGCCTCCAATAATATTTTTTTTCGACCCCTACCTTTCTTATTTTCTAAACAACCCTCATTTCTGAACTTATTGACAACATCCCTAACTACGGTATAGGATCTTCCAACAAGTTCACCAGTCTCTCGGTACGTTTTGCCTTCGCAAACTAACTTTAAAATAACCTTTCGCTCTTCTATAGAAGTTTCCGGTTCTTTTTTTTATTTTATTTTCTCAGAAATATCCTCTATCCTTCTGCTTGTTGCCTGGATCACAGCATTCAACAGAATGAGCGGTTATTATAACACAACGCTTGAGTTTGTGCGGATAATTTTGTGTCTCTTGCCGTATCCCAATACGAAGTCGAAAAAAATACCCTTAGGATTGATTGCATCAGGTTGAAACTTGAATATGACTATTGAATATATATAAACAGTTACTTTTTAAGTTGTACATAGAAAATATTAAATAAATTCGGCTGTAAAGTCTAGGCTGTAAAGTGCGGTAGTATAGTGAGCTGGAAGGTTTTTATACCATGGCACAAGTTCTTAAGATGTGTGAACTTCTGCGGCAAGTTTCACCAAATCCCTTTTTTTTTTGTTTAGATATGGGTAACATACTTTGGTAAGCGCTTGCAACAGCCACAAGAGATCTCCTTTTCCGACCTCTCCTCCCAACAACTGTCCTCTTATAATTGCAAATGTTATCAAACCTGTATTGTATAGATACGACAGAATCCTTTTCTCATTTTAAAGATAGCGAAGAAACTTTGTTTCCGTCTTCATCTATCGTGAGATTTTTAATTGTTGCTAAAGCTAAGTTTTGAAGTTCGTAGAAATCGCAATATTTGAGAAGATGGACATTGTCTGACTTCTTTTCTTTGGCCCGTGTACAACGTGCAGACTTAAAAATTACGACCCAGTCAGACATTTGGAAAGCAGTTTTATTTTTCTTTGGCGCTTGCAGAATAATGGCCGAGAAAAGAAAAGAGTAACAAACTATCCAAAGTAATGGTCCTTACAACCACTAGACTTTGCAATAAAAAAAAATGTACGTGAGAGGAGTGAGTGATTTTTTCCGCTAAAAAGAAACTAAATAAACGCACTTAATGAGTTTTCCCATTTTGTAATTCCTGTAAAACCAAAACGTGAAGAGTTGTAGTTATTTTCCCAGAAAATAAAGCATTTTTCAAAATTTTGTGCTTATTAAATTTTACCGACGATGTGATCTGTAGATTACCGATATTTTTTTCTTTTTAATTAATGTTTGCCTAATACATATTGTTGTATGATTCTATTTCTTAAGAAAAAATAAAAAAAAAGCTAAAGACTTTTGACAAGACGGAAAATTGTCCGAATATCTGTTTTGTTGTTCCTTGAATAAGTTTCAATTTTAAACGCATATAAAAATGGTGCCATATATTCAAAAAAAAACTAATACTGCACAATTCTCCTGAAGTTCAGCAAAATGTAAAAATAATCTACAAAGCATAAGACTTACCGCAAACTTGCCAAACTTTTACCCGCAAGCAATTCGGCGTGGGCTTGAACATTCTTCAGGCTACAAAAGAGAACATCAAACTGTCCAAGCATAATAATGATGGCGGATACATAAAAAGATGAGCCGTTTCCAAAAGTACCACCCATAAAGATTTGAGCACCAACTTGAATGCCATACAACAGCTCATACGTGACTGAGGCCTAAAATGTTTGATCGTGAAGTTGCCTGCTGAATTCACTCCTTCTTGCTTACATTCGTGTCAAATGGATACCAGCACTTGTTTGGTAATACCCTCTGTCCAAGAA
Organism: Eristalis intricaria; assembly: GCA_964034865.1. Taxonomy (NCBI): domain Eukaryota; kingdom Metazoa; phylum Arthropoda; class Insecta; order Diptera; family Syrphidae; genus Eristalis; species Eristalis intricaria. Next base: position 32,040,361 of record OZ035873.1, read on the forward strand.
TAATTGGGCTGAATGCCCAAAACATCACTCCGCAGCAGCATGAGGACATCCAAAGGTTCGTCAGTCTTCTAGCAAAATCATAAGACGCCCGGCAGTTCACAAATGTAAGACCTGGGAAAGGGATGAAAGTGAGGCTCAAAAAGCATCGAAAATCAAGCAAATGTATGTAGAAGATTCTTAAAGGAATCTCGTACAGATCTTTGATTGTTGATTAAATTGTGATAAATATATGTTATATTAAATAGCCTTTCTGGTACACTGAAATTATAAAATGAACAATGTTACACGAGTTAACTGACTGTTTAATTGCGAGTGAGCGAAATTCAATTCGCACGTCCTTCAAAAACTAGGCAATATAGTGAACTAATAAAAGCCGGGCATGTTCACTGTAACGAGAGTGGACTTTTTGAAGGAAATTTCAACAGAATGTGTATGCTTTTACGTACACCTTATCAAAGTTGAATGTAATTACATTTCTACTTGCAATTACTTAAAATGACCCTATATTTAGTTTTTTTGTATTTATTTACTTATTCATTTTTTTTATTTGCTTATTTATTTATATATATTACAGCTGTCCCAAAAGGTTGCACATATTTGGATGCGGATTCGTTGTGGGAAAACCGGTTAAGGTCGAAGATCATCGACTTTAAACCGGTAAGTGATCGCCTGGCTGTGATCCGCATCCAAGGCAGATTTTACAACATCAGAAACATATGTGCACACGCTCCTACCGATGAGGCTAAATACTGTCAAATATGACTATTATGACCTCAAGGCAAATCCTGAAAAAGACCAAATTTCAAATTGATACGCACCACCTTTTCATCGATTTTAAAGCCGCGTACGACAACATTCATCGCAAGGAATTATTCGGTGCGATGGCCGAATTCGGGGTCGCGGGAAAACTGATCCGGTTGTGTAGCACCACGCTGACAAATACGCGATACACCGTGCAGTTCGTCTCAAGGACTTCCGAGCCGTTTGCAGCCTGTACCGGATTTCGGCAACGTGATGCGCTATCAATCTAGTACTGCAGAAGGTAGTACGGCGGGCAGCTGTAAACGTGTAAGGCACTATCTTCAACAAGTCAGTCCAACTGTTGGGGTACGCAGACGACATTGACATCGTCGCGCGTTCTCAGCGTTCCGTAGTGGAAGCATTTACGGCAACTGAAGAAGAGGCGAAGCGAGCTGTTCTTAAGGTCAACGAGGATAAAACGAAGCTCGACGATCCGTCACACACCACCTAGGACAAAATATCACAATCGACAGCTACAATTTCGAGGTAGTAAAGGAGTTTGTCTACCTCGGGGCAAATGTTAATTCCACGAATGACATCACTGTGGAGATTCAACGGAGGACCGCCTTTGGCAACCGGTGTTTCTCCGGTTTGTCCAAATAACTCAACGTCAAAACTCCTGACTCGATGGACTAAGATCATGCTCTACAAAATTTTAATTTTGTCAGTACTGCTATATGGAGCCGACAGCTGGACGATAAGCAAAACTCCAGAGGTGATACGTGGTGCCTTCGAAAGAAAAATTCTACGTTGGATATATGGTTCCGTCTGCGAGGCAGGCGAATGAAGGAGAAGACACAACCGCGAACTCTACGAGCTGTACCAGGACGTGGATGTAGTCCGGAAGGCGGAGCCATCGACCGAGCCAGAGCGGCTCGGCCACATCGAGCGCTCCAGCTAAGAGGGTCTTCGAATCCAAGCCTTCTGGTTCGAGAAGGAGAGAAAGACTCTGGTATAAATACCAACTAATCGGTGGTCGTGGTCTTGATGACTGGAAGCAGCGTGCCCAGGACTTTCATCAATGGAAAGCAGCTATCGCTCAGACTAGGAACCTGCATGAGTCACTAGGTTGATAAGTAAGCAAGTAAGTATTTATTTACTTGAACATTTATTTATTTATATACTTATTCAGGCGAAGCGATTTGCTACCACGGGTAAACCAACGCGATGCAAAAACGATTGCCAATACAATCCTTCTCTGATTCACGCGATCGTTGGCCACCATCTCAAGAGGGTAGTTAAGTAGCTGGTTGAGTCAATCGAAAAATGGGAGCATTTTTATTTAAAAAAAAAAAGCAAAAATACAGCAAATTTTAGCTGTGTTTAAGTAATTAGTCATCCTCTTTTGCTTTTCTTTGAATTTATGTCAGTTAACACCGCACTTTATAGTAACTTTTTAGGGCGAAAACATCGGTGTAATACATTTTATTATGGGCAGCTAGCTTATTCTCAAGAAGACGACTTGATGGCGCAGTTGGCAGAGTGCCTGCCTCCGTTTGGTTAGAGGGCCTCTTCCTCAAGCTGGTCAGGCTTGGCATAAGGAAACCATTGCTATACATGGTCTATGGCATGATAACAGGTAGAAAGTTCGTTGTGAAAAATGGTGACGTAACTTCCACTACGGTCTTTAACATTAAAAACGGTCTGCAACAGGGGGCCATTGGTTCCCCGATCTTGTTTTCTATATTCACTGCAGATCTTATAGGTTCCATGCCGCACTTAATTGCGTACGCCGAAGACCTAGTTGCGTACAGATCAGGTACGAAGGTCGAGGTAATAAACATCTTGTTGCAGCGTGACTTCGAGAAAATCCAGAGATTTTGCGACGATTAGAAGCTGCTTATCAACTTCCAGAAGTGCGAAACTAGTCTTTTCCGGACGCCGTTGGACAGGGCAACGCGGGATACGCGCCAAAACTGGCGTAAGTTCGGCATAGTGGACCCGCATGGTCGGCCGTTAGCTGTAAAAAGTGTAGTTAGATATCTAGGCATTTGGCTGGATTAATATCTGTATTTTGATAAACATATAGATATTGCTCTGACGAAAGACAGAAAAGCCTTTGCTGCGGCAAGAAGGTTGTTTTTCAGCAGCCAACTTCATACCAGAGTGAAGGTAATCTGCTACATGGCCCTAGTATGGCCCATTATGGTGTACGGTTGTCCATTGTGGTTCAACGTGCGTCCTTCCCAGATAGAAAAGATGAGGGTGTTCGAGAGGCAGTGTCTTAGGAGCTGTCTCCCTCTGTATCGCACACCCGAGTCTGAGTACAAGAAGTACTTTCCTAACGAGGTCCTGTACAACGAGGCAAACGTGAATACAGTAGATAATTTTATTATTAAACTGATCAGAAGGCACACTGTACGTGCTATGACCTCTTCCAACAGTCTGATCTTTGGGGCTTACTACCCCAATAGTATGTACCATGAAAGGGTGCGCCTTAACGGCTTTATTCCTCCCGAAGCATTCCTCTATCTAGACACAATTGGCCTTATACAGGATCCACAAGGATGTCCTATCATCTTCCATGTCGTACGCCGAACAGTGGATAGGCGACTTCAATACGAACCGGATGTCGTTCGCACCCACGAGGATCTCCTCCGGTTCAGTAGAGCGATCCCCGCTCGAGATAGGACAGAGTCTGCCAAAGAACGGCAATTTTACTGGTGGTTACACCAGAACCAGCCTCCATAAAACGAAAGATCAAAAAAAAAATATGAAACAACAAATAAAAAAAAATATATACATAAAACAAAAACTAAAAAAAAAAGATATATAGAATATAAACAAAAACAAAAAAAAGGTGCATCACGGCGTATAAATTATATATGTTATGCATATACACGACATATACGCCCTGGTGCACGTGTCCGTACTGTTACGGACATAGTTAAGATAGTATTAAGTTTTATGTTGGGTTAAGTTAGAATAAGGTAGTTTAAGTAGAAAGGTTTAGTCAAGTTTATCACAAGTTTTCTTGGCAAATAAAAAAGGAATAAAAGATTGTCATAAAGACTAAAAAAAAAACGTAGATTAAGCCGAAATGCACATTTAGAAAGTAGATCAGATTAGCTTAGAGTACCCGCATAGGGTCAGTAGGTTAGTATTAAGAACAATTGTAATTCTTAAGTTAGTTAAGCTAGTTTTAAGTAATTTTGTCTAGCAAGTAAGAAATATAAAATGAATTAAATAAAATTGCATTAAAAAATGCCTGCCTCTGGTTAGCGGGGTCTCCGGTTCGAACCCAATGAAAGCAAAGTTAATACGCTTTTATCTGGTCTTCAGATCTGGTCCAGTTACGATTTTCCTTTGGCATCGAATAGCACTAGCAGCAGCTCCCTATCTAACCTAACCTAACCCATTCTCAAATAATTGAACAGCATCTCAAGAGAACACTGAGGAAATCGGATGAACTGCATCTGGGTCTTGTTCTTTTTCGCCTTCGTCTTCGTCTTTTTTCATATCTGCAAATACCTGCTCTTCGCCTGGATCATTCAAATCGGCTGCCGTTAGGCCTGTTATATTGGTTAGAAAATTAATCACTACTTCCGTAGCCACTGTGTTAGCATTAGACGCTAGGTAGTTTACCCTCAAAATCTTTTCTTTCGTGTTTTCAGCATTTAGAAATGACTGCAGCCTTAGGCCGTTTTCACAGTGGAAACGACGAAATTTAGCGAGTGTGAAAGCAGCCTTATTTGTCTAATGCTACTGTAGTTAAAAAAGGGGTTACACACTTTGTATTTGCATTAAAAACAACCCAAAACGTGATCCATATGCAAGCATAATCATGCAAGATGCTCGCACAACACAATGAGTAGAACAGACAGGTAATTTTGGCCGATTCTATGGATACTGACCAGAGCACAACTGAAATGAGTTTTAGACGTGCTTTTGGATACCGAAATGGTTAAAGAAAATATAAAAAAACAGGTTTACTATGTCGAGATTTGTCTTGTCCAAAATTTAGAAGAGCCTATACAAAATATTGTCTTCATTATATAGGACTGTTTACTATATCGATTTCCCTATCAACTCCTTACAATCCATGTTTTGCTAGTGTCAATGTCGTCACGTCGTGGACGGCTTGTGTATATTTTGACACAGTTCTGTGACCGTTCTGATGTGTGCGATTGGCAAACATCTTTCGTCGCTAACCCGATCTTGATCAGATCACAAATGTCCCTTTTGCCGTTGATAGTTTGTCAACGTTGTGTAGCTACCCCTGCAACTGTCTCATATATTGTTCGTTATGCCAAACGTCCTTTTCATCATGTTTGTTATACCAGTTGACGCAACACAATATCACTCCACCCACGTAACATGCGCAGACTTCAATTTGCTGATGAAGCATCTTTCCCACGGTCTGCGTTCAACCTGCCATCGATCGGATCAAATAGCACGGATGACGAAAATGCAGTTCAAGCAATGAAATAGTATTTAAGGTAGAAGTAAGAAACCATTGTAAGTTCAACTGTGAAGTAGGCAGAGTCGCTGCCAGTTCGAATAAAAAATATTTTTTTATGAAAAGTAATTGAATTTACCATGTTTCCATGGAACGAAACCGCGAGTATTCATCAATTATCTCCGAACCTACAAGTTTCCGTCACACATTTTCGGGGTCTGGAAACCTCACGTTTTCTGATAAATATCGTTGCAGCCCCCATGTGTTCATCCGTCCAGAAGAGGTTGTCAAATCAAACAAGATTACTGCGGGAATTTCTGTCATTTTGTTGTTCATTTTCGCATCTATTTCCTGGCGTTCTCACTCTATTATAACTTGTCAGGAGACAGCTGTTCTAATGACCATTTACGAATTTAAAGCAAGTGCCATTTGTTTTGGCGGGCACTTATACATATCTAGAGAAAGAAACCACTTCAACCTCGGTGGAAACGGCCTATTGAGGTTTCAGTAAAAGTTCATCCGAACCTCGCGGTTTCGGCTCGGTGGAAACATCGTATGTCATCGACCAAACTTTTTAACCTGTTTAGTATCTTTTGGAATCAATCCTACATATATATGAATATCTACCAGCAAGTGAGTGATGCTCATGGCCGCGGTTCAGACTCTCAATGAAGCGCTCAAATGCTTCCGAGCGAGCATTCGAATACAATCCAGCAAACGCAGCGAACGAGTATATGATGAGCATTGTCAGAGCATCGGTTATGTCTTCCAGTGACCCGGATTGAAGAAAATCGAGTGCGGTCTTCGCAAATAATATGGCCAAGTGCAAAGAGAACGAAATTGCTAACGCGTTAAAGGCCTTACTAGCTACTCTTCCGAAAGTATTCCAATTCGCGGGGAGGATTGATTCGAACTTGGGATTCATGAGACCGATAAATTTCATGAAAAAGACTTGGTTCGAAAACAAATTAGGCACTCGTTTAACATCTTGTTTTGAATACAGAACTGAATCCGACATTTTCACTTGTTTATTCACTAGAACTAATCCGTTTAAGCTCACTTACTTCGTCTGGGGCTTGTCAAAAATGCATGTCCTTTTATACTAAACACCAGCATGTGCACTCAGATGGAGTAATTAATGAAATTTGATTTTAATAACATGATTTGCTGTGGAACTCGCCAACGGGGTGTAATTACTTTATTGTACCACTCGTTTAATATTCAAAACAAAAGTTAAGTGTTTAAACTGCGCGGAGACTTATTAAATAAACATTTGTGCGATGGGCTTTTTCATAACCAGCGTGTGTTCAAATACGCGTTTGACTTTAAAAAGTGGTTCAGAGGGAGAGAGGTAGTCGCTGTCTGGAATTCGTACAGTCCTAACTATTTCTTCTCTTCTCTATATTTTCAGGGATCTCTCTGTGTGGTTAAAGGAAATTACTTGATTATATTTATATATCGAGTATGTTGACTGAAAATTATGGCTGCTGGAAAACTAAAGATATTTGGTGCTCCCGCTTTTATGCTGACTATATTTTCTTTTTTTTTGACAAAGATATGAAAATCCACCAGTTAGAAATGGATTCAGATATATTCATCATGGCTGTTGGGTTGCATGACAGCTGGATGCGTTTCGAGAAGAAAAATACCGTCTAAAAGGATTTTGTCTAAAATCAAAACAGGGCAGCTAAACAAAAATCCGAAATAACCGAAGCTAAATATAATAAATGGATGGCGGAAACTTTATTACGGCTTGAAAATGCAGTGTATGAGCTTTGCTTCTTAATATCAAATAAATAAAAAAATGTTGCCTGGACGAACCAGTGTTTATCGTCTCAAAAATCTATGTATAACTTTTTTGGTTTTTAGTTATAGAAGGGTAAAACTTAGTGTACATAATCTTGAATGTTTAAGCTTTGAAATAATAATAAAAACATTATCGTGCTTTTTTTTCTTTTATAAGGCCTTGAAGGTCTTTCACGTTGTTGAGATGTTGACAGACTGGATATATTTCTACGCATGAGGTATTTCAGTGTGTTTGCTACGATTTGTATACCTTTTCTGGAATTCTACAGAAGAGGGAATGCTTAAAATAAGGATTGTACTAAAGTCAGGCAATTTCGGAAGTTTATAATATGTAGTTTTTTAAAAAGAAAATAAGACAAAAAGTAGCTCTGGCGTAATTTTCTAAGCAAGAATAAGATGAGGGTTAAATTTACCAACCAATCACGAATAATAGGTGTTTTTTTTGCAAGCGTGTATACACTTAATTTATAAGTGCACGAAAAAACGGATCTTCGGCGCTTGATAATTCATCATTGAATCATGGCAGCACCGGCGATATTTATGACAATTATGAGTCAGGGAGTAGGATCGTGTTTTTTTCTTTTTTTTTTATAATTTGCGCGTGCTCAAGGGATCGCTAATACCCTTACGTGTCCGGGGTCAAGACACAGCACGGGCCGAAGGTATAAAGGTAGAAGTGGAGAGGAGGTACCTGTGCACATTGGTCTTAAATATCTTCGGGTTGTAGTCTGTGGGAAATATTAGGTTGGGAAGAGCATTCCATATTCGTGCAGTGCGGCTGAAGAACGAGTCTCTGAATTTAACTGTGCGTCCGAAAGTAGGCTTAAAGGTGTACTGATGGGCATTCATGGCGAGACGGGTATTCCGGGCGAAATCATGGAGACGAGGAATGCAGTTGGCTATCTCTCTTGAGCATCGTTTGTTGAAATAACTATAAACCACGGACGGTATGTCGATGTTCCAGCGAGTCTAATGACTCTGCGATATTATTGTCTCCTATAAGTTTTATCGCATCGGTCTTGGGGGCATCAGACCAGATATGAGCGTTGTAATCAAGCTTGGGGCGGATTAAGGCTAAATCAGAAGTAATGAGGTATTTCTTGCATCGATTAAGGAAACCTAAACATATCGCAGCATTTTTGGTGACCTCGAATTATGTGATCGTTCCGACTAAGTGTTGTGTTGATGCACATACCAAGGATGGAAAGTTTTCCGGTTCCATCGCCACAAGCGCCATTCATGGATAATGGCTGATAATCAACGGCACGCTTGAGATACAGCAGACAGCATTGAGTTTTCTATTGTGTTTTCTCCAGTTAATTATGCTGTCAAGATCGGAATTCAATGTGCTTAACATACGCTGCCGTTCCAATTCTACGGCCGAAGGGCGCGGTTGTGAATCTTGGAACGAATATGAAAATCTGAGGGTGCTGTCATCAGCGAAGGAATGGATTGGATTAGAAGTGGCAGACAAGAGATTATTTATAAAAATGAGAAAGAGTGTCGGAGACAGAACTGAGTCTTGGGGAACACCAGCATTTATTTGGTGGATATCAGACCTGAACCCATCCAAAACAACTTGATTTGAACTGTTCGAAAGGTAATTTCTAATCCATAGAAGAAAGGATTCATCGATAACATAGGTACGCAGTTTCGACAAGAGAGCTTGATGCCAAACTCTGTCAAATGCTTTAGAAATATCAAGCGCAACGATCTTGCTTTCGCCTGCATTGTGCAAAGACTGGTTCCACTTTTCGGTGAGATAAGCTATCAGATCACCAGTGGACCTATCGCTGCGAACTTCGATTATTAAGAAGCTTTCGCGATTCAAGATATTTCATAAGCTGACGATTTATCAGCGTTTCCATGACCTTAGAACGAAGGGACGTAAGTGCTATGGGTCGGTAAGAGGAGGTATAAGGTAATAGTTGATCGATAATGGGCACAATCGATCGCGATTGTGTAGCGTAACCATCACTTTAAATGCAAAAACACCTAATTATCATCAGTTGCAACACATTTTTCATCGAATGAAAGAAACAATGAAAATAATTGATTACAAGACATAAATGGAAAGTTGAGCACAGACAAATATTGCATACGTATGGATGCAAAATTTTTTTAAAATGATCTAATACATCAAGACACCTTCAAATGCGTGAAAAAAAGCGAACAGGGACTAATATCGTAAGTCACATACAGCAACCTAAAAAATGAATGAATAAGTTCAGGAATGAACACACAGAAAATAATGATTGGAAGCATTGCTTTTATCCGCGCTTATTTCATAATGAGTAATTTAAGCGTGCAAATTTAAATTTACACCCCTATTCTGGTTGTGATTTGGTCACAACGCACGAATGTCAGTGAGGCGAAAATTATGATGGCTACCTTGTGAGGTTTCAGCTATTTGGTATTCTGGCGAAAACCTCACAAGAAAACACACAAGAATAGTCACCATGGTGAGGTGAATTCGTTGCCATGTCAAAAATTGTTTTTTTTTTGACAATTATTATATTCGCGCTTTTTTTTCTTATTGAGCGTATCTACAAAATATAGGCAGAACGTAACGAACAAGGTTATATTGTGTATATATTATTAAGTATTTATTAATAATGAATATTTTGCAGGGACAAGAATATATCAGCGTACATCCCAGGAGCAGTTGGACCATTATACGAATTTCTTGCAAATGAATCCCGATTTTCTTCTGGGCAAAAATGATCCGACTGACCCGAACAGGATGCAGAATTATTGGGCCGCATTCGCAGATGAGCTAAACGCCAAAATAAAATCAACATCTGTTTCTCTGTTTTCCTTGTGTGACAGTTCTTTTGATGCTATTTTTCCTTGTGATGTGCTCATGAGAACATCACAATTTTGACGGTTTTTGTGATGCTCACAAGCTGTAAGGTTTTGCTCAGAATACGAAAACCTCACAATTTGTGACTCACCATGCTCTTGTGAGGTAGTTGTGACTTAAAACACATCACTGAAAAGAAAGGGGTGTTAAGCTTATAAGAATATACGCTTGCAAGAAAAACACACCAGAACACAGTTTCATCTGAGGTCGTATGTACAGACCTTTTATAATTAAGAATATTTATTTAAAAAAGAATGTAATAAAAAAGGATATATATTTATATATATAAGCAATAATTTACGACCTTTATTGATCTATGTACCGTTATTTATTGGTAGCAATTTTACTTTTTCCTTAATGTGGCCTGTTGGCTGTTTTATTAAGTCGACTCGTTATTTTGACTTGTCATTTTGCAGTCGTTTAAGTCTCGGTGCTGTATTACGAAACTTAATCAAATTCGCCTTCATTCATGCGTGAAAAAGATTCCGCAGCAAAAACTGATTGTCAAATTGAAGATTGAATACTTTTCAATTTCAGTTTGTTTTCTGACGTCTCTTGTTTAAAAACCGATTTAGATCTCTTTTCGGTGGGAGGTAGTGGCACTACATAGCGCAGAAGGCAACTGAAATAGTTAATGTCTGTGTAGTTTTGCATAATATACAAATCCGTCTCCCTTTCCTGTGTGGAACTTGAGATTAACAACTGAATAAATACACATGATGATATCGTTATAAGCATAAGGAAGAGCGTAAGAGACTCAATCTTATAAATTGTATGTATTGCTAAAACCTAAAGATTAGGTACATACATGTGCATCAATGCATTTTGCTGTATCAGTTCCACCAAACGCTTAGTTTGTTTTTGCCTGGATAGTTGTTCCTTATTGGTAAATTTATAGTGTAATAACATAAAAACAGTAAAAAAAGCACCAAAAACCTACATCTTCAGTTCAATTTCACTTGGAGTCGACAGTCCTGAACGCCTGAATCCGTCGTTTTACAAGTCGCTTTGTAACACTTAGCGCCAGTAGTCAGATAAACAGTCAGATAGGAGTTAACTGTCAGTTAAGACATAAATGCATTTTTCAATAGTCGTTTAGCAGCTATTCGAAGAATATATCATCTAACTGTCCAATAAAGTTATCTGCCCGATTCAGAGGCAGATAAAATGCAATTCTCCAGTTAAAGTCAGCGAACTATCGAATTTAAAAGGTTTGAGATACTGCTGAAAACTTCAGAAATCGAAAAGGCAATTTTTCCATTAATGTACAAGCTATGTGCACATCAAATTTAAAATTTATAGATGTAGTCACTCGATGGCCAGGCTCGACTCATGACAGCCTTATATTCCACAATTCTGCGGCTGAATTTCATTTCGATAATGGTTCTGTTGCAAATGGTGTAATACTAGGAGATGGTGGATACTTCTTGAATCAATATCTTCTTCACCAAATCAGTTAATAACTTTGTTTCACTGGAAATAAAATTAACAGCTCTCTCCCGCTTTTTCGCAATGTTTTCCATTCCTACAATTTTATTCAGACTTTGAAATCGAAACGACAAATTAAGGACAGATACCTAACTATGAGTATAACCATCTTCTATGCTCTAACACGAAAAAACTGTCGATCAAGCTGTTTCATTCACACCCGAGTCATGTGAAGTTAGACATAGTTCATATATGTAGTTCTGCAAAAACCGTCAAATAACTATCCAGTTGTTTTTTTTTTATTGAAAAACTCAAATTACTTATCTAGCAGATAAAGAGTAGAATAAATTTATTCATTAGTTAGCAATCTGACTGTTTATCTGACTATTGAAAAATCGGCCCTTAATAGACAACTGTAATACCGAATCAGAAGTTTGTTAGTTAGTGCCAACCGAACATTTTAAAGCATTTCAGTTGATTCAATGAGTATGTGAGCATTATTTTATTTAGACACTAGACTCTATACGCTTTTTCAAAAATTTATATACTGTCAATCAAATTCATATTCGTTCAGTAGGTTCGAAATAATAAAATAGTGGCGGAAACGCCAACTTTGCGAAAGAACTTGAATCAAAATTGAATATCTTTGGGTCGGATGGACGGCAAACGTTCTGGCGGCAACAGAATACGAAGCTCCTTCCTGAAAATACGGTCGCAATTGAAACTGCATGGTCGTGGATCGGTAATGGTTTGGGACGGTATAACTGAATGGACAATACAGAACAAGAAATAAATTGAAATTTTTAAGCAAAATTTGGAAGAAATTGTACAAAAATTGGGTCTTGTAAACCAATTAATTTTTTACCAGGACAATGACCCAAAGCTTAAAGTTTAAGATACCCGAATGTTCCCCCTTTGTAGTTGCCCTAAAGAGATGGAAACTCCACCTCAGTCACCGGATATGACGATAATCGAACATTTTTGACGACCAAATTTCGGCTGAAACTACAATGAAACATGTCCAAGCTATGGCAAATAGCTTTAAACATGCGATTAAAAATAAGGGGTGTGCCTCAAAATATAACAATTTGTTAAATTTCTTGTATATTGACAAAAATTGTTAAGTGTATGAATATGAATTTGATGTCAGTTAATAGATAGGTAGATAGATATTTATTTCTTCGTTTCCAAAAATTTTACATGGTTTGCCAACACACTGCAGACTGACTGTCTGCTGTTTAAGGCAGCTGGAGGTCAGCTGGTAAGGTACATGCACCAACTCATCTGTAAGATATGGTCGGAGGAAAGCATGCCCGACGAGTGGAATCTCAGTATCGTTTGCCCGATCCACAAGAAAGGAGACCCCTTCAACTGCGCCAACTACCGAGGGATAAGTCTCCTCAACATCGTCTGTAAGATCCTCTCTGCCGTTTTGTGTGACCGCCTGAATCTATTCGTCAACAACCTGATAGGTCCTTATCAGTGCGGCTTCAGGCCGGGGAAGTCCACCATCGACCCAATCTTCACACTACGGCAGATCCTGGAAAAAACCCAAGAAATACAGATCGACACCCACCACCTATTCGTCGATTTCAAGGCCGCATAGCATAGGGACGAGCTATACAACGCCATGTCTAGATTTGACATTCCTGCCAAACTCGTTAAGTTGTGCAGGATGACGATGGAGAACTTTCGCTGCTCCATCAAGGTCGGTAACGAGCTCACCGAGACCTACAAAACAGGTTTTAGACAAGGCGACACGCTGTCATGTGTTTTCTTTAACATCATCCTGGAAAAGATCGTGCAAGACTCACACGCCAACACTAGAGGCAGGATCTTCCAGAAGTCAGTGCAACTGCTAGCATACGCGGATGACATTGACGTGATCGGCAGAACACAGCGAGCCGTCAATTGCCTTACCAACCGCTGTTTCTATGGGCTCAAGAGGCAATTGAGTAGTGCAGCCATCTCTCGAAGGACCAAGCTGACCCTATACAAGACCTTGATCATCCCAGTCCTGCTGTACGGCGCGGAGGCATGGACATTCTCAAAAGCGGATGAGGAAGACCTTGGTGTTTTCGAGAGAAAAGTTCAGCGTGCGATTTTTGGTCCTGTTTGCGTTGACGGTTCCTGGAGGAGGAGATTCAACCATGAAATGTACGGGCTGTACAGCGACATGAGTCTAGTTAGGCGTCTTCGGATCCAACGCCTAAGATGGCTAGGCCATGTAGAGCGTATGGACAACCCGTGGGACAACGCAACAGAGGACGCCCGCGCTTGAGATGGCGCATCCAGGTGGAGAAGGACCTCAACCAACTTGGCGTGTGACACTGGAGACAGCTAGCTGGAGAGGCTTGTTGGTTGAGGCCCAGGTCCGCCCCGGACTGTAGCGCCAAATAAAGAAGAAGAAGAGGGAAACTTAAAGCCAGCAAAAATGACTACATACTTCAGAACATATTCCGAAATGAAAAAAGTTCAACTACTCCTAAAACTAAGGGCAAACGTACATTTTTTCGAAAGTAGGATTTTACAGTGTAATATATTAATTTTAAATATATATATATATACTTTTGCATTGTAATGACCATTTTTTTCGAAGCCTCTTCCTTTGTCGTTCTCAAAAATCTGATTGACTAAAAATTGACATTTATCAAAAAAATTTATCGGAATTGACTCTCACAATACTATTTAGGCTCTATTCACAATCGAAAAATTGATAACTATCAAACGTTGACAATCGCAATACCAACGAATCAATTTATTGATAATTTTTGACACTCGCAATATGGATCTTAATTATTTCGCTACAGTTTGTGGTCGGGATTGAAGAGGTTATCGATGACTTTAGCCTTTTGTATACCCATCCATATTGAGTCGGAAGGAGTTCGTCTACGGCGGGACAAATATGAACTCCACAAACAACATCCTAATGGTGCCCTTGGCAACCGGTGCCTTTGGACCAAAACCATAATTGGTATGGAACCGAATGCTAGACGCTGCGCGAAACTAGAGAGCTGATTCATAGTGCCTTCGAAAAACAATTCTGTGTCGGATATTTGGCATGATAAGTGAGTATTATCGAGTCGGTCAGATGATATATGATATATGATATATGAAAAGATCACGTTCTGTCGATCAAGTCGTAATATTACCTTGAAACCCACCAATCATACCAGTTTTATGTCACGTAGGCACTTTTTCATTCATGCTGTTCATTTATGGAATCACCTACCTTCATAGGTACGGTCTAAGACCAAGTACAGAAAATTTTGTAACGCTTGTTTCTCATATTTCTCCCGCTCGAACTGAAATAATTCCTAGTAACTTCAGTCTTAACCCTTTCTCTACACATATGTATTCTGATAACATTAAATTTTAAAATCAGAAATCTACACTCTTAAATTATAATTGAAGTAACTTGAAATCAGTAATCTCAACCATGTCACACAAAATAATATTTTATGTTATAATGTTCCTGTCCTAGTAAAAGAACATATGATTCTTGAAGTACAGTGATAGATATTAAAAATAAATAATTGAAATGAAATAAAAAAATGAAATGAATCCAATACTGAGAAGCCTCAATCAAAGACAATTGGGTAAAGCATTGTGGAGCAGAATCAACGTTGGCGTTGAGGCAGGATCGTGTCATTACGACACTTTTGAGAGAAATGACACTGTGGGACTTAAAGAATGAATATGGCACTCTGTTGATAATTTAACAAAAATATAATAATAACACAAATTTTTAATGGATCTATGTTCTTCCATTTATTTTCTATAACTCGCTCGAATCCAAGCAATTATCTCCTTTGCAGTGGTATTCCCTCTGTTAATTTTTAATTACAAAAGGAAGTATATTCAAGTAAAGCTCAGTCTTCTAATTAATTATGGCTCATCATCAAAAAGCCCTGAGACTACCTGAGACAGCCGGTTTCAACAAGGCGATGTACCCCTTGTGGGAGCGCCGCGATGCGTTGTGGAGATTTTGCATTAAACACAAATCAAGGTTGTGCTTTCCGGTAAACGGAAAGTGGATTTCGTAATATAAGCCCTAGCTTCGTCCGTCGAAAGTCTTCTTCCGATGATGTCAATGTCCAAGATATATGCGAAAACTTACAAAGACTTGTGGTAGGTTGTATATCTTGTGTTGACATAAGTGTAAAGTCAGATGGTCTCGAAATGGATGAGTTTTAAGAGTCTTGCGTTGCCACAAATATGTAATTTCGGTATGTATACTTCCGTTTGTGGCACCCTGGGGCTTAAAATGACACTTTTGATAACAGTGGTGGCACTTTGAAATTTTTCCGCCAACGCTAGGAAGAATGCCCAAAAAATGCAACATCTCTCTCAGGGTCCGCTAATTTTACTTTTGAGTACACTCAAATATCTATCACTTATCATAAACTCTTTTTTGGATAATTTTTACTTCGGCCATTAATATATATGTACAAACTTACAATTTGACACTTGACTTGATGTGACTTTCAACTAGACATAACGAAAATAGGAATATCGGCTCAACAATAGGGGCCCGACGCATTTCAATTGACATTCTTTAATATCTTATCATATACGGAATATTTCCATTTGGAAATTTGATTAAAAAAGGGGGGAGAGAAAAAAAATATAGAAAATATAAAAATTTGTAGAACTGAATGGAGTCGGCATTGAATATATTCATCAATATTATTCAACAGTTTTCTCGAAAGTTGAATGATTTATTCTTTTATGTTGGCATGATCTTTGCTTCTCCGTAGTCATCATAAGCTAACTGTTCGAACCTGTTGGTTTATTCACATTCCAAGAAAATCGCATCAGTACCAAAGATGCAATGTATGCTCATTGATAGCAAGTCCCTTACTTGAAGAAAGCTTTAAGTGTTTTTGGTGCGAACAAATTTCCTGAAATGTTGTTGATTATTAAACTTGTTTGTATGGAGCCCTAAATCTCAGCTAAAAAACTTTTTGTGAGAGAAAGTACATTTAGTTGTAAATTACGGAAACATTAATGTTACCACCTCTAAGTAGATCTAATGTAGTATAATAGTACATTGATATGCGGTCTTATGCGGCAAATGAACAAAAAAACAAAGAACAAACACCTGACACGACTGCTGACCTAGTGTCTGGCCGCCGGAGCAGTTTTCATCGAACGATCCAACTGCATTTTTTGTCAACGTCATAACGACAGAAAAGGGTAGTTGGTGTCGAGCAGACAAGGCAAACGGACGCGGATCGCATTCTGCTTCACAGTCCTTTGTATATTATAATTCCTTACTGTTAATTTCTTTTCTATTGTATGTAAACTATTCCTTTAATTCGTGTTCATTATTAACTTGTGTGTGTTTAGTAATACTCTGCTCCTTAATAAATAAAGACATATGTATCTACTTTAATAAAGCCATCTTTGACATTTTTGATGTCAGCAATTATTGTATTGAAATAGAGGTGCAAAGAGAAATTAAGTCGAAGTTGGTTGTAAGAAGTCAAAGTGTCAATTACTTAATAAAATTCAATATTGTTTATTATTCTAAGTAAAAGTTGTGTTTTACACCCCTATTCTGGCACACCTCAGTGATGTGTTTTAAGTCACAACTACCTCACAAGAGCATGGTGAGTCACAAATTGTGAGGTTGCGAATGCGGCCCAATAATTCTGCATCCTGTTCGGGTCAGTCGGATCATTTTTGCCCAGGAGAAAATCGGGATTCATTTGCAAGAAATTCGTATAATGGTCCCACTGCTCCTGGGATGTACGCTGATATTTTCTTGTCCCTGCAAAATATTCATTATTAATAAATACTTATACATATTTCATTAATATACACAATATAACCTTGACCGCTACGTTCTATGTTTATTTTGTAGATACGCTCAGTAAGAAAAAAAAAAAAGCGCGAATATAATAATTGTCAAAAAAAAACTATTTTTGACATGGCAACGAATTCACGTCACCATGGTGACTATTCTTGTGTGTTTTCTTGTGAGGTTTATCTGAAACCTCACAAGGTAGGCATCATAATTTTCGCCTCACTGACATTCGTGCGTTGTGACCACATCAAAACCAGAATAGGGGTGTTAATCTGTTAAGTAGTACTTCGTGTTTCCGAACAAGTAAATGGTTAAAAGTTGCTGTGTATCGCTTTGTTCAGTTGCATCGCTGGAGCATTTTTGCGCACTTTTCTCAATTCTCTGAGGGAAATACCAGTGTGCATTGGACCCCGGTCAAGTAACTGGCCCGACGAGGGATTTTCGGCATATTTTAAAGTAGTGTACAGCTCAAGGCTTAACAATATATAGTGTATAAATATAGAAGCAATTATAAAAAGTCGCTGGAATCAAATTTTTTAAAGATATTAGACGAAGAAGCTATCGCAGTTGTGTTTACAGTACAATTATATCTGCATCAATGTAATATACAGTAGACTCTCGATAAGGTGTACAATTCAAAACTAAGGGAGTTCACGTTTGCGAAGGTCAAATTTTAATAAAAGAATAGGGCAATCCCACCTTCATTTTAAAACGTCTTATCCTTAACAAATTAAAAATAATGCGTTTTTTCTATTACACCACAGTATATTTAATTCATTAATTTAATTTAAAACAAAAAGTATTTGCATAGGAAGATATGTATACAATAAAAAGTTATGGCATAAAATAAAAATAATTATATAGTATGGGCGCGCTTCAACCCTCAGAGGGTCAGGGTCTAGCTTCTATAGCAACCACCCGTATTGTGAATGCTGTTGTTCTCCCACGAGTGAAAGGGACCTTCAGTTTAATGGCGACTCCGAACGGTCAAGTTTGAGAAGCTTTATATAGACGGTTATACTCCTTGATCAAGTGACTCTAATGAGGTAGGGCCGTTAAAAATGAGGAATCGAACGTAGTCAGCGAGTTCAGCTGCATAGGAGTCGACACTCTAGCCCACTACGCCATGACGACCCACTATGGCATAAAAAGTAAAATTGAATATTGACCAAAACGACATTTAATGGACATAATCAATCAATTCTTCGACTCAAAAAGCACTCTCACTGCTTTTCCCTAAGTATTCTACCAACAATAAGGAATTTCAAGCTAAAATACAGTTTGCTCAAACAGTTTAACCAGGTCAACCTGAAATAAAAATTGATGTCCACGTTTTAGAGATGTCAAGCAGAAAAAAAAAATCTGTTCACGTTATCCGGTATTCACACCAGTGTTCACGTTATCGGGAGTCTACTGTAATTAGAATCAGTGCAGCAGAAAAATTTGCTTCATATAAAATAATTCAAGGCGCAATGTGTACCCTTCCGATACATCACCTTAGAGCTTTTGCAAATTTAAAATTATCCGCCTTTATGAAAGTAATGCCAGAATACATAATGATGCTGTTGTTAAAAATGAATTCGACAGACACCTGAGTATAATTCGATGGTTCTATGTGTGAGACACGTGCTGATGTATGGGGTTTGGGTCTGCTTAAGTATTGTCCTCAGAAACACCCGTTCAGATGAGCCTGCACTTCACCCGATTCAACGTTGATATCCTCCCCGTGTCTATTACAACACACTCGCAATTCTGCGAAAACTTCCTTCCAGAGAATATCGCCTACACCCCTTTCGAGGAAGGTAGGTATTTCTTAGATTGCGGTGCTTCCCCTAGTGAGAAATCATGTATCCACCTCAACGCGGATGGATTCGTGGTAACTCGGAGCATAGACTGGATGATGGTGTTTTCCCAAGTGGACTAGATATTAGTTTCTCTTTCCATTTCCCTGCCACAGAGGAGATTAAAATTAAAGTCATATTCGCCCACAATATCCTCATTCTCACCAACAGCGAAGTGGTCATAAAATCCTTGGGGATAGTCTCTATGAATTTCAAAGTAGTAATAAGCTGTCACTCATCTCTCGGCGAGTTGATGGAGTAGGTCAGCATTCGATTGTGTCGAACCTTAGATACATTTCAGACAACAGTTGGTAAACAAACTTTCCAGTCGGTCGGTAGAGAAACTTTTGGTCATACAATTATGATGATGACGCAGCGGCGGATGCTTAACCTTGACCTTGTGTAATCGAAACAGAAGCTAGTAAATGGATCTAATGCTTCGATTACATACAAGGTAAATAACCCGTAAATGGAAACTAGAAATCCTAACATCTTGCTGCAACGAATGGTGTTATCACTGGCATTGGCTTAATTGCTTTGGCTATGCGGTCTAGAATCCGCGGTTATCATGCTTATGCAAATTTTGGCTATTGAAGACCCTCCCTAAAAAAACACAGAGAGCAGCGTTTCGTGGCTAGAATTATGGAGAGATTGAAAGGCATCCCTCTTGAGAAGCTCTAAGAGAACAAGGGAATATCCATGGCTTGGTCCACTAAGGTGGTCGAGGAAATGTGGCCAGATAATGGTCGAGCCTTTGATGCGGGCTGATTTTCTTGATAATAAAGTGCATTGCGCTTATAAGAAACTCCAAAATCCCCGAACTTTTTCTTCTAACCGAGTTTTTCTTATAAGTGGAGAACTGACATAAGAAAAATGTTTCTTTTAAAAACAAGTGGTTACACGAAAAATCGTTCTTTCACGACATGCCAATGATACTGGCAATGAAGCTGGGGATATCTAACTGAACTGCAAATTGTTGCGCCTTCTGCAACAGTATCGGACACTTTTTTTTCCCTTAGTCAATTATCAAATACACCATAAAGCATTTTTGTATTCTTTGAAATTTATGATTTAAACTCTATGCATTCAAATGAAAATTCTTTTAATTTGAACTATAAAAATGCCGACTTTAAAGGTTTAAATAATTTTTATAGTTCGGTTGACTGGGAAATATTGCACAATAATTCACTTTATCGTATGTATGGTGAATTTAAAGAAATACTATTTAGAGACATAGAACAGCTCGTTCCAGTTTTTAAGAAGAAACCTTTCTTTAAACGTCCATGGGATAGCAAGATTAGACAATTTTTGAAAACGTCAAAAACAAAGCATTATAAACTTTCAAAAATATCGGGTAAACCTGAGGATCGAATCCGCTTTCTTCAGCTCCGTAGAGAGTTTGACTTCTTGAACAAATTTGTGTACCATCAACAGATAAATACCTCAGAGTTTAATATTAGAATAAATTGTAAATAGTTTTGGTTATTTCTAAATTTTAAACGGAAAAGTTCTCCGTACCCCTTATCAATGGAACATTCAATTTAAAATCATCTTCCAATCTTTTTGCAAAGTTCTCTGAATCCAATTACAACAATGAAGTTATCCCCAATATACACATGTTATACCCTAACATTCCGACTCTTACAGATTTTAATCTGAAATCTTTTTTCCGGGAAAAATCTTCAATGGCTTCATTGAACTGGATTTAACTAAAAGAGCTGGTTAAGATAACATATATCCTTTACTCTTGTCTAAATGTGCATCATCACTTTACTTCCTATGCTTTAGAAATCATATTCAATGAGTCACTGTGAACTGGCGTCTTTCTAGACGAGTGGAAACTATCCTCCATAACTCACATTTACACCTCATTAATAATAAATACTACCAAAATTATTTGAAAAATTAGTAACACAGAAGTTATATTTTGATGTGAAAGAATCATTGTCATTATTTATTCCATGCAAAACTTATCAGCGAAAAAATAAAGTAACTACTCACTCTGGAAGGCGGCGAAGGGATTAATAAAACCTGAATCACATATCACAGACGAGTGGGCTAAAGAAGATAAAGACAAAGCTAATCTCTTCGCAGACTACTTGGAAGAAACGTTTAAGCCATTCGACGGTCAAACTCTTCCTGTCACCTACAGTGCTACCTTGGCAGAGCTCAAGGAGTAACTCAAAAAGCCCAAACCGAAAAGAGCTTCTGTTTACGATTTAATTCAGGAGAAATTATTAAAGAGTTACCCAAGAAAGCCGTTCTTAAGTAACTCTACTTAATTAATGCCGCGCTTAGGCTTGAACATGTCCCTAGTCAATGGAAAGCGGCAGAAGTTATAATGGTACCAAAACTCGGGAAACCACCAACGGATAAAATGTCCTATAGACCTATCTCACTACTCCCGACAATGTCTAAGGTACTTGAAAAAATCCTGCTTAGACGTTTAAGTCTAATTGTGGAAGAAAAACCGCTGATACCAAATCACCAATTTGGTCTTAGAAGTAAACACTCAACTATTGACCATGTACATCGTATAAGTGATGTAATAGAAAAGGCATTTGAACAAAAGCTCGTTTGTCCAGCCACATTTCTCGATGTTTTCAAGCCTTTAACAAAGTTTGGCATGAAGGCCTGAAATATAAACTATGCCGATCTTTACCGGGGAATATAATAATATGGGTGGAGCGACAGTCCGAGGCGGACCTGGGCCTAGCTCCTCAGCAAACACTCGTGTTGTGTGTGCTATTGTTCTTTCACGAGTGGAAGGGACCTACAGTTTAATGCCGACTCCGAACGGCTAGAAGCGTTTTCTAAACAGGAATAATCTTTGAGCATTGTCAGTGACTAGAAAGAGGTGGAGCCGTGAATTATCAAAGGTGGTAAAAATTCGGGTATTGAACCTGGCACCTTCTGCGTAGGAGTCGCGCACTTACCCACTACGCCACGGCGACCCACAGGGGAAGCTGTATATTATTTTAGAGAACTATGTCTCTGATCGGATCTGGAAATGAATGCTTTTAAAAATATAAATGCTGGTGTATCGCAAGGGAGTGTTCTATGTCTTCTGCTATACCTACTGTTTGATTTTACCAGAAGAAGAACAAACAGTTCTAAGCACATTTGCTGACGACACCGGCATTTGGGTTTCGTTTGTCCAGCCACATTTCTCGATTTTTTTAAGCCTTTGACAAAGTTTGGCATGAAGGCCTGAAATATAAACTATGCCGATCTCTACCGGGGAAACTGTATAGTATTTTAGCGATCTCTCTGATAGGATCGGAGCATGGAAATGAATATTCTGCTCTGCGAACTTTAATTATAAACATAACCGCCGCCAAGAAGAGCACACAAACACTGCAGTTTCCCCGATCTTAAGGAAACTAATGTCTTGAGCCGACTTCAAAGGATTCGACCCCTTGATCTCGTGCGATACTCTACACCCGCTCATGGTTGCGGGGTTAGCAGGAACTTTCATTGGAGTGTAATCTGAAGATCAGTACATAAATCATGAAATGCAAACTACTGGTTAAGGGCTGCACTTAGTTGTAGTCTTAAAAAAAATTCAGGGAGGTGGTTATAGTGAGTAAAAATCTCACACTTCTATGGGCGAACGGTCGCCATAGTCTTGTCGAAGATTTCCACCTATTTTTTATTTATTTATTTATCTATTTATTTATTTATTTATTTGTTCATTCATTTATTTATTTATTTATTCACTTTGTCTAATATGAATTAGGTGTCATAGTTGCTTTAAACTTTTTAAATCAAGTTGAAAATTCGCCTCTCTCTTCCCTCTAGCGACACTGATGTTTTAATGAAGGTTTTTAGTGGCTTTTCCTTCAAATTACTGATATATTATTTGAGAACTTTTATTAATATTTTAGTAGTAAGGTAATAATACCGAATCTCTGTTAACAAAGAATGTAATGTATAACCACTGTAAAATTGCTGCCACAATAAACAAACAAACAAACATTATCGAAAGAACATGCAAAAACTTCAAAAGCTTGGATTCAATGTCAATTTCTTGAAATGGTTGCGCTCCTACTTTTCAAATCGGAAACAGGTGAATGGGGGTTAAATCACTTTTTGTTGATATTATATCAGGTCTTCCGCAGGGCAGTCATCTAGGTCCTGGTTTGCTTAATTTTTTTTGTGAACGATGTTCCTGAAAATCTTAAATTCGCAGAGTGCTTAATGTATGCAGACGAAGCTAAATTATTTAGTCAAATTTCGTCTGTCAATGAATGTTTAAATTTTCCAAACTATATTGACTTATTTCTAAACTGGTGCAAATACAATCACCTTGAGCTTATCGAAGCTTATCGAAGTGCAAAAAGTTTAGTGTTCATTGAAAGTTGCCGCCGCTGATTTTTACATATAACATCGGAAATGAATCACTCATGCAAGTAAGCGAATTAAACGATCTTGACATTGATTCAAAACTAACTTTTTCGGACACTATGACTTTATTATAAGTAAAACAAACTCTATATTAGGTTTCCTTAAAAGAAACTCAGGGATTTTTAAGGACCCTTATACAATAAAGTAAATTTTTTCATCACTTGTACTTCCTATATTAGAATACTCATTAGTGATTTGGACCCCTCCCTATGAAAAGAATATAACAAGAATTGAATGAGTGCAAAAAAGGTACACGCGTTTTGCTTTAAGAAACCTATGATGATCTGATGGGTTACCCGATTACTCGTCAAGATGTGCCCTCTTAGGTTTAAAATCTCTTAAAAACAGACGAGAATTTCAATATGAATTACTCGCTTTAATATCCTGGTGAGTCGCCGTGGCGTTGTGGGTAAGTGCGTCGACTTCTACGCAGAGGGTGCCAGGTTCGATACCCGAATTTACCATCTTTGATAATTCACGGTTCCACCTCTTTCTAGTCACTGACAATGCTAAAAGAATACTCTTGTCTAGAAAAAGGTTCTCAAATTGGAGTCGGCATTAAACTGTAGGTCCCTTCCACGCGTGAAATAACAATGGTGGTTGCTGAAAAGCTAGGCCCAGGTCCACCTCGGACTGCAACGCAGATTGTAAATCCACTGATGATAAATAAATAAATAAATAGACTATCAATCAGCACTC
Organism: Eristalis intricaria; assembly: GCA_964034865.1. Classification (NCBI taxonomy): domain Eukaryota; kingdom Metazoa; phylum Arthropoda; class Insecta; order Diptera; family Syrphidae; genus Eristalis; species Eristalis intricaria. The sequence goes on from OZ035873.1 coordinate 32,064,417, forward strand.
ATACTTGCATGACGAAGTGTCAAGCATTTTACATTTGTCGTCTGTGTTTTTCTTTTTATTTAAGTTTTAACATGTACCTTTGTCTTCGAGGTTTTTTGTTTTTACTATTGACTCACACAAGGAGCTTTCCGGTAATTTTATATTTCCATTTTATTTCTTTCAAATGTTGCTGGGTTTGTTTTTAATTTTGTTAATCCTCATTCCTTATGCAGACATTTTTCTGTGAATCTCGTAATTCGAATTCAATTTAAGTTAATTTCAAAACCAAAATTAACTGAGCTTCCATACAAAACACACCTATTATTTATAAATTATTGGAAGGCAAAAAGGGGAAAAGTTCGGAGAGTTCGAATATAAGACGAACGTTGGGTTTTCTCTATCAAATATTTTTTTAACACCTTAACACAGCTTGCATTAACAAAATTTGGAAATACAGTCGAACTTCGATAATTCGAATATTTCATAACTCGAATGAAATTGGTTAGCAATAGCACCAAGACCTAAATGTACATGAAATGCGTCGTCGATAATTCGAACCTCGATTACTCGAATGTCTTGATAACTCGAACAGATTATTTGGCGTCACCTTCGATATGTCGAATTCTGAAGAGATATTCCCAAATTCTGCGTATTCTAAGTTCGTTTTATAAGGTCGTTTTCACCTAGAATAAACAGAATCGTGCTTTTGGTGAATACTCTGAGCGGTGGAAAGATAATACAATTCCGTTGATTTTCAGAACTGAGGAAGAAATTCAACTGAAGATGGCATTTGAAGCTTGAAAAAATACCAGAAATATAAAAGGTGTTACGTAAGATTATTTTCTGCATGTGCATGGCGATATTGTTCCTTATGAGTTTTCCAAAGAAGAAGATACTTATTTATTTAGATGTGAACCCGAATCTTCTCAGCTCGACAAATAACGTCGACAGCGGCAGTAATGTAACAGGGAAAGACTAGGCGATAATCTAGGCGATATTCATTTAGCGTTTATATCGTGAAACAACAACCGATTCTGTGTATCTACTAATCTACCTAAAATGGTTAAGATTCCATTGCAGATTTTTTTAAAGACCAAAATAAAAAATCCGCTCTTCAGTCGTGTGTCCCTTACACTTAACTTAACTTACTATTTTAAATAATACGTTTTATGTGTTGTATCGCAAATAAATAAATATTTGTATCTTACTTGATAACTCTAAGTCTTGATAACTCGAATTTGGTGCAAGTAGTGGTTCAACATCGCCTATAAGATCCTGTCTGCCGTTTTATACGTGCGCCTGAAACCATTCGTCAACAACCTGATAGGTCCTTATCAGTGCGGTTTCAGGCCGGGGAAGTCCACCAACGACCAAATCTTCACACTAAGGCATATTCTGGGAAGAAACCTGAGAAATGCAGATCGACACCCACCACCTTTCGTCGATTTCAAGACCGCGTATGACAGCGTGCATAGGGACGAGCTATACACCGCCATTTCTAGTTATGACATTGCTGCCAAACTCGTCAAGTTGTGCAGGATGACGATGGAGAACTCTCGCTGCTCCATCAAGGTCGGTAACGAACTCATCGAGACTTTCAATGTCAAAAATGGTTTTAGACAGGGAGTCTCGCTGTCATGTGACTTATTCAACATTATTCCTGAGAAGATCGTGCAGAACTCACACGCTAACGCAAGAGGCACGATCTTCCAAAAGTCCGCACAACTACTAGCATACGCGGATGACATTGACATGATTGGCTGAACACAGCGATCCGTCGATGAAGCGTTTGCTGGTATTGAAGCGGAGGCGGCCAAAATGGGTTTAGCGGTGAACGAGGGCAAAACGAAGTATATCTCGTCATCAAGAAAGGACGCACAACATCGACGACTTGGCCATAACGTCACCGTAGGCAGCTATAACTTGGAGGTAGTGAAGGACTTCGTCTACCTCGGCTCGCAAGTAAACAGTACGAACAACACCAGTACCGAGATTAAACACAGAATTTCTCTTGTAAATCGCTGTTTCTTGAGGCTCAAGTGGCGATTGAGTAGTAGAGCCCGCTCTCGAAGGACCAAGCTTACATTATATAAGACCTGGATCATCCCTATCCTACTCAATGGTGCGGAGGTATGGACAATCTCAAAAGCGGATGAAGGTCTTTCGAGAGAAAAGTTCTGCGTTCAATCTTTGGTCCTGTCTGCGTTGACGGTTATTGGAGAAGGAGATTCAACCACGAACTGTACGGGCTGTGAAGCGACATGAATCTAGTCAGGCGTCTACGGATTCAAAGGCTAAGATGGCTAGGCCATGTAGAGCGTGTGGACAACACTGCTGCAGCGCGAAGAGTCTTCGACTCCGAACCAGTATATATATCATATTGGTAACTTTATATGAAATATCGATAGTTGGTGACATTACAACGGTATTCTTCATCCGTTTTTTCTTATAAATGTTCTTCTCTTAAACGATATATCCTACATTGGTATATATTGGAAGGAACATGGTGTTCTTATTAGCGTTCCTTTTAAAGTTTTGCCTATAAGCGTAAAGGACTGTACAACTCTTGAAGCAATTATTCGAGCTCTTGACAAGAAAGAAGTAGCCCATACAGTATCGAAACGGATGTATGGACACCTGAGCACGAAATCAGCAGAGACTCACACATCACGAGGCATACCCAAAGTTAATACAATAAGAGGATGCCCACAGGGAGGAGTTTCGACTCCTCTCAAGTGGAGGCTAGTTGTAGACGAGCCTCTAGAGATGATGCCAAACCATGGGATCAGATGTCATGCACACGCGGATGGTATAGTCATCATAGCTAGTTGCAAGATGGAGGAGACTTTATACGAGATCATCAAATGGGGAGTAACAATAACTAAGGAATGGTGCCTGTCCGGCAAAAACTACCATAGTACCTTTCACTAGGAGACCAAAAGTGGAATAACTAAAACCAATAAGTCTGTCGGACATAACACTAGCTCCAGTAAGTTGACTTAAATATTTAGGAGTAATCTTGGAAACCAAACTCTTCTGAAAAGCACGCAGAAGAGGTAGTCAGGAAAGCGACGCGAATTATATATTATATATTAATATTTATATTGGATGTACTGGGAAAGTGCGTCGACACCTACGCAGAGGGGGTTCGATACCCGAATTTACCACTTGTGATAATTCACGCCTCCATCCCTTCCGAGTCACAGACAATGCTCAAAGAGTATTCCTTTCTAGAACAAGCTTCTCAACTTCGCCGTTCGTAGTCGGCATTAAGTTGTAGGTCCCTTCCACTCGTGAAAGAACACTAGCACGCACAGCACGACTGGTTGCTGAGAAGCTTGGCCCAGGGACCCCTCGGACTGTCGCGCCATCCATATTATTATTATTATCCAAAATATAAATAAAAAACAAAGGGGGGCAGTTTAATAAAAACTTGCAACAATATTTAAAACATTTAATTCAAAAAGGAAAGAATCTTAAACACTGGCTGGGAGAACTTGACACTTTCTTATCGACGCCGCTTACACGCAGGAAACTTTTGTTTCCTAGGGGTTTTTTTTTTTTTTTGAATTCATTTTTATTGTTTAATTCATAATAAACTTACATACTAGACAAAAATGCTTAAAACTAGTTAGACGAACAATGTTTTTATTTCTAACTTACTGGCCCTAGGCGGGCACTCTAAGCTAAACTTAATCTTAATCTATGTCTTTCAACCTAACCTAACGAATAAAATACAAATGGAAATTTAAAAGGAACACATTACTGTTAAGAAAAAATTGAAAACTTAACTACAGGACGGTTTTTATAAAAACTTACAACCTAACTTACATTCTACCTTAAAATAAACTTAATAACTAACTTAAGCTAACCTATGTATATATGGATATACACATGTATATACCCATATGCACATGTTTATACGCATATATCCTTATTATACACAATGTATACATGCATCGTCATGTATACACATATACATTCTTTGTTTGTTTTTTTTTTATTTTACTCCTTACTCTACCTTAAAATATATTACCCTATTCTAAGTACGTCGGCCATAGGTTGCAGCTAATAATATGAATATTTATATTCAATACACTGCAAGACATGAAACCGACTGCTCCCCATGCGGGGGTCTGAACTAAAACCTTTCTAACCGGGGTCTAACGGATTCGAGGAGGGAGTTCCCTCGCTTCCCAGCCACCAGAACTTTTGGTGCTGCATTGCAACTTCTCGAATGTCCCGCCTGGATACCGCCATACTGAACCGGAGGAGACCCTCCTCAGCTCGTTGTGCGACGGAACGCTCGTGGTTGAGTCGCCCATCCACAGTTGATCTGGCGATGTGGTAGATGAGCGGCACCGCATTTACGTCTTGTATCAGACCGTGCTTATCTAGATGGAGAAATGCTTCTGGGGGGACGAAGCCGTTGTGGCGTACCCTTTCGTGGTATAATGGATTGGGGTAGTAAGCCCCCGAGATCAAGTTATTGACCGAGTTCATCGCTCTAGCAGTGTGACCTCGAACCAACTTCAACAGGAAATTGTCCACTCTTATCAGGTTTGCCCTGTTGTATAAGACCTCATTGGGATAGTATTTTATGTACTGGGACTCTGGAGTTCGATAAAGGCGAAGGCAAGCCCTAAGACAGGCCCTCTCGAACAACCGAATCTTTTCCATTAAGCTTGCACTCACGTAGAACCACACGGGACAGCCATAGGTAAGCATTGGCCGAATGAGGGCCATGTAGCAGATAACCTTCACCCTCGCATCGAGTTGGCTGTTGTAAAACAGTCTCTTTGTAAGAGCAAAAGCGCCTCGGGCCCTGGCCAGAGCAGGTTCATCATCATGTTGTTAAAATATACATCTACATGTTTGTTAAAATATAGATACTGATCTAGCCAGATCCCCAGGTATCTGACTACAGTCTTTTGCGCCAGTGGTTGCCCGTCTCTTCCAACGATTGAGAATTTTTGCCAATTCTTTTTCGTATCCGCCGAGGCCTTATACAACGGCGTCCTGAACAGAATGGTTTCCGACTTCTGGAAGTTGATACTCAACTTCCAGTCATCGCAACTTCTCATGAATGAATCGAAGTCACCCTGCGTGAGAGTAGTGATTTCCTCGATCTTTTTTCCTGATCTGTACACGATCAAGTCATCGGCGTACGCAATTGCATGAGGAAGAGAACTTAACAGATCGCTCAAGTAGATGTTGAACAGGATCGGCGAATTAACGGCACCCTGTTGGAGACCATTTTTAACTTGGAATACACCTGTCGAGGTCACGTTGCCATTCTTGACTACGAACCGTCTAACGGTAAGCATGTTACACAGTAGGTACAGCAGTGGTTTGCTAATGCCTAGCAGATTGAGCTTGTAGAAAAGAACTTCTAACCATACGGTGTCAAAGGCTTTCTCCAGATCAATCAAGCAGGCACCCGTACATTGTTTCTGGCTCTTGTTCCATTGGATGTCCGTCACCAGTTTCGACGTGGCATGAATAGTGTCCCCGCATTGAAACCGAATTTGTTATCCGGAATTATATTTTTGTCCTTAGTCCAGTCCAATACCTTACTGATGTTCGGAAGGAGACTAATTGACCGGAGGTTGCATGGATTCGAAGAATCTTTTCCTCTCTTGGATATGGGTTGTACAATCGCAGTTTTCCAATGCTCCGGATAATGCGCATTATTCAGAGCATTGTTAAACAGGATTGTGTACATATTAACCACTTCAAAGGGGAGGTGTCTTAACACAATGTTGGAGATCCCGTCGATTCCAACAGACTTTTTCTTCTTTATTGATTCGAAGACCGCTTGGAGTTCTGTCTTCGATATGAACGGGGGATGAACCCCTTCGTCGGCAATGGCGTTACCTGCCATGTTGTCATCATTGAACACGACAAAGCCAGTGTTCTCAGATCGCCATTGCTGCATGTCTTCTCGAAGTTGAGAGTTGCTAGCCAGTACGCGGTTATCCAGGTCGTGGTTCGGGCGAACGCTCTCATTCACCTTATACACTTCTTGGAATATCGCGCCTAGTACCTCCATTTTTTCTTGCGGATCTTCGACCACAAAGAAGTTATCGTCGAGTACAGCGTTATCTGGATCAATACCTGCTGATGTCAGTATTTGTTCGTTGTCCGTCGTTCTGGGGAGCTTAAGACACGGAAGATCGCTATGTTTACTTCGAAAGAATTTGTTAATTTGCGGGAACATGCTCGGATTGTTAGATCTTACAGCCCGTATCTGGACAATTAATGTTTGGATATTCTTAATGAGCGATTTCAGTTTCCTAACTTCCTCGTCTCGTCTGTCAGTAAACCGCCTGTACAAGGTTTTTAATCTTGACAGGAGTCTACTTTTACGTTGGTGGAGTGCGTCGATTGTCGCATTGCGGTACAAGTTTTCGTTGTTTGTCCGTGTATACCGAGGTATAGTAATGTCCATGGTTCGTTTAATTGTCTCGTCCAATTGAATTAGATACATGTCAATCTCTTCGTTTGACAAGTTTCTATTGGACGGTATGTGGAGCGCGTTCGAAGAGAGTGCTCTTGTCATTTGTCTGGAGAAGCGTGTCCATCGTGCCCTACTGTAGTTGTAAGTGTACGTTTGAACATACTCTCCTAATTCCGCAATGTCGTTGGGGATCTTGATTTCGGCACTGAGTCCGCAATGGTCACTGAGGTACTCGAATGTGTTCAAACAGTTTACCGTTTGTGCGTTTGTGTCTGTCAGCTGCAGTCTTGCGTCTAATAGTAGGAGATCCAGATACGACCCGGTTCGACGAGATCTCTGTTGCTTTCAAATCGAGTCTATACTCGACACTGTGTAAGCAAAACCAGTTATAAAGCTGGTCCCCTCTGTTATTGGAAACCATGTTCCCCCAATATCCATGTCGGGCATTTATGTCCCCGGCCAAAATAAAGTAGTTCTCCTCCGAGTCCAGCCTCAGACATCGAAAGAGTGAATCGAGCTCTGATATAGTTGTTCTGCAACTAGGGTTGCCAGAGGAGTAGAACGACACCGCATACAACCACCTTCCACTGCGGAGCGAAATGCAAACGATGCAGGCCTCCAACTCTTGAAACCTTCGTACTTTCGTAGGGGTAGCCCGCGTCTCGTACGCTGGGGGTTTGCTTTTGGATTTTCTATTCTCTTGTATCTCTCTTCGTTTTTTCTTTGAGTTGCTTTATAATTTTGTTCCCAATGTTGGGTATTGGAAGCATACTATAGATGTGTGAGAAAGAGATAACGCATGTGTAGGGGAGGGTAGAAAACAGAAAAATTCAGAATTAAGATCTCAATTGCAGAGACTGAATGATTGCCTGTGTGAAAGTGGCTTGAGATCGCAAAAAGGAATTTGAAAAAATCGCCGAAGAATTTTAGTGAGTGTGAAAGCGACCGAACTGGAGACTGCCACGATTGTTCTCTCAATGTCCATTTCATCCCTTTAATGATCGATCGTTATCGTACTGTGAGCTCAAGTGGCTATTCCCTTTTACTATTGCATACTATCCCATCCGAGCTCATGTGGATTTACGATTGTATGACCGCATCGTCATTTGGGACTATGGCATCCTTATCTTTTTTTTAACTTTAACTTTAAAAATCATTTTTATTTTTAAATGTATGATTCTTACAACTAGACAAAAATGATTAAATCTATCTTAATATCTAAACAGGTCATATTCTTAAAATATATCCTATTCGTAGGTACTCTAAAATAATCTAAGCTTACTTATTTATTTGCCTTTCGGCGTCTACTACAAATAATATCTGTTTTTTTCCAATCCATATGGACAATCTTTATTGTTTGTTCTTGCTGGCCAAGAAAATTTAGAAAAAACTTTGGCGCTCTAAATCCTTATTTGTTGGGGTGTGAGTATGAATAACCTACCCCTGGGCCTGCCATAACCAAGTTTGCTGGCGTTGATATGTATATGATTCTCGTGATCAAATGATTTATCAGAGCTTGGCGGACAAATCGTAGGAATGCAGTCCAAGCATCCTACGATGCTGCTAATACGGGACAATAGCATGGTCAAAAAAACCAACCTGCTCAGTGCAAGAGAGTCACTCAATAAAGTTGAAAGGGTCGTCATGCCGCTGTATTGGAGGTGCAATTAACTTGCCTATTGCAGCCATGGATGTCCTACTGGAGCTGACTCCTAGTGGCTGCAGAATGTGCAATTAAAACAATCATGAGAATGGCAAAAGACGGGAAAGACAGAAAAGACAGGTGCATTACATCGAGAAAATTCGACGCAGTAGTTTAAAAGCTACCGCTCTTGACCATTCCGAAGGCGTTTTTAGGAGATTAAATTTCCAAAAGTAGTTTGCTATTAAGTTCAGCACCAAAAAGGACTTCAATTAACCCACAGACCGAGCAGCAATACGGTAAAAGGGTATACAGATGGATCAAAAACTGTTGAAGGAGCAGGGCCAGAACTATTTGGTGTCCTTGTTTAACGTCTTCCTTCACTTATTTGCTTGGTTGAATATTCTTATCTAAAGTAAGCAGGTTTTATAAACCTTTTCCTGCAGTTCTAATCTAAAAAAAATCAACTTTCAATAACATCCCATAAATTTATACAACTTAGGTAATATCTAGAAAAATGTAAACCGATACATGTTAGATATAAAACTTTAGTCTTAAGATATGTTAGGTATTTTCAATGTCTTTCAATATTTAAATAATTGGTTCAATAAAGAAAATACATTTAAAAAAAAAAGTAGTTATTGGGCCCCTTCAGAAGTTGAAAGACAATCCGCGAAGAAGAAGGCTTGGGTCTATTTATGCAATCGCTATATATATCATAACCATCGCGTTTCATTATGTATTCATAGAGTTCCTTCCCATTCCTTGACATTAGCTTTTGTGAGACCCAAGTCAGTGTTATGCGGCCATGCAAGATCATTTCATTCTTTGAAAGGTGATTGATTGTTCTGAAGTGGCAATTATAAAAGTTTTCTACTTCAAATGGTTTGCGTTTTATTTAAAAAAAATTGGTGACAAGTTCTTGTTGGAAAACCCTTTATATGCTGGTGGCCAAAAAAGGATCCTCCTAGGACAGAATATTGCTATCCACAGCTACAAATTTCGAGCTAGCTTGTCTTCCTCGGGGCAAACGTAAACTCCACAAACGACATCACAATTGAGATCCGACAGAGAACCGCCTTCGGCAACTGCTGTTAGTTACTTAAACGACTGGTTGGCGCAGTTGGTAGAGTGCCTGCCCCTGGTTAGCTGGGTCCTCGGTCCGAGTCCCAGTGAAAGCTAAGTTGATGGTTTTCAAATCCGGTCCAGTCACCATTTGCCGTTGGGATCAAATTAACGGCACTATCACTGGGGTAGTCAATCAGTTGTAGTAGTCTAACTAGTTGTAGCACAACGAAGCAATAAGGTCTAAGTGTGCTGGCGAATGCACTAGCAGGGGGGCTGCTAACCTAACCTTCTTACGAACTTATCAGGCTAGCGACCCATGCGTCCGAGCCTGAGCGAAAGCTTCTTTCCATTGTTGATGGTCCTGGCCACGCTGCTTCCAGTCGTCAAGCCCAAGCTGTCTTGCATCCGTGATTATTTGGTCTTTATAGCAGATGTTCGGTCTTCCTCTCCTTCTCGAAACATGAGGCTCAGATTCGAAGACTCTCTTAGCTAGAGCATTGTTTTCCAAGCGCTCGATGTGGCCGAGTCAGTACAGTCGACGGATCTTTGCCTTTCGGACTACATCCACATCCAGGTACAGCTCGTAGAGCTCACGGTTGTACCTTCTCCTCCATTCGCCTTCCTCGCAGACGGCACCATATATCCGATGTAGAATTTTTCTTTCGAAGGCAGGAATCAACTCTGTAGTTTTCCTTCGTCCATCGAGTCAGGAGTTTTGAGCCCGATGAGTCGATTGTGATGTTTTGCCCTAGGTTGTGTTCGGTGGATCGTATTTCTCTCGACAGCGTATACATATTTCGTCTTATCCTCATTTACCTTAAGACTAGCTCATCTCTCCTGCTCTTCAATCGACGGGAAAGTTTCCATTACAGCGTTTTGGGATCTTATGATGTCGATGTCGTCTGCGTACACCAACAGTTAGACTGATTTGTGGAAGATAGTGTCTGCCGAAATCACACGACAGGGCATCTCCTTGCCGAAATCCGATGCAGGCTCGGAAGTCCTTGAGCCGAACTGCTCGGTGCATCGCGTATTTGTTAGCGTTGTGCCACACAACCGGATCAGTTTTCCCGGGATCCGGAATTCGGCCATCGCACCAAATAGGTCCTTGCGATAAATGCTGTCGTACGCGGCTTTAAAGTCGATAAAAAGGTTGTGCGTATCGATTAGAAACTCGCTGTTCTTCCCCAGGATTTCCCTTAGTGTGAAGATTTGGCCTAGAGTCCATTTGCCGGGCCGGAAGCTGCACTGATACGTGCCAATTAGTGGCGGTGCAAGACGACTTCAGATGTTCACACAGTACGCTGGACAGGATCTTGTAGACGAGGTTGAGCAAGGGTGTACCTCTGTAGTGTTGCAAGTAAAAGGTAGGATCGCCTTTTTTTGGGGATGGGACATATGGAGCTGATATTCCAGTCGAGCATGCTTTCATCCTCTCAAATTCGGTAGGCGATCTGGTACATGCTCCCCACATGTTCACCGGCCTAGAAGAGCTCTGATGGTAAGTCATCAGAGCCTGTGGGTCTATTCCAGTCGTCGGGCATTCTTTCGTGCTCACAAATTCTACAGATGATGATACTGATGCATGCTCCATACCAGAACATCGCCACTGGCCTTGAAGAGCTCTCATGGTAAGCCATCTGAGCCTGAGGCTTTGTTGTTCTTCAGCCTTCTAATGGCTGTGCTGACTTCTTCAAGACTAGGTGGGAGGACTACTTTATCGACTGGAGATGGGATTTATTGATTCCCTATCACTCTCTCCTGGACAGTCCCTTTAAGCAGCTGAAGGAGATACAGCTTAAACACATCCACTCTTCCCTGCAGGTCAGTAACCAGGTTATCCTCACAGTTTTGAAGAGTCTGGGTGGTTTTCCTAAAGGCAGCGGCAAGTATTCCTTTATGCTTGTCCCTAGACTCTTCGATATCCTTGAGCTGGGAGGTTGCGAGAGACCTTATCTTCAGGCGTAGAAGCTTTTCTCGTTTGCTCTTCTAGCCCGGTACTCCTGCGGTGCTCTAGTTTTTCGGTTCATTTCGCATTTTGGTATGCTTCGTCAGTTTCTTCTGCTCACACTTGCCATCATACGGTTTCTCGTCGGAGGTGGTAGGTAGCCTAAGGTGGTTTCGGCTACTTCTTTGATATATGACGTGGGTATACCGGAGAGTCTTTCACTTAGTTGTTCTTCGTGGACTCTGGCAACCTCGGGTACTGTCCATTGTTGGTTTTTGAATTTATTTGAATTGTCTGATTTATAATTGATTTGCATTGATGACTTGTGACAAACTGAAGGAACAAATTCATACATCGACTCCAAGTAAAATCCACTTGAAGCAACAACAACGTGGCTCTAATACCGAAAGAAATAGCGGAAAGTAAACCTTCATGCTTCATAAATCATTAAGCATATGTAATCAATGCCGAAATTATGACGTGATAAACACGCCGCTAGAAACAAATCTGCATACATGTGTCCACTCGACTTCACCCAGAGCGTTAACAATAACAAAAGCCAGCAACAAAACCCTTGGAAAAAATGCAAAAGGAAAACAAACAAAAAAAAAACCACTTGAGTATGGTTGTAGTAAAGCGATTCACCAAAAAGAATTTACCACCAAGAGTCTTCACTCTGAATGAAGTGAAATTCCCCAGAATGGTGAACCTGCGTCGTGGGCCGGAGCTTTTCCGCAAAGCTTTCGTGCATTTTCCCCACTTGAAATTTAAATCCTGTATTGAGTTTCTCTTTCTCGTCGCACAGAAATACTCAATGAAATCTTGTTTGAATTATGAGCATAAGGGCGCATCCCGATAGCGTAGGATACAAGGCCAAAATGCACACATCTTTTTCAAAAACCACTGCTGGAACTTATGCTCCTAGCTACCAGTGGCGGTGCCAGTGCCAGTACCAGTGCCAGTGCCCGACTGCCAGTGCCAGTGTCTATGTTAAAGTGATCGGACGCGTGCTGCCGAGAGTTGAACGAATATAAAAATCTGATAGCAGCATATAATAAATCGTATCTCGTTTATCTCCTCAAATGTGCGCTTGTTTTGAATACAAAAAAAGAAAAAGGGGTGTACACGCAATTATTCATAAATCCTGTGAAGAGGAAAAATAAAACGAAGAACATTTCATGCCGGATGGTATATTTCTTCAGTCTGAAATAAAAAAGAAATAAGGAAGATGCTAGTCTAGTCTAATCCAATTTGATATTCATGCAAGAAGTCGTCCCCCTTCGGTTTCGATGAAAACTTCTGTGAGCCGTGAACGAGTCCTTAAGTAAATATTTTATGAGTCCTTACTGTCTATCCTTACACATGTATGTCATAAAAATGAAAGCAAGTGAATTTTAATTAAATGTGTACCGTGCAAATTGTATCTGGCGAAACTTTGTTAACGTTCTTGTGCGCCAAACAGATAAACTGTTGATACGACCCACTCACATCATCCCATCACCAGATTATGGTGGAGGAAAATTATTTTTAATCGTCCCAGAGCCGTGCGTTGTCCCCACCCTCAGAAATCCCACATAAAACAGCATTTCCTGGCTACCTTGTGACCCAGTAATTGTTTGTAGAAGTGCTCAGTATTTGGATGTTGCTGTCTTGTGAAAGGTTCGTATCGATTTTATTGTGCTGTAGATAACGTGCTGTGAACTTGAATAAAACATTTTTTTTCTTGTCTATGACGACCGTGAATGCAGCTGGGTTTGGGAATTGTTAAATGGTCTGTCAAATGAAAAATTCGTGGTATTTCTGTTTTAATCGGTGGTCGGTCGGTTGTTTGATGATGGAATTCGACACAATCAGGTCGATGGTTAAGCGTGTGTCCTTCTTTCGGGGCGCATATTTGACCGTCTGTTTGTAGCCTGTGGTGTTTCTGCGTAGAGGTGGAGAATAGCGAAAAGGATTATTCGGCATGTCTGTTTGAAAATGAATTTCTGCGGAAAAATTTGCACATCTGGCAGAAAATATTTAATTGGGCGCAAAAGGGGGTTTAGTTTCGTAACTGTGTCAATTCTCGTCGTTCAAGCCGAGTGTGCACGAGTGTTCAAATACATTGGCAGTTCCTTTTTGGCCCATCCTTTATTATTTTCATTCACTCGTGTACTAAAAAACGTCGCCAATTGTTGTCAATTTCCATGAGGATTCTCGAAAAATGAAGCGTCTTGCATTTCAGATTTAATTGCTTTGATCATTAAAATTGAACGCTCGAAGGGACACGAAGTCGCTACAAGGAATCCGATGTGATACGATCCTTCGTCAAACAACAACAACCCCCCCACAAGGTCTAATCGTAGTCAAAATCGCTGATAATCGTGTTCGTTTCTCGCTCAAATAAAAATTGCTCAACACGACTTTGTTAGTTAAACATTCTCCTTAATCTTTCGCTAACGCGATTCTCATCTGGAATACGAAATAAGAATTGAAACCACATTTTTATTATGTACATAAATTAAGGCGCATTGGACCCTGACTTTTTTCCCAGATTCCCAGATTTTGCTATGCATCTCAGAGCGTTGTAAAAATATTTAGTTAACGATTCTGTACGTGACTCCGGGACATTATTAAAGTCCTGAAATTTTCGAAAACAGGAAGCACCTCTCTAATATTGTGTGGCATTTAATGCTTGCGCCGTTGGGAGTAATCTTTGCAACAATTCGAGTGTGAGATGCTGTTGAAACTTTCTGATTGTGATATATTGCCACGGGCCTCGTTTGGATTTTAAAAATACGACATTTTTGCTTCTGTTCACTCCCGCTGTTTACCAGCTTAAGCTAACACGAAGAAGTTGATGTGTGACGCAACTTTTTCTTAAAGTCGTTTGAAAGTGGGAAGCCCTAAAATTCAAGATAGAGACAACTTATTAAATTCAAAAGTGTACAACGTAGATTGACATTACATCTTCAACGGATTGAACATCCTGTCTATCATTCTCTCCCTAGTTGCTGCAAAAGCTGGGGAGGTGCATGCCGAAGGACATAATTCATTCCTCCATCGACACTTGCCACATTTGTTGTAAGGCGATTCTAATCTTCTTGATGGAGGGACGCAGTGACCAATAACCCCATCGATCGCTCTACTGATGTCCCGGAGGTTAGGTTAAAGTGGAGTACAGCATGTAGACCCAGAGTGGTGTAGCGAGGGATGGGGCCGCCCAGGACAGACCCAATTTATACCGCCCCTAGTATTTGTTTCACAAACTAAAAAGTAACCTTTGTCTACAGTTCCAACCAGTTGTACCTACACATAAGTCTGATAATATACTCACTTACTTACTTATCTGGCATAGGACCCGTGGAGGGTTCGAGGCTGAGCTAAAGCTGCCTTCCATCGTTGACGTTGCTTCCAGTCATCAAGACCAAGCTGTCTTATGTCCGCGATGATTTGATTTTTATACCGGAGATTTGGTCTTCCTCTCCTTCACGAACCAGGAGGCTCAGATTCGAAGACCCTCTTAGCTCGAGTGCATCTTGACATCTTGACATGAGTGGTACCCTATATTCGATGTAGAATTTTTCTTTCCAGGAACCAGTACCAAGAATCAGCTTTGCAGCTGATTTGAGTTTTGTAGCGCATGATTTTGGTCCTTCGAGTCAGGAGATTAGAGCCCAGTTGTTTCGACAAACCGAAGTAACATCGCTTGCCAAGGGTGAGTCTACGTCGGATCTCCACTGTGATGTCAGTTGTAGACTTCACGTCTACCCCGTGGTAGATAGGTAGGCGGGTGATAGCTGCTAGTGATTTCCCCAGCACACTTATACCATGTTGGTCGATTGTGATACCGACAATCATACTACCACGGATTGACCACTCCAATGAAAGCGCCATTAATTTGATCCCAACAAGAAAATGTGACTGGACCGGATTTGAAAATCAGATAAAAGCGTATTCACTTAGCTTTCACTCGAACCAACCAACTGCGCCATCCAGTCGCTGTCTCGAGGTAGACACTCCTTCACTACCTCAAAATTGTAGTTGTCGATTGTGATGTTCTGGCCAAGGTGGTACGTGACGGATCGTGTTTTGGTCGACAGCATATACATTGTTTTATCCTCGTTGACCTTAAGATCAGATCGCTTCGCCTCTTCTTCAATTGGCTTAAATGCTTCCACTACGGCACGTTGAGAACGCGCGACGATGTCAATGTCGTCCGCGTACCCCAACAGTAGGACTGACTTGTTGAAGATAGTGCCTTTCGTGATTACAGCTGCCCTCCGCTCTACATTCTCCAGTACCAAATTGAAAAAAATCACACGACAGCGCATCTCGTTGCCGAAATCCGGTACAGGCTTCAAACGGCTTGGAAGTCCTTGAGACGAACTGCACGGTGCATCGCGTATTTGTTAGCGTTGTGCCACACAACCGGATCAGTTTTCCCGGGATCCCGAATTCGGCCATCGCACCAAATAGGTCCTTGCGATAAATACTGTTGTACGCGGCTTTAAAGTCGATGAAAAGGTGGTGCGTATCGATTTCAAACTCGCTGGTCTTCTTCAGGATTTGCCTTAGTGTGAATATTTTTTGGTCTAAACTTGATTTGCCGGGCCGGAAGCTGCACTGGTACGCGCCGATTAGTGGCGGTGCAAAACGACTTTAGATGTTCACACAGTACGTTGGACAGAATCTTATAGACGACGTTGAGCAAGGGTGTACCTCTGTAGTGTTGCAAGTAAAAGGTAAGATCGCCTTTTTTGCGGATGGGACATATGAAAATGATATTCCAGTCGAGTATACTTTCATCCTCTCAAATTCGGTAGGCGATCTGGTACATGCTCCCCACATGTTCACCGGCCTAGAAGAGCTCTCATGGTAAGCCATCTGAGCCTGAGGGTATGTTGTTCTTCAGCCTTCTAATGCCTGTGCTGATTTCTTCAAGGCTAGGTGGGATGACTACTTCATCGACTGGAGCTGGGATTTCTTTATTCCCAATCTCTTTCTCTTGGACAGGCACACTAACCAACCGGTCAAGTCCGCTAAGCAACTACAGCCGGACAATATACTTGGTAACATTTTTCTTGGAATTTTTATCATCTATCGTTCGTACAACTTTCTAGCAAGGGAAGCAAAAATTAATATTGGTTCCTTTCCGATTTCCCAATCTCTAAGCGAATAAAAATAACTTACCTCACCATATCAAATGAAACACCGTAATTCCCGTTAAGCTTTAATTAGTAAAAGATATAATTGATGTTGTTTTTTTTTTCCTGGCACGTTAGATTAACCTTCGCACCGTGAATCCTCCGGTCAACATTCTGGCCTGCTGGCCTCCATGCTCTGGCACGAGGTCTCACAG
Organism: Eristalis intricaria; assembly: GCA_964034865.1. Lineage (NCBI taxonomy): Eukaryota > Metazoa > Arthropoda > Insecta > Diptera > Syrphidae > Eristalis > Eristalis intricaria. Next base: position 32,080,855 of record OZ035873.1, read on the forward strand.
GAATCTGTGAGCAATGGTTAATAGCTAGCTTCGCTTTGGGTCATTGATTCGTTTATTTTGGAATACTCACCCTTAGAAACTCAACTGAGATCTGTGGCATGTAATTAGCCTAGCGCCATTTGAAAACCATCCGGCGTCAGTGAAGGTCGGTGGAGTTGCCGATGGCCTCTCTAGTTATTTCTGAGAGTTATTACTGAAGAGCTGCCTTAAGACCACAGGACGTACGTCATGGAGCTGCTTGGTAAGGAGACGGCCCGTATGCGTAACATATTGCAGAGCGACGTGGGGCAGTCAGAGATCCCGTAGCCGAGAAATTGGCCTTTACGACTTTGCTTAATGGTCGGTTCGCCGTTTCGATGCTCCTCATCTTCTTAGGAGTCTTATGGGCCTCTTCTTGGGATCTGGGTCTCTTGAGTGTTTTCCTTGGGGACTCTAACCACTTGCCAACCGGTTCACATTTGGCTTGCCAGCTGTCTTGTCTGTACCTTTAGCTGGCCTTCTAAAGGCGTGGCTAGTGCTTGGTCCTTCTGTTCGGTTGATCTACCCTTTCCGGTAGCTGCTCCCGTTACAGGATTCTTGGCTACGCTCCCTTTGTATGAGGGCTCTTTTGGGGTTATTGCGTTTAGTCTCTAGAAGTCAGTTCAGCTGGAATTCAGTATTCCGGATGGCCCTAATGTTCGCAATTGCGTTTTTTTTTTCTTCTTTCGGGCCGTAGAGGCCGAGTCATTTGTAAGCCCTTCATGTATATAAATATTTATATTTTATAGTCTTGGCTTCTTCTCTGTGAAAGCTCGCTTGTACGCAAACATTTGTGAAATACTGTACACCCTAAAGGTGAACAGCGGAGAGAGAGAGAAAAAAAGACATGCAATTCGAAAGTCGAATATTTAACTCCTGCTGCGTTTGATAGATGCTTCCTTTGAAATTCATTCGGGTTCTGCTTTGCGTTTGACATTTCGAAATTACTATTTTTTTATTAGACAAAATAATGTCCACTTGTGAGCTATGAACTCAACACACGCAAATGATTCCCGGGTAGGGGATTTTATTGCTGTCGTTCTGTTGTGCATCTACATACTTTATACATCAAGATGGAGCTGAACCAAATCAATTTCTCGATTCTATTTAGCTATGTAATGGTAGCTGTGTGTCATTTGAGATAGATCGAGTGTGTGAGACAAATGTGATGTCTAGAATGTTTTTGACAGAAATGAAGTATTACAGAGATGCCCAACTTCTACCGCTCTTGCCCTTAAAAATTGTTGACAACTGTTTTTTAAATCGTTTTATCATAACGAATTGAGCGATCAGAGAACGGCATTCACGTTATTTCGCCAATAACCATCAAAAATTCATGAATATCTGTCAAAAAAGCACTCAAATTCGTCGAAGGACTGGGGGCAATCAACTGTGAAGTGGGCTATCTCTGTAATACCCCATTTTTGACATAAATTTGACATTTTAAGGGAGAAACATGTATGTATTCCTGAAAGTTTAGATTCTGAATTAAGCATTAAGCAATGAGCTGGCTAAAGTTAGCTCGACATCTGCCATGGGCCCCGATCCGTACTGTAATGTCTATTGCACACGAACTTAAAAGCTGATAAACGAATGGGACAACACCTAGTCACCTAGTCCAATGGACCAACGGTGATGTTCTAAGGCAAACCAAACGCTTAATCAATCCTAATTCCTTCTTTGAAGCTTAGGTATTCCTAACAAGTTTTCTTACCGGCTACTGCGGCCTGACCTGCTATAAGTGTAGCCTGGAAGAAATGCTTTAACAATCCTAATATCCAGCACAGCATTAAGTTTAAACTATACGAAACTTTATCCGAGACGATAATGCTATATGCGGCACAGGTTTGGCGGTATAAGGCTTATGAGGAGGTGTAGAAATTGCAATCATTTTTGATTAAAAAAATGTTTAACCTCCCGCGGAAGACTCCAAACTACATGCTCATGGTTGAAACAGGCATATCTCCATTATATATAAGAACACAAAAGATGCAAAGGAACTACATACTCCGAGTAATGAACATGGCACACAACAGACTCCCAAGGATAGAGGCGATGCAAACCGTTCGAAATAAAACTGCATGGTTCAAAGAGTGGATTAAATTAGCTAGTGAATGTGGAGTAGTCCTGAACGCAGATGGTAGTAACTGGGGTAACTCGCTATGCCAATTAATAAAGCGGGTCGACGAGCAGGCAAGAATACAGTTCTTAGAAAAAGCGGCGGGATCAATACATAGCATTACATACAGCCGGTCGAAAGTAGTTTAAAGATATCCATAGCATCCAGGAAATTTCTGTGATGTTCAAACTTAGAGGTGAACTTCTAAAGCTGAATTTTGTACCGCATAGAGAAGATCTCCCTATACTCCGCAGTATGTGTAATTTGGAAGAGAGCAAAGATATCAGGTATTTCCTAGGCACGTGTCCGATCCTAATGGAAATTAGGATATCCTTTTTTGGAAAGAACTACTTATCCGAACAAGAAATCCTATCACTCCTAAACGAAATGGACGTAAGCAAGTTGTTTAAGTACTGCAAAATATCACTAAAATGCAGATATGATATCCTAACAGGGAACTTTTGAAATTCGCATTTTTCCACATGGAGAGCTAATAATTATTATTTGCACTTGTACTTGTAAATTAAACTCAATCCGGCAGAAGGCAAAGCCATGCTGATTTTTATTTTGTTAAATTTTTGTAAAAGGGATATTATTCGAAATAATAAAACCAATCTAAATCTAAATATCTAAATCTAATCTACTGCGACCTGAATTAGCACATTGACAAATTAAACCTGTGTCAATACAAGGTTTGTCGGCTTTTCCTCGGAGAAGCACTAAGATAGGATGGATGCTACTACAAAAGACATATGCACTATCTTTCATGTACGACATATGCACAAGTTGTACGTCTTTTGATTTAACTCCAACCCTTTGAGGCAATAGGTTGCGCTGTCGTTGTATTAACGGCATGGGTTGCACAAGGAAAAATACATTAAGGGGGTACCCTCAGTTCGAACGTCCAAAAATAGTAGTTTTTTAGTAGATTTTTATTTTTCTGTAGTCACGCATCAAAGTAATAGATACAAAATGTTTTTCAACATCATGTATTTAGGGAAAAAAATGATGAGATCTTATTCTCATAGCGCCAAGCCTCTTTCTTTTCGCATTTTTGTAGAACGAAGCACGAGATGTTGCTTGTTCATCTTGATCCGTTTTCATCTAGTTCTATAAGAGTTTCTTCGTCTAAATTTCTTAAACTTTACTTTTCGTCACAGCTTAGACAAAATGTTTGAGAAAAAGAGACTCCACCCACAGCTTCTTCCATTCCGACAAGTTTGAAAAATAGATTCTTCGTGTGGGGAGAATTTTTAGATCCTACAAGCTGCACCTCCTGTTTCTCTTTGCTACATTTTGCTTTGAGCGGTTTTTTTGCGAATAAAACGCTGTTGGTCTGTGAAAGAATTTTTATAAAATAATATTTCTATAAATAAGCGTTAACATAAGAAAGTTGCATTTTTACATTCTTCCATTCAAATTCTGTTTTGGTTGGAGGTCCAGCGCTTTTCAATTCCAAAGTCGTCTGTTGCTGAAATTCTGTTATTTTTTTTCCTTACTTTCTTTCTAAGAAAATAAACTCACAGTAATAATAATAATAATAATAATATGGGTGGCGCGACAGTCCGAGGCGGACCTGGGCCTGGCTTCTCAGCAACCGCTCGTGTTGTGCGTGCTATTGTTCTTTCACGAGTGGAAGGGACCTACAGTTTAATGCTGACTCCGAACGGCGAAGTTGAGAAGCTCTTTCTAGACAGCAATACTCTTTGAGTATTGTCAGTGACTCGAAAGAGGTGGATCCGTGAATTATCAAAGGTGGTAAATTCGGGTAACGAACCTGGCACCCTCTGCGTAGGAATCGACGCACTAACACACTACGCCACGGCGACCCAAACTCACAGTAGGGCTGATTATAATTTTGTTGTTTCAAACTATAATAAAAGTGTGAAACACAAGACATTTGCGTGACGTAAAAAAAGAGTCTGCGGTGATCATTGCACATTGTCACTGGATTGTCTGAAATCAAAAAAAAATCAAAGATTATTATATTCGATAATGATATGATGATTCGGATGAACTTAGGAATTTAAAAAACATAGATTTTTCTAAAAAGGGCGGACGTTGAAACTCGAATTTGTTTTTTTTTTTCACACGGAGCATAATACAATATAGAATAAGTAATCACATTTCAAACTAATCGCTAAAGCCATTCTCAAGTGAGAGTTATCACAGACTTCAAGGACATGGTTTCCAGAAAACCTGTTCAGAATTTTGAGAACTTTTGCATTCAGACAAAGAGGGCTCCTTTCAAAGTTATTTATCTCCATACTTCCAGCCCGATCTGCCTTAAATTCTCATTTCTACTTTAACAAAATAAAAACAAAAATAATAGATTTTCTCAAATTCCAGCTGAGGGTACCCGCTTAGCAAATTTGTACACCTTTACAAAAAATCTTCTGCACTTCTAAAACCATTCAAATAATAGTCGATTTACATTAAAAGTGTTTACGCATGCAATGACCTTCTCCTTCGATGAACATCTTTGTCCTTGCCATGCATTTTTAAAACTATAATTACAATAATTGTGGCTATTACCACTGACGGCCATTGTCTATATTCTAAAGCAACCGCTTGAGTAGTGCGTGCTGTTGTTCGCTTGCTATTGAATGGATGCATAGTCCAGTATGCTGTTCGTAGCAGTTACTATTGACTGATGTCCAGGGTCTTCGTGAACGTGAACGGTATGTTTTCTCGCTGTCGCACCATGGAACATTTGCATAAAAATCAACGCTCATTACGCTGCATATTAGACATATTAGAAATATTTAAAACTATCTTTGCAAGGTTCTCTAAAACTGTTTTGCCTTTGCTTAACTCAACATTTACTTTTATAATTCGAAAAACCTTCTCTCTTATGTTTCGGAAGCTTCTTCAGCTTGAATATATTTTATATTCATATATTATTTATATGTTTTATATATTTTAATAAGCTAAGACTGGCGTGATTTAAATCTGTCCAGCCATGTGCGTAACACAACATCAACTGCAAGCGAACAACAGCACGCACTACTCAAGCGGTTGCTTTAGAATCTAGACAATGGCCACGTTCATCATGGCGTATACGTAATATTGTGATATATAAATATTTTATGAGTCGCGCCATGTTTTTGCTCTAGTCGGGCAGTCGAGGCACCCCCACGCATTCCTAACGCTTTCGTTACTTCCTTAGGTTAGGGTAGGTAAGTGGGTAGACGCGTAAGCCACGTCTCACTTAGGTTCTGATGGACCCATTCTGATGACCGTGGGGTAAGGTAGACTCTCTTAACACCTTCCTTGTACCCGTCATATGAGTGAGTTACAGTCACACTGAAAAAAAAACAAAAGAAAATTTCATTTGTTTCCAACTACTACCTGCAGCAATTTCTTGTCGCATTGAAGGATTTTGTCGGCTTTTGCACTTTTAAACTTAGGCTATAGCTTCCGAGTGGTCCCACAGGCGGGTAGAGAGTTCCAACTTATTTTTTGCTAAATCCTTGATTTTGTCATCCACTTTCTTCTTGACATCTGAAAGAGGTGGTTTCACACATAGGATTGTCTGGCCCAGTGGCGATTCGTGGTCCTAACAATTGGTTTGGCTACGAGTTCACAAATACATTGCATCCCAAGCAACGAAAAAAAATATGTGAATTATATTCTGTCAACCAAACTCGCTCTTTTGTAGTTGCCAAACTAAGTAAGAGAATCAAACACTTCTCTTCAGTAAGAACCGCTCGCGCCCTAGCCTAGAAGTTCAACGGCGCGCCGACTCAACACTCAAGAGTGGAAAGTTTTTCCTGTGCATACATATATGTATCAAGCAAAATATAAGTAAAATGCTCACTTCCATCCAAAATGGAAGTTGCGTGCGACCTAATGTGTCGTGGTTTATTGCATTGTTTTGCGCTTACTCTTCGGTATATTTAGCTTGGCTTGCCTATATATATAGTCAAATAAGACTATAAAGATTGTATGGGGATGTGGTAGCGCAAATTTCGGCGGTAAAGTTTGTTACAAGGGAAACATATTGTATAGGACTTTTGTGCTGAGGATGAGAAAAGCTTGGAAATACACACGTGAGTAAAGGAACACATTCTCTTAACCACATTAAAGCGAGCTTGTTGTATGCTGTTATCATGCTTGTAAGTATTGTATGCAAGTAGAGTACTAGTGTATATTTTTTATTTATAGCACTGATTGTTGCAAATTAATCTTCGTTATTCATTGTATTTTGAGTATAAAATATATTTCACAGAATTTATTCATTGAAATTGTTGGTTAAGCGCCGCTAAACTAGCTAACTGAGAGGAATCGCTGGTCTGGCCCTATGACCCTAGAGTAATTCAGTGCCAGGACTTTTTCAATTTTCTAAAAATAGCCGCGGAACTGGTTTTGGTGGCACCTTCAGTAAGAGTATTGTTCTCCAGCGCACTCTTTCCAATCAAGGACAGGGCTTGCTAAACTGAGGAAGATATACGCTTGCACAGTGATCAGTATACTACGTGGATGATAATATGTCGTCATAGCCCCAGACCAGTCAGCTGGAAGAAGTCATAGCTCGTTCCTGTGAATCTTAAAAAATAAATTTATTATCCGGTTCAACTTTGCCTCGTTGTACAGTACCAACACACACAATGAAATTCATGAACTCACATTCAGGTGTATTATTCCACCGAAGAAAAATTTGAATTCTAACAACGTAGTGGGTAAGTGCGTCACTCCTACGCAGAGGGTGCCAGGTGCGATACCCGAGCTTACCACCTATCCTAATCCACGGCTCCACCTCTTTCGAGTCACTGACAATGCTCAAAGAGTATTCCTGTCTAGAAAACGCATCTAGCCGTTCGGAGTCGGCATTAAACTGAAGGTCCCTTCCACTCGTGAAAGAACAACAGCACGCACAACACGAGTGGTTGATGAGAAGCTAGGCTCAGGTCCGCCTCGGATTGTCGCGCCACCAATATTATTATTATTATTATTAACAACTAAATTTGTTCCATCTGGGACGGATCACATTAAACCGCAAGCACTGACTACCTGGATGTGGTTCATGTAAGAGACAACCTTCACCCTGGCTGCTGTAAAATAACCCGCTTCATACCCTACTAGTTAACTTAACATTCCTCAGAAGTAGAAATATGTTTCGAACCAACTTTCGAGAAATTTTACTACAATTTTCATTGCTAACTGCATAACTGACATAACGAACTTGCTTCAATTCAATTCAATTCAATAGAATTTATTTAAATATTACCATGTCTAATTACTGTAAATGTGCCTTAAGGCCAGTAGGGCGCACAGTGGGTTAACAGCGGAAAAATGGTCTTTGGAGAAAGTCCTCTGTAGCCTTCTTAGTTTTATGTCGTGAATGTTGCTCGTGTCGAGAATTGAATTCAAATATCCAGCCAAGATGTCGATGCACCTGCCGCACCTCTCACTACTAGTGTCCCAGTAATTGCTTAATGAGCAGTTACAATTGAATAACTTTGCACTCTGCAGTATTAGTTTCTTTTTTGAAAATTACAGCGACTAGGTGCTATGAATATACCCAAGCCTTTCTTCTTCTTCTGCTGGTGGCTCTACAGTCCTGGGTGGATTTGGGACTCAACCAACAAGCCTCTCCAGCTGGCAGTATCTTTAGCCAGCTATCTCCAATTGCGCACGCCAAGTTGGTTGAGATCCTTCACCACCTGGATGCTCCATCGGTTCCGTGGGCGTCCTCTACTGCCTTGTCCAATTGGTTCGGAGTCGATGACTCTTCGGGCTGGAGCAGTGTTGTCCATGGGCTCTACATTGCCTAAAGTGATAAATCCGTGGTACCCTGGGTAGGGTAATGTCACTCTACAGCCCGTACAATTCATGCTTGAATCTTTTTCTTCCAGAAACATTAACGCAATCAGGACTAAAGATTGAACGCAGAACATCACCCGTTCTTGAGATTGTCTTCTTGACTGCCTCCGCGAGATAGAGCAGGACAGCGATGATAAAGGTCTTAGCTTGGTTGGCTTGGTCCTTAGAGAGAGGGCTCGTCTAATCAACTGCCTCTAGAGCCCAAAGAAGCAGCGATTGGCAAGGGTACCTCTCCGTTTGATCTCGGTACTGATGTTGTTCGCACTGTTTACTTGACAGCCGAGGCGGACGAAGTCCTTCACTACCTACCCATTGTGACATTCTGGCCGAGTCGTCGATGTTGTGTGTCCTCTTTCGATGACAGCATCTTCGTTTTACCTCATTTACACCCAATTTACCTGCCTCGGTTTTAATGCCAGCAAACGAAATCGCGTCAATGTCATCCGCGTATGCTAACAGTTGTATGGACTTCCGGAAGATCGTGCCTCTAGTGTTGGCGTGTGAGACTTGCACGATCTTCTCAAGGATGATGTTAAAGAAGTCACATGACAGCGTATAGCCTTGTCTTAGACCTTTTTTTGGACATTGAAGATCTTGGTGAATTCTTTATCGGCCTTGAGTAACGACAATTCTCCGTCGTCATCCTGCACAACCCGACGAGGTTGGCAGGAATGTCAAAGCTAGACATGGTGGCGTAAAACTCCATGCACGCGGTCTTATGTGGCTTCAAATTGACGAATAGGTGGTTGGTGGCGTTTCTTGTGTATTTTTCAGGATCTGCCGTAATGTGAAGATTTGGTCGATGGGGGACTTCCCTGGCCTGAAGTCACACTGATAAGGACCTATCAGGTTATTCACGAATGGTTTGACATGCTCACACAAAACGGCAGAGAGGATCTTATAGGCGATGTTGAGGAGACTTATCCCTCGATAGTTGACGAAGTTGAAGGGGTCTTCTTTCTTTTGGATCGAGCAAGCGATACTGAGGTTCAACTCATCGGGCATGCTTTCCTTCGATCATATCGTACAGATGAGCTGGGGCATGTGTCCTACCAGCTCATCACATTCGTGGAGTATATTATTGACAGCGATGAATCAAAATGGAGTGTTATCACTTCCGCCCATGCCAAGAGAAAGCTAAATGAACAGCTAATGAACAAAAATATTGCAATAAATATTCACTCCATTCAAAATAATCACTGCCATGCGGAATTGTTTTTCACATGCGAACCACTTGATGCAAATATTGTCTTTCAAACGAATGATAGCCAATTCCGCAGTCATTATATGAATATGTTAATATCAATTCAATTCATTCTTTTGGCAACGAAAGCGTCCGTAGTCATGAATATAGATCGTTTGCCGCTCGACTGTAATGTTCTGCTGGCACAATTTTGAAAGAAATATAGACGAAATATTTCGTCAGTTCATAAAGCACAAGCAGCGACTTCTCGCAGATGTCAATGAATCACGTGCTCCAATGGACGATTATATCGACCGTGAAATGGACGTGCCGCACGGGATGTTTCCGGAATAGAACTTGGGAGTTTTGAAATTTACACAATCTGCAAGTGCTTGCCCGGCGTAAGTATCCAGGCAAATTGAACAGAAAATCTGTAGTCAACTTTCGAATTGGTTGTCGGTGGGAACAACTTTTGGCAAAATCGAAGAACAAACATCATTGAAATGAGAAAATAAAAGTAATTTAATTATTTATTGAGTTAATAATTGTGTTTAGGGGACGACTACAGATGGGGTGGCATGCGGAATTGGGAGGAGGTTCAACGAATTTGGTGAGCGGAGGTGAAGGCAGGGGATTGCTCTGCCGGGTGGATGAGCATGTTGATAGGGGTATCAGTCATTTTAGATGAGAATCTATGGATTATGAGTACTATTTTGGGTGTTGTCTATGGAGACTGTAGTGATAGCCGTGACCCATTCTGTTCTTAACACTTTCATAGACATTGTTGTTTATTGTGGCATCAACCTAACAATTTGTTTTTTACAATATTTAAATATAGAGATTTGATTATTGTTTTAATCTTACATCTACAAAATTATACAATTTATCAAGAATTTACATTTTACATAGTTATATGATGATTTGAACGAAAAGCCACTAAAAACCTTCATTAAACAAAAATAAAAAGATAAAATAATATAAAATGCGGTAGCAGTAATGCAGAATGTGTTTTTCGCCGGGGGAAGAGAGAAGTCCTGTCATGAATTGATTTTAACACAAGCAATTTAATATATATATGAATAAATTAATAAATAAATAAGCACATAAATAAATAAATAAGTGAACAAACATACAAATAAATAAATTAATTAATTAATTAATAAATATATAAATGAATAAGTACATAAATATATAAATAAGTAAATAAATAAATATATAATAAATAAATAAATAAATAAATAAATAAATAAATAAATAAATAAATAAATAAATAAATAAATAATAAATAAATAAACAAGTAAATAAATAAATAAATCAATAAGTGAATACAGACAGAAATTAATGAAATAATCAAAGGTACATAACGAAGATATTATTTCTTTAAGTTATGTTAGCTAAGTTTGAAATCAATTCATTATCAGATGACAAACAGCAGTCTATATAGCGTCGATAAAATCGTTCAGATCTTGTAGTGATCGTTTCTATATTAGCCATTTTATGAAGTTACCTTGTAGAGAAAAGCCATGGAAGACTTAGGATAATTTTAAGCAATTTATTTTTTGAGGAATTTGTATCTTGCGTATGTGACAGTTCGCGCACTTGCACCATATAGGGGAGCCGTAAAATATTATGGATTGAAAAATTGACTTAAAAATTAATAGTTTGTTGTCGTCGTTAAGTTTTGATTTCCTACATATAAATGGGTAGAGGATTCTAATCGTGTTATTAATTTTTCTTATTATTTCCTGTACATTGAGACCGAATGTTAATTTTTTATCTAAATATATACCAAGATATTTTACGTTTGATTTACATTCAACCTGAGTACCGTTTATAGATAGCTTGTTGCTTGGAAGTGAGCAAGCTTTTCTTTTACGAGTAAAAAAGATAGCTTGAGTCTTTGAAACATTTATGTTAAGTTTCCAGTTGCCACAATACGCTAGGAGATCATTAAGTCCTGATTGAAGATTAGTTTCAATGTTGAAACCAATTGAATCTGAGGAATAAATGCAGGTATCGTTCTAAACACTAGTCTATATTTAGTGTCAATTTGACACAATTTTTTTTTCAATCAAATAAAACTCCTAATAATTGTAGCGCTGTTGCCAAACGCTCGAGGCTCACCGTTCTAGTTTCTCGTCTAGTTTCCATTAAAAAAAAGCTCTGAAGGCTTGTAGAAGAGTTATTACATGTCTGCTGTTTGGTGTCAACTGGACACAATATGTTTAAACCTTCAAATAAGGTTCTTCGCGCGAGTGGTGTAAAACTTTTTGTTTTTTATAATTTGCGCGTGCTCGCTAATACCCTTACGTGTCCGGGGTCAAGACACAGCACGGGCCGAAGGTATAGAGGTAGAAGTGGAGAGGATGTACCTGTGCACATTGGTTTTAAATATCTTCGAGTTATAGTCTGTGGGAAATATTAGGCTGGGAAGAGCATTCCATATAGACTTCGAAGAACGAGTCTCTGAAAGTAGGCTTAAGGGTATACTGATGGGCATTCCTGGTGAGACGGGTATTGCGGGTGAATCCAGAGGAGGAATGCAGTTGGCTAACTCTCTTGAGCATCGTTTGGTGAAATAACGATAAAAGACGGACAAAGAAGAGACGGTACGTCTATAAGTCTAAGTTAAGTAAGTTGTCAGCTATAAGTCTTATCGCTCACTTTTGGATTCTATCAAGTAGATGCAGGGTGGTCTTGGGGGCACCAGACCAGATATGAGCGTTGTAATCAAGCTTGGGCGGATTAAGGCCAAAACAGAAGTGTTGAGCTATTTCTTGCATCGGTTAAGGAAACCTAAACATTTCGCAGCATTTTTGGCGACCTCAAATATGTGATCGTTCCAACTAAGTGTTGTGTTGATACACATACCAAGGATAGAAAGTTTTCCGGTTTCATCGACACAAGCCCCATTCATGGATAATGGCTGATTATCAATGGTTCGCTTGCGTTACAGCAGACAGCATTGAGTTTTTTCATTAAATTCCATTCTATTGTGTTTTCCTCAGTTAATTATGCTGTCAAGATCGGAATTCATAAGCTGCCGTTCCAATTCTAAGGCCGAAGGGCGGGGTCGTGAGTCTTGGAACGAATATGAAAAGCTGAGGGTGCTGTCATCAGAGAAGGAATGGATTGCGTTAGAAGTAGCAACACTTCGTTTTCGCAGCAACAATGTCACTTATTCGCTTTCGAGCCATTAGCCAATCGATTCGATTCGATAACCGAGAAACTCGGCATAATATTTAGCAGAGTGTACGCGATAAACTTGCACCAATTCGCGTTTTGTTTGATCCGTGGGTCCAGCGCTTGAATGTCTGTATGTTCCTGACAAAATTCTGACCGTCGATGCATTTTTCGACAGTACATTTCGTCTAAGCCTGGCAAGTATGATATCAAACTTTAGATTCTGGCCGATACAGGATCGTTTTATGCCTACAATATTCAAGTCTACATTGGCCGTAACAGAAACTGTTGCGCAGAAATCAGTCAACGTCAACGTGTGTTCGTGTGCATGCCTTTACTTTTCTCTTATCTGTGATTCTTTTCCAGTTTTAGGAATGAACGGAAGCAATGGACGAGCAATTTTTTTACAACTTTGAGTTTCCCACTCGATCTGAAGAATCAGCAAATGACGATTGTCGGCACTATAACGTAAAATCGCAAGGAGATACCGCCAGCGCTGATTGACATGAAACGAAAACAAGGGCTGCATCCTGAAATCATGCATAACCATGCAGATCGTGTCACTATGTTGTCATACGGGCGCAAGAAAAATCGCTTCGTAACTTTCCTTTCGACGTATCATGTGGCCGTCCACTTCGATTCAGCTGACCAAGCAAAAAAGCCCAACACAATTCACATTTACAATAAAACTAAGCTGGTGTCGACACTCTCGACCAGATGGTTGGCACTTATCGTTGTAAACGCAGGACCAGCCGATGGCCACTAATGTCGTTCTACAACATTCTTGACATTTCGGCTTTGAATGCCTTCTCGATCTTCACTCAATTGGATAGAACATGAGTAAGAAAAGTTTCCTTCAACGATTGTTTTGTTGAACTTGGACGAGGCCTTACGTGAAGACAATATCAAAGCTAGACCACGATCTCCACATGGTATACATGCGACGGAAGGTACGTATTCCTTTTGCTCGAACTCTCCATCAACATCATCACAAGCATTAGCATCGGTCGAAATGCTAGCGGTCAAAACATTGGTTCATCAGCCAACCACAGGAAAACGGGCTAGATGTCACATGTGCCCTCGCACTCCTTATGCAAAAATTCACAGTATTCGCTGTGACATGTGCGTGGGACCAACTTGTACGGAAAATCGTTTTATTCTACTCGAGAAACGCGATGTACTTCATCGCAAATGAAAATTCACCATTCTCGATTCGATTCGGCCAGTTCTTTCTTCCCTTTTTATTATATTTGTAGAAGAACTGTTATTTTTTTTATTTCATTATAAAAATAATAAGAATTTAAATTTTTCGCAACAAACCAGTGTATTATAGGTTTTTTTCTTTCTAAACCTACTCTATAAGACATTGTGTCAAATTGACACCAAGCATCAGATTAGCATCGCAAAACTAAGTATAGACTAGTGTTAAGCCACAACTGCTGAAGGGATTTTGTTGTTCTTCATATTTTTAAAATGTGTTCTTATTTTGTTCTGACAAGCCTTAGCCACCAACGCTTTTTCTTCTCTATTTAGCTCTACAGTACAGGCTGGGTTGGGCCTCAAACAGTGTTATGCAATGAAGACTCCTCGATTGTCTTCTTCTTCTTCTTCGGATGGCGCTACAGTCAGGGGTGGAACTGGGCCACAACCAGTAAGCCTCTCCAGCCGGCACGATATTTTTTGCAACCTGTCTCCAACTGCGCACACCAAGTTGGTTGAGGTCCTTCTCCACCTGGGTGCGCCATCGGTTCCGTGGGCGTCCTCCATTGCGTTGTCCCACTGGTTCGGAGTCGAAGACTCTTCGGGCTGGAGCAGTGTTGTCCATGCGCTCTACATGGACCAGCCATCTAAGCCGTTGAATCCGTAGATGCCTGACTATATGCCTCCAATAACCATCAACACAAACAGTACCAAAGATTGAACGCAGAACTTTTCGCTCGAAAAGACCAAGTGCTTCTTCATCCGCTCTTGAGACTGTCCATGCCTCCGCACCACAGAGCAGGACAGGGATGATCAAGGTGTTATATAATGTTAGCTTGGTCCTTCGAGAGAGGACTCTACTACTAAATTGCCTCTTGAGCCCAAAGAAACAGCGATTGGCAAGAGTAATTCTGCGTTTAATCTCGGTTCTGGTGTTGTTCGTACTGTTTACTTGTGAGCCGAGGTAGACGAAGTCCTTCACTACCTCGAGGGTATAGCTGCCTATTGTGCGTCCTTTATTGATGACAGCATATACTTCGTCTTGCTCTCATTCACCGCTACACCCATTTTGGCCGCCTCCGCTTCAATACCAGCAAACGCCCCATTGACGGCTCGCTGTGTTCGACCAATATCGTCAATGTGATCCGCATATGCTAGCAATTGTACGGATTTTCGGAAGATCGTGCCTCTTGTGTTAGCGTGTTAGTTCGGCACGATCTTCACAAGAATAATGTTAAAAAAGTCACATGAGAGCGCGTCGCCTTGTCTAAAACCTTTCCTGACATTGAAGGTCTCGGTGAGTTCGTTACCAACTTTGATGGAGCAGCGAGTATTCTCCATCGTCATCCTGCACAACCTGACGAGTTTGGCAGGAATGTCAAAACTAGACATGGCGTTGTATAGCTCGTCCCTAAGCACGCTGTCATACGCGGTCTTGAAATCGACGAATAGGTGGTGGGTGTCGATCTGCATTTCTTGGGTTTTTTGCAGGATCTGCCGTAATGTGAAGATTTGGTCGATGGTGGACTTCCCCGGCCTGGAACCGCACTGATAAGGACCTATCAGGTTGTTGACCAATGGTTTCAGGCGCTCACACAAAACGGCAGAGAGGATCTTATAGGCGATGTTAACGAAACTTATCCCTCTATTGTTGGTTCAGTCAAAGGTGTCTCCTTTCTTGTGGATCGGGCAAACGATACTGAGATTAAACTCGTCGGGCATGCTTTCCTCCGACCATATCTTACAGATGAGTTGGTGCATGTACCTTACCAGCTCATCTCCAGCTGCCTTAAACAGTTCCGCAGACAGTCCGTCTGCACCACCAGCTTTATTCGACTTTAGTCTCGATATCGGTAACTTGACTTCGTCTAGGTCGGGGGGACGGAATACTCGTCGATCATCGTCAATTGCGTGGAGTGGAACATTCTGCCTGACAGCGGTATTGGAGTCTTCCTCGCCGTTTAACAGTCTGCAGAAATGATCTTTCCAAATTCTCAGTATCGACTGCGAATCTACTACGAGTTGTCCCTCTGCGTCACGACAGCCTTCTGTGCGAATTTTGTGTCCATTGGATAGTTGTTTTACCCGTTGGCAGAACTTTCGGACATCATATCTGCCGTAACACCTCTCCATGTCCTCGATCGCGCGTTTCTCATGCTCTTTCTTTTTGTTTTTGAGAAGCTGGTGCTCTTCCCTTCTTTTAAGTTCGTAGAGCTCACGAACCGCTCTCGTCCTTCTGTCCAGCGTCGCCTTGTATGCTGCTTGCTTCGCTGAATGTGCCTGCCTGCACTCGTTGTCAAACCAGGGGTTTTGTTGGGGTGGCGTTTTAAAACCCAGTACATCAGATGCAGCTTCTCTGCGTTTTGACAACGGTTCCATTGTTGGTCGATTGTTTCGCCTGGCAGGGTTGGACTCTCTGAGAGCTTTAGGGAGACTCGATCGGCAAAGTTGCTAGCGGTCAATTGCGATTGTAGCTTTCCGACGTCAAACTGTTTTGTTCTTGCTCTACGCCGTTGTCCTATCGATATCCGTGTTCTTACCTTGGCTACAACAAGGAAATGGAAGTGGAAACACATGAAGAAATTCGCTATATTTTGAAAATTTTGTATAAAAAAGTGAAGAAGGCCACTCAAGCCACTTATGAAATTTGTGAAGTTTACGGTGACGATGCTGTGTCAGTTCGTGTAGCACAGCAATGATTCGCTCGCTTCCGTTCTTGAAATTTCGATGTGAAAGATGCACCTCGCTCTGATCGACCTATCGTTGAAAAAGTCGATGAAATTATGGAAAAGATTGACCAGGACCGTCACATAAGCAGCCATGACATCACCAAGGAACTTAACATTCATCAGCAAACGGTTTTGAACCATTTAAAAAAGACTGGCTATAAAAAGAAGCTCGATGTTTGAGTGCCACATGAATTGTCTGTGAAAAAAGTTTGATTAGGAATACGAAAAGACTTTTTCGTCTTCTTATTATATGGGTAGCAACGACAGTCCGAGGTGGACCAGGGCTTAGCTTCTTGCAACCATTCGTGTGGTGCGTGCTAATGTTCTCTCACGAGTGGAAGGGGCCTACAGTTTTATGCCGACTCCGAACGGCGATGTTGACAAATACTCTTTCGGCATTTGTCAAGTGACTCGAAAGAGGTGGGAGCCGTCGATTATGAAAGTTGGTAAAATTAGCGACTTGAACCTGTACCCTCTGACTAGAAGTCGACGCACTAACCCACGACGACTCACCAAGCGACACAACTAGTAGAGGAAATCCCATAATTGTATGAACATAAGTATGCGTATGCATGTGTATGCATTTTAAAACCTTTTCCGGACTGTAAAGGTAACAAATTTTAATAGTGTCCGAAACGTAGAGGTGTCGAGACTAGCGAATGTCCGGACTAGCGAGGCTGTACTGTACAAGAAAAAATGTTCAATTGCTGAAATTATTCAAATTCGTCTTCATCCGAAATCTTGGCCGTCCTCTATTCGAAGTGAATAATATAATGAAGAAGCTCTTAGATCGCTCAAGTGTTTCTTGGTGCAGAATGTAGGGGAAACTGCGGCACATTTGCTACTTAATTTTTAAATGTCTGTATTTTCTCAAATTATATATGAATTTGTGTGCTTTTTTAATATGATGCATTGACTACTCTAGGTAAGACTCACAGATACATTTTACTTTTATAACAACTTCATAATTTAAAAATAAAATAGTCATTTTGTCAAATGTGCCATGTACCTGGGACACACTGTATTATTTAATATAAGTATGTGTCCTGGCAGAAGTACAACCGACCAGCTTTTCACTCTAAGAATTGTACTTGAGAAGGCTTGGAAGTATGCCAAACCCATCTACAGCTGTTTTGTAGATTTGGAAAAGGCATATCACCGAGTTCCTCTATGTAAACTCTGCAGTGTTCTACAGGAGCATGGTATTGAGGATCCTCTTTTGAGGGCCATTCAATCTCTACACACAAACTGTAGCAATTGTGTTTGAGTTAACGATGATAAGTCAACATCTTTCACCGTGGGCGTTGGACCTCGCCAAGGGAGCATCTTGTCCCCACTCCTTTTCATTGCTTATATGGATTGGATGTTGCAGCGCAGCCGAGGCGAGGAATGTTTCACATTGGAAAAGTTGAGGGTAAGTCATCTTCTTTTTACGGATGACTTAATTATCCTCACATCTTCCCAGACGAAACTCCAGTGCGCACTCGATATGTTTGTGGCCATTTGTGCTGATTCTGGGATGAAGGTTAACGTGGACAAATTTGAGGTTATGGTAATTTCTAGAAAACCTGTTCACGTTAGTGGGGTCCCATTGAAGCAGGTGGAGAAGTTTAAGTATCTCGGGGTCTTCTTAACGACTGATGGGAGGAGAAATAATGAACCGGACTGTGAAAGCCAAGGTATCAGCTTTCAACTCAGTATTTGTTCCAACTCTCACATATGGTCATGATATTTGGGTAATGACCGAAGGAATAAGATCGTGAATACAAGCTGATGAGATGAGATTTCTTCATGCTGTTGTGGGAATTACTCACCGGGATAGGTTGAGAGACATGGCAGTGCGCGAGGAACTCAACGTTGAGCAGCTGCTTCTTTGAACGGAAAGAGCTCTGTTTCGTTGGTTTGGTCACTTAGCACGAATGTCCCCACCATCACGACTCTCAATGCGAGCCTTGAACGCGATTCCATCAGGTAGGCGACCACTTGGCAGATCCAGGATGAGGTGGTTGGACTAAGTCCATAAGCTCGCCTGGTTAGGGTTAGGTTAGTTAGAGGGCTGCTAGTGCATTCACCAGCACACTTAGACCATATTGGTCCATTTTGATACTCATAGTCAGACTACTACCACTGATTGACTACTCCAGTGATAGTGTCGTTAATTTGATCCCAACGGCATATGGTGACTGGACCAGATTTGAAAACCAGATGAAAGCTGCCACTGGAATTCGAACCGGAGCCCCGCTAACCAGGGGCATGCACTCTACCAACTGTGCCATCCAGTCATAAACATCGCCTGGTTATGCTTGGGCCTAACCCTGATGAGGCGATGGCGGAGGATCGTGTTGCCTGGAGATTCCTAGTGCATGGTTTCCCCCGCGACGTCTTTAGTGGATCATGCGGGTCAGAACATGATGTTGATGCACATGGATCAAACGGAAGATAACGCTTGCCAACCGCTGTTTCGTTTGTCTCAAGTTTGATTAATAGAGCCATCTCTCGAAGTACCAAACTGACTTTGTATAAGACAGTCCTGCTGTGAAGTTGAGAGGCGTTGACAATCTCCGAGTCGGATGGTCTCTTCTGCAATCCTTGGAGTCTTGGCAAACGTAAAGCTTTGCGTTGACGGGATTTGAAGGAGAAGACCTTCACACGAACTGCACGAGCTGTTGAACTCCATTAACCTAAGCAGGCGTCTACGAATCTCTAGCTGGGTCGTGTAAATCGCATGGATAGCCTTCTTCCGGCCAAATAAATTTTGGACTCCTGACATGTTGGACAATGCAACAGAAAACGTTCATTCTAAGGTGGAGTAGACTTAAGATTGGTGAGTGAGACAGGAGCCAGCTGGCTAGACAGTCGCAGACTGTTGGAGGGTCCTTTTGGTTGCGCCTCAAGTCCACTGCCACAAAAAGAAGGTAGACGTTTATTTAATAAACTAAAATATCATCTTTGAATTTCTGCAAATTACTTCAATAACAATAAAAATTTGCTGGGTAATTGTCTACCGCACGAAAAAAAGAAATAACTTGAAATTTATTAAAAGTAGTTTGGAAAAAGGCTTTCTGAAGGAAACACTTTTTCTCAATTCTGTTATAAATAAAAGAGCAACAGCACCCGTAAGCACTAATTATTATTGCCATGCAATACGCACGACAACTCTGAGTCAATTAAATTAATTAAGTGGACTGTAACTGAAATGTCAAAGGCTACAATTCCCTCCATCCTCCCGACTCCCATCGTGTGCGCAGTGTACGAACAGTTCTCATTGTAGGAAATTCTTGATTTTTATTGCTGAAGGAGTTCCATAATCTGTTTCTGGAAATTGCCAGCCTCCGTTAAAGCGTCCAAATCAGAATTTAAAACCAGCCAGTAGGAATTTGCAATAAAAATCCTTGCCCCTCTGCAGTCCCACCGCCGCGCCGCACTGACGTATGTAAAGCTTCTGGATCTAGTTTCTCTCTTGGAAATATTCCGTAACAAGTGCTACTTGCATTCCTTTTAATTTGCATCTGTGATTTCGACCGCATAAAAGCGAGCAGCCACTTAGACCATTTTCAGTTTCTCACAGAGGAATTACCATTCTATGTGCAGGGATGCGACCCTTATGTGCTTTTCCATGATTCGTTCGTTACTTTCATTCCCATAAAAGTGTTGCATGCATTTTTTTTCCTCCCATGGAGATTGTGAACGGCTAAAAGGGATTCATATATGCTAACGAAATTACGCGCAGTCGCTGTGATTTATGCTGCGACAAACGCACGTGTGTTCTGTGAAAGGTAGGTTTTCGGAGTCAAATATACATTTCACAAGATCGAATTTGAATAGCATCCACCCGCGCAACGCATCCCTCCAAGGCATACGATGTAGTCAGCACCTTACTTTAAAATTCACGGAACCCCACTAATCTCGTACAGGTTTCCGAACACAGCAATCTCGAGTGATTTTCATTTAATCGCACCAACTGCTGCCACACAATTACTGTCTTTAATATCAATGAACGCCGGCGGCGTGCTATAACCACAGTACTTACACCCATTAAAGAAAATACAAAGCAGTTGCTTTAAGAGTCAATAATAATAAAACAAAATGTATTTTGTTGGCAAGGAAAAAAATCCATCTTACAGCGGCTTGCCTCGAGCGAAATGAGAACAATGTTCATATACCTTACTTGGAAGTGAAAAGATCAAAATCGTGTCATAAATGTGCGCGGTGAAAGAATGAAAGCAGGAATTCGTTGGAAAGTAAAATTAAAAATAACACTCAATTGTTTTTCGAGGTGTACACTTGTGCGGCTTTGTTTAAAGGATAAAATTCATCCAGAATATGCCGCTGTATGGTGGCCTTTAAATTGAACGGCTTATGCTTTTGGAAAATAGTCCTGGAAGGGTGTATCCATGGGATTTTAGGCGGACTTAAGATTTGACTGTGCCTACGACTTGCTTGATTGTTAAGCCGTCCCTAAGCTAGTCATGCGCTGCAGTAGTATACTCTTAACCTTTTAGTCATCGAATGATAGCCATGGCTATTTGTGACAATGCCTATTAATGACAGTCATTAATGGAAACAATTTAGGTTTAATAAAAGCAAGAGAGCGCCCTTAAGTGGATAGGAACCATTTTGTCAGGCGATGGAGTTGTTAGTGTCATGTCTTCCATTTCTTTTCTAACGGCCAGTGACCTATGGGAGTTTGAACCTGAGCTAAAGTTCTATATGCTCGATGACGGTCCTGGGCAGGCTTTTGTCTTTCGTCCGCCTTGACTGGCGATTCGGTCCTCCTCTTATTCCTGAACCAGAAGTCTCAGATTCAAAGGCATCTTTATCATTGATGCACACGATGTGGCCGAGAAAGTCCAATTGACTATTTTTCGCCTTCCTGACTACTTCCATTCGAAGAATTCCCTTCTTATCCATTCACGTTCCTCGCAACCAAGACCCTATATGTAGTAATTTAGTCCAACGATGTCAACGATATCACTTGATTTCTCCTTCGATGAAATAAAACAAACTTTACACTTTGGCCAACAGTTCAAAAATCAATGCCTTTATTCAAAAAAGTTACAAATGTCAAAAATCAACTTGTACACCTGAACGCAATCATTCAGGCTACCAAGGGGCACGATCGTTCAGGCGACCAGGGAACATAGTCGTTCAGCCAACTCCAGCGCTAATATTTTTATTTTTTTAAGAGTATAATTTACAATCCAGACATTTAAATGTCCGTTAATACCCACTGCTCTAGAACCAGAAGTGAACTTGGGCCATATTATGCATCCTACTGATCTCTTACAACTAAGGCACCTGCAGTTTAATACCAACCTCTAAACGCTAAGCCTTGAGAACGTTTTCTAGATGAGAACACCATGTGAACACCATTGTCTGTGCCTCGAGAGACCACCGAGGAGATGAGTTATGCAAGGTTTTCATGTAGGGAATTGAACCTAAACATACGTTGTATAAGTCAACTCACTGCATCGTATTGAGATGTATAGAAGACATAACCGCAAACTCTACGAGCTGCATCAAGATGTGGATGCAGTCCGGAAGGCAAACATTTCTTGACTGTACTGGCTTGGCCACGTCGACCTCATTGACACCAATGCTCTGGCTTAGAGGGTCTTCGAATCGGAGCCTCATGGTTCGGAAAAGTGAGAAAAAAACCGAACCCTAATTTTGTTCCGGCTGACATTGAAGCAGCGTCCCCAGGACCATCAACAATGTGTTCCTGCTATTGCTGTAGCTCAGAAGCTGAGCGGATATCTGATCCGAAGAGTTGATTTGACGACTTATCGTCTAAGTAAACATTGAGAAATTTAGAGACCAGCTAAACGGCTTCAATCGTCAACCCTCATCAACGAAATAATCAACACAAATCAATTTTGTTGACAGTGTGATACTGTTGCTCAAATATTAATTTTAAGTCATGTCAATTGAGGTGGCCGGAGATGGTGGCAAACAAGAGACGCATAGTCTATACTAATCTATACTATACTAATCTTGTAAATCTGAAGAGTTTGTTTGGTTAGATGCGCTAATCTCAGGAACTACTGCTTTGAAATAAACATTTTTTTGTGTTGAATAAGTCATTTCTCGAGGAAGGTTTAAGGTTTTATAACAATTGCGAAGCATCAATGAAAAATGTTGAAAAGACGGGAAGAAAAAGTATTCTCCTTTAGAGCTGCAATTGCGTATTAATAGAACGAAAAAAATTCCATGACAGCATATGTCTATCTTTTAAAATTGTCTCCCTGCAACCTTTTTTATGGTAATGAAATTTGTTCGAAAGCAATATTATTTATCCAACCGATATAACTGATATTCGCGCGGACTAAGTCGCGGGGAACAGCTAGTATATAATTTGCGCTACAGCTCGTAGAAGGCTAGTGCTTAGCTTCTACAGCAACCACTAGTGTCTGCCCCAGTCGTTCACAGACCTCCACCAAGTGCAGACGTGTTTCGGCTTAATGCGAACATAGACAGTTCAAGTGTGTAAAGTGGTGCAAAAAATTACAAGAACCCATAGCGTCGCGGTAGAGTGATCGCCGGTCCAAATTTACACAACCTTGTTCAACAATGCGCTGAGTAATGCACATTACCCCACGCACTGGAAAACAGCTGTTGTTCAACCGATCCCTAAACGGGACAAAGATAAGTCCATTCCGACAAATCTTCGGTCGATCAGTCTTCTTTCCTGCATAAGCAAGGTTTTTGAAAAGATAGTCATTCGAGCTCTAAAGCAATGGTCTGATGAAAAGAAAATCATACCGGACAACCAGTTCGGATTCCGAGCGGGGCATGATACCATTAATGCACGACATACAATGGAATAAAAACAAAAATCAGTGCACGGGTGCCTGTCTGATTGACTTGGAGAAGGCGTTCGACACCGTTTGGTTGGAAGGCCTCTTCCTCAAGCTGGTCAGACTTGGCATAAGTAAACCATTGCTATACATGGTCTATGACATGATAACAGGTAGAAAGTTTGTTGTGAAAAATGGTGATGTAACTTCCACTACAGTCTTTAGCATTAAAAACGGTCTGCAACAGGAGGCCATCGGTTCCCCGATCTTGTTTTCCATATTCACTGCAGATCTAATTGGTTCCATGCCGCACTTAATAGGTCCAGATCAGGTCCGAAGGTCGAGGTAATAAACATCTTGTAGCAGCGTGACTTCGAGAAAATCCAGCGATTTTGCGGCGACTGGAAGTTGCTTATCAACTTCCAGAAGTGCGAAACTAGTCTTTTCCGGACCCCGTTGGACAAGGCAACGCGGGATACGCGCCAAAACTGGCGTAAGTTCGGCATAGTTGACCCGCATGGTCGGCCGTTAGCTGTAAAAAGTGTACTTAGATATCTAGGCACTTTGCTGGATCAATATCTGTATTTGGACAAACATATAGATATTGCTGTGACGAAAGCCAGAAAAGCCTTTGCTGCGGCAAGGAGGTTGTTTATCAGCAGCCAACTTGATACCAGAGTGAAGGTGATCTCCTACATGGCCTTAGTACGGCCTATTATGGTGTACGGTTGTCCATTGTGGTTCAACGTGAGTCCTTCTCAGATGGAAAAGATGGGGGTGTTCGAGAGGCAATGTCTTAGGAGCTGTCTCCGTCTGTATCGCACAACCGAGTCTGAGTACAAGAAGTACTTTCCTAACGAGGTCCTGTACAACGAGGCGACTTAACGGCTTTATTCCTCCCGAAGCATTCCTTTATATAGACACAATTGGCCTCACATAGGATCTACAAGGATGTCATATCATCTTCCATGTCGTAGAATAGTCATGTCGCCGAATAGTGGACTGGCGACTCCAATATGAACCGGATGTCGTTCGCACACACGTGGATCTCCTCCGGTTCAGTAGAGCGATCCCCGCTCGAGATAGGAAAGAGTCTACCAAAGAACGACAGTTTTACTGGTGGTTACAGCAAAACCACCCTCTGCCACCGCTAGCTTTTCCACAGAATCCGGTAGCTAACCATAGTGGCCAGCTTACATAGTTTTTAAGGTAGTTTTGTAGATAATAATTTTTGCCAAAACACCACGAAAGAGCAGACATATGCTAGTCTTTCCACGATCATCAGAAAAAGGGGAAAAAATAAGCCATAAATGTTGGGATATGGAATGAAACTAGTGAGCTTCACTTGCCAATCAACTTCGGTTTGGACATTCGGCTAATACCACGTTTCCACCGAACAAAACCGCGAGGTTTCATCAATTTTCTCCGAATCTACCAGGTTGCGCCGTACATTTTCGTGGTCTGGAAACCTCGCGGTTTTAGAATAGGTTTTTAAACTTAAAAAGCCTACAGCGTGAATTTCTGTCATTCTCTTGTTCATTTTCGCATTTTATCTCTCTCTCTCTATTTTCTGGTGTTCTCGCTCTTTTATTCAATGTCAACAGACAGCTGTTAAAAATGTACCTAATTTAAAAATTGAGAGTGAGTGAAATTTGCTTTGGCGGGCACTTATAAAAAGTTTTCCAATAGGGACTTGACAACTTTGAATTTAATTTATGAACGCACTCTTTCACTAATCATCAGACTGTCACTGTCAATTTATTCAGTAAACTCAACATTTTCATCATGGTTAAATACACTAACTGGCAACGTCTGCAAATTTAAAAAATGTTCTACCGAAATTCGGAGTCCGGTAACCGCAACTTAAGGAGCGTTAACACATATTTTGAACGAAGCTCATTTTTGGCTCAGTGGGTTTGTCAATAAGCAAAATACACCCAATTCTATTTTTACACGGTAGATTGGTTCCAGAAAAAACCGTGTAAAAAAATTGATTGGTTCCTAATCTCTAAAACCTATTCAAATTAGTGAAAAACGAGGATTTTTAAGAACAAGTATTCATGTTTATTTTATTAAATCACATATATAGTGTTTATTTTTACAAGCATAGTTATCACTCACTTTTATAAAAGGAAGTTAAGATTTGATGTATATATGTATCTGATACAAAATCTTCGAATCTACCCAACGGATTCGAACGCAGTTTTCTCCTATAGCTTCATAATTCTTCTGCGGGGTTCTTTACCACATATTAAATTTTTTCAACAAAAACCCTTAAATAAACATGTTAAGTAATAAATTTGATTTTTTTCCCATTTTTTGGTGGTTCATCTCAACTTCTCTTGACTCCCACCGAACAGAACTTCACTTAATTTACATATCTGTGTAGAACTTTCATTAACGAATCCATTAGTATATACGTTATCTTTGTACGTTGTTTTAGAGAAAAGTTACAACATAAAACATATATTATTTGCATTGTTTTGCGAATAAGATGAGTGGAGACCATTGCCAATATCAGTGCGCAAGCGGCGTTCGTGTTTATGCGTATTCATACTACTTGAGCTACTGATATTGTTATTTTTGATGCTTTACATCACAGTAGTGAACACGTTGTGAAAATAAGAATATTGATAACAAGATTAAATAATTAATAAAAAAAGTGGTATTTAACACAAGGCATGTACATAAATCTGAATGTGGTTATTGGAGGTATGTATATTATCGGCGAGTGTATACGGTACGGTACAAGAAGAAAATGGTAAAGTTACTCTTTCCGTTGGGAAACAAGTAAGAGATATTAATGAATTGGTGGATTCGATATATCCCTTTGTTCAATATATAAGTAGCAAGACCCCTTCTTGGTTCAGAGAAAGAGCTATTCTGGCTCCAAGAAATGATTCAGCGTTCAGAATCAATGAATTCATTTTAAGCAAGATCAACGGTGACGTAGAAATTTATCGATCCATTGACACCGTTGTAAATACGCATGATTCGGTACATATTCCAAAAGAATTTTTAAATTCTACGAATCCAGCAGGACTACCAGGGCACATCAGTTTCTTAAAAGTTGGAGTACCAATAATTTTGCTTAGAAATTTGGAACAAGGTTACTGGTAACAGCTTTAAGACCTAATGTAATTGAAGCGATTATTATAACAGGACCAGGCACAGATGAGAATGTATTTATTTTACGAATACCGATGATACCTTCGGACTACCCATTTCTTTTTAAAAGGCTGCAGTTTCCAATTAAGTTATGTTTTGCTATGACTATCAATAAGGCTCAAGGTCAAACAGTTAAATTTACCAGTATTGATCTGAGCAATGAATGCTTTTCCCATGGACAACTACTAGCAGGAAAATTTGCATATATTAAATATTTATTTAAAAAAGAATGGTTGCATGCACATGTACATATGTTTGCCTTTTATTTAAATCCGTTTAAGGCTAATTCTAATGAAAATTTGCACACTAACTGTTTATGTTTGTACTTCATAAAAATGTTCTCAATGTCAATAATTTATTTGAAGGCGGGTGTTTTTACTGTGTAAACATCTCTTTCGTTATTTGGGAACGGTCCCCATAGTATCTCTTGAAGATTTTCACCTACCCTCGCACAGAAAAAGAAAAAAGCCAAATGGATCATCACTTCATCAATTAGATTGTCGACATTGAATTGTCCACCGGTTTTTAAAATATATTTTCGTGGAAATTGCAATGACGAAATTGATCAAACGCGCACCATCCTCGAGAAATAATTGCTGACTTGCAAGTTTATTTTCATCAGCATAACGAATTGCTGACTGTTTAAAACGGCATTGGACAGAATGCTGACATTTGGACAGAGCTGACAAAATGCCTGCTGGACTCATTAACATGAACGTAATCTTACCAGGCATCGCGTCAGGTAATTCGAATGTCTACGCGTACGAAGTCGCGGGTACTAGCTGTTATAGATAAAAAAGGTATGCACTCTAATCTTAAAAATAATATAAATTAAATGTATGGCAAGTTCAGGAATTAAAAATAATTGTGTTAAACAGCTATGTTTCAGACTAGGTTATTCAATTTTAAAGGTAAAATCATAAAAAAAGTAATAATCATAAATAATACTAATAATAATAATATAGGTGGCGCGACAGTCCGAGGTGGACCTGGGCCTAGCTTCTCAGCAACCACTTGTGTTGTGCGTGCTATTGTTCTTTCACGAGTGGAAGGGACTTACAGTTTAATGCCGAACGGCGACCCACTACGCCACGGCGACCACAATAAATATAATAATCATAAATACAGAAAGATAAATTTAACTATCATCGCTGGAATAATTTTGAACTGGACTTTCTCTTGCTCGTTCAGCATCTACATTTTTAACAATGAACTCTGTTGTGAGCCGTTGTTCGCCAATTCTCGCTACCTCTTTGTATAATTCTTTGTAACGAGCCATACAAGAATTCAGATCACAGTGGAATTGTGCAGTTCTTTCGACATTGGGATCATTTATGACGAAATGGTATCCTAATTTATTTGCAAGTTGAAGTCCTTCTATCACTGCTCTCTATAGAATCAGCACAGAACATACTTCGCAAAAATTAAATTTGACAAAAAAAAACAAACAAAAGCACAAAAAATTTTAAATCGTGCTAAATGGAATAAAATCGTGTAAAAAATTAAAAATATTTTATTTTCAAACCATGTTATATCAAAACCGTGTAAAAACAGAATTAGGTGATGCGTTATTGGTCTTGTCAGAATCCACATGTGCTCATAAATCACCACTTGATCCACAAAAAAGAACTGTTTGGTGCGGTTTGCATGCCGGTGGCTTTATTGGGACATACTTTTTCGTCGACGACAATGATCGTCACTTTACTGTGAATGGTTTCGCCATGATTACTGCCATACTTTTTTGACCCGAATTAGAAGATATGGATTTGGACGACATGTGGTTTCAACGGCATGGTGCCACAAGCCACACAGCACACGTTGTAATCGGTTTATTGAAGAGTGTGTATGGTGAGCTTGTTATCTCAAGAAATGGAGCAGTCGATTGGCCTCCTCGTTCGTGCGATTTAACGCCGCTTGACTATTTTCTGTGGGGCTAGGTTAACTCATTGGTTTATACAAACAAGAAGACGACGTTGGAAGAACTCAGAGCCAACATTGAATGCGAAATAGCGGCCGTTTCGGCCAAAGTGTGTGGCCGAGTCGTTGAAAATTGGGTCCATTGCGAATCGACCATTGCAAACGTGCCCGCGGTGTCAATATGAACGAAGTCGAGTTCCATTCATAATTGTTTTCATTGTACTTCAAGCCGACTTTATTAAGTCTTCGAAATATCTCATCAAATGTTTTGCGTTTTATTTAAGAAACAAATGTTGAAGTCCTTATTGAAAACCTTTACATTGAGAGTGATTGACTCGTAAATTGAGAGCGAAACCGCTTCAACCTCAGTGGGAAGGGCTTATAAAGGTTTTAGTAAAAGTTCAGTGGTTCAGTGGAAACGTAGCATAAGGGACAATCATACGCTCTTTGTCCCGATACTCCGGACAGGCATGTGTAAGGTTCTCCTTGATGCCAAATCGTTCGGCGTGGTCTTAAATCAAGGCTTTAATCAGCAACGCCACTCTATTTATATCCTCCCAGCTTGACATCAATTTGATTCAGCTCGCGAATAAAGCAACCAAATGCCAGCACATCATTTTGTTGAATTTCCGCGGAAAGGGTTTTGTTTTTTTCCGTTTCTACACGTTGGTAGCTGCAGAGGGCATAATTTTATTTGCAACCCGTCGACGTATGAGTGAGTGTATAAAAACCACAATTTTCCGACGAGCTGAATCATGTAATCTACTGCGGCCAGTGGTTCTTCTCGGAGCCAGATGCTTCATGTTGCTTCTACGAAATAAATCCAATCGATTAGCGATTTAAAATTAATGAACTCATTAAGTTTTTGAAAGTGGAATACACTCGACTTCTTCTGAATTTAGCGAACGTCAAGCATTTGATCCAAATTCGTTATGCCCATAGAGAAGGGTTGCAAAATAAAAACCATTACCAACAGCACTAACTACTGGGTTTTTATACAACTGCTGAAGTTTTTCATGCATTTCCATTACTTTACGCTGCTTCACACGGTTAATTGGATTATTCATAATTTCCCTGAATAGCCTGCGGCCTCCCTCTTGTTTCTGGAAACTTGATTCCCATTGCAAACTTGTTGAAAGTTGATTTTCTCTTTTCATCGGAATGAAAATGACTTATTTGGATGTAATAAATAATTCATTTGCAGTTCCCCAGTGAGGGGTTGAACTTTGAGGGTAATTGTCGACGTACGCAAAACCTCCGCTGCATTGCCATAGGCATCCACTCTAAGAAACCATTGCTATTCACAGAGCAACGTTAAAAGCTTCCTACGAAGTTAATAAAATTAACAAAGTCCCTAAAGTTGCAATTTTACGTCTGTGTAAGGTGGGGGGGGGGGCGGTTTGTTTAAGAACATTCCTTTTTGCGTCCACAGTATTTCAGCTACAGCAGGTCAAGTATAAATGGAGGCCAGTGTCTTTTGTGGGAGGGTTCTTTATTTTAACAACCAGTACTTCTGGTGTTGTCTAATGACATCCTTAACAACTCGTACGGATACCGATGTGCTGTATCGGAGGAACTCTACAGCGCTCAGTACTAAGTCTCGGCGATAGTTCAAATATCAGCGGTTTTGAACGATTTATGTGATAGCCAGATGGTCTTGGATCGAATTAAAAACAATTCTGGGTATCATGAATCTAGCCATGGTACCCGTAGTTAGGGTAGTAAACCCCAGAGATCAGTTTATACGTCGAGATCATAATCCTTGCCTAATTTGATTCATCTTGATTAGGAAATTGTCTACTCTTTTCAACGTCGCCCTTTTATAAAGGACTTCATTACGATCGAACTTTTTCTACTGGGACTCTGGTACTCCGTAAAGCCGAAGACAGGCCTTAAGACAAGCCCTCTCAAGGAACCAACAAATTTTTATCGAGCTAGTTCTCAGATACAACCTGAGATGGGACAGTCAGAGGTAAACACCGTCCAAAAACGGCCAAGTAGCAGATTACTTCCAAAATCGCATCGACTTGGCAAATAGTTTTTTTGTAAAAGCGAAAGCCCCTCGGGCTCTGGCCAGAGCAGCACCCACATGTTTGTTAAAATAAAGATACTGACCTTGCCAGATTCGCAGGTATCTCACTACACTTCTTAACGCAGTGTTTGCGCATGCTGTCATACACCTGAAAACATCCGCCGGCGTTCTGAATAAGATTGTTTCCGAAATTTCAAGCTTGATAATCAACTTCCAGTCGGCGCAAGACCGTACTTTTTTGGTCATGTTGCAAGCGTGCTATAATTCGGCAGGACACCGGAACGGAGCTTCATCATCGGTGCTGTATTTTACCCTCTTTGCTGTACTACAGCCGTTTTTTAATGCTCTGGATGCTTTTTTTCCGGATATTATGAACAAGGTAGGAAACCCTTCATTGAATGCTAGGTTTACTGTCCCGAACTAGTAAAACCAGTGCTATCGATCGCCTGTGCTTCATGTCATTTCGAAGGCAGGTGGTGCGCACACGGACCCTTTGCTCTAGATCATGGTTCCGGCGAATGCAAGCATTCATTTTGTATACGTCCTTAAAGGTTGATCCAATGACCTCCAACTTAATTTATGGATCCTAGATTTTTTTTTCTTATAATTTGCACGTGCTCAAGGGATTGCTAAAACCCTTCTGTGTCCGGGGTGACACAGCACCGGCCGAAGTTTTAGAGGGAGAAATATTAGGCTGGGAAGAGCATTCCATATAGACGTGCAGTGCGGCTGAAGAACGAGTCTCTGAATTTAACTTTGCGTCCCAAAGTAGGCTTGAAGGTGTACTGATGGGCATTCCTGGCGAGACGGGTATTCCGGGCGAATTCATGAAGACGAGGAATGCAGTTGGCTAACTCACTTGAGCATCGTTTGTTGAAATAACTATAAACCACGGAGGGTATGTCGATGTTCCAGCGAGTCTAATAACTCTGCGATATTATTGTCTCATATAAGTTTTATCGCTCGCTTTTGGATTCTATCAAGTAGGTGCAGGGTGGTCTTGGGGCACCAGACCAGATATGAGCGTTGTAATCAAGCTTGGGGCGGATTAAGGCCAAATCAGAAGTGGTGAGCTATTTCTTGCATCGGTTAAGGAAACCTAAACATTTCGCAGCATTTTTGGCGAGCTCAAATATGTGATCGTTCCGACTAAGTGTTGTGTTGCTACACATACCAAGGATAGAAAGTTTTCCGGTTTCATCGACACAAGCGCCATTCATGGATAATGGCTGATTATCAATGGTTCGCTTGAGTGACAGCAGACAGCATTGAGTTTTTGAAGCATTGAAGTCCACTCTATTGTTTTTTCCCCAGTTAATTATGCTGTCAAGAATTCAATGTGCTTAACATAAGCTGCCGTTCCAATTCTACGGCCGAAGGGCGCAGTCTTGGAACGAATATGAAAGCGAAGGAATGGATTGGATTAGAAGTAGCAGACAAGAGCTCATTTATAAAAATGAGAAAAAGTGTCGGAGACAGAACTGAGCCTTGGGGAACACCAGCATTTATTTGGTGGATATCAGACCTGAACCCATCCAAAACAACTTGAATTGACCGGTTCGAAAGGTAATTTCTAATCCATAGAAGAAGAGATTCATCGATACCATAGGCACGCATTTTCCACAAGAGACCTTGATACCAAGCTCTGACAAATTCTCTAGAAATAACAAGCGCAACAATCATGCTTTCGCCAGCATTGTGCAAAGACTAGTTCCACTTTTCGGTGAGATAAGCTATCAGATCACCAGTGGACCTGTCGCTGCGAACTTCGATTATTAAGAAGTTTCCGCGATTCAAGATATTTCATAAGCTGACGATTTATCAACGTCTCCATGACCTTACCCGCTGCGAACTTCGATTATTAAGAAGCTTCCGCGATTCAAGATATTTCATAAGCTGACGATTTATCTTAGAAGGGACGTAAGGGCTATGGGTCAGTACGAGGTGGGTGCCGAAGATTCGCCCATTTTATGGATGGGCTGGACAAATGCTGTTTTCCATCTGCTTGGAATGAGACCTAAAGAGTAGGATAGATGAAAAAGCTTACGCAGCGCAGAAGAACACCTCTTCAGAAGTATAGGGGGAATACCATCCGGGCCAGCGGATTTGTGCACGTCGAGATCTTTCAAAATTCTTGCAACTGTACGAGTGCGGAAGTGGATTGGTCCCATGGTGAAATCAACGCTCGCAAGTACAGGTGGAGACATATTGTAATCTGAAGAGAAGCTGTTACCATCGATAGCATCAGTAATATCTATTCATGGTTTTGGGACTAATCGTTTCTGTATTTTGCAGGATTTAGAAATACGGCAGTTCGTTGGCATCATTCCGCCGAAATATTTTATTAATCCGATGATTATCAGACCTTATTGCCTGAATATTTTCCTCAGCGCAAGTTCCTTTTCAACGTTTTCAGTGTCCTTATCTCAGCGTCTTGTTTGCCCACATTCTGATTGGACAAGTTTTTTGTATTGCAAGTAGTCTGCTTTTTTGTGCGTGTAATGCGTATTGTTGTCTCATTGTAGTTAGTGTTGTTAGTTGGTTGGTTCCGTCCATTGTATGTTTGAAGGTCTTGTCCATTTGTTTAGTTAACCTCTTCGTTTGAAAGTTTCCTATTGGACGGTGGGTGGAGCAAAGTTGAAAGAAAGATTTCAACAATCTCTGCGTTTGGCGTTGAGATCTCGAGCTGTAATATAATAGTTCTTCTTCGCTTTTAGCCTAAAGCAACGAAACAGAGTTTCGAGCTCAGATAAAAACAGTGTGGTTTGAGCTTCATCATTGCCATAAAGCGCGACAATATTCATCTTCTTTCGGATGTATACAGCACATTTCTGCTGCACTATAGACTCTTGCACACGGCTTTATAACTAACCCACACCACCTGAGCCCCATTTCATAAAACTATTACTCTAATACTAATAATTTCAAAGTTATTAGCTCTAATATAGTATGGACTAGTAAAGTTGGGTGGTCGCCGTGGCATAGTGGGTAAGTGCGTCGACTCCTACGCAGAGGGTACCAGGTTCGATACCCAAATTTACCACCTATCATAATTCACGGCTCCACCTCTTTCGAGTCACTGACAATGCTCAAAGAGTATTCCTGTCTAGAAAAAGCTTCTCAAATTCGCCGTTCGGAGTCGGCATTAAACTGTAGGTCCCTTGCCCTCGTGAAAGAACAATAGCACGCACAACACGAGTGGTTGCTGAGAAGATAGGCCCAGGTCCACCTCGGACTGTCGCGCCACCCATATTATATATTATTATAGTAAAGTTGGGTTTCACAAAATAAATCTGCAAATAATATCGGGTAGAAATAAATTACTGGCAAATAAGTATCACCCACTCTGTGTGCCATCTCGTTT
Source organism: Eristalis intricaria (assembly GCA_964034865.1). NCBI lineage: Eukaryota > Metazoa > Arthropoda > Insecta > Diptera > Syrphidae > Eristalis > Eristalis intricaria. The sequence continues at coordinate 32,114,391 of OZ035873.1, forward strand.
GCTTATAATTCCGTATAACTCCGTCGTTTGCAAAATTTTTGATCGCTGTAAAAATTTTAAATTTCATGTGTGCAAGTGGTCAAATTGCAAATGGTAACGCATGTTCTTAGTGTAGTCGAAATATTTGTTAATAAACGTACATCGACGAGAGGTTATTTTCCTACAGTAATAATTTCCCACTTATAATTATTTGACGTTATGCAATAAGGTCATAAGTCATAAACTGAAAGACACAAAGACGGAAACTTAAGACGTTATTACCAAGCTACATATGCATTTTTCTGACTTATCCTCAAGCCTGAATTATTACGATGGGAAGCAGTTGGGCTTATATATATATAGTCGTAAACACATAGTGAATAATTTTTGAGAGCGAAAATTGACTTTAAGTTAATCAAAAACCCAAAGCCAATTTGTTGACTTAAGACCATTCTGCCTAATGGACAAATAATTTATATACAAGTAAATTATTACTGCCCGAAAATATTAATGAAACACTATTTTGTAAAAAACAGGCAAATATTACTAAATTCACTTATAATTATTAAACTATTAAATATTATGTCAAAAAGGACTTGACAACTTATTTTTTAAGACGCAAACCATTTGAACTTTATACTCGGCTTAAAGTAGAATCCAAACATTTATGAATGGAACTCGACTTCGTTCATATGGACACCGCGAGCAAGTCTGCAACACTCGATTCGTTGGACCCAACTTTCAACGACTCGGCCACACACTTTGGCCGAAACGGCCGCTATTTTGCGCTAAAGGTTGGTTTTGAGGTCTTCCAACGTCGTCTTCTTGTTTGTATAAACCAATGAGTTAAACTAGCCCCACAGAAAATAGTCAAGCGGCGTTAAATCGCACGAACGAGGAGGCCAATCGACTGCCCCACCATACATACTCTTCAATAAACCGATTATAACGTGTGTTGCGTGGCTTGTGGCACCATCCTGTTGAAACCGCATGTCGTCCAAGTCCATATCTTCCAATTCGGGCCAAAAATAATCAGTAATCATGGCGCAATGACGCTGACCATTCACAGTAACCTGACGATCATTGTCGTGGACGAAAAAATATGTCCCAATAACGCCGCCGGCATGCAAACCACGCCAAACAGTTATTGCTTGAGGATGAAGTGGTGATCCATGAAGCACCTGTCGATGTTGACAAGACCAATAACGCATATTTTACTTATTGAATCCATTGAGCCAAAAATGAAATCTTTTCGCATCTTCTCCAGAACCCAATCGGAGAACGTATGTCGCTTCAAATGGTCCATCGGCTTCAATTCTTGAGTCAGCTTGATCTTGGATGGGTGTAAACCAAGATCCTTACGTAAAATACGCCATAATGTGGTCTGAGCGATGTCCAATTCTTGAGAACGCCGTGGAATTGACGGATTTGGATCGTTTTCTACGAACGCCTATGCGGCAGCGTTATTTTCGACATTTCGACCAACCCGTTGTCTCACCGACACGGCAACATCACACAATGAATGTGTAGACTCAAAATGTTGCACTAAAGTTGTTATCGCCTGTCTACTAGGGCGACATTACGACCGAAAATTGAAGTTAAAATGCTGCTTAAATTGCTGTCATCGACTCCGAATTTCGGTAGAAATTTTTTATAATTTGCAGACGTTGCTCGTTCGTCGAGTTAACTGAATAAATTGACAGTGACAGTTTGAGTGAAAGAGTGCGTTCACAAATTGAGTTCAAAGTTGTCAAGTCCCTATTAGAAAACCGTCTCGCGTCTCGTCTTGCTCGAATAGAGTTGGGTCGGTGTCTTATTTCTTCAATGCAGTTTTTGTATCCTGGTTTGTATTTCTGGGTGGGCTTAGTTTCGGCAGCCTGGTCGTTGACCAACATCTACAAAAATCAAACTTCGTATAAATGCATTCACTGCGCTAACTTTTACCATTCACAGCTTGAAATTTGTGATAATCTATTGACTTCCCTGCTCACTCTGGCCAATCATAAATAATTCCCCCACACAGATTGGGTTAATTTCCCTGAATAATTCCCCCTGTCAATTGCCCCACTGAAGTGCCCACGGCCAACATGAATTGGTGAAAATCCAATCAAGTAAATAATCGCCTATTCAATTTCCTTTCACTTGTTCGGACATAGTTCATCCAGTTGTCTTGTGTTCTCCACAACTATTCCAACACAATTGGCTGCAGTCCCTAGGGCGCCGTGGGCCTCTCGACTAGTCGGCCGGGTTGCTGTACACAATCGAGCGGCCTAAGTTCAATTTTCCGAAACAACAATTATTCATTTCATAGCCCCACCTCTATTGAGTCAGTGACAATGTCGAAGGTGTACACTGTACAGCTGTCACGAGGAAAGGTCCTTGCCTGATGTTCGATATCGTCATAAAATTCTAGTGTTCTGCATTCGTGTGAGAATATTAACACGCACAGCAATAATTGCGATATGCTAACCGCCGCCGCTGCCGCCGCTGCAACTTGAAAGGATATTTTTACATTTTCACCATTGGCTGTGACATTAACTGCCTTGAACGAGAATAACGTTTTTTCCCACCGTGCAGCGGTTAAATTTACATATTTCAAGTTTATTGAAAATTTAATGCTAATCGATCGTCTTGCTTAATGATTCTGTGGGGTTTTCACTGCACAAGGTTATTCGAACAAAAAGTTTTTCTTTTATTTTCGAACGAAGCACAAACGCAATTATGTGTTGAATAAGATATTATTTGGAGGGGTAATTATTTTTATTTTTACATTTTTTATTTTATGGTTACTTGCGTTTGATGGTTTTTTTTTTGGGGGGGAAATATACTTTTAAGTACATTTGCGGATACCTTTTATGTGATCATTATGGGAGGTCCAGTTTTTATACTTCTTCGAGTAATTAAGGACGTAAGGTTTTTAGCGATAAAAAATATAAACCAGTGGCGTTAAATCACATTAACCTGATGGGTATCGATTATTTTTGTTTTTAATGAGGCATATCATTGTGAGTCTACTGCTCGCAATCTTTGATTCGAGGGTGATGTGACAAGCAACACGTTTTGTTAAGTTTTCTTAGCTTGACTTTTTAAACAATTATTCTTAGATCAAACCATTCCTCTTTGCAATGCTGCTAGACGTTTCTGGGGTGGAATCAACACATCCGTGAACGAATCTTACATTATATGGAAAATAAATTTAATTACGTTGTCAAGCAATAAAAACATATACCCGTAGCTTTATTGATCATAACATAATTTTAAACTTATAAATGTATAACCTAAGTTTTGTTGGTTTTGCCAAAGGCCCTCTACCAGATTGACATTTTATAAGCTCAATTATTTAACAATGTATGTTTGCTTAAAAATTTCCATCTATTGTGAATTTTCTGTAACTCAGCGCAGTTGACGCGTATTTGTATAACTTCCCCCAACTTAATTTTTCATTCAAAATGTCCAGGACTTCATCAATTTCCATCGAAGCTACTCCAAAATAACTCGCTCGCACCTCATTTAGGATTGGACATCTGGCAGTGAAATGGTATATGTCTTCTATTTCCTTTCGGTTACAAAGGTCGCATAGAATTGGCGCTGATAAATCGTCAGCTTATGAAATATCTTGAATCGCGGAAGCTTCTTAATGACCGACAATATGGTTTCCGCAGCCACAGGTCCACTGGTGATCTGATATCTATTATCTCACCGAAAAGTAGAACCAATCTTTGCACAATTTAGGCGAAAGCAAGATCGTTGCACTTGATATTTCTAAAGCATTTGACAGAGTTTGACATCAAGCTCTCTTGTCGAAAATGCGAAAATGCAACACATTTCTTTTTTTATTTTAACACATTTTTATAAACTACATTTTACACACTCATGAGAACGCCACGCAGAGTTGCCCATGGGAAAAAACGAGTTTTTTTCTAAATGTATACTTGCTACTTTAAGCGTTTGTTCTTGAGCTTTATTTATTGTCATTGCAAATGCTGCTTTTAGGGGAAACTGCACTCTTTTAAGCTGGAAGGGAAAATCAGTCGGAATTATTGGAATACGGACAATCAAAACATTTTGTCCTTTCCAGTCATAATTATTGCTTTTATAATATTGGGTGGTCGCCTTGGCGTAGAGTTTAATGGCGTCGACTCCTACGCAGACGGTACCAGGTTCGATACCACCTTTGATAATTCACGGCTCCACCTCTTTCGAGTCACTTACAATGTTCAAAGAGTATTCCTGTCTAGAACAAGCTACTCAACTTCACCGTTCGAGGTCGGCATTAAGCTGTAGGTCCCTTCCACGCACGCACAACACGAGTGGTTGCTGAGCAGCTAGGCCCAGGTCCGCCTCGGACTGTCGCACCACCCATATTATATTATTATTATAACATTGCGTCCCAATTGAGTAACTTGTAGATGTGTACCATTGCATAGCCTCGGTGCGTCTAGGTTTCTCATTAACAGGACCGGAACACCAACTTTTAACCTCAACTTGTGAGAAAGCACTCCTGATAATTCTAAAGAATTAAAAAATTCTAAAGGGTACGACGTTACTTGTTCAGCGTCCATAACATTGTCTACCGAGTGATGCTCGACAACCCGCACTCTCATCAATATCTATGTAGATAGTCAGCATGTGCTCAAACCACTGAAAAGTAAAATATTATCTCTCTCCTGTGGGTTTCCTGGACATCCAGTGAAATGAAACAACTAACAAACTGGCTAAGTGTGGCGTCACAATGCCATCTGATGAAATAAGCTTCGCAGCTGCGACAAAATTGTTCTTCAATGAACTCGACAATGAACTACTTATTAAAACAAGCACACTACAATCTTCTCGCCCAAATACAACATCGCCGCTCTCGTTACCGAGAGATAAGTACAGTATACTTGTAGGGATCGTTACAGGACACTCCCTGGTGGACCACCATGCTCACAGATGATCCCTGATTCCCACAGTTAGATGCAGTAGATGCAGAAAATGCAAAGATATTGCCCGGCGGTAGTCGAAACTCCGCAGCATCTTCTTTGTTTGTGCTTGGCTTTAGCCAAAACTCGATATAATATTCTTGGACAGCCATTCCTTAAATGCCTAAATCTATAATCTTATACACTTCGAAAGAACCATTGGAACAGAGGACTACAAATGGGTTTACTATGTTTAGTGGGCCAACAGGTGTGTGCGAGTCTTAGCCGCCACTCAGACCTACCGCATGTTAGGAAAGTCGAAAACCATGCATGAATGGCAAACTTTGCTTCATATTTTGACAGCTGGATGCCATTAGTAACTTTGAAAACATAACATTTGGCAAAACTCTCATTGCTTTCTGGTCACCCTTTACGAGGGTGGATCAACACGCAGCTATTTTTTGAAATCCCTTAATCGGTTAGTGTTTTTGTTTCCAAGTTCTGTGCTGACTTCAAAGTTTTTCGACATGTTCGACGAAGCGTGGGGTTGATTTAGAAGCCAGACGATGGGAACAATCAAACGGAGGCAATGCAGTTACAAACACACCCATCGTTAGTTGAATTTCGAGAATTTGGTCACTGAGTTGAAATGAGAATGTTTTGCTCCTGGCCGTGGCCCAATCATCCTTGAGTAACCCTTTCATCTGTACGCATTTGACAATGAAAATGCTCATGTGCAGTTCAGTTTGTTGCTTTGCAACCTCCCCCTTCTCCAGTTTGTGAGGCGTGACAAACAAAGAGTCCAACGAAGAACGTTCCAGTTCACTTGAAGTACATCGTCCTTGCAAATGGACGCTATCATCCAATCTTGATGGCGTCCATTCCTTTATGTCGTCAAACACTATAGCTCGCCTCATTGAAAGTTGTCTTGCTTATCCAAGAGGACTTTGTTATTCAATTTCCCTCTCAGTGTTTAACAAGATTTTCTTTGGCGCTCTGATGTCATTGTCAGGGTGATTGCTTAAGTGACTACTTCAAAGCTTGACCTTGACTTTGATGTTGACCGTCCTTTCGTCTCCCCTCCCGGCTCATACTGCAGCTGCCAAAGGTTTTTTTTTTAAGGACAAAAAATGGCTTAGGAATTTGAATTATGTGCAGTGGCCAGGGTTTTCGCGAAGTCCTTCTGCGTATTGGTTTTTGATTGATGTGGTGGCCGATTTTCTGACGGGTGCGTTAATTGCTTTGCAAAAAAAAGGGGATAATTGCCATCATCCACAGGTTGAATGTCTCCTCTGGATCCATTACGAAGCTGTTGGGGTTGCTTTCGAGTGGAATTCGGTCGCAGCTGAGTGCGTCTATGATTGGACGTGGGTTTGTTGAAGGGTCTATGACATTGTGATGAGTGTTGGCTCTCAGAGGTTGGTTGGAATCTCCTTTTTGTCGCCGTTGTAACTATAACAAACCCCGCGGTCACTTGGAATGACTTCAAGCCATCTGACATGTGATTCTAAGTGTCCTCTACTGTCACCACCCATTGCAACGCCCGTATTCGATATCCTGAGAAAGATGCGACTTCTGTTGCGCTTGTGGTCTAGTTTTGACACATCGTGTCTCCCTGCACTTTACCTTGTGAGCCATCAACAGTTTACAAGTACCTCAAGGCATTGCCACGCTTCCACATTTCGTTGAAGGAGATTGACACGTCTTGACTGTTTGACTGTTTGACAGTTGCTTGAAAACGTGGAATGTTGAAATGCTTCATCGACTCGTCGAGAGATGAGCGACAACTTGTTACCACTTCTAAATTTATAGTTGCAATTTCCAGGGATTTCATGGCCGCCTGACTGCTAGTGAATACGCACACACTCGTATCACAAGCGGATATTACATTCCACTTAAGCCAGGACAGTGCTTCACGGGTTTCCATAATCCCCCCCGGAAAGATGATACACTGCAGGAAGGAGAATCTAATATTTGTTCCACTTGAAAACACGCAACCACCCACTCCGGTGTTAGATCCATCCGCCTGGGTACGGATACGGAGTTACATATTCCTCGGATTGGGGGGGCACTAGAAATCTCTTCCCGAGATGGGTGAAGGGTTAATTGGTGTTGGGTGTGACGGGCATGCTCATAGGTGGGAATTTTGAGTTGTGTAGGATTGTGAATCGTACGTAAGCTGCATTGAACAGTGCTCGTCGCCACAGACAAGAGGATCAGGTTCAATGAAGTGCTATGCTCAACTGAGGGAGTGCTTCTGAGCTCAACACGGATGGTGATGCATGATTGTCTGCTTTTATTTGTGTCCAGTTGGTTGTGACCAGACTTCAGTGTCATCAGGACATCAGGATGACTAGAGGTCACACAAGTCTATAGGATACATTTTTTGAAACGCAGGAACCCAGCATCCAGGCCATATTTGATTGCCATTTGCTTGAATTCATCAGCCAGCAGGTCTTCCTGGGAGTTTGAAAACCAGACGCTGGAGGGTCCACTGCGAATCTTCACAGATGGATCGAAGATGGATGCAGGTGTGGGTGCTGGTGTCTATTCCAAGGATCTAAATTTCCAGCTATTTTTTCGACTACCTAATCACTGTAGAGTCTTTCAGGCTAAAACTATAGCGATTAAGGAAGGCCTATCCTGGATGAAAAACAATGTAATATCGCGCACAGATATCGTCATCTGGATCAAATCTCTGAATTCAGTCACCTTTAATTCCAAGTCTTCCCTTAATTACCGCCTATCTCTTAACGAGATGGCCAAGTATTTTATCATCCAACTGATGTGGGTGCCGGGACACATTCCACAGAATTGCAAAGCGGATGAGCTCGCTAGAAAGGGCACAAACTCCGTGCTCTTTCCGGGTGGAAACCCACCCTCCATACCGATCGCTAATATATATCATCTGCTAAAGCTTGAAACGCTTGCCCAAAAAAACCACGGATGGACATCTGGCACAGGATGCCTCATTACTAATCCACTCTGGCCTATGATCGATCCCAAGCGATCGCTTAGCTTGATCAGATTAAGCAGGTCAAACCTCAGATCTCTTATTGGCGTTCTAACAGGGCATTGTACCATCGGAAGTAGAACCTCTGGACTAGGCCTTCCCTATGATTTCTGTAGAAGCTGCATGGACGAGGATGAGGAAGAAACCATCGAACACTTGCTATGTAGCTGCAGTGCTCTCTCATCCCGTAGATGCAGACTTCTGGGGGCCCTGGCTGAACTGAGCAGCATCAGCCCTCTTCTTCGCTTTATCAAAAGCACAAATTGGTTTGGTAGCCTAAGATCCCCGAGGTAACACAATGGGCCTATGTTTGGCCTAAGTGTGTCTGCTGTTCGTATGCGCGGCAGTCAGCCACCTCAACCTAACCTAGCCTAACCTCTTATTTCCCTACCTTCTTCCATAGAAATTGTTGATGAAACTCCACTATATCTGTTACAAGCTGAGCCCCGCCCCTTTCGCCAGCCCTTAGGATGTGACTGGCAAAGCCCTCATAGGTGTTTGCTCACTTAGACCTTTAAGGTCCGTTTTGCTGTCACTATTCGGCTTCTCCCGCCACTTCGTTGACCTACTACACTCTTTCTCACTTACCTCTTTTGGTGTGTGTAATTAAACCTCTAACCAGTTGGTGGTTTTAATGAACTTGAGGATGTCCTATGTTGGTAGTAGCTAGTTCCTAAAGACTATTGAGGAAGTCGCTACGCATCTTATATATCTATCATCTTATATATATCTTCTTCGTGTCTCTGCAAGGGCTGGGCAGGTTCCGAGGTAGGGTATCACAGTTTCCTCTTCCTCCTCATCCATGCAGCTTCTTCAGAAGTCATTGTAGGATGCGACAAATCTTCTGGCTGGGTTGCCACTTAGGCAGTGGCCAGTGGTTACTCCTAATACTTAACTAATGTCTCTCCTGTCCAATTCTAGGATAGCTTTAGTTTTTGATGGATCTAGTGTAGGCCATATCGTTTTCGATGAGCTACTGATGTCCAATTCCGCCCATCTACGATTTGTATTGATAATGATATCTGTTAAAAGCATTGTTCGTAACGCTCTCCCTTTGGGGACTAGGGTGTGTCCTGATTTTGCCATTGCTAGGCTCGCCCACTTCTTGCTAATTCGTCGGCTCTTTCGTTGCCCGGAATACCCCTGTGCCCAGGGACCTAGCACAGGATAAAGTTGCATCTGTCCGCTATCTCCCTCAAAGATAGACGGCAGATCTTTACCATCTCAGAGATCTCAGAATGGTGTCTCCGGAGCCTTTGTGGCCGCCTGACTATCTATGTAAATAACAACAGATCAACCGTCTATTGGGGTCATATTTGATAGCCGAAGGGATACCTCTCGAATACCTGTTACTTCTGCCTGAACACTGCAGTGGTTCGGAAGCCGTGCTAGCTCCGACGAACTGGCGTATACACCAGAGCCTGTGCCTTCTTCCAACTGGGTGCCGTCAGTGTTTATTTCCCTGACAGTAGAGTTGCACACCTTTCCTTCATCCCACTCTATTCTCGAGGGGATTGCCGTTTCGTGCTTGATTTCGAAGTCCGCAAATGGTCTTCGAGTTAGAAAGTATCTCCATGTGCCCTATGTGGGCTCTTCCTCAGTGTTTACACCCTCTCAGTCCCGTAGATGTCCAAGGGAAGGAGATTGAGTAAGATCTCGAGGGCCGCCGTGGGTGTTGATCTGAGTGCACCTATGATACATCAGATCTTTGTATTTTGATTAGGTTTTGCTGTACGTTTGCCTTCCACCACACTAGTACTCCATAAGTCGGTACTGGTCTTGATATTGCCGTGTAGAGCCAGTGTGTTATTTTCTGTCGGATTCTCCATTTTGGTCCGCTTATTTTCCTGCAGGTGTAGAGCGCAATCGATGCTTTCCTGATGCGCTCCTGATTGCTATGCCTCCAGTTTAGTTTACTGTCGACGATAACACCCAAGTATTTCGCTCGATCGTCAGGCCTTAAGAAAATTTTTTTTTTCAATTTTTTCACAATTAGGTAAAATTATAAAATGTAGTACAATAATTTTTGGTGAACAACGTTCTTGCTTTTCTGTTACTTATCACTTGTGTAAGCATATGCAAATGGTTACGAAATGGTGATGTCACATTCAGAAGTGTTATACACGCTGTTCAACGATACCGTGAAATAAAGTTAAGCAAAATAAATTTTCTTTTTTATTTCACTTTTCGAAACCCATCATTTTATCGATACATCACACTAAGAAACATCACACTTTAAACAAGCTCAACACCTTGGGATTCAATTCTTCAATGTTAGAGTGGTTTTTGCAATTACTTAAAGATGGGAAGCAATTGGTACAATTCGTTCTACATCTCGGGTAATAAAAGTTACATCGGGCGTGCCACAAGGTAGCCATTTGGGGCCATTGCTATTTCTTTTGTTCATAAACGATGTTCATGAAATTTTCAAATACTGTAAAATCTTAACATTCGCAGACGACTTCAAATTGTGTTTATCTAATAGTTTAACTGATTGGTACAATCGGGCGTGCCACAAGGTAGCCATTTGGGGCCATTGCTATTTCTTTTGTTCATAAACGATGTTCATGAAATTTTCAAATACTGTAAAATCTTAACATTCGCGGACGACTTCAAATTGTGTTTATCTAATAGTTTAACTGATTGGCACCATCGGGCGTGCCACAAGGTAGCCATTTGGGGCCATTGCTATTTCTTTTGTTCATAAACGATGTTCATGAAATTTTCAAATACTGTAAAATCTTAACATTCGCAGACGACTTCAAATTGTGTTTATCTAATAGTTTAACTGATTGGCACAATCGGGCGTGCCACAAGGTAGCCATTTGGGGCCATTGCTATTTCTTTTGTTCATAAACGATGTTCATGAAATTTTCAAATACTGTAAAATCTTAACATTCGCGGACGACTTCAAATTGTGTTTATCTAATAGTTTAACTGATTGGCACAATCGGGCGTGCCACAAGATAGCCATTTGGGGCCATTACTATTTCTTTTGTTCATAAACGATGTTCATGAAATTTTCAAATACTGTAAAATCTTATCATTCGCAGACGACTTCAAATTGTGTTTATCTAATAGTTTAACTGATTGCTTTGAGTTCCAATTGGTGTAAAGAAAATGGACTAGATCAAATGTAATACATATCTTTACTGCACATCGAATTACATCCCCGAATACCCATGATTATTTCATTATGATCACAGGCTTAATCGCTTAGGAGAAGTTAAAGACCTCGGTGAAATTTGATAAATTAAATTTTAGATAAATTTAATTTGGATTGATGATAAATTAAATTTTTCAAAACATTATGATTATGCAATTGCGAAGTTTAACGCTATGTTAAATTTTTTGAAAGAAATAGTAAAGATTTTCGGATTACAAATAGTCTTAAGTCGATCTTTTCTTCGTTAGCCAGACCATTTTTAGAATATTCTTCCATAATTTGGAATTCCCCATGTAATACACCTGACCTCAGACTCGAAGGAGCGCGAATTCAAGAAATATGCTGTCCGTAAATTATATACCCTCGAAGAAACTCCCTAAATACGACGATAGATGTAAAATAATAGGCTTGCAGCTACAGTTTCAGGCGTAAGGCAGCGTCAACCATATTTATCCGCGACATTATTAATTACCGTGTAAATTCATAAGAATTACTTTTTCTCTTGAATATATATGCTCCCCAAAGATCTCTTCGGGTGAGAAATTTACTCTACGCGAAGAGGCATAGAACCTATTACAAGGTGTATAAGAACTTTTAATGAACTTTGCAACGAAATTGATTCTAGCTTGTTTCCATTGGAGTTTAAACAATTTATTAACACACTATTCTTTATTTGATGTAATCTATGAGATGCAAAATCGGTAGATGATCCTAAGTTGCGCAGCAAGACTCTGTTGTGTAAAGCGCTACTGAGGGCATACATTAAGGCCGCTTACACACATGGAACAAGGGTGGTGAGACGTGATAGGAATAGGCCGCCTCTCATGTGCTCGGGGTTTGCTTTTGGATTTTCTATTCTCTTTTATCTCTCTTCGTTTTTTCTCAATGTTATGTATTGGAAGCATGCTGTACATGTGTGAGAAAGAGATGATGCATGTGGGAGGAAGGGTAGGAAACAGAAAAAATTCAGAATTGAGATCTCAATTGCAGAGACTGACAGATTTCCTGTGCGAAAGTGGCTTGAGATCGCAAAAGTGAATTTGAAAAAATCGCCGACGAATTTTAGCGAGTGTGAGAGCGGCCTAAGAGAACGTAGTGTTCTGTGTTTGCCCTGCGATGATGAAATAATAATAAAAAAAATAGTAATAATATGTTTGTGTGTTCCAAAGCAACATAGCTGCTAACACTAAAACGCATTTTGTTGTAGGTACTTAGCTGTATGTATCGGCGAAAGAGGAATAAAAAAAAAGCAAACAATATCCTTGGCTGGAGGATTGATTGCATGTGTGTGCAACCGAATGCAAATACTGTGTTTTATGTTGTGGCTTTTGACCAAAAAAAAAGTATATGGACATTTATTATTTGGATTAGTTTATAAAAGGTCTACACAGATGTATAAATTAAACTCAGAAAAATTGAGCTTAACCACCGAAAAAATGTAGTTGAATACTTCTTCTGTTTGTGTAAAAGGTTTTTCTTTAAAGAGGCGTAATATGTTGTATAGAAAAAGCTGCACAGAAGAATTCTGAATCTCTAAGAGAAAACTGCACTCAAATCCGTTAGGTAGATTCGAAATTTCGTGTCAGATACATATATACATCGAATCTGATGGCCCTTTTATAAAATTAAGCTGCAGCACCTTCCCATGGGCATCTATGGGAAGCTGACAGCTATCAAGCTAGCAATAAGGCTGCGGGAATGCAACTGCTGGAACAGATCACACAACCTAGGACACACAGAAGAAAAAGAAGAAAAATGCGACGCATATAGATTATACAGCGCCCGCTTTAGACTTCGAGTTTGGGTACAAAACACTTATCCCAGAGAGAGAAGACTGTGCAAAAGACTCGGTAAGGAAATCGAACAACCTGCAAATCTACACAGATGGCTCAAAAACAGAGGAAGACACAGGACTAAGGGTATTCGCGACAACAAATCGTTCTCCATGCCTCTCCGAATGCCCAACCATTACAGTGTAACCCAAGCAGAAGTAAAAGCTATCGAAGAGACTGCCCGCTTACTGATAATGAACCCGATAAAGGGGTTATCTATCGTTATATATGTACATAGATAGTCAGGCGGCCATTTAGACTCTGGATGCACCATCAATTAAAACCGAGAGGGTAAAACTTTAAGGTCTATCTGTCAAGGAGACAGCAATTGGATGCAACCTCACCCTATGCTGGGCCCCTGAGTATAGTGGTTTTCCAGACAGCAAGAGCAAGAGCAGGGGTGGGTCTGCCATTGGCAAATAATCAGGACACCCCATATCCCTCACTCCAAGTAATAAACACCTTGTTACTTACAGATGCCAACAACCCCGCTAATCGGAGATGGAAAGAACCAGATACTTGTAGGACTTCGACGCTCATTTGGCCTTCAATAAAATCAAACGAAACGAATATGGTACAAAAACAAAACAGGGGTGAAGTAAGAAATGTTGTGAGCATTATCACCCGTCGCTGCCTTCTCGGTAAGCACGCCAGAAGAATGAGAGCCTTCCACAACGACTTCTGCAGAAGCTGCAGAGGCGAAGAGGAAGAAGAAACTACGCTTCAGTTCCTCGGCATCTGTCCAGCCCTTGCAAGAACAAGAAATGATGACTACTTTTTCAGAAGCCTTGAGGATGTCACAGGTTCGGGAAAACAAAAGTTTGTAAACCTGCACAGGAGTGGAATATACAAGATAAGCCACTAGGACAACATTGGGTAGCCATCAGTTGTTAGTGTAGTCCCTTTGAATAAAAGAGGAACCGGTGCAAAGCATCGGGCAGTGATATCACAACGGATCCAATTATAATCTAAGTGGGTCACAACTGTTCATCACCTTAACCTCACCTAACCTAACCCATTCTTCGTTTCAGTAAATACTTTTAGTTAGATGCACAATGATTGTAGTTTTCAGTCATTGGCCGCCCTCGGCAGGCACTCTAAGCACTTTGTCTATACAGCTCTAACTAATCTCATCTTGTGTCACTTGATCTATAATTAAAATGATTGTGTGTAAGTGTCCAACGAATTTAATTTTCAGCTAAGGAAAAAATAATCATCCGAAAAAAGCCCCTTTTCACTCAGACGACATTCAATAAGGAATAATTGATAAAAATTTCCAACTGATCGGTAAAGCCGTTCTCGCAAAAAATGGTTTCGACAAAACGCAGACAGGAATTGTTATTAATTTTATTTTGTTTTCATATATATATATATATATCTTATTGTATTTATTCTCAATGTTTGACATAGTATAATTAGTGTACATTTATGAAATAACAATTCAACTTTAACAAACATAAGATGGACATTTGACAATAGTTAGTGACGTTTATTTAGTTAAGAAAATAGAGTTAATGTCACATCATTTAGATAAATTCTGTGTAATAATTCAGTACATTATATTATAGTATAAAAAAAGAAGAAGGAAGGACTCTCAAACTTACAATTTTAGTAGTATTATGATCGTATGATACCAAAAATAGACTAGCCAATGAAGTGCAACAAAATTTCGATTCCACAGTGATCAATATCTAAAAGCCAAGACTTAACTTTAGACAAAAATTGATTCAACGTTCTGATGGTTCGAATATCTTCGGGAAGTGAGTGAGAATAATTTGCAAGAAACAATAGAATAAGAACTTCTATAACGAGTGGTATGAAAAGACGGAATGGTTACTTGGGAGCTAGTATTGCTACGTAGGTTATGGTTTTCGTTGAGTGGACTCTGTAAGTAGCCACATCTAATAAAAACGATCCACAAGACATTATACAAGTACAGATGTCTGACTGGAAGAATTTTCAGCTTATTAACTAAAACTGAAGATACGGCTCGGCGGGAAGAGAAGCCAATTTTTCGAACAACATACTTTTGCAAAACTGATAATTGTTTATGTTGCAGTTTCAAATTGCATTGTGGAATCACCCTAATACTGTCCTATATTGTTTTCGAATGTTGGCAGTACAACTGTTTTATGTCTTGTTCATTACCCCATTTTTTGTATAAAACTTACTTCCTATTCGTCCATTCAATAAAACACACGATTGTATTTCTTACCAAGGAACACGCGGTCTCTTATTTGCCACACTTTTTCTCTCTACAGTGAAAATCGAACGCGCAAACAGTTTAATTTTGTTTAAGTGCGTCCCACCCCAGGAGGTAATACTATATTGTAGTCTTGAGTGGAATATTCCAAAGTAGATATTTTTTAAGGTACTTGAAGAACAGTACTTGTTAAGCATATAAAACGATCTCAAGCTGGTTAGTAGATATTGTTTGTGATCATTGCAACTGAGACTTTAGTCTAAGATGACTCCAGGTACTTATAACTCCTTACTGTTTCAATTGAAAAGCAATGCGTACTACAGCACATACTTTCATTGTATTGAATGTCACACCCGCAATTAAGGAAGCTTAATTTACGGCAACTAGCTGCGTGAAACACAATATCAACCTCTGGAGGTTCCATAGCAACTAGGTTGTGCAGCATGAGCTTAGTTTTGCTGCGCGAACCAGAGCCTTAACAGATGGACGTCATGGTTTATTCATAAATAATAGCTCGATCTGTGGGTCGCCGTGGCGTAGTGGATAAGTGCGTCGACTCCTACGCACAGGGTGCCAGGTCCGATACCCGAATTTACCAGCTGTGATAATTCACGGCTCCACCTCTTTCGACCCTGACAATGCTCAAAGAGTATTTCTGTCTAGAAAAAGCTTCTCAACTTCGCCGTTCGGAGTCGGCATTAAACTGTAGGTCCCTTCCACTCGTGGTAGAACAATAGCACGCACAACACGAATGGTTGCTGCGAAGCTAGGCCCAGGTCCGCCTTGGACTGTAGCGCCACCCATATTATTATTATTATAATTATTATTAATAGCTCGATCTGGCTACAATTTTTAGAGAATACTTTTGAAATATTCTTCTTTTAGAAAATACGAAATGAAAAAAAATATGTTGTGGTAGTTCGGGTTAACGGTGCTAAATCAACAGCTTTCACCGTGGGCGTTGGACTTCGCCAGGAGTGCGTCTTGTCACCTCTTCTTTTCATTGTTTATATGGTTTATATGGATGTTGCAGCGCAGCCGAGGCGAGAAATAGTTCACATTGGGAGAGTTGAGGGTAAGTCATCTTCTGTTTGCGGATGACTTAGTTATTCTCACATCTTCCCAGACGGAACTCCAGCGCGCACTTGAAAGGTTTGTAACCCGTATGTTCTGATTCTGGAATGAAGGTTAACGTGGACAAATCAGAGGTTGTGGTAATTTCTAGAACGCCTGTTCAATGAACTCTACATGCTAGTGAAGTCCCATTGAAGCAGGTGGAGAAGTTTAAGTATGCCGGGATCTTCTTCACGAGTGATAATACTGAATACTGATGTAATACTGAACTGTCCTGTAGGAGTGGTCAAGTTGCGACAGTTTTGACACAGCTTGGGAGATCTGTAACCAGGAAGACCGAGCTTAGTGTGAAAGCCATGGTAGCAGTCTTCAACTCATTATTTATTCCAACTCTCACCTCTGGTCATGATATTTGGGTAATGACCGAAAGAATAAAATCGCGAATGCAAGCTGCTGAGATTATGTTGTGTTGAAGGATGTTTTGGGAATTGCCGGGATAGGCTAAGAAACAATAGAGTGCGCGAGGAACTCAACGTTGAGCATTCTCTGAACGGAAAGAGCTCTGTTTCGTTGGTTTGGTCACGTGGCACGAATGTCCCTACCATCACGACTTCCGAGGGGGGCCTTGAATGCGATTCCATCAGGTAGGGGACCGCTTGGCAGACCCAGAATGAGGTAGTTGGACCAAGTCCATAAGCTCTCCTGGTTACGATTAGGCATAACCCTTGATGAGTGAGTGAGAGTCGATGGCGGAGGATCGGGTTGCCGGGAGATCTCTCGTGCGAGCCTTACCTGCGACCCCTGTAGAGGATCATGCGGGTCAGAAGATGATGATAATGATGATGGGGTAGGTCGTCGCTCTGGCAAAGTGACCAGAATCAACTTCAACAGAAAATGATCGACTGTCGACTCTTATCAGGGTTGCCCTATTGGAGTACTAGGACTCTTGTGTGCAGTAAAGGGGAAAACAAGCCTCCTGAAATTGTTTCCATCAAGCTTGCACTTGCGTTGAACCATAGGGGCAATCCCCTGTGGCCGCATGGGCATGAATTGGAAAAAAGGAAAAAGTCAGCTTGGTGTATTCTATTGATCCAACTGGCTCGAAATCGACCCAAGAGACGGAGCTAAGTTTTCTATGCAATCTATTTAGTCTCCGCGCCTTCGAGCAGAATTGATAATTCTTTTTTTTCTACGGAACTGTGGCTCAAAAGCGGAAATAAATACCATATATCTGGCCTATATTTTTCCCAATGTTTGGGAAAGATACGTGAGGGGATATGTGAGATACAGAGCCCTAAAGTTACCCTTTATTTTAGTTTTGAAATTCATGTATTCTCTCGAAGTAACTCGTTGGTATGAAAAGTGTCATTCTTAGAACTGCTTGTTCAAGACCAATTTCTTTCATAAATACTGACGAACTTCGATAACTCGAATATTTGATAACTCGAATAAAATTCGTTGGCAATGGCCCCAAGACTGAAATTTACATGGAATGTGTCGTCGTTAACTCGAACTTGGATGAAATTTAAAACAAAGTACAAGTACGTGGTTTTATTTTCACTTAAGTTTACTCCGTTAATGAGTAATCTGTTTAAGCTACACCACACACTCGCATTTCTTGTGGCACATGTACTATGTTTCAAATCACTCATTCATATTTTATTTTTAATCCTTTTCAATTTTGGTTTTTCATTGATTTTCCACGATTAATCAAAAACCTGTATTTTCTTTCTCGAAAATGCCCTCGCGCTGGTTCGGCGTGAGCAAGATTAATAAACGATACATACATACAAACGATACGGACTTCAATGTCAAACGGAGGATGTGCTCGGTGATGTGATCGGTAAGCTCAGCCTCCACGATGTGACACACAGGTAATGAATCTTGACTCACAGACTATGCCGCAGCAAGTAGGTAGGGTAGCATGCAGCACGAAGTTTCTTTTACAACCAGGCAACCAGGATCTTCGGAATGATTAGTTTTATCTCCTAACTGACTCGCATGGAATTGTGCATGTTCATATTTAAGGAGAACCTTCAATGGGTACCTATCGTACATGAGCTGATGAGCTGATTCCCCAGAGCTTTCGAAAGACAACCGCGAGCTCTATTAGTTCACAGCGCAGTTACACCATTGGCACAGCGAAGACGTCATTCGAATTAGTGCCACCTCTTTGAGAAGAAGCGAGACGGAAATCACCATCATCATCTTCTTCTGGCCAGCATGATCCAGGGGGTCACTGAGGTAAGCTCTGCACGAGAGATCTCCAGGAAACTCGATGCTCCACCATCGAATTTAACTCATCAGTGGTCATGCGCAAGCGTCCATCTCGCCCACAAGCGAGCTTATGGACTTGGTCCAATCACCTCATCCTGGATCTGTCAAGTGGTCGCCTACCTGATGGAATTGCGTTCAAGGCTCGCATTGGGAGTCGTGATGGTGGGGAAATTCGTGCCACGTGGCCAAACCAACGAAACAGAGCTCTTTCCGGTCAGAGAATGCTCAACGTTGAATTCCTCGCGCACTCTATTGTTTCTTAGCCTATCCCGGCAATTCCCAAAACATCCTTAAACACAACATAATCTCAGCAGCTTGCATTCGCGATCTTATTCTTTCGGTCATTACCCAAATTTCATTACCATAGGTGAGAGTTGGAACAAATACTGAGCTGAAAGCTGCTAACTTGCCTTTCACACTAAGCTCGGTCTTCCTGGTTACAGATCTCCCAAGCTGTGTCAAAACTGTCGCAACTTGACCAATCCTACAGGACAGTTCAGTATTACTCCTCCCATCACTCGTGAAGAAGATCCCGGCATACTTAAACTTCTCCACCTGCTTCAATGGGACTTCACTAGCATGTAGAGTTCATTGAACAGGCGTTCTAGAAATTACTATAACCTCTTATTTGTCCACGTTAACCTTCAACCCAGAATCAGCACTTACGACCACAAACTTTTCAAGTGCGCGCCGGAGTTTCGTCTGGGAAGGTCTGAGAGTAACTAACTCATCCGCAAAAAGAAGATGACTTACCCTTAACTCTTCCAATGTGAAACATTCTTCGCCTTGACTGCGCTGCAACATCCAATCCATATAAACAATGAAAAGGAGAGGTGACAAGACGTACCCTTGGCGAAGTCAAGAGATGGATATCCAGTATATATTTATATATGCCAAGTACTCGCTGACCCAAATAGCGCTATACCTAATGGAATGGTGTCTTAGCTAAGGCTAAGACGCTCCATAGGTCGACGTACTCTGTACTCATCTGGTAACGGTGTTCTTTCCTCAAAACATCAGTTCGCATCACCGATTCGCATAGGCTTAATGTTCCTGAAGGTCTACAGTTTGAAGCCATACACAATATTCACAGCAGCATCTCTCTTTATCTCGCCGTGGCATAGTCGGTAAGTGCGTCGAGTCCTACGCAGAGTGTGCCAGGTTCGATACCCGAATTAACCACCTTTGATAATTCACAGCTCCACCTCTTTCGAGTCACTAACAATGCTCAAAGAGCTTCTCAAATTCGCCGTTCGGAGTCGGCATTAAATTGTAGGTCCCTTCCACTAGTGAAAGAACAATAGCACGCACAACACGAGTGGTTGATGAGAAGCTAGGCCTAGTCCGCCTTGGACTGTCGCGCCACACATATTATTATTATTATATTTCTCTTTAATCGATGCAGTACTCTAGGATTATTGCTATGTACATATAAGAATACTTCGCTGTTCGGAGTTATACCAGACGATACAAACCTGGACCTTGCGTAACTTCCCGCACAAGCTATACTTACAGGCCTAAAAAAGTGCGGCATGATGCACCCTTCTTTTTCTTTATTTGGCGCTACAGTCCGGGGTGGTCTCAACCAACAAGCCTCCCCAACTAGCACGGTCTCTGGCTAGCTGCCTCCAGTGTCACACGACAGTTGGTTGAGGTCCTTCTCCACCTGGGGTCGCCACCTTGGTGCCCTACCTACAATTAATGATAGCAGAGTAATTGTATAACGTAAGAACCCACTCTCCCTCAGTCTCTGCCTGGTCCGACATGTTGAACGAACTTTTTAATAATCTCATACGCAAGCAAGTAGTGCAGTAACAGGGACATATCCGGTTTTAAGGGTATGCGTACTCAAATCTGTTTGGCAGGGGATTATAGAACTTCGATAAGTACATTGAAGAAGTTTTTGCTAACAACAAAATCGACTAGCATTGCTTTGAAATTAGATTATAACATGTTTTGTTTCTGGTTCCCTCAAGTCCTTTGTCCTTCACTCAATCAATGATTCAAGGATCAACCCCCTACCTTGACATTGCACCCATCAACAGCGATTAAGAAGCTGTCCTTCAAGTTTCAACCATGTGCTCGCTGCGAATCGCCTTTGTTCTTGGCCAGTGATTTCCCATGATTGCTCTTTCCACTTCACATCGCATTAATACGAGTACACCCCTACACACATTGCTGCACGACGTGAAGTATTGATTCAAAATATCTGCCCATGCATACGTCAGAAGAAACATTCATCCAAGATCCGTGCATTCAAACACATCCATGTTCACCTGAAATGAAACACGACTCGTTGTTTTTGTAACACGAATGTGATATCGATTGGCTTCGACAAAGCATTTCAATGAAACGTGGTTGTGGGAAGGTCAAATTATTAATTTGTTATGCGAACTGGCGTATGTTTCGAATTTTAAAAGTAACGAGAACGGGTCGGATGGAGCTTGACCAGTCAATCAATTGCGGGCACTTTGGTTCAATGTAAATTGGTTGCACTTGGTGTGGAGAGCTGTTTGAGATTCACAAGCCGGAAGAAACTGGAGAGGATCTGGAGAGTGTGGAAATGGGGAAGCCAAAAAAAACCATGTGTTTTCTAATGGAATGGTGTAACTTTCAACTGAGTGCAGTAAAGCTCATAAATACATCGCATTTGAGGCAACTTTCGAAACAGCTGCAAAGAGAGCATTCATTTACAAACTTTATAAGTCCAAGGGGTAGGTTTTCCAGGAGCCAAATCGGCAACCAAATCACTGTGTTTCGAGGAGAACACATTTCGGAATGGTGAGATAGCAAGAGGAGGTTTAAAATCTGTGTTAAAATGTGTACCTGACACCATTGTCGACTGTTGAACTTGAAGTGGGCGTCAGATCCCCCTTATCGAATGCAGGGTTACATAACAAGGGATGTTGGTTGCTTGGTTTACGTGCCCGATTTGGCTCAAACCGGGTACAAGTAGAGCAGTTGCTCGCTGTTTTGATACCACACCTCGTAGACCTGGGTTGTTATGGTTATATCCAGCATGTGGATTTCGATACACTTTGGTTAGGAAGTCTCGGAGAGGTCTCTAAGGAAAGGCTTGCCGAAAGCGTATATGTATCTTTGTTTGGCTAGTGCCGGACAATCACAGAGAAAGTGAGGCCGGCTTTCCTCTGAGTGGCTGTGGAGGCAACTGCGACAGTATTCCGAGTCAAGTAGCGTCGATGCCTCTGGACAAGAGCCCCGAGCTTACGGCCACGACAAAAGCTATTTCGGAGCGATTTCTATTGAAGAGGCTATCAGTATTTTTTTTTCGTGTAGGACGGCCAGGTTTTCCTAGCGAATTTGTACTTGGGTGACCTAGTCCACCTTCTACTAGCTATGGACAGAAGGGTTGGATCATACATGGTTGTGGGGGCGTTTCCGGAAGCTCCTTGCTTGGCCAGTTCGTCGGCGATCTCATTTCCCCCTATGTTGCTATGGCCTGGAACCCACGGGAGAGTGATATTACATCTGATTCTGGCCTGTTTGTGTTCTTCTTCTTCCTTGCACTGTTGCACCAATTCAGAGGAGGAGATGGCCCCTATGACAGCTTGGCAGATCGCTGCGGCTCTTCCATTATGACAGGTACTACTGAGAAGTTTGCACGCTTCTCTGATCGCTAGTACTTCAGACTGCAAGACACTCGAATGATCTGGGAGGCGGTAAGAGTTGGAGATCTTGAAATCCGCCTAGAAGACCGCAGAGTCTACACCGTGATCTAGCTTAGATCCATTTTGTGTAGATCAAAAATTGGTATTCTGAGGCGAGTGATTGGGTCTTCCAGTCCTCTCGGAAATCGGCATTGTGCCGAGTCGTCGAATTCTATGGTGCGGTAATGTAGACGGATGGACTGTAGTGCCACCCATATTGTATTATCAATGTAGAACGTGGGAGCTGGGGTTAGGTGCTCAGCTAGGAGTGGCAGAGCTCTGCTGTGGCCATACGGTCTCGCTGACCAACCTCCCGCTTCTCTGAATCTAATGGCGATGGACGTGACTACATACTCGATGTAAAGATCCAGAGGAAGGAGGTGTTCAGCGCTTCGGTGTGGCATTATCTCATCGCCCCTTTTTGGTAAGGCAGCATTGGAAAAACATACTCAAACGCATCCAAAGATAGTACGTTTTATAATGCTCTTTAAACCTCTTCTTTAGCAAACATTCTTTTCTTAACAGTGTCTACTACCAGCCTACACCATGATGCCTCTTTAGTTCTTATTTTATTTATCATCAATAATATCCAAAATTTTTGAAAAACTTTTGTTAAAACGCATTCAAAAATTTATCGAAGAGAAGAGAATATTACCATCAGTTTGGGTTTCGAGCGATATAATCGAAAATTGACGAGATATGCAGAATAACTACTGAAATTGAAGGAGCATTAGAGTAGACAAAGATCTGCTCTACTGCCCTACTTGAAGTTTCCCAGACCTCCGACAAAGTCTGGCATGAAGGCCTGAGATACAAGTTAAGCAGGCTTCTACCGACAAGCTTATATAAGATCCTAGAATCCTATCTCGATAATAGGATATTTAGTGTTAAACACAGAACTTAATACTTCGATTTTAAGGAGATCCGAGCAGGAGTCTCTCAAGGGAGTGTTCTTGGTCCTACATTACCAGAGACATACTTCAAACTAAGGGTACACTTGTGACTACATTTGTGGATGACACAGCCATTCTGCCAACTGAAAAACTCCAACGAGCTCTAGACAAAATAAACGTGTGGTCAAAACGCTGGCATTGCTCCCAATTAGATCAAACGACTACAGTCTTGTTGAAGTTTTTCATAAACTTCTTCTTCTTCATTTGGCGCTACAGTCCGGGGTGGACCTGGGCCTCAACCAACAAGCCTCTCCAGCTAGCACGGTCTCTGGCTAGCTGTCTCCAGTGTCGCACGCCAAGTTGGTTGAGGTCCTTATCCACCTGGGTGCGCCACCTTAAACGCGGGCGTCCTCTGTTGCGTTGTCTTACGGGTTCGGAGTCGAAGACTCTCCGGGCCGGAGATTTATAAACACAAGTACCAAAAAAAAAAATGAATGACTCTACGACTCCTCCATACATTTACATATGTTTTATTTTTAACCAAATTACACTTGCCTTTTTTTCTTATTTTCTCTTTTGTTTTCGCATGCTTTGAATAAGTCTTGGATTATGAGATATAGAGTGAATATTCTATGAAAATGAATACGAGTGAACATGCCGCAAAGTTCGATTCAAGGACGTTTCGACTTACCGAGAGTCGACGCGTGAAAATAGGGAAAATATTTAGGTCCCGAGTCTAAGTTTTGAAACAATTGTTTCTTGGACAGGTTGGATAGGTTTAAAAGGAATTATTTTTTTTTAGCGTACTCAGCCCGCAAAAAATGTACTCAAAAAGTACATTTGCAGTGCACGAGGGAACGCTGGTTCCGACTCTTGCCGATCTCTGGACTTTGTTGAGTTTGTCTAAGTTGTATGTTAACCTTAGGGCTGACCACCATACTATTGAGCCGTAGGTGAGAACGGGCAACGGCTATGTTCATCCCAAGAGTAATTTTGGGTTAAAGACCCCACCTTCTGCCGAAAATTTTGCTACAGGCGTAGAAAACTGCACTTGCTTTCCGTTTTCCGTTTTCTATATCAGACTTCCAGTTGAGCATGGAATCCAGGATGACGCCTGACCGTACTTAGCACTAAAAGAAAGGGAGAGAGTGACATTGTTGAGCCGAGCAAGCTTCAAGGTTGGTATCTTGGTCTTCGTGGTAAACAGCATCAGTTCTGTTTTCGTAGGATTCATGTCCAGGCCAAAGACTGTAGTCCAAGAGTGAATTCTAGATAGAGCCCCCTCTGTGATTGTTGGAGACATAACAGATGCCAAGATTACCACGTCGTCCACATACGCAACTACTTTGAATCCCTTGCTTCCCAACTCAACGGGAATTTTATTTATCGTTATCATCGATGAGAGTGGTGAGATAACCCCGCCCTGAGGTGTACCCCGGTTGACTGATTTGGTAACTTGGCAGTTACCCAGTTGCGGCTGGATGATTCTGGTTTCTAGCATGGCAACAATCCACTAACGGATGAAACCCTCTCTTCCCAGAGCAGCGAGGGAATTGTTGATGGATTCGATGTCTCGATGTCTAGGAAGGTAGCAAGGGTGTATTGTTTGAGGTGAATTGATCTTTCCACGGTACGTACGGCTCTGTGGAATTGCCCTTAAGGTAGGCGTATTGAGATTTAGATAGGACGCTTGCTTTCAAAAACACTCGAATGTGCAAATCAAGCACGAGTTCGAGTGTTCTAAGTTGAAAGGAGGTAAGACTGATAAGACGGAAGCCTGTCCTCCTTTTCCGACCTTTGTAGTAAGAACAACCCAGACTTTTCTCCAAGACTCGGGAGCATAATTTAAAAATAAACAGCTTCGATAAATAGCTGCAAGACCGGGGCGTGACCCTATTTATGTTTCTTTTTTGGAGCATGACTGCAATAATGCCATCAAGAGATGGTACTTTAAAAGTTTTTGAAGTGTTAATATTCAGTCATCACAGCGATGACTTGTGATAAGTATAAGATCATCCAACTCGTGGCCGAGAAGAACATCCGCATTTCAGATTTGCCTCTACGCCCTTAAAACGGTTCAACTCACACAAGAATCGAAGCCAATTGACCACGGAATGAGAAAAGCACCCACCGATTGAATACTTGAACATCAGCCCTTGGATGCCAAGTTTTCACACACAGCGATGAGAGTCTCATTCGCTATGATCATTTAACAAAGAAAAATGTCGGATATGCAGAACATACCACTTCCAAAGCGTGGTGTGGTTTTTGGGCTGGTGATGCATCAATTCTTGGAAAATGATGCTGTTGCACCAGTGCCAGTAAATCGAATGATGCCGACAGACGCTGTAGACGAGGACGAAGTTTATTTTTAGCAGGGCGGATGTTCAGCCCACAGAGCTGGTTGAACAATGGTTTTAATGCGTGATAAATTCCTGGGCGTGTGGTTGCTAAGAATGGGGATTCAACTGAATGCCGGCGTCATGGTATTTATTAGAGGTCTGCATGAGTGTCCGCATGCTACTTTAGAGTACCCTATTCACTGCAGTCATTCAAAGTATTGTGGAATATGGAGTATGTATCACAATTGAGGATGCAAACGGTGGGCAACATTCGTTCACCTGATGACTGTGATCGAATGCAGAAAACTGTTTCGGAAGAGGGATACTTTAAGGGACTGAGTGAAAAACAGCTGCAAAAATATCTGGAATGGAAGAAAAAGGAAAGGAAAGGAAAAAGCAAACCTGGGTCACCATATAACCAAGGTATATTTTTCGTACTCTTTCTTGCAATGTTACCACCAGGCCATTCTTCAGTATTATCGGAAAGGAAGTGATTGCTTAACCATCCTATGTCCTAAGACTCGAATCTACTTATGCTCTTAAAATGAGCCCATGTGTGCACAAGACGCAGTGAATTACACTTCACAACAGCATTTCTCATGATTGGGTTATTTCATGTGATATAAGTCCAACGCACATAAGCCAGTTGTGTTCCACATATATAATTTTGTCCAAAAATTAAGCAATAGTTGAATATTCTTCTTTCACTTGTGTTGAATGTGCAACAGGCAACGACCCTAATTTACTCCCATTGTGTAAGAGAACACATTTTAGACTCCGTTTTGAGGAATCTATGAATAAACGCCACTCATTAGAAACTTAATTTTGTAATCCCACTGCACCCATTAAACCAGGTACATCTTTACAAAATACGAAGTCATCTTCTTCAGCAAAATATTTGAGGAGATTTCGTTCTTTTGTGCGGTAATAAGACATTTTATTGCCTTTTCATTGCATTCAAGTCACATTCAAAGTCACTATATTCTTCTTCTTCTGGTGGCGCTACAGTCCGGGGAGGACCTGGGCCTCAACCAGTAAGCCTCTTCGGCTGGCACGATCTTTAGCCAGCTGTCTCCAACTGCGCACACCAAGTCGATTGAGGTCCTTCTCCACCTGGGTGCGCCATCGGTTCCGTGGGCGTTCTCTATTGCGTTGTGCCACTGGTTCGGAGTCGAAGACTCTTCGGGCTGGAGCAGTGTTGTCCATGCGCTCTACATGGCCCAGCCATCTTAGGCGTTGGAACCGTAGACGCCTGACTAGGCTAATGCCGCTGTACAGCCCGTATAGTTCGTGGTTGAATCTTATTTTCCAATAACCGTCAACGCAGACAAGACCAAAGATTGAACGCAGAACTTTTCTCTCGAAAAGACCAAGTGCTCCTTCATCCGCTTTTGATATTGTCCATACCTCCGCGCCATAGAGCAGGACAGGGATGATCAAGGTGTTATATAATGTTAGCTTGGTCCTTCGAGAGAGGACTCTACTACTCAATTGCCTCTTGAGCCCAGAGAAACAGCGATTGGCAAAAGTAATTCTGCGTTTAATCTCGGTACGGTGTTGCTCGTACTGTTTACTCGAGCCGAGGTAGACGAAGTCCTTCACTACCTCGAGGGTATAGCTGCCTATTGTGCGTCCTTTCTTGATGACAGCATATATTTGGTTTTGCCCTCGTTCACCGCTAAGGTCATTTTGGCCGCCTCCGCTTCAATACCAGCAAACGCTTCATTGACGGCTCGCAGTGTTCGACCAATCGCGTCAATGTCATCCGCGTATGCTAGCAGTTGTACGGATTTTCGGAAGATCGTGCCTCTTGTGTTAGCGTGTTAGTTCGGCACTATCTTCACAAGAATAATGTTAAAAAAGTTACATGACAGCGCGTCGCCTTGTCTAAAACCTTTTTTGACACTGAAGGTCTCGGTGTGTTCGTTACCGACTTTGATGGAGCAGCGAGTATTCTCCATCGTCCTCCTGCACAACCTGACGAGTTTGGCGAGTTTGTCAAAACTAGACATGGCGTTGTATAGCTCGTCCCTATGCACGCTGTCATATGCGGCCTTGAAGTCGACGAATTGGTGGTGGGTGTCGATCTGCATTTCTTGTGTCTTTTCCAGGATCTGCCGTAATGTGAAGATTTGGTCGATGGTGGACTTCCCCGGCCTGAAACTGCACTGATAAGGACCGATCAGGTTGTTGACGAATGGTTTCGGGCGCTCACACAAAACGGCGGAGAGGATCCTATAGGCGATGTTAAGGAGACTTATCCCTCGGTAGTTGGAGCAGTGGATGGGGTCTCCTTTCTTGTGGATCGGGCAAATGATACTGAGATTCCACTCGTCGGGCATGCTTTCCTCCTACCATATCTTACAGATAAGTTGGTGCATGTACCTGACCAGCTCATCTCCAGCTGCATTAAACAGTTCCGCAGACAGTCCGTCTGCACGATTGTAGCTTTCCGACTTCAAACTGTTTTGGTCTTGCTCTACTCCGTTGTCCTATCGATATCCGCTACAACAAGGAAAAGATCTGAGTCGATGTTGGCTCCTCGGAATATTCGGACATCGAGAATACTTAAAGAGTGTCTGACGTCGATCGCAATGTGATCAATCTAGCTGACGGTTGATTGATCAGGAGACCGCCAAGTCCCTTTGTGGATGTTGAGGTGAGGGAACCGCGTACTGGCTACAAAGAGGTTTTGCCCCGTTACGAAGTCTAAAAGCCTGAGTCTGTTTTCAGACGTGTTGTCGTGCAGGCTGTGCTTCCCGATGACTCTAGCAAAGATGTCTCCCTTACCCAGCTTTGAGTTGAAATCTCCTAGAACGATCTTGGTGTCGTAGCTGGGGCATTGATCGTATGTTCTTTCTAGGAGATCGTAAAAGTCATCTTTGCTGTCGTCGTCTTTATCCTATTTGTCCACAAACGTAGAAACTCAACACACGTTTGTTTTTTCATTTCCAGCGGGTGACCAAGTAATTTTTGTAAGTCTCATTTACGAACGTAGTCACATTCAAACGGTATTCTTTAAATATATACTCTTCGCAATTTTTTTTTTTCGACGGTAGGTGAAAATCTTCAAAAGACACTATGGGGACCGTTCCGACATAGCGAAAGAGATTTTTACCAAGTAAAAACACCTCCCTTCAAATAAAATATATTTCCACTACATCTAAGTTCTACACTTATCCAGCAGTTTTTCTTTCTTGGTTTAGACGCATTTGGCAAGAGATTCTCCATTGAGAGTTCTTGCTTACACCGCAGTTAAGCGCGGGTTGAATTCACCGTGCTGGGTCAAGGAGTTTAGTCCTTTGAAGACGGCGAAAATAGTTTCTTTCGCCAAGCAAAGTTTATGTGCCCTTCCAGGCGACGCTTATGCTTACTAGCAAAATTCGTAACTTCATCTTGGACTGATGAAATTCCAAGATCTCTGTGGACATCGTTGTTTCGTATATACCAGGGTGGGTTGACGATGGCCCTTAGCAGTTTATTTTGGAAAGTCTGTAGTATGATTCTATTACTTTCTTAGGTGAAACCCCAAAGTTGTATACCATACGTCCAGACGGGTTTTAGCACTTGCTTGTATATAAGCAATTTGTTGTCAGTACTTAGCTTGGAATATTTTCCCATAAGCTCCTCACGTTTCTTTTTGACGTTCTCCTTCCATTTAAGCTTTACATCGAGAGTCATTTCGAGGTATTGCGCTTCATTGCCGAAAGGTATTTGAACACTATTTATAAAAACGGGCAAGTTATTCACGTTCTTATACGTAAAATTTATATGAACGGACTTAGCTTCGTTAAGCTCAATTGTATCCGGTCTAAAGCACATTGCACTTTGCTGGTTGATTCTTCGACCGTTTTGGCGGTGTCGTCAGCAAATGTGCTTAGCACAGTGCCTACATCCTGCGGTATATCGCTGCAATACAATAAGAAAAGGAGGGGACCAAGAACACTTCCTTGTGGTACTGCAGCTTCTATAGATTTAAATAGAGAGTATTCTTTCCCATATTTCACACGAATGATTCTATCCGATAGATAGTTCGATAAAATTGTGCACAGTATTCTCGGGAGGAATTGTTGAAGCTTGTGTTTCAAGCCTTCGTGCCAAACCTTGTCAAAGGCTTAAGAAACGTCGAGAAATACAGCTGAGCATTCTTGCTTTTGCTCAAACGATTTTTCTAAAACATCAATTATGCGATGTACTTGGTCAATAGTTGAATGCTTGCTTCTAAAACCGAACTGGTGGTTAGGAATAAGTCGAATAAGTCAACTTTTCCGGTCGACAACCGGGCTTAAACGTCTAAGTAATATTCGTTCGAACACTTAAGACATTGTCAGAAGAAGTGAAATCGGTCTATAAGGCTTTTTGTCTGTTATTTCCGCTTTTTCCATTGACTAGGGACATGTTCTAATCTTAATGCGGCGTTAATAATGTAGAGAAACATAAGAAGCGCTTTCTGAGGTAATTCCTTCAGAACTTCTCCTGTGATTAAATCATAACCAGAAGCTTTCTTGGTTTTGAGTTTTTTCAATTCTTCCTTAAACTTAAAAATTGTCATTATTTGATTCTGAACCGTAGGAGTATACAGGAGGTGTGTGTCCATCGCGTGATTTAAACGTTGCTTCCAAATGATCTGCGAAGAGATCTGCTTTCCCCTTATCGTCTTTGGCCCACTCCTGTTGGTTTTTCCGAACCAGGGCCGCATGTGGTTGGAGTATTCTTAAGCCGTTGGCTACTTTTCAGAGTGAGTAGTTGGTTTCTCTTTTCGCTGACAAGCCTGTTAAATAGGCATTTAGATTATTATTTCTAAACGACTTAATTTTCGCCTTCAGAAGGTTAAGCAGTTGGTTGATGCGTGTCTTATGCTGCGGCGCACGGGTCTGCTGCCATTTCTTACGAGCTTAACGTTTCTCTCTTACTAATTCTAGTATTTCCGGTGGCTATCGCAATACATGTTTTATCGTCGTTTTTCTAGCGAGAGGTGTATTGCTCTGAGTTTGATACTATCTTGTAAGTGATTTCTAAATGCTTGCCAATTCGTACGTTTATTAGTTAACGTAGGTGGAACTTCCTTTTTTACAAGGGTATCATTTGTACAAAGTACAATGGGAGAATGATCTGAAATAAAATCAAAGCTTTCTCCAATTCGTAAGTAGTTTCGAGAAACACCTTTTATGACAAAGAAATCAACAACGTAGGTCATCAACAAGTAGGTTGGTTTTCCTGTCGAGTAAAAATCAATGTTTAGTCTCATACCAGCTCTGTTTAAATCTGTATTTTTTTGTCTGTTTTTTTGTGAGATTAATCTTGACCCCCGAAGAGTGTGTGTTCGCATTAAAATCTCCACCAATTACGAAATTTAAGCCTAGAGTGTGGAAAGTTCGTTCGAGCTTGATTTGATCAATAATACTGCGCGGAGGGCAGTAAATGGACGCGACGTTAATAATAATAATAATATGGGTGGCGCGACAGTCCGAGGTGGACCTGGGCCTAGCTTCTCAGCAACCACTCGTGTTGTGCGTGCTATTGTTCTCTTATGCGTGGAAGGGACCTACAGTTTAATGCCGACTGCGAACGGCTAAGTTTGAGAAGCTTTTTCTAGACAGGAAATACTCTTTGAGCATTGTCAGTGACTCGAAAGAGGTGGAGCCGTGAATAATGATAGGCGGTTAATTCGGGTATCGAACCTGGCACCCTCTGCGTAGGAGTCGACGCACTTACCCAATACGCTACACGACGCGACGTTAAATGAGTAATGTTTATTTTTTAAACTAACCGTTGTTAGCTGTATAGAATCAGATTCTATACTTATTCCTACTAAATGATCTATATTATAGCGTATTTAGAGGAATTAACTGCCTCTTGCCCGTTCAGACTAATGGCAGGCGTGGTAACCACATTACCCTTTTAGGTTTACACAGGATTGCTTCGTCAAGTGTGTCTCAAAGATCAGACAAATATCGATTTCTTTTTCTCTGATATATAATTCTAGTTCGTCAATTTTTTGTAGCAGACCATTCGCATTCCATTTAAAATTTTAATTGACATATTCATGTTAAAATAAGTCAGCTTGCTGTTAATCCTATTTTCGAGGTCGAGTAGCCTTTCGAAAATGAGTTTGTTCGTTTTAGTTTGTTTGTCAAGTTTCTCTAAAATGATATTTCGCAAATGAAACAAAAAAAATCGCATCATGTACACAAACTCGTCTTGTCGACACCATATCAAATTATAGTAACCCGAATTATCCCACTGTACCGTACACTTTTGATGATGTATAATGTGGATTAAATTTTTTTTCAATATTGGAAAATAAAAATTTAATTAAAAAATAATATCTCTGGCATAAATCGGTTTAAGAAAACGAAATAAATAATATTATTATCAGCAAATTAACACGTTCATATGTCGACTTTATTGTGAAAGCTATAACTTGTAAACAAGAGCTGTTACAAAAAAAATTAGGATATATTTAGATTCAGCGACGTCAAATTAGTAAACATTATGTGATAAAAGTCAATCATCAGACAAAAGTTGCAATTCTGTTGGCCAGTGTTATAGATCTTTGTTTTTCCAATTTGTATGTTTAAGATCATTACTTATTTAATTACCTACTTAGCAGACCTACTACCCATGGAGAATAATAATTGTCGCTGTATTCTTTCGCTGTCGTGTCGGTCCTGAGCACGCTGCTACCAGTCATCAAGAGAGCTTTATTGCGTTCGGTCTTCATCCCTCTCTTGAACGAGGAGGCTCAAATTCGAAGGCCCTCTTTGCTGGAGCATTGTTGTCCATGCGCTTGACGAATTTTTGTAGTCGACGAATTTTTTCCTTTCGGATGACATCCATATCGGTGCAGGCTACTAAGTCCCCGGGGAAAAGATTCACTGAGGGACTTAACTCCCGGGGACTTAGGTCCCTGGCACTTAGTTCCCTGCACCATCCACATCACCTCCATTGACCTTCCTCGCAGACGGGAACATATATCCGACACATAATTTTGCTTTTGAGGTCAGCAAGAATCAGCTGATTAACTTACCTTACAAGTATGTTGACAGTTAAATTTGACAGCTCTCCACTCTAGTTCTCAAACGTCAACTTAAGGGAAAGGACTTACTTTGAGGAGAGTTGTTATTCAAACTAAATTGAGTGGTCCCTTTAAAAATTAAAATTATAGCGAATCAGATCACAAAACACCTGTGTTTTAATCTCCTTTACAGTAAGTAATCTGGTTTCACAGCAAATCACAGCTGATGCACAGCTATGATAAATGTTATCGAAGAGATAAGGTATTTTTATGACAAAAAATTCATCTCGTATTTGTGTCTGCTGGGTTTTTCTAAGGCTTTTGACAAAGTAAACCACTAAATATTGTGCTGGAAGTTTCAAAATTACTTTGGTTTCAGTGATAGAGCGGTTAGATCAGTGAGGAGTTTTCTTTTAAGGAGATCACAAAAAGTAGTAATGGGTCAAAGTCATGCCTGTCTTTTGGAAGTAGAACAAGGTGTTCCGCAGGTTTCAATACTTGGTCCGATTCTCTTCTGCATGTTCATCAATGATTTACCTTCCGTGTGTAGGCATTGCTCAGTACACTTGTATGCTGATGATGTTCAATTGCATCTGGCCAAACCTTTTCCAAATCTTGATGAATATTTACGATTGGTCTAGTCTAAACGGGCTACAACTAAATCCAATTAAGTCACTGCTAGTACCTACTTCCAAACTGAAGTTTGATCTAGACCACATCCCCGAACTCTATCTTGTTTCCTATAAATATAAAACCGTTGGGAAAACAACGAGTCTTGGATATGTAATAAGCAAAGATCTATCTGGATATGATCATGTTGGTCGCATGATTGTTGATTGTTGGTCGCATCTATGGTTGCCTCCGTAAACTATGGCCCAGTGCTTATTACACTCCGCAAGACACACGCAAGAAACTTGTAACTGCCCTAATACTGCCTCTCATAAGATGCGGTGAATGAATTTATTGTAATCCTAACTCGCTCTCCATGCACAAGTTACAGGCTTTTAATGATGCAGTTCGATATGTTTATGGCATTCGCAGAGCATATCTCTGCTTATGCCAGGGACTTACTGGGGTACAGTCTCCAAGAGTACCTTAACGCCAGGAACTGTATTTTCCTCTACAAATTGATTCACAGTCGTAGTCCGGAGTATTTTTTCAACAGGCTTAATTTTACTCGCTCAAATAGGTCAATTAATCCAATAACATAGCAATAACTTTTCAAATTCATCGCGTTTATTTTTCACACATACTGCTAGACTATGGAACTCTTCACCTTTTAATATTAAATCGATATCGAATCACAAAGATTTTAAAAGTGCAATCATCCCCTATTTTTTCACACTCCCATGAAATCATCCGCCAAATCCTATGGTTTTTAAGAAATATCTGTAAAAATTCTAAATTGATATTTTTAATTTGAAGTTAAATACTTAGTACTAAAAAAGATGTAAATCTTAATGTACATACCTTTTATTTAAATAAATAAAATACTAAAATACTTAAGTGAAAACAATTCACTCATGAGTATTCACCCGGAGTGTTCCATTTGTTTTATGCACAGCACCCAATGACAAGCATGGAGTGTGAAAATGAAGCTAGAAACAATTTTATATGACACGCAGTTGTTGCTTAATTTAACTGTCTTTCACTGTGTTTTTTTTCTGGTCGCCCTGTAGGTTAGGTTAGGTAAGGGGCTGCTACTGCAGTCACCAGCACACTTAGACCATATTGGTCCACCTACCACTACTCCAGTGATAGTGCCATTAATTTGATCCCAACGGCAAATGGTGTCTGGACCAGATTTGAAAACCAGATAAAAGTGTATTAACTTTCACTGGGATTTGAACCGGGGACCTCGTTAACCAGGGGCAGGCACTCTACCAACTGCGCCATCGTACCAAAAATGTGAACGTGGGCTGCTCAGCTCGTTCAAGGAATCGAGAAATGAAAGCAATAGATTTGATTAAAACAATTTAAAATCATTTTAGTGAATGGGATGTTAAGAGAGACAAGCGAATTTTCAGGAAACCCGCATTTCTTTGATTTATTGTATATTCATAGGTACTTTTATCGAACGTATCCACTCACTTCCGAAGTGAAACCTTAATTTGAAATTAATGAAGATGTGCCGCAAATGCGCCATTCATTTCCTTTGAAAAAACAAGTCTTGCTTTTAAGATTCCAAGGACGTTTGTATGCGTATGGAAGATATTGAGAAGAATTCAAATTGATTCGTTTCGTTGTGGAATGCCTGCCAGGAGGATGTTTTCAAATGCAAATTTTGACAAACGCCAGATAACCTAGAAAAAATAATGTGTGGATTTATGCAGGCATTTTAACCGACACAATTTACATTTGCTTAGGTTCGTAGCCCGCAGTTGACAATATTGCGAAATTCTTGTGTGTATTTATGGCCATGGAAATTTGGATATCCAAACAACGAACGGCTAGTTATGCGTAGATGTGTGTTTTTATGTGAATCCCTTACGCATATTGGCTGTTAATATCTTGGATAAATGGCCTTGATTGAGTTGAACTTTTTCATGACTGTATCTTGGCTTCATTGAGACATTTTGAAAATCGATAGAAAAAAGATATAAATGTTGTTCCTCAAATGGGTTCATTATAAAGTTGGTTCTGCGGAGTAGGTAGGCAAAGATACGAGGTTTTGTGGTAATGTGTATAAATTTGGTCTTAACTGTTTCTAGAGGCCTTGAGTCGTCGGCAACCACGCTCTTACTGAGTGTCACCTGAATAGAAATATGTGCTGTGTCGCCACGTATGGTCGCGTATAATTTATTTGCTTCGACTGTAAATTAATGGTCAATGATATTTATTTACTTTTGCTCTTCAAGTGGCCCTAGATTCCGAGGTGGACGTGGACCCAAACATCAAATCCATGTAGATAGTACGACCACTTACCAGATTTCACCAGAAGTCCTTTTCAGCAACTCCAAGTCACATTTTAACATTGCATTGATGAGGCGATGGAGGGAATTGAAGGTGAGGGACATGGAATTGAATTTAAATAAAAATCCTATTTGGTGGGCGATAACTATCAAAGGAAAGGTACTTTGGCGAATGTAGCATATGCTTTTTCAAGGGAAATGTGATTTATTTAGATATCTTTGGTGATAATACGGTTGACGTTTAAGGTGTAGAAAGGAAAGTAATCTATTTTCCAACGCACTTCGATGATTTTTGAGTACGATATAACCTTAATTCGCCATTAACTGATATTTAGTGCGATTGATGATTTTCTGATAAAGGCTCTGTGTGAATTTGCTTCATCTTGAGATGGTCATTGTGTCCATCTTTAATATGGTGGTCAGTATTTTTAAAGAATTTGGGGAGAGATAATTTGATCCACGTACAGTGTGTTTATGATTTACTTGTTCGGTGAATAGAATAAAATTATTTCTATGAAGTTCCTTAAGCAAATAACTATATGTGGGCAGTGGAGTCCGACCGAGAGCCAGTTTTTCGGTCGAAGCAGAAGCCGTAGCCGAACTTTGGGTTTTAGATCACCTTAGGCCGAAGCCGGATATCATAATATTATCCAGAGATAATGGATGATAGAGATATCCAACTTCGGCCATTTTTACCAATAGTGGTAATCCCTTGTATTTCACTTATACTCACATCACTATTCACTCACAATAGCGGCAGGTTCATGAATTTAGTGGGATAATGGCAGCTGATTCGTGAATTTTGCCCTCAATCCATATACGATCCATGTTACATACATGGGTATGTTGTTCGGAGGGTGTTCAAAAGTTGACTAGTATTTTTAAGGGAATTTTCTTACATTGTTATATGGACTTTCGTGAATAAAAATGTATTGCAATGCCCGTTTAACTGGAACTATTTGACCTCAAATTAATTCTTAAGTGTACACACAGCCTATTCATAAACCATACCTGACAAATTAACTCAAAAAATGAAGTCCACTTTATACGCTAAATTCATGAATTCTGAAAAATGCATGAATTCAATTTAAACAATTTGATAAGAACAATGACAAGTTATTGCAACTATTACTAATGCAATGGTTGTCAAAACTTCTTATTTGTGATTCACGCTCTAATAATATTTTTATTATTAGTTACCTAAACACGTGAATGTATTATTAATTTTTATTCGTATGCAAAAATTCGCACTGTGTTGTACATTCATTAATTATGTCGTAGTATCTCAGATTGTAAATTGCTCAAAGTTTTAATGAATGGACTTCATGAACATAAGCTTTGTTCGTTCCTTTACCCCTCCATACTGTGTCGAAAATTTAACACCAAATTTGAAAAAACTTCCGAATAACGAGCGAATTTTCAAATAAGAACTCTAATTCACCCCATTACTAAGGTGGGGAAGGGTATCAGCTGTTCCACAGCTGTTCTCAAGAGCTCACACGTATTCACAGACACGCTGTCAGATGAAATCAATGGGCAAGGGAGGTAGAAGTTGGATATCTTTATCATAGGTTATCTCTGGTATTATTAAAATCATTTTTACTCAAATTGGCTCAATTTGTTATTTTTACCTAAAAACAGTAGTTTGCATCAAACAAATTGCATCTTTGGGAGAAGCATCACAAACGTAGGACTTTTTGCCAAGAGTCATATTGTAACCAAACCTTTCCTGGTAGATGTAAAGTAAAAAGTAGCTCAAGTCTGTGTTCTACTGTATTTTAAATCGTTAAACTTGCTGACACTAGTGTATTTATTCGATCTTGCATTTGATTTTGTTCGGTATTGCTGCAGCCCTTTATTTTCTTATAATATAGGTTTATCTTTCATCAGTGGCTGCCCTTAGTCACACACATCAGATTTCAAATGACTTATTTTTTTTGTGAACGAAGGAAAAATGCCTGGACTGCAATGATAAGCAATTATATTCTATTAATGTAATTTAAAAACTGATACTGGCATTGTTGTCCATAAGCTCGATGGTGCAGTACTGTTGTGTTTTCTCCTCCATTCGCCCTCTTCGCAGATGGGACCATATGTCAGCTCAGCAGTATTGCTTAGCTTCCAGCTTTCGGCTCATTACAGCAGGACTGGCAGAATAAGAGTTTTGTAAAGTACGATCTTGGTCCTTCGAGTTACATCGGTAACATAGGTTGCCAAGGGTGATTCTACGTCGGATCTCCACTGTGATGTCGGTTGTCGAGTTCACGTTTCACGTTTGCCCCGAGGTAGACAATCTCCTTTCCCACCTCGAAATTGTAGCTGTCGATAGTGATGTTTTGTCCTAGGTGGTGTGGCGGATCGTTTCTTGCTCAACAGCATATATTTTCGAAATCACATGACATGGTATCTCTTGGCCGAAATCCGGCGCAGGTCTCATAGGGCTCTGAAGTCCTTGAGCCGAACTGCACGGTGCATCACAACTGGATACCGTATTCGGCGTCAAAAAGTTCCTCGCGATGAATGCTGTCGTATGCGCCTTAGAAATCGATGAAGAGGTGGTGTATATCGATCTGAAACTCAGTGGTCTTCAGCAGGATTTGCCATAGTCAATCTGCCTGGCCGGAAGCCGCACTGGTATGTGCCGATTAGTGGGGTGTAAACGGGATTGGACGTTCACAGAGTACACTGGACAGGATCTTGTAGGCGACGTTGAGCAGGGATATGTCTCCATAGTTGTTGCAAGAGGTAGGATCGTTTTTTTGTGGATTGGGCATGAGGTTTTTAAATTTTTTTCATGTTGAGAATGGAGTTTAATTTTTACCTACCTTGGAAAAAAAAGGTTATAGTTTTTTGAACGAATTTCATGTAACACCTTCTTTTTTCGTTCGATTATTTATAATCGATATTCAAAAATTTTCGAAAAATAAGAGTTGTGGCAAAATTGTTTATCGAATCAGCTTAACAGGCAGCAAAGAGTTTTGTAGCAAAGTAATAGTGATACTTAAAGCGTAGTGAAGCATAAGAAATAAACCAGTGGTTGAGAGTAAATTCGTGTATTGGAATACAGGTGTTTCATTCGTCACAATCCAGTGATCCAAACTTTTTTGTGGACAATTTGCTTAATTTTACTTAGACTCATTACTGAAAAACCGTAACAATATCAAGGGAATAGTTATTCGATGGAGAATAGGTAAATTTTGTTTGATTCCCTAACTCCAGGAATACTGTAGCCATTCCCAAATATTCTTCTAATTGAAGTATTATTGGATATAAAAATTATATTATATTACATATTATTGGATGGAAATGCTCTGTTTCAAATTCCAATCACCATCATCATCTTCTAATCCGCATGACCCACTAAAGAGGTGGGGGGGTGGTGGTGGGGGGGGGGGGGGGGGGGGGTCATCACAGCACTCAGATATCCAGCCCACTCGATCATCCGCCATCGACTCTAACTTATTTGGAGTTATGTTCGAGCGCAACCAGGTGAGTGTTCAGAGTTGATCCATCCAGGTCGTTCTTGGTCGAAGCGGCACATTCAAGGCAAGCCTGGGATGATGGGAACATTCATGACACGTGACTTAATTCCAAATTTCATAAATGTAGGAGAAATGAAAGTTTGACAGAAATGACGGACGGCCATAGCGAAATTGTGAAGGATCCTTGCGGTTAAATACATGTCCAAAAAGCTCGCTACTTGATAATGATTAACGACTATAAGTTAAGAATTAAACTTGCTAACTTTGTTGCCATAAGAAGTGAGGAATTTGAAGAAGGCTAGTATGATGGACATGAACATTATCACTCAGAGACTTGGGGTTAATTTATATCACATTAATGCGCGTCTACAAATCAATGAACCAGACCATATTTAAAAAGTGGCGAACATCAAAATATTATATGAAATATTCATCTCCCGCTACTGCATTGAAGTAGTACATTATCTTCACACTTAGGCATTTCTATTACCTTCGTAATATACGTTCAACTAAGCTCCTAACCCGGGTCACCGTGGCGTAGTGGGTTAGTGCGTCGACTCCTACGCAGAGGGTGCCAGGTTCGATACCCGAATTTACCACCTTTGATAATTCACGGCTCCACCTCTTTGGAGTCACTGAATCTTTGAGCTGAGTATGTCCTGTATAGAAAAAGCTTCTCAAACTTGACCGGTCGGAGTCGGCATTAAACTGCAGGTCCCTTCCACTAGTGAAAAAACAATAGCACGCACAACACGAGTGGTTGCTGAGAAGCTAGGCCCAGGTCCGCCCCGGACTGTCGCGCCACCCATATTATTCTTATTATTATTATTATTATCCTAACTAGTCCTTACTAATATTATAAATACGAAAGTAACTCTGTTTGTCTGTTACCCTTTTACGTCTAAACCAATGAGCCGATTTTGATGAAATTTAGTAGAGAGGTAGATTTGATCTTGGGGATGTACTTAGTCTAAGGGGGAAAATGGGGGAAAAGACCGCATTTTTTCATCTTCACATAGTCCTGCCACATTAATGGCTTATCGGATTGAAAAACTAAAAAAAACTGCATTTTAGAAAATAGATCCCTTATTCATTTGAGCTAGCAACCATCCTTTTGCATTGTCCTGAAGCTGAGCCGTGCTCAAATAATGCAACTAAATTAAATTTACATCTTTAGAGACCGTCGGCAACAATCAACTAGCAGTGACGACTATTGACATGGTTTGTGTGTGTGGTTCTACGCATAATCTCAGTATCGTTTGCCCGATCCATAAGAAAGGAGACCCCTTTGACTGCGCCAACTATAGAGGGATAAGTCTCCTGAACATCGCCTACAAGATCTTTTCTGCCGTTTTTTGTACTCGCCTGAAGCCATTTATAAATAACCTGATAGGTCCTTATCAGTGTGGCTTCAGGCCAGGGAAGTCCACCATCGACCAGATTTTCACACTAGGGCAGATCCTGGAAAAGACCCAAGAATTGCAAATCGACACCCACCACCTTTTTGCCGATTTCAAGGCCGCATATGACAGCGCGCATAGGGACGAGCTATACAACGCCATGTCTAGTTTTGACATTTCTGCCAAACTCGTCAGGTTGTGCAGGATGACGATGGAGAATTCTCGCTGGTCCATCAAGGTCGGTAACGAACTCACCGAGACCTTCAATGTCAGAAAAGGATTTACACAAGGCGACGCGCTGTCATGTGATTTCTTTAACATCATCCTGGAAAAGATCGTGCAAGACTCACACGCCAACACAAGAGGCACGATCTTCCAGAAGTCCGTACAACTGCTAGCATACACGGATGACATTGACGTGATTGGCAGAACACAGTGAGCAGTCAATGACGCGTTTGCTGTCATTGAGACTGAAGCGGCTAAAATGGGTCTAGCGGTGAATGAGAGCAAAACGAAGTATATGCTGTCATCAAGAAAGGACGCACAACATCGACGTCTTGGACAGAGCGTCACAATGAGCTATAACTTCGAGGTAGTCAAGGACTTCGACTACCTCGGCTCCGCAGTAAACAGTACAAACAACATCAGTACCGAGATCAAACGCAGAGTAACTCTTGCCAACCGCTGTTTCTATGGGCTTAAGGGGCAATTGAGTAGTAGAGCCATCTCTCGAAGGACCAAACTGACTTTATACAAGACCTTGATCATCCCAGTCCTGCTGTACGGCGCGGAGGCATGGACATTCTCAAAAGCGGATGAGGAAGTCCTTGGTATTTTCGACAGAAAAGTTCTGCGTGCGATCTTTGGTCCTGTTTGCGTTGGCGGTTTCTGGAGGAGAAGATTCAACCACGAACTGTACGGGCTGTACAGCGACATGAGTCTAGTCAGGCGTCTTCGGATTGAACGCCTAAGATGGCTAGGCCATGTAGAGCGTATGGACAACTCAGCTCCGGCCCGGAGAGTCTTCGACTCCCAACCCGTGGGACAACGCAACATAGGACGCCCGCGTTTAAGGTGGCGCACCCAGGTGGAGAAGGACCTCAATCGACTTGGTGTGTGCAGTTGGAGGCAGCTGGCTAGATCGTGGTGGCTGGAGAGGCTTACTGGTTGAGGCCCAGGTCCACCCCGGACTGTAGCGCCACCAGGAGAAGAAGAAACCTTGAAAATTATCAACTATCAAGATTCTGGACGAGGCAAAATTCATTAAGAAAAGGAATTTACTTTTATCTGGCAATATAGTGGATCATCTTAAGATAGACCACGAGGACATTTTTGACTAACTAGGAATCGGTGTATCAATTACCGGGCAGTGAGAACACAATGGAGACATTCTGGATCTAAGTGAGACAGTCACTTTAACCTAACCTAACCCGCTGTTTGGGCCGTTGTGTCGAAATAAAATGATGGTCAAAAGATTAAAGTCGACGGTGAGTATCTTGAGTCTTGAACTGCAATGTAATCGATGCCTTTTTGACGAAATACAGCCTGATATAGTGCGAATGTGAAATTGAAAATTGAACCTACTGATTACCCCATAACTTCATGTATTTTTCTAGTCTGCGTATAATAATAATAATATATTATGCGTGGCGTTACAGCTCGTAGAGGGCCAGGGCATAGCTTCTAATCTGCGTATGAGCTTCCAAAAAATAGTCGAAACTTCTGTACATAACTACATTTTCAGAACTTATAAAGTATTAAGTCTGAATCCAGACAGCCAGCCAAGGAAGCGAGACCATTTTCATTGAGAATCCGATAACAAACACAACAACACCAATGACTTGGATATAACGTCACAATGGCCAGCTATTGCCTGGAGGTGAGAAAGGACGTCCCCGTAGTGGTAGCCATAGTATTATTTCTACCAGGGAATCATGAACCTGAATCCATGTCTACGCCATTGTACTGTTTCCCCACTCAATGGAGAGAGAGAAGAATGAGAATTGATTTCAATTACATAAGCTTGAATCAGTCATTGTTGCAAGTGGTATCTTATGCCATCGAGACTTGGTATTTGTGATGTAAACAGGAGCAGAATACTTCCGTGGGTCGATAAACATCCTAAGAATGGGGAACGACAGTGTAAATATGTTCGATAAATAATCGGGTGGTAGTTTCTTGCTTTAACTTCGTCGTCCATCACGTGGTGATATGTGTGATGCTCAAATGCGGAAAATTATCCCGCAACATCGAATATCCGTAATTAATGCTATACATGAAAATCTCTTAAGCCTTCCCCAAAGTTTGGTTGCTTGGCGCTGTGTTTACGAAGCTGACTACAAATTTCTTCCTTTTCAGGAAAACATGACTCTGAGTGACGAGCGTGGATATGATATTCAGGAGATAATGGCTTAAATGATTATACGATGCTAACTTTATGGTACTAACCGTGATTCTGTTTCATGTTAAAGTTGTAAACTTCGGTAACTCCTTTAGACACGATTAAATGAAAGTTAGTCTTAAATAATAAGGGAATTAAAAAAAAAATAACTCCAGCAAGGAGGAAGGAACAAATGCTCCTCCCCATTTAGCGCCTTACGAAGTTGGATTTTGCTTTCATTAGCTGAAGAATCGGTTCTTGTGTTATTATGTGTGTTGATTTAGTGCAGGGAACAAAGTCCCCCGGAACCGGTCTTAGTTCCCATACAAGGTGGGAACGTACTCAACTTTCTTATGGGGACTAAGAACAACACTCAAAAGTCCGTGGAGGGAATTAACTTCCAGCAGCTATAATTGAAAATCTCTTTAAATTTGGCCTTATTTAGTTATTCGAATTATTGTTTCGTATTTCCAATAATAGTACATCGAATAATTACCCAATCTTAGGGTTTACTTAACCGAACAATTTTTAACATAAAAAGTGGAATAGAAATAGAACCCCGACCAAATGTAAAATTGTTCTTTATTTCGCTATGAAAATGGAAATGAGGGCCAATTGTGCTGGAAAATCAGACCAAATTCAGGAAAAAAAAAGTATGGTATGAGGACTCGTTTCGCTCGCTGACATTATCTTAATCCTTTGTTTCACCAATTTTGCTTTATTTCGATTTGTAAAATTTGAAGTTCATTTTGTCTTTTTTTATTGGCTATTGACAATATGATACTGCTAAATACCTCAGAAATATAATAATTCGTAATAGAAAATGTTAAATCGTTTAAGTATCTTGGTGATACACTTGATTGGAGGATGAGCTGGTCCGACCATACTAGTGCGCTTAAAATGTACCTTAAAGCCGCCACAGGCAGTTATACTTTTTGAAATCATTCTGTTTTCAAGATCTTCTTAAGTGCATCTTTAATGGGTTTGCCCATTCTAGGCTCGAATAGTTTAGTTTCCTGGAGTGGAACTCATTTCAACAAAATGAAGCCACTTCTAATTTCTCAAAAACACATTATTCGTCTTATTTGTAACAAAAATTGTCGTTTTACTAGTCTGTTACTGTTGTGAGCACAACAGATCATATATGACGCCAACTCATATCTCACACAGCACTCAACACACAACACTCAACACAGAGCACACAACAGGACCGCTCCAAAATGTGCAGAAGATGTGGCACAGAGGGCCACATAGCTAAGAACTGCTCTCACGAGCCGAAGTGTTTCTGGTGCAAGAGCACCAACCCCGACAACGCAGGACATGTAGCTGGCAGTGCAAAGTGTCCGGTTTTCAGGAGGGCCCTCACCAATAAAACATGATGAAGGTTATACAAATTAACCTTAATCACTGTGCGGCCGCACAAGACCTTCTGGCACAAATGTCAAGAGAAGAAAAAGCGGATGTTGCCATCATCAGCGAGCCGTATATAGTGGAATACCTGTTCCCCAGGAAACCTCCTACAATGTTCGTCCTTACACAAGGAGCTAGTTCGGATCAAATCCCACCAGTCACGGCTGAAGAGCTGCAGATTGCGTGCAGGAAAATTGCCGACAAAAAAGCACCTGGCCCTGACGGCATCCCTAATAAAGCCATCAAGG
Source organism: Eristalis intricaria (assembly GCA_964034865.1). Classification (NCBI taxonomy): domain Eukaryota; kingdom Metazoa; phylum Arthropoda; class Insecta; order Diptera; family Syrphidae; genus Eristalis; species Eristalis intricaria. Next base: position 32,158,589 of record OZ035873.1, read on the forward strand.
CGGCCGTCGAGAAGAGGCCCGAACTGTTCACAGCGGCGATGCAAAGGTGCCTCGAAGAAGGTAACTTTCCAAATCGCTGGAAACTCCAAAACCTGGTACTGATACCCAAAGGCAATAAGCCCCCAGGAGAACCGTCAGGGTACCGACCAATCTGCCTGCTTGACACCACGGGAAAGATCCTTGAGAGCATCATATACGGCAGGTTAATCGGTGTGGCGGAGGAGCGAGGAGCCTTGTCCGACCATCAGTTCGGCTTCAGGAAATCGCGCTCCACCATCGACGCCATCAAAGAGGTGGTAGACACAGCAAGCGAAGCGATAACGGGTTCAAGATGGAGGGGCGGTACAAAAAAATACTGTGCCGTAGTTACGCTGGACATCAAAAACGCGTTTAACTCAGCGAACTGGTCGTGCATCATGAGAGCCTTGAATAGGATGAGCACACCGCAGTACTTGAGGAAGATTATCGTCAGCTACTTCACCAATAGGAAACTTAGATACCAGACTGACGATGGAATGAAATACCACGAAGTCTCGGCAGGCGTTCCACAGGGCTCAGTCCTTGGACCCCTCCTGTGGAACCTTATGTACGACGGAGTACTGAGACTCACGCAACCAGACGGAGTCAAGGTGATCGGTTTTGCCGACGACATCGCGGTCGTGACAGTAGCCAAAAATATCCACGAGGTGGAAGCAGCCACAAACGAAGCGATCGCCAGGATCAAGGATTGGATGGAATCCGCCGACTTAGAACTAGCTGACCACAAGACTGAGGCTGTCTTAATAACCAGTCGAAAGACGGTGGAATACGCTAGCTTCCGGGTTGGTTCCCAGATAATTCGATCGAAGATGGCTCTGAAATACCTAGGGGTAATGCTCGACAACCGGCTTAACTTCAAAACGCACGTCGAGTACTGCAGCAAAAAGGCAGCAAGGATGCAGGCAGCGCTCTCAGGAATGCTGCCCAACATCGGAGGACCTGGATACGAGAGAAGGATCCTGCTTTCCACAGTGGTAAGCTCAATCCTCCTATATGCTGCACCAGTATGGGCGGGGGCCCTGGCGAACACGGATGCAGCAAGGAAGCTCTCGACATCATACAGGCTCTGCGTGATAAGAGCAATCAGCGGTTTCCGAACAATTTCGTACGAAGCAGCCTGCGTCATTGCGGGTATGGTCCCGATCGACATTCTCGCCAGCGAAATGCAAAGGATCTACCTACGGAGATCTGCAAATCACTCGGTGACTAGCGCAAGAGGTCTAAAAAAGGAAGAAAGGGCAACATCAATGGCACTGTGGCAAACCAGGTGGGACACTACAACCAAAGGCAGATGGACCCATAAATTGATACCCAGAATAGAAGCCTGGACAACGAGAGCTCACGGGAACTGCAACTACCACCTCACGCAGTTCTTGTCGGGCCATGGGGGTTACCGAAAATACCTCCACAGATTCGGTCACGACAGCTCACCCACTTGTCCAGAATGCGCGCGCGAAGATGAAGACGCAGAGCACGTAATATTCCATTGCAGACGCTTTGCCGTGGCGAGAGGAAGTCTACCAACTCCCGAGCTCGTAGTTAGCCATATGATGGAGTCAGCTGACAAATGGCTAGTGACATGTTCCTTTATTACAAGGGTGCAGATCGAGCTAAGAAGGCTGGAGAAAGAAAGAAAGGCCGAATTGGCAAATATAGATCACATAGCGTGATATGCTAACCAGCCCCGCGAAGTAATACCTAACGGCAGTTCCGCGGGGAGAGTGGTAGAAGTGTGCAGAGGTGTGGTTTAGGACGTAGGCGCGAGGAAAAAGGAGAACAATATCCCGTGAATCGTTCATGCTGGTAACACGGGTTACCAGTATCTTGAAGAAGATTCCACATCCATTGGCGCAAACCATAAAAAAAAAAACAGAGCACACAACACACAGCACACAGCTCACAGCACACAACTGCACATATTCAAGTCATATTTCCACTATTACTCTAGTGCACATCTGTCATTCACCTGTACTCACCTCTTTCGCTTCTTATTTCTTCCTATCATAAAATGTACATATCTTGTAACATAAGAAAAAATGAAAATGTAGAATAAGCACATTTATACTATATAAGTAATGATATGCACAAATAAAGTTCAGTTCCATACAAAATCCTGTGTAGCAAGTTGACTTCCCCCCACCAGCGGTGAGGGGTCAATAAATTATTATTCAGATATTAAGAAACACATTGGTGCTTTAAGCATTCAGTTACTTTTCAGAAGCCTAAAAATTCTTCCCTTAAAACATCTATACTGTTATAAGGTCTTAAAGATATTCTTTTCTAGATCAGGCTATGAACTGAATAGAAGCTCCGATTACTACAACCTAAGAACCAACAATTTGAATCTAGTTACTGTACCACATCATAATCTACAAATTTTCTTCAACTTTTGTACGGTTTTTGCTCCCAGACTCTACAATAACTTACCATATGACATTAGAATCGTTATAATTATATCCGTATTTCTAAAGATGATAAAACTATGGCTCTTGAATAAAATCTATGATGACATATCCAACCTGATTTTTGTTTTCATCTGAATAATTCTATATTAATTATTTAACACATAATATATTTATTAATTCGTATCACATATTATATAAATATTAGTTCCTTGCCTTATTTAATTTTTTTTTACGCAAATACTTATCTTGTCAACGTACTAATAAATTTCACAATATATTTTGCGACCCCTTTATCTATTTTTTCTATCTCTTTATTTAATAATAATAATATGGGTGGCGCTACAGTCCGAGGTTGACCTGGGCCCAGCTTCTCAGCAACCACTCGTGTTGTGCGTGCTATTGTTCTTTCACGAGGGGAAGGGACCTGCAGTTTAATGCCAACTCCGAAAGGCGAATTTGAGAAGCTTTTTCTAGACAGGAATACTCTTTGAGCATTGTCAGTGAATCGAAAGAGGTGGAGCCGTCAATTACCAGAGGTGGTAAACTCGGGTATCGAACCTGGCACCCTCTGCGTAGGAGTCGACGCACTTTCCCACTACGCCACGGCGACCACTTATCATATTATATAAAATTAGTTCCTTGCCTTGTTTAATTTCTATTATGCACATACGTATCTTTTTCTATATTTTTTTGTTGTCAACTTACTAGTAAATTTCACAATATATTTTGCGACCCCACTATCTTTCCTATTATCTTTTTATTTATGTTCGTTATTCATTTTTAAATGACTCCCAGTTTTCGCCTCTAGTTCCCTCTGAACTATTGATTGCAGATTCTCTTTTTCTAATTCACACATCGTAGTCCATAATGTAATTCTTCTATTGTATTGTCATATTTTGAATTTTTTAAAGAATAAATTATTACTACTACTACTACTACTACTACTAAATATATATTATCAAACTTTAGCTGCAGGCGCCTGCCCGACAGTTGTTGACATACTCTCAGCGGAGCGACGCAGTTGCGTAAGGGGTTACACTCTGCGGAAAAATTTGGTCTTATTTAATTCGGCGTTCTAAAAAAATAGGAATTTATTGCACATTTAGAGGGAATTAAAACCACACAGATTTCTTGGAACTAAATTTCTACCTCGTATACCTCGTAGACCTATTTAATGCGAACAAAGTCCCTCACTGAACTTAGTTCCCGGGGACTTTTTTCAGTGCACCGTTTAATTCAACCCGATGATATAGCAAACATTCACTCAACGTGACCATACCATTTAAAACGACAAGATTTCTTCTTTGAATGATCACCATTATTGGCAGTGATGGCACAGGTGAAATTACTTACGAGTCCCAAAAGCTTCAAAAACTAGTGATTTTGAAAATAAATGAGTCCCACAAGGGTTCTTGATAACACCTTTATTATTATAGAACACTTTAAGAAAATAATTAAGAATTATTAATGTTTTCAATGAAAGAGTGAAGGAAATAAAATAAAGCGTAGTTCACACCCTGAAAGGTTATTCTAATAATTCTATTTCTGAAAAATGTGAAATAAAATTGCATTAGTCGTTTATTGGTATTCTTAAAAAAAAAACGAGTCCAATCTAAGAAATATGAGTCCCCGAGTGAAGCTAAAAAAAATAAGTCTCTTCTGACTCAATTGTATCCCTGTCATCATCATCATTGTCTTCTGACCCGCATGATCCAATAAAAGGGTCGCGGAGATAAACCAAGCACGAGCGATCTCCAGACAACTCGATCCTCCACCATCGACTCTAACTCATCAGGGGTTATGCCCAAGGGTAACCAGGCAAGCTTATGGACTTGGACCAACTACCTCATCCTGGGTCTGCCAAGTTTTCGCCTACCTGATGGAATCGCATTCAAGGCCCGCATCGGAAGTCGTGATGGTGGAGACATCACGAGCCAAGTGACCATCGAAGTATATCCCTTTCCGGTCGAAAAAGCAGCTCCACAACTTTGAGTTCCTCGCGCAATGATGTGTTTCTCACCCTATCCTGGCGAGTAATTCCCACAGCGCAGAAATCACATCTCAGCAGCTTGTATTCACAATCTTATTCTTTCGGTCATTACCCAAATTTGATGACCATAGGTGAGAGTTGGAACAGATAATGAGTTGAAAACTGCTACCATGGCTTTCACACTAAGCTCGGCCTTCCTGATTACGGATCTCCCAAGCTGTGTCAAAACTATTTCAGCTTGGCCAATCTTACAGGAATGTTCAGTATTTCTCCACCCATCAGTCGTTAGGAAGACCCCGAGATGCTTGAACTTCTCCACCTGCTTCAATGGGACTGCACTAACATGTAGAGTGCATTGAACAGGCGTTCTGGAAATGACAATAACCTCTGATTTGTCCACATTAACCTTCATCCCAGCATCAGCCACATCAGGCCACAAACTTATCGAGTGCGCGAGTTACGTTCGAGAGCGAAACGTATACATTTAAGCAAAAGAAAGGAAACACCGAACACTTGAACTCCGTCTATGCTCTGTAGACAAAACAATGTGATATAACATTTAACAGTCACAAAAAAAAGCAGGTGGAGATAAGGGAAATGAAAAGGACGATACTCAACATAAGCGTAGACAAATATGGGGAATGAAGGACTAGACAAAGATGTGTGCATAGACGCATTGTTGCTATTTATGTTGCAGAGCTGTGACGTGTTGCAACACGTAACTCGCGGTGGAGTTCCGTCTGGGAAAATGTAAGAATAACTAAGTCTCCTGCAAAAAGAAATTAAGTCGCCTCGGCAGCGCTGCAACATCCAGTCAATATAAACAATAAAAAGGAGAGGTGACAAGGCGCGAAGTCCAATGCCAACGGTGAAAGGTGATGATTTAGCATCAGTAACGCGAACACAGCTGCTGCAGTTTGTGTATAGAGATTTTTAAAAAATAAACACGAATGAATAATTGCACAACCTCAATATACTTTATATTTTATTATATTTTAACTACATTTTTACTTTATAAGTTGTCTTGTATTTTAGCAATTAAATAAAGCTCAAAATTCGGAAGTTTGGGCTTCAATTCAAGAGCACCGAATTTAATTTCATCTTAAATCTAAAACGATCAATCTATGACGGTTGTGATTACATACCTAAACTAATGTACCCATACCTGTTCTATATGCAACAACTTTTATGGCAAAGCTTGGAATTAATATAGAAAATCAATTAGGGAAAAGTCTATCTACTCTCTATCTCCTAAAAAGTGTCCAATTTTAATTTTTGGTTGAAAATCGGTCGGTCGTATTGCATCTTATTCTTCTTCTGGTGGCGCTACAGTCCGGGGTGTACCTGGGCCTCAACCAGTAAGCCTTTCCAGCCGGCTCGATCCTTAGTCAGCTGTCTTCAACTGCGCACACCAAGTCGATTGAGGTCCTTCTCCACCTGGGTGCGCCATCGGTTCCGTGGGCGTCCTCTATTGCGTTGTCCCACTGGTTCGGAATCGAAGACTCTTCGGGCTGGGGCACTGTTGTCCATGCGTTTTACATGGCCCAGCCATCTTAGGCGTTGGATGCGTGGTTGAATCTTCTTCTCCAATAAGCATCAACGCAGACAGGACCAACGATTGAACGCAGAACTTTTCTCTTGAAAAGGCCAAGTGCTTCTCCATCCGCTTTTGCGATTGTCCATTCCTCCGCACCATAGAGCAGGACAGGGATGATCAAGGTGTTATATAATGTTAGCTTGGTCCTTCGAGAGAGGACTCTACTACTCAATTGCCTCTTGAGCCCAGAGAAACAGCGATTGGCAAAAGTAATTCTGCGTTTAATCTCGGTACGGTGTTGCTCGTACTGTTTACTCGAGCCGAGGTAGACGAAGTCCATCACTACCTCGAGGGTATAGCTGCCTATTGTGCGTCCTTTCTTGATGACAGCATATATTTCGTTTTGCCCTCGTTCACCGCTAAGGTCATTTTGGCCGCCTCCGCTTCAATACCAGCAAACGCTTCATTGACAGCTCGCAGTGTTCTGCCAATCACTTCAATGTCATCCGCGTGTGCTAGCAGTTGTACGGAATTTGGAAGATCGTGCCTCTTGTGTTAGCGTATTAGTTCGGCACTATCTTCACAAGAATAATGTTAAAAAAGTCACATGACAGCGCGTCGCCTTGTCTAAAACCTTTTTTGACACTGAAGGTCTCGGTGAGTTCGTTACCGACTTTGATGGAGCAGCGAGTATTCTCCATCGTCCTCCTGCACAACCTGACGAGTTTGGCAGAAATGTCAAAACTAGACATGGCGTTGTATAGCTCGTCCTTATGCACGCTGCCATATGCTGTCTTGAAATCGACGAATAGGTGGTGGGTGTCGATCTGCATTTCTTGTGTCTTCTCCAGGATCTGCCGTAATGTGAAGATTTGGTCGATGTCACTTCCCCGGCCTGAAACCGCATCAGATTGTTGACGAATGGTTTCAGGCGCTCACACAAAACAGCAGAGAGGATCTTATAGGCGATGTTAACGAGACTTATCCCTCGGTAGTTGGAGCAGTTGATGGGGTCTCCTTTCTTGTGGATCGGGCAAACGATACTGAGATTCCACTCGTCGGGCATGCTTTCCTCCGACCATATCTTACAGATGAGTTGGTGCATGTACCTAACCAGCTCATCTCCAGTTGCCTTAAACAGTTTCGCAGACAGTCCGTCTGCACCAGCAGCTTTATTCGACTTTAGTCTCGATATCGCTAACTTGACTTCGTCTAGGTCGGGGGGACGGAATACTCGTCGATCATCGTCAATTGCGTTGAGTGGAACATTCTGCCTGACAGCGGTATTGGAGTATCCCTCTCCGTTTAACAGTCTACAGAAATGACCTTTCCAGATTCTCAGTATCGACTGCGAATCTACTACGAGTTGTCCCTCTGCGTCACGACAGGCTTCTGTCCGAATTTTCTGTCCATTGGATAGTTGTTTTTCCCGTTGGTAGAACATTCGGACGTCATTTCTGCCGTAACACCTCTCCATTTCCTCAATCGAGCGCTTCTCATGCTCTTTCTTTTTATTTTTGAGAAGCCGATGCTCTTCCCTTCTTTTAAGTTCGTAGAGCTCACGAACCGCTCTCGTCCTTCTGTCCAGCGTCGCCTTGTATGCTGCTTGCTTCGCTGAATGTGCCTGCCTGCACTCGTTGTCAAACCAGGGGTTTTTTTGGGGTGGCGTTTTAACACCCAGCACATCAGATGCTTCTCTGATGGCTTTTTGACAACGGTTCCATTGTTGGTCGATTGTTTCGCCTGGCAGAGGGTCGATCGGCAAAGTTGCTAGCGGTCAATTGCGATTGTAGCTTTCCGACGTCAAACGGTTTTGGTCTTGCTCTACTCCGTTGTCCTATCGATATCCGCTACAACAAGGAAAAGATCCGAGTCGATGTTGGCTCCTCGGAATATTCGGACATCGAGAATACTTTACGAGTGTCTGACGTCGATCGCAATGTGATCAATCTGGTTGACGATTGATTGATCAGGAGATCGCCAGGTCCCTTTGTGGATGTTGAGGTGAGGGAACCGCGTACTGGCTACAAAGAGGTTAAGGCCCATTACGAAGTCCAACAGCCTGAGTCCGTTCTCGGACGTGTTGTCGTGCAGGCTGTGCTTCCCGGTGACTCTAGCAAAGATGTCCAGCTTTGCGTTGAAATCTCCTAGAGCGATCTTGGTGTCGTAGCTGGGGCATTGATCGTATGTTCTTTCTAGGAGATCGTAAAAGTCATCTTTGCTGTCGTCATCGTTATCCTCCGTTGGGGCGTGGGCGCAGATCAGGCTGATGTTGCCAAATGTAGCCTTGATGCGGATTGTTGAGGCGCTCGCTTATGTAATTAAAGCTTAAGACTTCTTGCCTGAGTCTGCCTCTCACAACAAACCCGCATCCGAACAAGCGCTGCCTCTTTGTAGCAATCGCCGAAGTATATATCGCAGTTTTTCATCTTCTTTTTGCCCGGCCCATCACACCACCCCTCCTGAATGGCGGTGGTATCTGCCTTATAAGCTTCGAGGGCTTCCGCAAGTTCATCGGCTGCAAGTGGTCTGTTCAGGGACCTCACAATCCACGTGCAGAACCCAAAATCGTTGTCCTTATTTCGTTGGCCTTATTTCCTATGTCCTATTATCCGTATCCGAGGCCTCTCGTCGTTTCGGAATTGTTGGTGTTTTACACGGGCTTGTTGCTGGAACTTTATTATTTTTTGTTAAACCAATAACGAGACCCCCCCGCCATAACCCTGCTTTTCAAAAGAATGTATTGTTAAAGGTTCCCAAAGAATGATGATGATGAAGGTTTTCAGCATTTCCTACCTGCTCGTGGAACTCAGCACATTCTATCATTCGATGAAACGTACAAGCACAGCCACTTATCAATAATTTGAGATGCATCATAATTTAATCATAATCTAAGCGATTTAGCAAATGTCATCCATTTTGACGTGCATTTCCTTCCGATCTCATTTGGTGCAATTAACCGCGTTCAGACCATTGTGGCAGTTAATGAATTAAGTAAGTAATTTTCTTATGACCCTGCTGCTAAGTGGCATCGGTATCATATTGCACAACAAACACTCTAACTGACCGAGCGCTGCAGTTGCCCATACTTCAAACCCGCCTCGAAGGTGTGGCTATCATTAACTTGCACGTCGTATCCTCACGTTTCTTCTGCACTTTTTTTGGAACAATTTGTACACATAGTTCTTGTATCGGTATCGGTTATTAAGCCAAACATCCCAAGGCAGTTCATTGTTCCCGCACTCGACCGCATGAAATGAATACGTTTAACAACCGTCCAAATGCTGAGCTACATGCGATGGCATACTTTGCACAGCACACAGCAGTCGCCTTGACTAATCTCACCGATGATAAAATACAATACTTGCAGTCATATAATTATTAAAACCAAAACAATTCGTGATGACGTTATTGCATGTTTCACAATTTAACTGCACTAAACTCGCCATCGAGTGGTTAATTTGCTAAATGTTCGTTTTTTTTTTTATTCCTTCTGAAGAGTGTGTCAAGTGCACATACGAGTACCTTGCAATTTAGTGATTGCTCCTACACGTAAGCCATTCGTAACGTTGTGAATGTGGGTGGACGTGTAGGCGTGGCAAGTGCATAGATACGCTGGCACATACATCTATCATTTGTTATCTGGGTTCTGAAATCCTCGTGAAGTAGTTCAAATGGCATTCAAAAGGCCTAGTAATATTTATTTCATACATGCTCATTTTTCACCACTTTTGCACAACTCACCTATTGCATGGTGCATGCAGGATATGCATCGTCAATAAAACGAAATACGGTTTCGCATTGATGGATGGTGCAGTAACTTGACTTGGATACTTGAGCCAATTCGGAGCCTATTTTTGGAGGACGCAGACATCGTTCATGTGGATAATTTGAATGCCACATAACCGCAGCGATACATGGAACCGTGGCACAGTGTGTTATTTCGCGAATCTAGCGGAACTTTATTCCTGTGGCGCTTGGTACTATCGACATACTATGGTTTTTTGTTTGTTCGGAAATAGTATATATTTGAGTGAGAAGTTTTTAGGACCTATCGCCATATGTGGTCAGAGATTGGGGGCGTATACCCCACTCAACCCATCTCCATAAACCTCATAGATGGGCCTCTTCATATTCAGAGTGTGTTCAAATACGCGAGTGACTTTAAAAGTGGCTCATAAGGGTAGATAGTCGCTATCTGGAATTTTTGCAGTCCTAACTATAATTTCAGGCATCTCTCTTTATGGTTGAATTAAAATACTCGATTGTGTCGGGTTTGTTGACTGAAAACGATGGCTGTTATGAGTTCAAGATTACATTCATCGAATTAAAAGCATCTGGCGCTCTCGCTTTTATGCTGACTATTATGACAACGATATGTATATCAGCCAACTCTACTATAATAAAGCTATAAACAACAACTGCTACTATAAATAATTTGTCGATTTCCCTTCCTCTGTTGCAATCACCAGACCTAAATGCTCATCGTCGCATCAGATGAGTGACACATAGTGCTGTCCATACGTCGAATCAAATTGATTTTCATCGACCGGTAGCACTCTTCATTGATGGTGATGGGAAATACTCGTCGTTTTCGAAAAAGTAAAGCCGGATTATGCCTCTCCTGTATTCACACTAAACAGGGACTTTCTGAGGTTGGCTTCCCACTTGGTCGACTTCTTGTGAGTTCACATAGTCTCAAATAAAAACATTTTGTTTGTTCAAATGCCTTTGTCTCCTCGAGAGAAAGGTCCTACTTGCGATCTTTGGTCCTGTTGCGTCAATGGCCTTTGGATGAGAAGATTCAACCACAAACTGTATGGGCTGTACAGCGACTTGAGTCTAGTCAGGCGTCTATGGTTCCAACGCCGAGAGTGGCTGGGTCATGTAGAGCGCGTCTATAACTCGGGTCCGATCCAAAGAGTCATCGACTCCGGACCTGTGGGTAAAAGCAACAGAGGCGTCAGGGTCTATGGATCCAACGCCTACCGTGGCTAGGTCATGTAGAGCGTGTGTACAACTCAGGTCCGATCCAAAGAGTCTTCGACTCCGAACCTCTGGGGCAAAGCAACAGAGGCGTCAGGGTCTATGGTTCCAACGCCGAGCGTGGCTGGGTCATGTAGAGCGTGTGTACAACTAAGGTACGATCCAAAGAGACTCCGGACCTGTGGGGTAAGGCAACAGAGGCGTCAGAGTCTATGGATCCAACGCCTAGCGTGACTGGGTCATGTAGAGCGTGTGTACAACTAAGGTCCGATCCAAAGAGTCATAGACTCCGGACCTGTGGGGCAAGGCAACAGAGGCGTCAGGGTCTATGGATCCAACGCCTACCGTGGCTGGGTCATGTAGAGCGTGTCTATGGATCCAACGCCTAGCGTGACTGGGTCATGTAGAGCGTGTGTACAACTAAGGTCCGATCCAAAGAGTCATCGACTCCGGACCTGTGGGGCAAGGCAACAGAGGCGTCAGGGTCTATGGATCCAACGCCTACCGTGGCTGGGTCATGTAGAGCGTGTGTACAACTAAGGTCCGATCCAAAGAGTCATCGACTCCGGACCTGTGGGGCAAGGCAACAGAGGCGTCAGGGTCTATGGATCCAACGCCTACCGTGGCTGGGTCATGTAGAGCGTGTGTACAACTAAGGTCCGATCCAAAGAGTCATCGACTCCGGACCTGTGGGGCAAGGCAACAGAGGCGTCAGGGTCTATGGTTCCAACGCCGAGCGTGGCTGGGTCATGTAGAGCGTGTGTACAACGAAGGTCGGATCCAAAGAGTCTTCGACTCCGGACCTCTGGGGCAAAGCAACAGAGGCGTCAGAGTCTATGGTTCCAACGCCGAGCGTGGCTGGGTCATGTAGAGCGTGTGTACAACTAAGGTACGATCCAAAGAGACTCCGGACCTGTGGGGTAAGGCAACAGAGGCGTCAGGGTCTATGGTTCCAACGCCTAGCGTGACTGGGTCATGTAGAGCGTGTGTACAACTAAGGTCCGATCCAAAGAGACTCCGGACCTGTGGGGTAAGGCAACAGAGGCGTCAGAGTCTCTGGATCCAACGCCTAGCGTGACTGGGTCATGTAGAGCGTGTGTACAACTAAGGTCCGATCCAAAGAGTCATCGACTCCGGACCTGTGGGGCAAGGCAACAGAGGCGTCAGGGTCTATGGATCCAACGCCTACCGTGGCTGGGTCATGTAGAGCGTGTGTACAACTAAGGTCCGATCCAAAGAGTCATCGACTCCGGACCTGTGGGGCAAGGCAACAGAGGCGTCAGGGTCTATGGTTCCAACGCCGAGCGTGGCTGGGTCATGTAGAGCGTGTGTACAACTAAGGTCCGATCCAAAGATTCATCGACTCCGGACCTGTGGGGCAAGGCAACAGAGGCGTCAGGGTCTATGGTTCCAACGCCGAGCGTGGCTGGGTCATGTAGAGCGTGTGTACAACTAAGGTCCGATCCAAAGAGTCTTCGACTCCGGACCTCTGGGGCAAGGCAACAGAGGCGTCAGGGTCTATGGTTCCAACGCCGAGCGTGGCTGGGTCATGTAGAGCGTGTGTACAACTAAGGTACGATCCAAAGAGACTCCGGACCTGTGGGGTAAGGCAACAGAGGCGTCAGAGTCTATGGATCCAACGCCTACCGTGGCTGGGTCATGTAGAGCGTGTGTACAACTAAGGTCCGATCCAAAGAGTCATAGACTCCGGACCTGTGGGGCAAGGCAACATAGGACGCCCGCATCCAAGATGGCGCGCCCACTTGGAGAAGGACCTCATCAAACTTGGCATGATAAACTGGAGGCCATATATAGCGCTATTTGGAGAGACATGTTGGTTGAGCTCCAGTCCAACCACATTTGAACCACACAACCATCATCATCAAGGCTTAAGGGCCTATGATAATTTTTCACATCTCATCGACTTACTTGTGAGCTGAAACACCGACAGATGACATAGTGTCGAACGATTCGTCAAAACCGGAAAGTAATGCCATTTAAGCTGCTCGATATGAAGAAAAAGCTATTAAATCATAATAGGATCTTTTCTGGTCACAACCTAAGGGCATGCATTCTGTCATATCTTTGTTTTGTGAAAATGCGACAAAGAGAAAAAGATAATTTCAATAATTTACCGAAAGAAGTCATACAAATCAATCAGTCGTATCAATCAAATGTACACTACAAGATCGGATTCGTATGTAAAAATTTAAGCCGGATGGGGGCTTAGGAAAGCCAAGCCCAAGGACATACTTCAACTCACTCAAAGATAACCCATGGGATACCGGAGTGAATAGTTTTATTCATATCATTACATCAAAGAAATACTGGCGCCCGGTACAGGGCCGAAGTCACTCACTATCTAAAGCACATTAACCAGGTATCTATTACCATTAGTCACCGAAGTTTTGCCATATTGTTGCCGACTTCAAATAACTTGGAAAACACAGTCGAACGTAAGTCGAAGATCCATAACTGGAATTTTCTACTATTCGAGTCTTCTATTTCAAGTCCAACAAATTTTTCAGAACATAGGCGCAAGAAAATGTTCCTCGTCTGTACACTCCATATGGCAAGATTCTGTAAGTCGAAAACCTCCTTGAATCGAGCTTTGAAACATGTATTCATGATATTTTTCGTAGAACTTCTCCATGCATCCAACACCAATTCCAAATTTGCAAAATCAAAAGAGAAAAGAAGCACACAAGCGTAAGATGTTTGCAAATACAGAAAAGACAGTAGAACATTAAAATCCATGTCTCCAACTGATTGACACACGTACCTCCTGTTTCGCACGGAAACTAGCAAAAATCAAATAAAAAAAAGGAAAACTATGCACATTGCGTTGAATCAACTTTTCTCAAGAACTCAAAAAATAAGTCGCGTTATTTGTATATCCTTTGATATTATATTTGACTTTATCTAATCTAAAATTTGCCACTTTATTTCCCCGAAAGAAAACCCATAGTTTCTTGGCATTCAATCTGCGATCGGGTCGCTGACCCAAAATCCCGGCGGTTTACCAGTTGCTGCTACCGCTGGGAGATCCATCGTCTTAACCGCTGATGCAGCTGATTTAACACATTAGACTTAATATGTTAAAGCTGATTCTTCCCGTTTCCTTCATGCATTCTTCTACACAAGCTCAGTGGGAGGAGCGAAATAGAAGACCATAGCCTTTGGGTTACCACGCACCAAAGGCTATGGTCTTCTATTTCTAGGCCAAAGAACATAGCTTTTTTTTTTCTTCGTCTTGCTTCACATGATGATTCGTCTTCCACACGGTCGTCGTCGGTTTTAGCGATGTAATTGCCGCCGGCAATTGCAATTCGAATTTTTCGTCTTTGATGTCATTGATGCGTGGTGTAACACCTCCCAAGACATTTTGATCAAACTAACACATTTTACGTCCATCATCACCTTCTTCAATTATGAATAAGACGTGAATAAAGGTTAGAAATTTCATCAGACATCAGGTTAGAAGAAGACGATAACGGGAGTGACTCATTTCAGCTAAAACAAATATGACTAAATTAAAAAATAACGTATTTTTTAATTTAGTCATATTTTTTTTTAGCTGAAATGAGTCGCTCCCGTTATCGTCTTCTTCTAACCTGCTACTTGACACGGCAATACTTGCCTGAAGGAGTAGACTTCTTTTTCTATTGCGTTCTATACTTCAGCTCGATTAACTTGGATCCGAGGACAGTAAAAATCGGTTAAGGACATCTCTATTCGAATTTTATGTTGAAAACTTTCGGCTGAAATGCTCTTGGAACCGCTTGCACTCCTTATTGCGGTCTTGTGGGGCCGCTTGCCCTAGTCGTAATATGCAAGCTTGAATTATTTCTTTTCTGTGAGTCAAGAGTTTGTGTATGCATGCAGGCATAATCCCAAAGATAAATAGTCTTCGTTTCAGTGGCATAACTTCCAAACTTGTCTGCATCAATTTCATATTCACTCGATATTAATAATAATAATATGGCCTAGCTCCGAATGGCGAACTTGAGAAGCTTTTTTCTAGACAGAAATACACTTTGAGCATTGTCAGTGACTCGAAAGAGGTGGAGCCGTGAATTATCAAAAGTGGTAAATTCGGGTGTCGAACCTGGCACCCTCTGCGTAGAAGTCGACGCACTTACCCACTACGCCACGGCGCACAGTGGTCCCGTTGTATGGGATAGTTGGAAATAAATCTGTAACTTTTGAACCCGTGAACCGATCTTAATGAAGTTTGAAACATAGTGCAAGTACTATGAGATCTTATTACGTTTCAAAAATGATGTATCTCATAAGCTAACTGAGTAATCTTAAGTTAAAAAAATAAAAAAATAACGTTTAAACGCATAAAATGATTATTTATTATTGCGATGACTCGAAATTGGGACTTAAAGCAAATTTGTAATCACTATTTATATGAATAAATTCAATTTTACAAGTTTTGGTAACGTACACTTTATTTGGAATTAAAGAAACTGAGCAATTTAGTATAATAAGGCTTGCGCTTCAGTATTAAGTGGCAGCGATTTTGTTTTTAGTTCAGGCCTTAAATACGCAATCCAGGGATCAGATGATACCAACATTTGATGAACAACATCTTCATTTGATGCCGAACGAGAAAATTGTCTACTATTATTAATACGATAGTACCTATAGTCTTTATTCCGACTTTCCTGCGCCTCTTCTGACAATGATCCGACGGGCAAGGCTGCTGATGATATTATTTCTGCTCCGTGGAACAGAATTTTATGCACTGTTGCTGACATATAATACCAGGGATATAAAATTGTAGCCATTGTAGCGGTTTCCTGGGCATAAGCTCCAAACTTGTCGGGGTCAATCCAAAAATTGTTGCATATTGTCTCGAGGATAACACTGAATCTTTTTATGAGTTGCACATCTATTTCCGTTATTTCTGCCGTTGATAATGGGTCTTCAAAAAATACTCTACTCCAAATTGTAGGCTATATGTAGCAAGTATTCCATAAAACGGATGCGAGCGTCCAAGGGTGAAATTCCTAATCTTAGAGCTTCCTGATTCCTTGGTTTTACTCTAAGTAACTTCAAATCATTCATCTCTGATGGTTTCGCGCCACATATAACACATGAACTTGCAGAAGACGTGTTTGTCACAGCCTGTGCCATCCTTGCCTTCTATCATCGTAAGGTGCAATTCATGCCTTACTTTAATAACGGTCGATTTCACTTTTATAATTGATTCCCGCAAATTCTGAATTTCATTTTCAATTCTGGTTGTTTCTTCTCGTATTAGGTCCATACATTCTTTTTTAAGTTGTAGCTTCACTGGCCTATACGTACATTATTATATATTTACATATATTATTCATAATTATAACAATTTTATGACCCAAAGAATTCTAATTCACAATAATAAAAACATCCTCGGCATCTCGCATAGCGTTTGCACAATACATGCATTGCAAGGGAAATCGTTTGAAAATGCCGAAAAATGCACGACATTGCTCCACTTAAATAACTCGTACTCCCAAAGTGATCAAAAGTGATCTCTAGTTTTTTCAGCATCGATAGACAATACTTTTAGCTTTCAGTTGGTCTCCCGTTGGAGACTCTTGGCGCATTTTTGTTATAGTCCATCAAACATTGAAATGCTCCTCTCAAAATGTGCCTTTATTTAAAAGCCTGGTTGAAAAAATTGGTAAGCAATATGAAAAAACTTTGAAGTTTGAATGAAAAAATTTACTTTAGGTTCCAACGTAATTTTAGGAAATATGGCACATCAAATTTGCTTAAAAAATACGTAAATTTTTGTAATTTTCAAAGTCCCAACTTTGAGCTAACGGTACAGCCAAACGCATGATCCAAAGTCAACAAAATTTTGGCTTTCTAGGTTCTCATATTTGTAGAATCTAAAAACATAAACAATTTGGCCGGGGCAAATATGTCACTTCGGGTATTTATTTCCACTGCGGGACCACTGTGCGACGACCACACATTCACTCGATATTACTTCGAGCAAAATTCGGAAATGTTTGATGAGGTCAATGTTAATTCTTCTCATCTTTGAGCTTATTTCAGCGCTTCAAAAAACTTTCGTCCTGTGTTGCAATCATTGGTATTCCCAGCTATTTGTTTTGGCATGTCTACTATTAGCCCCATTCGGTCGCGAAATTGTGATTGTATGTAGCTTTTTCTGCTTGCAACTAAATGTTTTTTTCTTCCGATCTTGCTTGCCACTTTTTTATGTCTAGACTGTTGCTGATGTGTAATAGACACTCAAATGCTCTTATCCATGAATGCAATTGAGCAATGCCAAAGATGAACAAACAATTACCCTTGCTTAGAGTAGCAGCAATGGGGCCTAATACCCGCAGCAAGAGAAAAAATTAAACTACGCTGATTGCAAGATCACAAGGTAGGTCGCTTAAAAACCAAAAAATTTTATGCTGAGTCCAAAAAGTGGAAAATGATTCTGAAAGGCAACATCCAGGATAACATACCTCGATCACATTTTTAAAAGTCTATGCAAAGTCGCAATATCCGAACAAATTGGAAAAGCCTAAGGCCTTGAAGTCAAGCGATAATTACTATCACTCATTGAGATCGCACAAGGTTCAAACAAAATACCTAAAAGATTCTTCAAATAACAGGCAAGAAATTAATTGCTACTTCATACGAACACCATGAATTTGAATAACGTAATGCAACTGATGTCTTACATTTCTCTTGTTTAAAACGTTTGCTGTTTGCGATGTCACATAGTGGTAAATACCGTTTCCAGGACATTTTTTGCACAACCTTAAGAACAGTGGTTTTACCTGTCGTTTGATACCAAACCTGTGTCATTCTGACGACTTTCATTTTTAAATTAAGTTCCGCTAGATTTGCAAATTAACACACTGTGCCCACGGAAACTACCGAATCTCCCAGTGAATAGACTTTAAAGAAAAAAAAAAAAATAAGCAGCCGAAGCAAAGTATTGTTGCTGCTGCATTGTTCTTATGAAGAGACCAACAATTTCAGTTCGAAACGCTGACCTCGTCAATTTGTATACAGGCCCTTAATGGCGATTATGTATGCCCTTGGGATATTCGTCAGTGATTGACGGAATGTGGCGCGCCGTAAAAATTAAAAAATAATGTTTTTTCCCTTTGAGGGAATTGCAGCCATGAGTTCGCACTGCAATTCATTTCAATTTATAGCTTCACACATAAAGGGAATGAATAACGTTTTGCTTTTGTGAATTAAATCAATTATCTTACGGCAATAAATTTGAATCAATCAACCTCTGTCTACATACAGTAAGCTGACAGGTACAAATGCATATGTAAAAGGTTCATGGAATAGTCATGGAGGGCTCACCTTCAAGGACTTTCTTGTGAAGCCGTCAGTTCATACAATTATTTTAAGTCCAGGGTTAAATCACATCACATAATTTTAGCAAGTTTTTGGCTTCATTCCGTCCGTGAAATATGGAAGCACAAGTCTGTTGGTGTACCCTTAGCGTAAGTGCATCGGCGTGGATTTAATTTTGACACGGCCAAGCATTAAACCCGACTAGTTGAGTGACAGATGGCGTTTATTGGGGATGTGGAAATTTCAAAGGCAGATTTATTAATTTTTTTTGTGGGTCGCCGTAGCGTAGTGGGTAAGTGCGTCGACTCCTACGCAGAGGGTGCCAGGTTCGATACCCGTATTTACCGCCTATCATTATTCACGGCTCCACCTCTTTCGAGTCACTGACAATGCTCAAAGAGTATTCCTGTCTAGAAAGGGCTTCTCAAACTTGGCCGTTCGGAGTCGGCATTAAACTGTAGGTCCCTTCCACTCGTGAGAGAACAATAGCACGCACAACACAAGTGGTTGCTGAGAAGCTAGGCCCGGGTCCACCTCGGACTGTCGCGCCACCCATATTATTATTATTATTATTATTATAAGATTTATTTATTAATCCTGCTTCCGCATAGAAATTTTAATACGAAAACAGAGAGAATGCTTGGTCGGCTTAGCAATAAAGCAGAAATCAAGAACTATACAACGGACAAAACAAAATAAATTTTATTGGCCAGTTGCAGATTCACCGTTGATGGTCACTGTACCTTGGTCTCAGCAAAAGGCATACCATGTAAGCATGATCGTATAGAAAGAAATGTTCAATTAAAGGGAAAATGGTGCGGTAAAAATAATAAGTCCGTTGTTCTTATTTTTGATATGTTTATTTTGGCGAGTTAGGTAGGTAGGAGGGGCTGCAAGTGAAGTCACCAGCACAATTAGATCTAGTAAGAAGTAGTAAGTAAGAAGTAAAAGTACCAAAATGTGTTGACCACTTCAGTGATAGTGCCGTTAATGTAATCCCAACGGCAAATGGTGACTGGACCTGATTTGAAAACCAGATAAAAGCGTAATAACTTTGCTTTTACTGGGATTCGAACCGAGGACTCCACTAACCAGGGGCAGGCACTTTTTTTTTAATGTATTTTTATTAAATCAACTATATTTTTCTTACTTGCTAGACAAAATTACTTAAAACCAGCTTAACTATCTTAAGAATTAATAATGTTCTTAATACTGACCCCACGCGAGTACTCTAAGCTAATCTGATCCACTTTCTAAATGTGCTTTTCGGCTTAATCTACGTTTTTTTTTTAGTTTTCATGACAATCTTTTATTACTCTTTTTTTATATTTGCCAAGAAAACTTGTGAAAAACTTGGCTAAACCTATCTACTTAAACTACCTTATTCTTACTAAACCTAACATACAATTTAAGCCTAATCTTAACTATGTGCGTAATAGTACGGACACGTGTTGTGTATATGCCTAACATAAATAATTTATACGCCGTGATGCACCTTTTTTTTTGTTTCATGCATGTATATTTTTTTTTAGATTTTTGTTTTATTATTTTTTTTTGTTTTATATTTTTTTTTGATTTCTTGTTTTATATTTTCGTTTGGATTTTTTGTTTGTTTTTTGTTGTTGTTTCCTTAAAGCTACCTTAAAAACTATGTAAGCTGGCCACTATGGTCAGCTACCGGATCCTGTGGAAAAGGCTGGTTTTGGTGTAACCACCAGTAAAACTGACGTTCTTTGGCAGACTCTTTCCTATCTCGAGTTGGGATCGCTCTACTGAACCGGAGGAGATCCACGTGTGTGCGAACGACATCCGGTTGGCATTGGAGTCGCCTGTCCACTGTTCGGCGTACGACATGGAAGATGATAGGACATCCTTGTGGATCCTGTATAAGGCCAGTTGTGTTTAGATAAAGGAATGCTTCGGGAGGAATAAAGCCGTTAAGGCGCACCCTTTCATGGTACATACTATTGGGGTAGTAAGCCCCAAATATCAGACTGTTGGACGAGGTCATAGCTCATGCAGTGTGCCTTCTGATTAGTTTAATAATGAAATTATCTACCCTATTCACGTTTGCCTCGTTGTACAAGACCTCGTTAGGGTAGTACTTCTTGTACTCAGACTCGGGTGTTCGATGCAGACGGAGACAGCTCCTAAGGCACTGCCTCTCGAACACCCTCATCTTTTCCATCTGGGAACGACTCACGTTGAACCAAAATAGACAACAGTACACCATAATTAGCCGTACTAAGGCCATGTAGCAGATCACCTTCACTACCTTGCCGCAGCAAAGGCTTTTCTGGCTTTCTTCAGAGCAATATCTATATGTTTGCAAAATACAGATATTGATCCAGCCAAGTGCCTAGATATCTAAGTACACTTTTTACAGCTAACGGCTGAACATGCGGGTCAACTATGCAGAACTTACGCCAGATTTGGAGCGTATCCCGCGGTGCCCTGTACAACCGGGTCCGGAAAAGACTAGTTTCGCACTTCTGGAATTGATTAGAAACTTCCAGTCGTCGCAAAATCGCTGGATTTTCTCGAAGTCACGCTGCAAGAAGATGTTTATTACCTCGACCTTCGGACCTGATCTGTGCGCAACTAGGTCGTCGGCTTATGCAATTAAGTGCAGCATGAAACCTATAAGATCTGCAGTGAATATAGAAAACAAGATCGGGGAACCGATGGCCTCCTGTTGCAGACCGTTTTTAATGCTAAAGACCGTAGTGGAAGTTACGTCACCATTTTTCACAACGAACTTTCTAACTGTAATCATGTCATAGACCATGTATAGCAATGGTTTACTTATGTCAAGCCTGACCAGCTTGAGGAAGAGGCCCTCCAACCAAACGGTGTCGAACGCCTTCTCAACGTCAATCAGACAGGCACCCGTGAACTGATTTTTGGTTTTATTCCATTATATGTAGGCACTGGTATCAAGGGGCAGGCACTCTACCACCTGCGCCATAGGGTTACTTGTGGAATAACACATAGGACGAATGTTTCGCTCATTTGACCTTTCTGCCTAAATGTGGTTAAATTTTGTTGATGCTTCCTGTAATGCAGGGTTAATTCTGGGCTTAGGCTTAACATTGACCTTTAGCTTCAGATAAGCCCATAAAAAAAATCTGATGGTGTTAAGTCACACGACCTTTCTCGACCGATACTGAACACCGAAACGATAGAGTATACGAAATGTCTCTTGCAGAAATTCAATACCTATACAGGCTCTATGGCATGTGGCATCGTCTTCTTGAAGCCACATATCGGTCGCATCAAGAACTGTCTTGTCGTGTCGCGATATCGAGCACCAGTAACAGTCACTGCTTGACCAAAAGATGTTTTCCTTATCATTTGTGATATTTTGCTCAATAATGAACTTAATAAACACGTGCTTTCGTGTGGAGCTCTATTTTCACTCCTTAAAATTGTTTTTTGTTTTCAGTGCTGCCAAGAATTTACTGAACAAATGGGGACATCTAGAAAATCTTTTTTGGGTACCATTTATTTTATTTCAATTCGTTTTGGGCCACCCTGTACCAATAATAGTACATTTTAATATCATTTGTTATTTCTTCGAATTGACATCAAATAGTCGCATGGTAGCACAACTAAAGCAGCTCGCGGTCATTTGCCAGTACTAGTTTAAAAAGTTATGTTTAAATGAACTCGTGTCCTCGTAACTTTATTTTCATGTAACCTGGTTGTGGGTGTAGGGTGTAAATAAGTAAACACAATTGCTTGTATCAAAGTTTGAATTTATGGCCAGTTGAAGTTGTTACGCTCCAGGTATTACACCGTGCTTCATTAAATTTGTTAGTGAAAAGTTTACCCCAAATTTGCTTTCAACAATTCATTTTGGTATCCTGTTCGGGGCTGTTTGAAGTGAAAAGCAAATATATTTCATTTCCCGGGTGGATAGTGTGGAAACATTCTTGTGATAACTCTATATGAACAATTGTTGGTTAACAGGAACTGGAATGTTTTTATGAATTGGAATGGCAAAAAAATGTAGGTACTTGATATGAAGCGATATAGTAATAAACAGATTTTGTTGAAATGTTTTGGATGACTTAACGTGTAAATGAACATGATGAAGAACTGGATTTTTAATGGAAGTGACAACTTGTTGAAAGCTTAGTTGTATTCATTGAGAGAGCATTGACACTTGATGCAAAACACTTAAGTTTGTCCTCAGTAACAACAATATTACCAAATTACTTTATGACTGGAGAAACCGGCTGTGATTTAATTTGCACTGGAATTAACGCATAGTTGATTGAAAATCATTCACATCTAATGCCTGAAACAGCATCCACAAAATTGATTCGATGCTGCTGCAGTCGTCTTTCAACACCCGCCATTCTGTGGGAATGAACAAATTACCGCGACGTGCTACATTTCTTAACGCTTAGATGCATTATGCGCCACTTATTTCACAAACCATAAATATGTCAATATTATAAGTTCTTCTTGTTCCTCTTTATTTGGCGCGACAGTCCGGGGTGAACCTGGGCCTCAACCAACAAGCCTATCCAGCTAGCTGTCTCCAATGTCGCACGCCAAGTTGGTTGAGGTCCTTTTTCACCTGGGTGTGCCACCTTAGACGTGGGAGACCTCTGCTACATTGTCCCGCGGGTTCGGAGTTGAAGACTCTTCGGTCCGGAGCTGAGTTGTCCATACGCTCTACATGGCCTAGCCATCTTAGGCGTTGGATCCAAAGACGCCTGACTAGACTCATGTCGCTTACAGCCCGTACAGTTCGTGGTTCAATCTTCTCCTCCAGGAACCGTCAACGCAAACAGGACCAAAGATCGCACGCAGATACCAAGGACTTCCTGATCCGCTTTTGAGATTGTCCATGCCTCCGCACCGTACAGTAGGACTGGGATGATCAAGGTCTTGCATAAAGTCAGCTTGGTCCTTCGAGAGAGGACTCTACTAATCAATTGCCCCTTGAGTCCATAGAAACAGCGGTTGGCAAGAGTTACTCTGCGTTTGATCTCGGTACTGATGTTGTTTGTACTATTTACTGCGGAGCCAAGGTAGACGAAGTCCTTCACTACCTCGAAGTTATAGCTGCCCATTGTGATGCTCTGCCCCAGACGTAGATGTTGTGTGTCCTTTCTTGATGACAGCCCGTTTTAGACGCTTCCGCCTCAATGCCAGCAAACGCCTCATTGACGGCTCGCTGTGTTCTGCCAATTATGTCAATGTCATCCACGTATGCTAGCAGTTGTACGGACTTCTGGAAGATCGTGCCTCAAGTGTTGGCGTGTGAGTTCTGCACAATCTTCTCCAAGATGATGTTCAAGAAGTCACACGACAGCGCGTCGCCTTGTCTACAACCTTTTTTGACATTGAAAGTCTCTGTGAGTTCGTTACCGACCTTGATGGAGCAGCGAGACTTCTACATCGTCATCCTGCACAACTTGACGAGCTTGGCAGGAATGTCAAAACTAATCATGACGTTATATAGCTCATCAATATAAACGCTGTCATATGCGACCTTGAAATCGACAAGAAAGGTGGTGGGTGACGATTTGCATCTCTTGTGTCTTTTCCAGGATCTGCCGTAGTGTGAAAATCTGGTCGATGGTGAACTTCCCTGGCCTGAAGTGACACTGATATGGACCTATCAGGTTGTTTATAAATGGCCGCAGGCGAGTTCACAAAACGGCAAAGAAGATCTTGTATACGGTGTTCAGGAGACTTATCCCTCTATAGTTGACGCAGTCAAAGAAGTCCCCTTTCTTGTTCATTGGGCAAATGATACCTGAGATTCCACTAGTCGGGCATGCTTTCCTCCGACCCTATCTTACAGATGAGCTGATGCATGCGTCCAACCAGATCATCTCCAGCTGCCTTAGCGGACAGTCCGCCCACACCGGTAGCTTTGTTAGACTTAAGTCTTGCACGTGGTCTGTTAAGGGACCTAACATTCCACGTGGAGAACGGAAAATCGTTGTCCTTGTATTGTTTGCTGGGGTCGTCAAGATAAATTCCGTCCGTATCCGAGGAAATCGGCTGTCTCTAAGCCATACACATTTTTTACGTGATTATGGAGTTAAGTACATGCACAACCCCCAACTGGGAGGCCAGGCCCTATTCTTTAACCCTTGGGCGGGTCCGGATCTATCCGGTGTCGATCACCGCCGTTGTTCCTAAACACAGAGGGATCTCCAAGGCCCCTACCTGGCCTTGAAAGAACAACCTGTCGATGTAGCTCTAGAAGGACTGGGAACCAGGTAGCTCCTTCTGACTGGAGTTTCGGATGCCGCCTTTGGCCAGATAGTTTTCCAGCTCCTTAAAGAGAGATGAGCCCTGGTACAGGCACACTCTCCCCCCTCTCTCGTCTGCAGCCGCCATCGACGTCCCACGGGGGTTCGTTACCCCATCTATGATCGAAGGTGATCGGCTCCCAGATTTCACCACGTGGAGACGGGAGTAGGAGTTCGTTGATAGAGGCTAAGTGCAGACGCTTGTGTCTGCATGAGACGCCATACCAACGCTTTGAAATCCAATATTACAAGACATTTTATCGCTAAAAATGCATAACTCATGATCGTTGCAGGTGTAAGTTGATGTCATGTATAAAATGCCGTAAATGTGCAATAGACAGGTAGAAAGTGGTGGGGTTTCGAAGTTGGTTGGTTGTCTTTTTGCATGAAGGTCTAGAAGGCAGTGTCTAGTATTCCCACTGCTGTGCTAGTTTCAGATCTCTTTAAGCAGATCAGACTGCTTGATCGAAGTGTGGCCAGATTTGTTTCGAGATTCGACAAGTGATGTTTGTCAACCATCTGACATTTATTTTCTTTACATAGTGATTATTGAGCTGTAACTTAAAGGTAGCTAAAGGGGTTTCCCTATGGCCTGGCACCTAGTACAAGCCAATGTTGTACGGTCTCTCGGCGCGGCAGTCGACTACTATATTAGAGTTTATAGAGACCAATGCTACTTATTTAATTCATACTTGGCTATCCCTAAATGTACAGATATCGCGGGCAGATATCACGTTCCACCTGAGCCGGGAGATGGCTTCGCGAATTGCCATTACTTACAGTTGGAATACGCTGCAGTGATTTGGTAGACGAGCGGATTCGTTCAGATTAAGACACTCCAAGAAAACGCCACTAGCAAGAACTCCATCATCCGTCTTGGATCCAACTGCATAAAAATCTATTTCTTTATCAAAGGGTTTAGTGCCGTCGTACTACAGTTATCTGTTCGGATAGGATTTTCGCATGTAATCACACCAGTACGAGTCGTTTTAAGGGCTCGACTGAAGCAGATGCAGGCTCGTTTCTCTACCTTTCTTAATTTATTGAGGTGGTTGCCGACCAGCTATATAAAGCAAGTGTGTCATATAAGATTGAAGACCCCATTTGTGTCCAATGACATTCTTGTTCATATATATGTCATATATTGTCAAAATGGCCTTAGTTATATAATAAAAATAATAATAAAATAATGGGTGGCGCGACAGTTCGAGGCGGACCTGGGTCTAGCATCTCAGCAACCACTCGTGGAAGGGACCTACAATTTAATGCCGACTCCAAACGGCGAAGTTGAGAAGCTTTTTCTAGACAGGAATACTCTTTGAGCAATGTCAGTGACTCGAAAGAGGTGGAGCCGTGAATTATTATTAAAGGTGGTAAATTCATTTATCGAGCCTGGCACCCTCTACGTGGCGCCGTCGCACTTCAGCAATTCATATTCTGTTTTCCGAAGTATTCTATTTGCAAAGAATATAATGAAAATTATACTTAATAAAAGTAAATAGTAATGGAATACATAAATGCTTATGACATTGCTCCTGTCGTAGGAGGTACGCTTTTCTTCTACTTTATAAATAATTGTTATATTAAATGAATTAAATTAACCAAGCGTTGTTTTTTTCCTATTTTTTGTTCAACACCCCACTCCGTCTTGTTGTATTGTTACTTCTGAAGTGACACTCAGCACTAATTTAACTCACTCTATATAAAATATTGAATGTCGTCAGCTTACTTACTTTACTTTCTAATTCCTTAAGTATTGAATTTTAATATAATAACTTAAGAGAAATAAATATCAATATACAAGTTAAGAGAGTTTCGTTGAGTTGGTTAAAAAAACTAATGTTTTTATGTTGAGGTGCAGCCTCTTCCTTTATTAAATATCAACTTAAAACTAAACTTAAAAAAAAAATCGTCAGAACCTTTTTATACCCACATGCTCAGTTGAAGATGATCCCCATGGTTCGCTGCCGCTTCTGTTATCATTTACTAATTGCCATCCTTGACATCCGGCTGCAAAATCAATACATGATGCTGCCGAAAATCAATAACCATTGCTGACGGTAGATCCGCTTGTTATTGTTGTTAGTGCTCCAAAATCAATAGTGGATGAGTGGATGCTCTTGATCATTATTCCACTACTCTGTAGTCGATTGACTTTGTTTAGTCTATCGACTTCTTGGGAGATGATCCGCCGGCGATAAAGATCTAGATTTTATGTAGATGTTGTGTTAACTTACATAAGCTATCCACACAACTCACTTGGGTTTCACTGCAACCCGATTTGTGTTCGCGCATCGATCCCTTTTTAAAATACACCTATCCCTCGTTTTACACGCTACTCGTTCTGCACGTTTTCGATCTTACACGGTTTTTAAAATCAAAATTTTAAAAAGTAAAATTTTTAAAAAATGCCAAATTTTGACTGCACGCGAATTTATTTATACATACTTAATTATAAATCTGGTAACACTTCAGACGTATACATGCTCTACTGTCATAAACTTATATATTATGTATATGTTGTTCTTTGATAATAACACAAAATAAAATGGGAATTCCCCTTTAAGTGTCCAAAGCCAAATTGTATGTGTTTATGAATTAATGGATTTTATACAACAGAACGAGTATCATCATTGTTTACCTACACATTTTAAATTTTTTATTTTTCATAATTTCGTATTAGTTTTCACAATTTATTATACATATTGTGTAAATTATTTGAAGTAAGTTACTAAATAAGAATTATGTTTTAAAACATCCTTTTAATTAATTTTAAATTTTAGTTTTATCATGGCAAAAGTAAAAATTAACAAAACAGAGATTAAGAGAAAAATTATATCTTTGGAAACAAAAATTGAAATTTTGGACCGTCTAAGAAATAAAGAAAGGATAGTAGATGTTGCTAAATTTTATTTTATGAATGAAGCAACAATACGAACAATAAAGAAAAACGAAGACTTAATTAGAAAAAGTGTAGCAGCTGGAATGCATACGAGTATGAGTACAACTTCACATGTAAGAAATGTTACGATGGAAAACATGGAAAAGGCTCTAATGATATGGCTAGAAGACCAAAATCAAAAAAGAATTCCAATAGATACGTATGCCATACAAAATAAAGCTTTAAAAATTGATGAGAAAATTCAGAATCAAGCACCGTCTACTTCTGCGAATAAAGTGCCTTTTCACGCGAGCCATGGTTGGTTCCAACGATTTAAGCAAAGACATTCCTTGCATAGTCTTAAATTAAAAGGTGAGCAAGCATCTGCTAATTTGGAAGCAGCACAACAATATCCCCAAAAATTTTCTGAAATTGTTGCCGGAAAGTCTTACAGTCCTGACCAGGTTTTTAATGCTGATGAATCCGGATTATATTGGAAGAAAATGCCTGAGAGGACCTTTTTAGCAAAACATAACAAGTCAGCTAGCGGCCATAAGGCAGCAAAAGATCGTATAACGATTCTTCTCTGTAGCAATGCTTCTGGTGATCATATTATGAAGCCATTGGTAACTAGCAAAGCTAAACGACCACGTTCGTTTAAAGGAATAAATATTAACAATCTTCCCGTTTATTGGAATGCGAATAAGAAAGCTTGGGTTACCGCCACGTTGTTCAATGATTGGTTCCATAACTTTTTCGTGCCAGATGTGAAAAATTATTTAAGCAAAAAAGGTTTACCTTTTAAAGCCCTTCTTGTTCTTGATAATGCTCCAGGTCACCCTCATGATTTGCAGCATGAAAATATTGAAATTGTGTTTCTACCACCAAATACAACTTCTTTGTTGCAACCACTAGACCAAGGGATAATTTCGACTTTCAAGGCAATGTATATTAAAAAGGCATTCAGATATATTTTAGATCATATGGAAAGTGAAGGATCTCTTTCAATTATTGATGCCTGGAAAAAATTTACTATGTTAGATTGCGTCAAGCATATAGGAATGTCATATGCCGAGATTAAACAATCAACGCTCCATGGGTGTTGGAAAGCAGTATGGCCTGACATATTTCAAGGTAAAAATTATAGAACATCTTTGGAGCAAGAGTATTCTCAGATAATTGAGTTGGGTCAAGAATTGGGTGGAGAAGGCTTCGACGATATAGCTGAAGCAGATATTGCTGAAATAATGGAAGACCAAGAATTAAATGAAGACGACTTAATTGAAATTATCAAAAATATTAGTGAAAACGAAAATGATGTTGAATCTGACGTTGAAAACTATGAACCCAATGCTTTCACAGCAAAAATCGTTAACGAGGGACTTGTGTTAGGAAGAAAATTAGGAAACTTTTTTCAAGAACATGATCCGAATGTTGAACGAGCTCTCAAATTTCAACGAGATGTTAATAAACTTTTAAGTCAGTATGAAGAAGTCTACAAAGATATAACAAAAAATAAAAAACAGATACTTATTTCGGACTTTTTTCCTGACAAGTCTCAGCAAACTACATACGGCAAAAATCCATACAACAACTGTAGAAAGTGAATCTAATGAGATAATATCCAGTGATGAATCTGATATTATACAATTTCCTAAGAGAAGACTTATCGTTGAAAGTGACAGCAATTAAGTTTGATTAAAATAAGGAACATAAGTCTTATTTATAATTATTATTATGAATTTTTTGCTATGAAATAAATTTTTTATGCTTTTTTTTCATTTTACAAATAAATTTAATTGTTTTTATGTTTTCTATGATTTAAATGATACTTTTATATTTTATTAAGTGTTTTAGTCATATTTTGTGTTCAAGAAATGTCTAAAAAAAAGCTTGTTTATAGTTGTTTTCGTTTAACACGATTTTTCCATATAAAAATTAATTTTTCGAATTACACGGTTCTTGTCAGGAACGTATCTACCGTGTAAAACGAGGGATAGGTGTACTTCATTTTTTGACTTATCGAAATCCATTCACTCCGGTTGAGTGTTGAGAGTTCAACCACGATGCGAACTTTAAAATTTCTCCTTTTACTACCATCCCTTTTCTTCAGAAGTACTTGCAACTGAACCCCGTAAATATACCTGGAATAGAGTACTTGCACCAAGTTATTTTCAACTACAAAGCACATTGTGCTTATTTTTTACGTCCCAGGAACTGAACACTTGAATGGCAATGATACTCAAAGTTCTACCCGTCTGGAGAAAAATGAAATTCCCCTGAAGCACACAGCTTGATCCACATTCCCTGGTCATCCGTATTGTCACAGGAAAGTGGGCAAAAAAAAAAACCAAATAAAAATAGAGATATCCCAAGAGACACAGATGTGATTAATAACAAAGGCATAAGTCAAAGATTGACCCTACATAGTACGTGTGTGTATTTATAATGAAATCACTTCACATACACAAATTCATATTCCCACAGAAACGCTCGCAAATGTATTTGCATTCGAAGAACTGATGTAATCCCAGCCATTATCGTTTGATTAAATGTCGTTCCCTAGATATCAATTATTTTCTGAATTGTTTCGGGATATAACTTTCAGATCAAGAATGAGTAATGCATTAAGTTTTACGTCACAACCAGATGTGCTCGCAAAAAGAACAATAAAACATAACCGCACGTAAGACATTTTCATCAGCGACTCCCACAGTGCTTTGCACAAGTGTCTACATATGCATCTGCAAACATTCAACAGCCATACATAAACACGTGTGTATGTGTTGCTCTTCACTTGAGACGTTAACGCACTCGATGTTCCATTCTAAAGAAATGAACGAACCGAACATTCAATTAAACACATGCTGCTGACACCTTTGCGAGACAAATAAAACAAACAAATTGATTTGAAAAGAAAACCAATTTATCCAAAAGGACATTATTTGCAATATTGTCTCTGCAATAACACATCTGTTCCCAGTCATTCGAAATCGATTCGTGCACGGTAAGAAAATAAAACACGTGCGTAGCCAAGTGTCCTGAATTAATTTGTTCCCTTATCCTGTGTGTGTCCCATATCTAGAGACATTCGAATGTGTATGAGGTCCCGTTTGTTGTTTTACGCGTTTGAGAATAAAGGTTAAAGTGACAGCATTGTGATTAGAAGAACAAAAGGCGTTGGTTTCATCTTTGGTTGGAAGGATTCAATTTTTTGAGTACGATCTGACTATATTTTCTTGGTAATTGAAATAGACCTTCGACCTTTATCTCAGTGGGGATTTGCTGCTGGGATTCTCAGCTTAGGGATCGCATCACACAAGTGGTGCTCATTAGAATGCTGGAAGCTGACACTTAAGGGTGAAAGCTCAATGTAGAGGTTGAAGTTTTTGTTAATAAATTTTACATGTTTCTCTACTTGATGAATGTGCCCTTACATATGCACCGACTCTCGTCGAATATTCCCGTGTATGTGGATAAAGGTGAGGGTGGTGGGGGTCGGACATATTGTAGTGATGGGCTCATTCGAGTGATAATCGATTCCTAACACCTCGATTTTCAAGAAACTTCTACGACAGGAAGACTCGACAAATGTCCAATTAGAGTGTCGCAACATTTACAAGACGTTTTTATCGTGAACTGCAAATCGAAAACCCTAAAAAAGAAACTCACAAAGAATCTCAAATAATTTTCTCGGTCGATTCTGAGATCTTAATGGTCGCATGTAATGGGAGACGAGAACTTCATCAGTCAAAATCATTGAAATCACAGTGAAACTTCTCTATAGCGGACACTTGCGACACCATCATGATTTTCTGTTGTATAATGGTGTGCATTCTGTGCGAATAGCGAAAGTTAATTTTGATAATTCGATAATAAAATCCTCTTCCACTTGATTTCAACGATTAATTTCTTACTATCCATTAGAATAAAAGCGTCCACTCTCAATTTTATGAATTAAATGGAGAGCGAGAGAGAGATAGATAGAGAGAGAGAAAGAGAAAGAGAGAGAGAGAGTAAAATAATGGTTTCGATTGGGTTTAAATTCACCCACAAGTCGTATACTCACACTCATTGTTTTTAATGACTTAAGCCTTTTGGAACGTAGCCAACACAATAGATTTGTTTAAACAGAGTGTGATAGACTCTACAGAAAAAAAATGGAATGTCTACGCAAAGGCAGAAGGGTTGCATATGTGTTGATAGCCAAGAAGCCTTCAAAGCTATTGCCTACTTGACTTCATCATCTAAACTAGTATGGGAATACAGGACCGAGCTAGCGTCGTTAGGAGGGCAGCTCCAAATTTCCTTCAGCTGGGATTCGAGTCACAGGGACATGAAATGAGATGATCTCATTTAATGTTGAGTGCGAACATGTTCTTGGATGACACATAGATTACTGGACCCATGTTGAGAAAACTATATAACAAATGTATGAACACTGGAGAATTTCCCAGTTCCTGGAAAGAGTCAATGGTAGCAAGTATACAGAAAATTAACAAATAGTGAAGAGTTTAAACCAGTGAATATGTCACCACTATATGAACAAATTTTAGAAAAATTGGTTGAAAAACAAATTCGTTATTGTATAGAATCTAATGGGTACATTATGGAACAACAAACAGGATTCTTGTGAAACTGTGTTGAACTGTATTATGGAAACATGGAAGGTCCAAATTAGTGAACGGAAAATCATTATAGCGGTGTTTCTGGATTTCAAACGAGCGTTAGAAACTGTAGATCGTTAAATATTGTTTAAAAAAAACTATTCAAATAATGAGTTACAAATAAGGAACTAAAGTGGTTTAGATCTTATTTAAATAATCGTACCCAACGGACTATAGTGTACAATACAAATTCGCAGGCAAACGAAGTAAAAGTAGGAGTGCCCCAGGGTTCGGTACTGGGTGTATTCCTATTCTTATTACATATTAATGATATTCACACAGCACCAATGAATTGTAAATTATGTATTATAATGTATTAATTGATAATTTTGAAAGTTGTATTAGAAGTATGAATGAAAAAGATATAATTTATAGATGGCTCCAAATGAATAAGTTAATGTTGAATGTTGTGAAAACAAAAGCTATGTGTTTAAATAGTTATGAAACAAAAAATGTGGTAACTAATGGTAAAAGAATAGAGAGTATTGAGCAATTTAAATATCTTGGTGTTTTGATAGACAAACAATTTAACTTAAAAGCTAACATCGATTATGTGTGTAAAAAAGTGTACTTGTTAAACAAAATGAGACCAAAAGTTTCAACATTGACGGCGTGTTATATATATAATGCAATTATAAGACCTTACATCTGAAAGTAAAGCACATTTTGTCTGAACAAAATAATAATAATTCAAGGAACTGGTTTATTAAATAAATAGAACTGTTTAAAAACTTAAAAAAAACGAAAAGGGTAAAGCTGCCTTGTACGTCTGAACTATTTGAATGTTGTCGGCACACTGCCGTCAGGGTTGGTATCTTATTCGAAGATCACATCAGACAGGGATGTCGAGCGTTAACTTCGTGGCAGGGATGACAAACGCTTACACATCGTTTATTGTTGAACAATTCTTTTTCTTTCAAATGAAGTAGAAATACAAAGACTCCAAAAACATCAAAATAAAGTAATGCGAACAATCTTATAATGTAGTATATTAACATAAAATGGATGCTAGAACAATTGAGTTGGTTAAATGTTAAGAAACAATTAAAAAAAAGTGTCCTAGTTTTTGTATTTAAAATGAAATATGGCCTATGGCCAAGTTATCTTAGTAATAACCTAAGATACATTTGTGAAGAACAGCCGTACAACCTTAGAAACGGTCAAAACTTTCGGCTAAACTTTAGAACTTCGTCTTTTGCGCAAAATACAATAATGTTTAAGGGATTAGAACTATACAATAATTAACCGACTGAACTTAAAAACATTAATCACTTGCGTATATTTAAAGCTAAACTGAAAAAAAATATATTAAATCAGACAATTAAAACATTAGTAATTATAGCTGTTTACAATTAATTAGAATGGCCGTATAGCCAAATTGTTTTTTAGAATGTCACTCTCCCCGATCATGTATAATGTATTCCCAGAGTAGAAATAGGGAATACATCTGAGCCTAATTTTAGATATATTTCAGGAATAGGTGCCTTCCGGCAATCAACCGTGAAGAACACAATTCTATTATTATTATTATTTGGCGAACTCGTGATAATATGGTTAAATTGATTACACACATTGTCGCAGTTGCAAAAACATCGGTGGGAGGGAGACCTTAAGACATTTCATTTGTGCATGCTCGGCGCTTGTGAGACACATAGCGAGCGTTTGGTAGGCCCTTCTTCAACTCACTTGTCGAAATCTCGAAGAATATTGTTTTTCATAAATTATGGTTTGCTTCGGGATATCTGAAAAATACACTTTATTAATAAAGCAACAGAACTGTGGCCTTAAAATAGCACATGGTGTTTATTGAGTTCTCGTGGAACCACAAATTCTACCTACGATCTCCCTATGATCCCCTCCAACGAAAAGAGCTCTGTCCGCTGGCCATGCCCTCAAGATACGCGCGTAAGCTGGAAGAAGTTCGGTATAGTTGACCCACAGAGTCAGCCGATAGCCGTGAAAACTGTAATAAGATATCTTGGCATTTGGTTGAATAATTTTCTGTATTTTGACAAACATGTAGACAAGGCTTTGACCAAAGCTAGAAAAGCCTTTGTTGTGGCAAGTAAGCTGTTTTACAGCAGCCAACTTGATACCAGGGTGAAGGTAATCTGCTACATGGCCCTCATAAGGCCAGTCATGGTGTACGGTTGTCTTCTGTGATTCAAAGTGAGTCCTTGCCAGATGGAAAAGCTGAGGGTGTTCTAGAGACGATGGCTTAGGACTTGTCTCCCATTGTATCGAACTCCCGAGTGTGAGTACAAGAAGTTCAATCGTATCGCGGTCCTGTAAAATAGGGCAAACGTGAAAAGGATATACAATTTTATCATTAAATT
The DNA here is from genome assembly GCA_964034865.1 of Eristalis intricaria. Lineage (NCBI taxonomy): Eukaryota > Metazoa > Arthropoda > Insecta > Diptera > Syrphidae > Eristalis > Eristalis intricaria. The sequence continues at coordinate 32,193,046 of OZ035873.1, forward strand.
AATAAGAAGTCACATTGCAAGAAGTAAGTCTTCTACCAACAGTCTGATCTTCGGGGCTTACTATCCCAATTATATGTATCATGAGAGGGTGCGCCACAACGACTTTGTTCCACCTGAAGCGTTCCTCTATTTCGTGTCGATCGGCCTGATCCAGGACACTAAAAGATGTCCTGTAATCTACCACCTGGTATGCCGAACAGTTGACATGGGACTCTTCTACGAACCGGATGTCGTCCGCGAACACGAGGATCTTCTCAGGTTCAGTAGAGCAAGGCCTGCTCGAGACAGGAGAGAGAGAGTGATAAGGAGCGGCAATTCTTCTGGTGGTTACACTACAACCAGTCTCCAAAATCGCCGCCTCCTGACTATATGATAAAATAAATCCTTTAGTTGGTTTAGCGGCCCTCTTACCTAGTTTTAAGGTAACTTAAAATAAAAAAAAGTAATATATATACATATATCCATACATGTATATATATATAAAAAAAATAAAAAAAAGGAAAAAAAAATGGTACAAAAGGGCTAGTGGATTATATATGTTACGCATATACATAGCATACACGCCCTTGTGTACAGATAAAGTTTTCTCAGGTTCTTAATATATAATAGGTTCAACCAACTTGGCGTGCGACACTGGAGACAGCTAGCCAGAGACCGTGCTAGCTGGAAAGGCTTGTTGGTTGAGGCCCAGGTCAACCCCGGACTATAGCGCCAAATAAAAAAGAAAGAAGAAGGTTCTAGGTTTAGATTCATTTTAGGTACCAATAAGAATGTATAGAACACCAAGTTTTTTCTTAGTTTTCTTGGCTAGTAAGTCTTAAATAATAAAAAAAAAGTTTAGATGCCGAAAGGCAAATATTGAGTGAGATTAGATTATTTTAGACTACACGCAAAGGGTCAAAAAGATTAGTTAAGGACATCAATTGAAAGATACAGTCGAGCTTCGATAACTCGACCACCACTTGCCACAAAAAAAACTTCGAGCTATCAAGTAAAATACAAAATTGATATAAATATTTAAATGTTTGCGATCTAACCCATAAAACGTAGAGCAGCATGAATATTATTTAAAATAGTCTGTTACACATGACAGAAGATCAGATTTTTTTTTCTCAAAAAATCTTCAATGGAATTTAAACCATTGTAAGTACACAGAATCATTTGCTGTTTCATGAGTCTTACAATATAAACGGAAAAATAAGTAATGAGTTTGAAACCAACTCATTCGAAGTTGGTTGAATCAAATATTCCTCAATTATCGTCAAGTCTTTCCCTATTATATGACTCCTGCTGTTATTGGTATTGTCGAAGTGAGAATATTCGGATTTACATCTAAATGTGTCGACAATATCTTTATCTGTGCGAAATTCCTAAAATTAACAATATCGTCATCCATCTGCAGAAAATTATCATGCCACCACCTTGTATACTTCTGGTATTTTTTCAAGCTTATAATTCCATCTGCAGTTGAATGATGGTCAGGTGAAGGACGAAAAGTTGAATTTCTCCCTCATGTCTTTCGTTTGGGAGTTCAGTTCTGAAAGTCAAAGGAATTTCATCCACTTCCCCCTGTTCAGAATACTCACGATTTTGTTTGTTCTAGGTCAAAGGAATATACATCGAAAGCTTCGCAGAATTTGGGAATATCTCTTCAGAATTCGGTCACGCCAAATAATCTTTTCGAGTTATCAAGTCATTCGAGTAATCGAACTTCGAGTTATCGAAGTAAAATTTCATATAAATTTCAGTCTTTCGAGTTCGAAGTTCGACTGTATCGATGTCATTTTTCATATGTCATTTTTGTCTAGTATAAGTTTTCCAGAAAATGAAATAAAAAAAATAAAAAAAGCTCTGTAAAGACATTCTCATAGTATTCATGGTTTGGTTTTAAAACTGTCTACACGGTTGCTACATATTGTCAATTTGATAGCTGAAAGTTGATTTGTGGTGAGAACGTTTTCCCATTTTACGCATAGATTAACCCCAGAACAATTCTGATGACAATACTGACCAATTAACGGCATTACAAGTGAAACAAAATCTTATCCAGATAAACAGTATACAGAGATCAGCATGCATCTGAATAACAGGGGCACTGAGATCTACGCCCACAGCCGTGATACTTTTTCTTCCCATCGATATCTACGGGCTAATTATGGCCACGTATGTAGGAATGAGACTAAGGGAATGAAACCGATACGGAAAAGAGAGGTAATACTAGAAAATTCGAACATCCCTAAATAAACAGATTACCTGACGCCTGGTATGTTATGGACTTCGAAATAAGGCACAAAACTTTAGAGAGCGGAATGTGACGAAGACAAGGTCTGTAACCCCGCTGCGCTGGAAATTTACACTGACGGGTCTACATCGGAATATTTATTCATACAATAGGTAAAGGATCAGACATATACGCCAGTTCGCCAGAGATATATTATATGGCAATCCGGCTAACGAACCACTGCAGTGGTAACAGTTGCACAAAGGGCAGTCATCCAGCTATCAATGAGCCTAATAGGCCATATATATACCATATAGCGACCATTAAAGCTCTGTACACACCATTAATCAACTGCAAGACGTAAAAACTCGTCACGATTGCTCTTCATTCGAGCTAGCCAAGGGGCTCATAATACCGAAATAATAGTTAAACACTAAATTCATAAAATTGTCTATTAAATAAGGCTAATATCCCAGACAGTGACATTACCTTTAATTGTTTGATTTCATATTGAAATTGTGTACCTCTCATAAAAACCATTTACACGTGCACGTTACTGTGGATAATTAAATACTCCTCATTTTTATGAGGTAGACTATTCGTTCTCACTCCTTAAGATCAACTGCGTATGATCCCTTCTTCAGATTCCCAGCTTCACTCAATCTGTGCTTCTGTGTGAGTTAATAAGGCTGTGACACATAGGCAGTGAGTTTCTTGACAGGTTTGGGACACAATCTCACACAGGCAGTAGTCCCCATATGCGTCTCTTGAGTCTAATTGGCCTACACAAAGCTAGAAACCCCCTTGAATCCCCCGGCCTGGGTGTGAGTAATCCTGCGAGGATACGAAAGGAACTCGGAGATAATCCTCCACGGGGTAGAGATTATTTTCAAGGTTTGCACTTAAAGCTGGAAGCAAGTCAATGGAGTTTGCCCTCCCAGAGCAGTTCGTAGTTCAGATAATCATTCGAAAAACTTAATTACAGATTAATCCAGCTTGACAGTACAGTGGGCCATACCATGTCGAATGACAACCACAAAGCCTCCACAAACTACACACCATCCTACATCCACAAAGTTAAATCAAGAGGCGCTAATTCAAGTGAGGTACGAGGGAGTTCGGGAACAATCTGCGACTACGCATCAATCGTTGCTAAGGCACATGGGCTAAATAGTCACGCAGTGCCATTAAATGCACACGTTAAAACGCTGCTGGATGGTTGAAATGTTTTCCACCACAGATGTCATGTAGCTTTAATTAATGTGTTCGTTCATAAGCTGCGTCATAGTAAATTGGTATTGACTGACCACTCGCTGTGACTGTCAAATGCCAACTGTCAAATGTCATCCGAAAGGAAATGGCGGGCAAACAAAGTCAACCTGGAACATAAAAATCACCCCACACTGGTACCCTTGTTTATAGCTGTGTGCATAAATTTTCAGTCGATTAGACATGCTGTTCCCATTTTTTTTTTCTGAAATGATTATAAAATGTAAATAAAGTACTTCGCAAAATTATTTGCATAAAAGCTTTGTAGCCAGACCCTTTTTTAATGTGCAACGATGTTTTTTGATGTCAACATTTGCTTGATGTATTTAACAACCGCTCCCATCGCCTCAGCTGATGGCATCAATCCACGAGATGTCCTTTCTTAGGGTTGCAAGAAATGTGGGAACTAGAATGATGGTCAGGCTGATGGCATCAATCCACGAGATGTCCTTTCTTAGGGTTGCAAGAAATGTGGGAACTAGAATGATGGTCAGGCTGATGGCATCAATCCACGAGATGTCCTTTCTTAGGGTTGCAAGAAATGTGGGAACTAGAATGATGGTCAGGTGAAGTCATTTCCCTCTTATTCCCGTCTAACCTGATCAAAATCATTTTACAGCTTTCTTTATTCAAGTCTTACATAGAGGGGGAAGATGCCCAATCAAAGGAGTGGGAGATCAAAGCATGAGTTGCTCAAGGATCAATGCTGGGACCAAAGCTATATATAATGAACATGGTAGACCTACCACCTCTAGCCGATACAGTCAAATGCTGTTTATGTTGCATTGACATACGCCACCTCAATGTCACAAAAAATCGCGGCACGGAGGGTAGAAAACCAGTCAGCAGAGGTAAGACCACTACATCAATTAGGGTATCCGTGGCATACCGTGCACATTGCCAGTGGAAAACCATTAAGCACGCCAAAATGAAGGGGAGGATGTTATGGGAAAAATCCTCCGCAATCAAAAAAATTCATCCTTCAGAATTTGAATTTGATCAAATGTCAACTACTAACCTTCTTTTGGGTAACTTCGTTTAACTCGTTCGCTTCTTGAAGGATTACTCTCATAAATGCTCTGCGAATCCGATCTACGAATCCATTGATACACCAGAAGCCAGAGAAAGGTGCAGGCCAAAGTTGAAGACTTATTTCTTTTTATCATGTTCACAATATTCCTGTATTATTTGTTACTTTCCTTCACAAACTTTTCATATATTCTTCTGTTTTCACATACAATCGATGTGGAAATGTTGTCAATCAAGAAAGGTAATCACCGCACCGAAGTAACTATTCTTGTGATCGTATCAGCGTTACCAGATGCAGCAGATTTTTAATGCACTTTTAAAAATTCTGCAGTTTTTAAAAAATTTCGGTTTAAAGGAAAAGGTGTTAATGTGGTGAGGCACATTAGTAGGCACACTGTTGCACACAATGCAGCAAAGAATACAGTATTCGTATTGCATATAATTCAAGTCCATATTATCCGTTGACGATTTACTAATTCGAGGCATAATATTTTTAAATTCAGATAAAAACCGTAAATCCTTAGCAAAAAATTGTTAAAATGTCCACCATGAATATCGGAAAATAGAATTTGATAAATAATATGTATGACATCGGGTTTTAACAACAATGAGGTTCAGTCAGTCGAACAAAAAAAATATGTTCACATGTAATTTTGTTTGAAACTAATAACCGTAATCGCTTAGTTCTGGTTCTTTAACAACACAGAAATAAACATCACTAATGAATACAAATACCCTGGTGTAACTTTCACACCCAACATGTCGTGATCAACACATTTCAATCAAAGGCTTGCAAGGTCCAAGAACTCAATAAATGCCACATGGTCCACTCAGCTAAATTCAAGTTATTCAAAGCCGCTAAAAAGTCGATAATGAATTATTCCGCCCATGTATGGGAATATTCTGAGCGCATTCAAGCTGAAAAACTTCAACGTTTTCTTCTTAAAAAGATGTTTCCTTGTACCAAACAACACACGCAACTATGCTCTTAACATTGAAACTGGTCTGGAGAAAGAATTCTTGTCGACACTTAATCTACATTTTCGATACATTCTAAGAGTGGTTGCACTTCGACAAAACTAACTACCTCGGAGACTATCGGCTGTAATTATTCAACAGAAAATATACCAGGCAAAAGATTTGTCTGTGCTTTTCCAGCAAACTGGAATATTGTTCAACTGGGCTATGAAGTCTGAATGGCATAAATCACACACAAAACCACTGGGGTGAATTCACAAGCCATGCACGACAGTCGCAGTTTTATGGCGAGTACTGCTACTTATCCTACACCGATGTTCCTAACTCCTTTGAAGACTCTAATCCTCTTGAAATGATCAGCCTAATTTTGAAATCGCGTTGTGGACTACTTAATTTGTATGCCAGAGCTTTCAGTAATACAATTGGCCTCTGTACGATCTGCAAACTCGATTCCGCTGAAAACACATTTCACTTTACAGGAGTATGCCCAATATTTAAACCATACAAATAACTTGATCGAACAGAACTCATTAGAATTTCGAAGGAGATAATTACCATCAGCTGTACATGTACGTATAATGTGAAACGTGGCGCTACAGTCCGGAGTGGACCTGGGCCTCATCCAGCAAGCCTCTCCAGCCGACACGATCTTTAGCCAGCTGTCTCCAATGGCGCACACCAAGTCGATTGAGGTCCTGGGTGCGCTATCGGTTCCGTGGCTGCCCTCTATTGCGTTATCCCATTGGTTCGGAGTCGAACCAATCGGGCCGGAGCTGAGTTGTCCTACACTCTACATGGCCTAGCCATCGTAGGCGTTGGAGCCGAAGATGACTAGACTCGTGCCGCTGTACAGCCCATACAGTTCGTGGTTGAACGCAGACAGAACCAAAGATTGAACGCAGAACTTTTCTCTCGAAAAGACCAAGTGCTTCTTCATCCGCCTTTGAGATTGTCCATGCCTCCGCACCATGGAATAGGATTATATAATGTAAGCTTGGTCCTTCGAGAGAGGACTCTACTACTCAATTGCCTCTTGAGCCCAAAGAAACAGCGTTTGGCAAGAGTAATTCTGCGTTTAATCTCGGTACTGGTGTTGCTCGTACTGCTTACTTGGGAGCCGAGGTAGACGAAGTCCTTCACTACCTCGAAGTTATAGCTGCCTATGGTGACGTCTTGGCCAAGTCGTCGATGTTGTGTGTCCTTTCTTGATGACAGCATATACTTCGTTTTGCCCTCGTTCACTGCTAAACCCATTTTGGCAGCCTCCGCTTCAATTCCAGCAAACGCTTCATTGACGGCTCGATGTGTTCGGCCAATCACGTCAATGTCACCCGCGTATACTAGCAGTTGTACGGACTTTTGCAAGATCGAGCCTCTTTTGTTAGCGTGTGAGTTCTGCACGATCTTCTCAAGAACAATGTTGAAAGTCACTTGACAGCGCGTCGGCTTGTCTAAAACCTTTTTTGACATTGAAGGTCTCGGAGAGTTCGCTTCTCCATCGTCACCCTGCACAACTTGACGAGTTTGGAAGAAATGCCAAAACTAGACTGACGCTCGTCTCTATGCACACTGTCATGTGCGGCCTTAAAAACGACGAATAGGTGGTGGGTGTCGATTTGCATTTCTTGGGTTTTTTTCAAGATCTGCCTTAATGTGAAGATTTGGTCGATGGTGGACTTCCCCGGCCTGGAACCGCACTGATAAGGACCTATCAGGTTGTTGGCGAATGGTTTCAGGTGTTCCCACAAAACGGCAGAGAGGATCTTATAGGCGATGTTGAGGATACTTATCCCTCGGTAGTTGGCGTAGTTGAAGGAGTCTCCTTTTTGTGGATCGGGCAAACAATACTGAGGTTCAACTCGTCGGGCATGCGTTACTCCGACCATATCTTACTGCAATTTACTTATGAATGAATTTTCTTGAATGTATTATCTCACTAAGCTAAGTTACTCAAATATAAATCGCACCAACCTGACAGGCAACTTATAAAGTTACTGTCAATCAATTTATTTTTGGAATTTAAATGTAACTTTGTATTTTGTTTTTATATTGAAAGAAATAAAAATATTTTACTACTACTACTACTACTTACTAATCGCTTAGTAACGAAAATGTTGCATCAAGTAATTCAGGAGACTTCTGAAAGTAAAAGCTGTTACAACTTTATTCCAACAAATCAAATGTTATCTTTAATGAATTCGATTCAGAAGAATTTCAGTCAATAACTTTGTAAATTTCGAAATGATCATCCTTTATAAATTAACATCTGTGACAGTTATTATTTATAACGAATAACAAATGCATAATACCTACTGTTTTATGCCGACCTTGAACGGCCAAGTTTTTGTAGCTTTTCCTAGACAGTCATTAGTCTTTGAGCATTGTCAGTGCCTTGAAAGAGTTTCGGCAGTGCTGCCAGTATTTTGAAGTGGAATTACCACAATGGAGAAGGAAAATTACCATATCACTTAAAATTTACCACTTTAGAACAAATGGACTTTAACATAGAAACTGTCATGGACTAATGTGACCTAACTAGGGTATTATGTAGAAACGACGACAAATTTTAAAACACAATCGATATCTGTAAAAATCAATGATTGTTTGTTTGTTTGTCCTTTGTAGACTCTAAGAGATCGAGCTCTGATGTCTTTGGCAACTTCGTTCAGAATTCTGTGAAAAGGTTGTGGCACTAATATGCGTAGCAAAGCGCACGACGGTTACAGCTAATAATCAAGAGAGTAATTATTAATCAAAGTAAAAAAAACGGTAATATATATATATATTTATGCACAAGAAAACCACTCGAAAAGCAGTCCGTTTTTTTTTCTGCTTCGATTAAATATGACAGTTCCTGTGAATCATCGGGAAAAAAACCAATTAGAAGGATTTTTTTAGAAAATACAAGAAAGAATAATTTTTTCATAAGTAATTTCAATTTTTTTTTTGTATGAAAATACCTTTTTACCAAATGTGTGGAATGCATGTTGAAATTTCCCACGAAAAGGTTAATTTACCACAAACTGGGAGCACTGAGTTGCTGTTGTCCGTAAATCGTACCGAGAATAGAACGCAAGCAGCTAGGTTCAATTGCTTAGAAGTCGACGAACAGACCTACGACCCCACGGTCCCCGCAATGTATACTGAATACGCTACTGAAAGCGCTAAGATTAAACTAAAAAATAAAAATAAAAGTCTTTCTTAAGGAGAAATCGATTGCAGTCTTTTTTAGCTTTAGCAAGTTTGAACAAAATAATCTGGTAACGCTGGATCACATTTCCCAGAATACCAAACAACTGATTTCACACAAGAAATTCCACAAGACAATCATAACAATTCTCGAATCACTGACGTTCGTGATTTTTGACCACATCACAACCAGTCTAGGGGTATTAATCTAACCGCATACCTTCCAATAATTCTGTGTCCCATGACGGTATCAATTAGTCCCCTTAATGCTTATCCCCATGATGAGTGCTTTAGAATCGGACAGTATTTGTTGGGTAATGAAGCACGCAGTCCATCTACGGTTGGTTGAATTTATAATGAGAACTATGGCCGTCCACTCTCCATCGGCATGTAAGGGACATCTGATGGCACGGCTGGGCAGTTCGCCGAATCCCTAATTTCCTAGATTGTAAGTATGCCACCGCAACTGAAATGCATGGACATCGAACAGACGGGAAATGTAGAAGTAAGTGATTTAAATGAGGCCTGGCTGGCTGTACAAATAATAATATCCACATAGGACGTTTCAATGCGTTCGCTGGCGACAGAATATCCCGTGTCCTGTGGTATGAAATCGAGTTCGTTAAGAATTGAGTGTCCGGAGCGGGGACCAAACCACAAGTGGATTAATTTCATTCTGACAGCTGTGTTGGGGTCTCTAGATCTGCTGGACGTAACTTATCAGATTCGAGTGGAGAGCTTTCTTAATCAGTCCTTGAGGCAGTAAAGCAAGTAGGTTAAGATAATTCAATTTCAGAGGACATGGGATAACTGGACTTCTGGAAGTCACTTCCTTCTTCTTCCTCAAAGACACATAACCGATGGTGACCATGGTTCGGACAGTATCTGGGATAAAATGAATTTTCGAAAGCTACTTACTTTGTGGTTCAAAATGTACGTCCATTAGACGAGTGAGTCAATCAGTCTTTTAATAGCTGACAAAAGAAGCAATAACATTGGGATATGTAGCGCGAGAACATCATCTGGCTTTGATACATTTTTATGTTAATCCAAGACTGCCGTCGCGTGGTGGGTAGATTCTTCGACTCCTACGCCACATGTTTGCGACAAAAACATTTTCAAAATACACGGCTCCACCTCTCTAAAGTCACATACACTTACTTATAATCACGAGGGTATTATTGTCAAGAGGAGGCTGCCATCCATTCGCGAAAGATTAATACCACGCAAAACACATGTTGTTGTTCCAGAAGTTGGGCCACTTCAGACTTTCGCACCGCCCACGTTATTATTACTGTATTCCTAGACAACCAGCTCATCCAGAATAATTTGATTTTTTTTACGTAGGCGTCTTGTGAGCCCTTCACACAAGCACCAGATTGGACCTGAGGTAGGGTTGTTCCGTCTTGATTATGACAAGCGGAGCATACATTGGTTCACCTCACGATGGTTCCAGAGGCTTCTCAAAGTTTGTATGTTTCTTTGTTTGAAACTTGAACTCTAAAAAAACAAAATTTGAGTAGGACTTCGACACAGAATAATAAAGTGGGGGTACAAACCGTAGAAAGTGAAATACACGTATCTTCAGGCATTGACTTTACTCACTTAGCAGGTTTGGAAGGCAATCGCTCAGTTGAACCCAATAGTCCTCTTCATGGAGGAGTCGACAGCTGAATGAGTCTTGCGAATCGGTAGCTACAAAAACGGACACGCAAGTCTGTAAAGTAAAATATGACTATACCCTTCCCTTCCTTAATTTTGTTTGACCTTTCACTCTAAGGGAAGTGGGAAGTAAGCGAAGCCATTGTAAAGGGTTTTCCAATAAATACTTGAAAATTTGTTCCTTTAATAAAACGCAAACCATTTGAGATATTTCAAAAACTTTACTATCGGCTTGAAGTACAATCAAAACATTTACGAATGGAACTCCACTTCGTTCACATTTCCACCGCGGGCACGATTGCAGCGGTTAATTCGTTGGGCACAATTTTCAACGACTCGACCACACATTTCGGCCGAAACGGCCGCTATTTCGCGTTCTATGTTGGATCTTATCTCGTCCAACGTCATGGGCTTGGCATAAACCAATGCAGTCCCACAGAAAATAGTCAAGCGGCATTAAATCGCACGACCGAGGCGCCCAATTGACTGACCCATTTGTTGAGATAACACGCTCACCATACTTACTCTTCAATAAATCGATTGTAACGTGTGCTGTGTGGCTTGTGGCACCATTCTGTTGAAACCACATGTGGTCCAAGTCCATCTCTACCGATTCGGGACAAAAATGATCGGTTATCGTGGCGCGCTAACGCTGCCGATTCACAGTAACGTGACGATTGGATCGTTATCGTCGACGAAAAAATATGGCCCAATATAATATGGCCGGCATGCAAACCGCACCAAACAGTTATTTTTTGAGGATAAAGTGATGATTCATGAAGAACATGTGGATTTTCACCCGACCAATAACTCATATTTTGCTTATTGACGAACCCATTAAGCCAAAAATGAGTTTCGCCGAAAATTAGAGTTTACGCTCTTAATGTCGACTCTGAATTTCGGTGGAACATTTATATGATTTGCCGACGTTGCTCGTTCATGTACTTTACCATGATGAAAAGGTTGAGTTTACTGAACAAATTGACAGTGACAGTTTGAAAGATTTCGTTCACAAATTAAATTCAAATTTTGAAGTCTCTATTGGATGACCCTTTACTTATTTACTTATTGCTATACTTATATATATTAGACTTATATATATTAGAGTTGAGGCACACTTCCTAGGACCCACAAGGGGATACAGGACCCTCGTGGGTCCTAGGAAGTGTGCCTCAGCTCTTCCCAACTTTTTTACCCAGTTGCCGTTCTGCCTTCTCTACTGTTCTGTGGCACGTACTTCTAGGAACGCCGCGCGTCCTGTAAACGGGTTTAATTGCATCGCTTGGCTAGCTGTGGACTGAATCTACTGCCACTTTCGTTGTCGTATGGTTGTGCCTACAGGTTCATGGCGTGATCTGTGATAAAGGTGTTAGTTAGACCAGAATATCCTGAAGATGTACCATAAGCACCTTTTCACAAACATTTGAAGCTTCAGGGCACCCTCCAAGTACGGATTCTACATTGGAACAGAACAGTCGTAGGTTGGTGTTGAAGCTAATTGCATTACTTTGCCAAACAGCTGTTGGCCCATTCTTCTCTTTTAGGTACAGTGAAACTTCTCTATAGTGGACATCATGATTATCCGCTATCTGAAGGGTTGATATACATAAATATCTTAACGATGAATTGTTCTTAAAGGGAGGTGACCGTAAAGAAAATTTTCACTGTATAGCGATTTTTTTAATCTCTTTTAAAGTCCTCGACTGTAATCCTATTTGAATCAGAAATTAAGTATCACAGAGTTGCCCGACTTCTACCTCTCTTTCCCCTTAAGATTTTTGACAACTGTTTTTTATAACGCGTTCATAAACCAAATTGACCAATCCGAGCTCGGCATTTACGTTATTTCGTGAATAACCGTCAAAAATTCATGAATATCTGTGAAAAAGTACCTCAATTTCGTCGATGGACTAGATGGCAATCAGCTGTGAAGTCGGCTATCTCTGTAATACTTCATTTCTGATTTGAATGTTACGTAGCTCAGTTAATTTAGTAAAAAATAATGTTAGAAAAATCATTCAAGCAACAACAAGGGGAATTCAATTTTATTTTTTTACTTAAAAAACTAACTTCAATAAAAAAATTAAATTTATAAAATAAATTAAATAAAAAAAACAATACTTAAAATAAAGCGGATCGGACTACTAATTGCACAACTTCATACGCTAAGCCTTTTTAGATTGTAGAGGTCTTCATAGTGGAACCACGGCCGTCCCGCGGGTCACCGCCTTAGAGAAGTTGCACTGTAATCTAAAATGCCTAAGTGTAAGAAATTGTGAACTTAGAAGTCCGGGTTCAATCGATAAAGCTCTTCTGGGTCCCCGACAGGAACGCAACCCGCATATCGCAAGCATTGTAGAGATTTAGATCATCACTCTCCGACTTAAGGAACAGCTTACAGAACTTCTTGTTATTCTCTGTTACCAGACAGCAACTTAAACATTCTTCATTCTCAATTGCTTCAGTGGAATATGGGTTCAAGAGAAGGGGAGATGAAGATTTTCTAGAACGGCGTTAACGATGCAAGCAAATCTGGAAAAAGAATTCATGAGTACAAACCCTTTCCTTTGTGGAAATCATCCTGGTTCGTGGATATGAGCTAGTTCCAATAGAAATCCCTAAATGCATCATCCCATTCTATGCTGCTGGCAAAACTCCTATTGCGCTACAGTTCACTGATTGTGTTTTGTAGCAATCTGCTGACAAGTAGGTCACACATCTGATCCTTTGTTTTTGGATCCATTGTTCCGAAGCAATCTGCAAGCTTTCCACCATGCTGTGCCGCTGCATGTGTACATAATCGGTGGTTGCTGTGCAAACCATAGGGAAAACTAGTAGTAAGCTCCTTGTCACTGCCGCTTTGTAGTGACGGTATTTTACTTTGGATATTGCTTTGTATTCCCACCTCTGATGTATTCACACTACTCTCGATGATATCATTGGTAATCCATCCATCCGCTATTCTTTGATCGATTTTTGGTGTGAACACTGGTTTAGAGCTGAAATGTGTCTTTGTTGTCGGAAGGTATTATATTGCCGGAATATTGCGTGAATCAAACCACAAGAATCGTTAAGCGGTGCGAAATTGTAAAGTTGCATTAAGGGGTAACTTAGTAAGTTATATTTAGATGTTTAACTTGACGTAGTGCGCGATGGCGGCCGGTTTATAGGTGGGAGATGATTTATTGTCAGTTCGGTAAGCCCTCTTCTTCTTCTGGGACCGTAGCTCGAGCAGTGCCTCAGCCAACAACCCTCTCTTATTTTTAGTCAGCTGGTAAAAATTTTGCACGACAAGTTGGTTGAGGTCGTACTCCACTCCCACTCGGTATCCTGGACGTACCTTATTGCGAAGTTCTACTGGAGCGGAATCTGTAAGTGTTTAGGTAGGGAAGCCGCTCCTGAGAGGTTCCACGAAATTGAACAGCCTTAGTCCCTTTTCGGATGTCTTGTCATGATTGCCTGTCTATGCGTTGAAATCTCCTGGAACAACCTTGGTGTCGTAGCTGGGGCATTGATTGTAAGTCTTTTCAAGAAGATTATAGAAGTCAACCTAGCTGTCGTCATTTTTATCGTCCGTTGGGGCCTACGTATGTGCAGATTAGGTGGATGTTGCCTAATATAGCCTTCATGTGAGTTGTTATGAGGCGTTGTCTGAAGTATTCAAAGCTAAATGTGGCCGCGTTCCTGTGTATCTATGTGTCGAGTCCTACGCACTTGATCGATGCCTGGGTTCGATTCCCGGTACGACCAAAATAATTTCCACGGTCCCAACTCTTCGAGTCACTGACAATCATCAACGAGTAATAATTGTCTAAAATAAGCTTCTCAAATTGTTCGAAGTTGGCATAAAACTGTAGGTCCCTTCAACTCGTGAGTAGCACGAGTGGTTGCTGTAGAAACTACGCCCTCTATGGGCCGTAGCGCTACCCATATTATTATATTATTACTGTAGTTAAGGGTGAAGACTTCTTGGTAAGGTCTGCCTCGAACTACAACCCAGCATCCGAAGAAGCGTTGCCTTCGCTTTCTGTAGCAACCGCCGTAGTGTTGCACTTTTTCATCCTCTTTTGCCCGGCTCATCCCATCCTGTATGCCGGTGATATCAGCCTTGTTTGCTTCTAGGACCTCTTTCACTCCAATAGAAATCTTCTCGGCAGTTCATTGGCTGAACATGGTCTGTTAATGGACCTCACATTCCATGTGCAGAATTGAAAATAGTCGTCTATATTTCGTTGTTCTTGGTCGTCCGAGGCATGTGGTTGTCTCAAAAGCATTCCTGTGTTTTTACACCCGACTGAATTTAATCCCGCGAAGGAACCCTCTAGCGCTAAGGCATTCGTTATTTTTTTAACACCCCGGGGAACTTACTTCCTCGAAGGAAACCTTAGCCCCTGGATAGAGGGACACATTCTTCTCCTTCAGGTGGCTACCGTAGAGGCTATCCAGAGAACTCCAAGAGGTGACTGCATGTCAACTAAACCCGTGAATTATCCGGGTTCATTGCTTTACCAGGTTGAGAGCGATCAACAAATTGACAAGCCCTGGATCCACATGCTCAAGCCCTCTAGTATGGTTAGCCACTTTCACCACAAGAAAGCTTGAACCCTAACCTAGTCTACCATGCACCAGAATGCCCTAGATTCATCTTGTTGAGTTCTTCTTGTTCTTCATGTTATCCCAGGCAAAGGTTCTGTCGATTCACTGATTGTTGTAATAAATGTTTCCAAATTGAAAACGTCGATTACTTTAAATATTTAGGACTTATCATTGGTTCAAAGATATCCTTCTTCAACCACACTGATGCTATGAGACAATATATCTTACTATCTGCGTAATGTATGTTCTCGTAGTCTTTGTGTCTGTGGTATTTTTGACGCAAAATTGCAGTACTGCATTAGTTGCTGGGGTGGCATATAATAGAAGTCAAGCCGACGAATTTTAGCGAGTGTGAAAGCGGCCTAAGAGAACGTAGTGTTCTGTGTTTGCCCTACGGTGGTGAAATAATACTAATAAAATAGTAATAATATGTTTGTGTGTTCCAAAGCATGCAACATAGCTACTAACACGAAAACGCGTCGAACGCATTTTGTTGTTGTAGGTACTTAGCTGTATGTATTGGCGCAAGAAGAATAAAAAAAAGCAAACAAAAACCTTGGCTGGAGGACCGATAATGGCAATGGTCGACGATTGAATGTGTGCGCAACCGAATGCAAATACTGTGTTTTATGTTGTGGCTTTTGACCAAAAAAAAAGTACATGGACATTTATTATTTGGATTAGTTTATAAAAGGTCTACACAGATGTATAAATTAATCTTAGAAAAATTGAGCTTAACCACCGAAAAAATGTAGTTTAATACTTCTTCTGTTTATTTAAAACGTTTTTCTTTAAAGAGGCGTAATATGTTGTATAGAAAAAGCTGCACAGAAGAATTCTGAATCTCTAAAAGAAAACTGCACTCAAATCCGTTAGGTAGATTCGAAATTTCGTGTCGGATACATATATACATCGAATCTGTCCCTTTTATACAATTAAGCTGCAGCACCTTCCCATGGGCATCTATGGGCAGCTGACAGCTATCAAGGTAGCAATATGGCTGCGGGAATGCAACTGCTGGAACAGATAACACCACCTAGGACACACAGAAAAACCAGAAGAAAAATGCGACGCATATAGACTTCTAGTTTGGGTACCAAACACTTATCCCAGAGAGAGAAGACTGTGCAAAAGACTCGGTAAGGAAATCGAACAACCTGCAAATCTACGCAGATGGCTCAAAAACAGAGAAAGGCACAGGACTAGGGGTATTCGCGACACCAAATCCTTCTCCATATCTCTCCGACTGTCCAACCATTACAGTGTAACCCAAGCAGAAGTAAAAGCTATCCAAGAGACTGCCCGCTTACTGTTAATGAACCCGATAAACGGGTTATCTATCGTTATATATGTACATAGATAGTCAGGCGGCCATTTAGACTCTGGATGCACCATCAATTAAAACCGAGATGGTGAAACTTTACCGTCTATCTCTCAAGGAGATAGCAATTGGATGCAACCTCACCCTATTCTGGGCCCCAGGGTATAGTGGTTTTCCAGACACCGAAAGTGCCGACGAGTTCGCAAGAGCAGGGGTGGGTCTGCCATTGGCAAATAATCAGGACACCCCATATCCCTCACTCCAAGTAATAAACACCTTGTTACTTACAGATGCCAACAACCCCGCTAATCGGAGATGGAAAGAACCAGATACTTGTAGGACTTCGACGCTCATTTGGCCTTCAATAAAATCAAACGAAACGAATATGGTACAAAAACAAAACAGGGGTGAAGTAAGAAATGTTGTGAGCATTATCACCCGTCGCGAGGAAGAAGAAATTACGCTTCATTTCCTCGGCATCTGTCCAGCCCTTGCAAGAACAAGAAATGATGACTACTTTTTCAGAAGCCTTGAGAATGTCACAGGTTCAGGAGAACTAAAGTTTGTAAACCTGCACAGGAGTGGATTATACAAGATAAGCCACTAGGACAACATTGAGTAGCCATCAGTTGTTAGTGTAGTCCCTTTGAATAAAAGAGGAACCTGTGCAAAGCATCGGGCAGTGATTTTACAACGGATCCAATTATTATCTAAGTGGGTCACAACTGTTCATCACCTTAACCTCACCTAACCTTACCCATTCTTCGTTTCAGTAAATACTTACATACTTGACAAAAATGATTGAAACTTTGGAGTTGGATGCACAATGATTGTAGTTTTCAGACATTGGCCGCCCTCGGCAGGCACTCTAAGCACTTTGTCAATACAACTCTAACTAATCTCATCTTATGTCACTTGATCTAAAATTAAAATGATTGTGTGCAAGTGTCCAACGAATTTAATTTTCAGCTAAGGAAAAAATAATCATCCGAAATAAAGCCCCTTTTCACTCAGACTACATTCAATAAGGGATAATTGATAAAAATTTCAAAATGGTCGGTAAAGCCGTTCTCGCAAAAAATGGTTTCGACAAAACGCAGACATGAATTTTTATTTATTTTATTTTATATGCATATATATATATCTTATTGTATTTATTCTCAATGTTTGACATGGTATAATTTGTGTACATTTATGAAATAACAATTCAACTTTTACATACATAAGATTGACATTTGACAGTAGTTAATGACATTTATATTTAGTTAAAAAAATAGAGTTAATGTCCTAATAGAATTATATGCAAAAACATCGTTTGCATCCTAGTTTTCCCTTATTCCAGTTCGGCATTTATACTGTTATAAAGTGTTAAAGATTTTTTACAAAAGCTCCGGGAATCTTAACTTCAGAATACTTGACAATAATAATTTATGTTCCCAACTTCCGCACAACAGCTTTTCGTAATTCGTTTTGTTTTTTTTTTTTTAATTCATTTTTATTTTCCGAATTCATGAAGACTTACATACTAGACAAAAATGCTTAAAACTAGTTGGACGAACATTTTTACTATTTCTAACTTACTGGCCCTCGGCAGGCACTCTAAGCTAAACTTAATCTTATTCTATGTCTTTCGACTTAAACTAAGGATCTATGCATTTAAAGAAAACTTGCTTTAACTGTACAACTTAATATTAAGAAAAATTTGGAAAAAACTTAATAACAGAACTGGACTTTTCGTAATTCGTTGACTGTAACAGCGTGCCTGTTATTTAACAAGTTTCCTCTTTACATCAGATCACAAAGACTTCCTGCTGCGTTTACAAGAAATCTTAAAAAACGGCTCTTTAGCTTGGACATAATTACTTTGGATTATATACTTCGAGTCCAGTAGAACATTGTTAAGATAGTTTTTCTTATATTCTGGTTTAGTTTATTTATCTTACTTCTATTTTATATCTTTTGTATTATGAACTTTTTTTCGTAATATTGTTTTGTATCCAATTCTGTTAATACTTTCTGTATAATGCGGTTTTTTTTGGGCCACCCCACCTGTCACAAAATAATAACGTACAACAGTTGATGTGGCATAGTACTCTATTTTTTTGTATAGAAATAATTTGTCATTAATTTCACTCACATTCTTATTCTTGTTAAATTATAAAATCATGTTTAGTCAAATTATATTAAATTAAATAAAATCATAAGTTAAATCATGTTGCTATATATTCTATAGATTGAGAAAAAATAAATCCTATCTATCTATATCTAAAAAAGTTAAAGGTTAACCTCGTCCATAAGTCCTGTCCACCGCAATGCGTGTACGTCTTAAGCTGTTTGGCACGGCAATGACCACGAAACTAACAAAAATGTGTATATTTTGTGATTACAAGACCTGTTCTGGTGAAGACTAGAGACTTCCAAATGGACACACAACATCTTTTTTGTTTTAGCTTATTCCTCCGTCGGACACTTATTTTAAAACCTTCCAAGAGGCACATGGTGGCTGGCCAGACCCCTGTCAATTTAAATACATTTGTATGGAGATATGTGCCACTAAGAAACCAATTTTTATAAGATGCAAGTAGGTTTAAGAATTTCTTACAATACTGACAATTTGAAAGTCATAATGACGTTGGAGAATGGAGGATTCACAGTTGCCGCATATGCGGACGATGCGGCCATACTCATCTCGGTTAATTTCGTTCAACGCTTAGTGAGCGTCTCAGCTACGGGCTAATGTTAGTTCATAACTGAATGCAGACACGAGGACTGAATGTCAACCCAAGTATAACTAAACTGGTGCTCTTACAGTCCGCAGCAGACCTGGGAACAACCACTCGTGTTTTGCGTGCTATTGTTCTATGACGAGTGGAAGGGACTTACAGTTTTATGCCGACTCCGAACGGCAAAGTTGAGAAGCTTTTTCTGGACAGGAATACTCTTTGAGCATTGTCAGTGACTCGAAAGAGGTGGAGCCGTGAATTATGATAGGTGGTTAATTCAGGTGAGTCGACGCAATAACCCACTACGCCACGGCGACTCCTGTCCAACATTAAACGGAGTTGAACTGAAACTCTCGAAACAGCAAAATACTTGGGCTTTTTTCTCTATTCCAAACTCATATTGAAAGTTAATACAGAGGACCATATAAAGAAGGCGTATGTATCGTGTTTCGCATGTGAACGAGTTACGTATCATCCAGCACCGGACTCTGTCGACGAGTTCATAAAAAGAAAAAAAAAAATGCTGCACAATCCGAAGACCGAAGTGGGTCAATAAATGGAACATGTTGACACATAGTCTGCATCGAACATGCGATTGGTTCTTCAAACTGATCGCTGAATAATCAATTGATTCGGAAAATAGACCGGTTGCCGGAGGTAGGTAATACGTAGTTCGCTCCCCCGTTCAAGTAGACTAAGACCACAAATTGTAACTTAAGTTTTCGGTTAATAAAAAATACTTTTTCTTTTTCATTCGAACACTAACGGAAAATATTCTTAACGTGACTTCGGTAAAACATGGGGTCTCAAACCACAGATGGTAGACTGGTTATACACCATGATAGTAAGACCCCTCCTTACGTACGGCTCTCTGGTGTGTCGGAAAGTAGTGGAGAAGAAATATATCCTCACACAGCTTACCAAAATACAAAGAAAGACCTGCGTTGGCATATTATGCTGTCTTAGAACAACCGCGACCGCAGCGCTTGAGGCCATCCTCTTCCTCTCTATTCTGCGGTAAAGGTGCAGCCTTTGGGAAGTGTGAGCAGAAGAAACATGCAACTGACGAGGCATACCAAAAGGCGCTGCAACGAAAAACTAGAGCAGCGCAGGAGGAGTACCGGGCTAGAAGAAGGGAGGAGAAAAAGCTTCTACGCCCGAAGGAAAGGCCTCTCGTAAACTCTCTCTGGCTCACGGATATCGAAGTATCTAGGGACAACCATAAAATACGGGCCTTCTAGAAAAAGGCCAAAAGCCTTGCCGCTGGGTTTAGGAAACGCACCCAGCTTCTTCGAAATTGTGAGGGTAACCTGGTTACTGACCCGCAGGGAATAGTGGATGTGTTTAAGTAGCACTTCCTACAGCTTAACGGGCCTGAGCAGGAGAGAGTGATAGGGAGTCAAGAAAGCCCAACTCCAGTCGATGAAGTAGTCCTCCCACCTAGCCTTGAATAAGTCGCCACAGCCATTAAAAGGCTGAAGAACAAAAAGTCTTTGATGACTTATTATCAGAGTTCTTCAGGCCCGGTGGCGATGTAGGCAGCATGCACCAGATCGCCTACTGAATTTGAGAGGATGGACTGGAATATCAGCTCCATATGTCCCATCCACAGAAAAGGCGATCCTTCCTCTTTCCACAACTATAGATGTATATTCCTGCTCCCCCTAGCCTACAAGATCCTTTAGATCCAAGGCCGTTTTGCATCGCCACTAATCGGCACGTATCAGTGCAGCTTCTGGCCCAGAAAATCGACTATATACCAAATCTTCACACTAGGACAAATCCTGCAGACGAACACTGAGTTTCAAATCGATATGCACCACCTTTTTACAGATTTTAATGCCGCATAAGACAGCATTCATCGGAAGGAACGGATCCCGAGAAAACTGATCTAGTTGTGTCGCACCAGGCTAACAAATACGTGATGCACCGTGCAGTTCGGCTCGAGGACTTCCGAGCCGTTTGAAGCCTGTACCGGATTTCAGCACGAAGCTGCGCTGTCGTGTGATTTTTTCAATTTGGTTCTAGAGAAGATAGTCCGGCGGGCAGCTGTTAACAAGGAAGGCACTATCTTCTACAAGTTAGTCCAACTGTTGGGATATGCAGATGACATCGACATCGTCGAGCGTTCCCAACGTGTCGTAGTGGAAGCATTTACGTCAATTGAAGATGAGGCAAAGGGAGCTGGTCTTAAGGTCAACGAGGATAAAACGAAGTACAAATGTGCTGTCGACCAAAAAACGATCCGTCACACACCACCGCAACCGGTGTTACTCCGGTTTGTCCAAGCAACTGGCGTTAAAACTCCTGCCTCGATGGACTAAGATCATGCTCTACGAAATTCTTATTTTGCCAGTCCTGCTATATCTAGCCGAAAGCTGGGCGATAAGCAAAACTGCGGAGCTGATTCTTGGTGCCTTCGAAGGAAAAATTCTACGTCGGATATATGGTCACGTCTGCGAGGAAGTGGAATGAAGGAGAAGACACAACCGCGAACTCTAAGAGCTGTACCCGGATGTGGATGTAGTCCGGAAGGCGAAGATTGGTCGACTGCACTGGCGTGGCCACATCGAGCGCATGGATAAGAATGCTCCAGCTAAGAGGGTCTTCGAATCCGAGCCTCCTGGATCGAGAAGGAGAGGAAGACCGAATCTTCGGTATAAAGATCAAGTAATCGCGGATGCAAGACAGCTTGGTCTTGATGACTGGAAGCAGCGTATCCATCTAGAATGAAAAGCAACTATCGCTCAGGCTCGGACCCTGCATGGGTCGTCAGCCTGATAAGTAAGTAAGTAAGTGCAGCCTCCTCGGCCTCAATTCTCATAGAGGCAGGATTTTGAAAGGATGATACATACTTCCACGCTGCCATACTAAGATACCAGCAACCTTGGCTCCAACAGTTCCTATCAGCAACTTTCAGACCAGGATTGTTGGAATGAATGAGTTGCTACAACAGAGGGGGAATCGCCCTTTACACCGATGGCTCAAAGATGAGCGCCAGTACAGGGGCAGGGATCATCTGTGACCTCTTCGAAAAATCGATGGCACTAATGGATGACTGCAGCGTTTTTGAAGCCTGTTTTCACTGGCTGCCTTACATGAGGCGGCACTCTCAATGAAAGACCAAGGGGTTACTATCGAATCGACCGCCATCTTTTCTGTTAGCCGAGCGGCAGTAAAAACTGTAGCATCGGACATTCTGAGATCGAAACTAGTTAAACTGTGCAGACAAAGCGTCAACGAGATATCCCTTGAGAATGCGGTGACCTTCTGTTGGATACCGGGACATACTGGAATCCGAGCTAAGGAAAGGTCGGACAGTCTCGCGAAGAAGGCTTCGGTGCTGGAAGAATCTATGGCAAGCCCGTACGAGCATACGCCACTCAGCCTCTTTAGTAAAAGGCTAGTAGACGTAGCGTAGAGCCAGTACTCACTAGCTCACCCAGAATACTGCAGCCACAGCAAGGGCCATATGCTGAAAAAGATGAACAGATTGATCGGCTTAAGTCGCAGGGACGTACACACGCTATTAGGAGTCCTTACCGTCATCGATGTAAGGAAGCTGTTGCTTAAGCCTGATAAGTAAGTAAGTGAGTCACTTATATTTACAGATCGTCTATCATAGAGACGAACAACTTGCAGCAGTTTTAGCGATGCGTCAGAATGGGGAACTTGTACTCACTTCCTTTGCGCTTGTTCTGCAAGCACTTGGCTGAATATCGTACCCCGACATAAAACTCTTAAAGCCTTAAGTCATCCGGTTAGCTTCGGTCATCTTACATATTTCCTTAAAAAAAACCCATTCGAATGGCTTTCCCCATTGGTCCAGTTCAAGCCGCACGAATCAAACGGTTGGCAAAGTTTCAGATGATATCCCTTAACACGCGATTCAATTTCAAAGAATGCTCAATGAATTAAACTGCAGAAGATGAACGAAAGACGAAGGGACTACCACCATAGATCAGGGAAATCATCACGACTGCTTGAGTCACGTAATTTTATTTATCGACTATCTTGAAGAAGGTAAAACAATAAGGTCAGCCTATTACGCATCATTACCTGATAAACCGAGGAGGGTAGAAATTGGAAAAACACGTCGGCATTTGAAAGGAATTAAGTGATGATTCACCAGGAAAACGCAAACGCACCTGTTCACACTTCGACGGATGTCAATTCGTTCCTTAATTTTCACTTGCTCCGTATCGATTACTATCCCAAAGTTATTCACGTTCGATGTGATAAATTTGTCTATAATCTATTCTGCTTTATGTCACATCACGTACGCACTCTGTACAGTGTCAACGTATTCACGAGTGATTTTTCCTGTTTCCCACGTTCGTTCCTTGGGGGGAGAATAGAGATTCACGTCGACGGGGGAGGTCATCGCTTACACATAAAAGCCTATTTTACGAAGCTAGAAATCAATGAACAGGGGGTTGGTAAGGTTACAGCATCCCCGGAAATAAATTGGGGGCTGCGTTAAAACAATAAACTACGTTTGATTGAAAAAATACTTCCTCTCCCTATGGTGGGCCTTAATTTTCGGGGTGCCTTGGCTGCGTCAAACATTTTATTAAAGAATTGTCTTTGATTTTTCTTATCCTATTATTTAATTTGAATTGGTTCCTCTTGTTGGCGTCCATGGTGGAGGAAGTTTGTACATCGATTCGCAGTATCCTAGGCCAAATTGCATGGGTGCCTGTGGATAACATCAATTCGAGCTATACGGCGAGTCGGAAAACACGAAAGGGATACGAAATCCAAGCATATTACAGGTGGCGTCCAAAAAGCAATAAGAATAAAAAGAAGTTCGGGGTAAATATGATTCTTGTCTTTTCAGTAGTCAGGCGTGGTCAAGAGCATTACTCTTATTATTTACCCTCAACAACTTCACCACGACCCTTAGATCTATTGTGCCCCCCCTAAACACCTTTTCTTAAGAACTTCCTTCCAATGTAGATCTTTTCAGGGTTATATTGAGGGTTATAATATGCTCATACTCCGTGAAGAGGTTTAACCTAGAGTACTCTCAAAGCCACCCTCCTTTAGGAATCTGAGAACGAGCACTGGTTCTAGTGACTTCTGTTCTTCCTCCGATACTAGTTGCTTGCCAAGATATATTAGTCTTTTGTGGGCTAGCGCCTCACAAGGTCCCAGTGTATGTTCAGGAATTTCCTTAGATTCTCCGCAGAATCTGCAGGGACCTTCTTCTGATACACCGAGTTTCCTCAGGCACTCCCTGAGTTTCCCTACGCACCGTCGAATTCAGGGACTCGTTCTTCAGGCACATTACACGAATATGGAAAGCTCTTTCCAGTCTAATATTTCCCACACACTACAAGCCGCAGATGTGTAAGACCAATGTGCACAGGTAGCTCTTCTCCCTCTCTCCCTCTATACCTTCGACACTTAGGAGTATTAATAATTTAATAATCCCTAGAGAGCGCGCAAATTATAAAAGAAACAGTGGTCTGTTAGGAAGCCTGTTAGGATACGTAGGTTTTTTTTTGCTCATTCTGACACATGCCTCAAACTTCTTCCAGTTATGTTGCCCAAGAGTTTCTTGGCCTCCTTCATGCCATAAGCGTTGTTCCATGTATCTGTCCGGTTCCTTCTTTCTAGTTCTGATGAAGATATTTTATCATCTGGGCTTGATACCGCAAAATGATTTATTGAGTAAGTCCAAGAAAATTAGATACGCGAAATTCTAATTATGAAATTAAACCTACCAGGGACAAACAATCAAATATCTAACATTAACCCGGTAAATAAAGCAGTGGATCAAAATTCGATGTTTCGCGTTGGCAAATTTCTGGACCGTAGGAAGATTAAGACCTGTTCCTTTCGACTTTTCTTCAAACCCCTTCCATTACGGCACGCTGGGAACGCCCGCCCACTTGAAGTCACAAACCGACAGTTGGACTGATCCGTATAAGATAATAGCATCTGTGATTGTGCCCATAGACACTAGGTTTTTTTTAGTCTATTAAATTGCATATTTTAAGAAGAGACAACAAGTCTTTTTTGGAAAGAGGCAGCCATAATATTGCGAAGGATCATATACTGCTTGTGTGCAAGGTCAACGTAGATGTGTGGTCTATTATCTGTTTTTTTTTTAATTTTATTTAATTTTGAATTATTTTACTTGCATTCTAGACAAAAGTACTTAAAACTAGTTGAACTAACTTAGGAATTTACTAGTGTTCTTAATACTAACCTACTGACCCTATGGGGGTACTGTAAGCTAATCTGATCTACTTTCTAAATGTGCCTTTCGGCTTAATCTACGTCTTTCTAGTCTTTATGACAATCTTTTTTTACTTTTCTTTTTGCCAAGAAAACTTGTGAAAAACTTGGCTAAACCTAACTACTTAAACTACCTTATACTAACTTAACCTAACATAAAACTCAAGCCTTAAGCCGTGCTCCAGGGCGTATATGTTTTGTGAATGCCTAACAAATATAATTTATACGCCTAGGTGCACTTTTTTTGTTTTGTTTTATATATATACTAGATTTCGTACCCGGCTTTGCCCGGGTTTGTTTCTTCAACCGGTACTTTACCTGTAGTTAAAATATAGTTTTTTCAAAATTTCCTGAAGAAATGTGTTTTAAATAGTAAAACGCCAAGAAAATTAAACAATCCATTACTTGCGTTCCGTTTTTCTCTTTCATACTGTGTTTCATTACTTCTTCTGGCAGCCTGTGCAATGTTGTCATTTTCACGAACTTGGACTCTTACTTCTTGAAATTGTGCAGATCTTAGAAGTCGCCGTCTTTTCACACATTCTTGCTGAGGATCAAAAACAGCTTTCCTTTTCCTCGGCATTTTTGCGATAAAGTGATTATTAAGAAAAATGTGGAGAAAAGTGTTAAGTTGTAGATGCACTGAAGACGATTTTGAATAAATGTTTACTCCGCACTCTCGAACCAGAACTCAGAGAAGAATTTGAATTTTCTTTTGTCATTGATGCCTATCCCAATCTCTCATTCACATCCCTACTCATAATGAGTACAATTTGTTGACTGTGTGCATCCATGTTGAAGTTTGAATTATCAATGCGTGTTGCAGCAAAACGGACGGAAATTACGGTTTTTTCTCAACCATTTACACACAACGTGGAGGGATATCAAGCGATTCATAAAAAAAAAGTTCTTGGAAATCCCATCTATGTACCTGCGGGAAATAAATAACTGAACTTCGTAATTTTTTTTTTAATATATTCTCTTTATTATATATATATTCTATTATAATTACGGTTTTAGTTCTTTATTTACTATTAATAATACGGCCGCTGTCTTAAGCAGGGCTGCACCGTACTATCCGGATGAGAGTTTACTATGAACTCCCACTCAGATCGAATCGAATGCCCGAAGAAGGTTTTGTTATTTTTAATATTTCAACACGGTCCCCCAATTGACTTGATTGGGCTTACATTCTTCAAGAGGTCAGCCGAATGCATTGGTTTTATTCTCCCTATTTCTCAATAGGTTAACCGAATGCATTGGTTCACTTTCCTTGTTTACTCTTTCGGTCATCGTTACTTTTATGGGTCACATAAAAGTGATGACGATAAGAATTTATGGTGTGCAATTGAAGAATGCAAACACAAGCAAGTATGGTGACACATTGTATATTTTTATTTTTAAGAATTACGACCAATACTTAACTCCTCCTTCCTTAGAGAAAGTTTTCTCCTGGAAATTTTGATTTGAGGGTTTCGTTTGTTTTTTTCCTTGCTCTTCTGTTAAGCTATCAATTTTAATTTTAATTTTACCGGTACTTCTGACATTCTTGTACATTACGATTCCAATGATACTTATACCAATAATAATTATTAACATGGATGTACCAGAGATTAAATAGGTTTTTACTTTGTGGTATTGAACTAATTCTAGGTTATGTCTATTTTCAATTTCTTGTAGTTCCTTAAATTTTGTAAACACCGTATTGATGGTGGCATTTTCTTTCATTATTTCTTCATAATAGAATTGAAATGTATAATTAGTTTCTTTGTTCTTAATTATAGCGTCATTGATTTTAATATTACAATTCTGAATATTAACAATAAGATTTCCAGCAAAAGTTAAATTTCTAGAGTCACAATTATTTTGTACGGTTACATTTTTAGCGTTTTTAATAATATAAGTTCTTTCGTTCAGATTAATAATTTCAAAATTATTATTGATCCTCATTAAACAATTTTGCTTACTAATACAATCATTTCTCTCTTTTAATTCGTTAACATTAATTTTCTCCTCGTTATATTTATACTCTTTTCCTTCGTTTACAATTACAACAAAGGGTTCTAAGTCAACTTCTTGTTTTTCTCGATTTGGTATTGGTACGATTATTTTAATTGGACGTGTTATAATCTCTTCTGGTATTTTCAAAGCTATAATAATGGCATCATCTGTATATTTCATTACCCCTGACTTAATATTTCTTAATTTGCTCCAATTCATATCTGTCATGATTAGTTCGTCCTTAGTGAGTAAGCTAGGGTGGGTTATTCCCATTTTCGCTGCAGCTATCGTGTCTAACAAATTATCAATTACTCTTTCTAACATCTGTAATCTAGTTAGTATTTCGGTTCGTTGTAGGCGTTTAAGTATCGTATTTTGTAACTGTTGGTTTTCATTCTGATAGCGTTCTATTTCTTCCCTATCTCTCAAAACTAAGTCTCTTATGTTTTTTATGTTTCCGTTTAATTGAGTATTAATTTTGATTTGCTTGTTTAGTTCCTGAATTGCATTCTGATTGTTAGTGTCAGTAGCTTTTATGTGTTCTTCTATTTCTTCCCTATCTGAGTTGTCCATAGTACCGAACAACCATTTCTGAGCCGTTCCTACTATATTTACGAGACCTCTTTTTGATCTTGTCTTATGAGGCATGATACTATGTATTTTTGTAAAAATTGTATTACATTCCTTTCTTATTTCTGAGTCTTGTCCTACAATTTCAAATTTTTTTATTTCCTGTAAGGTGTCTATCAACATTTTTATTTTTACTATGTGGATGATGGTTTGGGTTTGGTTGATGATTTCTCCTTCACCCATGCTTATCGTTGTGAATCCGTTGTCACTTTCGATTGGTGTTATTACAAGTGCTGCTTGTACTAGGTTCATTGGTGTCATCAGGAGTAGCAGCATCAGTGTGAGTACCTACAAATTGTCTTGGTCGTTTAATATTTGATGTATGTACTCTATCTAGGTTTTTAAATCGAAAATTGGGTTCATTTTTGTGTCTCACATGTTTATAATTCTTTATATAACCAAATGATCTTCTTTCTATATAATCTTCCCTATCTTGGTTCCTTTTGTTTATAACCTTGGTTTTTTTCATTTTTAGCTTGGTTACTAATGCTTCTATATTTGTATGTTGAGCCTGTTCTGGTGACATACCTATCGTAGTATGATACCTTTTGTTATAGATTTGAAAAGCTCTAAACATTTTGGTATTTACTGATTCTGCCTGGTTCATGCTAAGTAGTATCTCAGCTATAGTACTATGTAAGCGTTCAACGTCTGCATTGCCTGTATGTGAGTTCGGTTTAGTGAAATGCACTTCGATATTTCGTTCCCTAAGAAATTCTCTGATGTATGTTGTATTAAACTCGTTATCCGTAATTATTTTATAGGGTGGACCTTCTCTAGTTAAATGTTCTGTGATAGCGTCTGTTTTGTGAATGTGATTTTTACTTTCAAGTCTGTATACATACCCTTTCTTTGTCAGCTTGTCAATCATTGTCAAAAAAATGTGTTTATGAAAATGGTAGATATCTATGTGAACTATTTCGTTAGGTTTACTAGGTGTTTCTGTTACTTTGAATTTCCCTTGAATAGGTTTCCTCTCGTATTTAGCCTTTTGACATACGTCGCAATTGTTTATAATTTGTGTAATTATCCTTGTAAGTTTAGGGTAGTAAATCTGTTGTTTTAACGTATTGTAGGTCTCTATGATTCCTGAGTGTTGACTTTCCCTGATATGGTATATGGAGACCTGTTTCCTAACTTCCTCCTCCGTCCTTAAGTCTCTAACTCTCCGTGTTAGTTTAATCAATTTAACCTTTCTATTTCCTGACTGCAAGTTCATGAGTAACCGTTGAATTTTGTTAAAGTCAGATTCTTGTACTTCAGAATAAATACCGCTAACTCCTGGGGCAATTTCTTTGAGTTGTTCTGTTATCGTCTCAATAGGGTCCGAGGCTCTGATATATAAAATTCTTTTACCATTTAGTGTTTCCACTTTTGGTTCTTTGTCATAACTCACAATAATTTGTTGTTTATATATATTGACAATACCTTCTTTAATAGGTATGTGATCAGATTGTCCTTCCGCTGTCGATTGACCCGTTCTGCTATCAGAAATTTGATTCACTTCATTGTTTTCTTTCTCAATTCTACTTAAAAAGTCGGCCACTCGATTTTCTTGACCTTTGAGATATTCAATATCGTAATCAAATTCTTGTAATTTAAGTAACCATCGTTGGTTGCGTTGTGAGAACTCTGCACCATTATATTTTTTATTCAAATATTTTATGGGGAGATGATCAGTTGTGATCTTGAATTTATTTCCCCACAGATAGGGTCTTAGTTTGGATACACTCCAGACAATGGCTAGAAATTCTTTATCGGTTACGGAATAATTTCTTTCATGCTCGTTCAGAGTCCTAGAGATATAGCAAACCGGTTGTTTGTCCTGTGTTAGGACAGATCCGATGGCAAAGTTACTGGCATCGGTGTATAAATGAAATGGTTTTTCGAATTCTGGAAATTTTAGGATTGGTTGTGTTATCAATTTGTTTCGGAGTGTTTCAAACGCATTCACGTATTCAGGATCACTAATATTTATTTTGGTGTCCTTTTTGAGATACCTAGTCATTGGATATGCAATTTTTGCATAATCCTGAATGAATTTCCTGTAGTAGCCAGAGGCTCCTAAAAAACTTCTAAGTTGTTTTTCTGTGTGGGGTAGTGGGAGGTTTCTGATTATACTGATCTTATTACCATTAGGCATTATTCCCTTTGGTGTTAATATGTGACCTAGGAATTCGGTTTCCTTCTTGAGGAATGAACATTTGCTAATTTGTAGTTTTAAATTATGTTTCTGCAAAACTCGAAGGATGTCTCTGAGGTTTTTCATATGTTCTTTTAGGGACGTGGAGAATATCAAAATGTCATCTAAATAAACGACACAAATTTTGTTTATATATTCTCTTAGTATGTGGTTCATTAGTCGCTGAAAAGTGGCTGGTGCATTTTTAAGTCCAAAAGGCATACGGACATACTCGTATAATCCTTGTGGAGTAATAAACGCAGTTTTCGCTATGTCAGCTGGGTGCATCAAAATTTGATGGTAACCTTTTGCTAAGTCAAGCGTCGAGAAATAGACCGCTTTTCCTAACTTATCGAAGAGGTTTTCTATATTTGGCAGAGGAAATCTGTCATCTTCAGTAATTTCATTTAAAGCCCTATAGTCAACACAAATGCGGTACTGTACTTGACCATCTTTGTCTGGCTTTTTAGCAACTACAACGATCGGAGAAGCATGTCTACTCATGCTTCTTCTTATGATACCTTGTTTTTCCATCTCTTTGATTTGCTTAGCTACTTCTTCTTCGTGTTTCTTTGGTAATCGGTAACTTTTTGCATGTAGTGGTTTGTCTTCTTTAAGGTGAATTTCATGTTTTATTTCCGAGGTATGAGTTAACATGTCGCCTTCCTTATATTGGATGTTTCTAAATTCGTCTAGCAGTGAGGTCAATGCTGTCGTTTCTTCGCGATTAAGGCTGCCGAAGTCAGGATTGCCTTCCTCTAGGTAGTTGCATGCCAACTCGTGTCCTCGTTCTATCTTTAGAATGGTCTGATTTTTTAAAGTTATAGTTCCTTTCTCAAAATCAATGGTTTCAATGATATTTTTAAGGACATCCATTCCTAGGAGTATCGTATAGTTTTTATTTTCTAAAGCCTGAGCGTAAGCTTTAATAAAAGTATTATCGCTGTAACCGAATTCTTTTGGTATTGGAAACTGAATTATTGCAGTATTCCTGATTACGCTACTATTAATGGTCTTTATCTCTAGCTGTCGGGTGTCTAGAATTTTATACGGTGTCATGTCGAGTTTACTAGTATTTATGATAGTCATAGCACTGCCAGTGTCTACTAAAATATAGTGTCGTTGGTTCTGAATTTCAGTGGCGACTGTCATTAATTGTCCGAGGCTCAGTTCAGAAAAACCGGCGGTTCTACTGAGTTAATGTCCTGACGGATCGGTTCCTGACTTGTTTGGATATTATTGGTATCCATTGGTTCTAGTCTATTCTGTCTATTCTGTATGGAGTGGTTCTGGAAAGGTCTCTGTGAAGTAGTGTGATTTTGGTAACGATACTCATTTTGTCTAAACCTTCCCGAATGATTTTGTCCACCAAAATTATTATTGTGACCATTATTGTAACTGGGTCGTCGTTCCTTGTCGGGGAGACTAAACCTATGATTTTTGTTTTGGTTATTGTAATTTGCCGTGGTTCTAACTATTTCACTATTCCTTAAATTTCCATTATCGTATCCTATGTAGGAGAATAAAATACTCTTTATTTCATGTAAATCATACAGATTCCTAATTTCTCTGGCTAAATTCCCTATTGTTAATTCTCGTATTTTGTTTATTATAATATTATAGTACAATAGTTTTTCTTGTTCCTGATTGTCACAGAATACTACATATGTATTTACTTTGCTTAAAAGGTATTCTAATTTATTGGTCAAATCATATATTGAACTCACTTTCATATTGCTGATTTCCTTCGTAAGATCGCTGCTGCTGATGACCGGTCGATAGTGTTGTTTAAATAACTCCTTCGCCTGTTCCCACGAAGTGACTCCATTGATGATCAGTAGGTCCATAGCTCGACCTTTGATTTTCACTTGTTGTATGATGTTCCAGGTGGCTTGGTAATCTCCAATAGTATTCCGAAGGTGGTTCTCTATCATTACGATGAAGTGCATTAGGGATTCGCTATCCCCATCGAATTCGGGTAAGTATTGAATTTCCCGTAACACGTTGCTCCCATGACTCGGCTGTGGTATTCTCGCCACTATAGCCATTATACTATTTAGGATATCCCGGTTGGATACCTCAGGGATGACGTTTGGATTTTCTGCCATATTTCCCGTTTCACTATTACTATATGCCAACAACTTCCACTACGGTTTTAGAAGGGTTTCACTATACACAATCTTTTCCCGTGTTTTTTTTTTTTTTTTTTTTTTTTTTCGTTCGTCGAAAATTGCGGTTAAGGAAATGCGAATTGAACTTTCTCAATGTGGATCAGGATAGTTGTACCTGATCCTACCGACTGCGCCAAATAAATAACTGAACTTCGTAATTTTTTTTTTAATATATTCTCTTTATTATATATATATTCTATTATAATTACGGTTTTAGTTCTTTATTTACTATTAATAATACGGCCGCTGTCTTAAGCAGGGCTGCACCGTACTATCCGGATGAGAGTTTACTATGAACTCCCACTCAGATCGAATCGAATGCCCGAAGAAGGTTTTGTTATTTTTAATATTTCAACACGGTCCCCCAATTGACTTGATTGGGCTTACATTCTTCAAGAGGTCAGCCGAATGCATTGGTTTTATTCTCCCTATTTCTCAATAGGTTAACCGAATGCATTGGTTCACTTTCCTTGTTTACTCTTTCGGTCATCGTTACTTTTATGGGTCACATAAAAGTGATGACGATAAGAATTTATGGTGTGCAATTGAAGAATGCAAACACAAGCAAGTATGGTGACACATTGTATATTTTTATTTTTAAGAATTACGACCAATACTTAACTCGGGCGATGTTCACTTGTTGTGTAAATTGAAGTCAAACTTCATGCACCATGAACAAAATTAGCCTATCTTGTAACACATAATGTAATTAGTCTAGCCCTGAAATTTTATCTAAATCGGCTAATCCGTTCAGAAGTTCAATATTCACAATTTTTAGCAAAATTTAATGATTTGTGTATAGCTGTGTATATAGTACATGCATAGATAGTTTGGGTATGAGAAAATAAGAAAAGTGCGAAAATGTTTATTGTTTCCTTATCGTTTGGTGACTCAGGCAGTCGTTCGTATATGTTCGATTGAGACGTAGAAAAAAAATGAATGGTTGCACCAAAGCAAAATATGAAAACTGTGTGTGTATCTATGGAAGTTACAACACACTGGGGGATGGTTGATATCCACGACTACGCAACTTGAAATGGTTTCATACCGGATTGATGCAACCACCCTTAATTTGAGAATTGTATTCCCGTTTAAAAAGTGCTCGTAACTTCCGAACCGTATGTCGTACCGACTTAGAAATTGTCACATTTAGCATAAATTTTAGAATGATTTTTGTTGAAAATTTCATAGCTCTGCGACCTGTAGTTTCGGAGCCTTTGTCGGTCAGACACACACACTTTCTGCTTTATAGTTAAGATATATATATTTTTTTTCTTAGAAGCTACCTTAAAAACTATGCAAGTTGGCCACTATGGTCAACTATCTGATAATGTGGAAAAGCTAGCGGTGACGGAGGCTGGTTTTGGTATAACCACCAGTAAAACTGCCGTTCTTTGGCAGACCCTTTCCTATCTCGAGCGGGGATCGCTCTACTGAACCGGAGGAGATCCACGTGTGTGCGAACGACATCCGGTTCGTATTGGAGTCGCCTGTCCACTGTTCGGTGTACGACATGGAAGATGATAGGACATCCTTGTGGATCCTGTATAAGGCCAATTGTGTCTAGATAGAGGAATGCTTCGGGAGGAATAAAGCCGTTAAGGCACACCCCTTTATGGTACATAATATTGGAGTAGTAAGCTCCAAAGATCAGACTGTTGGAAGGGGTAATAGCTCATGCAGTGTGCCTTCTGATCAGCTTAAAAAATGCACGTTTGCCTCGTTGTACAGGACCTCGTTAGGATAGTACTTCTTGTATTCAGACTCGGGTGTGCGATACAGACGGAGACAGATCCTAAGACATTGCCTCTCGAACACCCTCATCTTTTCCATCTGGGAACGACTCACGTTGAACCACAATTGACAACCGTACACCATAATTGGCCGTACTAGGGCCATGTAGCAGATTACATTCACTCTAGTATCAAGTTATCTGCTGAAAAACAACCTTGCTTTCAACCTCCTATGTTTGTCAAAATACAGATAGTGATCCAGTCAAATGCCTAGATATCTAAGTACACTTTTTACAGCTAACGGCCGACCATGCGGGTCAACTATGCGTTGCCCTGTATAACGAGGTCCTGAAAAGACTAGTTTCGCATTTCTGGAAGTTGATAAGCAACTTCCAGTCGTCGGAGAATCGCTGAATTTTCTCGAAGTCATGCTGCAACAAGATGTTTATTACCTCGACCTTCGGACCTGATCTGTGCGCAACTAGGTCGTCGACTTAGATTAAGTGCGGCATGGAACCTATAAGATCTGCAGTGAATATAGAAACCAAGATCGGGGAACCGATGGCCCCCTGTTGCAGACCGTTTTTAATGTTAAAGACCGTAGTGGAAGTTAATAATAATAATAATAATAATATGGGTGGCGCTACCGTAGAGGGCCAGGGCCTAGCTTCTCAGCAACCACTCGTGTTGTGCGTGCTATTGTTCTCTCACGCGTGGAAGGGACCTACAGTTTAATGCCGACTGCGAACGGCTAAGTTTGAGAAGCTTTTTCTAGACAGGAATACTCTTTGAGCATTGTCAGTGACTCGAAAGAGGTGGAGCCGTGAAATATGAAATGTGGTAAATTCGGGTATCGAACCTGGCACCCTCTGCGTAGGAGTCGACGCACTAACCCACTACGCCACGGCGACCATTTTTCACAACAAACTTTCTACCGGAATCATGTCATAGACCATGTATAGCAATGGTTTACTTATGCCAACCCGACCAGCTTGAGGAAGAGGCCCTCCAAGCAAACGGTGTCGAACGCCTTCTCCAAGTCAATCAGACAGGCACCCGTGCACTGATTTTAGTTTTTATTCCATTGCATGTCGGACACCAGTTTTGACGGGCCAAGAATGGTATCATGCCCCGCTCGGAATCCGAGCTGGTTGTCCGGTATGATTTTATTTTCATCAGCCCAATGCTTCAGAACTCGAATGACTATCTTTTCAAAAACCTTGCTTATGCAAGGAAGAAGACTGATCGACTGTATTATCTGTACCGTTGGATGGATTATGGATTTGGTTTTCAAACAGAGATGTCCGGGTAAAAAGGGATGAAATGTTCAAACACAAGCTGCCTTCGACTGAATAATATGGATGGGTTGCAATTTAAAATTTACGAGGGTAGTGCGTGCACACTCACACTTAATGACAGCTTCAAAGATGGATTTTTCGCAATGCTCAATTTCTCATTAACTCATGAAAAATAGGAAAAAAACGTAGTTTCATATAGCCATTACAACTGCTCGCCGCACTAACTTCTCCAGTACCAGATTGAAGAAATTGCACGATGGCACATCTTTCATCACATCACTTTGCCGAAATTCAGTGCAGGTTTCATACGGCTCGGCAGTCCTCGATCCGAACTGCACGGTGCATCGATTATATGTCAGCGTGGTGCGGCACAACCGGATCAGTTTTCCCGGGATCCCGAATTCGGCCATCGCTTCGAATAGCAATAAATGCTGTCGTATGCGGCCTTAAAACCGATGAAGAGGTGGTGTTAATCGATTTAAAACTCACTGGTCTTCTCCAGCATTTGCATTAATGTGAAAATTGGGTTCATAGGCGAATTGCCGAGATTGTAGCCGCACTGGTGCCTGTCAATAAGCTTATGCTAGACAGGATCTTATAGGCGACATTGAGCAGAGATATTCTCTATTGTTGTTTCAAAAGATAGGATCACCTTTTTTTAAGGAGAGGGCATAGGGACTTGATTTCCCAGTCGTCAGACATTTTCTCGGCTTTTCAAATTCTGCATAAGACCTAGTCCATGCACTCTATTAGTATTGTTTTTACACTCTTCGGGCACATAGGGTCACAATTTGAATTTCAAGTTCTTACATGAGGCGAGGCATGTTCGAATTGTTCTTACACTCTTCTTTTTGCCATCCTTGCCCAGGGGCCATCCTAACTCTATTAGTACTTACAAATATTGGCAAATTTCCAATGTTTTCATAGTACAACCTTGTGACTTTCTTACAGAGTACCGAATAGCTGATTGCTCACACGAAAGACAAAAGCAATCATCTTTTTCGCCTCACATCCTTTTTCAGGCGTGAGAAAATGAAACCCAGAATTCACTCATGAGTATACCCTGTGTAAACACTTTCTAGACAAACTGTATTGAGGTTGACTGACCCTTGCCTGCAAAATCAACTCTCATGAAAAAAAAAATACCCGACATTTGCCCTTTTATTCAGCAGTAAAAGATTAAACTCTCGAAAGTTGTTCATCTTTCCAATTTGTATCATTGAATCATATAAGGGTTGCGTCACCCCCGTCATATTCGTTGTATGTGTGCTTGTAAATCGTTTCGATTTTCCTCATAAATAGTCAATTTTTTTCCAATAATGCCGATGTCAGTGGTATTCGAATTCAAACACTCTGAAGTTGAAGAACGAGAAATCCGCTTCAGACGTCCGCAGCACAAAGCCGAACGCAATCTTTGAATTCAGAAAACGCTGCTTTGAAGTGTTCAAATCAAACCAATTGTAGATACATGCAGTGCCTTATGCTGCATAAGTAAATACATGTGTACAGCGAAGCGTTCACTTGCGTCAAACGCTTTAATGGAAGTGAAACCAGAGAAGTGAAACATGATGAAATAGCGAACAGATTTTTCCATTTTCTTGAGCAAAAATAAACCGAAGAGGACTTGCTTTGAAGCATAAAGTGCCACCACCTGCGGTCGTGTTAAAAATAAATTTCAAAACGACACTTTGCATGCAACTAAATTGTTATAGCTCTTAAAGCCATAAACATAAACTGTTATTGTTTTTTTTTTGCTTTTTTTTCAGGATCGACAATTAATATCAAAAGGGTCCTGTCCAGATGCCACGCGAGTTAGTGGAACATGGAAGAAGATGCAGTTTATGCAATCATAAACGGCACAGAAATCATCGATGAAACCGTTAAACCAAAGGAAATAGGTGCTTTCAAATTTCACTTTTGGGATCTGATAACAAATGTCAGCAAGAACGGAAACAACAGTCATCTCTTGGTGTCATATGAATTCAACTTTGAGAGCTGGGAGGAGAAGGACTCGAATAATTATTGGGCGCTGTTAGCTTTGGTCCTTGTCGTGGGAACAGCTGCTGGTAATATACTTGTGTGCTTGGCCATTGCTTGGGAGAGACGCCTGCAGAATGTAACAAATTATTTTTTAATGTCATTGGCAATAACGGACCTGATGGTTGCCATACTCGTTATGCCGCTTGGAATATTAACATTAGTTAAGGGTAAGTGAAGAATTTTATTAATATTGATTTCTAATCACTAACGGTAATCAGATGTTGATGATGAGTGATTTGTAGGGTTTGAGTCCGCATTTATGAACATAATAATCACAATGAAAATTAAGATAGATAAATTTTGACAGCACGGATTTCTGACATCTGTAGTTAGTTAATTTTTAATTGACTTTTATTTCAGTAAATATATTACAATGAAAAAATATTAACATAAGTCGTAATGGATTTGGCCTATGGCCGTCTACCAGTTTGAGAAAGCTATAAATTTAAGATTTTTGTATTAGAAATCTCCTGCTATACCGAAGTGCTGCTATTGAGTAACAGACTTGAGACATCTCATCATTTTTCCCCTTTTAGGATTCTTATTGTTTCATCTTCTTGTAAGATATGTTTTCCAATCATTGATAGTCGGAAGCCTTTAAGAATTGGGCAAACAGCAAGAATATGCAAGATATCTTCTCTCTCTTTCATATTGCACAGGCAACAAAGTGTTCGTCTTTATTTATTTATTTGAAAACATAATTTATAATTAAAATCACAAATTAGCTAAGAAAAGCCAGAGCGAAATAGCCTAAGGTCTACACGGGAGTGTTGGTAAATTTGGACGATGTGGTGCATAGTTTAGTTCGACAAGTTCACCTCTCTTTTTAAATATAGTATTTATTTTTTCAACTGAGTGACTGTTAAGGACGAACTCATCTGTAAGATATGGTCGGAGGAAAGCATGCCCGAGGAGTGGAACCTCAGTATCGTTTTCCCGATCCACAAGAAAGGAGACCCATTCAACTGTGCTAACTACCGAGGGATAAGTCTCCTTAACATAGCCTATCAGATCCTCTCTGCCGTTTTGTGTGAGCGCCTGAAACCATTCGTCAACAACCTGATAGGTCCTTATCAGTGCGGTTTCAGGCCGGGGAAGTCCACCATCGACCAAATCATGACATTACGGCAGATCCTGGAAAAAACCCAAGAAATTCAGATCGACACCCACCACCTATTCGTCGATTTCAAGGCCGCATATGACGGCGTGCATAGGGACGAGCTATACAACGCCATGTCTAGTTTTGACATTCCTGCCAAACTCGTCAGGTTGTGCAGGATGACGATGGAGAATTCTCGCTGCTCCATCAAGGTCAGTAACGAACTCACCGAGACCTTCAATGTCAAAAACGGTCTTAGACAAGGCGACGCGCTGTCAAGTGACTTTCAACATTGTTCTTGAGAAGACCGTGCAGCTCACTCGCTAGCACAAGAGGCTCGATCTTGCAAAAGTCCGTACAACTGCTAGCATACGGATGACATTGACGTGATTGGTCGAACACAGCGAGCCGTCAATGAAGCGTTTGCTGGTATTGAAACGGAGGCGGCCAAAATGGGTTAAGCGGTGAACGAGGGCAAAACGAATATGCTGTCATCAAGAAAGGACGCACAGCATCGACGACTTGGCAAAATTGTCAGCACCTCGGCTGGCAAGTGAACAGTACTAGAATTACTCTTGCCAATCGCTGTTTCTTTGGGCTCAAGAGGCAATTGAGTAGTAGAGTGCTCTCTAAAAGGACCAATCTAAGATTATATAACACCTTGATCATCCCTGTCCTGCTTTATGATACGGAAGCATGGACGATCTCAAAAGCGGATGAAGAAGCACTTGGTCTTTTCGAGAGAATAGTTCTGTGTTCAATCTTTTGGTAAAGAAGATCTGTTTATTATTGTTCATACCATAGCTGTATGTGTATAGAAAAAACGTATTCAAATTTGGAACCGATTGGAGGAACCTCATGCGCCAGTCGTAAGAACACAGTTTCGAGAAAAATGCGCTTATAATTTTGAGAAGCAAATTCTTGGGTATTAAACCTAAAACCGACCATAAATCGGCTATATCTTCAAGAGTTTTTGAAATGTTCACTTGAAATTTTAAAGGAACATTCTTGCATAGTTACAGGTTCGATTTAAATAAGAAAACATAGAATGGGGGTGACCCCTGTTGACACATAAATTACCGCGATTATGTCAGGTCAGATAGGGCTTCGATAGAACTGTCCAAATTTTCAAAATTCCTGATTTTGTCAGCCTATATATATTTTTAATATGGATCGCCGTAGCGTAGTGGGTTAGTGCGTCGACTCCAACGCAGATGGTGCCAGGTTCGAATCCCCATTCTACCAATTTTCATAGTTCACGGCTTCACCTCTTTCGAGTCACTGACAATGCTCAAAGAGTTTTCCTGTCTAGGAAAAGCTTCACAACTACGCCGTTAGGAGTCGGAATTAAAATGTAGGTCCTTTCCACTCGTGAGAGAACAATAGCACGCACAACACGAGTGGTTGCTGAGAAGTTAGGCCCTGGCCCTCTACGGGCTGTAGCGCCACCCATATTATATATTATTATATATATTTTGAATGCTTTATAATAATAATAACACATGAGTTGATTACCTGCAATTCACGTGGAAGATAGTTCCAGCAGCGAATTGCAGATAAAAAAAAGGGATGGCTCTTCAATGCAACGTGTGAACGAAGGTTGAATAAGCTTTCTTCCTCTATTAGATGGGTTTTTATAATTTTAAATAGTTTTAATATATTGTAGTATTGTTTAAATACATGTATATTTATATGTACAAAAATCTGAACACACTACTGGACCTAGGAACATTATAAATAAAACGGACGCAGTCACTAAACGCACCATTCAGCCTTTGCTTACAAACTAATTCAAGGAAACACGGAACAATTAAGCAAAATGTAAGGTATTACGAGCGTTTTAACTAATTTTATCTTCGCAAGTGGTTGGTCTAGTAACGCAATCTACGAAGAACCAATAGGACGCGAGAAAAATATAAATATACAGTGAAATTTGCAATTCTTTACAATACGAGGGATTTCATTATTAAAGAGAGAGAACAGGTGTGGGCCCAGACATAGCCTTGTGGAACACCTTTCAAAATGACTTTAGGGTTAGAGCAGATAAGCCCTATGGCGACCGACTGTAGAGAGTGTAGATTGCGAACATTTTAAGTTAATCTTTATAAGTAACAAAAGTTAATAAATAAATTTGAAGGCCTTGGAAAAGTCTAGAAGAACTGCTACACAAATATCATTCCAATCTAAAGAAGATCGTAGATCAGTAGTCACTTTTAAAACAGCAAACTCACAACTGTGCCATATCTATAGTTTATTATACAGGAATTTTAGATAATATCTTTTCAAAAGTTTTTGACAAAAAACACTAAATTACTAATTGGTCTAAATTCAGGACAATAAGGACTAGTTTTTTTGGGTATAGGGATAATTTTAGCCATTTTCCAACTATCCGCGATCTTTGAGCTGTATATCCAGAAATTAAATATATGATGTATGTCACATATGACATATATCATATATCGAGTTGATATGCCATCAGGTTCTGTGGCATTAGATTTGACAGAATAGTTTTGAATACTTCGAATTCGTTAAGTACCCACTCATTTCACATACACATCCTGCATTCGAATTCTCTTTAACTCGAACATATTCTTTCGATTCTTGAACTATAACAATTCCTCTATTAGATTTTTCTTAAAAAGGATTTTTTTTCTAGTTTGGGAATTTTGTCGAATATAATAATAATAATATGGGGGCCAGCGCCTAGCTTCTCAGCAACCACTCGTGTTGTGCGTGCTATTGTTCTCTCCGAACGGCGAAGTTGAGAAGCTTTTTCTAGACAGGAAATACTCTTTGAGCATTGTCAGTGACTCGAAAGAGGTGGAGCCGTGAATTATCAAAGGCGGTAAATTAGGGTATCGAACCTGGCACCCTCTGCGTAGGA
This sequence comes from Eristalis intricaria, assembly GCA_964034865.1. NCBI lineage: Eukaryota > Metazoa > Arthropoda > Insecta > Diptera > Syrphidae > Eristalis > Eristalis intricaria. Next base: position 32,234,318 of record OZ035873.1, read on the forward strand.
GTCGACGCACTTACCCACTACGCCACGGCGACCACTATGCATGATTTGAATGAAAACAAGTTTTTCTACAACAACTCCTAGCTCCTTTTTGTATTAAGAAACGCATTTATTTCAAGCCTACTTATTCCAACGCCAATAAAATGAAATGTATCCCTCATCACAATCAGATGACATGGATTACAGATTATTGGGAGGTCAGGTCTGTGAGGCATTTAATGTATCCCAACCCATTCTCCTCTCAGCACGAAGATAGTTTTTATCATTTCCGTGCTATTACTATCGAAAAGGTATGTATCACCTTGTATATTCTATTCAAAGGTGCTGTAGTATATCCTGTGTTGAAATGATTGTACTTCTCTTACATATGTGTTGTAGAGGCTGGTGATTCTTTGAAATTTATACTTCAATGAAGCTGTACTGTCACCAGGATTGAACCACTTGTCGATTTTTAACAAAATAGTCTTTTTATATATATACTTCAAGATGATTTTCGGTAGACGTTCTTTTTTCATATCCTTTAACTTCCATGCTTTTTTTAGTATTTAATGTAAGTGGAGAACTGCCAGTCTCTAGGTATCAGAGTTGGGAAATAATGATTACACACATTCATACATATGTACATAGCAAAATTTTCTGCGCAGTAATCAACTGTTTTGTGGGTCGCCGTAGCGTATGGGTAAGTGCGTAGACTCCTACGCAGAGGGTGTCAGGTTCGGTACCCGAATTTACCACCTTTCATAATTCACGGCTCCACCTCTTTCGAGTCACTGACAATGCTCAAAGAGTATTTCCTGTCTAGAAAAAGCTTCTCAACTTCGCCGTTCGGAGTCGGCATTAATCTGTAGGTCCCTTCCACTCGTGAGAGAACAATAGCACGCACAACACAAGTGGTTGCTGAGAAGCTAGGCCCAGGTCCACCTCGGACTGTCGCGCCACCCATATTATTATTATATTATTATTATTATTAATCAACTGTTCATGTTATCTTGATTACTACTTATGCAATCAAATTCAAAATTACAAGCTAATTTGATTAAAAAAGTAGTTTCTGGGACATATGAACATCACTATAATTGAGAAGCCGTTTGAAGTCGGCATTAAAATATGGGTCTCTTCCAATCGTGGGGGAGCAATAACACGTCCAACACAAGGCTAGGCCGTGCTCAAAATCCAAAAATTAAGTACTGCACAAGCTCGCTCATTCGAACACTCGGTAAACGCTCCACTAATTTGACTAAAACAAACTAAAACGTCAAATATATTTACGCAACTGTAACTTAATATCATGTTTTGCTTATTTTTAATTTCATAATTATTGTTTGTTTGTATTTTAGTACTAAAAATTTATTTGAATAAACTTATTTATTTTACTGTTAAAATCTGTTTGAAACAATTTTCAAACAGATATCGACTACGAAATCTGAATACTTCTATGATTCAATCTAAGGTGAGTTTATCTCAGTTCCAATTACCGAGGTCGTACTGTACACACTTGCAAGTGCTACTCAGTAGTCATTTTCTTTTCACTCATTCCAAATAACTACACTGGAATTTAGCATTACTTATAAAAATGTTCAATTTTAACTTACATATTTCTCAAAAAGTTCATTAAACAGAACCTGCTCAGCACTTTTTTTTTACTTTTGCTGGAACTTTAAGGCAAAAATCCTGTAATCCTGTAATCCTGTTTGTACAGTCGTTATGTACTCCAAAAATTTAATTTCAATATCACTCATTGCGCTTATCTGTTTTTTTCACAATTTTTACAAATTAAACACCAGCTGCACTTTACAAAAGTTCGACAACGAGTGCCTACGTTGTCACTTGTTTAATCTAAACTCAAAAGCAAAACAGATGTTTGTTTTTTCTGTAACCGTATTATGGTTATCAATTCGTAAACAAAAACGATCTCCATACGAAGTGGAGTGGAATCAATTGATTGAACCTGGCATCCTCTGCGTAGGAGTCAACGAGCCACTATCGCGACCCATAAAAGAAATTTATTTTTAAGTAAGTAAATGGGAAATTGAAGTAATTGCAATTATATTTCTTCCCAACTCTGCTAGGTAGAACATGTAGTTTGGAATGTTGATAGGTAATCTGAATGTCCGCTTTATGAAGAATCTTAAGAATTTTTCCACTGTTTTTGATGTAGAATACCCTCAAGCTTGTGCTGCGTACAAAAGAATGGTCTGAGCAGTGGATCTTATTAGTTATTGCCTAGAACTGTGTGCTACATATTTACTTCAATTACAAGTATTCCAGATGGAATTGATTGATCGTTTTGCTTCTGCGAGTTTTGTTTTGAGGTGTTCTTCTTCATTAAAATTTACTGTAAATAGAACCCCGAGGTATTTATATTCTTTTACAACTTCCAACTCCAACTGGTTGCATTTGGTATGCCCAGTTTGCATTCCTCGTAAAACGCCCTCCACCATTTCGAAATACCAAGATTTTGTTTTTTTTTCGAGGTTACCCGACAGGCTCCAGGTTTGTCAGTATCTGTCTATCTTGTTTATACCCCCAAGCTTGTGCTGCGTACAAGAGAATGGTCTGAGCAGTGGATCTTATTAGTTATTGCCAAGAACTGTGTGCTACATATTTACTTCAATTACAAGTATTCCAGATGGAATTGATTGATCGTTTTGCTTCTGCGAGTTTTGTTTTGAGGTGTTCTTCTTCATTAAAATTTACTGTAAATAGAACCCCGAGGTATTTATATTCTTTTACAACTTCCAACTCCAACTGGTTGCATTTGGTATGCCCAGTTTGCATTCCTCGCAAAACGCCCTCCACCATTTCGAAATACCAAGATTTTGTTTTTTTCGAGGTTAACCGACATGCTCCAGGTTTGTCAGTGTCTTTCTATCTTGTTTATTTTACGTTGCAGGTTAGTTATTGAATCTGCTAGGAAGACAATATCGTCAGCATACATAAGACCTGGTATAGGTACCTGTTTTAGCTGAACACCATCCACCATTTCGTCCGTTAAATCATTGATATATAGTACGAAGAGTATAGTGCTTAATATGCAACCTTGTTTCATACCCACCGTCGTGGAAAATCTTCCGACAGCAAATGTTCATCCCAAACCGTGTTTATGTTGTTGTCATGCATGTCTTTTAAAATGACAAGTATAGCTGTATAATCTATTGATGTAAATTTGAATTCAAAACTATTGTGGAATGACTGAAATGAAAGGAAGCCACCTTAATGGTAATGTCACTGACATTTCACTGCTAATCAACAAACTGGAAAACCTGAGATATAATTCTGGAAAAAAATGCTAGCTTTGCTTTTAATTAAAATTCTGAAGCAATAAGAGATATGTGCTAAAAATTGTCTGGTATCAGGAAACAGTAGTTTTCACTTTATCAGAGTTAAATAACAGCAGACTCTGAACAAAATCCCTAGGTGTCGCGTTGCAACGTTCCTGTGGGGATTAAAATAAACTCACCGTGCTTGGTGACGCTGTGACCAGGTCTGCGGCTCGTCTGAACCATGCCTGATGATTTAACGATACTTTACGTGCTTTAAATACTCTTATTTTAAACGATTAATCCGGATCATTGGAAAATTGTGTTGAACAGAGTACGCTGTCTGGTCGCGAGGCTGCTGAAATTAAATTAAAAATTGTTTCACCATTTCTTCCAGCCACCTTCTCGGAATACACAAAACCAATGATTTCGTTAAGTGCTTGCATAATTGCATCGTTAGCATTATTTTGTTAATAATGAAAATGGTATCTCACCAAGTGTAGCGTCCCAATGGGGCTGTTTGGGAAAATCGTTGAGATTACTACTTACATACATATATGCCAAAGGCAACGGAGCATGAAATGTCCTTAAATGTGGAGTTAATGTTTGTTCACCAAAGTGACTCGATAACAACAAGAAAAGTAGCAAGAACATTGGAATGAATTCAACCAAGGAAATTCAAAGAAATTTTATTTAGAACAATATATCTACGAATTATATTTGCACGTGGAGCTAAGCATGGTTAGGGCTCGCTAATAGTGTATAAAGTCTCACGTTGACCTATCATTGGCATTCCTGATTGTATTTAATACGAGACTAGTAACCGACTAAAAACTTATAGTTACCTACATCGATGGATTTTAATTTCTTCGAAACAAAGAAGTTATATTACTGACACTGTGTATGGATAACGTTTAACGGGTCAAATATTGGTTTAGCGACTCGACCGTATAGATCATATTGAATTTCAACAATGTTAGACATTGAAAACTAATTAATACACACTGCCTCACAAGCAACCATCTACAATACCTTCTATAGAAGCTTAATGGAAGAGGAGGAAGAAAAATGGTTATCCACTACATCGGCAAATGCTCGGCTCTATCATGAATGAGGAAAAAGCTACTTGACAAACTTTAGGTGCGTTTTTTTCCAAGCGTATATACGCTCAAATTGTAAGTGCACAAAAAAACGATATTCGGCACTTAATAATTCATCATAAAATCTTGGCAGCACTTACGACATTCATGACAATTTTGACAGACAGGAGGTGGAATCATGTATTGTAGCGATTGTGTAGAGTGACCATTACTTTAAAAGCAAAAACACTTAATAATTATAAAACAAAAACAATTTCCATCAAGTGAAAAGAATCGATTGCGAAACCTAAACGGAGTTTATAGCAGGGACACTCTGGGTATACCAAAAGTTGCATACTTATGGATGCAAAAATCGAATACATCAACCGCACCTACAAATGTAAGCCACTTACAGCAACCTAAACAATTAATGAATAAATTCAGGTTCATTCCTGGCACACAGAAAATAATGCTTGGATGCATTGTTTTTATCCGCGCTTATTTCATAAGCGGCGATGGATATGATGAGTAAGTTAAGCGGATAAAGGACTTGTTGTTAGTGTGTTTTACATGCAAATTGAAAATTAAGCGTGTGTACGGTTGCAAAAAAACACACAGTTTGACAGTGTGGGATAGAAGTGTGAGAAAAATGACAACTAGTCGTACGTTAGTTAGTGGGTCGTTTTTGACCCTCATATACATACATACAAAATAGAAAGTTTTTTAATTGAACAATTGCGTTGCGTATGTAGAATTCATCGAAATATGAATGAATGTAAACAAAACTTGCGGGGTGGAACTGCATATCCACCAAAAAGCCTCTCCAGCTTGCTCGGTTTCTGGATAGCTGCCTCCAGTTTCGAATGCCCAGTTAGATGAAGTCCCTCCATATTTGTGTGCACCATCGGTTTAGTGGGCGTCCTCTACTGCATTTTTTCCACTGGTTCGGTGTTTGGGCTGGGGCTAGGGTGACCCAGTTCCATTAGGCGCTGCGTCTGTAGATTCCCTAGCGCATGTTTGAATCGTCTCCTATATAACTAGAACGAAGTCATAAATTCCAATTGTGATGGTTTATCCAAGACAACGATTTTGTGTGTCCTTTCTTAGGGACAGCATATTCTTCGTTTCACCCTCATTCACCACTAGACCCAATTCAGCCGCCTCCGATTAAATGACAGCAAACACTTCATTGATAGCTCGCATTGGTCTGCCAATCACGACAATGTTAGTTGTACGGACTTCAGGAAGATCGTGCGTCTAGTATTGCACGATCTTCTCCAGGATGATGTTGAAAAGGTGCATCGCCTTGTCTGAATCCTTTTTTGACATTGAAGGTTGCAGTGAAGCACCAATGCCGCCGTCTGAGAATGGACAGGATAGGAAGTTGGTGCAGCAGCGAGAGATGGAGAACGGAGCACAACCCGACGTTTGTTTCGTCATTGTATAACTTTACGTCTTTGAACGACCTTGAAAATTTGCTGCGTGTATATTTGAACTGGCAGGCTCTGGTACATTAGATACGAAAAGTAGATCGGTGTTCGCTGCATCTATAGACTATGCTTCATTTTCACATTCTGGTTCACTCGAATGATGCTTTTTGATTTCTCGAACAACCTCTTCATCACTACATGACAAGAAATATTCACCACTTGATCTTTTCCAAAACAAAACTGTCTGATAGGATAAAACAAATTAAAAATCACGAGTACTTACTTACTTATCAGGCTGGCGACCCATGCAGGGTCCGAGAGTGAGCGATAGCTGCTTTCCATTCTTGACGGTCCTGGGCACGCTGCTTCCAGTCATCAAGACCAAGTTGTCTTGCATCCGCGATTACTTGGTCTTCATATCGGGGATTTGGTTTACTCCTCCTTATAGATCCAGGAGGCTCGGATTCGAAGACCCTCTTAGCTGGAGGATTGTTGTCTGTGCGCTCGATGTGGCCGAGCCAGTGCAGTCGACTAATCTTTGCCTTCTGGACTACATCCACATCCTGGTACTCCTCGTAGAGTTCGCGGTTGTGTCTTCTCCTCCATTCGCCTTCCTCGCAGACGGGACCATGAAGCCGACGTAGAATGTTTCTTTCGAAGGCACCATGAATCAGCTCCGCAGTTTTGCTTATCGTCCAGCTTTCGGCTCCATATAGCAGGACCGGCAAAATAAGAGTTTTGTAGATCATGACCTTAGTCTTTCATATAATATAATAATATTGGTGGCGCGAGAGTCCAAGGTGGACCTGGACCTAGTTTCTCAGCAACCATTCGTGTTGTGCGTGCTATTATTCTTTCAAGAGTGGAAGGGACCTACAGTTTTATGCCGACTCTGAATGGCAAAGTTGAGAAGCTTTTTCTAGACAGGAATACTCTTTGAGAATTGTCAGTGACTCGAGAGAGATGAAAGCCGTGAATTGTGAAAGTTGGTAGATTGGGGATTCGAACCTGACACCCTCTGCGTAGGAATCGATGCACTAACCCACTGCGCCACGGCGTCCTTCACATGTTATATCTAAAAATCACGAGTATCACATAAAATTCTACAGAATACAACGGATCGAAAACGAACTAATCTAGCGAAAATATTCTAGCTGGAAAAAAATGTTGATCCCAAAGGTCAATGGTTAATTAAACAGGATGGAATCAAGCCATAGTGATATAGGCCATAAAGAAAACGAAAAGGACAGCGGTGCGCAAAGCTCCGGTTTTTAAGTACATTACAGGTAGGCACGAACGAACTACATGTAGTTGAGAAATGAGCACAAACAAGTGAACTAGTTCACAATGTCATTTTATCTTAGTTCACTTAGTTCAGTAGTTCAACAAACTCAGATATACCTTGCTTTGCATAGATGTTATTCAGTAAGAATAACTGAACTAAATCTAACTTAACTGATAAAAAGTGATTGCTTTATATGAGGAGAAAAGCTTGCTTTCTCCCTAGTGTTTGTTATTTGCTTTGGTACAACCCCATAGTTGTCCGCCGTAAGTCCATATAGGCTTCAGTACTTGCTTGTATAATAGCAGTTTGTTGTACATGCTTAACTTGTAGTGGCTTCCAAGTAACCAGTGCGTTTCTCCATACCGGTGTTTGAGCTCATCCCGTTTCTTCTTTTAAGTGGGCCTTCCACTTGAGTTTCGCATCGAGTGTCATACCAAGATATTTTGCTTCATTAGCGCACGGCATTTGTACAGAGTTAATGAAAACTGGTAGATTTTCAATATTTCTGTAGGTAAAATTTATATGCGTTGATTTGGTATCATTGGGAGCAATGCGCCAGCATTTTGACCTCTAATTTATTTTGTCTAGAGCTCGTTGAATTGTTTCAGTTGAGGACTCAACTGAGTTTCCGATTGCCAGAATCGCTGTGTCATCCGCAAATGTAGCCACAAGTGTACCGTGAGTTTGAGGCATGTCTCCGGTGCACAACAGATATAATGTAGGGCCAAGGACACTCCCTTGAGGGACTCCTGCTCCAATCTCCTTCAAATCGGAGTATTTAGTTCGGTGTTTAATTCTTAATATTCTACTATCGAGATAGGATTCGTGTATCTTATATAAGCTTGTCGGTAGAAGCCTGCTTAGCTTTTATTTTAGGCCTTCATGCCAGACTTTGTCGAAGGACTGGGAAATGTCAAGTAGGCCAGTGGAGCAGATCTTTTTCTCCTCTAATGCTCCTTCAATTTCATTCGTTTTTCTGTATACCTGGTCACTTGTCGAGTTTTTCGCTCGAAACCCAAACAGATGGTCAGGTATTAGTTGCTTCTCTTCGATAAATTTTTGAATTCGTTTTAATAAGGGTTTTCCAAAAATTTTGGATATTATTGGTTAAAGCGATATGGGTCTGTACGACTTTTTGTTGCGGTTTGCCCGGTTGTGGAACCATAATCCCTTCTGCAACCTTCCATGGATGCGTTAATTAAGTATAGGAGTTTAAATAGCGCCTTTTTCGGCAAGTTCTTCAGGATTGTTCCGGTTATTAGATCATAGCCAGGAGAGTTGTTGTTTTTTTTAGATTTTTGATTGCCCGGCAAAGTTCGTTTAGCAATACTCTTTCTATACTAGAGCTGTCAAATATCGAAGTTACACTTGGATCATCTTTCAAAATTTGTCCATCAAAGGGCTGGAATGTTTCCTCCAAATGTTCGGCAAAGAGTTCGCCATTTCTTTATCACTGTTTGCCCACTCATCGTTGTTTTTCTTGATTGGCGCGGCCTGCATTTGGGGCTTCTTGATATTTTTAACATTTTTGCAAAGTGTGTAGTTTGTACATTTTTCATTTGTTAGGCCTTCAAGCTAAGTCGATATCTCGGGGTTTTTAAAGACTGGCAAGGTTTTTTTTAGTTTGTTGCACAGGCGATTTAGGTATTTTTTATGAGAGGCATGCTACCATTTAACCTTGGTATGCAATGTATACAAGCAGTGTTGTGTCCCAAAAATTATAAATTTGCTTACACTTTTAAAATTTAAATCTAGTAGTATTATGTTCCTGAAAGCGTGCATTTGAATTCAATTTGAATATTAACACAAACTAGTACGCTCCTAGTAGGCTTTTCGTAGTCATGTAAACGCACATCAGATGAATGCACTGAACGAATATAAATCTAGTAGGCCTTGCGTAGCCATGTAAACTCACTGAATTAGGTGAAAATTATGCTCTCGTTCATTATATTCACTTGATGGAGCGTGCTCGTGCCGAAGGGACACAAATTGTAAGTTTGCATATATCTTCTTTGTAATTAGTTTGTAATAAGTTTGTTGTAAAATTATTACAGAGTATTAAACACCACTTTTCAAGATACACGTTTAATAAACGAGTTTCCCTGCATTAGCGCCATCAAGAAGCAGAAAACTCCATTTCCTGAGAAGTGAACTACACTGAACTTAATTAACTAGAAGAACGAACTAGTTCAGTAAACATTTTCGAACTTAATTAAGCGCTTTCTGGACTGACCTAAAATGCACGAGCCTAGCATGCAATGCCTTTACCGCTTCACTTTGAGGTCCAACACAAAAAACAATTTTCATGTTTTTCCATGTCAATACCCTACCAACTGTTCTGGGCTCTCATCGCGGTACTTTTCAGACGACTATCGTCCTTTTGATTCACTTTGAAGATATCGTCGGTGATTTGGTTTATGTAAGACCATCACTATCGTCTCGCCTATCGTTACAGTTTGAGTGCTCTGAAAATTATATCTCTCACGTAGAAATGACATCTGTGCTCTCATTTCTCTCAAATTTCACTAATACTTTCTCATTTCAGTTTAAGAACAAAACTAATGCAAATGAGACCTATCACTCCAAAAATGCCTCAAAAGTGTTACACAATTGGGTCTCATTTAACAAGAGACAATACAGAAATGCGCATCGTCAAAAATCAGTCGTCGAGACCGTTAGTGACAGTTTTTCGGTTAGGTTATGATAAGTAGTTGGGCTGCTAGTTAATTCACCAGCACACTTAGACCATATTGGTCCATTGTGATACCCCTAGTCAGACACTACCACTGATTGACTACTCCAGTGATAGTGCCCTTATTTTGATCCCAACGGCAACTGGTGACTGGACCAGATTTGAAAACCAGATGAAAGCATATTAACTTTGCTTTCATTGGGATTCGATATCAACTGCGCCATCTAGTCGTTGGACAGTTCTTAGGTTATGCGAAGCAGGAAAAATTATATCTTTCAGGCATTATCGATTTTGAATCCTAACATAAAGCGAAACTATCGTCGAAATGCTAACGCGTAACGATTGTCGTCATACGTAAGCCCAGAACTAATAGAAGAAAGAAAACGTAACGACATTCATAGGCGGAAACTTGCCAGTTGTCCAACTTGTCTGTTGTCCACATCCAAGTAACACAAAACGACCCCTTTTCATACAAAAACATTGGCTTTTTTTTGACTTCATCAAGCACCCCGTGATGGATAACTCTTCACAGTCCCTTCCTACCCCGAAAACTATTAAAAAAGCGGTGACCTAACTTAAATGCTTAAAAATATATCTATTACCCGACTATTAACTGTATCAATTATTCACTGATGATTTCCGGTTAAAATGAAGAACGTTTTATGCCTTGAAACTTCTTGCTGATTCGTTTAAAACCATCTTAGAAGGATGCTTCCTTTGCTGTACCTTTCTTTAAAATATTCATTACAGAATTTTGGATCAGATTAAAAAGCCTTTTTATATTAAAACTTCTTGAAGGTGTGTTTATTATCGTCCTTTTTTTGCTCCTTCTTCTGGGATTATTTCTTTTGTTGATTTTCCCCCCCTCGAACTAGGGTAATGTTATTTTCTTTTAATGAGTTAATGCTAAGTAGTCCAGCTGCAGAGGTATTACTCTGGAAAAATTATCCAACAACTTTGATTACACAAGCATCACGGGAGACGGTATTTCATTTAATTACCTCAATTGTTTATCTTTCCTTTCGTTTTTATTGTTAAGGGTAATTTTTATGGTGTTCTGAAAATCAGAACTATTTAATGTTCGGCAGAAGAATAATGACTTCTATTTGCACTTTCAAGTTTGAAAATTAGAAAACAGTAAGAGTTGATTTAACGCACATTAATGACGCCCAGCAAATCGTGACTGCAAGGGAACGGGTGAATTGAGGAGCTATTCAGACACGTGTTTTGAGCGACAGACGTCTATAATGAGCTTACTACAAATCGGGCACGGAGACAATTTTCACACAACAGGATTTGCTATTTGTATGCTCATTCAACTCATATTTTATATTTTTAGTTTAGAAATTTGTGGGGTTCTGTCTCCTAAACGGATTAGAAAGTAGGTATGTAGCAGAACCATGGCGTTGAAAATTTGAAAAGGTAAGTCGGTAAATATATTCACACTTAAACGCTTTCTGAATTTGTATCGTGCTATTTTGCTACTAATATACAAGTAAACCAATCCAAGCCAATTTTAACCGTGGTTTTTTTGCAAGCGTATATACGCTTAATTTATAAGTGCACAAAAAACGATCATCGGCGCTTAAAGCTTCATCATAAAATCTTGGCAGCACCGACGACATTTATGACATTTGCTAAGCAGTCAGGGGTGTTGTCGTGGAAGGTGATAGTTGATCTTTGGTGGTCACAATATTCGTTTTGTTACTGTGTATCGTGACCATCACCTTAAAAGCCAAAACACTTAATAATTATAAAATAAAAAAAAATTGCATCAAATGAAAAGAAGCAGAGATACTCTGGGTATACCAAAAATTGCATACTTATCGATGCCAAAAAAATTAAAAATGATCTAATACATCAACCACACCTGCAAATTTAAGCCACATACAGCAACCTTCACTGTTTAAATGAATAAATTCAGGAATGAACACATAGAAAATAATGTTTGGAAGCATTGTTTTTATCCGCATAGGATTTGTTGTTAGTGTATTTTACATGCAAATTCAAATTTAAGCGTATATACGCTTGCAAAAAAACACAGCTTTTGTATACTTCAAGTCATTGAAGGCAAATTTTACAATGAACCTAAAGTATAATAAAAAGGGGTGTCAGAAGAAACCTTTCCGGCAGATGCAAAAGTAATAACTTAAAATTGATAGTATGAAATTAAGAGATAACTAACTTCACAAATGGCATTTCGATAAATAAATTAAACAGAAATGAAAAGAGAAAGAAAAATATAAGAGAAAACAATACAAAATCACAAAATACGGGGATGAAAAGCGAGATATTTTTTTTTGCATAAGAACTCGTGTGTTAAACAGAGAGGAGTCAACCACAGCAATCGATGAAGGCAAAACAAGAACAGAGAATCAATTTGTTCCAACCAGCCATATATTGTATAACCCTAGGTTTTTCGGGTTACTATGATTTTTCACTCTTTATCTTGTGCCTCTTTGTGGTTGTTCTCTTATGGACTATGGGGTATGTGTCATGCGATGTTGAAGAAAGGGCCTGTAATGATGTGTAAAGTGAATGTTTACGTAGAGTAGTAGAACGACATGAAAACGAATTGACAAACAGGTTGTGTGTTCTGAATTTGTCTCTTGCATGTGCAGGTGTAGGTAACAGACAAATATTATGTTTAAATGCCAATATTAAGATTTAAATTAAGTAATTCATCACGGAACAAAATAGATTTATCTTTATGTCAATTTAATTTATTCCTTCTCAATACAAGTCAAAAATCAGGCTGACACTGAAACTAAGTTGAATCCCATATGGAACCGCTGCTCCAACCATCCAGAATGCAACCGTGTATCCAGTGCGATGCAATTTGATGTTCGTTGATCGTGAGACGCGCGACGCAACTTGATCCTCAATGCATGTGTGAACAGGTTTGCACCTGAATAAACTTAGTCAGCAATTTTCATACAGACTGCTAACCTACATGGGGTTCAGGCCCAAATGCACGGTGTTAACTTTCATGTTACTCGCAGTACACATACATTGTTGAAGAATGGAATCTTAAAAGGTAACTCGGTAGGAATCGGTTCTTATGGGCGCCACGCCACTGGTAGGTAGGTAGGTAGATGTGACTGACAAGTTCCTTGCCTCACTAAGACCTTCAAGGTCCATTTCATCGGATAATTTCCCGACACTTCGTTGACCTACTTAAGAACTCGGCTTGCGCTTACCCTCTATATGTGTATGTATTGATGTATACGTATAACCAGTTGGTGGATTTCAGAAATTTAAAGATGTCCTTTATGTGTGTGCCGGCTACGTCCTCAAGGCTGTTTACAAAATAGCTGCGCATGCGTTTTCTTCTTATCACTGCAAAGCTGGGGTTGGGTAGATTCAGAGGTAATGTAGCACCATTTACTCTTCTTCTTCATCCCTGTATCTTCTTCAGAAGTCATTATAGGATGCTCCAAGTCTTCTAGCGTGAATGCAAATAAAGCTATGGCCAATTTTCCTCCTGTTCAATTCTAGGAGGGCTTAAGTTCTTGATGGATCTAGTGCAGGCCACACGCTAGCTTCTATGTCATACAAGTGTCCAATTCGGCCCATCTACGATTGGTTTTGATTATGGCGTCTTTCAATAGAATTAATTTTAGCGCTTTCAGGATGCAGTGTCTCCAGGTTTCGTGCCAGTCAACCCCCCTTCTTGCTAATTCGTCTCTTTCGTTGCCCGGAATATCTTTGCGCACAGGGTAAGGTTGCATCTATCCGCTATCTCCCTTAGAGATAGAGTGAGGCTGGGTCTTACCATCTTGGATTTGATTGATGGTGCGTTCAGAGCCTTTATGGCCGCCTGACCATCTATGAAAATACCAATAGATCTTTCGTCTATTAGGGTCATTGACAGCCGGAGACTTACCTCTTGAATAGCTGCTATTTCCGCCTGGAAAACACTGCAGTGGTTTGGGAGCCGCATGTATTGTCAGCTCCGACGAACTGGCGTATACACCGAGCCTGTGCCTTTTTCCAACTTGTTGCCATCAGTGTAAATTTCCGTGACAGTGGAGTTGCACAACTTTCCTTCATCCCAATCTATTCCCGTGGGGATTATTATTTTATGCCTGGTTTGGAAGTCATCAAAGGGTTCTATGTAGTCCGATTGTTTTTGGATTACAACGTAGAAATCCCAACGGAAAGAGCTGTGCTTCGTTGGTTTTGTCACGTAGCACGAATATCCCCACCATCCCGACTTCCGAGGCGGGTCTTGAATGCGATTCCCTCAGGTCAACGACCACTTGGCAGACCCAGGATGAGATGGTTGCACCAAGTCCATAAGATCGTCTGGTTACGCTGTTGCATAACTCCTGATGAGTTAGAGTCGATGGTCCAGGATCGGGTTGCCTGGAGATCTCTCGTGCGTGTTTTACCCCCGCGACCCTTTTTGGGGATCATGTGGATCATAAGATGATGTTGAAAATGGGGCGACAAATTTCTGATGTTCTGAATAGGGACATAGATTGTTCCCTCAAATCATCAAGTTTGACTTCAACTAAGAACAATAAATGCATGATATTGCGGCAAGGTACTGAGACACCATGGCGCCAACTGTATGTAAGACATTCAATAGAGTGTAAGGACTGGCCTGGATGGCCTGTGTGCGTTGGTTCAAGAAGCACGCCATCTGCTTCACTTGACATACTTCTCCACTTCGTTCCGTTGAATACATTTGGAAGACATGAAGCACTGCCTTCTGAGTGAGACTCAACGACTGTGAACCGAACACAACATTGGCTGCTTAACTATTCACAATGAATTCAGTGTGGCCACGGTGGCGTATACGTAACATTGTGCGGTTTGTCCGGGAGGCAGACTTAAGAGCCGCCTTGTGTGGCCACGGTGGCGTATACGTAACATTTTGCATTTTGTCCGGGAGGCAGTCTTAAGAGCCGCCATGTGTGGCCACGGTGGCGTATACGTAACATTTTGCATTTTGTCCGGGAGGCAGTCTTAAGAGCTGTCTTGTGTGGCCACGGTGGCGTATACGTGTGGTCCAGGTTGCAGCCATCCTTCTGCTAGTTCAATCCACTTTCCAACGTAAATTCTCTACTGACATTCCTATCAGATTGGAGTGGAAACCTGACAATCAGACAACGGACGGTCCTGTGCATAGTACCTCAGACGAATAATAGACGGATGAAAGAGTTGGCGTAAGTGCCTATATCCTTACAACTTCAAAGATGGCAGTGTAGTCATTCAGACCGAAATCATATTAATCAATGAGCAACTGTCTCGGTTCAGAGTTCAATGTTCTATCCAAATCCGTTCAGATAGCGAGGCCGTATTCAGGTCCTTGAACAATTTAATTTCTCATTTAAAAATAACCTTTAACATCTGGGGTAGATGAAGCGCGGACTTTTCGAGGCTGCTTAATCTCGAGCAGGGCACTAAGGATGACAGACCCGTAGTCTTAAGTGGGACGGAGAATAGTCCAATGGTGGAGAAATTCATTGTGGCCATTGAATCGCTAAGACGTGGTAAGTCGGCCGTGTGGATGAAAGCCGGTCATAAGTGCTTAAGGCAGCTTAAGGTAAAGCGGGAGCTTTATGGCTCTCTCGTGTCATTAAGGTACCCTGGAAACGCGGTGAAAGACTGGCGATTCGGAAATTGGGGTTGCCGTTGTTCTGGCCACGCTGATCTTGTCGTGTGACAGTCATCTCTTGGGAGTCAAGACGAGTTGGCTTCTTTACGTATGGTGTCAATTATAGTCCAGTGGAGTGCTCTGATCGGTGGCCGTGATGTGTTCGCTTCGCTGATGTTCATTTGAGACCCTTGACTGGCCAATTCCGCTCTCTCCTTCCCTGTGGCAAATTACCTGACCTTGAAATTACTCATGCGATGTTTGGTCCATTTAAAGATAAATAGATTGTATTTCGAGGAAGCAAATACCATCAACTACTATTGCCTGACCAGCCCCATTCTGGAGAAAGAATAGTTCGAAGTTGCCACCAAACCAGACATCGTGAATTCGATTATTCTGACGACGAACAAAGCCATCAATATGCATATGAGCCTCATCACTGGGGATGACTTTGTATTGACAGAAAACAGTGGCGTCCTCTTGTTGTTGTTCCGTAATTCAATCAAGGAACTCCGTTCGCTGTTCGTGGTCAATTGAATCAATTGCATTGTGTATGCATGAAGTTGTGAATCTTTCTTCATCATGACCCATACGCCAGCTTTTCTGAAAGAAGTGGTCGTTTGATAGATTTGACACCTCATCATCTCCTCGTTGACATTTGCAGCTGGATGGGAGCGACCTATACACCACCATTTCTAGTTCTAGTTTCTAGACCATCCCGCAAAACTTGTCAGGTTGTGTATTTCCCGTTGCTCCATCAACATCGGCAATTGGTAACGAGGCCTTCCATATCAATGAACGGCGTTATGCAAGGCATGCTGTGCAGTGGTTTCGAAAGAAATGTGCTGCGTGTGTGCAATTTTGTCCTGCTCAAGTTGATGTTACCAGCAGGAGAGGATACATCCACTAACATTCGTCCAGGTAGACAAATGAAAAAGGACATCAACCATCTTGGTGTACGAAATTGGACGCTGCTAGGCAGCCTAGCTGAGGAAGCTCTTTAAGGTTTAGGTTCTCACTGGACTCAGACTTCAGATTGTTCAACTTATGCATTAAGTCCTTTGGCTCTTCTTGTTTTAATCACTGTTCGAATAATAAAAATAAAGCTGTCGCCTATGCCTTTCCAGTTTCTCATTGGGTCCCAGAAGGTGGAAGTCCTTAACCCCAGATAGACGACTGGGTGGCGCAGTTGGTTGAGTGACTGCCCCTGGTTAGCGGAGTCCCCGGTTCGAATACCAGTGAAAGCAAAGTTAATACGCTTTTGTCTGGTTTTCAAATCTGGTCCAGTCACCATTTGCCGTTGGGATCAAATTAACGGCACTGTCACTGGAGTAGTCAATCAGTGGTAGTAGTCTAACTAGGTGTATCACAATGGACCAACATGGTCTAATTGTGCTGGTGAATGCACTAGCAGCCCCCCTACCTAACCTAACCCCACATAGTCCACTACAGTCAAGAAAACGGCCAGATGTGTTGGAAGTACCACCTCCTGATATCACCATTTTAATTGATTTAATTTTAATTGATCTCAAGCTGGACGCAGTCTGCCACGAAGAGCTCTTGCCTCCTCCTCAGCTCGGACCATTCGATTACTCCCTACTGGGTCCAGGTAATAAACACAACCTTCAACTTGCCAGGACAATCCTACCGCCTCTTGCAGATGTCAAGAAGAATGACATCATCATAGAGGAATCGAATAAAAGGCGAAAGTCTTTAATTACCTGTGAGTGGTATTGAAGGTGGTATAAAGGGAAAAAGAGAGAGAGAGAGAGAGAGAGGTCCCTGTGGCCATTTGTCTTAAATATCTGCGCATTGTAGTGTGTGAGAAATATTGGCCCGTGCAGACCATTCCATATTCGGGGAGTGCCGCTTAAAAAAGAATCTCTAAATTGAACTGTGCCTCCAAAAGTGGGCTTTAGAGTAAACTGATGGGCATTCCTGGCGAGAAGGGTACTGCGGGTGAATTCATGGAGAAGAGGAATGCAGTTGGATAGCTCACTTGAGTATAGTTGGTTAAAATAGTGATAAAATATGGAGAAGGAAGAGACCTTACGACCATGTTCGAACGATTGTAATGAGTCTGCGATATTGTTTCCTCCTATAAGTTTTATCCCTCTTCTTATTCTATCTAGGAGGTGTAGGATGGTCTAGGGGTCAACAGACCAGATATGAGTTTTGTTCTCAACCATGGGGCGGATAATAATGATAATATGGGTGGCGCTACAGTCCGTAGAGTGCCAGGGCCTAGCTTCTCAGAAACCACTCGTGTTGTGCGTGCTATTGTTCTTGCACGAGTGGAAGGAACCTACAGTTTAATGCCGACTCCGAACGGCGAATTTGAGAAGCGGATAAGCCTTGTAAATTAAATCCAGATAAGAGTCGGTGAAAAAAAAAGAAACCTAGACATTTCGCAGCATTTTTGAAGCACTCGAATGTGTGATCATTCCAACTAATACCCAGGATGGAAAGTTTGCCGATTTCATCGACAAAGGCACAATTCATGGAATTCATAAGAAGGGTTCGCTTGAGTGATAGCAGACAGTATTGAGTTTTTGAAGCATTATTGATTTTCCAATTCTACTGCCGAAGAGCGGGATTTTGACTCATGGAACGAGTGTGAAAAGTTAAGGCTGCTATCATCAACGAAGGGTAGAATTTTATTAGAAATAGCAGGCAGGAACTCATTTATTAAATTGAGAAAGTGTACAGAGATGGGGTAAGCCTAGCGTGGATTCATCAAACTTGAACCACATTAAATGAACTGGAGTTGAAAGGTTCGAAAGGAAATCTTGATTGAGATTCATAGATCCATAGGCACGCATTTTTGAGAAGAGAGCATGGTACCAAACTCTGTCAAATCCCTTAGAAATATCAAGCGCAACGATCTTGCAACTGTTGATCTTGCTCTTGGCTCCACTTTTGGCTAAGATATGCTATCAAACCACCGTACTGCGACCATTAATAAGCTTCCCCGATTCAACATATTTCATAAGCTATCAGTGTTTCCATGACTTTAGAAAGAAGGGCCAAAAGTGCTATTGGTCGGTACAAGGTGTGTTTCGAATATTCGCCTTTTTTAGGGACAAATATTTGTTTACTATTTGTTCCATCCTCTCTTGAGGGATTAAGTGAAAAACCTCGTTTGGCACAAATTAGCTATCTAGGGCTTATTAATCAAAATTTGTGGCACACGAACAGTGTTAAAATGAATAAAAGTAAGATTAAATGTAGTGATGGGCTCGAGTGATATTCGATTCATAGGACATCTCGAGGACATTTCGATTTTCAAACTCATTCGAATCACTACTTACTATGAACTATCTTACTGACTACGAACACAAGAGAACCGGGTGGTGTGAATTAAAACTGAGGGTGAGCATTTCCTTAGCATTTTGGAGTAAATGCTCCATCTGGTGTGAATAAAAATTTATTTCGTTAAGTTTAACGAATCCGCTCCTCTCAAATATTTTAACAACTGAGCCTTCACTCCGTTTTGGTGTGTATAATGATGGAATATGCTCAGATATCGCTTGTAGAAGTTGTCAAGAGAGAAAAAAAGTAAAAGCAATTTAAAATAATGGAAATTGATTAAACCTTAATCCTCAAAAATATAAGAAAATCGAGAATGGGCAAAACGATTTCATCAAGTGTTTGCAATTTTATCCTTGCTTGCTGGAAAAAGGCCAAGCTCCAGACTTGAAAATTAAAAAACAATCTGAGTTGAACATCTCCCAAATAAAGAAAACAATTGATAACGCGAAGGCCAGCGTCAATTCAAAAGGCGATAAGAAAATAAAGGGCTACCCTCCCGTTACATTAAAAAATCAAAAACCAGTCAAAGGCATGGCACCACCACGGGTTTCTTCAGGAATATCGGAAAGGAAATGATTACTTAACCATTCCATGTTATCAAACTGGAATCGATACACGTTCCTGAAAGTATCCCCTGTGTTCCCCAAAGGACATGAGTTATAATTCTTTGTTTTTCGCGTTTGTATGTTTAAAAACGTTCACCCACCTTTGCCCGACTTTGCACTCACCCTTAAACGCCAAGAACCCTAGTTTTCAAACATCAACTGAACGGAGGGCACCTACTTTGAGGCAATTTTTTATTCACACCAAATTGAGTATTTCCTTTAACGAACATACTCGACTCATGTGTTCTTGCTCGGAGTGTTTTCTCAGTTTTTATTCACACCACCCAATGTTTCTAATCAAAATCATTCGAATGATTGGAGAACTCTTCAAATGTATCAATTTAGCGCGAGAGCACGATCTTAATTTTTTTTTTATTAATTAACTGATTAGTAAAGTAATGTTTGAGTACGATTCATTTGCGAGATTCTTTCATTCTGGTTATGTTCCTGACTACTATTATTAACTGACGAGAACTATCTTATATTCGTTCTATCGGTGAAGGTTTCGAGTTATCTTGTGTTAGTAGTGAGTAGTCATTCGAATGATCTTATGAATCAAAATTTTGTACGATTCGAATGCGCCCAGTCAACATGGGTCATTCAATTATTAAAATATCTCGATTGCTAATGTCTCGATTTTTGGCCAGAATCTGAAAGGAATGTAGTTTCATCTTTACGGATAGCTCCAAAACCAATGAAGAGTCTGGCACTGGTACCTTCGTGGAGAGCAACAACATTATACTGCAATGAGGTCATTGGGTAAATTTGAGTCGGTTTCAAAACGAAAATCTATGCGATCGTAATGGTCACGGGCTATATTATGAAGAACACATGAAAGGGAAGAAGTATCTGTCTTTTTAGTGTCAGCCAAGCTGTACTTAATGCCTTGCTAAACTCCTCCAGGACAGTTCAAGAATGCCTCCTGTCATCTCTGAATTTGCTTGACTCTGAAAGACCTGTCTGGAGCCCGAGTTACCACAGGATCGCTTGTAATGAGATCGCCGATGAACTTGATAGACAGGGACCAGAGGAGACATTCTCAGGAGCTGAACCTGCGTACTTGGTTATGGATTCGATCGATAATTGGGCCTCTCAGAAACACAATCGAAGGTGGTGTGACCAAGCTTCCTTACATCTGCAAAAAAAATCCGTGGCATTTGTTTCTATGTTTTGACAGAAAAGACTGCAGAGGTTTTAAAAGCATAATAATAGAACACTACACCTTCGCAAAAGTATTCTTGGCCTAAGCGATACAACCCTTTGCGACGCCTGTGAAGATGACGATGACACTGCAGAGCACTTCCTCTGACACTTTCTCGCCTTTCCTCGGATCAGGTGGCAGGATTTGTAGAGGTGCCTGCCTCCTTCGGAAGACCAGGAAATTATAGCCCCTAGTTAGCGGGGTCCCCGTTTCGAATCCCAGTGAAAGCTAAGTTAATACGCTATTATCTGGTTTTCAAATCTGGTCCAGTCACCATTTCGGAAGGAGGCCAACCTACAAGGGTGGCCAACTTGACAGGTTTCACTTTATATCTGGAGTGATCAATCAGTGATAGAAGTCTGACTATGGGTATAACAATGGACTAATATGGTCTAAGTGTGCTGGTGAATGCAATAGCAGCCCCCCTTCCTAACCTACCCCAACCTACAGTAAATGCAGGTTGCTGCCTGGCAGTACAATGGACCAGTTGTTGAGTCTGAGTGCTACAGTGTAGTGCTAAAAATCTTCGATAGAAAAAATAAGAAAAAGTCTCTATCTTTTCAATCATTCGATTATGACCATTATTTATTATATGTTATCATTGCCATAGTCACTTGTACGTCTATTCTGCAGTCTGCGTATAGCCGCAAGGTATTTACAATGACCCGTCTCAAAAGATTCTGAACCACAACTGATTTTAATTTTTGTATGATGTTGTAAAAAATTATTTTTACAATTGAGAATACAAATAGGCTTACAAACTAAGGGGGCACCAGTCTGTCTCTAGGCTGAACAACAGGGATCCAACTAATGCACAGTGCATAATTTGCATTTGCTATTATTGTCGGTTTATTGTTTACTTTGTAAGTCCTACAATGTTAAGTACTTACATAGGGTTGTTCAAATCCGTGTGTCTATGTTGATCCTTATAGGATGGTAACCAAATCGAAAACGTGAACTGAAACTTGCATATCTCTTCGCTTTAAGTTCTTATAATCATTCAACGAACGACTAGTTGGTCAATCTTGTATTTGTTTTATTGCTTACACTTCTTTTATCGGGAAATCCTTATTGCTTTAAACCACCGCTCCACATCCATCAATCAGTCTTCGAGATATTTATTGTCTTCTGTACGTGAGGAAATAGGGTCATGAACCATCGATTTTAACACGACCATAAACAAAAGTACGTGCGATCCGATTACTGGATGGTTTGACGCAAAAGAACACATTGTTGCGTGTCTTGATTTTGCACAGATATTAAAGTATTTATAGTCGGGATCTTAAAATGAAATGAAATGAGACAATGATAACAACACGCAGTGATGTTAGCTTCCTTTTTAAGATTTTTGACTATTCCGTGGATTGATTGCTGACACATTTCTTTAAAGATTTTTTTTTTACATTAATTTCACATCTATACTAACATTATAAAGCTGATGAGTTTGTTTGGCTGAACTGTCAAATCTCAGGAACTACTGGTTTCAATTGGTAAATTATTTTTGTGTTAGATAGTTCATTTCTCGAGGAAGGCTTTAGGTCTTATAACAGCTGTGTTGTTTTGCAAGCGTATATAAGCCTAATTTTGAAGTGCAAAAAAAAACGATCATCGACTCTTAATGATTCATCATAAAATCTTTGCATCACCGACGACATTTATGACATTTGCTAAGCAGTCAGGGGTGTAGTCGTGGAAGGTTGGTCTTTGATCGTCACAACCTTGGTTTTTTGAATGTGTGGCGTGACCATCACTTTAAAAGCAAAAACACTTAATAATTATAAAATAAAAACAAATTTTCATCAAATGAAAAGAAGCAGAGATACTCTGGGTATACCAAAAGTTGCATACTTATGGATGCCAAGATAATTAAAAATGATCTAATACATCAACCACACCTGCAAATTTAAGCCACATACAGCAACCTTCACTGTTTAAATGAATAAATTCAGGAATGAACACACAGAAAATAATGTTTGGAAGCATTGTTCTTATCCGCGCTTATTTCTTAAGCGGCGATAGATATGATGAGTAACTTAAGCGGATATAGGACTTGTTGTTAGCGTGTTTTACATGCAAGTTAAAGATTAAGCGTATATACGCTTGCAAAAAAACGCAGCTTACATCACACTAGGAGCGAAGCATGAATGAAAAGATTCAAAAACAGGAAAAAATGATTCCTTTTTGAGAGCCTCCGTTACATGTGCTTCGTAAACCTTTTGGCTTATGCAAAAACTAATCCTCTTTAAAAGTTCTACAAAAAGTCTATGACAGCAGACATATGTATATCTTTTAAGATTGACTCACTATATCCCTTTATAATGTAATCACATTTTATCGAAAGTTAATTTCTTTAAGAGTGTTTCTTAAGAAGTTTCTCTTCTCTGCTTGCTTGAATTCTCGAAGGCCTTCGATAAAGTAAACCGTGATATTTTATGTTGAAAATTAAGTAACAATTTCGGTTTTAGTGAAAGGACGGTTCGCTTATTAAGAAGTCTTTTTCTAGGTCACAAAGGGTATATGTGGGAGAACATTGTTCGTCCTTTTTGGACGGGGGTCAATACTAGGACCAATACTGTTCTGCATGTTTATAAATGACCTTCCTCCTGTTTGCAAACAATCAACGGTTCATCTATATTGTGACGACGTCCAGGTACTTATTTCCAAACCGCTTTTTGATCTACATGAACTTGCTTATCTAATGACGACCTAAAGCGGGTCTACTCTTGATCAAAAATGGATTGCTATTAAGCCCAACAAAATCGCAAGTTATTCCAATCTCAAAAAAACATTTTCATCTCGATCTTTTACCTGACATATATCTCAACAACTCTCAATTTAAGGCAGTCGAGTCTACTACCAGCCCTGGATATGCCGTAAGTCGTGATCACTCTGGTTACAAGAACACAAACATGGTCATTGGCTGTATTTATGGCTGCTTGCGAAAACTGCGGCTCTCTGATTATTTTACTCCGCTAGCAACACGTAAGAAGCTACTTCTCTCCTTAATCTTACCACTTGTAACATATGCCGAAGTAGTATATAGTAGCCTTGACTCACTATCTCAACGTAAGCTACAAGTAGCTGTCAATAATGCTGTGCGTTACGTCTATGGTATTTCTCGATACGAGCATATTTTTGTGGACTCTCGTTATTTGCTGGGCTGTAAAATGCAGCAGTACATCAACGCAAGGAATTGTATGTTTTTTCACAAAATAATTAATAATCGTAGTCCGCCGTATTTATGTAACAGACTTAATTTCACTCGGTCTCTTAGAATCAGTCACATTATCCCTTTTCGAAGCAATCATTTATGCTCCTCGCGCTTATTTTTCATTCACACTGTTAGACTATGGCGTTCTTTGCCATCCCACATAAGATCAATTTCAAACCCCCACAATTTCAAAAGTGCTATCCTTTACCACTTTGCTACACATCAACAATGAACCTCAATTCCAATCCTTATAAATACACACATACATATAATATATTGCATACTAGTTAAAAGTTAAATTTTTTTCGTCCTATTGGCCTATCCTCTTTTCTTCTGAAGACTTTGCAAACATTGATCGATGTATTCATCCGACACTTAGTCACAGGCAAACTTTCAATCTCTCAGCATGCTTACAACAAGGGCAAATCTGTGGAAACAGCCCTGCACTCACTTGTTGGAACTCTATAGAAAGATCCCCTGATTTCGAGGAATTTACTCTCACTGCCTTTGTCGATATCGAGGGAGCCGTTAATGACATAGAACCTCACGCAATAACCTCAGCACTCAACAGACTTGAGATCGAAAAGCCTATAGTGACTTTTATCCATCGGCTTCACAATGACAGAGTGATAACCTCGAAGCTTGGTGATACCACGATCCGCAAGTCTGTGAACAGAGACACATCGCAAGGCGGCGTACTCTCCCCTCTACTGTGGAACATAGCGGTCAACGAACTACTTGTGAAACTAGATGGGACTGGGTGTAAGGTCATTGCCTATGTAGGCGACATTGCCATAGCTGTATCTTTCAAATATATATCCACGATCAGGGATATTATGCAATCTGCCCTATCCAAGCTAGTGAAATGGACTAACGAATGCGGCCTAGGTGTCAATCCGCAAAAAACGGATCTAGTCCTCTTTACTAGGAAGTATAAAATTTCTAACTTTGACCCTCCCACACTATGCGTGCTAAGCGACAGCGCTAAATTCCAACTCTTTATACTAGACACGAAGTTAAGCTGGAAGCTAAATATCCAGGGACGTGTCCATAAGGCCTCCACGGCTCTCTACTGCTGTATAAGGGCCATTGGGTGCAAATGGGGCCTGCAACCCCGAATGGTTCACTGGCTTTGTATCAGTAGTCAGACCCATACTGCTATATGGTGTCACAATTTGGTGGACCGCACGCAACAAGAGAATCAACATCATCCCACTCACTAGAGTCGCTAGAGTGCAGAGGATGGCTTGCGTATACATTAGCGGGGCGCAAAGGACTACCACCGCCGAAGCATTTAACATACTCCTCAACCTGCCACCGATACAACTAATTGGCAGACAGCAGCTAGCCCGGCGATTAGATTAAGACCGCTGAGCAGCTGGAAAGAACTGCAGTCTGGACATTCAACGATTCTACGAAGGTTTGCCTCCATACCCACTCTACCTAAACTCCTCTTCGAGAAGAATTTCTCAACCAGCATACCGCCCAGATCTTACTGATATTCTGAACATCAAAATAGGAAGGTCCACTGCGAATCTTCACAGATGGATCGAAGATGGATGCAGTTGTGGGTGCTGGTGTCTGTTCCTAGGATCTAAATTTCCAGCTATCTTTTCGACTACCTAAACACTGTAGAGTCTTTCAGGCTGAAACTATAGCAATTAAGGAAGGCCTGTCGTGGCTGAAAAAACAATGTAATATCGCGCACAGATATCGTCATCTGTTCCGATAGCCAACGATCAAATCTCTAGATTCTTCTTCTTCTTTACTTGGCGCTACAGTCCGGGGTGGACCTGGGCCTCAACCAACAAGCCTCTCCAGCTAGCACGGTCTCTGGCTAGCTGTCTCCAGTGTCGCACGCCAAGTTGGTTGAGGTCCTTCTCCACCAGGGTGCGCCATTTTAAACGCAGGCGTCCTCTGTTGCGTTGTCCCACGGGTTCGGAGTCGAAGACTCTCCGGGCCGGAGCTGGGTTGTCCATACGCTCTACATGGCCTAGCCATCTTAGGCGTTGGATCCGAAGACCCCTGACTAGACTCATATCGCTGTACAGCCCGTACAGTTCGTGGTTGAATCTTCTCCACCAGATACCGTCAACGCAAACAGGACCAAAGATCGCACGCAGAACTTTTCTCTCGAAAATACCAAGGACTTCCTCATCCGCTTTTGAGAATGTCCATGCCGTACAGCAGGACTGGGATGATCAAGGTCTTGTATAGGGTCAGCTTGGTCCTTCGAGAGATGGCTCTACTACTCAATTGCCTCTTGAGCCCATAGAAACAGCGGTTGGCAAGAGTTACTCTGCGTTTGATCTCGGTACTGATGTTGTTTGTACTGTTTACTGCGGAGCCGAGGTAGACGAAGTCCTTGACTACCTCGAAGTTATAGCTGCCCATTCTGACGCTCTGTCCAAGACGTCGATGTTGTGTGTCCTTTCTTGATGACAGCATATACTTCGTTTTGCCCTCATTCACCGCTAGACCCATTTTAACCGCCTCCGCCTCAATGCCAGCAAACGCCTCATTGACGGCTCGCTGTGTTCTGCCAATCACGTCAATGTCATCCGCGTATGCTAGCAGTTGTACGGACTTCTGGAAGATCGTGCCTCTTGTGTTGGCGTGTGAGTCTTGCACGATCTTTTCCAGGATGATGTTAAAGAAATCACATGACAGCGCGTCGCCTTGTCTAAATCCTTTTTTGACATTGAAGGTCTCGGTGAGTTCGTTACCGACCTTGATGGAGCAGCGAGAATTCTCCATCGTCATCCTGCACAACCTGACGAGTTTGGCAGGAATGTCAAAACTAGACATGGCGTTGTATAGCTCGTCCCTATGCACGCTGTCATATGCGGCCTTGAAATCGACGAATAGGTGGTGGGTGTCGATCTGCATTTCTTGGGCTTTTTCCAGGATCGGCCGTAGTGTGAAAATCTGGTCGATGGTGGACTTCCCTGGCCTGAAGCCACACTGATAAGGACCTATCAGGTTATATATAAACGGCTTCAGGCCAGTACACAAAACGGCAGAGAAGATCTTGTAGGCGATGTTCAGGAGACTTATCCCTCTATTGTTGGTGCAGTCAAAGGGGTCTCCTTTCTTATGGATCGGGCAAACTATACTGAGATTCCACTCATCGGGCATGCTCTCCTCCGACCATATCTTACAGATGAGCTGGTGCATACGCCCAACCAGATCATCTTCAGCTGCCTTAAAGATTTCAGCGGACAGTCCGTCCGCACCGGCAGCTTTGTTAGACTTCAGTCTTGATATTGCTATCTTGACCTCGTCTAAGTCGGGGGGACGGAATTCTCGTCGATCATCGTCCATATTGAGTGGAACATTCTGCCTGACAGCGGTATTGGTGTCATCATCGCCGTTTAGCAGTCTGCAGAAGTGGTTCTTCCAAATTCTCAGTATCGACTACGACTCTACTACTAGTTGTCCATTCTCGTCCCGGCAGGCTTCTGTCCGAACCTTATATCCACTGGATAACTGTTTCACCCTCTGGTAAAACTTTCGGACATCGTTCCTGCCGTAGCACCTCTCCATCTCCTCGATCGCGCGCTTCTCGTGCTCTTTCTTCTTTCTTCTGTGAAGCCGGGTCTCATCCCTTCGTCTCTGTTCGTAGAGCTCACGAACAGCTCTAGTCGTTCTCTAGATTCAGTCACCTTTAATTCCAAGACTTCCCTTAATAGCCGCCTATCTCTTAACGAGCTGGCCAAGTGCATCCAACTTATGTGGGTGCCGGGACACTGTGACATTCCAGAGAATTGCGAAGCGGACGAACTCGCTAGAAAGGGCACAAATTCTGTACTCTTTCCGGGTGGAGGCCCACCCTCCACGCCTATCACTACTATAAAACATCTGCTAAAGCTTGAAACGCTTGCTCAAACAAACCACGGATGGATATCTGACACAGGCTGCCTCATTACCAAACAACTATGGCCTATGATAGATCCCAAACGATGGCTTAGCTTGATAAGACTAAGCAGGCCAAACCTCAGATCTCTTGTTAGTGTTTTAACAGGGCATTGTGCGATCGGAACTCACGTCTCTGCACTAGGCCTTCCCTAAAATGACTTCTGTTTAAGCTACAGGGACGAGGATGACGAAGAAACCATCGAACACTTGCTACCTGACTGCAGTGCTTTAACTATTAGCGTAGGTTGGGCCCTTATAGTTGCAACTTCTGGTTTCTGAGATCCAACTTCTCTGGACTTTAGCGGGTATCCGAGCTGAGCATTGCTAACTTCGATTAATAAACGAGGAACAGCTTTGTGGTATGAAACGACGGGCATCCCTGAAGGCGTTTAAATTTTTCTTTGAGTCCTTCAACGTGAAGGATCTGCGCTGATAGTCCAAGATTCCTGACGGTCTGAACGCCGATTATGAACCTCTTTGCCCTTGCCTAAGATATCTCGAAGCCTCATTATATTAACATACCTCATTATATTAACAGTTCATTTTAGGCTTAGCGGCCGGGATTTATCTCGAATTTTTACAAGCTTAGCAATCTCTTTGTCTATTAAAGTCACTGAGGATCCGTCATCAATACAGGCATGTACTTTCAGTGGAACGCCATTTTCGTGCAGAAATAGGCCCGGATGTGTCTTGGACATTAGGTCATCAATCCTTGTGTGATAAATGATGACAACCCCTGTGTCCGACCGTTGCGTTGTTGCATCCTAACCTAACCTGGTCTATCTCTCAGTGGAACTTACAAACACCTCTCGTCCTTCAATGTGACCTTCGTTTGTTAGCTTAATGATCAAACGCATTGACTTACTCACATCGCTGTATTAACTCATTTCAGCTTGAGCAGTAAGTAACTGAAATACCATGTCCTTGCCATACATTACATCCCTTCCTGCTAAGAGGGTTCCCTTCAGATCAGACATCAGTTCCAGTTCGTATACATCGTGAATACATTTGTTTCCAATAGTGAATCGAGTCCCTTACATAATGCTAATGCTAATGTAAATCCTCTCGCTTTGCTGTAGATTTTCCCCTATGCATATGCATACGAGTCGATGACATGGCTCTTGTTACAAATTACCCTTGCCGCCGTACAATAATTTGTACGGTTTCATGCCCACTGAAATAATTACAATTCTTGGCTTATTTCGCAATGATTCAGCTAAAAATAGTTAATTGTTTCCATGAGCTTCCAGTGTAATTCCATTTTCTTCTAATTATTCCAAAGGTTGACGCAACAGCCACTCCCAACTCCTTCACTTGTTGATACGCCTGCCTATGCGTCTGTGAGTCGATGTGTGTATGTGTTCCCTTTAGGCCTTTTGCCAAATGAATTAGAATTCAGTTTTATGGTAAGGATATTTTTTCCCTGCCTCGAATTCCGAGAATCCACTCAATATTGATTGCTTTCTCGGGGTAGAGACTTGTGCGTACGTTTCAACATTAATTAGTACTGCAGTTTGCCCTCTTTGAGGTGCAAGCGACTGCTTCTGCAGAAGTTTTTCACTTACAAGCGTAATATCAAAGTAATGAAAAGCAAAGCAAACTAACGAGTGTGCTTTGTTTGTTCTGCCCTTTCAAATGAATTGCTCAAGGATAGCGCTTGAAAGTCTGCACTAGTTTATTTCGGAAATCGTGGGTCAGGTTCATGAGAAAAATTCAATTAACGTATACTTTCGAGTAATGGACAAGTGAATTGGGACACAAGGAGGACTTCTTCTGTAGCAGTATAGTTTACTAATTTACTGGATGAATGACATTGGCTAAGTAAGTGCCTTTGAAAGAGTGTCAAAACAAGAACATTTTGAACGTCATTAAGTTACCGTGTGTTGTGCACTGCCATCATGCTAAATTCGCTTGAATTAACGCAGTGCATTTTATTTTTACCCTTGGCATTTAAGAATCATTTTGTGAGTCGCTGGGGATTGTTAAAAATGTGGTACATCTTTTACAGACACGAGTTCAACATTTAAAAATAAACTTTTTTGCTTCTCTGTCCTGCCGACAATCAGCTTTTATTGGGTCGACTTTTGGCAAATAAACCGATGAGTAAGATCTGGTTTCTCTTCATGTTTTTGAGTCACTTGATGGCAATAAAGCACGGTATTCATTCCCGATTGTTGCCTTGATTTCCATCATTAAAGTAATTTTTTAGAGCAACAATTCTAAATATGCATAAACACATCTTCGGATATATCCTGAGTGCGACTAGATTCTCCTACGGACAGCAGACTCACTTATGCTATGTTAGGCCCATTGTTTTACCACGCGGATATTAGGCTACCTATTCCGCAAACCAATTTGCGAAGAAGAGGGCTGATTCTGATGGTGCTCAGATCAGCCAAATTAACAATGAAATGGGCCCCCAGAAGTCTGAATCTACGGGATGAGAGAGCACTGCAATTACATAGCAAGGGTTCGATGGTTTCTTCCTCATCCTCGTCCATGCAGCTTGTACAGAAATCATTATAGGGAAGGCCTAGTCTAGGGGGTCTAGTTCCGATGGCACAATGCCCTGTTAGAACGCCAATAAGAGATCTGAGGTTTGGCCTGCTTAATCTGATCAAGCTAAGCGATCACTTGGGATCGATCATAGGTCAGAGTGGTTTAGTAATGAGGCATCCTGTGCCAGATGTCCATCCGCGGTTTTTTTAGGCAAGCTTTTCAAGCTTTAGAAGATGTGAAAGGCATGGAGGGTGGGTCTCCACCCGGAAATCGCACGGAGGTTTTGCCCTTTCTAGCGAGTTCGTCCGCAATTCTGTGGAATGTCATAGTGTCCCGGAACCCACATAAGTTGGATGTACTTGGCCATAGGCGTTAACTAAGGGAAGTCTTGGAATTAAGGGTGACTGAATCCAGGGATTTTATCTGGGGTTCGCTAAGTTAGTTTTAACGATATTTTATGAAGAATGGATACGTTTTTTTTTTTTTTATTTAAAATTGTTTGTCAATGATCTTAAATTCGGGAACTTTAAAAATTTCGAAGTTTTTATAGTATATACATAAAAGTTGAGTACACACACAACGTACTCATTGAGGCGGCTATTACCTGAGGTTAGGTTAGGTAGGCCTGCTGCTAGTGCATTCACCAGCACACTTAGACCGTATTGATCCATTGTGATACCCATAGTCAGACTACTCCCACTGATTGACTACTGCATTGATAGCGCCGTTAAATTGATCCCAACGGCAAATGGTGACTGGACCAGATTTGAAAACCAGATGAAAGAGTATTAACTTTGCTTTCACTGGGATTCGAACCGGGGACCCTGCTAACCAGTCGTTCGGCTATTATCTTTGCGTCAAGAACATTTACTGTGGCATCTTAAAGCACGTCCCTACTCAACGAATTCTAAGGGATTTACGCGGCTTACAGCTAGTTACACATAAATAGAAAATCATAAAATAACAAGAAGTAATGAAGTCCGTTCTTTTTTTTGTAAACAATTATGTCACTTATAATAATAATAATATTGGTGGTGCGACAGTCCGAGGCGGACCTGGGACTAGCTTCTCAGCAACCACTCGTGTTGTGCGTGCTATTGTTCTCTCAAGAGTCGAAGGGACCTACAGTTTAATGCCGACTCCGAACGGCGAAGTTGAGAAGCTTTTCCTAGACAGGAAATACTCTTTGAGCATTGTCAGTGACTCGAAAGAGGTGGAGCCGTGAAAATATGAAAGGTGGTAAATTCGGGTATCGAACCTGGCTCCCTCTGCGTAGGAATCGACGCACTAACCCACTACGTCACGGCGACCCACTATATTTATATAGTCAATTGCCGTTTATATTTTAAACTTTACTATTTTCATTTTTTACTATAAACAATCATAATTTCTACTGTTTGCGAGGCTTTTAAAAATGTGTCCCGCTTTTGCTTCAAATAATAAACTTAGTGACAAAAGTCTACGTACACTAGAAGTTCGAGTCAATAAACGAGTTATTCTCTAGTAAAACACAGTAAAATTCTGAAAAGTAAATATCGTTCGCTTTATTATTCGGTCAACTATAAACGTAAAGATTTATTCTGTAAAAAAATGTTGAAAACAAAAAACAACTTATTTTCCCGTAAATCTAAGTAAAAAGTCTACGTACACCATGTGCCGCTGTTTCCTTTTGTGTGGTAAAGTTCTGCAATTATTTTTCTTTTGTATGCATTTTATTCAGTTGTGTTCTTCTAATAAGTCATTTTGGAACTGTAAGCATTTTCAATAAATATTAACTGAGCTGTGCACAAAATGAACGCGAAACCCACTGAAGTTTCCACTGAACTGCGGAAACTGTTAATAAAACATACTTCTGAAGGAAAATTAATACGGGAGATTATGCATTATACTATGTGAATGACCACACTCAGTGCAAACAATAGTAAATAATTATAAAACGACCTGACCATTTAATCCTAAACGCCGACACCCGAAAATATTTACCAATCGTAAAGAGAGCCTTATAGTAAGGAAAGTGTGCAAAAATCCTAAAATAACCGCATCGAAAATAAAAGCTGAGTTGCTGGAGGAAACGGGTAAGTCTTGTGATGCAAATACTGTTCGGAGAGCTCTCAAAAGAAAAGGTTTTCGGAGTAGAGCGGCCAGAAAAAACCCTTTATTAGCGAAGTGAATAGAAAGAAAAAGGTTAGACTTCGCTAAATTCCACCAAAATCATTCGAATGAGTTCAAGGTTGTATTCAGCGATGAGTGTGAATTTAATATTTACGACAATGACGGTAAAGTGTGAGTATGGCGTAAGCCCAATCAAACACCGTTGGTACATTGAAGCATGGAGGTGAAAGTGTTCTCGTGTGGGGTTGTATGTCAGAGGCGGGGGTTGGAAACCTAATTTTTATTGACTCCATAATGGATAAATTCGTGTACTTGAATATTCTAAAAAATAACCTAAGGCAGAGTGCTGAAAAACTAGGATTCGGGTAGTCTTCTTTCAACAAGACAACGACCCCAAACATACCTCCCGCCTCGTACAGGAATGGCTTGTATACCACACCAAACAATTGAAAACACCTCCCCAATCTTCTGAGATGAACCCAACAGAGCATTTATGGGACGAATTAAAGCGGCGCCTCGAGAAAAGAAAAATCACAAACAGGCAACGTTTAAAGAAGGCTTTTGAGGAAGAGTGGGCCACAATTACCAGTTACCAAAAAATTGGTTAAATCAATGCCGAAAAGGATGAGAGCAGTGATATCCTCAAAAAGGAAATTCAACGCTTTATTAACAACCATTCTAATTTTTATTTTCCAGTATAAATTTCATACTTTATAAAGTGTGTGTGCAGAGATTTGATACATATTTATCTTGTTTCTGGAATATTATTATCAAGGTTTACAATTTTTAGTAGCTCGTGAATGTTATTGAGGAAAAAAATGGAAAAAAAACCTTCATGCAAATTGTATTGCATATATATATTACAATTAGTAATAAATAAGTAAAAAATAAATAAATAAATAAATAAAGAAAATAAATAAATAAATATATATATATATAAAAACAGATAAATAAATAAGTAAATAAATAGATGAATAAATAAACAAATAACTAAGTACATTAATAAATAAATAAATGCCAAAAAAAAAATAATAGTCAAACAAGAATAAATATAAAGCTTTTTGAAAAACGTATTCAACATTCGCCCTTCTGTGCAAATCTTGTGTTGAGTGATGCCAGGGAAGATTTAGCATCATCTTTAGCAGTTTGTTTTGTGATATTTGCAATTTCTTAATGTGACATTGCGCGCAACGTCCCTATACTTGACATCCGTATAAGATTATGGCTTGGAAAATTAGCTTATGAATTAGAACTTTATTATGTATAGACAGCCTTGATTTTCGGCTTATAAAGGGAAGGAGCATTTTAACTGCAATGTTAAATTTTTTCACTGTTCTTGTAGCATGTTCCTGAAAAGTCAGTTTGTTATCCAGATATATGCCTAAATATTAAACAGACTTTTCCCAATTAACTAATGTACCGTTGATCAAAAAATTACTACTCGGTAGATAACAAGGTTTTCTTTTTCGCGTGAAAAAGATAGCTTTTAATTTTTTCCAGTTAATTTTAATTTTCCAACTATTGTAGTATTTCTTTAGTACTTTCATTCCATTGAGAAGATTAGTCTCCACATGGAGAGCAAATTCATGAGATGAAAGTATTGTCGTGTCATCAGCGAAAATAGCAGAACTACAACCAGGTAGACTTGGAAAGTCTGAAGTGTATAAGTTAAATAAAATTGGAGCCAAAACTGTCCCTTGAGGTAAGCCGGTATCAAAATGCATTACGCGGGACACACCACTGTTGACATGAACACTAAAAGACCGACAGGACTATCTTGCACAAATACGTCGGAAATCCATAGGATATCATTTTATGTAGAAGTCCATCATGCCAGACGGAATCGAAGGCTTTTCCAACATCTAATAGTAACATGCCTGTTGATCTACCTTCAGCACGGTTGTTTTTAACAATATTGCAAATTCTGGCGACTTGATGCATTGTACTGTGATGACGCCTAAACTCAAATTGTTCATTGGGGAAGATGTCGTGGTCAGGGACAAATTCCAGCATTTTTTCTTTTAAAATTTGTTCAAAAATGTTACCAATACTGCTAAGTAAGCTTATTGGTCTATAGCTTTCTGTGCTATTAGCAGGCTTCCCCGCTTTTAGTATTGGTATAACCTTCGCCTTTTCTATTCACGTTATAACCCTTAACGTTGTGTTGTTAAGTTGTAAGTGTTATCATCACAACTCTGGCAAACCACACTGAATTCAAACCAACTTTCCACTGTCAAATTGATCGTCACTCATAACTTGTCATATCTGCTCACAACCAGTTGCGCCTTAAGTTAATCTATCATGACAGGCAATAAAATTACAAAACCATCCACATATTTTCAAAATAATCGCAATAAGTCCTCCGGGGTATAATTGTTTTCAGTCACCCGACTAAGACTCCAATTTATCTTAAATTTATCATCAAGGTCACGATGGGTAATCCGATATTACGAGGCCCCTGGGCGGATTTAAATTTCTATACATGAACACATTTCTCGAGGGCAAGCGACAAATTCCTGAAACATTTTTTGCTCGCTTGCTTAAATATCCGAGGCGATAGACCCGAACCTGTTGCACGCACGATATCAAATTGATAACGCCAGACAAACTGATTACAGCCTCAAGAGAGAAAATAATAATT
This sequence comes from Eristalis intricaria, assembly GCA_964034865.1. Taxonomy (NCBI): domain Eukaryota; kingdom Metazoa; phylum Arthropoda; class Insecta; order Diptera; family Syrphidae; genus Eristalis; species Eristalis intricaria. The sequence goes on from OZ035873.1 coordinate 32,269,165, forward strand.
ACGGTTATTACGGTATTACAGCCAATGTCGACTGGGATGAGGGGCCTTGACAATTCCGCCCTAGGAAAGGTGTGCGTAGCAAGCCAGCAAAAGGAAGAAGGAAAATATGATTTATGCCCAAGAAAGGAGTAGCAAGGGGAAAGTGAAGATGTCGCAAAATATGTACAGCACGTATATACGTGTGTATGGATGTGTACGATGAAATTGCGCTACGTCAATGGACTGTAATGGTAATGGAAGAGATGAGTGGAGGGAATAAGTGAAAATTGCTCATGGAAGTGTGGAGAAGGCCATGAACTAAATTGATAAGATATTAGTTGGGACAAAGGAACTCTGGAAAAGATACATATTTTTTTTTCTTCGAAATTGACTTTTGTTTTAGAAGGCGACAATGGGAGATGATGCCTATTCATCATTCGAGTGTGTGCCATCAAGTGTATCAATTCAATAAGAATAGCCTACAATGGACGAATGAATTGTCACACTAGCGAAGAAATAGACGCGTATGGTGAGTGGTGAGCTATACATAAGTATGCATAGCGCGATAGTTGACTTGTTGTACAAATTTGCACACACATGCCTGCGGACCGTATTTGAACCTACAATAAAGGCCACCGGGTTTTATATCCTTGCCCCAAGGAGAGGGTTATTTTTTTATATTCCAATGAACAGAGCGCTTTATGTGGTTCAGATCGATTTGGACGATGTTTGTGGGATTCAACAGCGGTGGGGTGTAGTCAATAACATTTTTTACTACAGTGGCTGACGTCACCGAAAATAAGGCTATGAAGACGTTTTATTATAGCTGTAGTTAAAAGAAATCCATAATTTTTGCACAAATTTTACGTCTGTTTTTACCATAGCAACCTTCAAGATAGAGCTCAATAATCTATATACAAAGAAAACCAATGCCAGATGGCTGACAGGCATCCCTTGTCAAATTTTAAAACAGATGTGGCTGAAAAAGGTCAAATATCCTCGTCTCTGTAAAGAAATCCAAAACTAACACAGCAGTGAGAATGATCACTGGGCACTGCCTACGAGGCCTTCACGCAAAGAGACTAGGCCTATTCTACAAGGAAATGAGCTGCCTAGACGAAGAGGGAGCAGAAAGCTTCCAACACCTCCTCTGCAAGTGTCCCGCTCTTACACACAACAAGGAAGTCACGACAGGCTCCTACTTCTACGACAATCTAACCGACTTCAATTAAATACCGGTCTGCACTGTTAAAATTTATGTAAAACTAATAATTCGCAGCCACCCGCTTTAATTTGAAACACCGACGTGGGGGTACAATGGGTCTACTTTGGCCCATTGTACCTACCATAGTAAGAAGAGTCCGATTTAGCTTTTGTTTCACAAGCCTTTCTTGATGTGATTTTTTTTCCAGCAAAATCGATAGCCCTTGACTGGGAAAAGGTAGTAATCACTTGGTTCTAGATCCGGAATCTAAGGTGAATGCAGAAGGCCCTCACAATCAAGTTCTCGGAGCGTCTGGCGAGTCGCCATCGAGATGTGTAGCCTGACGTTGTCCTGATGCAACACGATTCCTCTCTTATGGGCCAAAGCTGGGCGCTTCTGAGCGATTGCTTCTTTCAGACTGTCCAATTGTTGACAATGCAGGTGTTTCGAACCGCCGCATAACCTTTTGCGTAGACTATGCGCACAAACGCGCAGACGGCAGAGATCGTCACCAAAACGGTACCATCGTCTGATGCCGCCGCCAATTTCCGTGTATACAGATAGCGGCAGTTCTTCGAACGAAGGAAAAGGGCGGGACAACGGAGCAAGGACAACGCGATACGCAAACAAGCAGTCATATCACATCACTTCTTAGGAGAGCAGCGAGCAGTACAGTCCACATGTGCCAGAATAAAATACCCTTTGGGTAGTTCGATGCCATGTAATTCTGTGCATTTGTGTTAAGTTTCTTTTCTTTTATCGAGTTATCGAACAGCAGGCATTTTTCCGTACGAGATCGGTAGATGATTCCCTGCCAACCTCACCAAAAACAAATCAAGACCATCCTATCCCCAATCCTGGCCCGCCAGCATTTAATCTTCTTCTTCTTTCTTTATTTGGCGCTACAGTCCGGGGTGGACCTGGGCATCAACCAACAAGCCTCTCCAGCTAGCTGTCTCCAGTGTCGCACGCCAAGTTGGTTGAGGTCCTTCTCCACCAGGGTGCGCCATCTTAAACGCAGGCGTCCTCTGTTACGTTGTCCCACGGGTTAGAAGTCGAAGACTCTTCGGGCCGGAGCTGAGTTGTCCATACGCTCTACATGACCTAGCCATCTTAGGCGTTGGATACGAAGACGCCTGACTAGACTCATGTCGCTGTACAGCCCGTACAGTTCGTGGTTGAATCTTCTCCTCCAGAAACCGTCAACGCAAACAGGACCAGGGATCACGCGCAGAGCTTTTCTCTCGAAGAGACCAAGGACTTCTTCATCCGCTTTTGAGATTGTCCATGCCTCCGCGCCGTACAGCAGGACTGGGATGATCAAGGTCTTGTAAAAAGTCAGCTTGGTCCTCCGAGAGATGGCTCTACTACTCAATGGCCTCTTGAGCCCATAGAAACAGCGGTTGGCAAGAGTTACGCTGCGTTTGATCTCGGTACTGATATGTAGAAGATCGTGCCTCTAGTTTTGGCGTGTGAGTCTTGCACGATATTTTCCAGGATGATGTAAAAAAAGCACATGACAGCGCAGCGCCTTGTCTAAATCCTCTTTTGACATAAAAGGTCTCGGTGAGTTCGTTACCGACCTTGATGGAGCAGCGAGAATTCTCCATTGTGATCCTGCACAACCTGACGAGTTTGGCAGGAATGTCAAAACTATACATGGCGTTGTATAGCTCGTCCCTATGCACGCTGTCATATGCGACCTTGAAATCGACGAATAGGTGATGGATGTCGATCTGCATTTCTTGGGTTTTTTCCAGGATCTACCGTAATGTGAAGATTTGGTCGATGGTGGATTTCCCGGGCCTGAAACTGCACTGATAATTACCTATCAGGTTGTTGACGAATGGTTTCAGGCGCTCACACAAAACGGCAGAGAGGATCTTATAGGCGATTATAAGGAGACTTATCCCTCTTTAGTTGGTGCAGTCAAAGGGGTCTCCTTTCTTGTGGATCGGGCAAATGATACTGAGATTCCACTAGTCGGGCATGCTTTCCTCCGACCATATCTTACAGATGAGTTGGTGCATGTACTTTACCAGCTCATCTCCAGCTGCTTTAAACAGTTCCGCAGACAGTCTTTCTGCATCAGCAGCTTTATTCGACTTTAGTTTCGATATGGCTACCTTGACTTCGTCTAGGTCGGGGTTGCGTTGAATGGAACATTCTGCCTGACAGCGGTATTGGAGTCGTCCTCGCCGTTTAACAGTCTACAGAAATGATCTTTCCTGATTCTCAGTATCGACTGCGAATATACTACGAGTTGTCCCTCTGCGTCACGACAGGCTTCTGTCCGAATTTTGTATCCATTGGATAGTTGTTTTACCCGTTGGTAGAAATTTCGGACGTCATTTCTGCCGAAACATCTCTCCATTTCCTCGATCGCGCGCTTCACATGCTCTTTCTTTTTGTTTTTGAGAAGCCGGTGCTCTTCCCTTCTTTTAAGTTCGTAGAGCCCACGAACCGCTCTCGTTCTTCTGTCCAGCGTCGCCTTGTATGCTGCTTGCTTCGCTGAATGTGCCTGCCTGAACTCGTTGTCAAACCAGAGTTTTTTTTGGGGTGGCGTTTTAAAACCCAGCACATCAGATGCAGCTTCTCTGATGGCGTTTTGACAACGATTCTATTGTTGGTCGATTGTTTCGCCTGGCAGGGTTGGACTCTCTAAGAGCTTTAGGGAGACTCGATTGGCAAAGTTGCTAGCGGTGAATAGCGATTGTAGCTTTCCGACGTCAAACGGTTTTGGTCTTGCTCTACGCCGTTGATCTCTTGATATCCGTGTTCTTACCTTGGCTACAGCAAGGAAGTGATCCGAGTCGATGTTGGCTCCTCGGTATGTTTGGACATCGAGAACACTGGAGGAGTCGATTGCAATGTGATCAATCTGGTTGATCAGGAGACCGCTAGATCCGAGGAATGTATTATTAAGAGAAAAATGCAGCCAGAAGGTATACATTGAATGCTTCCTTGTAAATACTGTCGGGGAATTAAATCCTTGTTTGCGAAAGAAAGTGATTTGAACCAAGGGGTGACTTATGGTATTCAGTTCAAGAAACAAATCAATTACCGCATGAATCATTTCTTGGAAGGGGATTTCCAATTCTAGCACTCAGAATTAGTCGCCGACTTCTAGCGGTTGCGATCCGTTGCAATTTTTGTCCACTCACAGCCTTGAGTGATTTATTAACGACGACGACGTAGAAGGTGATACAGTCATACAATTATTCTTATTTCCGTGACTACAAGTCTGTGAAGGTTTTTTGCACCACACATCTATTGGTCAACAAGCACTTTACACTTTCTTGTTAAGAAAAACTCCATTTTTTGGAAGAGAGTTAATTTTCGGGACTTTTCTAGACTTAACTACTTATCTTGATCGTAAGCTTAGTAGGGAAGAAACTACAAGATTCAGAAGACGGACTTGCCAATTTTTAGCAATTCAGTCGCCACAAAGACTTCTTCCATCCTCAGCGCCCAGTTAGCCATTCCGCAGCTCCGGAAAGTGATGCTCGCTCCGTCTGCTTAAGATATCCGGTTTATTTCTTTGTAGGACAAAGGACTCGGGCACTCCTTTAGTTTTGAATAGTGTCTCTGCCTTAAGCGTTGGAACCGCCGACCCTAAGAGTTGTAACCTGGGTGTACTTAAAGTACAGGTCTGGGTTAAGTTTTATTCTCCGTTCCAAATCAACGCAATTGGGATCAAATATAAGGCGTATCTTCGTGAACTCAGTCTCTCAACATCCAGTGCTGACGAACCATAAGTTAAATAGGCATATTGATTCTATTTGGGCCAATCGGCGAGAACACATCCATAAAGGCATCATCAGATATATTCAGATAAGAGCCGACACATAACCCAAAGTTCTTCAATCGCCCAATTTCCGTGGCTTTTCTTGCATCTTGTCCCATTAAAGAATAAGGCAGACGCAAACGTATGTCTCCCGAAGGCATTCTCTTTCGAGGAAGAGTTGTTCGTAGTGCAAGCCACCCCTCCCCCAAGGATCCTTTGCTGATGGATGGAAAGGAGCTGAAAAACTGTGTTTGATTAAGTTTATTTCCGGAAAACATTTTGAAATCAACGCATGCGAATGTCGTCCCGCCGAACAGAGTTCGATGTGGAATCTTGACCACGGACACTTCACTTCCTCCCAAAAAGAACTATCGATTGTTGGCAAGGCATACATCATTTCTACCTCTTTCCGATGACACCTGTCGTTACTCCTGGCTAAAAGCTTCATCCTGTTTCTACTCTTCGATGGTTTGCCCAAACCGAGAGAGAGAGATAATTTAACTGCGTTATAGCTGGGGACGTGGTGAACGACGGAAATGTCATCTTCTCGGTTGAAATAGGTTTCATAATCCGTGTCAACAACACCTGGCAATCCTCTTGACCCGCTTTTTTGTCTAAGCCGCAATAGATTTTGCCTGTGTTATTTCAGTATCTCTGAACTCCATAATCAGATTATTCCCTTCGACATTGCTCGATTCGAAGGGTAGTACTCAGCGCGTCTGTTTGCGATATTTTTCTCGAGTGTTGTGTGAAATCATAATCATAAGCGTTCTACTGTTAAATGCGCGGTAGCAGGAGTTCGCAGAATATAATCCTGTCAAAGGAATCCGGTCGATATTTACAATTTTCGAAAAATTTTATCTGGAGCCCTTTTGTGGATTTACGTGCAGTGACGCACTGTGCGTGAATGTGTCCTTGGGAAATATGATATGGGGCCTTTCAGAACAATCTGGCAAACAATGGGCGGCAACGCCTCCTATTACGTCGGATAAAGCGCCGCATTTCTTAATGAGTGTGTTTTTATCAAACGGGGCAACAACAATTGTGCATCGCATTGTGATGAGCATTTGACTATTTCTAAGCATGATGTTCGTCGAAATGGATTGCAATGACTTCGTAGTCATTAGAAGTCTTTTAGACCCTTGGCAGCAAGAGTGCAAGGGGTAGGCATGAGTGCAGCAGTCAAGATAGGTTTGGGTCAGGTGGTTGGCTGGAGTGTCTAGTGTTATAATCGGATGGATCGGGCTCTTAACAACAATCCAAGCTATTTTGCTGATTGGCGCTTGTATTACTTATCGATCTCTGATCCAGTTTAAATTTCAGCTCCACAAAGAAATGTTTATCCACGAAAATACATCGTCTTTCAAACAGAAACCAAAGCGTTAGAGGAGGAACTTTACTGGATTAAACAATCGGATATCCAAGAAGGATATTGAGGTGTATTGGCAACACTACGGTGGCGCGTGGGAGATGATCTTCGATATGTCATAATTCGCATGACATGCATCTTAGCTCTTATCTATGTTATCTTCTGTGCATCCAATCTTGTAACAGAGCAGTTGTGATATACAGATATCGTCATAAAATTTTTCTATCTTGACTAGACTATCTTGTAACTATATGACGGAGCATGTCAACATAATACTTGTGTGAATGCCGGGACATCGCGATATACCAGGTATTTGCAAACGACGAACGTGGTGCAACCTATTCTATTTAACCAAGAGGAGATCCACTCTCAAGTGGCTCGCTATAACCTGGCATCTTCATAAGACACGTACCATCGGAATAAGCAATCGCAAATGGCTTGGAATTACCTGTCTTAAAAAATTACTAAACAGAAATTTGGAAAAATGTGAGCCCTTTGCTACTGCTCTACTTCATAGCCGAGGTACATACACTTAAGCCTTGAGTTCAACTTTACCTATTTTTCGAAGCTCGCAAATATTTAAGTCAGCCTTAACAATGATATGGTTTTTGTTGAATGCAACCAAGCCAACTTTGACTTCAAATGCCATATTCTTTAATGCGTGAATTTGAATATGGGTTCCATAGATATCGTTCTTTCGAAGCCAGTCTTCGGTAATCCTTACTAATATTATAAATGCGAATGTAACTCTGTCTGTCTGTCTGTCTATCTGTCTGTCTGTTCCCCTCTCACGTCTAAGCCAATGAACCGATTTTAAAGAAGTTTGGTAGAGAGATAGATTTGATCTTGGAGATGTACTTAGTCTGCTAATTCCGGGTCTAAGGGGGGAAAGCATTTTTTCATCTTCACACAGACCTGGCTCATTAATGGCTTATCGCATTGAAAAACTAAGAAAATTGCTTTTTAGTAAATCTATCCCTTATTCATTTGAGCTATCAACCATCCTTTTGCATTGTCCTGAAGCTGAGCCGTGCTCAAAATAATGCAACTGAATTAAATTTACATCATTAGAGACCATCGGAAACAATCAACCAGCAGTGAGGACTATTGACATTGTGTGTGTGTGTGGTTCTACGCATACGCATACGTAGCATATATAAATTAAAGACAAAAACCGTTTTTTATTTTATTTTCTCTCTATGAGGGACTTTACTTAAATTCAAATCCGATCTTGCTTCGATCACTGCTTTCTTAAAACTAAACTAGTTTCCTTAACCTATCCTAATTGCTCGATGTCGATGAGTAATGGCCTTGACACAATTGCGTCCCACGATGGATGATCGGCGACGCTCACACCGTGGTGTCGGCTTGCATCGCTGTGCCTGGTCCCACGGCTTGCTTGGCTTGAAACGCTGACCTAGCGTCTGGCTGTTAGCACACCTTTTGTTGTCTGGCTGCTGTCACTCCTGTCGGCGTCTGGCTGTTCGCTCACATTTGTAATGTGAGAACGTGTTAACTTATATATTCGAAATCGAAATTTCAGTTAAATCGTAACCAAAACAGAAACCACCCTTCTGCCAAATACTCAAATTGAACATGTTACTGTGTGCTTTAAACTATACACACTCCCCATGGTCACCACTGCTAATTGATTGTTGAACGGCGCATTCAGTTCTAAAATTGCCTCTGAACTTAGCTTATGAGGAAATGCCAGTTTGTAGCATTAGCAGAAACAGTGAGGGTGGACGAATGTTGCTAGAGTGTAGTCTGTTGATTTGGGATGAATGTGCGATGTCCCATAAAAGAGCAATCGAAGCACTAGATCGCACTATGAAGGATCTTAACCAGAGTATAATGGGAGGAATGGCACTATGAAAGATATTAGGAGCAACCAGAGTGGGTAGTGGTACTTTTAGCTGGTGACTTTAAACAGACCCCGCCAGTGATTACTAGGGGCACACCAGCAGATGAAATAAATGCCCGTTTGAAAGGGTCTATATTATGTGTATACGTAAAACAGATCCGTTTGACTATAAATATGCGAGTTCAATTGCACAATGATGCACAATTAGGGCAATGTGAGACTGCTCTTCTAAAAATCGGAGAAAATCGTATGGCGACGGACAGTAACGGCGTGATTACACTGAGCTGTGAATTCTGTCAAATTGTCGATAGTATAGATGATTTGAAAAATAACGTATATCTCTAGAATCGAGAATAGTTGATTGATTTGGTACCTCTCTAATTGAAAGAGCACTTCTAGCGCCGACAAAATAAGACAGTGTGGCAGATAAACGAACAAATTATGTCATACGTGGAGGGGGTTGTTGTCGAGTATCTCTCGGTAGACAATGTTATGGACACTGAACAAGTTACGTCCAACACTTTAGAATTTTTTCAATTCTTTAGAATTATCAAGAGTGCCTTCTCATAAGTTGAGGTTAAAAGTTGGTGTTCCGGTCCTAATAATGAGAAACCTTGACGCACCGAGGCTATGGAATGGTACACGGCTACAAGTTACTCAATTGGGACGCAATAATATAAAAGGAATGACTGGAAAGTAAAAAGGACAAAATGTTTAAATTCCCCGTATTCCAATAATTCCAACTGATTTTCCTGTTCAGTTTAAAAGAGTGCAGTTTCCCCTAAAAGCAGCATTTGCAATGACACTAAATAAAGCCAAAGGTCAAACGCTTAAAGTAGCAGATATAATAATAATAAAATGGGTGGCGCTACAGTCCGAGGCGGACCTGGGGCTAGCTTCTCACCAACCACTCGTGTTGTGCGTGCTATTGTTTTCTGACGAGTGGAAGAGACGTACAGTTTAATGCCGACTCCGAACGGCCAAGTTTGAGAAGCTTTTTCTAGACAGGAAATACTCTTTGAGCATTATCAGTAACTCGAAAGAGGTGGAGCCGTGAAATATGAAAGGTGGTAAATTCGGGTATCGAACCTGGTACCCTCTGCGTAGGAATCGACGCACTTACCCACTACGCCACGGCGAAATCCTAAAAATGAAAAAGGCTACCCAAAGTAGCTATTGCACGCGGACGAAGTCGCGGGTAAAATCTAGTTGTATATATTGCTTTAAAACGGAAGCTACACGCTTCGGAACTTTCAAAATAATACTACGAAAGCACCCACAATTTTGAGGGTATTCCCCCCAAAATCAAAAAAAAAGCTTTGCAAATAACTTCCAGACACATAAAGTTGATTGATAGATGTAGTCGAATTATTTCTTGGAAATTTATGTTCATTCAAAATATTAATAAAATTTAAAAATGTGTTTCATCTAAGAATCTATCATTTCCACATCATCTTCAAGTTAATCTTGGAATTCAGCATTCATTTTTATTTTATTCCTTATATCTACTAGTCAGTACTAAGTGTCGAATTAAAACTTAAAGTCCTAGGCCGTCCATTCACTACCCAAAATAACAATGGGTTTAATTTTTACACAGTTAACTGCACAAATTGTGTAAATACTCTAATTCACAAAGCAAATGCATGTGAATGTGTAGTGAAAGGCCTTAATGATCTACTTTTCGATTCGTGCAAATCGGTAAGTCCCTCTTAACTTATAAAGTGAAACTTAAATCAAATAGATGAGTATCAGAAAACGGCACTTAATCTCAACTGATCAGTCTGTTTTCTAAGAATAAGAAGGAATCTTACAATAATTTGTGCGAACTGAACAACATCAGCATGTGTACAGGATCTAGTCAATCTGCGTTGTATCACAATGGGTCTATCCCGTCAAAATTGTGACGGCTATCTGCAGTCAGCCACCTTATTTAACCTAACCTAGGGAGCATCAGCCCACAGAGATATATACAAAGTTTGACATGAAGGTCTGAAATATAAACTATGCCGATCTCTACCGGGGAAACTGTATAGTATTTTAGCGAACTTTCTCTCTGATAGGATCTTCCGGTGAAGCATGGAAATGAATACTCTGCCTTTAAAAATATCTGGTGTACAACAGGCGAGTGTTCTTGGCCCTCTGCTATACCTACTGTAGACTAGTGACTTACCACAAGAAGAACACACTGTTCTAGTCACATTTGCTGACGACACCGCCATTTTGGTACCTGCAAAACGGTTGAAGGGTCTACAGTAAAATTACAACGCTCTCTAGATCGGATACACAATTCAGTCAGCAAATCAGTCCATATTAACTTCACTTATAGGCACGTTAATAACTTGCCAGTTTACCTAAATCGTGTCCAAATGCTTTTTGGCAATGATGCAAAATACCTCGAGATGACTCTTGACGTGAAGGTCAAGTGGAAGGAGCATGTTAAGAGGAAACGTGCATAACTTGACATGAAATATAAAGATCTGTGCTGGCTTATTGGTAAAAATTCCAAGCAAAGTATTGACAACAAACTGCTTGTATGCAAGCAAATTCTAAGACCTGCTTGGACGTAAGGCGTACAACTTTGGGGTTGTACCAAAGCAAGTAATATGAACATAATACAGACTTTTCAAAATAAGATGCTTAGAACCATCGTCAATGAACCATGGTATATCAGAAAAGACGATATCCACAGAGAGCAAAGTTTTTAACATCATCTTGGAGTTCTAATACTCCAAGAATATTAGAACGCCAAGACGAAGTTAAGTATTCTTGGAATATTAGAACTCCAAGATGATGTTAAGAACTTTGCTTATAAACATAAGCACCGCCTAGAAGAGCACATAAACTCTGCAGTTTACCCGATCCTTAACTATAAACTAATGTCTTGCGCCGACTTCAAAGGACTCGACCCCTTGATCTCGTGCGATAGTCTACACCCGCGTATGGTTGCGGTGTTAGCAGGAACTTTCATTGGAGAGTAACCTGCCGATCAGTACCTAAATCATGAAATACAAACTGCTGGTTAAGTGCTTCACTTAGTTGTAGTCTTAAAAAAATTCAGGGAGGTGGTTTTAGTGAGTAAAAATCTCACTCTTCTATGTTCGAACGGTCGCCATAAAGTCTTTTTGAAGATTTCCAACTACCCACAGAACAAAAAAAAACTTCTGTAGTTAGTGGAAAGTGATATTTTAGGCTATCGCGCTGACGCTTCATCTATATAATATGACAAAATTAGAAGTTTGTATGTTACAACATTCTGACTCTAATTACCGCCTGGTTGTGGGCGTGTATAGAGTGTTCAACGCTAGTGGTGCTTCATTTTTCGCAGCCAGCTATGGGACTGAGGGTCATCTTTTGAGGGCCATTCAGTCACTATACACAAACTATAGCAGCTGTTTCCGGGTTAACGGTGCTAGATCAACATCTTTCCCAGCTTTCCCCAGTTTAGTGACCTCTCCTTTTCATTGTTTATATTGGCTCGATGTTGCAGCGCAGTCAAGGCGAGGAATTGAGGGTAAGTCATCTTCTTTTTGCAGAAGACTTAGGTATTCTTACATCTTCCTGGACGAACCATCAGTGCGTACTCGATAGGTTTGTGGTCGCAATTTCTAATGCTGGGTGAAGGTTAACGTGGCCAAATCAGAGGTTATGGACATTTCCAGAACGTCTCTTCAATGCACTCTAAATGTTAGTAGAGCCCCTTTGAAACAGGTGGAGAAGTTTAAGTATCTCGGGGTCTTTTTCACGTGGGAGTAGTAATACGAAGCTTTCCTGTAGGATTGGTCAAACTGGTTGAGTTTTGACACAGTTTGAGATGTCGGAACGCCAAGCATGGTGTCAAAGCCAAGTTACCAGCTCAGTATTTGTTCTCTCAGCTCTGAGCTGACCAACTCTCAGCTATGGTCATAAAATTTGGGTAATGACCGAAAGAATAAGATCGTGGATACAAACTTCTGAGATGGGATTTCTTGGTGCTGTTGTGGGAATTACTCGCCGGGATAGGGTGAGAAATACATCAGTGCGCGAGGAACTCAGTGTTATGCAGCTGCTTCCAAGAACAGAAAGGAATATGCTTCTATGATTTGGTCAGGTGGTATGAATGTCCCGACCATCACGACTTCGCAGCCGGGCCTTGAATACGATTTCATCAAGAAGACTACGGCTTGGCAGACCCAGGATGAGGTGGTGGGACCAAGTCCACAAACTAGCCTGGTTAGCATGGGCAAAACTCCTGATGAGTTAGAGTCGATGCCGAAGGATCGAGTTGCCTGGAGATCTCTCGTGCGTGTGAATCCTTTAGTGGAACATGCGGGGCAGAACATGATTATGATGATGACTTTGGACACATTACAGTGGTCTCTTAAAGGCAGGGACCTTGCAGAGTCGTAACAGGGGTCTCTTTTGAGCCATTAGTGTATAAACAATTTCCTCATCGTGTACTACAACTTGTCCATGCCGGTAGAATCCTCACGTCTTACATGCGAGTGAAATTGAATCCAACCAAGAGGAATAAAAAATTATAAAGAGCTTTTAAACCGATATAGAGCAACCCAAAATGTCTAAGAGATGATAATTGAGAATAATTTGGTTAGAAATGGGGAGCGATATGGGCTCGGTCGTGCAGGATGTGTTGTTGAAACCACATGTCGCCGTTGTCCCTGCCATACACTTTAGATCACAAGAAGTTGCTTATCGGCGACTTACATTGAGTTACAGTGAGGATAAAATTCACGTAATACCCATAACATGTGTCGGAACGAATATCGTTTTTGAAAGAAAAAACACTTATGGTTGAAATACATTACGAAACAATTCACTATACATTTTACATTGCTTTAAAAATATGTCCCTTCACCCACATTCGGCATACCAGGCAGTAACAGCAGAATGCTTACAATTTTAAGACCTATTCAAATAATAGTTCACGTTTTACGCTTTCTCTATGTTTTCTACTTTAAACTCGTTTAAAAGAGACAGGACACCAAAACATCCCCAGTCGTCGATGTCATCAGTTGTTCTGCAATCATTTTTATCTTCCACAGTACTACAGTGAAGGAGCTGCATTCCATCGCTGCAGGAATTCTTTTGAATTGCCCTGACCGCTGGGAATGCGCCCAGTTACTGGTACAAGCCCCACAATTGTGGAATGCTCTTTTAGCTTTATTTCATCCTTGTATTGTGAACAACAAGCATTTAAGACTAATTCGTCTATTTTATCTTTACCTTTACTGTTGACTATTTATTTGTTTTGACACATGGAAATTTAAAGTCTACGAAATTAAGGTATGATGGTTGGTTTTACAAGTGGTTGGTTTAAAAGAATGTAAAAATAATAATACAATCCAATTTGTATCTATGATTGATATATATTTATTGCATGTAAGTGTTGACAACAAATTTTCAATACTAGTATCATTTGTAGGCAGTGCATTCACCTTCTTTCTCAACTTTCAAAGACAATGATGGAAATAGTTAGATTCGATCCGCAAGTCGTCTAGAATTTTCGCAATGGAAGAGATTCAGCTTTGTCCGCTTCCTCTGAGTTGGCATTAGTAGCAGGCAAGGATTGTACTCACTTGGTTCCGTCCTCCTTGCCTAACTGCTCGTTTTCGAGCCGATCAGTTCTGAACAAAGATGGAGTGGCCGTCGGAAGCTCAAATGAAGGCGATAATGTGATGGGAACTATAGAATAAAAGCTATTGACTTATTCAATAGTTGCAAACTATTAATTTATTATCATCTAATGCTTTCCATTGCATTCAAGCATTCAAATGGTTTATTCGAAAGTTTGGATGATTTTTGTGTATTCACTCTGGCGACGCTGCTCTCACTGAGAATCTTATGTATTTAAAAATATATATATAAACAGATTGTCAAAATATTTGCATGAACAGTGTGAGTTCTTTCGCTAACATTTTACTTTTAAAGCAAATTTAAACGGCCGGATAGATTTTCACTCGCTTGCTTTTTGTAAATTGTGGATTTAAAATCAATCTCTCTTTCAAGTATTTGTATGTTTCCATCTACCTCCAAAATATGTGGAAATGGAGATGTAAAAATGGGAAAAAAGCTCGAACCCCCTCGCAAAAATTGTGCAAACAGATGAATAAGGAATGATTGAAAGAAACTGTTCGATAGTTGAAATCATTCAGTCATACTTACTATCGATAGTTCGCATAACTACTGATCGCTCCTGATTACCCTACAGCATGAACAGGGGTTTAGCGGTGAACGAGGCCCAAACGAAGTATATGCTGTCATCGAGAAAGGACGCACAACATCGACGACTTGGCCAAAACGTCACCATAGGCAGCTATAACTTCGAGGTAGTGAAGGACTTCGTCTACCTCGGCTCGCAAGTGAACAGTACGAACAACACCAGTACCGAGATTAAACGCAGAGTTACTCTTGCCAATCGCCGTTTCTTTGGGCTCAAGAGGCAATTGAGTAGTAGAGTCCTCTCTCGAAGGACCAAGTAAACATTATATAACACCTTGATCATCCCTATCCTGCTCTATGGTGCGGAAGCATGGACAATCTCAAAAGCGGATGAAGAATCACTTGGTCTTTTCGAGAGAAAGGTTCTGCGTTCAATCTTCGGTCCTGTTTGCGTTGATGGTTATTGGAGAAGAAGATTCAACCACGAATTGTACAGCGGCATTAGCCTAGTCAGGCGTCTGCGGATTTAAAGCCTAAGATGGCTGGGCCATGTATGGACAACACTGCTCCAGCCCGAAGAGTCTTCGACTCCGAACCAGTGGGACAACGCAATAGAGGACGCCCACGGAACCGATGGCGCACCCAGGTGGAGAAGGACCTCAACCAACTTGGTGTGCGCAGTTGGAGACAGCTGGCAAAAGATCGTGCCGGCTGGAGAGGCTTACTGGTTGAGGCCCAGTTCCACCCCGGACTGTAGCGCCACCTGGAGAAGAAGAAGTTTGTAGTTTGCGTAGATGGCAGTTCGGGCAGTTGCTCCAGACTGGTGATCCATAAAATATTATGGATTAAAAACGGATTTAAAAATTAAGAGTTTATTCTCGTGGCTTAGTTCTGAGTTCCTACATATGAATGGGTACAGGATTCTAATAGTGGCATTAACTTTTTTTATAATTTCCTGGACATGAAGATTGAATGTTCATTTTTTATCTAAGTATATTCCAAAATATTTTGCGTTTGATTTCCATTCAACAAAAGAACAGTTAAGAGAAATGTTGTTGCTTGGATGTAAGCAAGCTTTTCTTTTACGATCAAAAAAGACGGCTCGAGTCTTTGAAGCATTAATATTAATTTTCCATTTGCCACAATGCACTAATCACCACTTCTCTCTTCCCCCACGAACTTTATATTTATATTTATATACCGTATTTTATACTATTTTATCCTTTTTTTGTTTAATGAAGGATTTTATTTGCATTTCCTGCAAATCATCATAAAAACTACAAAATGTGTATATTGATTGACAAATTGTACTATTTTGTAGATGTAAGATTGAATAAAAATCAAATCTCTGTAATTAGATCTTGTAAATAATTAGTTGTAAAATCCATGCCACAATAAATTATGTATAAAAACAAAAGTTGAGCGATAGTTTTGATCCCTAGAGTGGTCGGGATATTTCTTGGTCGCTTCGGTCGGAGTTCTTTCGTATTATCTTTGGTCCCGTATGTGCTGATGGTGTTTGGAGGAGACTGAACGACGAACTGTACCTGCTGTACAAGACCGTTTAACGAGTTCGAATCTGTCGTCTCAGATGGCTAGGTCATATACAGTGAATGGGCCGGAATGTCTTCGGCTCCAACGTCGAGGGACAACGCGTTAAAGGGATACCACGCCTCCGGTGGCGGACGCAGCTGGAAAAGGACCTTAACGTGTGTGCTTGAAAACAACTAGCACAAGACCTTGCTAGATGGTGGCTGAGGCTCAGGTCCACCTCCGGCCAGCCAAAGGAGAAAGAAGAAGTAGTCGGTGTACAGCCCCAGGCAGACCTGGACACAGAGAGGGTTGGAATGAAACCGAAGGTAGTCAAAGGTTTTCGGAGTTCGCATAATAAAGATTAGGCAATTGCAAAGCCACGCATCCCTCGATTTGCGTTGTTCTACCATTGGATGAGAGACTGTTTTCCAGAGGATTACTCCTTCCGTCATTTACTTACAGTCGCAAGATCTAAACTCGTTCCTTGTAGGCAATCGCAAGAGAAAAATCTTAAAGCTTGAGATGTTGGACATATTATCAAGTTGTTTCATTCGTTGGCAGCTGGCCGCCCCGTGGAGGCAGTAAAGGCTCCGGCACATAGGATACTTTACTTGCGTAGCGTCAGAGCATACGTACACGCTGAAGTATCTGACGAAAAGGGATGACACAATAAATACTTCAACGCAGAGCTGATTTCATTTGACTGTTTCAAGTTTGAATTGAAAATGCATGTTCCTTTGCTTATTTATGCACAAGTAAAATGTGTATTTTAATATAAATACTCAATAATAATCATTGGGTGGGTCGCCATGGCGTAGTGGGTTAGTGCGTCGACTCCTACGCAGAAGGTGCCAGGTTCGATACCCGAATTTACCACCTTTCATATTTCAAGGATCCACCTCTTTCGAGTCACTGACAATGCTCAAAGAGTATTTCCTGTCTAGAAAAAGCTTCTCAACTTCGCCGTTCGGAGTCGGCATTAAACTGCAGGTCCCTTCCACGCGTGAGAGAACACTAGCACGCACAACACTAGTGGTTGCTGAGAAGCTAGGCCCTGGCCCTCTACGGGCTGTAGCGCCTCACATATTGTATTATTAATAATAAAATAATTTAATAATAATTATAATAACGATGCTTCAACCAGAACCAGATCCCAAACTTGAGCATAAAATTCGAATTCTCTTGAAATGCCACAATGTGAGGATTGTCAACGCTGAAGGAGAGAGAAAAGTTAAAAGTTGAGCAAATACATCCGTCGCGTCAGCGGCAGCGTTGGTCTATGTGTCACCTGCCATAAGAAAACATGTAAATTATGTATCTGTCAAAGTATTGCTGACGCTCACGCATGAAAAGTATTCTATGTGCCGGAGCCTTTAGTCTTCTTGTACCGGTTGTTCGGTAGAGTTCATCCATAAAACAACTCGGAACAATAACCTCTAGATGTCTTTTATAAGACTATGGCAAAGTTGATGGTTACAAGTTTTGTTGCTGCTTGTATGGCAGTAACAATGAGGGAACCCCACACCGTATTTGTTTTATTGCAAAGTACACAAACATTAAATGACCACCAACGAAAGAACAATGAAAAACTAACTTTGTCGAAACAATGGCAAATAGTATGTCAAGTCTGTTTTTGAAGTGTGATATTAAATTGCTCGAAAAGCCTCCTCCCCAAATGCAATTACATTCATTCCAGTTAGGTCAATGGACTGTTTTGGTCACCGACAGTTCAGTTCACTCTAATGGAAACCGAACGAAAAGAAAGCGAAAGAAGGTCAGAAACCATAAAGGAATTATTTCTGATTGCAACGAAATGCCGCTTACACTCGGTCGAACCACACAATAAAAAGCCAGACAAAAATGCCGACACCAACAAGAATGCACAGCATCCAGTTGACGACTTTCGTCCACACAATTCCCACATCAAAAGCTGGCAGAGACACAAAAGCAAACTTTAAGTGGTTAAAACCTAAAAAAAAACGCCAACAGTCTTTAAGTATACTGAGGTAAACAGTTTTTGATTCATTTACTTCGGCAAGTTTTGTTTATTGGAATCACTGTCAGAAGAAGGAGGAGGAGACACCCCAAGAAGTTTGGGCATATAACCTCGAAATGGGCATACACGAGGGTCAGTCATGTTTGAGGACGATGGACAGCGGAACGAACACCAGATAAGGACGATGCTTGTTAACGATGTCATGAACTTTCGACTTCCAAACGACCAATAAAAAGAGCGATATAAAGTAGAAACAGAGATAAAATAAACCAACCAGATCTTAGGAGAGAAATATCTAATGAGGTCAATTGTTTTTACTGCACAATACACAGCAGTAAAACTTCAATCTCCTCTCCGTAAAAGCTGAGTAGCCACGTCCTTACTTTTATTTAAATGCGAGGTCGCAGTGCGTAAGGCACTTCGGAAGTGCTGTTGCCAAAAGCAGTTCTCGGATTACAGCTCTGCGTGGGAAAATTGTGTTAAATTGTGCCGAAAATTGCCTATCAATTCCTGCCATATGCAGGGGCATCCCGTAAAGAAAACGAAAACGTGAAGAAATCTCCTCAATCGCTAATTCCTGATTGAAACATCCAAGGAGAAATCATCATCATCACAGCCACTGAATCAAATGAGATTTCTAACGCCTCTCTTTTCGAAGACTTATCTGATTAATCATCGCATCGACTGTGGAGATGAGAGATCATTAAGAAGAATTGCTAACACCTTTCTTACGCATAATAAGGACGATGGGAGCATTGGCGTTAATTAATGATACTATTTATAATCACTCCACTTATCTAAGGTGCGCACTTTGCACTTACGTGTAATCGCGCTCGCATATATTAGGCGCTAGGGCGCATCCCCTCATTGCCGTATTGACGTTTGAGACAAACAACTTTTTTCATTTCCGCCGCTCTTCATCTGCTGTTTGCTTAATGAATGGAGTAATTCGCAATTTAATTAAAGTCAACTTTGTTAATCTGAGACTCGAGACTTCAGTTCAGGATGTTCGCCGGAAAGGGTTTTTGCATTTTTTGTATTGGTAAATGTTTTATTGAATGGATAATGTTGTGTTTGTGTCTAATGAATGCTCGCCTCTGTTAGCCGTGCAGATGAGGGTTGGTTTGTAGCAACCTTCATCACATTTTAAGACACTTTGACGGGAGTTTTATGGTTTACTTCGATTTTGGAAATGTCTGCTATCAAGGATACTCAATCAACTTCCTCAGAGAATGACGTCTATTTCGTACCAAGTACAGGGACTCGGAACTGGCCATCTTAAACGCCCCACTTTGCTGCACCTTTTTAACCAAGATCTGCTTTATCTGTGTTCATAAGGTCATATTAAAAGCGAACTAACACTTTGTACATAAGCTCAAATGAAAACCGAACTAACACTGGCCGACCGTTAGCTACTTCGTTCGTAATCGTCGTATTTAAGCAGTTAATCTGTAGGCGTCGCGGCTGATTTGCTTGTTTGTCATCTTTTTGTTTTTTTCCTCGCCAATTAATGCGTTCTAATAATAATAATAATATGGGTGGCGCGACAGTCCGAGGCGGACCAGGGCCTAGCTTCTCAGCAATCACTCGTGTTGTGCGTGCTATTGTTCTTTCACGAGTGGAAGGGACCTACAGTTTTGTGCCGACTCCGAACGGCGAAGTTGAGAGGCTTTTTCTAGACAGGAATACTCTTTGAGCATTGTCAGTGACTCGAAAGAGGTGGAACCGTGTGAATTATCAAAGGTGGTAAATTCGGGTATCGAACCTGGCACCCTCTGCGTAGGAGTCGACGCACTTACCCACTACGCCACGCCAATGCGTTCTAAACTGAATCAAAAAATAAAAGTTAAGATGTGTACGAGTATTCTTTTTTATTATTTCATCGCGACGAAATGCAATGTGTCGTCGTGGCGTAGTAGGTTAGTGCAAGCAAACTAGAAAAAGCAAACTTGGCCGTTCGGAGTCGGCATTAAACTGTAGGTCCCTTCCACGCGTGAGAGAACAATAGCATGCACAACACGAGTGGTTGCTGAGAAGCTAGGCCCAGGTCCGCGCCATCCATATTATTATATATATTATCGCGACGAAATAATAAAAAATAACATTTTCCTTATTTGAATATAATTTCGGTTTTTTTCTACTCAATTCGGTGATTTGAAAAAAAGCCGAAACAACAACAATGACCGAAGAAGTTGAAGTACAAGAGAAAACCATTGCCGAGGATTTAGTTGTGACCAAATATTAATTGGCTGGTAAAATTGTTAACAAAACATTAAAATCACTCATCGATCTCTGTGTTGTTGATGCCTCTGAGACATTTGTTCACAGGGTGACAATAAAATCATCGAAGAAACCGGAAAGCTTGCATTTGCAACATGTTTGTCAGTGAACAACTGTGCGTGTTATTTTTCACCGACGAAAAATTATCCAGATTACATTCTCAAAGAGGGCGATGTTGTTAAAATACATTGAGGGAGAGGGTGCACACATTGATGGATTCGTAGCGGTTGTTGCTCATACGGTCGTTGTTGGAGCATCAAGCGAAAAGAAAGTGACGAGCAGAAAGGTTGATGTGACACTTGCCGCATATTGGGCTATTCAAGAAGCTCTCCGTCTAATTATAGAAGGAACTAGTAACTATGAAATCCCTGATGCTGTACAACTAGTCGCTGAATCAAATAAATGCAAGCCAATTGAAGGCATGCTCAGTCTGCAGCTGATCGCAATACAGAAGAGTTGATTCATTTTTTATTCCCCAAAACCCAACAAGCTAAAGGGTGGTCCAACGAAGACGCGCGATGGTAATTGTAAGTAAAACAAAAAGTTTTCAGGGAATTATCATAATCATAAAAATCATACAATTATGTTTGAAACAAAATATAGGTTAAATGTTCGCCACAGTTTCGGTGGCATACCTCTATCCGATGGCTCATATTTTCAATGCCTCTGAGACATAATTGATGTTCAATGTCTTTAACGTGCCGAATTATCTCATAATTTAGCCCTTGAATTGTTCTTGGCTTATTGATGTACATAGGACGTACTTCCCCAAAGAAAGAAGTCCAATGGTGTCAAATCACACGATCGTGGCAGCCAATTAACATCGCCCCGACGTGAGACCATTGAATTTCTCACACAAAAGAGCCATTGTTTCGTTGGCTGTGTGGCAAGTGGCACCATCCTTGTCGTCCACGTCCACATCCTCACGTTCTGGCAAAATTCGCATTAGTGATGTTCTTGATATGTTCAATTGTTAGGCCGGACGACGAGTCGAAGTTAACGCCTCTTCTGCCACACTATTGCTAGCAATGTTTTCCGCAGAATGAACTGGGCGAGCATACACATGTGTCTTCACATTGCCTACAGACTTGGTTTGCTGAAATTTGCGCACAATTCTACAGATTGTGGATACATTTGCTCGATTATGCTGACAAAAAAAATCACCAAGTGCATGAAATTTATTTTGATTTGAAAGCCCGTAAAAGGCTTCAACAATCTTAACGCGCTACTGAGTTGTGTACGTCTCCATGGTTGAAAGTGTCAAACACTGAAACAAAGAAATGCCAAACTATGTTTGGCAACTTGACGTTAAGTTGTGACTGACAATTAACGTCATGCATTATCGTTGTACCACCTTTTATATATAAATTGCGTGATGTTACGTTTATACAGGGTTCTACAACATATTTACAATTTTACGTAACCCCTCAAGGCTTTTATCTTGCGTTGCCCGTTATGGTCGTCGAACATTGACGACGAGCGAGCTCAGTTAATAATAATCGGGAAAAGTTGGCTTTGAAAATATGTTATCTTGTAACAAAGTGTTTTTATCACTATCATCCTCATATTCTGACCCGCATGGTACACTGAAGGGGTCACGGCGGTAAAGCATGCATGAGAGATCTCCAGGCAACTGTATCCTTCGCCGGGAGTTATGCAAGCGTAACCAGGCGAGTTTATGGTCCAACCACCTCATACTGGGTGTACCAATTGGTCGCCTCGTGATGGTGGGGACATACCCGCCGGGTGCACTCCAGTGTTTCTCACCCTATCCCGGCGAGTAATTCCCACAACAGCACGAAGAAATCTCATCGCAGAAGCTGGTATTCGCGATCTTATTCTTTCGGCCATTACCCAAATTGCATGACTGTAGGTGAGGGTTGGAACAAATACTGAGTTGAAAACTGCCAACTTGGATTTTACACAAAGCTCCGCCTTCCTGATTACAGATCTCCCTGTGTCAAAACTGACCCAGCTTGACCAATCACACAGGAAAGCTCAGCATTACTCCTCCCATCAGTCAAGAAGAAGACCCCGATGTACTTCAACTTCTCCACCTTCTTCGATGTAACTCCACTAACATATAGAGTGCCTTGAAGAGGCGTTCTGGAAATGACCATAACCTCTGATTTGGTCACGTTAACCTTCATCCCAGAATCAGCACATACGGCCACAAACCTATTACAAGGCCAATTGAGGTTTCAGTAAAAGTTTATCCGAACCTCGCGGCTTGGGGTCGGTGGAAACGTAGCATTAAATACTTTCGCAAACAATTATAGTCAACTACATACTAAGAGTTTAACTCCTATCTACCTAGGTTTATGCAACTTTAAACTTAAAAGTATGTGTTAACCTTTTATCAATATGATCAATTTTTACCCTGACGGTAACTCGTTTCTACATTTTTCAAGCTCTCAAAACAAACTCAAACACTCCTTAAAATTACGGTTCGAATATACAAACTTTCACTGCAGTCATTCGCTTATTTTGTTTCGCTTTTTCTTTGTTTTGCCGGATCCTAAAATCAAGCGTAAGAAATTGACACTTATAATATAACTTAATGATATATGGTAGATGGACTCCACTAACATGTAGAGTGCATTCGGAAATTACCTCTGATTTCTCCACGTTAACCTTCATGTCAGAATCAGCACATACGGCCACAATCATATGGAGTGCGCACTGAAATTCCGTTTGGGAAGATGTGAGGATAACTAATTCATCCGCAAAAAGAAGATGACTTACCCTCAACTCTCTCAATGTGAAACATTCCTCACCTCGCCTGCGCTGCAACATCCAATTCATATAAACAATGAAAAGGAGAGGTGACAAGACGCAACCTTGGCGAAGTCCAACGCCGACGGGAAAGCTGTTGATTTAACCCAAAAACAGCTGCTACAGTTTGTATATAGTGACTGAATGGCCCTCAAAAGATCACTCTCAATCCCATACTCCTGCAGAACACTGCTGAGTTTACCTCGCGGAACTCGGGCATATGCCTTTTCCAAATCTACAAAACAGTTGTAGATGGGTTTGGCATACCTTCCAAGTACAATTCTTGGAGTCAAAAGCTGGTCGGTTGTACCTCTGCAGGGACGAAAGGTGCACTGTTAATCCCCCATCCAGGACACGACCATAGCTCTAGAACGCGCTTCATAAAGCTCGACGTAAAGCCATTTTATCGTTATCACATCAAGACAAAGTTAAAGTCTGAAACATAATTTTAAATTTTTAACGTGGATTTCAGCTTAGAAGTGATGTTATTTGAGTGAAAGAAAGTCGTAATAATGTTGCCGTTGCTTTGCTGCACAACATAGTCTAGGGGGGACTATTCAATTTGTTGAGGAAGAAACAGCTTCAACGAGTCCAACCAATCGACTGCATGATAGGAACACATATCATTTTATCATTTCAAGTCGCAACATTTATTTGTCCATCCAATCCCAATTCTTTCAGGCCAAATGTTCAGCATTTAGCCATACAGCTATTTTCCAACATTTCCAAATATTGAATTTTAGCGAAATCAAAAAAAAAATCCGTTACGAATGCAGCACGTCATTTAATGACTTTTCAGCCTGCTGACAAAAACAAAAACAGCTGTCAATAAAACAATCAATCAATGAAAGTGGACCGCCAAAATAATAAATTACTAAATTAGCACTAAAATTGATATATTTTTTAATTAATATACACAGCTAGCTAAAATGTTCAACCACTGATTTGTAAACAGAAAAAAAATACATCAGTAATCAATTCTGACATCAGCTGTCATTTGAAATGTTGAAGTTTCAGTGGAAACGCAAAAAATCAAATTTTTTTTTCCCGAAATGTTGATTTTAGGTGCTGTTTAAATGTATCATTAGTCCGAAATTTAATGGTTTGACTTCATCTACCATGTATCATTAAGTTATATTATAAGTGTCAATTTCTTACGCTTGATTTTAGGATCCGGCAAAACAAAGAAAAAGCGAAACAAAATAAGCGTATGACTGCAGTGAAAGTTTGTATATTCGAAACGTCATTTTAAGGAGTGTTTGAGTTTGTTTTGAGAGCTTGAAGAATGTAGAAACGAGTTACCGTCAGGGTAAAAATTGATCATATTGATAAAAAGTTAACACATATTTTTAAGTTTAAGGTTTCGTATATCTACCACGGAGTTAAACTGTTTATGACTTACTTACTATAATTTTATGCCAAAATATTTAATGCTACGTTTCCACCGACCCCAAACCGCGAGGTTCGGATAAACTTTTACTGAAACCTCAATAGGCCTTGCAATAGGTTTGTGCCCGTATGTGCTGCTTCTTGGATGCAGGTTAACGTGACCAAACCTGCAGAGGTTATGGTCATTTCCAGAACGCCTCTTCAAGGCACTCTACATGTTAGTGGAGTTCCATCGAAGCAGGTGGAGAAGTTGAAGTATCATGGGGTCTTTTTCATGACTGATGGGAGGAGTAATGCTGAGCTTTCCTGTGTGATTGGTCAAGCTAGGTCAGTTTTGACACAGGGAGATCTGTAATCAGGAAGGCGGAGCTTTGTGTAAAATCCAAGTTGGCAGTTTTCAACTCAGTATTTGTTCCAACCCTCACCTACAGTCATGCAATTTGGGTAATGACCGAAAGAATAAGATCGCGAATACAAGCTTCTGAGATGAGATTCCTTCGTTCTTTTGTGCTAATTACTCACCCGGATGGGGTGAGAAACACGGCAGTGCGAGAGGAGCTCAACGTTGAGCAGCTGCTTCTTCGAATGGAAAGGGATATGCTTTGATGATTTGGTCACGTGGCAGAATGGCCCACCATCACGACCTCCTAGGCCGGCATTGAATGCGGTTCCATCAGGTAGGCGACCACTTGTCACTTGAGGTGGTGGGACCAAATCCATAAGCTCGTCTGGTTACACTTTTGCATAACTCCCGACAAGTTAGAGTCGATGGTGGTTGATCGGGTTGCCTGGCGATCTCTCGTGCGTGCTTTACACCCTCCCCCCCTCCACTCACCCCCCGAGCCCTTTAGAGCATCAGAAGATGATGATGATGATGGTGATTATAAAGTTTGTCTAGTTCTGAGCTATTAAAGATAACGTTTATAGATATGATTTGGTTGTCTCTGAACCATAATATTTTTACGTGGTGAGGGAGTTAACCCCACGCACAACCCCCAACTGGGAGGCCAGGCCCTGTTCTTTAACCCTCGGGCGGAGGGTCCGGGTTTATCCGGAGTCGTTAACCTCGCTGAAGCTGTGAGCGCCGCCGTTGTCCCTAAAGCTATAGGAATCTTCCGCCGCCATGTCAATTCCAAGGCCCCGACCTGGCCTTGAAAGAACCTTCTAGACCTGTGCTCCGAAAATGTCGAGGTAGCTCTAGAAGGACTGCGCACCAGGTAACCCCGTCTGACTGGAGTTTCGGATGCCGCCGTTGGCCAGACAGTTTCCAGCTCCTCCGCCGCCATCCATAAAGAGAGATGAGCCCTGGTACAGGCACACTCTCCCCCCTCTCTCGTCAGCAGCCGCCAACGGCGTCCCACAGGGGTTGGTTACCCCATCTTCGATCGAAGGTGCTCGGCTCCCAGATTTCACCACGTGGAGGTGAGAGTAGGAGTTCGCTGATAGAGGCTAAGTGCAGACGCTTGTGCCTGCATGAGACGCCATATCAACGCTTTGAAATCCGATCTTTGGTCCTGTTTGCGTTGACGGTTTCTGGAGGAGAAGATTCAACCACGAACTGTATGGGCTGTACAGCGACATGAGTCTAGTCAGGCATCTTCGGATCCAACGCCTAAGATGGCTAGGCCATGTAGAGCGTATGGACAACTCATCTCCGGCCCGGAGAGTCTTCGACTCCGAACCCGTGGGACAACGCAACAGAGGACGCCCGCGTTTAAGGTGGCGCACCCAGGTGGAGAAGGACCTCAACCAACTTGGCGTGCGACACTGGAGACAGCTAGCCAGAGACCGTGCTAGCTGGAGAGGCTTGTTGGTTGAGGCCCAGGTCCACCCCGGACTGTAGCGCCAAATAAAGAAGAAGATACGATTTAAAACTTAAAGAATAGGTTGATAATGATTTATATTCAAATCAAAATATCTCTGAGAAAAGTGTACTAATTTTGTTTTAATTACAATCAGGGGCCTATTTCACAGATCATACATCACATACATTTCATACCACATACAAAACTGTCATACATCATACATATCATAAAATTTTCTGTTTCACAGATTCCACTGGAAGTATTGTATGATATATTCTTTGTTGTATGATGTGTATTATTTTGACGTTTAATTTGAATCACAAATTTCATTGAAAACTAAATAGTGTCGTGAATTAAACCCAGACACCATACAAACAAACAAAAAACTAAATAATGAAGAAAAATATGATTTCGAAATTATTGAGATTAGTTCAGCTATTATAAGACAATTTTTCCAAATAGTACATGATTTTAAATAAAAATTCCTTGACGAACTAGCATTCCTTGTTCCTACATGTCTAATTTAAAAAAAAGAAGATAAACAATCATTCATTGTTCAAAAATCATTTTTCATTTTTCTCATTTGAAAACTTATTTTTGCAGTGACTACAGCAGTCTTAGGTGTTGTATGAAATGTATGATAAATTTGTAATAAAACTGTAAATAAACAGAATCATACACCTTTCCCATATTTCCAGTGTAAGCCTTAGGTGATACATGTTGTACTACAGCGGCTCATACAACTGATGTGAGAAACAGAAATCATACAGCAGAAGTGTCAGAATCATACAATGTTTGAGGTGTTTGTTCTGTGAAATAGGCCCCAGTGATACATTTCAAAATAATAACATATTGCAGGCACACAATTTGTCGGTCAGTCGGCTTGTTAAACTGCATCGTTAGCTTCAAAAGTGGAATACGTTGCTTTTGATTTTAGGAGTCAGAATTGTCCTATTGACTTTCAGTGCTTACTCTCAAAATATTAAGTTACTCATTCCACCAGAGTGTTCGGAGCTTTATCGCGTCTAGGTATACGCATCTGGAAAGTGCTTCGTCCTCCTGTGACTACTTAACTATTCTTCGCAGGAAATGTGTACGGCATTGAATCCGCTTAAAAGTTTGGAGTGCATTTCTTTACGGGCTGATTTTTGAATGGTCTGTGTGACTTTACGCTTGGACTGGGTGTAGACCAACATCATTGAATTTTTCCCTCATACAAATAGCTTGACTCTCATTCCGGGGATTGCCAAACTGGTAAGATTAGAAACCGCGGACGAAGACATGGATGTACGTTGGCTCAATCTGGAAATCGGAGATATAGCAATGGCCTTAGAGACGACGCTAAGCAAAAAGGGATCGACATCATTGATCAGCTTTAGTCGCAAGGAAGTGCGAACGCTAGTAGGAGTCCTTACCGAGCACTAAGCCATAGGCACTCACGCATCGCGACTGAAAGTACCACACAACGACTTCTGCAAAAGCTGCAGAGATGGGAAAGAAATAGAATCCACGCAACATTTGCTTTCCAAATGCCCAGCGCTAACAAGGATAAGAAAACAATTTCTGAGAAATAACTTGTTCGCAGTGCTGGAGGACGTCTGTGATGTAGAACTGAAAAACCTCATGAAGTATCTAAAGGAATCCGGATTATTTTGGTAACAAAAGGTCTTGTGGAATTGGTAGTCTAAACGAGCCACGGCTGCAAGGCAATAATTTCACGATTTTAACCTAGTGATGGCAGTGGCGCTGTACGCAACTTAACATCGATTTCTGGGTTCGAATCCCGGCCAGTACGACCAAAAATAAATTTCACGGGCTTACATCGTTCAAGTCGCTGGCAATGCTCAAAGAGTAAGAACTGCCTAGAAAAACCTTCTCAAAGTTTGCCGTTTGGAGTCGGCATAAAACTGTAGGTCCCTTCCAATGGTGAGAGTACAATAGCACGCATAGCACGAGTGGTTGCTGTGGAAGCTAGGCCCTGGTCTTCTACCGGCTTTACCGCCACCCATATATTATTATTATTTTACCAACATGATCACATTAATTTACTGCACACATGCACGTTATTGATGACCCTAACATTTTCGGGCGTTTCTCTGGGTCGAAAATTACACCTCCTGTCGGCTTATGATAATGCTGGACAAATAAACAAATTTAAACTATTCACGGATATTGTAGAAAACGCTGTGTACCTTGCGCTATACTATTTGTTTGTGATGGGCGGAGGACGGATGTCTTATGCCAACTGCAAACGGCTAAGATTCACAAGCTTTTTTCTACACGTTCCTTCGAGTATTTTGAAGTGAAGATGATGTTATCGCACCGGGAATAGAACCTGGAAACCTAGGGTTACCAGTGCGTAGTAGTCGACGCACATATCCACTACGCCACGGCGACCACTGAATGCCGTATATGGCTCCTAAATCTATAATCAGGTGGTGTATTCATCCACCTCTCGATGTGTGGAAAATCCAATTAAAGACAATTTGCGGAACAGTACTGGCACGTGCCTGAGACGTGTTCTGAATAGGAACTCAAAGGCGACACTGCGTATGGGAATACTTTTATAGTTTCTGCATTGAGTTGGGTCGGCTTTCTTGTAAATGGGGGATTTGGCTAGCCTTCGTTTTTGTGCACTTTTCCTGATGAACTGCTGTGTACTCCTTGCCATCTCATCTGAGCATGGTTTGAAGAGCTGTGAAAACAAAGGAACGGCCTTGTTGCTCTTCAACTTTCATGTGACTATTGAGGAGATGCAACGATTCTATTGATCGGCGATGGGTCTTCTTGATATCCTATCACGCCCGTTAAGCGGTCGTTGGAAATGCTGGATGAATACATTCCTTATCCCCTGTGGGTTAGTGGGAATATTACATTCGTAGTTTCGATGGTACTTGTTGGGTTTCCTACAAGCAGCAGACTGGGAACACTGGACACGTACTAAGACACTTGCTCTATCAAAGTTGTATGCGGAAAGCGATAATAATAATAAGGACTGCCGAGAGAAGTGTCCCTTAACTACACGATGTAGTTTCATGTGCTGGATGGATGCTGTTTTTATAACATTTGAATGAGATACGTTCTCATAAATTTGAGTTTGGATTTAATTTAAGCACCACCGTACATCAAGTATAAACTTATAACTGGTACACGATATACGTTTACAATACGATTTTAGGGAATAATAAGACTAATAAACAAGTAAGCTAGGTGTAGGAAGATAATAATAAAATTAAAATTATGACGAAAAAAAAAACGAAAAAGAATAGATTAAAAATAAAAAACAAAGAATTTAAAAAGAAAATTAAAAGGTGTCTCAAAACGGAAAAGTGCTCTAAATAGACACTAAGAAACTTATTGTGTTCAAACGCCGCCTTCTTCCCCCCCCCCCCCCTCCCCCCGCCCCTCCCACCACCATCCCACCATTCTCTATTTCAAATGTCGATGATTTTCGATCTACTGGTAAATGAACATAAATCATTTTTTATGCTTGTACCCTTGAATACATTTATTTGAAGACACAATTTTACAGATTTTTTTTTGTTGTTGTTTTTTGTGATCAAACAAAAACCTTCTTTTCGGCGGCACATGTGATATCCGCTCATTGGAACATCTGAAACCAATAATTCCAACGAGATTAGAAAGAGTACATGTTTGGCTCTGGTATGAACTAGGATTATTATTTTTGCACAAAACAGTAACAAAATGGCGGATCTTTGAATTTTATGTTTTTGTAAGTCGCCTTTTTTTCAATCACGAATCAAGTTAAAGAGTAAAGAAGATCTTCACCGATTTGATTTATCCTAGTTCATACCATAGCTATATATGTGTAGAATTACGTATGGAAATTTGGAACGATTAACAGTTTTTGAGTAACCTCATGCGCCAGTCGTAAAAACATTGTTTCGATAAAAACGCGTTTAAAGTTTGTGGCGCGTTCTCGTCGTCGGCTGAGGCTTCTACCTTAAATCGGCTATATCTTCAAAAGTTGTTTGAAATTTTCATTTGAAACTTTGAAGGAACATTCTTGAATAGTTAAAGTTTCGAATAAAAAAAAATTGATTTTTTGAAACCATGAATGGGGGGAACAAAAAAGTGCCTACTAGAGGACATGTTTACAGTGGATCAAAGTCGAAATGGGACAGTCTGCAACAAAGATTTCCAGATGGAATAATAAAACATAGAGTGTATATTACAAAATAATAAATATGTATTTTCAATGTCTGCTATAAATAAAACATATTAATTTAATTCAATTGGAACAAACAACATTAACATAAAAACGAAAGAAAGTGGGAAAACTAAGTCAAAGTTAAAATGGGACACTTCTATAAAACTCAATATAAAAAAAGGGTAATAAAAGATAAAAAACTTATTAATATTTTGTTGTCAAGCCTTTTTGTTTTTTAACAGCTGCTAATCGTCTTGGCATGGATTCAACCAATTTTCTGCAGAATGAAGGCTCTATAAGGTTCCATTCAGCTATTAATGCCTTTTTTAAGTCTTTCCTATTTTTAATTGAATACTTCATAAATTTTTCTTCGAGATGACCCCACAGGTGTTCAATCACGTTCAAATCGGGTGCCTGGGGTGGTGTTTCCATAACGTGCTTACAGTTGTAAAGAAGCCAGGACCTTACATTGTAAGCCTTGTGCTTGGGATCATTATCTTGATAGAAGTAAAACCCATTGTCCAACCCCAATTTCCGTGCACTTGGTGCAAGATTTTTTCGCAAAATGTCCAAGTACATGTATTGGTCCATTATGCCTTCAATAAAATGAAGGTTCCCAACACCAGCAGCTGACATTAACCCCCACACCATTACTGAACCACCACCGTGCTTAACAGTGGGACGCAACATTTTGTCTCGGAGCCCTTCATTGGGCTTTCTCCATACATAACTTCGACCATCGGAGCGAAACACATTAAACTTACTTTCATCTGTAAAAATTACCTTTTCCCAGAATGAGAAATCTTTGTTAGCGTGCTTTTCTGCGAACTGCTTCCTTTTCGACGGCTTCTTTCTAGCTACTCGTCCATTCAAATTGTTTCCTTAGCACAATCCGTATTGTTTCTGGGTGAGCCTTTTTCTTAATAACTTCATACACTTCGGTGGCTAGTTTTGGTGCACTAATATGTGGATTTGTATTCACTTGACGGACTACCCAACGTTCATCCGAGTCATTAAAAATTTTTCTTGACGATATTCTGGTAATATTCTCATAACTCTTTGTGTTTCTGTACCGTTTAATAATGTTGTAGACCGTTGAGTGCGCTCTGTTTACATTTTGCCCGATATCATGAACAGATTTTCCCTTCTTGTATTCCTGAATCACAAGGTTCCGCATTTCGACCGACGTTTGCTTCTTTTCCGACATAATTATATTCTATTGTTCCCGAATTTCCTTCGAAATTCATTTACCGTTATGCTCACATCTAACGAAGTTGTCAACATTTGGAATGAATCCCGAAGTTGTCGTGTATTGTGGGATGTGTTCGGTAACTGTCCCGTTTTCATTTTGGCGTTATTTTCGCACTCAATGATTTTGAATGAATACTGAATTTTAATTCAGTATAAAATTCATAAGTAATTTTTCTTTTAAGGTTTTTTCGTTTATATCTAAAGAAGCCTTCAGCTTTCAAATTGTGCGTTGTTTTTTTTTTTGTAATTAAAGTTCTATTTGCACTGTGTCCCATTTTGACTTTGATACACTGTATGTATTCGGTAGTAACGAGATATAACGATACAATTGACATAACGTTATTTTCTCAAAGAAATACCCTGGATCTCTCTTGTCAATAATTTTTGAACAGCAATGCGCAACATCGATATTTATGTTTTAAGTCATAACCGGTGTTGCGTGTACACACTCTGCATTTCCGTTATAATTTTTTTTCATATTTTTATGTTTTGTTTTCTATTTTACTAACATTTTTTTTAAATAACCAAAAATAATTCGGGCGTCAAATGATTAAAAAAGATTAGTAAGTTCAGCTGGAGAACACTTGTAACCAGACTTGTATAATTTTCTTCCTTCGAGTTAGATCTTTTGACCTCAGTTTTTTGACAGACAGACATGGCAACCGATTGACCGAAGGGACGATTCTACGTCGGATCCACGCAAAGATGTAGGAGAGTGTGTGTACGTTTGCGCGAGGTAGACAAACTTCTTTGCTGCCTTAACATTTTTTCTGTCGATCGTTATGTTTGTCCCATTAGGCGATCTATATTCCCCCGACAGCAAATGATTGATTTTTACATCAATGACCATGAAAGCTTGTACGCACAAGAGTACAGCCGATCTTTAAAAAACGTGTCCTTCCGTGGCTACAGCTGCCCACCGTAATTTGTTTTCAGGTACCAGTTTGTAGTAACCACACAACAGCTAGGCCCATTGTCGTAATGTGTTCGAGTTTTCGAGTGGCTTAGAAGTCATTCAACCTAACTCCACAGTTCAGAGTCTACTAAGTGTTTCAGCGCTATCCGGCACCACAAGATCAACTGCTTTTGTCTGGGATACCAAAGTTGGCCACCGATAGTATCTGACAGTTTCATGAAATTATGATGTTAATCGGGAAATCTTCTAGTAGCACGAGCTGTGAATGACGTCGTCTTGTCTTGACGTGACGTCAAGGACAACAACCATGTATTCAACCAGGGGCAACTGCTTAAAGTGCACATGGCCTAACTTACGAATAGTTCCAGAGCAACTAGTATCTCCTCGTGGTGGTCACAGGAAACAATAATTTTAGTACGGTTGTGTCTTTGCTGAGAGGTTGTCCAAGTCTAGTTCTGCGGAGTAATATAACTCCTTAAAAAAAAAACCCAAATCCAAGATGGAACACAATACGCCGATGAATGTATAAGTAGTGTGTGAACTAGTCGTGAGTATGCGAACTTAGGATACCCATTTGTGCTACTCTGAAGCTCTGGCACAAGTGACACTTTGACCGGCTGTACTAGTGGGAATACAATTTCTAACATAAATTCTAAAATAAATAGTGAGTGTCCCACCAAGGGATTTATGCTGTTGATGGAACCCTAACAAGCAGTGAGTTGAAAACTGCACAGGTGACCAATATGAGATGAACCAATAAACAAAAGAAAGCGTCCAGGCTAAATCTAAGAAGCTGACGGGCTTCAAGAGAGATATGGTCAACTCTACAACGATTGAAGACGTTACGCGCAATAGAATTGAAAGCTAAATTCAGTTTTTGGACCTACCGGGGGTCAGCATTGGCAAAGATCTCACAACCATAAGTAACAATTGGCATAATTAATTATTTTGCTAACCTTTACTTCACATCTCTAGGTAATAATGCTTTTGTTTGGGATAACGCGCCTAGCGATGCATATACATTGGACGTATTTGTTTATTTAAACCGTATCTCAAATTCACATATGATCCTCGAGCGTTATCAATAAAGCTGAGTGTCAGAAACGACATCACGGCGGGGTAACCGGTGCTATTTCAGCACACGGTTAAGTACATATTTGAAACACTGGACTGGACTGGAAACTGTTATAACAGGAGTCTACTATTATTTCACTCTTGCAATGTGAAACCTACTGTTTCCTGCTCCCAGACAATTTTTAGCACATTATTCCTTTTATTTCGCATTTTCAATCAAAAGCAAAACTCGAAACGCAAGTCTAACATAACAAACGATCCTAATAGGACATGAATTATAACAATTTCTTCTTCTTCTTTATTTGGCGCTACAGTCCGGGGTGGACCTGGGCCTCAACCAACAAGCGGTCTCTGGCTAGCTGTCTCCAGTGTCGCACACCAAGTTGGTTGAGGTCCTTCTCTACCTGGGTGCGCCACCTTAAACGCGGGCGTCCTCTGTTGCGTTGTCCCACGGGTTCGGAGTCGAAGACTCTCCGGGCCGGAGCTGGGTTGTCCATACGCTCTACATGGCCTAGCCATCTTAGGCGTTGGATCCGAAGACCCCTGACTAGACTCATGTCGCTGTACAGCCCGTACAGTTCGTGGTTGAATCTTCTCTTCCAGAAACCGTCAACGCAAACAGGACCAAACATCGCACGCAGAGCTTTTCACTCGAAGAGACCAAGGACTTCCTTTAGAGAGTATCCATGCCTCCGCGCCGTACAGCAGGACTGGGATGATCAAGGTCTTGTATAAGGTCAGCTTGGTCCTTCGAGAGATAGCTCTACTACTCAATTGCCTCTTGAGCCCATAGAAACAGCGGTTGGCAAGAGTTACTCTGCGTGTGATCTCGGTATTGGTGTTGTTCGTACTGTTCACTTGCGAGCCGAGGTAGACGAAGTCCTTGACTACCTCGAAGTTATAGCTGCCCATTATGACGCTCTGTCCAAGACGTCGATGTTGTGTGACCTTTCTTGATGACAGCATATACTTCGTTTTGCTTTCATTCACTGCTAGACCTATTTCAGCCGCTTCCATCTTAATACCGGTAAAAGCCTCATTGACGGCTCGCTGTGGTCTGCCAATCACATCAATGTCGTCCGCGTATGCTAGCAGTTCTACGGAATTCTGGAAGATCGTGCCTCTAGTGTTGGCGTGTGAGTCCTGCACAATCTTCTCCACGATGATGTTAAAGAAGTCACATGACAGCGCGTCACCTTGTCTAAAACTTTTTTGACATTGAAGGTCACGGTGAGTTCGTTACGGACCTTGATTGCGCAGCGAGAATTCTCCATCGTCATCCTCCACAACCTGACGAGTTTGGCAGGCATTTCAAGACTAGACATGGCGTTGTATAGCTCGTCCCTAAGCACGCTGTCATATGTGGCATTGAAATCGATGAATAGGTGGTGGGTGTCGATCTGCATTTCTTTAGTTTTTTCCAGGATCTGCCGCAGTGTGCAAGTCTGGTCGGAGGTGGACTTCCCTGGCCTGAAGTCACACTGATATGGACCTACCAGGTTATTTATAAACGGCTTCAGGCGAGTACACAAAACGGCAAAGAAGGTCTTGTATGCGATGTTCAGGAGACTTATCACTCTATTATTGGCGGGTCTCCTTTCTTGAGGATCGGGCAAACGATACTGACATTCCACTCATCGGGCATGTTTTCCTCCGACAATCTCTTAAAGATGAGCTGGTGCATGCGCCCAACCAGATCATCTCCAGCTGCCTTAAAGATTTCAGCGGACAGTCCGTCCGCACCGGCAGCTTTGTTAGACTTCAGTCTTGATATTGCTATCTTGACCTCGTCTAAGTCGGGGGGACGGAATTCTCGTCGATCATCGTCCATATTGAGTGGAACATTCTGCCTGACAGCGGTATTGGTGTCATCATCGCAGTTTAGCAGTCTGCAGAAGTGGTTCTTCCAAGTTTTCAGTATCGACGGAATTACAAAAACTAGGTCGTCAGTGAATAAACTGGAAGGCGAGACGAATAGTGACAGCACAATGGAACCGGTCTACGAAGAGCGGGATTCTTATGGAACAATCTCGCAGTCACCTTACTCACCTACCCACCTTCCCTTTTTCTCAGGAACTGCCGGCCTGATTTGAAAAATTATTTGTGCATTAACTGGGTCGTTTAGTAAGGAAATTTTAACGAATTAATTGTTATTCAGTATTCCAAATTTAAGGCGGGTGAACCCGCGGGCCACGGCTACTATCTCATAATAGAACATTAAAAAAAAAAAAATGTTTGAGACAAGACAAGACCACCCTTAACGGCTGTCAAACGCAGACAGACAAAATCCATACAACAGCAGCCAGCGCAAGTAGACCGCAAAGAGCAGTCAGTTGATTTTCATGAAACAACTTTAAGCTTGCAGAATTCTTCTTAAACTAAGTCCCATTGTTGAACAAAGTCCACACGCGGTCAACTTGGTCACACTTTTTCACTTCCATTCTTCATTTTAATGGAACCAATATCGAATTCATTTTATTTTTTCGAACGTTATCCTAACTTTATAACAGCTTTAATAACAACTTTGCAATTCCTTTGACCAGTCTTCCGAACCAGTGGCAAGCATCGCTCGCCCTGCATACCTATACACAGTGTACTGCCTTCATTCATTCTCACTCCTTCAGTATCGATTACTTTCCCAAAGTTCTTCACGTTTGATGTGATAAATTGATGAACAATCTACGCTCCTGTTTTATTCTAAAGGACACAGCAACCTGCAGTACACATTGTTTATGGTGTACAGGCAAATGTGTGTATGAGAGAGAGTGAGACAGAGAGAGAAGGTAAATGACTACAGTATACGTAAACATTGTCTGACAAGGGGTTATACCTGAAAAAGCGTTGAACTGAAAGTAACTTATTGAATACATAACTTACTGACTAATCACGAAAATCGAAAAAGCAATAAGGCAGAAATGAACGAGCACACTAAACTAACAGACGTGTTCTTCTGCCCATAAAGTGTATATGGATGTGTCTGGTGTTAGAGTGTGTAGTCTTGTGGGGCTTTGTTTTGCTGTGAAAACTGTTCATAAGAAAATAATTATACGGCACGGCAGTGGGTATATTGAGTTCAGCCGACTGACTGGGCTGATAGACAAGATTTCATTTTGTCTGCACTTTTGGGATGACTGATTGTTTTTGCTTTTGTGCTGGAGCAAGTTACGTTACATTGCTGAGGGTATTGACAATTGTGAAGTAATTTAAATTTCATCCGCGGTAGCTACAGATGAAAGTGGGGATTTCGTTTCAAAATAATAGACTCTGTCTTCCGTTTACAAGGATTTCTGGGTCTTCAGTGAAAGGGGGCAATATGTTTCCTGCCGTCTCCTGTGTAGCCCCACCGCTGGGTGGATGAATGTTGAACACCTTTTCAGTTCTAACTCATTTCTTAACACCAAATTCACTGGAAGAAAACACGCAGGCTAAAATAAATACTGGGACTAAGGAAGTACCATTTCAAGAAGGATCTCTTTTTACGCGGAAAGTAAACACTAAGAATGGGTTTTGGCGAAATTCATTGTCTGTGTGGGGCGAAATTAGGGATTCTGTTTGATATTCTGAGATACTGTCGAGGATAAATACATTTATGTGGGGTCTTCAAGCAGGAAAGGCATAGGGTGAGTTAGAGTGACTGACTCCCACTGGGTAGCAATAGAACTTAGACCAGAGTAGGCCCGATGTGTTACCACGCGGATCTAATTGA
Source organism: Eristalis intricaria (assembly GCA_964034865.1). NCBI lineage: Eukaryota > Metazoa > Arthropoda > Insecta > Diptera > Syrphidae > Eristalis > Eristalis intricaria. The sequence continues at coordinate 32,306,420 of OZ035873.1, forward strand.
TCCTAGCCCGCAAACCAGTTAGAATTTTTTAAGTTTAAGTTTTAAGTTTAATAAGGTCCCGGAGATGGCTGATACTAATGCTACTTGGTTCCGTCAAGTTGTTTAGGTTAGGCGCGTCTGAGTGACTTCTTCTATGGGAGGAAAGAGCACTGCAGTTGAACTGAAGATTTAAAAAAATATTTTGTTAAATAAAACTTTTGAAGAAGTATATTTTTCGGAGGCTTAGAATCTACAAAATTTTCTTAATGCTAAATTATTACCTGCGCGGCGGAAATATGAGAAGAAAGGAATGTTACTAGATATTCGGAATTTGAGTACTTCGTTTGTTCGCTCCAGACGCGAAATCAGCAACTTGCACCCGGAGCATGTTGTCATCTGCTGGAAATGGGCAACGTGTCATAATAATAATAATAATAATAATAATATGGGTGGCGCGACAGTCCGAAGTGGACCTGGACCAAGCTTCTCAGCAACCACTCGTGTTGTGCGTGCTATTGTTCTTTCACGCGTGGACGGGATCTACAGTTTAATGCCGACTCCGAACGGCCAAGTTTGAGAAGCTTTTCTAGACAGGAAATACTCTTCGAGCATTGTGGGCGACTCGAAAGAGGCGGAGCCGTGAATTGAAAAAGGTGGTAGATTCGGGTATCGAACCTGGCACCCTCTGCGTAAGAGTCGACGCACTTACCGACTAAGCTACGGCGACCCACTTAGACCTTACTATTACATGCTTTCTTTGCAATCCGTCTTGAATGGCCATTCTAAGAATGTTCGAGTTAAGGGCCTAAGCTGTTCAATTCGACAGCAATCAGTCCCCACTGATCGTTCTTGTGGGGTTTTGCTGAAACCAAACTGACATTTGCCTCTTGCTTTCTTCTTCTTCTTTATTTGGCGTTACAGTCCAGGGTGAACTTGGGCCTCAACCAACAAGCTTTTCCAACCAGCACCAACTGGATGGACGACTGGATAGCACTGTTGGTAGAGTCCCTGCCCCTGGTTAACGGAGTTCCCTGTTCGAATCCCAGTGAAAGCAAAGTTAATACGCTTTTATCTGGTTTTCAAATCTGGTCCAGTCACCATTTACTAGCAGCCCAACTACCTAACCTAACGTAGCACCACCTGGGTGCGACATCTTAAACTCGGGCGTCCTCTATTACGTTGCCCCACGGGTTCGGAGTCGAAGACTTGCCTCTTGCTAGTTCATTGTTTTGTTTCATTAGTTGAACTAGTTTTCCATCTGCATTTGTTATTTTCAAAGTGGAAGAAAGTACCCGTTGTAGTAGTTGTTATAAATAAACGCAATGAAATATACTAACGTTTTTTCCATTGTGGGATGAAAGTTCACTATACACAACTACAGAAAAAGAGTTGCGTGGTTTTGATAGTTGAGTCAACAACTACTCAGTTGAGTTGTCGTTCGTAATACCGTAAAAAAATACCATAAAAAACACAACTGAAAATGAGCAGTTGTCCTGATTTCACAACTGAAGTACAACTGGTTGTCTAAAGGTTGTAATCGATAATACCGATTTATCATTCACGACAAAACATCAATAACAGTTGTGTAATGTAAAAGGGGCATTTATTTGGTCCAACCAGCTAACTATGCATTTCTTAACGGTGTCTGAAAGCAATTATTTTCTGATATTACAAATAATACATCATTTCATCTGCTCACAAAAAAACCATTCACACAGGAATCTAGTACGAAAAAAGTCAAAATAGAAATACCAGCCAAGTTGATTGGAATGTGCAGAAATAAAATCTGCACGTGTCACTTAAAAATTTAAAAAGGAAAGCATCTCAAAATGATTCATTTAAAGTCGTTTTCTTCACTATTTCTCAACTTGCCGAAAACTGGGGAGTTGATCAACTGCGGAGTTGGTCTCAACTCGAGGCTTAACCGGCGAGTAGAAAATTGGTTTTGTGTACTTTTTCAATTCAGTCTGAAATTGAAAATCCAGAAGTTGTCCTGAGATATTTTTGACAAATCACACATACAATATCATTTTCAACATTGAATTTACGGTGATTGCTGTTCGTGTGCGCTATGGGAAGGCGAATTGAAAGCGAACATTTTCTCTCCATCCTCCATTAAGTCAGGTTTTCAGTTGCTGCCGTCTATGCTATGGAGAGCAGAACAAACGACTGTGCACATTTGTAATGCTTACACTAACAAAGTTTGGATGGGCCTGTTGAACTGAACCGAGCGCAAAACATTGTAAAACGATAGGTCAGCGTGTAATTTCCTGTAATTCAGGGGGTTTGTTCACAAATGACGGTGAAGGTGAAGTTCACAAACACCTACGGCCGTTTTCTTTAGAAACGTTATCTAATTAGAAAGCCATAATTTCAAGCTCTGCGTGCGATCTTTGGTCCTGTTTGCGTTGACGGTTTCTGGAAGAGAAGATTCAACCACGAACTGTACGGGCTGTACAGCGACATAAGTCTAGTCAGGGGTCTTCGGATCCAACGCCTAAGATGACTACGCCATGTAGAGCGTATGGACAACCCAGCTCCGACCCGGAGAGTCTTCGACTCCGAACCCGTGGGACAACGCAACAGAGGACGCCCGCGTTTAAGGTGGCGCACCCAGGTGGAGAAGGACCTCAACCAACTTGGCGTGCGACACTGGAGACAGCTAGCCAGAGACCGTGCTAGCTGGAGAGGCTTGTTGGTTGAGGCCCACCCCGGACTGTAGCGCCAAATAAAGAAGAAGAAGAAGCCATCATTTCACACTGTGTTGCTTTGACACTTTTCTTGGGATCCGCTTTTGGTAGCCGGACAACTTTTCTATCAATGTGCTGTGTAGTTTTGCGAGGAACATTTGGTGTGGTGCCATATTTACGAAAATAGGGAATTGCACCAAACATCATCTTCTTTCACTAGTTTAACTGTGTTGCAATGCGATCCAGCTTGTTAACCAGCTTAAGCTAGGAGCTTGTCGTTTTACGGAAGATGGAAGACTTTCGCGGATGAAACCGATGTTATGGGATATTTTTCGTGAAACGAAGTTGGACCAATTCATCGTATTGTGGGAACAATGAATAAGGAGCAGTGCATTGACATTTACAAAATGTTGTGCTACAATGGGCGGAGGAAAATATACCGATTATTTGGTTTCGAGCAAGACAATTACCCTAAGAATACCTCAAAGCTCACAAAGGTATTTTTTGAGCAAAACTACATGCGTGTACTTGACTGACCATCAAATAGTTCGGACTTAAATCCAATAGAACACATTTTGAGAGATGTTAAAATGCCGTCAGTACTCCAAACATTTCAAATTTTGGATGTTTTGTGTAAAAAGGTGAAGGAAGCGTGGTATGCGATTGCAGTGGAGAGATGCCGAGCCCTAATGAGGTCGATGTGGAATCGTTACGGAGCTGTGTTGAAGAAAAGCGGCTTTCCAACGAGGTACTAGTCATAATAAGACAATGTTGTAAGATCATCTTATATTTTTGTCTTTATTTTTCCAGCGTTTCTTGTTACTTGTCATAGCTCAATATTGAGTTTTAGAGCAAAATCCTCTCCAAACACATATTTTCAAAAAAGAAACTCTATCAATTGGGTTTCTTTTTATTTTTTTAAGTTCATAAGATTATTTAAAAAAAATTATATAAAAAAATAAAGAAATAAATGAGAAAGCACCGGCATCTATGTTGTTTCTAAAATATCTTCACTCGTTTCCCGCCATGAATCCTGTATTAGTTCGATAACCATGCGACTTCTCGCAACTACGACAATGGAAGAAAAAAGAGAGCAAAAACCCTGATTGCATCCCTTAACTTCTGCTATTTCCGTAAGTTGAAGAAATGAGGAGTTGATAAACTCACGAGTTGTAAATTGAAAGTTGACCACGTAAAATTCAAGAGAATGCAGGCAAATCCAGAAGTTGGTGAGAAAAATCTCAATGAGTGTTTAACTTATAGTGAACAAAACGTACCTTAAGATTCCTTCGGAATCTTCTGAGCTCAAACGTGCAGATTTTATTCTTGTGTCTAAAAAATTCAATTTATTATAATGAAATGATTACCTATGGACATCTTTGAGGGCTTGTGCAAGAAATTATCATGTACACTGCACAAGCACAGACTTAATGAGATCTTGTGTATTTATGTGGCAGATGAAATTTAAAACGTGCACAAATAAATTCTTTACTGAGAAATGAATTCAGCACGTTTCGCTCAAATTATTCCACACGAGCAGAGAACTGAACTCATTATCTTAACAGTCATCTTAAGAATCGCTCATTTGATATATTTATTTGAAAATGAGAATAATTATTCATAGCTGGTATATTTTCAAGCAAGGATAAGATTTCAGCAACCCAGAGGCTGGCTTGCGAAAAAAATGGAGCTTAAAAAACGGAGGTTATTTGCAAACGGTGAAAATCGAGAGGATGGTTAAGCTTGATCCGAAAATAAGTGCTCTGAAAATAGCTGCTGACATGGAAGCAAATTATGGAGTAGACCTTTATCCTGAGACTATCGCAATTTTTTGCCTACAAACAGATACAATGGCCGTACGCTAAGGAAAAAATCATACCACTGTACCAACCATATTTCAAAGGCGAACGTTGAAACTCGTTTGCTTACTTCCATACTCACTTATCAGGCTAGTGACTCAGGCAGGGTCCGAGCCTGAGCGATAGCTGCTTGATGCTCCTGGGCACGATGCTTCGAGTCATCAAGACTAAGCTGTCTTGCATCCGCGATTACTTGGTCTTTATTTCGGAGATTCGGTCTTCCTCTTCTTCTCGAACCAGGAAGACTCAAAGACGCGCTTAGCTGGAGCACTGTTGTCCATGCACTCGATGTAGCCAAGCCAGTGCAGTCGACGGATCTTTGTCTTCCGAACTACATCCACATCCTGGTACAGCTCGTAGAATTCGCGGTTGTGTTTTCTCCTTCCTCGTAGACGGGACCATAATCCAATTTTTCTTTCTGCAGTTTTGCTTATCGTCCACCTTTTGCCTCCATATAGCAGGACTGGCAAAATAAGAGTTTCGTAGAGCATGATCTTATTCCTTCGAGTCAGGAGCTTTTGTTGAAACTCGTTTGAGATAAATAAATGCATACGTTTCAAAGTGCGTTTAAAGTTGAAATATATGCTTTATAGTAGCGATAGGCTTGAATGGCGGGACTACACTTTCTATGGAGTTCGTCCACTTCACAATTCTCTGCATGGTCACAGTGCCCGGCACAAGTTTGATAATTAAATACTTGGCCATCTCGTAGCTAACTCTTAGAGTTGAATGTGACTCCAAGACTTGATCGCTGCCAGGTTGTCAGGACAAGTTACGATTTCCTACTTTTAGCCAGGACACAGCTTCCCTTATCGCTATAGTCTCTGCTTGAAAGATGTTCCAATAATTTGGTAGTTGGAATGACAATTGTATTTGGGTCCATAGAAGAGACACCCGTCGCTATGCCCTATGCTCATCTTTGAATCATCTGTGAAAATTCGCGGACCGTCCAGCGTCTTGTGTGCAGACTGAGGGAATGTTAGTTGAGATATTCATCTCAGGTATCATGAGGTCGGTGTCTTCTGAAGTGGATCTTTATCTGCCAAAGATAGTAGAGTGTCCGTAGTGGAGCCCTATCCACGTAAGCAGGGATTAGTCTCTCGAAGAAACTTCACGCCCGACATGTTTTGTTGCCACGTTTTTTTAGAATGCTTCCACATTCATGATATACAACGTCACTCAACTGACTTTGTTAAATTGACATCTCAACTACATTTTGACACTTACGCTACGACATAAAGCGATTTATAGTGTGACGGGGTTGTAACAATGAGTTGATTGATTGATATCCAATAGGAACGTGTACATTTTTAAATTAAATAAAAAGAGAAGTACGTGAGATGTCAGATGACTCTGGCACATACAAAGCAAGGGTGAAGTGTTTAACGCTTTCCAGGAAATCTCTCTCAGACACTCGAATGGATCTATAATACCCTCAATTCAATGAATCGGACCTACTCCAAATCCTGAGAAATATCCCCAAAATATAACATTCCCCCTCCTATTTTCGGTTGTAATAAATTGCTTTACAACCCCGAAAGATGCCAGAAAATTATCAACGGCTCTTCGGCGAATTGTCCTAAATACAATTCGTTCTTTAACTCCCTGGACGACAGAAGGGACTCATTTTTATAGTCTTTAGAGGCAATTTATCATCTCGGTGGGTTGTTATTCTTGGTTTCCACCCAGGTTAGTAGCCACCGTGGATTTTTATATAGAGCAGCTTCAGTTTAAGGTGGGCCTCTGCCCAAAATAAAGGAGAAAGTCCAGCTTTATATTTTAAATAAAGCTAAACAGCTAAACCAACTTAAGTCGACTTAAGATGCTTTACCTTTTGCGTAAAAGAGGCTGCATCAAGATTCTCGTTAGTTGTAACTGTCAGTAATGACTCCATGACGATTCCATCTCTAACGCAACATATTGATATTGAAATATTTTCACGGTTATTTTTATCGTTCGTCCCATCTTCCATTAGAGTGAAACAGTCTACTTCAAATACCTGAATATATTTTTTTTATCATAGTCGATTTCTTTTTTTAAAGGTAATGCTTTGCCGAATAATGTCCCCACCCCTTAGCTACTACCTGCTTCTACCTCGGAGTAAAGTAAAGTTGCTTTAGTTTTGGCCATCCAATAAATTAAAACAGGCCCTTTTTTTGAGTTTTTAATTTTTTTCTGTATACAGAATGATAAGAAGCCAAACTTTTTTTAAATTCACTCTTTTGGAAGAAAGAAATTAAAAGAGAATTAGTGGAAGCAGAGATAAGGGATAATAGAGATATCTTCGGCCATTCGTACCCCTAGTCAATCCCGGCATTGAGCAGTCAAAAATAAGACTGTAGCGGACTTCTCTTGCATTTTACAAATACTTTTACAAGATTTCCGGATTCACTACAAAAATGGAGGAGCGATCGCTGATTTTTAGGGAACATGGCAGCCGATTCGTGAATTCACCTGGAAAATGGCGGAAGAGACGTGAATTTAGTAAGAAAAAATTGCGGGTAATTGCTGAATTTGCTCACGATCCATGTACGATCCATGTATGTTGTTCGGAGTGTGCTCAAAGGTTGACTCGTATTTTTAAGACCCTATACTTATACCTATACAGATCACATCGATATAAGAATGAAAAACACTGGTTTTACTGTCGGTTTTATCTACATTTATTTTATATCTTTTCGTTTTTATCTAGCAATGTTTTTACTTAAATTATCACAGAGCCCTTTCGTAAACTCCATTGTTTGCTTTTCCCGTAGTTGTGGTATAAAAAAAACAGAACTAATAGCTTAACTGCACGTGAACAGATACACATAAATTTCCGTAGGAGAAACATGGATGTTTGAAGACAATTCCACATAATGCCAACACTTATCCTTGCGCTGGATGAAAATACCGGATATTCTAAATATATCACAAAGTTTTAAAGACTGACCTTGCGTTTTATTTATAGGAACGACAAAATCAAGGCGAATTGGAAATTGAAGACGTTTAAAATCAAGAGACAAATCTGGTGAATTCATCGGAATAAGCGGAATCAATACAAATACCCTTGAAATTTTCCTTTTCAAATCGTTGCTTCAATATGATTAGTCATGATCTTACTGACTGCAAATATTGTTCCGACGATTTATATTCCCAAGAAGTATAATGATTCAACCTTTAATTGTAAACGATGAGGCGGCAGTCCAGACACCAGGCAAATCCAAGGAATTCAAAAATTCCGTCCGATAATTTTTGAAAAAAACACTTGTATCTAATTGTTTTTATGAACCAAAGCAACTGCGAATGGCTTTTTGAAAACTTGTGGCATATCTATACATAAACCCAGAAGTTCATAAACCGACGCAGAAAAAAGGTAAATGTGTGGAAATAAACCCAAAATGTACTGAAATTCATGTGTTTCGTCAGACACGCACAACACACACATGCGATTGCCTCACCGATTTTAACCAAACTTCTCTTTAACCATATACATATAGATCAATACGAAAAATGTGTGACTTAAGTCTGCTTGAAATCGGTAAATGCGTTAAGGCGTCTACCGGTGACAAACATTTGATGGTAAATTTTTAAATACAGTGGGTGGCATTAATTTTCCGAATTGGATTCGGCCTTCGTTCCTGAAGCGTCTTATGATAGCTGGGTTTTTTTGCAAGCGTATATACGCTTAATTTAGAAGTGCACAAAAAAACGATCATCGGTGCTTAATGATTCATCATAAAATCTTGGCAGCACCGAAGACATTTATGACATTTGCTAAGCAGTCAGGGGTGTAGTCTTGGACGGCGATGGTTGATCTTTGATGGTCACAATCTTCGTTTTGTGACTGTGTAACGTGACCATCACTTTAAAAGCAAAAACACTAAATAATTATAAAAATAAAAAATGTTCATCATGAAATAAGCCAGCCAAAACGAAATGTATAGTAGAGACACTCTGGGTAGACCAAAAATTGCATACTTATGGATGCCAAAAGAATTACAAATAATCTGATACATAAACCAAACCTGCAGGTGTAAGCCACATACAGCAACCTAAGCAATGAATGAATGAATTCAGGAATGAACACACAGAAATGAATGATTGGAAGCATTGTTTTTATCCGCGCTTATTCCTTAAGCGGCGATAGACAAGATGAGTAACTTAAGCGGATATAGGCATTTTACATGCAAATCGAAATTTAAGCGTATATACGCTTGCAAAAAAACGCAGCTAAAGTCACCGACTGTATTTGGCTTCATTTTCAAATTTTCCGCAATTTCATTGTAAGTTTCACTGTTTTAATTATTGCTTAACACCAACTCCCATTTTTCCAGCTACAGTACCTCACAAAATTGAGCATACACCTATCATTACTTCATATTCGCGCTGTTTTAAGGTCGACCACTTTTTTGTTTTATTTTTTTAGTATACAATCATAACTGAATACGTATATATATAAGTATATGCTAAATTCACAGACAAGCGACTTCCTACCTGTACTTTTCGCATGAAAATGGAAACAACCCCTGAAATCGACACACAAAATTGAGCATACAGATGTCATGTGTGCGTTATACACAAGCTTCGCAGAATCGATACATGGAAATTTGTTCAGGAATGAAGCAACAAATGTCCCTGATGATCATTTCTGCACACGCTTTTGAACTGAAAATACCGATATTCTCTTCTTTGTGCGAAAATATGGAAAACATGCGAAAACAGACTACTTTGTCAACGAGAATGCTCATGATTAAGCTATTTTGCGAGGGGAAGTCGATGTGAAAAATAGGAGAAACTGTAGGGCGATCGCATGCAACGGTACAAAAAATAATAAACAATTATAGATATGAAGGGACACTAAAAAACAGACCTGGAAGGGGAAGAAAAAAATTGCTCTCAGAACAAAACGAACGTTATATTGTTCGGACAATCAAGTCCAATCCAAAATCTAGCGTTCCAAAGTTGACGGCTGAGGTGTCATCAATTAATAAGCCTCTTTCAGTGGAAGCCGTTCGCAGGGTCTTGAGAAAAAATAATTTAAATGGTAGGATCGCCCGAAGAAAGCCGTACATTTCCCTAGTTAATAAGAAGAAAAGATTGGAGTTTGCTAGACAATATGTAAACCACCCGGAAAGCTTTTGGGAAGGTGTTTTGTTTTCAAATGAAACAAAAATAAATCTATTTGGGTCTGATGGCAAACAAATTGTTTGGAGGGAACCAAATACAGCTCTCAAAGCTAAAAATATAAAGTCAAACATAAAACACGGGGGAGGATCTGTGCTGTTGTGGGGTTGTATGGCTTCAAATGGCTGTGGAAAGTTCGAATTTATAGAAAATACTATGGACAAAATTGGGTATTTGAATATTTTAGCACCAAAGCAGCTAAAAACACCCCACAATCGCCAGATCTTAACCCTATTGAACATCTATGGCACGAAATAAAAGTGCGGGTTAAAAAAAAGTACCTGCTCCAATAAGCAGGAGCTAAAAGCTAAAATTCAGGCAGCTTGGGAAGGGATTCAGCCATCTTTTACTGAAAAACTGGTAAGATCCATGCCACGGCGGTTACAAGCCGTCATAGATGCTGAAGGAGGTGTCACACGTTACTGAAATTTTATTTGTAACTGTTTTTGTTTTGTGTTCAATTTTGTGTGTTAAAATGAAGTGCCTTTTTTAATTTTGCTTAGAAATATCAAGTTTTTTTTTTAATTTTCATATTTTTGTTTATGGTTTTTAGCAATTGAAATATGTCAATTCGAACTGCATTTAAGTTTTATTAATTAACTACTTTTTGTAAGGCGAAAAAGATAAAAAATATGTTTAAGCTGTGAGTGCATGCTCAATTTTGTGAGGTACTGTAAGTGTTCTTCCTTTGCGGCCCATCTTTTTTCTTTTTGAACTTGTGCACGATCTTAAACATGATATTACCAGATAATGTTGTTGGAATGATCATTTCAAACGGACATACAAATCTGAGCATAGGGTTCTTAGACTTAAACCGTAAAGAGAAATGCAAGTTAAAAAACCGAATATTACTGAAGGTACTTTTTTCATAGTTTTTCATGTAAATTCAGTATCTGGTAATGACATTTTTTACTCAAAAAATTGCTAATCTCGAAAAACTTCCCAAGCAGGAACAGTGTCGGTTAGAAACCATTTGGTTTTAAATTGTAACTATTTCCAAATCCGACGAATCGCAGATTCACTTCACTCGTTCGATTCACATAAACGGATTCGTGCTATCTTTGCTGTTCCTCAATTTGACGTTTGATTGAAGAAATTTAATTTGGCATTCAAACATTAGAAATTGTGTTTTTCGTTCCAAATTATTTTTTATAATAAACACAATTGCTCACTTTTTTGATGACACAAAATAAAATAACATTGTAATCATGTTTAAGGGAAACTGTTGCGAGTTCTTCACTGGCAAACTGACTCATATGAAGCAAGTCGAATAAAAACAAAACAATGGGAAGTTAAAACATATCTACATGATGTAGATACATACATATGTATGCAAAATAAAATTGCATTTATTCAACGTAAAAAATATATACGAATCTTTCAATGAAAAAAAAAATATTGATTCACTCTTTTTCGTTTAAACATCGTCGCAAATTTTCTAAAAAAATCTCTTACTCCTTCATGGCGTATATTTGTGTTTGTTGTTTGTCGCTGTCAGGATATTTTTTTTCAATTCCTGGATCACCGCTTTGAGCTGTTCCCTGTACGTAGTTTTCTTCCTACAATTTCATATGTTAAATAATGCTTATGACAACAAAAATAACTTACATCTTTGCTAGTAAACTACTCAACTTATACGAATCCGCAACGATTTTGATGCGGATCTGTTTGTATGGAGTGATTCGATTCGATCGGATATAAGAATGCAGTGAATCTCAATTCACATTACCGACATGCGGACGATTCACTTCGATAGGATTTCGGAATCGAAAGTTTTCTATATCGGTGGACGATTCCCTCCGGCGGATTTGGGGTGATTTATGACACCCACTGTACATTTAAGGGACTAATGCAAACCTTTTTAATAATATTTTTATCAGTAATTTCTTGAACGTGTGCATGCATTTTATAGGTATTATTCATATACAAAAATACATACACTATGTTTCGCAAGCATTAATTTTGACCTTGTATCTCAGATTTGAACTTACTCAAATATATTTATGTATCGAATTTCGCTTTATTTGTCCATTTACCCGTCCATAGTGTGTTGAAAATCTAACACCGAAATTTGAAAAAAAAAAAACGTTCACGATTGATTTTTCAAACAAGGACTCTAACTCACCCCATCAACTGTTCGACAGCTGATCTCCAGACCTCACATTTATTCACAGTCACAGGACAAAAATCGAACTCAAGGGGCAAGGGAGGCAGAAGAATATTTCCATTATTCCTTATCTCCAAGTGGAAATTTAAGTTGCTTAAGTTTTGGCCAACAATGTAAGTACATAGATCAAAAATAAATTTTAACAGCAGCTAATCACTGTAAATCTTTAAACCTTCACAAGAAAAAGTCCACCTGGTCAATCTTCAGGCGCCATTGAGTTGATCAAGCCTCATGAGGTAACAATGACTTCAATCCGTCGTGTAGATTTTCCTTTGTGGCATTAGCTGTACTGCACGTAGTGTCGTCCTGATGAGTCGTTCACAATTAATATCACTCGATTTGGGTCAAAAGAAAAGTCTCGATAGTTCCACCGACTTGTGCACCACACCAAAAAGTGACTTTCTGCTGGTCCATTGCCACTTGGGGTACCTCGTATTGATTGGCTTCATCCCAAATCCAGTAACATTGCTTGTGACGTAGGTGCTCGTTCATCCAAAAATGTGCTGAAGGAAGATGCTGAAATCGAAGTTCTCTTCAAGCTCTTGCTTCAATTCCAGTCAATGAACAAAACCTCGGATTCTGTTTTGCACAATTTCATGGACGCTGGATTAATAACTGATTGTTCATTGAACCGGTTAACTCGAATTTGGATACCAAATATATTCAAGTGTGTCCTTCCCATTTTCACGCGAAACCGACAATGTAAACAGCACAATAAAGCTGGTCAAGTGTGAGTATTTCTCGCATTTCGAAGGTTCCGTATTGCACAAATCTTTTGGAAGCAGCAATTCGGAATGCTCCACAGCAACTTTATGCAATTTCAGATCAATTTACTAAATTCACTAATGTAGAAGAATATTTCAAACAGTTTCAAGAGTGTCATTATACTTGTCTAACAAACTGTGTACTTCATAAATGCGTTTTCATGTTAAAGTAATAACAATTGTCTCGGAGAACTCGTCTCATGATCGGGTGATCTTCACGTTAGCATAATCTTAGACTGCTTTGGTGATAATCTAGGTTAGGTTAGGTTAAGGAGTAGGAAGAGGAGTGCGGTGGTAGAACATCACTTCCAATCGAAGGCCTTTGGGCCCATTGTAAATCCCTTCATCTGTGGAGTACATTCCGAATAAACCTATCCTGTGTCACGTGACGGCTTGAACTACCCTGTGCTCTTTACAAATCTAATAAGATCCGATATATCAGCATTTGCTAGGTCCGCGGTCTCTGCGGAGAACATTTAGCCAAGCGAAGCTAGTCGCCGGTTCTGGAGAGCTGGGCAGTGGCAAAACAGATGTTGGATCATTTCGGTCTCTCCCTCGTCATCGCAGCTCCGGCAGAGGTCGCTGGATTCCGCATTCCATTTCCGGAGCATTTCTCCGATGGGACAGTGTCCTGTGATCACTCGGACGAGCACACAGATTGAGTTGCGGTCCAATGCCAGGAGCATCTTTCATTTGCCGTTGTTGAGCTCTGGCCACGTTAATCTGGTCATGTGACAGTCATCTCTTGTGAGCCAAGACGAGCTGGCTTCTTTAAGAATGGTGTAACTTATAGTTCGGAGTAGTACACTTATCTGTGGCTGCAGTGATGCGTCAGCTTCGGTAATGTCCATTTCAGACCCTTGTCTGGCCAATTCGTCAGCTGATGATAATCTAAATATTGGCAATAATATGGGTGCGCCTCGTCCTCGGCCTAGCTTCAGCAGAAACCAGCCGTCTTGGGTGTGCCATTGTTCTTTCAGGAGTGGAAGGTTTAACGCCGACTCTGAACGGCGAGCGTTGTCAGTGATTCGTGAATTGTGAGGAGCCGTGAATTGTGGATGTTGGTAACCTCGGGTATCGAACCTGGTACCCTCTACATAGGAGTCGACGTCGACCACTCGATGCTCTTAAGAAGACCCAAACTTCACGTACAGGCTCTCTTTTTGTAATAAACTGTCCCAAAGTCAACTACTTGCCTTTTCTTTTCCTACAGCGCGTTCAAATTTTACTGCTCCATGCCCACACTACGTCTGTCAGTCTTAATGAACATGCATACAGATCCAGTCCTTTCATCGAATTTAATGCCAACTTCAGTTATATGAAATCAAGCTAAAAATTGCCTACTATTGGAAATGATAACGTAAATTCAAGGAAGACGGAACATAAGGTTTGGCTAGCTGAGGCTGCTGACTGTTAGTATGCAGTAGTCACACTCAGGTCAGTGTGGGCCACGCAAATATAGCCGATCCAACACTGCAATCTTTTGACTAAGAGATGAAGATGCCTGACACTGATATTGTTAATTCGAGCAGGTAATGGAATAAGCCTCTAGGTTACTTCCTTCGGAAGGAGTGGCGCTTTATTTGCTGCGAAGGTACATAAAGGTTTAAGAATAAGCAAAAAATACAGAGAGAAGAGATTTGGCAGGTCAGTCAGCTGATTAATTTTAAGTATGACTCCGATGCAGCATATCCTCAAGAAGTATGGTCAGCGGCAGCACCGATGAATGTAAAGGGTGAATGAGTAGCAGTTGAGGTTATTGCCACTAAAGCAGAAGTATGAGAAACTGCAATTGAATTATCTCTAGCACTTCACGAGGAGAAACTTAAATACGACTTGTAGAATGTGATCGCTCTCCGAATGATTTCATGATTCGGTTTGGTCAGGCATTCATTTACTCGAACAAATTTGTTGCTAATTATTAAAGCCAGGGTAATGAAGAGAAAGAGGACGTGAGCAGCGTTCGGAAAATCGTATTTCGAAGTAGATTGAAAGATAAAGCGAAGTAAATCCAAGATTTTCGAAGTAGATTATCCGTTTCATTTAATGTACCATTTTCTACGGATCTGTTTGAGTGAGAGGATTGCTACTTGGCTGTGGCATTGTTTTCATAAATAATAAGTAATAGAAAATAGTAGACAATGAGTATACTTTTTTGGATAAAACCAGAAATGAAGTATTACAGAGATAGCCGACTTCACAGCTGAGGCCATCGACGAATTTGAGTGCATTTTTGAAAGATATTCATGAAGTTTTGACGGTTATTCACGAAATAACGTAAATGCCGTCCTCTGATTGGCTAATTTGGTTTATGAACACGTTATAAAAAACTGATGTAAAAAAACTGGAGGTAGAAATCGGGCATATATTCTATTTCTGGATAAAACGCTACAAAAGTCGGGGACTGTTTTTTCAAGTGACAATTTTTCGCAGTACATTGTGAACAAAAATAAGTGGTGGAGTAGATTTAAAAATATTGTAAAAAACGAAGTGAATCTACTTTTGGAATAAAGTCCGAACACTGGACGTGAACTATCTTTTTAGTAGACAGAGAAATCCTTTAACGCTTTTCTGGCGGAGGCAGCATTTGTTGTAGAGTTGTTTTTCGGTGTGTGTCGGTGTGGGAAATGGAAATAGCGGCAAGTATTTTAGTTAGTAGTGATATCAGTCACTAATGAGCTATCGGCTTGAAATTCCAGTTAGAAAATTGTAATTTCTGCCGATTTATGGAAACCACCATTCTATTGAATTCCTAGAAGAGGGCAAACAAAATTAAAAGAAAAAACAGACACGTTCGGACGGACACATTGTGTCTGACTGGACCCCATTATATTTTGTATGTAAATAAATGGAATATCATACATTTTGAAAACTCTTTTTAACGCAATTAGTCTCATATTAGAGTAAGTTCGGGTATTGTGGTATAGGAGGGTAATGTGGCACAGGCAGTTTCTTCGAAAACCAAGCAGGCTACCGGAATGCTTGTTACACAAAAAGGTAGCGATGTACAAATAATTAGCAGCATGTATTAGCGGCGTGTCAACACGAAAGCTTTGCAAGCTGCGCTAACCCGGGTTAAAATAGAAACAGACCGAGTTGCAACCCGTGTTGACGAACTCGGTTTGATCATAAACCGAAAGCAAAAAAATATGGATTATGGAATAAGGCAAGTTGTATTGTCCAATTCAATTTTGTTTCGGGTTGGTTTCGGTGTTCTATGTGTATCCTAAGACGATTGTGTTGGCAAGGGAAACGTTGGGCGCACGGGGTAGCCAAGCCATTACCGTTTTCCTCTCTTCTCTTTGATGTCTCTTTGTATTTTCTTCTACTCGCACGTCGCAACCAGAAATGGAGTATTACAGAGATAGCCGACTTCATAGCTGATTGCCCCCTAATATATACATTTACAATTTGAGAAAACGTTATAAAAAACAGTTGTCAAATATTTTAAGGGGCAGAGAGGTAGAAGACGGGCACATCTGTAGTACTTCATTTCTGGTCGCAACGCAACTTACTTCCTTTGAGAAGTCACACAAAAAAAGAGACAATATTACGTATGGTTCGGCAGCATGTTCTCACTCCAGGTTGTACCGTTGAATGTCACTCGGTTTGAGTCGGTTTAGGCGTAAACCGGGTTAATTCAGTTTTTTAACCCGAGTTGACAGATAGCCAGAGACCGTGCTAGTAGGAGAGGTTTGTTCCTTGAGGGCCACGTCCAACCCGGACCAAGAATAAGACACACCACTAACATGTATTCTGCCAACTTGAAAGCCATTCACGTTTTTTGTCAATTGTGTCAGACATATAATTGGATGTACCAGCATTTTTTGTTGTGCTTCTAAAAAGTTATTTTGTGTTTTAACTGTTGTTAATGTTGTTGTAAATTACTCCTACCGAGGTAACCTGACAAAACGATTTGTTCAACTTTTTTTTAATAAATATTAGTTGTGCTGTAAGTATTTTCTTGTTATTTTTTTTAAATTATTTCTTGATAATTGGTATAGCAGCCATAGGACCATGTGGTTACTATACCACATTACCAACTTCAAGGAAGAATTCCTTCGAAAGCCTGCTAGAAAAAGAAAAACATAAAAATAAAAAATTTTTATTTTTTTTCATTTCAAAATTGTTCAAGTGGCCAGAAATTGTAAAACGGGTAATGTTGTATATATATAAATACAAATTATACCACAATAACCGCCAATTTTGCAACAAGCACTTTTTGGGTTGTGCAACAGCTATTTTACTGTCCGCTCCACAAACTTGTATAATTTCCATTTTGAAACCAATAATTTGTTCTCAAGTTTATAGTGAAAATATTAATAGGTATACTACAATACCCGAAGTTCGAAACAAATCGATACGCAAGAGATGCAGCACAAAAATATTATGAACAAAATACCGAATCCAGACCAAGAATGTTGAGCCTGAATTTTATGCAATAGTTGGAATACTTTTGTTCTCTGGGGCATCACACAATATAGTAATAATAATGGATGGTGCTACAGCCAGTAGAAGGCCAGGGCCTAGCTTTTCAGCAATTACACGTGTTGTAAGTGCTATTGTCTTCTGACGAGTGATCGGGATCTACGACTCCTTAGAAGTTTTTCAAGACTTTAATTACTCTTTGAGCATTGTCAATGATTTGAAAGAGATGGAGCTGTGAATTTTGAAAGGTTGTAAAATTCGGGTATCGAGCCTGGCACCCTCTGAGTAGGAGTCCACGCACAAACCCACTACCGACCCCCAATAATGTGCAAAAATCGTCAGTGTTGTAAAAAAGCCATCTTATAAAAATGGTTTCTAAGTGACAAATACATCGATACAAATCCATGTAAATAGATAGGGGGTGGCCAGGGACTAGATGTCCGTTGGAAGGTTTTAAAGTAATTGTGTTTGTTAATATAAATTTTGATGCATAACGTCACCACGTGGGAGAGATCACAAAAATCAGTTTGGTCTCTGAGAAGTAGGCTTTCATTGTATTAAGATTCAAGTGACTTATATATAACATTAAATTTATAACACTCAATCCCGTGTCTGATCAAAATCTGATTATTTCGAATACAATTTGGCAAGCACATGCTCTTCTAAAGATTTTATTTCGCTTTTAAGGTATTTCATTCATTCATTCAGTTCGTATGGTTGAGAAAAGACCGGGTCTCCTTGTGCCATCAGAACATCCACGAAGGCAAAACATTAACAACAGAAGAAACAACTTCCCACCGCTTTTCATAAAACCACTTGGATCATTAAATACGAACCATTCAACTAGAGCAAATGCAACAATTAATTCCTTTCCTAGAACACGCTTGTCAACTCTGTAAATATGATAATCAGCTGGAATATTTGAGTAGATCTAAATTATACGCTAATTTCGATTAACGCCTTGTGATGGGTGGTTATGTCTCATTTAGAATTCCGTGACAATTTAATGCTCCTCCAAAGACTCCTTCGGATGAGTTGGGACGTGAGCACTGAGAGGAACACGTAAGGCCTTGTGTACTGTATTCAGCGGAGAAGAAATTGCATTAGGGAAAAAGTCGAAGCGGCTCTTAACAAGTGTGAACAGCAGTGTCTAGCGGATTAAAAGTAATTCAAAGTCATTTATGCAAAGAGGCTCGAAGTGTTTGATAAATGATTCCTTCATACGAATTTGCCAGAAGGCCTTTGAATATGAGTGCCAACGTGTGTGGTTTGAATTTATCACTTTAAAAAGTTGAAACAATTATCATCCAGCACACCAGATTTAGCGTACACCCATCAGAACTCCTTTCCGCTTGCAAGATGCCGGTGCGTTTGTCCGTGGTCCAAATACCGCCCGACCCTTCTTGATCAATCTGTTTAACATTTTACTGTATTGCTGCTTAGTCTGTAGACTATGCACTCAGTGGCCCAGTCCTTTTTGGTGCTGAGATTAATGGTAAAATTCTTTTGGAAATAGAATTTCCTAATCACCTCATCCTTCGGAATGGCCAAGAGTGGTAGCTGTTTGACTAGTACTTAGAATTGTCTCGATGTTATACACCTGTGTCTTCCTATTCCTTCAGAACATTCTGCAACCGCTATATGCAATGTAGTCAGCTCCAATAGCACCTCCCTGAATGCATGGCCCTTGTAATACAGAGGCATGCCAACCTGTGAACTTTATTGAGTGTCTCTCCTGCACTGTTCAGGTTGATTATTTTAGACCATGCTATTGCGACGTGTGTAATTGTCGGCCTGACAAGGCTGTATATATTCATCTTAGGATGCTTGGACTGCATCTCGAGGATACACCCGCCAAGATCCTACAAGTTATTAGAGCACGCGTAGCTGTCCTGGTTCCCTCTTATGTGTGAGTCTTCTGTCCAAGATTACTCCTAGATATTTAGCTTCGTTTACTGGAGCCAGTGTTGTGCCTGACAGACTTCCTAACTATTTTGGCATATTCTTTCAGGGCAATCCCTATTTTTATTTGGGTATATTAGTGTGTCAGCTGGCCTGTCTAAGAATAACAGGTTGTTGCAAAACAATACCGACGGCAACAATACCTGTTCGTAGCTCCAGCCGACCTATTCTGCAACAAAGGGGCTGTAGGGTTTTTGCAGAGAAAACGATACGGGGACGTTGCCGTACTAAAAAGTTGGGTAGCAAAACAGGATATGAGACAAACAAACTAATTAACACCAACCCTATCCTAAGATAAGGGTCTTTCCATCAACGCGTTCCGTAGCAGAAACAATGGCAGGAACAAATGGGAAATGTAGAAAGAGAGACCGACACACTAACGACTCATTGACCCACGTGGGTCTAGGCGCGGTGGTCTCGTGTCACCACTTTGAAAAATGTACGTCTTTTAAGCTGAAGTTGTTGCGATACACGAGGCGGCACTCGTGTTCCGAGACCATAACGTAACCAACAAATCGATCACCATTTTTTTCCAACAATCGATCACCATAGTCAATCGGCAAAGGCTACAGCATTAAACATTCTGACATCGAAGCTCCTTAGGTTATGCAAACAGAGCATCAGTCATATGTACATCCTTGTGGATATCGGTTACCTTCTGCTGGGTACCGCGGTATACTGACATCCACGGACACGAAGAGGCGGACAGTCTTGAAAAAGTGATCTGAACTGTGAGATTCTCTATCAATCACGTATGATTGTAACGGCCCTTGTTTACTCCCAGACCCACTTTAGCCGCTTCTGTTTCGATGCCAATAAACGCTTCATTGAAGACTCGCTGTGCTCGATCAGTCACCTCACTGTCGTCTGGGTATGCCAGCATTTGTCCAGACTTTTGGAAGATCGCGTCACTTGTGTAGGGCAGTATGTGGGGCACGATCTTCTCCACGGTGAAATTAAAGAAGTCACATGACAGCGCGTCGCCTTATCTAAATCCTCTTTTGACATAAAAGGTCTCGGTGAGTTCGTTACCGACCTCGATGGAGCAGCGAAAATTCTTCAACGTTATCCTGCACAGCCTGACGAATTTGGCAGGAACGTCAAAACTAAACATGGCGTTGTATAGCTCGTCCCTATGCACGCTGTCATATGCGGCCTTGAAATCGACGAATGGGTGGTGGTTGTCGATCTACATTTCTTGGGCTTTTTCCAGGATCTGCCGTAATGTGAAGATTTGGTCGATGGTGGACTTCCCCGGCCTTAAACCGCACTGATAAGGACCTATCAGGTTGTTGACGAATGGTATCAGGCGCTCACACAAAATGGCAGAGAAGATCATGTAAACGATGCTAAGGAGGCTTATCCCTCGGTAGTTGGCCCAGTTGAAGGCGTCTCCTTTCTCAGTTTTCCTGTTGTAATTTTCTTTTGTTTGAACTTTGTGTAATTTTGAAGACTAAGAATGAAACACGGAGCTTGGAAACATATTCACTTTCAAAAACCAAGCCGTTCTGGTTGTTGACATCTGAAATGTATAGCTTCTTACGGGCAACATGGCTATGTTACACAACGTCTTGTAAAAATTCTTATTATTGCATCAACAGAGAGGGTTTTAGAGACTCTTTCCATCACATTAAGTTTTAATTGGTGGGCAGTTATTATGGGATGGCGGACGACCTCTAAGAAACGTAGTTTGACTGTGTAAGTGCTATATTAGCTGAGATACACACGTTCTGATTTGAAGTTCCCCACTGTTTTGCGTTGTACTCAGACTTATGGGGCCAGTGTACAGGTTGGGCCATCTAGTTTGTTTTTAAACCATGTTAATATTAATCTTAAAATGAGCGAAATGAGTAGCTTTCCGCTAGAACGGCATTGGGAAATATTGAAACTTATTTCCAAAGTGAGTGCTGAACATTCCTGTAGGATTGGTCAAGCTGGGTTAGTTTTGATACAGCTAAGGAAAATTTGTAATCAGGATTGCCGATCTTGGTCAGCGGTTTTCAACTCAGTATTCGTTCCTCTCTCACCTATGGTAATGCAATTTGGAAGAGATGTTTGGACCAAGTCCATAAGCTCGCCCGATTACTCTTGAGGATCGAGTTGCCTGGAGATCTCTCGTGCGTGCATTACCTCCGTGATCCCTTTTTTGAAAATAAGTTTCTGACGAAAGGAAGCACCCACCGCGACTGCTGTATTGAATTGTGTGCAAAAAGTACGTCAGACTGGTATGCACATAGTCATGAACATGATTGGACCATTTTTCTTCGAAAATGAGACCGGGTACAGAGCCATGGTAACCGATTTGTTTTTTTTTTGTTTACTGAATTTGAACAAATGGATTTGGACTACCTCTGATTCATGCAGGATCACGCTCCATGCCACAATCGATTTTGAGCACCATATTCCCAAATCGTGTTATCAGCCGCATGTTAGCCGCTTTCGAACTTGGATTTGACCCTTTTTCAAGCACTTAAGGCCAATAATATTCAAGCAATCGATGAACTACAGCCCGAAACCATCAACAAGGTTTTGGAAAATTGGTGTGATAGAATGCGCTGCTGCGAAGTCAATCGAGGCAGCCACTTGAACGACGTTGTATTTCATAATTAATGAGAATATTTGTTCTTACTAATAAAGCCATAAGATAGGAAACAAATTTAATTCTGTTCATCTTCTTCTTCTTCTTCTGGTGGCGCTATAGTCCGGGGTGGACCTGGGCCTCAACCATCCAGCCGGCACGATCTTTAGCCAGCTGTCTCCAACTGCGAACACCAAGTTGATTGAGGTCCTTCTCCACCCGGGTGCGCCATCGGTTCCGTGGGCGTCCTCTATTGCGTTGGCCCACTGGTTCGGAGTCGAAAACTCTTCGGGCCGGAGCAGTGTTTTCCATGCGCTCTACATGGCCCAGCCATCTTAGGCGTTGAATCCGTAGACGCCTGACTAGGCTCATGCCGCTGTACAATTCGTGGTTGAATCTTCTTCTCCAATAACCATCAACGGAGACAGGACCAAAGATTGAACGCAGAACTTTTATCTCGAAAAGACAAAGTGCTTCTTCATCCGTTTTTGTGATTGTCCATGCCTCCGCACCATAGAGCAGGACAGGGATGATCAAGGTGTTATATAATGTTACCTTGGTCCTTCGAGAGAGGACTCTACTACTCAATTGCCTCTTGAGCCTAAAGAAACAGCGATTGGCAAGAGTAATTCTGCGTTTAATCTCGGTACTGGTGTTGTTCGTACTGTTCACTTGCGAGCCGAGGTAGACGAAGTCCTTCACTACCTGGAAGTTATAGCTGCCTATCGTGCCGTTTTGGCTAAGTCGTCGATGTTGTGTCTCGATGACAGCATATAATTCGTTCTGCCCTCGTTCACCCCTAAACCCATTTTGGCCGCCTCCGCTTCAATACTAGCAAACGGTTGAAATGCCATGAATGCCATCATTTGTGCCACATAATGGAAAACAAGCAAGAACAAATTAATTTTTGTACTAAAATTAATTTTATAATTACAAAGATTTTTAAAGTTATATTAGAAAAATGAAGTCGAAGAAAAAAAGCGCTCTCATTCCATAGCAACAATCAAGTCCAATCTGAAAACGAGAATTCCCAAGTCAACCCTTTAGATGTCATCTGTGGTAGGTACGTAAACATCCACCCGTATAGACCGTGGATAGAGTCCCTCGATGATTGTAACGCCCGGAGAAAAACAAACAATTCACAAGCAAATAAAAAAATACGATTAAAATTGGCTAGACATTACGCAAATCACACAGAAACCTTTTGGAAAAGAATTATTTTTTTAGATGAAATAAAAAAATAAAGATTTGTGGATTGGATGATGAACCAGTTGTTTGAAGAGAGTCAAATATCTGAATGAACATAAAATCAATATTAAAAAAATTGAGAGAATGGAGCTTGGGTGATACTGTGCGGTTGTATGGCTTAATGCGGCTTGAAGAAGTTCGAATTTATAGAAAATAAGAGTCCCATGGAAAAAATAATATTAGGTAGTCGAAAAAGTCTTTTCGTTTTTCTCATCAAACTTCAACTCATTTTTTTTATATTTATAATGAGCCTTATTGAACCAAATATGTACCATTTTGGTAGAACACATTTCCCATTTTTCCTCTAGAAACATTATTCCATCAGTAAAACGTTTGTGGTTTCTCAGCGAGAAGCTGCGACAAGTAATTTTCACAGGCTTCTCTTGAAGCCAACTTTACTCCATTAAGGGAGTTCTGCATTGACCGAAACAAATGGTGGTCCGATGGTGCAAGGTCAGGGCTATATGGTAGATGCATCGAAACTTCCCAGCCAAGCTCTCCCAGTTTTTGCCAAATCATCAAAGATGCGTTTAGTCTAGCGTTGTCCTGATGGTAGACGAAGCTCTTTCTGTTGATCAGCTCTGACCGTTTTTTTTTTCGATTGCTTGCTTCAATCTCATCAGTTGTTGACAGTTAAGTGTAGAATCAATCGTTCGACCAAGCTGGAGCAGCTAATAGTAGATGATTCCTTGCCAATCCCACCAAACACTCAGCATAACTTTTCGAGGCGTCAATCCTGGCTTTGCGACCATTTGTTGAGCCATTTGTTGAGCTTCAGCGTGTTGAAACATTTTACACATTACTGTCAGATTTCACCCACTTTTCGTGTCCTGTTACCATTCGCTTCAGAAATGGTTCGATTTTATTTCGTTTCAGCAAGGAATCGCAGATGTTAATTCGGTCCATTAAATTTTTCACAGACAATTCATGTGGTACCCAAACATCGAGCTTCTTTTTGTAGCCAGCCTTTTTTAAATTGTTCAAAACTATTTGATGATGAATGTTTAGTTCCTTGGCTGCTTATGTGACGGTCCTGGTCAATATTTTCCATAATTTCATCGACTTTTTCAACGATAGGTCGAGCGAGAGAGCGAGGTGCATCTTTCACATCGAAATTTCCAGAGCGAGCGAGCGAACCATTGTTGTGCTACACGAACTGATACATCATCGTCCCCGTAAGCTTCACAAATTTCATTGGTGGCTTGTTTTCAAAATATAGCGAATTTCTTCATTATTTTCACTCATTCTTGAACAGTTGTAACTTTTTTCAACTTCTCCGAATTTAATTAATTTAATTTTTGGTTAAATGAAGCTTAAAATGTCACCTTTCCAGCACCACACGGTATGACACAATGAGATTGGTAGCACTGGATATAGACGACTCCTACGACATCTATTGACAAAATACGAAAAGACTTTCTCGATTACGATATATTTATAGAACTTAACTCTATTGACCGATCGACCTATACCTCTTGCGGATAATTTTGGTACCTTGTATGCGTGATGGATTCTGAGCTGTCAGAACTGGGATAGGAATTTACGTACAAATGGTGAAATATAGTGGGAAATTTAAAAAATTTGAAAAAATATTAAATAATTATATTTTATTCTAATAAATGTTTTGATGCTGAGTTAAAATGCAGAAGTTTTGATTTAAGCTGTTGTCAAGTGTCTATATGTGATAGTTTTTGAGGAATGCTGCTTTGAAAAGTGTAAACAAAGCACCTGTTTGACATGAAATTGTTGTTGTTTCAACCAAGATACACTGAATGGTGAACAATATTAAGTGTTATTTTGTCATAGTTTGTTAAACAAATTAATTTAAACATATTCAGTGCATTGTAATCTGCTGAAAATTCACTCATTCATACATATGTATGTATGTATGTACATATCCTCCAATGTAGCACAATATTCCATTTGCTTTGTCCAAAATGAAGGAATAATACATTATGTTGGTTGCGTTTATTGCTTGAATTAATTATAAGAAATTGTTTATATCATATAATTAACTTATTGCTTTAAACGGAACCCAATTTCTATGAACTCTTCACGTACATTACACAAAGAAAGCGCATTGGAATTGTTGCTATATTAGTAGGACGTAATGTGGAATAATGTATGTAATGTGCGAATTTAAACTGTATTTCACTACTTCAGACATTGTTCTATTATAATACAATGAATAGGCAGTAAATCAACTCTTAATATTATTAACTATTCACATAATGATAAAATGCACAATGAAGAGTTATTGGTACACAAGTGGTTTGTTTACATTTTTCATTATGCGATTTCAAGTAAACTATCACTTCCAAGAACTTGACAAGCACTAATAACAAAACTTGCACACTTTTTCCCCGTAATCCACCATTAATGTTATTCAAAAACATTTATTTTATATAAGTTTTAACAAATATAGATCTGCACCGAATTTTAAATTCCCATACAAATTGCTTCGAGGGAATCAGCTGACGGAATTCGGGTTCGCAAATGAGGTAATAAAAAATGCTACCAGGGGGTGCTGAAGTCAAATGACGATAGGTCAATTGTCGTCGAATATGTAACCCGCTATTAAGTTCCAGGAATAATATGTAATTCAATTCGCAAATTCGTATCCACAATTAATATCAAATTACTTAACTTTGTCTACGTCGTTAGCTGACTGTGATTATTTCTGCCTGCAAAACTTGTTTTAAATAATCAACAATGTACATAATTGGAATCATCAACCTTCATAGGTACGGTCCAAGACCGAATGCAGACAATTTTGATCAGTTTGATCCTATTGTCTTCAAGGAGAACTGAAAATATTCCAAAATGTAACTTTTATTAATAAGGTTGTAATGATGTATGCTGGTAATTATCCCACATTTATAAATTATGAATGTAGTATGTTAAGTATAGCCCAGTTCTTCTTAATTAATAGAATGTACATAAATACCATGTTTTTCCTCTCTTCCACCATGATTTTTGTGCGTTTTCTATAGTTTCTATTAACTTAAAACATATACATATACCCCACATATATTAGGGAAAAAACTGATAAGAAATGTAAACAATATTAACGCACAGAAGAAAAAGTAATACTATGTTCACAATTCCTAAAATAACTTATTTCTACATCTACATTCCTCGGGATGGTCTAAAATAAAGAGTAGTCTGGAGAGCTCGAGGTAAGATGAACATTTCTTCTATTTCTTTCTTCAATGCATCTCGGATTTAAATTGGCATGTATCATTTTCCATACACCAACCAGTTGCATAATCCAATCGCGGCGGTATACTGATGAACGCTCGCCGTGATTTGGCCAAGTCGCCAAATTCCTCCTTCATGTCTTCGAGCTTTGCGTTGCGTGCGTGGCGTATAGCGCCATCTCATTTCGAAAGAAATCAAATCACATGAAAAAATGTTGCTTTTTGTGTGCTCCTGAGTCGAAACCTTGCCTCGCTCAAAAGACTATTTTTTTACCCAAAATCCGGCTCCCCGCCAACAGCAATTATAACAAATGCAATTTATAACGCGTTGACCGTGATCAACGTGGGTCGCCGTGGCGTAGTGGGTTAGTGCGTCGATTCCTACGCTGGGGATACCAGTTTCGACAATTTACCACCTTTCATAATTCACGGCTTCCACCTCTTCCGAGTCACTGACAATGCTCAAAGAGTGTTCCTGTCTAGAAAAAAGCTTCTCAACTTCGGCGAAGGCAAATGATGCATTGCATAAGTGCAGACCTCTAATTGCTCTTCTGTCATCCTGGATCGCAGAAGACTGCGCAGAATTGTTAGGCATACGCTAGACATTCAGATACACACACTCCAGCATTTGCCTTAGTTTGGAAATTTGGTCTATAGTCGATTCGGACGGCTTTAGACCTTTACACAGTACGCTGGAGAGGTTCTTGTAGGCGACGTTGAGCAGGGATATACCTCTATAGTTGTTGCAAGAGGTAGGATCGTCTTTTTTGTGGATGGGGCATATGGAGCTGATGTTCCAGACAGCGGGCATGCTTCTTTTTTGGGAGGACGAAAGCAACTTACACAAGAAAGTGTTGTTCGCTAACGAGAACCAATACAACATTTTCGTGGAAAATTTGTTGGAACATTTCGTTGGAAATCAAAAATCTTCGAAGAAAAATTAAACATGGTGGAGGCACTGTTGATTTGTGGGGATCCATGGCTTGGTCCAGTGTGAGGAAGTTGGTATTCATAGAAGGAAATATGGACCAGCAAATGTTTCTGGATATACTGAGGGAGAATTTAGCGCCATCCGTCGCGAAATTGGGTTTGAATCCTAGCCGGATATTTCAGCAAGATAACGAGCCTAAACACGCAGCTCGAAAAGTCAAGGAGTGCCTTCTGTACTATGCCCCGAGACAGTTGAACTCTCCTCCACAGAGTCCAGATCTAAGACCCACTGAGCATTTGTGGGACTCTTTAGGGAAACAGCTGCAAGACAAACAATAACTTCAAAGGTTGCATTCAAGGAAGTTCCGCTAATAGAATGGGATCGGGTATCCGAAGACATAACCCAGAACCTGTTTTGTTCAATACCACAGAGACTACAAGCCGTCCTCAAATCTTGTGGAGGCCCAACAAGCTACTAGGAACCTTCTGCGAAGTAATAATCCATTTTTTTAGAAGGAGTACGATGAATTATGTCGTTTGAATGAAACAAGTTATTTGTTGTTTTTTTTTTTTTAAATAAAAGCCCAAAAGTGGACACTGAATTTGCTGTTATACGAAAATAATCTTTGTTTTTTAATACAATTCTGAAATGTAATCCATTATTTTACCAAATACGGGTGGCACTGAAATCGAGCATTTTTGAATGTCGTACGATGAATAAGTCGGCCTGTGTATGTTGAATGAGGAATGATTGGGAGTGTTTGTCTGAAATCGTTTAGTTTGTCGTTGTTTTTCTTACATCTTTTAATGTCCTATTCAACGCTTCAAGCGAATGTTTGTGTGCCATAGTGCATTCATCCCAGACAATAATCTTACACTGTTTCAGCACTGTGGCTATGGACGATTGTTTTTAAATGTTGCACGCTCCGTCTGGGTTATTTGGAATATTTAGTCCCAGCTTAAATACTGAGCAGTTCTGCCTCCTTCCAATAAAGTTGCCGCAATGCCAGTTGATGCAACAGCCAGTGTGATGCCATTCTTAGATGGTACTTCGGCGAGAATTAGCGAAATTACTAATGTTTTGCCAGTTCCACCTGGGGCATCTAAAAAAACGTATCCACCTATTATTTATTAAACAATTGCCCGCATAAATATAAAAAATAGATAAAAACCTATTCTCATGCCTAACGAATGTATATACGAAATTTCATTCAAATCGGTTCAGTCGCTTTGGAGGAGTTTGACCACAAACACTGTGTCAGGAGAATTTAATGTATTAAACTTAAAAAAATACACTTCTGGACAAACTACAAAGCTAATGTTATTTTCTGCTTATTTCATGCCTCCGGGCCAATTCAGTGGTCGACCAAATAGTAGACAGTCTTTCCTCTGTGATTTTACCACAAATCGTGTTAGGCATAGACCCGCACGAATGCATGGCCACATGGCATCCTGGCAGCTTCCGAAAATGAATCAAATCGAATTCAGCACCTCACGTCAGCATCTGGCAGGCATTACCAATGCACAGCCTAATGAACTGAATGAGTTACGGCCATGCACTATAGCAACATTCGATTGTTAAACTTCAATTCAGTGACATTCATTCGAACATGTGCGTACCAAGGACCAATTTGCACTATGAATAGAAACTGTAAATGTTTTTCAACCACACGCATTGCATACGGGACTTGGTTTCACAGGAGGTGATGACGTATTATTGACGTACTCAGCCGTAAATATAATATTTGTGTACAATCGCCACCCACGCTCTGTGATGGCATAGTTCCTCGGCCAGCGGGGTGGTGCTGTTGTTCACGCTGCGTGTTCTCACACAAGTGGAGTTATTGATTTATTCAAACAAAGAGCGCACAACTAGAAGGATCTTTCATTCGTTTTTATTTCATCGGTCGTTGGTTTCTCGGAAATTAACGACATCGTTAATAAACCCGACATTCGCCTCCTTTTCTTTTGCAGTTCCATTCCCCATTGTTCACTATTCCTACGAACCTATCTACGAACCAAATGTTAAAATTATATGGGGTTTTTTGTTGCTGAAGTGGGTTTTCTAATGATTTCTCTTCATTCATTTTCCAATGTGAACTTTTTTTCGGTTCCGTTCATGGAAATACGTTTTGAAGATATATCGAGATTGACATGCTTTGTTAGCAATTTTTATTTGATTTTCGTTGCAAGTGTCCTTCATTTTTACATTCAAGAAAGGAGTCCGCAAAGTTTTGGTCTTCTGGTGGTACAATGGAGAGGTTCTTTGAAAGACGACGGCGACACTTTTAGTCACAGCGGATGCTCTTTTTTTGGTTGAGTTGCCAGTCGCTTGTGTTAGTCGTATCAAATCAGAATCCTAGACGAAATGGGAGGTGAACTTAGGTCCGGAGTATTGGCATAAAATGTGTGTGCGTCGTTACGACTCTGTGGCGACTTCTTTTCGTCTTTATTTTAAAGCCAGCTGGTATACCTTTAATGCTTTTTGGTTCGCTGTTAAGTGCATGAATGCAAAAATGTTGTTCGGATTCATATTCTATATCGCCGACTAAAGCTGCACATGCCAAAAGCGATAGCGAGACTTCTTAGTCTCGAAATCCATGGGAAATGAAGTAGTCAATACAGTCTGTGGATTTGATCACATATGTCGTTGTGGACATTAGCATCATCGGTTGAGATGAATCTAGGGTATGGCAAGGTAGATGCTGTCTACAAAACAAAGTCAACCTTCATTCTTGTGTCTTGTAAAAACCCCTTGCAGAGACAGATATAATTTTAAATTAGCGGAAGACTACCTGCCTGAGGAGATTAGACAACCGTTTGATAAAAAATATGTTTCACTTCTCTGTTTGCTAAATTTTTCGAAGGCTTTCGATAAGGTCAACCACGAGTTATTGTGCTGGAAAATTAATCACTATCTTGGTTTTAGTGATATGTGCGTTAAAATTGTTGGCTAGTTTCCTGTCTGGAAGGTATCAGAGAGTGTTTTCAAATGGACGCAGTTCATCTCTCATGTTGATCAAACAAGGAGTTCCTCAAGGGTCTATCGTAGGCCCCATTCTGTTTTGCCTATTCATCAACAATCTGCCGTCGGTATGCAAGCATTCATCAATGCACATTCACGCCGATGATGTACAACTACACCTAGGCAAACCATTTTCAAAAATCGACGAACTGATCGTTCTCCTTAACGATGGCCTAAAACGTATTCATAGCTGGTCCGTTTCAAACGGACTGCAACTAAACCCAACCAAAACTCAAGTAATTCTTATATCAAAGAAAAGTGTCAGCCTTGATTTACTACCAGATGTTTTTCTAAACAACTCAAAAGTTAAGCTGTAGAATCTGGCGCTAGTCTTGGATATGTTATTGGTCGAGATTGATCGGGTTATAATCACACTAATATGGTTATAGTTCGTATTTATGGTTGTCTTCGCAGTTAAGTGCTTTCTACACTCCTCTTGAAATGTGACGCAAACTTGTAATGGCCTTAATCTTACCTTAAGTTACATATGCCGCTGTAGTCTATTGAAGGCTTGACTCACTGTCCCAGCGTAAATTACAAGTCGCTTTCAATGACGCTGTGTGATATATTTATGGAATAAATAGACAAGAACACACACAATAACACCTCTTATACAAGGGAATTAGTGGGATGCAACTTACAACAATACCTCAATGCCAGGAATTGTTTCTTCCTACACAAAGTTATTCACAATCGCTGTCCCCCGTATTTATCTAAACGACTCAATTTTACTCGATCATCCACAACAACTAACCTTATTCCTCTCGATTATAATTTTTTAAATTCATCCCGTTTATTCTTTATTCACTCTGTTAGGTTATGGTTTAGTGATTAACGCTTTGAAAAGAAAAATGATGCATATCAGAAATCCGAAATTCAAGGCTACCGAACAGCAAATGTACTGGAATGATTCCTGTCGTACCTCTACTAGCTGTCCTATAGATATAGTTGAAAGTTACAAGTATCTAGGAGTAACAATTGACTGTAACTTCTTATGGGATAAGCATATTGATCAATTACGATCGAGTCTTAAGTGAGCACTATACGCAGTAACTTATCTGCAGTACCATGCACCAACGTCAGTACTAAGGAACGTGTACTTTGCGCTAATGGAATCCAAACTTAGATATGGAATACTTGCCTGGGGTAATGCATCTGTTACACATCTAAAAAAAACTACAAAAACTGCAAAATGCCGCACTGAAAAAAATAAATGTATCTTCTCATCGAAATTTTGCTGAGCGAGAAAGGTTTAATGTTCTTCAAGTGGAAGACATCTTCGCGTTCAAAATGACGCTCATATTAGAATACTACGACGATCCACGATTCACCATACCAATTAACCATGGCATAAACACAAGAAGACGTGCACAAGGTATGCTTCAAGAACCTCGGTTTTACAACAACTATGGAAGAAGACAGTGGAAATGGAGTGTTCCTGAAGCTCTCAACACAATTCCGCAAGAACTTAGACACATTAGAAATTTTAAAACTCGGAAAAAAAGCATAAAAGATTTCCTCTTCAATCAAAATTCCAGCAATTGGATCTTAATTTTATTTTGATATGTACTTAAATTAATTTATTTTCTCGTAAACTTTGAAATGAATGTATATTAAACTAAGCTTATTTAATCTCAATTATTAATGTTAGACGCACAACATTCTGCAGACCAGCCAATAAGGCTTCGCGGAAATGTATAACCCATTTTGATTTTGAATTGAAAAATAAAAAAAAATAAAAAATTGGAACACATTACCATCATCAATCAGGTCCATAAATAACTATTATCAATTTAAAAGTGCAGTACTACATCATTTTTCCACACTTCCGCAATACAAATATCCCATCCTCATATCAATCCTCATAATTAAATTTTACTTACGAATTATACCACCTATCATCATTCACGGCTCCACCTCTTTCGGGTCACTGACAATGCTCAAAGAGTATTCCTGTCTAGAAAAAGCTTCTCAACTTCGCCGTTCGGAGTCGGCATTAAACTGTAATTCCCTTCCACTCGTGAAAGAACAATAGCACGCACAACACACGTGGTTGCTGAGAAGCTAGGCCCAGGTCCACCTCGGACTGTCGCGCCACCCATATTATTATATATTAAGTCCTAAAGTATACCATACTAAGTAATAAAAAAGATGTTTATGATAATGTACATTATATCAATAAATGAAATGAACCTAAGTTTTCCACTTAACCAGCAGTTTTAATTTCTTGGCTTAGACGCATTTGGCAAGAGATTCTCCATCGAGAGTTCTTGCTAACACCGCAGTTCAGCGCGGGTTGAATTCACCGTGCTAGATCAAATGGTTTAGTCCTTTGAAGACGGCGAAAAGAATTTCTTTTGTCGAGAATTGAAAGGACAGCAGAGTTTATGTGCTCATCCAGGCGACGCTTATGCTTACGAGCAAAATTCGAAACTTCATCTTGGACTGATGAAATCCCAAGATCTCTGTGGATATCGTTGTTTCGTATATACCAGGGTGCGTTGACGATGGCCCTCAGCAGTTTATTTTGGAAAGTCTGTAGTATGTTTCTATTACTTTCTTTGTTACAACCCTATAGTTGTATACCATATATATATGTTCAGACGGGTTTTAGCACTTGCTTGTATATAAGCAATTTATCGACAGTACTTAGCTTGGAATATTGTCCAATAAGCCAGTACATGCCTTTGTATCTCAATTGGAGCTCTTCACGTTTCTTTTTGACGTGCTCCTTCCATTTAAGCTTTACATCGAGAGTCATTCCGAGGTATTTCGCTTCATTGCCGAAGGATATTTGAACATTATTTATAAAAAAGGGCAAGCTATTCACGTTCTTATACGTAAAATTTATTTGAACGGATTTAGCTTTGTTAAGCTCAATTCACTGAGTGTTCGTCCATTCGTGTATCCGGTCTAAAGCACATTGCAATTTTCTTGTCGATTCTTATACCGTTTTGGCAGTTACCAAAATAGCGGTATCGTCATCAAATGTGCCTAGCACTGTGCCTACATCCTGCGGTATATCGCTGCTATACAATGAGTAAAGAAGGGGACCAAGAACACTTCCATGTGGTACTCCAGCTTCTGCATATTTAAATAGGGAGTATTCTATACCATATATGGGTCGCCGTGGCGTAATGAGTAAGTGTGTCGACTCCTACGCAGAGGGTGCCAGGTTCGATACCCGAATTTACCACCTTTGATAATTCACGGCCCCGCCTCTTTCGAGTTGCTGACAAGGCTCAAAGAGTATTCCTGTCTAGAAAAGCTTCTCAAATTCACCGTTTGGAGTCGGGTAGGTCTGTAGTTCCCTTCCACGCGTGAGAGAACACTAGCACGCACAACACGAGTGGTTGCTGTGAAGCTAGGCCCAGGTCCACCTCGGACTTTCGCGCCACCCATAAACTAAAATAATTCTTTCCCATAATTCACAAGGAAGATTCTATCCGATAGATAGTTCGATAAAATTGTGCAAAGTTTTCTCGGGAGGAATTGTTGAAGCTTGTTTTTCAAGCCTTGTCAAAGGCTTGAGAAACATCGAGAAATGCAGCTGAGTGGATTTGCATTTGTTCAAACGATTTTTCTACAATATCAGTTATGCGATGTACTTGGTCAATAGTTGAATGCTTGTTTCTAGGACCGAACTGGTGGTTAGGAATGAGTCGTCTTTCTTCAACGACCGGGCTTAAACCTCTAAGTAATATTCGTTCGAACTTTTTAGACATTGTCGGAAGAAGTGAAATCGGTCTATAAGAATTTTTGTGTGTTGGGGGTTTACCCGGTTCTGGCACCATTATTATTTCCGGTACTTTCCACTGACTAGGGACATGTTCTAAAGGCGGCGTTAATAATGTGGAGAAACTTAAGAAGCGCTTTCTGAGGTAATTCTTTCAGAACTTCTTCTGTGATTAAATCATAACCAGGAGCTTTCTTCGGTTTGAGTTTTTCCAATTCTTCCTCAAGTTCTGTCAAAGTGGCATTTCTTATAGAAAAATTGTCATTATTTGAGTCTGAACGGAAGGAATATGCACGATTCGCAAACCCATGCTCTCGTTTTCTTCGCGGGGCTGATTAGATACTGAATGAACTGTGTTTTCTTGTCCTCTCAAGCCTTCTTAGCTTGGTTTGCACATTTGATATGAAGGAACAGATTGCCTCCCACTTCTCTGTTGACTCCGTCATATGGCCGACTAGGAGCTCCGGTGGGTAAGTTTATTCTCGTCCCTTCAAATCACATGCAGTAAAGTTATGTGTTTTGTCTCTTCGTATTTCCGATAGACTCCGCCCGATAAAACTGCATAAGGTGGAAATTGCAGTCTCCGACTGATCTTCTTGTCTTCGTTGCGATTATTTAAATCAGTCTGAGTATATCTACCTTTGTTTGAGCTGTCCCATCTGGCTTTCCACATTACGGACGAAAGGTTTGTCGATCGTTTTAGGCGGAGCCTATGCATCTCATTGGCGAGGATGTTGATGGGGATCATACTCGCAATCACACACGCTGCTTCGTTCGAAATTGTTTGGAAGCCACTGATCGTTCTTATTGCGCAGAGCCTGTATACTGACGAAAGCTTCTTTGCTGTTTCCTCTATAGAGAGAGCACCCGACCAGACTGGCGCAGAATATAGGAAAATGGAACTTATCACTCTGGCCAGCGGGACAGTTCCTGGGTATCCGGGTCCACCGATGTTCGGCATACCGGAAAGCGCTGCATGCGTCTTTGACGCTTTTCTGCTGCAGTATTCGATGTGCTTTTCGAAGTTAAGTCGGTCGTCGAGCATAACTCCTAGGTACTTCAGAGCTTACTTGGATCTAATTAGCTGGGCATCAACCCGAAAACTTGCGTGTTCCACAGACCTGCCGCCAGTTATATTAATCACAGTTCCTTGAAATGGTTAGCTTAATCCTATGTTGCCACCGAACCCAAATCGCGAGGTTTCGATGAACTTTTACTAAAACCTTAATATACCATTCCCACCGAGTTGAAGTGCTTTCAAATGTCATTGGCTATCAACATTGAAATGGCCGGCAAAACAACTGTTTGTTGACAGGAAATAATACTGTCGAGAAAAGAAGCAAAGGCAGGGCATGCTTATATATTTTTGATATCTTAATAGGAACACCAAAATAAACTGAAGTTCACTCTATACATAGCATTGTTCGGTTTGACAAGTCAAGTGGAAGAGCAAGATGCTTTTCAAGCCGAAAGAGCAAGATTTCCAAACAAACGAAAACGTACGACAAAATCTCGGCGCTTTGGAGAAATTTGACGAAACCTCGCGATTTCATTTGGCAGGAAAACATTATAATGCCGCATAACTGTGTTTTCTATTTAATTTCAATCACGAGTTAATTTTGGGACATTCTTTATTAAAATATTCTTTTGAAGTTTTTTTTAAAATGTTCTTGGACTCAAGTCAAACTCTCTCCAAGTCACAATTCGACTTAGGGGGAGACCACTGTACTTGGCCCACCCTGTCCAAAGGGTTTGATTTAACAATTGTGTGACGCACGACTGTATGGCGCAGTTGCTAGAGTACATGCCCTTGTTTAGCAGGCTCCAAGGTTCGAATCCAAGTGAAAGCAAAATTAATACGCTTTTATCTGGTTTTCAAATCTGATCCGGTCACCATTTGCTGTTGGGATCAAATTAACGGCACTATCACTGGAGTAGTCAATCAGTGGTAATAGTCTGCCTATGGGTATCACAATGGATCAATACGGTCTTAGTGTACTGGTGAATGCACTAGCAGCTCCCCTACCTAACCTAACAATTGTGTGTACAATAGAGCTGCTAGAACTAGAGCGTAGTCTGAATGGGCCAATTAAAGTAATGGACGTTAAAAACAATGCCATCAACGAAGTAGATATGTGGTTTCAAAAAGAAATACTAATCGTCGCAAAAAGAACCCACATGAGCACCCCCTCAAAATGCACCCCATGTTGTATTATTCTTCATATTCCTTAAACCCCGTAAATCTGTGTTCTTCACTCCATTTCTGGCTTTTGTATTTATGCATCTGCTTTAAGGAGCATTATTGTTTGCACATAATGTTCCACACAAAGAGAACGGCATAATCAATAAACCAGTGGTGAGAAACGCCAGACAAGAGAACTTGCTAATGAATGGAAGCGCATAAATTAGAAATTGACGACACGCTGACACCTGGTCGAGTACCATCAGGATAATACGATACCACGCATTAAAGAACGTCGCAGGAAAGAATTACAGCAAATCAGATCCTTGACAAGCAGGCAAAATGAAACTCCTTCCAAAGACTAATCCCGAAGGCGATGAAACTTTTGCACAAAAAAAAAATAAAATTCATGAAAAACTTTTTATTTACAAAGTCCATTATAAGAAGCATTGTTAAGGTTCGTTTTGTTTTTTCTTCTCGCTTCACACCTAGAACAATGAAACGACAAATAAGATCACTGGCAAATTTGTACGTAAGTTTGTGGGCTGAGCACTAGACAGTAGACACACCCGTTCCATGCTAATTTTAAATTATTCTGCTCGAAATTTACATCTTTTTGGAGAGTTGAGAAAGTGTGTAAGATACCATGCCTGAGAGAGAACAAAAAGTGCACACCTTCAGATAATGGATTGGATTCCAAACGCTACCTGATATTTGGAATAACTCAAAATTATTTCCATCTTCGTAGGCAATGCAAATCGGATGATGGTCTGGAAGTTTGGGAAGGTAAAAATGGTCGGAAAAGTTAGGCCCTAACATTGAAGCGAGAAAGTATATTTTGGCTAGTATGGGGGAATGTGCTGTATTCAACCAGACTCCAAGGTTTCAAGTTCGGAATGAGTGATGAGTAGCTAAGACATCGCAGATGGAACTTGATACCTAGAGGGCATCGAAAGAAATGTGTGTGTGTACTGAATCAAAACAGTATCAAACTATTACTAGGGAGGAGGTGTCATTACATTGGCATCTGACAAGCTCTTGCAACAGCCAGGGGGAGAACGGAAT
Source organism: Eristalis intricaria (assembly GCA_964034865.1). NCBI lineage: Eukaryota > Metazoa > Arthropoda > Insecta > Diptera > Syrphidae > Eristalis > Eristalis intricaria. The sequence goes on from OZ035873.1 coordinate 32,343,399, forward strand.
ATGGTTTGACAAAGAAGTGGCATTTCTATCGGAGTGATAACACGCCGGAGCCAGATTAGTGGCTAAATGGGTGCTGCTTATTTCATCCTGCGAATACCGTTCGGCCCTGAGTCGTAAATTTCATAGTGAAAATGTGAAATACAAAAATGAAACGCTTTGTGACACAAAATTTTGATTTCGTTGCATGTTCTTCACTCATCCCGTGCCGTGCCACTCTAACGAGTCGTGAGGAGGTAAAGCTTTATGTCCACCATACATACAAGTTTGAGAGAGATTTTTGCACTCACAAGATAATCATTGATGAATTATGAAAGCAGTTCGTGTCGGGGACTCGGGGATTGAACTCAAATAACCAAATGAGGCATCCCACGGAACGAAGAAAATGCGAATCAATATAGGGGTGCCCCGATACACGAGGAAATAAATAAAATGTTCTGGAAGTGTTAATCACTAACTTTTATAAAAAGAAGTTAAGATTTCATGTATAGTATATGTATCTGACACAAAATCTCCGATTCTACCCAACGGATTCGAGCGCAGTTTCGTCCTATAGCTTCATAATTCTTCTGCGGAGTATACTATATTACTCATATTAAGTTTTTTTTTTTAAATAAATGTTAAGTAATAAATAAACATGTTAAGTAATAAATTTTTTTCCCATTTTTCGGTGGTTCATCTCAACTTCTATTGACTCTCACCGAACAGAACTTAACTAAATTTACATATCTGTGTAGAACTTTCATTAACGTATATATTAGTATATACGTTATCTTTGTACTTTGTCTAAGAGAAAAGTTACAACATAAAACATATATTATTTGCATTGTTTTGCGAATAAGATGAGTGGAGACCATTGCCAATATCAGTGCGCAAGCGGCGTTCGTGTTTATGCGTGTTCATTTATAGGGATGTATGTATATTTATATTCACGAGTGTATTCATTCTACGGACCATTGCCAGTATCGGTGCCCAAGCGGCGTTCGTTGATGTGCGTGTTCATTCTGAGATATGTACGTATTGTTGTGTATTCATACTACTCGAGCTACATATGATATTGTTATTTTTGATGCTTTACACCACAGTAGTGAACACGTTGTGAAAATAAGAATATTGATAACAAGAATTAATAAATAATAAAAAAGTGGTATTTAACACAAGGTATGTACATAAATGAATATTAATGAATTGGTGGATTCGATATAGCCCTCTGTTCAATATATAAGTAGCAAGACCCCTTTTTGGTTCAGAGAAAGAGCTATTCTGGCTCCAAGAAATTATTCAGCGTCCAGAATCAATGAATTCATTTTAAGCAAGATCAACGGTGACGTACAAATTTATCGATCCATTGACACCGTTGTAAATACGGATGATTCGGACTACCAGGGCACATAATTTTCTCAAAAGTTGGAGTGCCAATAATTTTAGAAATTTGTGTCCTCCAAAGCTGTGCAATGGAACAAGGTTACTGGTAACAGCTTTAAGACCTAATGTAATTGAAGCGATTATTATAACAGGACCAGGCACAGATGAGAATGTATTTATTTTACGAATACCGATGATACCTTTTACCACCATTTCCATTTCTTTTTAAAAGGCTGCAGTTTCCAATTAAGTTATGTTTTGCTATGACTATCAATGAGGCTCAAGGTCAAACAGTTAAATTTACCAGTATTGATTTGAGCAATGAATGCTTTTCCCATGGACAACTATACGTAGCCTGCTCATGAGTAAATGAGCACGAAAATTGGCATATATTAATTATTTATTTAAAAAAGAATGGTTACATGCACATGTACATATGTTTGCCTTTTATTTAAATCCATTTAAGGCTAATTCTAATGAAAATTTGCACACTAACTGTTTATGTTTGTACTTCATAAAAATGTTCTCAATGTCAATACTTTATTTGAAGGCGGGTGTTTTTACTGTGTAAAAATCCCTTTCGTTATGTGGGAACGGTCCCCATAGTATCTCTTGAAGATTTTCACCTACCCTCGCACAAAAAAAGAAAAAAGCCAAATGGATCATCACTTCATCAATTAAATTGTCGGAATTTGTCCACCTGTTTTTGAAATATATTTTCGTCGGAATTGCAATGACGAAATTGATCAAACGCGCACCATCCTCGAGAAATAATTGCTGACTTGCAAGTTTATTTTCATCAGCATAACAAATTGCTGACTGTTTAAAACGGCATTGGACAGAATGCCGTCGGACGATCATAGAATTGTCATAAGAGCTGAGAAAATGCCTGCTGGACTCATAAACATGAACGTAATCTTACCAGGCATCGCGACAGGAAATTCGAATATCTACTCGTACGAAGTCGCGGGTACAGCAAGTCCATTATAAATTATTGTGCTTGTGGCAGCAAGAGAAAAGACCAAGGATTTTTATTTGACAAAAGCATTTCCGGCATTCTAGAGGAATCCCCCATTTTTTGTATTGTAGCATGTTTTTAAGTAGATATATAGGTACATCCAAACATTTTAGGCAATTCTAATGAAATCGTTTCCATGATCCAATTCAGAGGTGCACATATATGAAAATATAAAGTGCCTCTATGCAGTGCGACTCATTTCGGCGCCGGCCTAATTACAGAGTGCTCCAATTATGTGGTTTCACTGTAGTTTATTTTCTTACATTTTTAAAACAAGAATATTTAACATTTGCTCGTAATATTACCTTACTGGCATTATTTGGGTGCATGCTACGTGTTATTTACTTGCAGGCACACGAGGCGTGGAGGGTCCGAACCTGAGACCTGCTGCCTTCCATCGTTGACGGTCCTGGATACGTTGCATCCATTCATCCAGACCAAGCTGTCTTGCATCCACGATTACTTGGCCCTTATACCGGAGAATCGGTTTTCCTCTCCTTCTCGAACCAGAAGGCTCGGATTCGAAAACGTGCTGTCGACGGATTTTTTCCTTGCGGACTACATCCACATCCTGTCACAGCTCGTAGAGTGCGTGGTTGTGTCTTCTCCTCCATTCGCCTTCCTCGCAGACGGGGGATATATCCGACGTAGAATTTTTCTTTCGAAGGCACCAAGAATCAGCCCCGCGGTTTTGCTTATCGTCCAGCTTTCGGCTCCATATAGCAGGACTAGCAAAATAAGAGTTTTGTAGAGCATCTTAGTCCTTCGAGTCCGGGGTCTTGACGCCAGTTGTTTTGACAAACCGCAGTAACACCGGTTGCCAAAGGCGGTTCTACGTCAGATCTCCACAGTGATGTTGTTTGTGGGGTTTACGTTTGCCTCGAGGTAGTCAAACTCCCTTACTACCCCGAAATTGTAGCTCGATTGTGATATTTTGTCCTAAGTGGTGAGTTATGGATCGTTTTTTGGTCAACAGCATATACTGTGTTTTATCGTCAGTGACCTTAAGATCGACCATCGGACCAAATAACTCCTGGCGATGAATGCTCTCATATGCGACTTTGAAATCGATAAAAAGGTGGTCTGTATCGATTTGAAACTCGCTGGTCTTTTCCAGGATTTGCCTTAGTGTGAAGATTTGGTCTATAGTGGTCTATAGTCGATTTGCCGGGGCGGAAGCCGCACTGGTACGTGCCGATTAGTGCGGTACAAAATGGCCTTAGACGTTCAGACTGTACGCTGCACAGGATCTTGTAGGCGACGTTGAGCAGGGATATACCTCTATAGTTGTTGCAAGAGGTACGGTGGCCTTTTTTGTGGATGGGGCATATGGAGCTGATATTCTAGTCGTCGAGCATGCTTTCGTCTTCCCATCTGGTACATGCTCCCTACGAGAACAACGCCACCGGCCTTGAAGAGCTCTGATGGTAAGCCCCGCGGCGCCCCCCGGATAGCCTTCGCAGCACACGGTGTGAGGTGAACCAATGTATGCACCAAACACCCTAGGCAAAAGGGTGCATATCCACCTTGACTAGACCGGCAGTTGAGCGGAGGGCTAATCCGCTAACATGAAACAAAAATCTCGTTATGTCCGGATATTCAACAACGACGACACGGAATGAAAAAAAAAGCTTCGAGTGGCATTTAACAAGTCACTGATTTTTTGAATTTTCCCCGCAGTAAATAAAATACTCGTCCGTTAGCTGTCACACAAGGGGTGTGTTTTTTAGTATTAAAGAAATAAATTAGATGAAGGATTATTGGATCATTGTTTTCTCTAAGAACAGTCACAACAGATCTGGGTGGAATTTTTGAGATATATAATTTTTTCTACATATTATGGTTTGACCATTTTGAGATGCTGCCTATAGGCTTCTTTAGTTATAATTTATCGCAAGCGTATATACGCTTAAATTATAAGTTCACAAAAAATGATCATCGGCGCCTAATAATTCATCACAAGAACTTGGCAACACTGACGACATTAATGACATTGGTGGCAGTCAGTGGTGGAATCGTGTAAGTGGTGGTTAACTGTTAATGGGCACAATCTTCGGTTTGTGAAGAGTGACTATAACTTTAAATGCAAAACCCTTAATTATTATAATTTAAACACATTTTTCATCGAGTAGAAAAGGAACAATGAAAAGAACCGATTCCTAAACATAAATGGAAAGTATAGCCCAGACACGCTGCTTATAGCAAAATTTGCATACTTATGGGTGCACAATCATTTCAAAATTATTTAATACATCAACCACCCCTACAATGTTTAAAAATGCATGAAAAACTGATATCAGGCGCTAAATATTGTAAATATGTGCCACAACCTGAGGAATGTGGCCCCTATTGCGAGTGTCAACTATTGACTGATAATCGCCCGTTGTCGATTGTTGACTATCGCTGACTGACTATCGACTAGCTGGTTGTCGACTAAGAATTTTAGATTGCAAATGCATGTTCATCCCGCAAATCATTTGGGTTTTGGTAATGGGAAGGGATTTTATGTCAGTGCAAGAACCAAATGCAGATTGTAGTGGAAAATCCAGACAATTTAGAAGCGAAATCCGTACATCTGTATCACCTAGAATCATAACAACGTATCCCAATTTTTTTTAAGTTTTCAGACAAGAAAGAACGTTTTCAGAGACAATTTATTTTCTTTTTATACATGATTATCTTTAAATACAGGAAATATCGTTGATTGCGTAAAACTAAAATCATGTTGGTAGTAATATTGCACACATAATCACGACGAAAAAGCATTCAACGAATATATAATTAGTAAGTAAACAGAATTATTAAAGGACTTGTCATATATTTCTAAAGGCTGGAAGTACCCCTAAGCTGCCTCCTTTTATGTGAAATTTCAAGAAATGACTTGAAATTTCTTCGTCCAATTCACAACACAACTGATGCCATTAAGTGTGTTGTATTATTACTCCACACTAATGAATATTTTCAAAATATCAAAATTTGATAATTAATATTTTTTGTTTGTTTGTTTGTTTGTTTATTGTGGCAGCAATTTTACAACGGTTATACATTACATTCTCTGTTTACAGGGATTCGGTATAATTACCTTACTACTAAAATATTAATAAAAGTCCTTAAATAAAATGTCACATAAGTAATTTGAAGGTAAAGCCCTAAAAACCTTCATTAAAACATCAGTGTCGCTAGAAGGAAGGGAGAGGCGAATTTTCAACTTGATTTCAAATGTTTAATGCAACAATGACACCTAATTCAAAGGAGACAAAGTGAATAAATAAATAAATATATGAACAAATAATTAAATAAATAAATAAATAATAAATGTACGAATAAATAAATAGAGGAATAATCAATAAATAAATACATATATAAATAGATAAATTAAATATATAAATAAACAAATTTTGTTGATAAATTAATAAGTATTGAAGTATTGCACTTATAACGAAGCTAGATCAAGTTATAATATAAATATAATTAATATTTATGCAAACAAAACAATATTCTTTTAAATATGTACAAACAATTGAAGTTTTAGCTGTCAAATTGTACAATATTCACAATATTAACTTTTTCATTCAAAGTGATAGAACTACCTATCGACTGAGTTACACTATACCGAAAGTGATATCATTCGATAAATTTCTTGACCAGCGATTGTGTCGATAGTCGACACACGCAATAGGGGCCTGAGTAAATTTGGAAATGAATTATCGCTAGGGCACAGAACATAATGACTGGCAGCACTGTTTTTATCCGATCTTATTTCACTAGCGTCAATAAATATATTTTGAGTAGATTAAGTGGATATAGGATTTGTTGTTAGTGTATTTTACATGCAAACTAAAAATTTAAACGTAAATAGACGTGCAAAAAACACACCTAATATATGCCAAGGTACGTTCACGTACTTCACCTGTCATCATCCACCTCAAATTATTCGAACTGGTTTCTTCAGATACGATTAAGGGACGAAAACGTAAGCGTACAATGTTGTCGTGCATGAAAGGGCATCAGCAAACAGCAACTCATTTTAGAATGCTACTAGAACAAAACCGATTGAATGTTCATCTACCTAAAATGTCGTTACATTAAGTAAAATTTATATTTGTTTTATTGCAGGACACTTCCCCCTAGGGTCGGAACATTGCTTAATATGGATTTGCTTGGATGTTCTATTCTGCACGGCAAGCATAATGCATCTGTGTACCATATCAGTGGATCGCTACTTATCGTTAAGATATCCAATGCGATTCGGAAGGAACAAGACCCGCCGCCGAGTCACATTGAAAATCGTGTTTGTTTGGCTGTTATCCATAGCAATGAGCTTACCCCTAAGCTTAATGTACTCTAAGGTAAGATCCCCCTGCGATGCAGATGAGCAGTCATGTAGTCTAAGCATATATCCCATCCATAGAATCATGCTTCTGTTCTTGTAAACGGAACATGCCAGATTCCCGATCCAGTGTACAAATTGGTGGGATCAATAGTCTGCTTTTACATTCCTCTCGGGGTCATGCTACTCACCTATTGTCTGACTGTGAGGCTGTTGGCAAGGCAACGGCAGAACCTCGGTGGCACAAATCATCCACCAACACCTGGATGGGCCAGTGGATGGCTGGGACAGACATCAGCATTAGGTATGTCGTTTGCATATGAATTCTGTGAAGTCCTTACAAAGTGAGCATTGTGCGTTGCAGAAAGAAGATGCACGTGGAGACGTTTGCTGAAGGCCGGCCATCAGTCCACCCCAACTCATCCCTACTCAGTGAACTCCACGGACACGGAGCTCTCGACTCTTGACACACACGAGCTGTGGTTGCCCGACTCAAGGTAAGAGATTAAGACCCAAGATTAACATAATAATACGTCACCACTGTCTATAAGAAGGAAAATTGTACTTTCTCCCACAGTATACCCGAATCGAATCCAACAACAATGACTGCACTGCATCAGTTCGGGGCGGAGATGCTAAAGTTATCAAGGGGATTAGAGTCTGTGGGTTCTTCGTCAACTGGCTCCCCAACAAAGTCGGAATTTTCTAATCATTTAGGATTTTCAAGTCACAAGATGCTGAGATGTGATATTAACTCGGAACAAAGGATATTGCAAAGGTGAGTGTTGTTAATATTTTACGATGTAAATTACATCAAAGGCTAAGTTAGGGACATCGAATTAAATCCTTATGCTCGAAGCCTTTAATTAAAAATTGATTCACACAAATCTAATTTGAATTTAATAAAGGAGCACAAACTGTTTAAAGGAATTGATGCGTGTCGGTTTGTTGATTCAAATGCTAAAAGAGTCTGGATGGCAGAACGGTGCATTGCGGATTCCTCTAGACTCTCCAGAAACGTCGAATGTTGAATTGAACTCCATCATTTTTGAAATAGATTTCATCAGAAGAAGACTTGTCAGCTATTTACAAAGTTAGTAGCAAGCCTTTATTTTGCAGTACAGTATAGCCTCGCTAGTCTGGACACATAAAGTTTCCTGGTTAGCGAAATATCCGGACTACATAGAAAAAATTAAGTGAAGTGAACAGCCGACAACCTTTCAATCACCGTTTATAATCGAAAGATATGTTTATGGACGCATGTTGGCAGAATGTACGCATTTTAAAAATTCTTAAAGTGAAGGATAGAACGTGTTTATTTTTTGTTTCCTCAAGGCTTTTTCACGTAACCTCTTTCTTTTTCTTCTTTATTTGGTGCTACAGTCCGGGGTGGACCTGGGCCTCAACCAACAAGCCTCTCCAGCTAGCACGGTCTCCGGCTAGCAGCCTCCAGTGTCGCACGCCAAGCGAAAGCAAATGCCCACTGAATGCCCTGGCAAGCAATTTCCTTGCTTCATTGTTTGAATTTTTCTCAACTTCGTTGTTTACATTTTCACCTTCAACACTGTCTTCTTCGTCACATTCATCCACATTTTGTTGGACTTGTAAAGCAGACTCAATAATATCTTCATCAGAAAAGTCGTATAACAGTTTATTTTGACAAGTTGACCATTTATTCATCGCATCTGTAGAAGTGCTTCCATTTGGATCATTGATTCTAATTATGCCATGAATTCTATTTAAGTCAGCAAGCGAAGAAACAGAGTCAACTGTGCAAGTGGTACAATACCGCGTTTCCACCGAACGAAACCGCGAGGTTTCATCAACCTACCAGTTTCCGACATATATTATCAGTGTCTGCAAACCTCGCTGTTTCTGATAAATCTTGTTGCTGCGCCGTTGAATTCATCAGTCCACGAGAGGTTGTTGAACCGAACAAGCCTACAGAGTAAATTTCAGTTTGTTTTGGTGATCATTTTCTCATTCTATGTCTTTCTATCTCCTGGTATTCTCACAAAATTATTTCCTATCAACAGGCAGCTATTCTGGCGGTCATTTATAAATTAAGAGCGAGTTGTCTTTGTTTTGGCGGGCACATATACATTTAGAGCGAATGATTGGAAAATTGAGAGCGAAACCACTTCAATCTCGGTGGAAAGGGCCAATTGAGGTTTCAGTAAAAGTTCATCCGAACCTCGCGGTTTCAATTCTGTGGAAACGTGGTATAAGATCTTCATAATCCCATTGGGATGCCAATTGAGACAACAGAGCATACAAAATCATCGGACACATACATTCCCTTGCTTGCAAATCTCATCGGCACAATGTCTAGATTCAAGAGCCGACTTCAAGCGACACAACAAATTATTTAACTCCTTCTCTTGGCTGTCTTCGTTGGAGCCTTCTCTTGGAGGTTGAGGTGGCTGGCTGCCACGCAGAAGTACAGCAGTCACACTTGGGCCAAGCGAATGACCATTGTTTTATCACGCCGATCCGCAAACCAATTCGTGCTTTTAATAAAGCGAAGAAGAGCCAAAGAAATAGGCCCCCAGAAGTCTGAATCTACGGGATGAGAGAGCACTGCAGCTACATAGCAAGTGTTCGATGGTTTCTTCCTCATCCTCGTTTAAGCAGCTTCGACAGAAATCATTGTAACGAAGGCCTAGTTTAGAGGCGTGAGTTGCGACGGCACAATGCCCTGTTAAAACACCAATAAGAGATCTGAGATTTTCTCTCTGATCAAACTAAGCCTGATCAAACTAAGCACATTCTCTCTGATAATGTGCCTGAAGTGAATCAAGTTTTAGCAGATGTTGTATAGGCGTGGAGGGTGGGTCTCCACCCGGAAAGAGTACAGAATTTGTGGCCGTTCTAGCGAGTTCGTCCGCTTCGCAATTCTCTGGAATGTCACAGTGTCCTGGCACCCACATAAGTCTTATGTTAAAATACTACGCCATTTCGTTCAGAGATTGGCGGCAATTAAAGGAAGTCTTAGAGTTAAATGTGACTGAAGTCAGAGATTTGATCGCTGCCTGGCTATTGGAACAGATGACGATATCTGTGCGCGATATTACATTGTTTTCAGCCAGGACAGGGCTTCCTTAATCGCCATAGTTTCAGCCTGAAAGAACCTACAGTGATTAGGTAGTCGAAAAGATTGATTATGGCTGGATATTAAGATCCTTGGAATAGACACCAGCACCCACACCTGCATCCATTTTCGATCCATCTGTGAAGATTCGCAGTCGACCTTCCAGCGTCTGGTGTTCAGACTCCCAGTAAGATGAGTAATTCTTCTCGAAGAGGAGTTTAGATAGGGTGAGGTCTGTGTCTATGGGTATAGAGACATACCTGCGCAGGATCACTGAATGTCCAGACGGCAGTTCTTTCCAGCTGCTCAGCGATCTTATCTAATCGCCGTACTAGCTGTTGTCTGTCTGCCAATTAGTTCTATCGTATTAGTGGTTCGCCGGAGGTAGTCCTTCGTGCCTCGTTAATGGATACGCATGCCATCCTCTGCACTCTAGCGACTCTAGTGAGTGGGATGATGTTGATTTTCTTATCGAGTGCGGTCCACCAAATTGCGACACCATACAGCGGTATGGGTCTGACTACTGATACAAAGCCAGTGAACCATTCGGGGCTGCAGTCCCCATTTGCACCCAATGGCCCTTTTACAGCAGTAGAGAGCCGTGGAGGCCTTATTCACACGTTCTTGGATATTTAGCTTTCAGCTTAATTTCGTGTCTAATATAAGACCTACGAATTTAGAGCTGTCGCTTAGCACTAAGGGGGTCCCGCATAGTTTGGGAGGGTCAAAGTTAGGGATTTTATTCTTCCTCGATAGAGGACTAGATCGGTTCTTGTCGGATTCACACCTAGGCCACATTCGCTAGTCCATTTCACTACCTTAGATGGGGCAGATTGCATAATATCCTTGATCTTGGATACATATTTCCCAGATACAGCTATGGCAATATCTCCATAGCCAATGACCTTTCATCCAGTCCCATCTAGTTGCAGTTCGTTGACCACTATCTTCGACCACAGTAGAGCGGAGAGTACACCACCCTGTGGAGTGCCACTGTTCACAGATTTGCGGATCGTGGTATCACCAAGCTTCGAGCTTATCACTCTGTTATTGAGAAGCCGGTGAATAAAAGTCACTATAGGCTCTTCGATCTCAAGTCTGTTGAGTGCTGAGGTAATTGCGGGAGGTTCTATGTCATTAAAGGCTCCCTCAATATAGACAAAAGCAGTGATCCTTAAACTCGAAGGATTTTTCTAAACCTAACCTTCTAGTGCCAACAAGCGAGTCCAGGGATGTTTCCACAGATTTGCCCTTATTAAGGCATGTTAAGAGAACGAATATTTATCTGTGACTATGTGTCGGATGAATACTTCAATTTATTCAGTGTCTTTAATAGAAATGATGACAGGTTTATAGGTTTTAAATCCTTTGGATTTACATGCGAGCATTTCCCAGTCTAGGGTATGAAGACGACAGTGGTCGTTCTTCAAATTGTACGTAAGTGACCAAGATCTAAAACAGACAGGTATAGACTAGGTCTGCTACTTTTTGCAGTTCTGCTTGGAATATGCCATCTGGTCTTGCCATTTTACAGAGCTTAAAGGAGTTGATAGCCCACAGGACAATGTGTTTAGGCAGCTGAGATGGGCGTGGGGATGACTGGTAGGAGCTCCAGTGTGACCCGCCCCATCACTTCAGCTTGGGAAGTGGAGCAGGCAGTGGCACGCAGAAACATGGCAGGCAATGGAATAAATCGCAATGCGTTAAACTCATTACCCATTAATCAGCTGAAATCGGAATGACTCAAATTTAAGAAGCACCTTTAAAGGCTTTTTAAATGCATTGCATATGTAGTTGTATCATACATGCCCCTCACAAGAAATACTGGACAGCACAGTTCGTTGAGTGGCTGCCCTTGGTTAGTGGGGTCCCCGATTCGAATCCCAGCGAAAGCAAAGTTAATGCAAAAAAGTCAATTTATCTGTTTTTCAAACCTGACCTACCCTACCTAACCTATCTGAAATGTCATTCGGGTTAATCGGTTACACTCTCCCTCCAATTCCCTCAGACATTAACAAAATGGAACATATACCTCGAATCGATTTACGTAACTACAATTTCAGTCTTCTTCATAAATATAGCCACTGCCCACTGTGAGTGGATCGACTTAAAGCGGCTTAAACTACAGACAGAGCTTCTCAAACTTCTCCGCTCGGAGTCGGCATACGAAGAATGTAGTCCCCTCCGCCCGTGGTAGAAGCTTAATACGCACAACATACGTTTTTGCCGTAGAAGATCCAGGTTCATCTTGGAGTGTCGCACAACCCGTATTAATATATTATTCAGGCCGCCTCAGTAAGCATTTACTCATTAAACAAGAATGAAACGCGATAAATCTGTCGGCAGTTCAATTATTCAGACTTTAAGGCAGCTGCATGCAAACATGTTTTCAATGCATCAGCACTGCGCATTTGTTGCAGGCTTATTTTATTTATGCATTTGATATCTGCCTGGCAACACACCACAAAAACACGTCGAAAGAAAACAAAGCAAACATTTCAATTATTTTGTGAGTCTTGCACGGGTTACTGTTCAAATATTGACCAGCGTCTATTTGCAGATGGGCATCAACTCTGTCGAGTGAATATTTAAAAACACCCACAATGTGAGCAGCGACACCACCTCCGTTTCAAAATCACTTTAATTTTTAAAGTCAGCTAACTTTTATCACTTTGAAGCGCGTTCTATTAAAATAAAATCCATTTTCCCCCAACCACGAAATTAATATTTTCTCTCTAGATTTCACGAAGTCTGCGAGAGATCCTTTACCACATTTTCATTAAAAATGACAAGTTGTTATTAACTTGCGGTTAAATCGGTCGCCACGTACTTTGAAGTTCGACTTTAAGCCAATTTGAACTTTTTTCGCTACTCGATTGAATTTAAATCCAGTGCCATCACGGCCCACACCATTTTACACCCCCATCATGTTTTATTGTCCCTTTTCGAATTCAATACCTTTTACTGCTTTCTCCGCAAACAAGCCAACCATCCGTCCCAAAAAAGAAAGAAAAAAAAATACCTTCAACTTTGACTTGGCTGTGAGCAAAAAAATATAAAAAAAAAACCCAAGTCCAAACCACTTGCGGTTTTTATGTATTTCTTTGCAAACTCCAGCCGTATCTTTTTTTTTTCTTTTTGGATTGTATTATATTTTGTGCAAGCAATAACCATTTATTCCGGGGCGTAATTTCCCCGAAAACGTCTGTGTTTTAACAAGTGTCGCTTTGTTTGCGAGTAAACAATGGAAATTTAGGTACGAGTAGCATCTACATTTTCCACCCCTGACATTATTTGATGTATTGGCCCGTTCGCATTTTAATATATGAAGATGGCACTCTGCATGAGTGACCACCAAGTGAGCCGAGTTGACGAATTTCTTCTAAATGCTTATCAATCGCAATTTATACGCTTTTTATTCAAATTTCTTTATGCTACAAGGACGTTCGCAGAGACAATGTCGTTTATTTCTCAGAGACCATTGGGAGGTATTTTGAATTACCTTCGATGTCTGGGGGCAACAAGGATAATTGGGTGTATTAATGCATAATTACTCAACACATTTCCTCATTGGAGCATGAGCAGTTCCTTCACCCTCGGGATTAGGGGGTGAGAAGAATGGTTGCTGGTTAGGGTTGGCGTTGTAGCAGAGCGGCCACAAAAACCACTCCTGTAATTTTTTTCACAAAATGATTTTCAAGTAGATTCAACGCTAAACAATTTGATGGCATTTTCGAAGAATTTGAAGATGCAATTGGTCTTTGCTCTTGACTGGCATTGGATAAAAGTCGAAGAAGGAGGCTTGGCTATTGATTCAGTTGCTTCGGTCACGTTGACTACTGCAATCGACGCAAAACTAATCCCAGCCTCGAAGTGCTTTATCGTGTGTCAATACTCAGTTTGGACAATGATAGAAGAAGCTTAGATGTTTGTCGTAAAGGGTTTTTTTTTCAGGGGCGGATAACTTTGAATTGTCAACATTGTGTTCCTCGACAGCTGTTTTGAGGTTAGCTAGGTTTGACAATTCATTATGAATAGCCTCACACAGAAGCAACGCTTACAAAATTGTTTAAATTTAATTTGAAATAATTGAAAAACAATCCGAGAAACTCAAATCAAATAATGAAGTTATCGAAACACGCCATACAAAGAAAGGGGAATCATTTGTTCATGGATTTTCAGAAATTATGAAGTCACCGGTGAGCGATACAATTAACTGATGGAGAATGGTGGATAGCCAATACTGACGAGACTTGATTTGGTTGATTGATAAACAATAGAGGTCTGAAACCAGTTTCAAGACATTCATTTTATTTCGAGTACACTTCTCTACTGTACTCACAGCCTAATAGTAAAATGAATGAATCCTCTGATAGTTGATTATAATGCGAGCATTGTACTTATTTTCAACGAAACATTGAGTGTAGTGTACTCATATGAAACGAGTATTCATATATCAGGTACTCATAAATGTACCCTACACTGACTACACTTAATACATTCATTTCAATTCACTGTCATATCTCTGTTGCAAGGCAAGGGCGAGTTTCAAATGATAGAACTGTGGACATTATTCTGATTCGAAAAAATAAGTATTGACGGGGTGGTACTCTTATGTAACATTTATGTATGTAATAAGTAAAAATAAAAGAAAATAAACAATAATACTTTCTTTCTAAATCGTTGCAAATTTCAATTTTATTTAAATAAGAATTTAATTCAGTGGGTCACCGTGGCGTAGTGGGGAAGTGCGTCGACTCCTACGCAGAGGGTGCCAGGTTCGATACCCGAATTTTTACCACCTTTCATATTTCACGGCTCCGCCTCTTTCGAGTCACCGACAATGCTCAAAGAGTATTCCTGTCTAGAAAAAGCTTCTCAACTTCGCCGTTCGGAGTCGGCATTAAATTGTAGGTCCCTTCCACTCGTGAAGGAACAGTAGCACGCACAACACGAGTAGTTGCTGAGAAGCTAGGCCCAGGTCGGACTGTCGCGCCACTCATATTATTATATTATAAGAATTTAATTCTGGCAGCAAAAAAGCTTCGCTCAAAGGAAGAACTACTTTGTAACAGCTAGCACTACACTCAGACTTCGCACATTAAACAAGTTCAAGCGCCCTAGCGTAGGGGAGAAATTAAATATTTATTTTGGTATCAGTTAATCGGATATTGTGCAGTGCCTGGCTCTCGCAGTGTGGTACTCTTTCTACTCATTGAAGCCGTGTACTCATTTAGACAGAGCCAATTAAAACTATTCATGCAGGCTTCTTTGGTAAATAAATATAATGTGTAAAACAGGAAACTGCACTTGTTGCATATACCACCATTGTAAAGCATTAAGCTCATCATAGAAAGTCAAAATGGTGTTTTCATAGTCGCTTTACTTTATCCAAAGAATTTCAAACTTCTACATGTGGAATAAAGTCTGCAAATAGTTCTTTATCATCGGCTTCTTCAACCACTTTATCGATTCTTGCATTTTTTTTTTGATTGTACAACACATAGCATTTATGTAAGTAAACAGTACGAATACCATCAGTAACAAGATTTAACGCAGAAAAACTCTTGCAAATTTCTGTTTCTTTGAGTTCAAGGGGTAATTGAGAAGTACAGCCGTCTCTCGAAGGATCAAGCTAACATATCACCTTGATCATCACTGCCAATGGCTTGGAAATATTGGCAATATCACAAGCGAATGAAGAAGTCATTGGTGTATTCGAGAAAAAAGATCGGCTCCCTTAAAGATACCACCTGTAGAGGTTTGTCGGCTGAGGTCCAGGTCGACCCCCAACAGTAGTGCCAGTAGAAGAAGAGGATCAAGGATTTATGCTTGACCAAATTTGTAGTGCTTTTTTGATTGTATTTGTGAACGCATGAACAAACTTCTGCATGGTACTGTTCAATTCATTTTGTATTTGGACCATTTCTGTGTACGCTCAATTGCACCAAATACATCCAAAACTTTACTTTTGCCTATTTTATTATTTATAACTCAACGCTTATTATTATTTTTTTTTGGCTGATTTATTTAATAATCCATTTTCCAATGAAATCGTTTGTTGAGTATCAATATAGATTCTAATGTAAATATGTATGGACATATTTCTAAAAGCATTTATATTTATACTATCGATCACGTTTTTTGACAATTTATTTAAAGCAAATTGAAAACAAAATCAGAAAAAAAATAGAAACCTTAATTAGTGTACCCACATAACATAATAACCTTAACAGACGTCTGCACGCGATGAATGTTCGAACGAGAAGAGGCCGATCGATTACAGAAAAATATTGAACAAGTGCTTTAAGTACAGTGTGTTAACAAAAAATGTCAAAGAGAGAATGACAAAGAGACAGCTTAGAACAATTGAAAGAGAACTACATATAATTAGGGCAAATTTGCAATGTTTGTCGGTATGCGACCAAATTAACAAATTATAATTTTAATATTTTTTAAATAGTACTGAACTACTATATTTCTGTAACCATAATATTTACTTTACATTTCTTGCACCAGCTCTTGAATTTTGATTAAAATAGGAGACAGACTTAGCCAATAACTTTTTTGTTTTGAATGAGTGTACTCGGTGCACTCGGTTGACTCGGTGGACTCAGTGTATTTTGAACAGTTGTATGCAGAAATGAAGTATTATAGAGAAGCCCGACTTCTACCTCTATTTCCCCTTAAGATTTTTGACAACTGTTTTTTATAACGTGTTCATAAACCAAATTGACCAATCAGAGGAAGGCATTTACTGTATTTCGTGAATAACCGTCAAAAATTCATGAGTATCCGTCAAAAAGGCACTCAAATTCGTCGATGGACTAGGGGGCAATCAGCTGTGAAGTCGGCTAACTCTGTAATACTTCATTTCTGGTTACATGGGTACTCGTTTCATTTGAGTAAAGTATTCATGGGTGAGAAACAAACAGAGTACTCAATTCGTTATCTGGTGATCGAATATTGTACAGTGTTGGTTTCGTAAATAGGTGTACTCTATACCGGATGGGTACAATGAACAGAGTCCACTAAAGTAGTGTATTCATTTAGACAGGGCAAATGAATTTATCCATGCAGACCTCTAATAAACAAACCAATAAGCTCAACGCTCATGTTCTTTGTTCGGCTCTGCAGTCGGTGGCCTTTGTAATTTAAAACAACAATTTCACCACTCCACAGTCCACACAATGGACGACGATAGAAGAGAATTCCGGTCCCCCGACCTAGGCAAAGCCAAGATAGTGTATTGAGAATAAAGTCGAATAAAGCTGCTGGTCCAAATCGAACAGCTGGAGAAGAGTTGGTAGACACATGCACCAACTCATCTGTGTCGACGAGTGGAACCTCAGTATTGTTTGAACGATCCACAAGAAAGGAGACTCCTTCAACTGCGCCAACCACAGGAGGCTTTTCTTCTTAAGATGGCTTATAAGTCCTCTCTGAGGTTTTGTGTGTGCGCCTGAAAGCATTCGTCAATAACCCGATAGGCCCCTATCAATGAGGTTTCAGGCCGGGGAAGTCCACCATCGATCAAATGGGCGATTCTGGAAAAAACAACCCACGAGATGCTGATCGATACGTGCTGTCCTTTTACACTTCTCCTCCCTTTCCTAATCTCCCCATCGAGTCCTCCCAATCCCAACCTGCTTCCCTCGTCCTTTTACTTGTTTTAGTTCTTGGTCTATTATTATTGTAAATCACGCTGAATTTGTTAAGACTTAGTACTATAAGAGACATATTTCTAAATTGTACCCCTTATTGTTCATGCTAATAAATTGAATTGAAATTGAATTGAAATTGATACCCACCACCTATTCGTGCATTTCAAGGCCGCATGTGACAGAGTGCATAGAGACGACCTATACAAAATTGAAGCCAAACTCGTCAGGTTGTGCAGGATGACGATGGATGAATTCTGGCTGCTCCATCAAGGTTGATCAAAATGAACTCACCGAGACATTCAATGTCACAAAAGGTTTTAGACAGGGCGACGCGCTGTCATTTGACTTCTATAACATCAAGAAGGTCGTGAAGGACTCAATCGGCAATAAAAGACGCACCATATTTCAGCAGACCGTATAATTGCCGACAAACGCGAACGGCCTTGACGTCGAACATAAAGCGTTTGCTGGGATTGAAATGGGTCTAGCGGTGAATGGGTCTAGCGGTGAGGATAAAACGAAGTATATGCCGCCCTCAAGAGCGGACGTCAACATAGGCAGATATACTTTCGAGATAGTTAAGGACTTCGTGTACATTGGATCTTTTTTTAATTTTTAACTTGACTTGGGACTGAAAAAAGGCGATTTTCGAAAAAAAAAATTCTAAGGGCCCCCCTGTTGTTAATTTTTATGTGAAATTAATAATCCTAGTTGATACCAGAGTCACACATGTACTCTTTTCAATCCCGTTGGAATTTTTGGTTTCAGATGTTCCACTGAGCGGAGATCACATGCGCCGCCGAAAAGAAGGGCTTTTGTTTTGTAAAATTTGTCTCTTCTTTTTTGAGTCTTCAAATAAATGTATGCAAAGTTACAAGCCTTAAAAATGATTTATGTTCATTTAAGCAGATTGAAAGGAACAGGAAAAGACCACTTCTTTTTATTATATAAATACTTCAATTATCTACTGTCAGTGCTGCTGTATAGTATGGGGTGTGTGTTTGCGGACGAATCACATCTGAGTTATGGAATATAAGTATGGGGAAGAACGTCTCAAATTCAAGCGCAACATCGAGTTCACAGGGTTCACAAGCAGGGTGTATCAGAGAAGTTCAACAACAAAGAAGGCAACCAACAAAAATTCGACAAATTTTCAATTTAGAAATCTTTGTCAAAATCGGTGACCACACATCTACAGGATCCTGGCACAGAAGATGGTAAGCACTAGAAGACGACAGCTGCAGCTATGCGAAGTTTCGAGGTACTGAACTAAGCAAAAGTTGATTGAATTGAGCAGGAAATTTGCTGCCTTAGGGATTGCATCCGTAGACGCCTGATCTTCTCTTCCAGTTGACACCATCGCAATCAGGACCACAGATCGCATACAAAACTTTTTTCTCAAAGAGACCAAAGACTTTCTCATCTGCTTTTGAAATTGTTGATGCCTCTGCACCGTACATAAGGACAGGGATGATCAATGTCTTACATATAGCCGACTTGATCGTTCGAGAGACATCTCGTTTACTCAATTGTCACATCACGTATGTTGCTTCTATTTACTGTTTACGTAATTACGTACGTACGCATGTTGAAATCGAAATCATTACGGGGTTTTTGCTCTCTAACTCTTCCCGAATACTATTGCAAAACTGCGATAGCACTTACAGTGCTTTTCATATTCTGTGGTTTTCTAGAGGGAAAATAATTAATATTTGATAGGGAGTAGCTGAGAAGGCCTGGGAGTATGCCAAACCCATCTACAGCTGTTTTGTAGATTTGGAAAAGGCATATGACCGAGTTCCTCGAGGTAAACTTTGGAGTGTTCTTGCAGGGGTATGGGAATGGGGATCTTTTGGGGGTCATTCAATCTCTATACACAAGCTGTAGCAGCTGTTTTCGGGTTAACGGTGCTAAATTAACACCTCTCATCGTGGGCGTTGGACTTCGCCAAGGGTGCGTTTTGTCACCTTTCCTTTTCAATATGGACTGGATGTTGTAGCGCAGCCGAGGCGAGGAATGTTTCACATTGGGAGAGCTGAGGGTAAGCCATCTTCTTTTTGCAGATGACTTAGTTATCCTCACATCTTCTCAGACGGAACTCCAGGGCGCACTCGATTTGATTGTGGCCGTATGTGCTGATTCTGGGATGACGTGGCCAAATCAGAGTTTATTGTAATTTCCAGAACGCCTGTTCAATGCACTCTACATGTTAGTAGGAGTCCCATTGAAGCAGGTGGAGAAGTTTAAGCATCTCGGGTCTTCTTCACGACTGATGGGAGGAGTAATACTGAACTTTCCTGTAGGATTGGTCAAGCTGGGTCAGTTTTGACACAGCTTGGGAGATCTGTAATCAGGAAGACCAAGCTTAGTGTGAAAGCAGTTTTCAACTCAGTATTTCTTCCAACGCTCAGCTATGGTTATTCAATTTGCGTAATGACCGAAAGAATAAGATCGCGAATACAAGCTGCTGAGATTTTTTTTTTTTTATAATTTGCGCGTGCTCAAGGGATTGCTAATACCCTTATGTGTCCGGGGTCAAGACACAGCACGGGCCGAAGGTATAGAGGGAGAAAGGGAGAGGAGGTACCTGTGCACATTGGTCTTAATTATCTGTGGGTTGTAGTCTGTGGGAAATATAAGTTTGGGAAGAGCATTCCATATTCGTACAGTGCGGCCGAAGAACGAGTCTCTGAATTTAACTGGGCGTCCGAAAGTAGGCTTAAGGGTATACTGATGGGCATTCCTGGCGAGACGAGTATTGCGGGTGAATTCATGGAGAGGAGGAATGCAATTGGCTAGCTCACTTGAGCATCGTTTGTTGAAATAACGATAAAACACGGACAAAGAAGAGACGGTACGTCGATGTTCGAGCGAGTCTAATGACTCTGCGATATTGTTGTCTCCTATAAGTTTTATCGCTCGCTTTTGGATTCTATCAAGTAGGTGCAGTGTGGTCTTGGGGGCACCACACCAGATGTAAGCGTTGTACTCAAGCTTGGGCGGATGTACGCCTTATAAATTAAAGCCAAATGAGAAGGGGTGAGATATTTCTTGCATCGATTAAGAAAACCTAAACATTTCGCAGCATTTTTGGCGACCTCAAATATGTGATCGCTCCAACTAAGTGTTGTGTTGATACACATACCAAGGATGGAAAGTTTTCCGGTTTCATCGACACAAGCGCCATTCATGGATAATGGCTGATTATCAAGGGTGACAGCAGACAGCATTGAGTTTTAGATTCATTGAATTCCAGTCTATTGTTTTTTCTCCAGTTAATTATGCTGTCAAGATCGGAATTCAATGTGCTTAACATACGCTGCCGTTCCAATTCTATGGCCGTAGGGCGGGGTCGTAAGTCTTGGAACGAATATGAAGAGCTGAGGGTGCTGTCATCAGCGAAGGAATGGATTGGATTAGAAGTAGCAGACAAGAGATCATTTATAAAAATGAGAAAGAGTGTCGGAGACAGAACTGAGCCTTGGGGAACACCAGCATTAATTTGGTGAATATCAGACTTGAACCCATCCAAAACAACTTGAATTGAACGGTTCGAAAGGTAATTTCTAATCTATAGAAGAAGAGATTCATCGATACCATAGGCACGCATTTTCGACAAGAGAGCTTGATGCCAAACTCTGTCAAATGCTTTAGAAATATCAAGCGCAACGATCTTGCTTTCGCCTGAATTGTGCAAAGATTGGTTCCACTTTTCGGTGAGATAAGCTATCAGATCACCAGTGGACCTGTCGCTGCGGAAACCATATTGTCGGTCATTAAGAAGCTTCCGCGATTTAAGATATTTCATAAGCTGACGTTATCAGCGTTTCCATGACCTTAGAAAGAAGGGACGTAAGTGCTATGGGTCGGTACGAGGTGGGTGACGAAGATTCGCCCTTTTTAGGGACTGGCTGGACAAATGCTGTTTTCCATCTGCTCGGAAAGAGACCTAAAGAGTAGGATAGATGAAAAAGCTTACGCAGTGGTTTTGCCAGCACAGAAGAACACCTCTTCAGAAGTATAGGGGGAATACCATCCGGGCCAGCGGATTTGATGAGATTTCTTTGTGCGGTTCTGGGATTTACTCGCCGGGATAGGGTGAGAAATATGGCAGTGCGCGAAGAAACCAACGTTGAGCAGCTGCTTCTTCGAACGGAAAGAGCTATGTTTCGTTGGTTTGGTCACGTGGCACGAATGACCCAACCAACACGACTTCCGAGGCGGCCCTTGAATGCGATTCCATCAGGTAGGCGACCACTTGGCAGACCCAGGATGAGATGGGTGGACCAAGTCTCGCCTGGTTACGCCTTTGGAAAACTCCTGATGAGATAGAGTCGATGGCGGAGGATCGAGTTGCCTGGAGATCTCTCGTGTGTTGTTTACCCCCGAAACCCTTGAGTGGATCATGCTGGTCAGAAGATGATGATGATGATGTATATTTAATTTAATAGTAGATTTAGATTGATTTTATTATTTCGAATAATGTTCGTTTTACAAAAATTTAACAAAATCAAAATCAGCATGGCTTTGCCGTCTTCCGGATTGACTATAATTTATAATGTACGAGTAATAATTATTAGCTCTCCATGTAGAAAAATGCTCATTTCAAAGGTTCCCTGTTAGGATATTATCTCTGTAATTTAGTGATATTTTGCAGTATTTAAACAACTTGCTTACGTCCATTTCGTTTAGGAGTGATAGGACTTCTTGTTCCGATAATTCGGAATTTAAAGTAATTTCGACTTCCCAGGTTGTGGTTGAGCCGGCTGTATGTAATGCGATGTATTGATCCCGCCGCTTTTTCGAAGAACTGTATTCTTGCGTGCTCGTCGACCTGCTTTATTAATTGGCATAATGAGTTACCCCAATTACTACCATCTGCGTTTAGTACTACTCCGCATTCACCAGCTAATTTAATCCTCTCTTTGAACCATGCAGTTTTATTTCGAACGGTTTGCATCGTCATTATCTTTGGGAGTCTGTTGTCTGCCATGTTCATTACTCGGAGTATGTAGTTCATTTGCATCTTTTGTGTTTTTATATATAGTGGAGATTTGCCTGTTTCAACCATGAGCATATAGTTCTCAGTCTACGGAGGGAGTTTAAAAATTTTTCATTATAAGCCTTATACCGCCAAACCTGTGCCGCGTATAGCATTATCGTCTCGGATACAGCATCGTATAATTTAAACATCCTGCTGTGTCGGATATTAGGATTGTTGAAGCATTTCTTCCAGGCTACACTGATAGCATTTTTAGCCTTTGTAAGTTTGTCGCTCAGACGCCTTTTTATATTTAAATAGCTTGTAAGCAGGATTCATAGATATTTATACTCTTTGACGACCCCTAAGTTTTTCCCTCTAAAATGCTAATTCTCGTTGGAGGCAACTCTACCGCCACCTTTTTTGATTGATTTTTCTAGACTAACGATTAAACTCCATAAATTGCAATACTCGCTTAATAGATTATTCATCAACTGCAGGCATTCCGGTGAGTTCCCAAACAGCACGATGTCGTCCGCAAACATGAGAGCTTTAATGAGCACCCCTGTTAACTCCACGCCTCCAGGAAGATAATTCACAATATCCTCTATAAAAAGGGCAAATAAGGTTGGGCTTAGTGGGCAACCCTGCCTAACTGCTGTTTCCGTTTGGAACCAATCGGATAACTCAACTCCGTTCCATACCGCAGCCCTGTTATCTTCGTACAGGTTTTGGAGAACCCTTCCGATGACATTCCGATTCCATACAATTTAGAATAAGGTATTACGGTTCATAGAATCGAAGGCGGCTTTGAAATCTACAAAGAATGTGAAAATTTCCTATTTTGCCTTATGTATGTATCTGCTATACTACTCAGAACAAAAATGTGGTCGACGGTTGAGTAGCCAGGTCTAAAACCCGCCTGAAATTCCTTAAGTAGGTTATTAGTTTCTATCCACGTTCCAAGTCTCCTCTGCAGTATACTTGCGAACATTTTATAGGACGCGTTTAAAAAGGATATGCCTCGAAAGTTTGCTGGATCCCCCACATCACCTTTCTTGTGGATAGGGAAGATCAGGGCTTCCTTAAACCCAATTAATTTAATAGTATAATTTCACTTAGTCACAAAAATACTCTTCTGTTTCTTTTTATATTAACACGGCAACGAAAAGCATAATTATATAGACATAACGATAAAACTGCGGTTTATAAATGAATTTTTGACCTCTTTTTCTTATATTTTCACGGTCCTACCTCTTTAGATCAGCTGACAATGCTAACTTTCTTAAAAAAAGTTTGTCAAACTGTCCCTTTCGAGTAAGTGCAAAATTTTAGATCCGTGACATTCGTGAGAGAACGAACAGTGGTACGCAAAACAAGTGCGGTTACTGTAGAAGCTAGTATTTGGCCCTCTACGGGCAACTCATATTATTATTACTTTTTTATTATCCCGGTATATTTCCACGTTTAGGTGATTTGTCCCGCTGACCTTAAAAAAAATCTGGCATCTCTACGGATACATATTCAATTTGGGACTGGAATCAGATAAAACCTATAATAGAGACATCCAACTTCCACCTCCCTTGCCATTTGATTTCATCTGACACCGTTTTTTATACGCTTTTTGTCCCCTGTCTGTGAAAACGTGTGAGTTGTGGAACAGCTGATACCCTTCTCCCCTTAGTAATGGGGTGAATTGGAGTTCTTATTTGAAAATTCGCTCGTTATTTGAACAAATTTCAAATTTCGGTGTTAAATTTTCAACACAGTATCGAGGGGTAAACGAACGAACAAAGCTTTTGTTCATGAAGTCGATTCATTAAAACTTTGAAAAATTTACAATCTGAAATACTTGGGCATAATTAATGAATGCACAACATAGTGTGAATTCTTGCATATGAATAAAAATGAATAATACATTAATATAAGTATTAAACATTTATATCCCTTTATAAACAGAAAGTCATTGTTAACAATTGAAAACAAAATGATAATACATAAAGTCATATTTCAAGCAATAATTCTGTATGGATGCCAGGTTTGGGGTGATTGCGCAAAGCGCCATATAGCCAAATTACAGACAGCACAAAATAAACTTTTGAAAATGACCCTGGTATTTCTCTACGAGAGTTTTACATAAAAGAGCGAATGCTGAATTGATCTCTGAAAGAATAAACACCCTAATGGTAAAATTTAAGGCCCGCTGCGGTCACTCTGATAACACTTTAGTAAGAAATCTTTTTTCATAGTCGTAGTTCTTGCACTATCCCTAGCAATTCCAATTTAGATACATGTACAAGGAATTACTTGTGTATTCGTTTGTTTATCTATTTGTTTTTATCTATTTGTTTATTTATTTGTTTACTTATTCATTTATTTATTCATTATTTTTTTATTTATTTATTTATTAATGTATTAATTTATTAATTTATTAATTTATTAATTTATTAATTTATTAATTTATTAATTTATTAATTTATTAATTTATTAATTTATTAATTTATTAATTTATTAATTTATTAATTTATTAATTTATTAATTTATTAATTTATTAATTTATTAATTTATTAATTTATTAATTTATTAATTTATTAATTTATTGATTTATTAATTTATTAATTTATTAATTTATTAATTTATTAATTTATTAATTTATTAATTTATTAATTTATTAATTTATTAATTTATTAATTTATTAATTTATTAATTTATTAATTTATTAATTTATTAATTTATTAATTTATTAATTTATTAATTTATTAATTTATTAATTTATTAATTTATTAATTTATTAATTTATTAATTTATTAATTTATTAATTTATTAATTTATTAATTTATTAATTTATTAATTTATTAATTTATTAATTTATTAATTTATTAATTTATTAATTTATTAATTTATTAATTTATTAATTTATTAATTTATTAATTTATTAATTTATTAATTTATTAATTTATTAATTTATTAATTTATTAATTTATTAATTTATTAATTTATTAATTTATTAATTTATTAATTTATTAATTTATTAATTTATTAATTTAATTAATTAATTTATTTACTTATTTATTTATCTATTTTGTTTTTTTTTTTTGTTCTGCCTAAATGAGGTTTTCCTTAAGGTTTTTTTTTCCTTAGTTTGTTTTTATAAATTTATTTAATTTTTTATCTTAACAAATATTAAACAATTTCAGTAGAAAGATGCAATTAGGTATCAAATCTCTGTGTAAGACAATGTGCGGTAACTGGTCTACATGGTCTGACCATGTAAACTTGTAAAAAAAATCTGAATAAAAATCTATCTATCTATCTAATAATACATTCACTCGTTCAGTTAACCAATAATAAAAATATTATTAAGGCGTGAATCACAAATAAGAAGTTTTGACAACCATTTTCATGCATTAGTAATAGTTGCAATATCTTGCCATTGTTCGTATGAAATTGTTGAAATTGAATTTATGAGGTTTTCAGAATTCATGAATTAAGCGTATAAAGCGGACTTCATTTTTTGAGTTAATTTGTCAGGTATGGTTTATGAATAGGCTATTTATACACTTAAGAATTAATTTTAGGTCAAATAGTTCCAGTTAAATGGACATTGTTATATACATTGTTAAATACATTGTTATTCACGAAAGTCCATATAACAATGTAAGAAAATTCCCTTAAACATACTAGTCGACTTTTGAACGCCCTCCGAACAACATACCCATGTACGTTACATGGAAATTACATGGATTCCCACTAAATTCATGAACCTGTCGCTTTTTCCCCACACAATTCACGAATCGGCCGCCATATTGTGGTAAATTGACGAGCGTTGTAAATGTATAAGTGAAATGCAAGGGATTACCACTACATCTTCGTTGTGGGCTAGGGGTAAAAATGGCCGAAGTTGGATCGCTATCATCCATTATCTCTGACTGGAATCCTCCTCCGACCTCCTTACTTTAGTAGAGTGTTATAGAGCGTTTTCTACTACGCTCTATGAAATCCAGAAAATTCCAGAAAATTATAATTTCAGGTCAGATTTTAATAGACGATAATAATACCCATAAGTGTTAGTTTAATTGTGTTGGACAGCGGTGTACCACATACTAAGGCGTACCGGAGGGACTGTGTACTTCCGCGTAAAGTATTAAAATTGCCATATTTCTGATTGACTCAAACACCCCCTCCAGCAAGCAGGAATGGATATCGTAAAAAACTTGCAACGCATAAAAACAAAATATTCACAAATGTACAGACAGACAAACAGACCCAACTAATTGTTACAGCTTTGGGATCACTATTAAAATATCCAGTAGCTAAACGGCGGAACTTCCTATACGACCCTCTAGATGAATTCATCAAATTTAAAGAGATTTAAATGATGCCGAATGTGTGCCGAATGCTGGAGGAACTAAACTGGATTTCGTAAGGATATCATCGCCCCATCCCAGCACGGATTACGACAAAGTGTAGGTAAATGATCCTAAATAGTTTCCTAAAAGTTTTCCCACTGAAAAGAGTTTCCATGCTATTAGAATCACTTACAAAAAGCTCCCACTTGCCACTTCAACTTCACAGGAGAGGGCAGCGATGTTTCTTTTACGTCCAAGTGGACGTTGTCCGTCCGTTAAACTTAAGTGGACATCAACTCTTCGTCCGCACTTTACACACAGTAAGTTATCTGAGATGAGATGAAAGGTAATTTAAACTGAGGGAGATACATCATCCAATACGACGCGTCGACGGAAAGAAAGCGAAGTTCTCCCCTCGAACTCAACCACTTTAACTTTAATTTTGTTGTGGCAGTTTTTTAATGAATTTTCATCCCCATTGGTTGTTCTTCTAGGTTTCTTCTGAAGTTTACCTTGTGCAGACAAATTTCAACCACTTTAGAAAAGTGTTGAAAAGTCACATCTTTAATTTCAATTATCGATTGACTTCGTTCGCTGCCCTTTGTTACAGCGAAACAATTTCCGCCAACACTAATACCCGTAGCATCAGATACGCTTTTGTGTTTCGCCTTTCCTTCCTTTCATTCCGCCAACTGTGGATACAGCCTTCCTATTGACCGCATGGTCCTCACAGCTAACCATTCATAACTGGCTTTTGATTTCAATACAATATCCATGCTCCAGGAGGTGGGAACCCGCCCACCACCAGATCCCCTGGCTGATTAAACAATAGATTTGTTTCTTAGTTTGAATTAGACTTCACGGGAGTTTAAAGTTTCTGCTTTCTGCTTTTTGTTTGTGCTTCATCCAGGTTGGTGGGGATTGGATTTAAGGTCTGCAGGATGGAATTGAGCAAATTACATGATGTCCCTGCGAGGCACTGTGTCGGTGTTCGTTACTAATTATCCGGTGGAAATCATACCCTTCATCGTTACCCGTCGAAGTTTGATGGAGTGTAGCCAGTGAACGACGACGGTTATACAACAGGCGTTGCGATAAGTTTCTTGCCGTTGTCTGTCATAAGAACAACAATCAATTGTACTACGAGTGCAAACAGCCAACTTAATGCCTCCAGAGTTTGTAATGGACATTCAATCTCGTTTTACATCATTTACCGGGAGTTTTTCACAATTACCCCTCGGCTAAATTGTCTATTTAAGGATGCTTCCCTTGAAAGCTGCCGGTGCCATAAGAAATGTCAAACGAAAATACATTGCATGTCGAGTCCGATGGTGGTTGTTACGACAACCGCCGCGACCCACTGAGACCTCTTTCGGATCGATTGCGATGTCATCAAATCGGGAATTCGGTTTAACCCCGACCTTTGACATATAATCAAATAAGCAACAACAAACTTTGAAGTTTTCAACGCAATTTTCAGGGAAGTGTTGGTTCGGATACATTTCGTTTCATTTACATAAGCGGATGAAGCCGTGCCATGGTACTGGAACCATAATTCCGTTTAACACAATTTGTCGAATTGTCAGTAATCGTTGTTACTTACAGCAGTGCTATTTAGGAGCCGGCCACAACTTAATTGGTTTCTTGAAATAAGCTTTGGAACGCCACAATGTTTCAAAGTAAGTTTGACTCCTTAGAATGCTGAACTTACATTTAGGATCAATCGTGGTTTCGGGCAACAACACATGATTTCGGAGCTCAGTTCATGACACGATTGGCTCTTTAAAATTGTTCTTCAATAGTTTAGCGCAACGCAAAACCAGAAATGAAGTATTACAGAGATAGCCGACTTCACAGCTGATTGCCCCCTAGTGCAGTGATGAATTGGAGTACTTTTTTGACAAATATTCATGCATTTTTGGCGGTTATTCACGAAAAACCGTAAATCCCTTCCTCTGATTGGTCACTTTAGTTTAAGAAAAATTATAAAACACAGATGTCAAACATTTTAAGGCGCAAGAGAGGTAGAAGTCGGACATCTCTGTAATACTTCATTCCTGCGTAAGACTACGTTCCCGACTGACTTTGTAATTCTTAGTAATGACGTCTTGTCTTCTATTTTCGAATATTATATTATGTCGGACAGTGGCGGACAGTTTGTGGTTTTTAAACAATAAAATTGTTTCCTTGGGATTGAACATATTTGAACTTTTCAACGTCTGTCGGACTAGTGTTGATTTTGTCTCATTTCCAGTCTTGTGCAGTCCAGTTCTGTAAGAATTCACTTAGCGCCGTTTGCTGCGATTGCACTCTACAGTCCAGGGTGACCTACGTCTGAACCAACAAGCCTCCCCAGCAGGCACGATCGTTATCCAGCTGTCTCCAACTGCGCACAGTAAGTCATTTGAGGTCCTTCTTCATTTGCGTCCATAGTTCCGTGGGCGTCTTGTGTTGCGTTGTCCCACTGGTTCGGACTCTTCGAGCTGCAGCAGTGTTGTCCATACTCTCTACAAAGCCTCGCTGATACTCAACTTAGCGATTTAAGTTTCACTTAACAAGTTAGGAAGGACTTAACCGTTTGCACGAATCGAAAAGTAGATCATAAAGTCGGCTAAGTGTAACTAAAACTAAGTGGAAGAAATAGTGGATCATAAGAATTTAAGCTGCACTTCAATGCTCACAATGACATGACATCGAGGAGAAATTTGTGAATAAAAAAGGAATAATGAATTTGAAAAATATAGTATGGAGTACTAATTATTTGAAGCCAATGTGGAAGTGATAGATATTTCTGCAAAATTAATATTTTTGTTTTGAGGAACTTTCGTTTTACAAACTTTTTCGGCTAACTCTGTCTGGGATGAGTGTTTTGAACCCAAACTCGAAGTCTAAAGCATTTCTGGTAGTCTCGCATTTCTGATTATCTCTGTATGACCTAAGTTCGGTTATCTGTTCCAGCGGTTGCACTCCCGTGACCTTAACTCTGCCTTGGTAGCTACCAGCTTTCCCTTGGTAAGAATCTGTAGCAATTTTTCCATGGCGGCTATGGGGGTGGATCACAATGCTCATGAGATGCAGATACACACTGATCTTTGAATACTGCTTATCTATTTAAGATTGGAATTGTTATTCGGTGGTGGCCACCAAACAAGGATGTCGTACATTAAGATGGGTCTAACGGCAGCAACTCGACCTAACCCCAACATGAACTCTCACAATGCACTTCCTCTGCACACTCCCTTTACAGCTTACATTGCACTTCCGTCACACACTGCACCCCACCCTGCACTTCCGTCACACGATACACAATCAGCACTTTTTGGCCATCATCCACTGCACAGAACATTTCCCTTAGTAATAATTTTATTGTTAAGACAGGTCAGTTTAAGTTTAACGAATGAAAATAATATCAGTCATAGACTTGAACGAAAACGAAGCGAATCGTGAGCCTTTCTTGGTTTAGTTCTCCATGTGTGGCCAAGGCTTCTCTTACGTCTGTAAACAGCTGACGCCACCTTCCTAGTGCGTTCCTTAATGTTTGGTTTCCAGCTTAACTTGCTGTCTAAGATTACTCCTAGGTATTGGGCCTGACTAGTGACGATAAGTACCTTTTTCTTCAGCTTCTATCGGAGGTATGATACGTCTTCTCGCGAATAGTACGAGCCCTGTCCAGACCGGCTTTTCCTGTCCACTTCTCTATTTTATTTAGTGAGACGTTCATAATATCCCTGATGGTGTGAAGAAATGTTCCCCTTACCATTAGGGCTGTGCTGCCTGCATAGGCTTTTGGCTTACAGCCTCTAAGACTTGGTTCCATAAGAATTTCCTCCACTACCAATATCCAGATAAGAGGGTGAGAGTACCCACAAAAATCAAAAGTAGCTACACTTATTGTAAAAATCGATAATGAATCATCAAGAGGCTGTAGTGGATCTTTCTTGGCCGATCGCTTAAACAAAGGATCCAGCAAACCGAATATGGATGACCACGTAGCCTGCTAATTTAGAAAAGGCAGTGTGAATAGAATCCTTTTCTGGACAGTATCACGCAGGCGGAGATTCTACATACTGCGGATGCAATTGCATCAACCTGCAGAGAGGTTGCTTGTCAGAGGCTTGCATAAATTGTGAATTGCTGAATAGTGCACCCTATCACGAATGTTGTGTCTTTTGGTGATAACTGATGTACTTCGTGTGGGCATCTACAGAAAACGGAGAGGGGACTTTCACTATTCAACTAAGGCACCGAGACTAAGTTGTACACCTAGTTTTGAAAAAGGGCCTCTACGAAGTGGCGTTAATAATGGAGAAAGGCGCATACGTCATTGGGAGGAAAATAAAAACCAAAAAGAAGGACATTATTAAATTATTGCCAAATTGGCTGCCGTAACGGACAGTGCTTCCAAGTCGAAATACAATTATTCATAGAACCCGAAAACAGGTCATAGAACTACACGTGTGTCAAAATAAGATATGCATTCATTTGACCTTTGCCTCGGAGTAAAATGCCATTTAACACAGATTTCTTACCTTTCTGTTGGGCTACTGAATATTTCCGTGAAATCTAAAATTAGGCACAATATGCATTAGTGAATTATCGTGCATCAAACACACGTGTCCTCCCTAGCCGTAGTTAGGTACAAAATTTACTGTACACATTCAGCAGCAAACTCGTTGCGAAACTTTCGACAATCTCCAAACTCAGCAGCCGGAATCCAATCGACGTAGGATGAATATTACGGCCGCTACGTGCTGCGTGCCGTTGGGGGTAAGCTACTGGCTCACTCATCTCTTTGTTTATCTGAATTGGATTAGGAAACTTTGTCACTTGTAAATACCCAATTTGTTCCACATGGATTGTCATTCGATTTAAAGGTAGCTGAAGTGATGTGAAGTTTAATTGACTTTGTCAAGAATGGACGCAACGTTCCAGAACCCAGACATTGTTGAGGGCATCTTCAATTGATCGGCATAGGCGTGTGTGGTTGCCTTTCATGGGTTCGAAGTTCCCACGAAAATTAGATATAGAAACATGATTACTTTATGGCAATGTAATTAAAGTTCGGTAAAACTTGGCTTTTTTCACTTTTGTATCTGGTCCCAATGATGCTGTTAACTAATTATGTGAGAGTTAATACTAAATAATCCATAAGGAGATGAACATCGATATTAGATGATAATCCCCCGAGAAGCTACTGTTGATAGTCGTTAGGGGCATTATGACATAATGCAAATAGAGCCAATTAACAATTGCTCGCAAATGAGCATATGGATTCCGATGATATGAGCATATTAATTGACTGTTGGGGAATGGTAATTAGAGACTGATGATGTTGCAGACTCAAAGGGAAAGGAAAGGAAGTGGGTAGGTAAATTCTCTTACAAATTAAGAAAGAGTAAGAGTTTCGTAGGTTTGAATAAGTCGGCACAGCCATTAAAAGGCGGAAGAACAACAAAGCCGCAGGCTCAGATGGCTTACCACCAGAGCTCTTCAAGGCCGGTGGCGATGTTCTGGTAAGGAGCATGTACCACATCATCTGTAGAATATGGGAGAATGAAAGAATGCAAAAAAGACGATCCTACCTCTTGCAACAACTATAGAGTTATATCCCTGCTCAACGTCGCCTACAGGATCCTCTCCAGCGTAATGTGTAAACGTCTAAAGCAGTTTTGCACCGCACTAATTGGCACGTACCAGTGCGGCTTCCAGCCCGCCAAATCGACTATAGAATAAATATTCACACTAACGCAAATCCTGGAAAATACCAGCGAGTTTCAAATCGATACGCACCACTTTTTTATCGATTTTAAAGCTGTATACGACAGCATTCATAACAAGGAGTTATTCGGTGCTATAGCCGAATTCGGGATCTCGGGAAAACTACGTGATGCAGCGTGCAGTTTGGCTAGAGGACTTCCGATCCGTTTGAAACCTGCACCGAATTTCGGCAAGGAGATGCGCGATTCGAAGAGACTTCTGACTCGATGGACTAAGATGCTCTACAAAACTCTTATTTTACCAATCCTGCTATATGGAGACGAAAGCTGGACGATAAGCAAAACTGCGGAGCTGGTTCTTGGTGCCTTCAAAAGAAAAAATTCTACGTCTGGATGTAGTCCGGAAGGTAAAGATCCGTCGACTGCACTGGCTCGACCACATCGAGCGCAGGAACAGCAATGCTCCAGTCTTCGAATCCGAGCCTCCTGGTTCGAAAAGGTGAGGAAGACCGAATCTCCGGTATAAAGACCAAGTAATCGCGGATGCAAGACAGCTCTTGTTGACTGTCCAGGACCGTCAGGAATGGAAATCAGATATCGCTCAGGCTCGGACCCTGCATCGGTCGTCAGCCGGATAAGTAAGTAAGAGTTTCGTATATAATTGATTTTTTTTAATAATTTGTCCCATAATTACTTAATCGTCTGTGGTCGAGGAAAAGCACGAGATACGAGTTGGGAGCAACTAAAAGGCAACTCAATTAACAAAAACAAACTCTAGACATTATTCCACGAGATAATACATTTTAGCATCTATGCACATCAGATAATGTAACAGTTATCCAAAGCACTTAGACGATAACAAGCAAGTGGAAACGAAAACATAGAATGACGCTATTACAAACTAGTAAGCAAATAGGAAAACGAAGGAGTAGGAAAATATGTAGACAAGACATTGTTTTTTTTTTAATTCATTTTATTTGCTCAAATCTTATATCTAACTTAATCTGTTGACATACTGTCGCCTCTAGGCTCGTCGGACCATTGTGTCGTATCAGCAAAATTTTCTTTATCACCACACATAGTTAGAGAACAAATTCCTAAAAGAACAGTTTGGCTGTACGAGAAAGCCGATTGGAACAAACTTAACAACTTCTTTAGGAATTTTAACTGGTCACTTTGCTTCCTCGATAGTGACGTGGATGCCGCTGCTGATATGATCACAAATATTCTTCTGCTGGGCATGAAGGAAGAAGTTTAAACGGGCCAGAAATGACTGCAATGCCACTATCAGACGTGTAAAATTCTCTTATGAGCAAAAGTTAAGGCAAAAAGTGCTACAATGTCCCAAGGGTAGCAAAAACTTTTGGTCATTTGTATAAAAAGGTAAAGAATTCCGCCTCGTCTTCAATTCCCACGCTCATTTACAATGACATTCTAGCTGTCAGCTCTTTAGACAAAGCTAATCTGCTTGCGGCTCATTTTGCAGCTAGCTCAACACTGCCAGATTCCAATTTGTCTCTACCTGTACTTGAGAACGTTGATTTCACCATGGGACAAATCCACTTCCGCACTCGTACAGTTGCAAGAGTACTGAAAGATCTCGACGTGCACAAATCCGCTGGCCCGGATGGTATTCCCCTATACTTCTGAAGAGGTGTTCTTCTGTGCTGGTAAAACCACTGCGTAAGCTTTTTCATCTATCCTACTCTTTAGGTCTCTTTCCGAGCAGATGGAAAACAGCATTTGTCCAGCCAGTCCCTAAAAAGGGCGAATCTTCGTCACCCACCTCGTACCGACCCATAGCACTTACGTCCCTTCTTTCTAAGGTCATGGAAACGCTGATAACGTCATCTTATGAAATATCTTAAATCGCGGAAGCTTCTTAATGACCGACAATATGGTTTCCGCAGCGACAGGTCCACTGGTGATCTGATAGCTTATCTCACCGAAAAGGGGAACCAATCTTTGCACAATTCAGGCGAAAGCAAGATCGTTGCGCTTGATATTTCTAAAGCATTTGACAGAGTTTGGCATCAAGCTCTCTTGTCGAAAATGCGTGCCTATGGTATCGATGAATCTCTTCTTCTATGGATTAGAAATTACCTTTTGAACCGTTCAATTCAAGTTGTTTTGGATGGGTTCAAGTCTGATATCAACCAAATTAATGCTGGTGTTCCCCAAGGCTCAGTTCTGTCTCCGTCACTCTTTCTCATTTTTATAAATGATCTCTTGTCTGCTACTTCTAATCCAATCCATTCCTTCGCTGATGACAGCACCCTTAGCTTTTCATATTCGTTCCTAGACGCACGACCCCGCCCTTCGGCCGTAGAATTGGAACGGCAGCGTATGTTAAGCACATTGAATTCCGATCTTGACAGCATAATTATCTGGGGCAAACACAATAGAGTGGAATTTAATGCTTCAAAAACTCAATGGCGCTTGTGTGGATGAAACCGGAAAACTTTCCATCCTTGGTATGTGTATCAGTACAACACTTAGTTGGAATGATCACATATTTGAGGTGGTCAAAAATGCTGTGAAATGTTTAGGTTTCCTTGATCAATGCAAGAAATCTTTCACCCCTTCTGATTTGACTTTAATTTATAAGGCGTACATCCGCCCCAAGCTTGAGTACAACGCTTACATCTGGTGTGGTGCCCCCAAGACCACACTGCACCTACTTGATAGAATCCAAAAGCGAGCGATAAAATTATAGGAGACAACAATATCGCAGAGCCATTAGACTCGCTCGAACATCGACGTACCGTCTCTTCTTTGTCCGTGTTTTATCGTTATTTCAACAAACGATGCTCAAGTGAGCTAGCCAACTGCATTCCTCCTCTCCATGAATTCACCCGCAATACTCGTCTCGCCAGGAATGCCCATCAGTATACCCTTAAGCCTACTTTCGGACGCCCGGTTAAATTCAGAGACTCGTTCTTCGGCCGCACTGTACGAATATGGAATGCTCTTCCCAAACTTATATTTCCCACAGACTACAACCCACAGATATTTAAGACCAATGTGCACAGGTACCTCCTCTCCCTTTCTCCCTCTATACCTTCGGCCCGTGCTGTGTCTTGACCCCGGACACATAATGGTTTAATTCTAGCTTAACTCTAACAATTCATTTGAACTTATTACTAATTTACTGACCCTATGCGGGTACTCTAAGCTAATCTAGTCTACTACCCTAATTGCCTTTCGGCCTATACTATCGTACTTTTTTGTTCCGTCCGAGACGTATTAAATTATTTATTTTTTTTTAGCCAAGAAAGCTTGAAAACTTGGCTCTTCTAAGACTCTAATACTTAAATTATCTAACCTATCCTAAGCCTTTGTAAGCCCTAATAAGACTTAAGCTACCTTAATAATCTCCGCAACTTACGGACGCGCATGCTTCAGGGCGTGTGTCAATGCATATGCGGAACATGATGACCCCTTTTTTAAATATAGTTTTTTTTTGTCTATATATATATACTTTTTTTACATTTTTCTGCTTAACCTACCTTAAACCTATGTAAATACGCGGTAAGTTCACAACACGGAAGGCATTAAACAAAGAAAAAACAGCTACACTAACCGTCGGAAGACTATTGAAGAGCTGACACTGTGGTCCCGCAGTGGAAATAAATACCCCAAGTGACATATTTTTCCCGACCAAATGGTTTATGTTTTTCAATTCTACAAATATGAGAACCTAGAAGGCCAAAATTTTGTTGACTTTGGATCATCCGTTTGGCTGTACCGTTAGCTCAAAGTTGGGACTTTGAAAATTACAAAAATTGACGTATTTTTTAAGCAAATTTGATGTGCCATATTTCCTAAAATTATGTACATTGGAACCTAAAGTAAATTTTTTTTAAAAAGGTTACACACCTTCCTTTCAAACTGCGTTTTCAGTTTTTTCATATTGCTTACCAATTTTTTAAACCAGGCTTTTAAGTAAAGGCACATTTTGAGAGGGTCATTTCAATGTTTGATGGATTATAACAAAAATTCTCCAAGAGTCTTTTTCTGAAATCTAAAAGTTTGTATATCGATGCAGAAAAAACTAGAGACCACTTTTGACCACTTTGGGAGTACGAGGCATTTTCGGCATTTTCAACCGATTTACCTTGCAATGCATGCATTGTGCAAACGCTATGCGAGATGCCGAGGATGTTTTTATTATTTTGAATTAGAATTCTTTGGGTCATACAATTGTTATAATTATGAAACTAATTGTTTTTATCTTGTTTTGTTTGCGGTGTCATAAATGCATGTCGCAATGGGGCAATAAAGGGGGGTAATTAGAGCTGACTTTGAGGCATCGGGAATTAGTTTTAGGAGAGATTTAGGAAGATGACGTTTTGCTTTATATAGATATCGAAAATACTTTAAAAATTGCAGTTGCATTCCAGCATTTGTTGTTGTAGATTCTTGTGCGATTACTTTTTTGGATGGAAATATTTCCAATTTCGGCAGCTTTTTGTCAAATAGTAACGGAAACATCATGCCAAATTAAACAAATAGTTTTAGAAGTGACAAAAAGGTTTTTGCCACATTTTAATGAACGGTATAAGGTAGTGCGTCACACAAAACAAAATTTTTTAATAAAATATTCAGAATGGGTTAAAGGAAATTTTTCGGTGAACTTTGCAAAAAATCGTGGCAATGTGTTATCGGAGAATGTGTTACCGTCGGATAAAAGAGGAAGACCACATAAAGACTTTGAAGAATGCTGTGATAAATCAAAGAAATAAGAAAGTCCAAGAATTTAAATCGTCTACATCGCAAAAATTAATAAATGCTGCTGCTGATGCTCCAACGTGCCAAGGTAATTTGATGAAGCCTTGGCTATAATAATTCAAACAAAATTAAGCAAATACCGATATAAAGACATTGGGCATTCAATATTGCCGACATATAAGCAGGTCCTGAAGTCTAAAATACAGTGCTACCCAGAAAACATCCAAATTTCAGAAACTGATGCCCAAATCCCACTTCAGCAATTACTTGATCATACAAGCAACCAGAATCATTAAGGCTGTAGATTGTGGCGTTTTCGAATCACAACAAAATTTCAGTCTAACCCTTTCGACTAAGTGGGGTTGTGATGGATCTTCGGAACAAAGTGAAAACAAACGTTTTCAAACTTGGATTCAGTCTCATCCGATTCATATTTGTTCATGACATCGTTGGTACCGCTGCAGTTGACGGAATCGGATGAAAGTAGTGAAATTTGGAAAAATCCTCGACCTTCCTCAACACGTTACTGTAGGCCAGTGAAGCTACAACTTAAAAAAGAAAGTATGGACCTAATACGAGAAGAAAAAACCAGAATTGAAAATGAAATTCAGAATTTGCGGGAATCAATTATAAAAGTGAAATCGACCGTAATTAAAGTAAGCAAAGTAGCACAGGCTGTGACAAACACGTCTTCTGCAAGTTCATGTGTTATATGTGGCGCGAAACCATCAGAGTTGAATGATTTGAAGTTACTTAGAGCAAAACCAAGAAATCTGGAAGCTCTTATATTAGGAATTTCACCCTTGCACACTCGCATCCGTTTTATGGAATACTTGCTACATGTAGCCTACAATTTGGAGTTTAAAGCTTAGAGCACAACAAAAACGACACAGCCCATACACCAGGCAAGGGTATTAAAGTAGATATATTAAAGCAAGGATTTGGCACAATCAACGATGGTCGGAAGATCTAGAAGATTTCTTGAAGACCCATTATCAACGGCAGAAATAACGGAAATAGATGTGCAACTCATAAAAAGATTTTATCCTGGAGACAATATGCAGCAATTTTTGGATTGACCCCGACAAGTTTGGAGCTTATGCCCAGGAAACCGCTACAATGGCTACAAATTTATATCCCTGGTATTATATGTCAGCATCAGTGCATAAAATTCTGTTCCACGGAGCAGAAATAATATCATCAGCAGCCTTGCCCGTCGGATCATTGTCAGAGGAGGCGCAGGAAAGTCGGAATAAAGACTAAAGGTACTATCGCATTAATAATAGTAGAAAACTTTCTCGTTCGGCAACAAATGACGATGTTGTTCATCAAATGTTGGTATCATCTGATCCCTGGATTGCGTATTTAAGGCCTGAACCAAAAACAAAATCGCTGCCACTTAGTACTGAAGCGCAAGCCTTATTATACTGAATTGCTTAGTTTCTTTAATTCCAAATAAAGTGTACGTTACCAAAACTTGTAAAATTGAATTTATATATATAAAAAGTGATTACAAATTTGCTTTAAGTCCCAATTTCGAGTCATCGCAATAATAAATAATTATTTTATGCATTTAAACAAAAAAAAAGTGCTTTTGTTTATTTTTTTAACTTAAGATTACTCCGTTAGCTTATGAGATACATCAACCGTTTTTGAAACATAATAAGATCTCGTAGTACTTGCAATTTCATTAAGATCGGTTCACGGGTTCAAAAGTTACAGATTTATTTCCCACTCTCCCATACAACGGGACAACTGTGCGTCGGTGGCTGATTTTGATGCAGCCACCAAAAGAAACACCGCTCCTTAGCAGACTCTTCTCTATCTCGAGCGGGGATAGCTCTACTGAACCGTAGAAGCTCCTCGTGTTCCCGAACGACGTCAGGTTCGTATAAGAGTCACCGTTCTACTGTTCGGCGTACCACGTGGAAGATTATAGGACATGCTTCCACATCCTGTATCAGGCCAGTTTTGTCGAAGTAGAGGTATGCCTCAGGTGGGATGAGGCCATTCCGTCGCACCCTTTTATAATACATATCGTTGGGGTAGTAAGCCCCGAAGATCAGGCTGTTGGTAGAAGTCATAGCTCGTGCCACATGCCATCAACTTGATAAAATTATCTACTCGATTCACGTTTGCCTCGTTGGAGTAATACTTCTTGTAGTCAGACTCGGGTGTGCGATACAACTTGAGACAGGCCCTGAGGCACTGTCTCTCGAAAACCCTCATCTTTTCCATCTGGGAAGGACTCACATTGAACCAGACGGGGCAACCATAAACCAGTATAGGCCGGATGAGGGCCATGTAGCAGATTACCTTCACCCTGGTATCAAGTTGGCTGCTATGAAACAACCTCCTTAGCAGGGCAAAGGCTTTTCTGGCTTTGGGCAGAGCAATCTCTATATGTTTGTCAAAATACAGGTACTGGTCCAACCATATGCCGAGATATCTAACTACACTTTTTACAGCTAACGGCCGACCATGCGGGTCAACTATGCCGAACTTACGCCAGTTTAGGCATGTGTCCCGCGAAGCCCTGTATAACGGGGTTCAGAAGAAAATAGTTTCGCACTTCTTATAGTTAATAAGCAGCTTCCAGTCGTCGCAAAATCGCTGAATTTTATCGAAGTCACGTTGCGACAAGATGTTTATGATTTCCACCTTCGGGCCTGATCTGTACACTACAAGGTCATCGGCATACGCATTTAGGTGCGGCATGGAACCTATTAGATCCGCAGTGAATATCGCGAATTAGATCGGAGTGGCCACAGTTCTTGAGTTAACTTCATCTTAAAAGTGCGCAGGCCATGATTCCCTCGCCACAAGGGTGGTCTTAGCGATTCCTAATTCTTGAGAACATCGTAGAATGGACTATGTTGGTTCGCTTGCAAACGGACGTCTGAACGCCAGCAGTATTCTGAGCAATAGCAGTGTCTCACTGAGACGGGAATATCTAGGAGTGAAAATCAAATTGTATCAATAGACTGTGAATTGCATATCTATTGGGACGAGGATTGCCGTCATCGACATTTTTAAACTTAAAACTCGATTATCCGGGATTCTTTTAACATGGACACTCTGATAGCCAAACACTTTCTTGAAAAAAATATTTCATATTGTTACTATTTATTACAAATCAAAGAAACAAATTTTCTCCACAAAAAAAATAGAATTCGATCACTGGATTGTGACGAATGAAGCACAAAAGTTCACTTGTCCAATATGCACACGAATTTATTTAAAATCACCGTCGCCACAGGACATATATCTGCTTAACATCATATCCACAATCTGAACATTCATCCGAGCTTCACTTCAAGGTTGGTTTTTGATTTTTTCACATCATGTTCATAATCCGGGCATGGTTCCTGTCCACTGGAGACTACGTGTAAAGAACACCGTCACATCGGGTATACTCTTCGGAGTTATGATCAATTCCTCCCCTTGTGTATTGTAGGCGGTCTGTGGTGTTTTCCTGGAATATGCCACTGATAGGTGGTTGGTATCCTGATCAACCCATCCCATCTAATAATAATAATAATTATATGGGTGGCGCTCCAGTCCGAGGCGGACCTTGGCCTAGCTTCTCAGCAACCACTCGTTTTGTGCGTGCTATTTATTCACGAGTGGGAGGGACCTACAGCTTAATGCCGACTCCGAACGGCGAAGTTGAGAAGCTTTTTCTAGACAAGAGTACGTGAATTAGGTGGTCAAAGGTGGTCAATTCGGGTATCGAACCTAGCACCCTCTGCGTTGGAGTCGACGCACTTACCCACTACGCCACGGCGACCCACTCAACCCATCCCATCTACGTCATTCTATTCACGTCACAATATGACTAAATCCTAACCGACATTCACTCAAATATTCATAAAAGAACCGACAATTTTTTTATATTTAAATCCTCATGAAAAATTAAAACTTTACTTCGCTTCTTGAAACGCACGGAATATCGGAAGTAGTATGGAACTTTAAGTATCGCGTCGTAAGGGTTGGGGAAGCGAAAAACCAAAAACGAAACAAGTTGATGTCCTACGCTCGATACAGCCAGCAACTTATGAAAGTTTTCGACAGAAATCTGTAGAGGAACGCCAGTTTCCGGCGGGTGATTACAGAAAAAGTTATATTTTTTCATTGTAAAATAAACACAGCCTCTGATTGTGTGAGTATATGCAAAGGCTGGTTGAGAAAATGCAAAAAATCGACATGGAATGCATGGATTGAAATCGGAAGGGGAACAATAATTTGTTGACGATGCTGCAACGCTTTTGTAGAAAAATCAATTAACCAAGATTTTCGATTCTTCGTGATGAGTTAATAGAGATTCAACTGTTTTTGCAAACGTTCTTCGTTGGCTGTTTTTTGATTTCACATATTTTGACATTTACAGGTTGATCATTGCTTTAAATGTGCGTTAGCATTCGAAGTTGTTAAATCTCAATTCTTCTTTATTTGGCGCTACAGTCCGCTGTGGACCTGGGCGTCAACCAACTAGCATCTCCAGCTAGCACGGTCTCTGGCTAGCTGTCTCCAGTGTCGCACGCCAAGTTGATTGAGGTCCTTCTCCACCTGGGTGCGCCACCTTAAACGCGGGCGTCCTCTACTACCTTGTCCCACGCTTTCGGAGTAGAAGACTCTTCGGCCCGGAGGTGAGTCCATACACTCTACACGGCCCTGCCATCTTAGGCGTTGGATACGAAGACGCCTGCCTAGACTCATGTCGTCAGTTCGTGGTTGAATCTTCTTCTCCAATAACCGTCAAAGCAAACAGGACCAAAGATTGAATGCAGAACTTTTCTCTCGAAGAGACCAAGGACTTCTGCATCCGCTTTTGAGATTGTCCATGCCTCCGCGCCGTACAGCAGGACTGGGATGATCTAGGTCTTGTATAAAGTCAGCTCGGTCCTTCGAGAGATGGCTCTACTACTCAATTGCCTCTTGAGCCCATAGAAACAGCGATTGGCAAGAGTTACTCGACGTTTGATCTCGGTATTGGTGTTGTTCGTACTGTTTACTGCGGCGCCGAGATGGACGAAGCCCTTGGCTACCGCGAAGCTATCGCTGCTCAATGCTGTTTGCCCTTTCTTAATGACAGCATCGAATTTGTTTTGCTTTCATTCACTGCTAGATCTATTTTAGCCACTTCTGTCTCAATGCCAGTAAAAGCCTCATTGACGGTTCGCTGTATTCTGCTAATCACGACAGTGTCATCCATGTATGCTAACAGCTGGCCGGTCTTCTGGAAGATTGTGCCTCTAATGTTGGCGTATGAGTCTCAAACATTTTTTGACATTTTAGGTTCGGTGAGTTCGTTGCCGACCTTCATGGAGCAACGAGAATCATCCATCGTCATACTGCAGAACCTGACGTGTTTGGCAGTAATTTAAAAACTAGACATGGCGTTGTACAGCTCGTCCCTATGCACTCTATCATATGCAGCCTTGAATCCGACGAATTGGTGGTGGGCGTCGATTGTCAGTGAGTGTATGCCTAATGATTGGAATCTCAGCATCGTTTGTCCGATACACAAGCAATGACACCCAACAACTGCGCCAATTATAGAGCCATCAGCCTCCTGAACAAGATCCTATCTGCCATATTGTGCCAATGTCTGAAGCTCTCGGTCAACAATTTGACTGGTTTAAGGCCATGAAAATTCACAGTTGATCAAATCCGCACATTCCGGCAGATGCTGGAAAAACATCCAAGATGTCCAAATCGATCCCCATCATCTGTTTATCGATTTTAAGGCCGCATATGACATTTATAGAGACGAGGTATACAGAGCTATGCCTTGTTTTGATATCTCTGCCAAACTCGTCAGGTTGTGCAGGATGACTATGGAAAATGCTCGCTGCTCTATCAAGGTCGGTAACGACCTCAGCTAAGCCTTTGATGTCAGAAGAGGACTTAGACAAGGTGGCGTGCATGAAAGAATTGTGCGAAACTCAAACGCCAAAACCGGAGGAATAATCTTTCAATAGTCGACGCAACTATTAGAGTACGTCGATAATATTCAAACAATTGGCATAACATAGTCACTTGTGCGTCCGATAGTATCGAAACGGAAGCTGGCGAAATGGGCTTAGCAGTAAATGAGGTTATGTCCTCATAAGCAGGTTATGTCCACAACATCGACGAAGTGGACAGAAAGTCACAATCGACAGCTATAACTTTGATGTAGTAGGGGACTTTGTCTACTTTTGCTATAAGCTCTTGCAAGAACACCTCGTGATACGATGAGTTTCTTTGTGGTGAGTGGTAAGGCTTTATCTCGAACAACTAAGGAGATGCTACATTAGACGTTGATCATCCCAGTCCAACTTTATGGCGCGACTTTGTCAAAAGCGGATAAGGATAGGAGGATAATCATCGGTCGGTTCGAGAGAAAAATTCTTCGGGAAATATATGGTCCCGTATGCGAAGGAAATTCAATAACGAACTATACGAGCTGTACAGCGACATTGACCTAGTCAAAAAACTGCGCATCAGTCGCCTAAAATGGCTAGGGCATGTGGAGCGAATGGATATCAATGCTCCGGCCTGCAGAGTCTTCAAATCTAACCCGGATCGAAAACGCAGTAGAGGAAGACCTCGCCTTAGGCGGCGCGCACAACTTGAAGGGGACATCAACCGGCTTGAGGTTCGCAACTGGAGGCAGGTAGCTAAGGGCCGTGCTTGCTGTAGAGGCTTGTTAGTTGAATCCCAGGTCCACCGCGAACTCTAGCGCCAGCTAAGTAAATAAGTAAATATGTTTACGGTTAAATAAATAAATGTAGGTATAAGCTATGAATGTGATTTGGATAGCAAAAATCAAGTCCAAACTTTTCTTTTTTAGCACACTTTAGCACATTTTTAGCACTCGAAGAATTGATAGCTCATCATCTGCAGCAGTTATTAAAAAAAAATCACAGACAGTTCGATAAATCCTTATAAGTGCGACTTTAAGCTACTCGTCAGATGACGAACCAGAAGGCGGCTATGCCGGTGATTAATTGAGGCAGTCTTTTAAAACGAAGAAAAATCTCCACAACTGTGGGCGTAAAGAGCGCACACGTGACTGCAAAACTCATTGATGAGGATTTCACATCGGAAGCAGCTGAAAAGGGTATGCAAACAGAAATGCGTACATGTTGTCGTCAAAGAAGGACTCGTTTAAAACGACACGAGCTGATCAAACTTAGAGGCACTCAGGGGCTACATTTCCCTTGATTTTGCAGTGAAGACCACCACATACCACCAAAGAGGAAGTGTTGAATTACCCCTTGTCAATTGCACACTTCGTTGTATACATGTCATGTTCTTTCTCCGAGCAACACACAAAAATCGAAACGTTTTGACTTCATTGACACTTGTGTCAACACGAGTGAATCAGTGTTAAACCCTTAGCATACACAGAGTACACATATCGGCTCTGAAACTGGTGTGATGTGGTGATTGTATGTTTATGGATCAACGGGGACGTGTGGCGTTGGACTTATGATGTTAAGAGAGTAAACTATTAGCACATCCTTGCGTTCTTGGCATGGATTTTGTTTTTTCCTCCGTTGTATGGTTGCATATTAATGTGTTCGGTTTTAGGTGCACGTTGCATTAAGCCGATTTTAGGGTAATAGATCACGTCGTTTATGCTGGCAGTAGAATAAAATTGGTCATAGTAGCGAATAAATACGTTGAACTT
Organism: Eristalis intricaria; assembly: GCA_964034865.1. Classification (NCBI taxonomy): domain Eukaryota; kingdom Metazoa; phylum Arthropoda; class Insecta; order Diptera; family Syrphidae; genus Eristalis; species Eristalis intricaria. The sequence goes on from OZ035873.1 coordinate 32,388,323, forward strand.
TGCGAAAGCGTGAAGTTCACACATTTAGCACCACTGCAAAGTGGTCGATTAAGGGTTTAAAGCAGATCCTGGTGTCTTGTTTATTTTGCATCAGAAGATATGTAACATTTTATCCCGGCAGTATTTTTGTTCAAACATGGTTCCTGCAGACGAACTTTTGAAGTGTTTGTCAACCTTTTTAACGAACTTCTAAAACATCTTTCGAAGCTGTCCGATGAGAAAACTTTAAAGGACGGCAGCACCGAGCAACAGATGGACATTGATTTCCATTTTGTTCCAATTATATTTGGAAACATAATGGGTAATCGAAAGTCTTTTCGTATTTTGTCAATAGATGTCGTTGGAGTCGTCTATCTCCAGTGCTACCAATCAGGTGACATCTTAAGCATCATTTAACCAAAAAAAAAAAAATAAATTCGAAGAAGTTGAAAAATAGTTACAGCTGTTCAAAAATGAGTGAAAATAATGAAGAAAGTCGCTATATTTTGGAATTTTTGTATAAAAAAGGGAAGAATGTCACGCAAGCCACAATTGAAATTTGTGAAGTTTACGGGGACGATGCTAGCTGTGTTTTTTTTGCCAGCGTATGTACGCTTAATTTATAACAAAAAAAAACGATCATCGGTGCATAATGATTCATCATAAAATCTTGGCAGCACCGACGACATTTATGACATTTGCTAAGCAAGGGATGATGGTTGATCATTGATGGTCACAATCTTCGTTTTGCGATTGTGTAGCACTTAATAATTATAAAATAAAAAAAAAGTTCATCAAATGAAAAGAATCGTTTACGAAACCTAAACGGAATGTATAGCAGAGACTCTCTGGGTATACCAAAAGTTGCATACTTATGGATGCAAAAATATATAAAAATGATCTAATACATCAACCACACCTGCAGATGTAAGCCGCATACAGCAACCTAAGCAATGAATGAATAAATTCAGGAATGAACTCATAGAAAATAATGTTTGGAAGCATTGTTTTTATCCGCGCTTATACCTTAAGCGGCGATAGATATGATGAGTAACTTAAGAGGGTATAGGATTCGTTGTTAGTGTATTTTACATGCAAATTGAAAATCAAGCGTATATACGCTTGCAAAAAAATGCAGCTGCTGTATCTGTTCGTGTATCACAGCAATGGTTCGCTCGCTTCCGTTCTGGAAATTTCGATGTGAAAGATGCACCTCGCTCTGGTCGACCTATCGTTGAAAAAGTCGATGAAATTATGAAAAAGATTGACCAGGACCGTCACATAAGCAGCCATGATATTGCCAAGGAACTAAACATTCATCATCAAACAGTTTTGAACCATTTAAAAAGGCCGGCTACAAAAAGAAGCTCGATGTTTAGGTACAACATGAATTATCTGTGAAAAAAGTTTGATTAGAAATACAAAAGACTTTTTCGACAACCCATTATAAATTCGCCGTGTCCAAACGTCCAAACCATAATTTGTGTTGAGACACATTCTTGAAAAACATTCTTCCGCCTTTCGGAATTAGGCCTATTATTTCAGAGGGTTTTGCTGGATCCATAAAAAATGTTGCGGTCGCCTGCCATCAATCGTATTTCCTCCACCTCGTTATGCAAAATCTTCTAAGGACATTAAGGGCACTCGACAACCCCTACGGCTAAGTATTTATAGCAAATGATGAGACACAACACCGAATGATAATTCTTCGGCCGATCTTCCCATAAGGATTTGAACTCCTGGAACTCCTTTTCAGGTCCCCCTTGTTGACACATGCATTTCAGGCAATGGGAATTTTTTTCAAACCCAACACTCTGCAGCTTTTAAAAATCGTTCAAGTGTACTAAATCGACCGCGGTGTACCGGAGATTGGAACATAAAAGTATTTTCCTTCGAGGCGAGACACCTGTGATTCCCTTAAAAGTCTCGCTCTTAAGGCTAAACTTGCATCAGCTATACTTTTGTAGATACATAAAATATATGTGTTCTTATGGGAGGTGACACACAGACTAACGCTAACGCTGACGCAAAGGATGTAGTTGCTCACCTTTTAACTTTTCTCTCTCCTTCAGCGTTGACAAAAATCAAGTTGTGACATTTCTGTTGACTCTGAATTTGTGGTTAAAGTTTGGGAGTTGGTTCTCGTCGAAGTGAATTTCAAAATACATAAAAATACAAATTTATATTTCAAATTGAGTATTAATATTAAAATTCATACATATTTTATTTGTGCATTAATAAACAGAACAACTTGAATTTTCAATTGAAATTAGAAATTGTAAAAAGAAATTGTCGGCTGTGCGTTGAAGTATTTATTGTGTCATCCCCTTGCGTCAGTCACTTAAAAGTGACCCTTGCTTGACGCTACGCAAGTAAAGTATTCTAAGTGCCGGAGGCTTTACTGCGCGATATAGGCAATCTCTCTCGTCTACTCGGTTGAATCAATGGTCTAACTAGGTTTCTCTTAGTGCGTTTGCTGATTTCGGTTAACAAGATAAGATGGTCTTACCGGTTTGCACGATTCGGAAAGTAAATCGTAAGGTCAACTGGGTGCAACTTAAACTTAGATGAAGAAAGAGTGGATCAAAAGACTTTAAGTTGTGCCTTATTCGATGGTAACATTAAATCATTGAGGAATTTGTGAATAAAAATTCCAAATTATGAATTCCAAAATTATAGTTTGCGGTTCGAATTACTAATTTTTTTTGAAAATGATGTGGAAGTGGTGAACCTTTTAGAAGATGAGAATTCCTCTTCATTTCTGGACATACTAATGAATACCGCCGCAAGTTTGCGGTAGGTAAGCATTGTCAAAAAAATAGTTTTAAATGCATAAGTCTGCAGTACAAAATATGTTTGAGCGTCTTTTGTATTGCTAATCATATTGTTCATCATAATATATCACTCACTCTGGGATACCTCAAGGTTCGGTATTGGCTCCCATTTTTTTTAATATTTTCATGCCCGACATACAGACAGTACCTAGCTTGTTGCGTTGGCTTTTATTATACCTTTTGATTTATGAGTCTCAGCTGTTATTGTGCTCAGAAGTTCATACGTCCATCTAAACACTGTTCGGTTTACTTCCTTCTTGTCTAGTGCCCTAACAATCGCATCAATATCCAAGAAAGCACAGCTTCAAGCGCGCTGTCGCTAGTTTCGGTCTTCAGCACTTCTCTCTTGGATATTCACAAGGAAGAACTACTACCCTTTCGGCCACCGTCGACCCCGGGGACTTTCGGTTAGCGCCCGCAGCTTTTGCAACGACTTTTTTTTCCTGCCCTCCGAGGTAGCAGTTTGCTTCGAGGGGCCCGCCTTCGGCCTGTCTTGTTTCGGGGACACTCCTCGGATGGAGAAATTAAACTATTGGTCCTTATTCTGAGGTGGAGGGTTCAGAGCTAGCGTGGGCTTTATGCTCGTCTGCCTTTGCCCTCGCTTCCTGGTCTTATGCTAGTCTACCTATTTCCTCATTTCCTCAGGCACTAAGTCCTCCTCCAAATATCGAATATACCACCTGACTCCAGCCCCACTGAGCCCCTCCTAAGTGAATTATCCTGGTTGTCCCGCAGCGGGCGTCAGTGAACAACTGCGCCTCATTCTCTTTGCCTCGGCTTTAGAGGATTGAGGGGTCACCGAGAATCAGCACATGCCTGATGTTTGATTTTATTGATATTTATGTTAGCACCTCTAGAAGTTCTTAATTTAATATTGTGGACTTTTAATACAACCGAAATATCAAAGAAAGAAACATTAGCAAAATAAGAGGGAAAAGGACAGTTATAGACTGCTTTTTGTGGTCACTGCAGTTTATTTACACTTATGAGCGCACATCCTGCGTGGGTGCGGCAGGGTGACGTTTGTGAAAGCGGCCATAGTCAAGAAATATCTGGAAATTTCCAAATAATAGATGGATAAGCTGACAAAGCCAAATATTTGGATAAACATTTCCCAAAAATCCCACATCATCATCAGTTTCATCGTCATTGTCTGCTATTTTGCATAAATTTCTAAATTTACACACATGCTTGATTCGTTAGCAGTTGTTTCGCTTCCATAAATATTGACATTGTCAAACTTCTAGCCAACAAACGCGTATTCAATGTTTTGTATACACAACAACACGAAAAAAAAGAATTAAAAACAAATATAAAACCGCCCAGCCTAATTAACGTGCATTAAAAATGGAGCACGAAATACCTGACCAGGATACCAACGACATGAACAGATAATGGACTCGAAATATAGGTAATTAGGCGTTCGCAACCAAAACTTTTTATTGACTCTTTACACATTTAAAATGAGCGCAGTGGGCGAGCACTCCTTACGCCACTCTTTTTTCCCGCTGTTTCTCTTTTCGAATAACCTTTCATGAATAATTAGCAGAAGACGTCCTCTTATTTGCGCCAAGAAAAAAAAACTTAGCTGTAAATAATTATGTATTTTCATAAAATAAGAACACAACTTTGTCTTAGGAGGCCCCGCGTCGTCTTCACTAAGGGATTCTGTCATAAATCACTTTGTGGCTTGTTTCTGAAGAATTAATAAATTATTCAGTTCTTCAAACTTGTAATCTCCTAACAAATTATATGCACAAGTGTGGAGCGCTTCACGGTTTTTTATGCCGTCGAATGGGGATGGCTGTTAAAGACTGCTGTCGCATGTGACAGAGTGTTTTTTAATTTTTACGCTACAGGTGGTTGTTTTGTGGTAAAAACTCTTAAATAGAGTGCACATTACTATTTAATATTTTCTGGAAAAAAACGTGCAGGTCGGTGCAGGTCGGATCTAAGTGCGTTTTTCTCTTGAAGTTTTCTTCAAGTTTCAATACACGAGTGTATACGTGTGCGGATCAATGTATCCTGTATATTAATCGCGAACACATCTTTTCAAGTGTGAATAAAATGGCTCTGATTAAGGAGATAGATGACACATGTTGGTGCGCTCAACGAAGTGAATTTTATCGTTTCCTCTGCCATGACGTTCTGCATTTATTTTCTGTGCGTAGTAATGCATTCACATTCATGTCTACTACTGTGAATAAAACAACACGTACCAGTACGGCTAACGGCCCAGCAAATAGACTATAGACCAAAATCCTGGAGAAGGCTAGAGAGTTTCAAATGGATACACACCACCTTTTTATTTTTAAGTCACATACGATAACATTCATCGCAGGGAAGTATTCGATGCGACTTCAATTTGGAATCTCGTAAAAACTGATCCGATTGTGTCGCAAAGAAATACGCGATGCACCGTGGTGTTCGGTTCAAAACCCCCCCGAATAGGGCTGTGCCTCGGGTAAATACCCAAAGGTACATACCCGTTAAAACAGGGTTCATACCGCGTATATACCGGGTAAATGCCAATCACCACCCGCGAACCATTTGTCACCTGCACCGGAATTCGGCAAGAAATGCGCTCTAGTGTGATTTTTTCAAACTGCTACCGGAAAAAATAGTGCAGCGTACTGCTGTTCACCGAGACCTTCAATGTCAAAAAAGGATTTAGACAAGGTGACGCGCTGTCATGTGATTTCTTTAACATCATCCTGGAGAAGATCGTGCAAGACTCACACGCCAACACTAGAGGCCCGATCTTCCAGAAGTCCGTACAACTGCTAGCATACGCGGATGACATTGACGTGATTGGCAGAACACAGCGAGCCGTCAATGAGGCGTTTGCTGGCATTGAGGCGGAGGCGGTTAAAATGGGTCTAGCGGTGAATGAGGGCAAAACGAAGTATATGCTGTCATCAAGAAAGGACACACAACATCGACGTCTTGGACAGAGCGTCACAATGGGCAGCCATAACTTCGAGGTAGTCAAGGACTTCGTCTACCTCGGCTCCGCAGTAAATAGTACAAACAACATCAGTATCGAGATCCAACGCAGAGTAACTCTTGCCAACCGCTGTTTCTATGGGCTCAAGAGGCAATTGAGTAGTAGAGCCATCTCTCGAAGGACCAAGCTGACCCTATACAAGACCTTGATCATCCCAGTCCTGCTGTACGGCGCGAAGGCATGGACAATCTCAAAAGCGGATGAGGAAGTCCTTGGTCTCTTCGAGAGAAAAGCTCTGCGTGCGATCTTTGGTTCTATTTGCTTTGGCAGTTTCTAGAGGAGAAGATTCAACCACGGACTGTACGGGCTGTACAGCGACATGAGTCCAGTCAGGCGTCTTCGGATCCAACGCCTAAGATGGCTAGGCCATGTAGAGCGTATGGACAACTCAGCTCCGGCCCGAAGAGTCATCGACTCCGAACCTGTGGGACAACGCAACAGAGAACGCCCGCGTTCAAGGTGGCGCACCCAGGTGGAGAAGGACCTCAACCAACTTGACGTGCGACACTGGAGACAGCTAGCCAGAGACCGTGCTAGCTGGAGAGGCTTGTTGGTTGAGGCCCAGGTCCACCCCGGACTGTAGCGCCAAATGAAGAAGAAGAAGTACTGCTGTAAATGCGGAAGGCACTATTTTCTACTAATCAGTCCAACTGTGGGGATACGAATATGGCATCGACATCGTCTCATTTTCCAATTCCCAATGTCGACATCGTCTCATTTTCCAATTCCCAATGTGCCGCAGTGAAAGCTTTCACAGCGATTGAAAAACATGCGAAACGAGCTTGTCTGAAGGTTAATGAGGATAATATGAAATATATGCTGTCGAGCAAGAAACGTTCCGCCGTACAACACCGAGGGCAAGCCTTTCTGGTTAGTTGAGACCTCTTTCAGAGCCAATTTAGCCCTGATGCGGATTGTTAAGAGGCATTCGCTCTTACGGACAAACCAAAAGACTTTTTGCCTAAGTCTGCTTCGAACACCAAATCCACATACAAATAAGCGCCTCTCTCTGTTGCATAGTAGAAGATGTCACAGTTTCCAATCCTCTTTTTGTTCCAATCATTCCCCCAAATTTCATGGATCGCAGTGGTGTCTGCTTTGTAGCAGTCCAGTGCCGCAGCGTTCTTCAAGTCATAGATAATGGATGATAGAGATATCCAACTTCGACCATTTTTACCCCTAGCCCACAACGAAGATGTAGTGGTAATCCCTTGTATTTCACTTATAATTTTACAACGCTCGTCAATTCACTACAATATGACGGCCGATTCATGAATTTTGTGGGAAAAAAGCGGCAGATTCATGAATTTAGTGGGAATCCATGTACTTTCCATGTAACGTACATGGGTATGTTGTTCGGAGGGTGTTCAAAAGTTGACTAGTATTTTTAAGGGAATTTTCTTACATTGTTATATGGACTTTCGTGAATAACAATGTATTGCAATGTCCATTTAACTGGAACTATTTGACCTAAAATTAATTCTTAAGTGTACACACAGCCTATTCATAAACCATACCTGACAAATTAACTCAAAAAATGAAGTCCGCTTTATACGCTTAGTTCATGAATTCTGAAAACCTCATAAATTCAATTTCAACAATTTCATACGAACAATGGCAAGATATTGCAACTATTACTAATGCATAAAAATGTTTGTCAAAACTTCTTATTTGTGATTCACGCCTGAATAATATTTTTATTATTGGTTAACTGAACGTGTGAATGTATTATTCATTTTTATTCATATGCAAAAATTCACACTATGTTGTGCATTCATTAATTATGTCCAAGTATTTCAGATTGTAAATTGCTCAAAGTTTTAATGAATCGACTTCATGAACATAAGCTTTGTTCGTTCGTTTACCCCTCCATACTGTGTTGAAAAATTTAACACCGAAATTTGAAAAAAACGTTCAAATAACGGAGAATTTTCAAATAAGAACTCTAATTCACCTCATTACTAAGGTGAGGAAGGGTATCAGCTGTCTCCACAGCTGTTCTCAAGAGGTCACACGTATTCACAGGCAGGGGACAAAAAGCGTATAAAAAACGCTGTCAGATGAAATCAAGGGGCAAGGGTTCTACCTTCTGGATATCTCTATTATAGGTTATCTGCTTCAGGTCCACGTAAAGGGACCTGAACGTGCAGAACCGAAAATGATTATCCTTAATAGATTTTTTGGGGTCGTCAACTTCAAATCCGTAAGCCTCCGAGGCATGTGGTTGTCTCTTAACACACATTTTTTTACGTAGTGACGGAGTTAACCTCATCCAGAATTACCAACTGGGAGGCCAGACCCTGTCATTTAACTCTCGTGCGAAGGTGTTAATCCCGCTGAGGCTGTGAAGGTCACCGTTGGCCTTAAAGCTATAGAACTTTTCCGCCGCCATCTATATTCTAAGGCCTCCACCTGGCCTTGGAAGAACCTTCTAGACCAGTGTTCTGAATATGTCGGAGCAGCTGGTGAAGGTAAACTCGCTGAGGCTGCGAGCGCCGCCGTTGTCGTTAAAACTATAGAAATCTTCCGCCGCCATCTCAATTCCAAGGCCCCGACCTGGCCTTTAAAGACCCTTCTAGACCTGTGCTCCGAAAATGTCGAAGTAGCTCTAGAAGTACTGCGCACCAGGTAGCTCCTGCTGACTGAAGTTTCGGATACCGCCGTTGAATAAACAGCTCTCCAGTTCCTCCGCCGTCATCCCTAAGGAGAGATGAACCCTGGTACAGATTCAATTTCTCCCCTCTTTCATCTGCAGTCGCCAACAACGTACCCTATCTTTGATCGAAGGTCCTCGGCTCCCAGATTTCACCACGTGTAGTTGAGAGTAGGATTTCCTTGATAGAGGCTAAGAGCAAATGTCTGTGTAAGCATGAGAGGCCATATCAACCCTTTGAAATCCAGGAAACGAATTAATCGAAATATATTTCGCTAGTAAAAATAAGAACTGTGATGCAAAATTTGCTGAAGTTGAGACCTCCTTTAAGAATAAACAATTCAAGCCAATGGGCGCCGACTCCGAACGGCGAAGTTGAGAAGCTTTTTCTAGACAGGAATACTCCTTGAGCATTGTCAGTGACTCGAAAGAGGTGGAGCCGTGAATTATGATAGGTGGTAAATTCGGGTATCGAACCTGGCACCCTCTGCGTAGGAGTCGACGCACTAACCTACTACGCCACGGCGACCGAGATTTGTTGTATACATTTGTTGTGTACATATTTTCCTTTAACAAATAGAAATAATTCCATCGAAATTCATTAAATCAGCAAATTTAAAAGGACACCATTTACCACTGTTCGGCTGGAAAAAATGTATGTAATGTGTCACCGTTGTTAGACAACCAGTTCTGTAAGCCGTATTGATTCAATTTGTGCGCCAAGAGTTTTTGCTTTCATTTCATCAAAGGTCACCAGAGCTTGTACAGCCTTGCCTATACCAATGATGTCGATAAAAGGAACCCCTGCATACATTCAGCGACATCATGCAGTAACTCATTAATCATTTATGGGCAGCATAGGCTTTTTTGTCACCCAGCCCACATTTCTTTCCACTCAGTTTCAAAATTTGGAATTGCACCCTCAATGGTTTTACTCAGTGGTTTCAAATTCAAATTTGCGAAAGAATAATTTCAATGACAATTTTGAATAACTTCTAAACTTTGCTCCACAATTAGTTGCTACCGACTGCTGTCAAATGCCAACTAACAAACGTCATCCAAAACGAAGTGGCGCCCAATGAGAAGCAACCTGCAACATAACAAGCACTCTGTATTCATGTCCAAAACAACGCGTTCATCACGTGGAATACAAATAACGAGCATGATTATTATGTCCATAATAAACAAGCCCGTTCTTTGTCCAGCTGTGGGAGCATTTACAAACTCGACGGACGTTAATTCACTACGAAACACATTACAAGTTCGATTAACAATTATATCCCTTGCTTACTTTGCACGAAAGCAACAAATTACATTCCATTGTTTAGTTCATTCCGCAGAAGCCGCTATTCTTCTGCTGGAAGTGGATAATGTGGCACATTATTCTGTTATTTCGCAGCATTAAGTCGCACAATAAACTCAACTAACAAGCGTATGTTTGATTGAATGAAAGCGGCAGTCTCTCAGTCTCCCATCAAAGCAGCATTACCGACGCTAGCGAAAGCATTTTGCCCAAGGGGCATGATATTTGCAAACGGGACCAGTGCAAACAGCGGCGGAGGATTCGATGGCCACATAACACTTTATTACTTGCTGGTACAATAGACTCTTATTAGTGGTTAAGTACCCCCACGGCCGACCAAGGGCTCATCACTCCAATGCACAATGGTTGCTTTTCGTGGTCAAGTGGTCTGGCAGGCAAACTACACCAAGACATCTTAATTAACGTTTCTGCTTGTTGTCAGGCGTAAGTGAGTCCTCCACTCAAACACAGTTCATACTTACTTATTGCAGTACATGGCAAAATTTGCCAGAGATTATGTAAGAGAGCATTTGAAGGTCATGCATGTATTTGAAAAATAAGCTAATTAAGTTTCATATACTTTTTGCACGAGAGAGACTTGAAAGCATTCTTCACAATGAGAAGGCATTTGTTGAAGAACACTGGATGTTATTTGATACAGCTTCCGTCATGCCACTGAAGAAGTGAAGAAGTTTGTACGACCAAAAAATTTGCAACAAGTTGCTCGTTTTGTGAATCATTCAGAATCAAGTGCGGGGGCCAGCGTGCTGTTGAAAGAGAAGAAACCTTAAGAATAGTTACGGCGATTCAATCATCCGCTGTAGAAGACTTGTGTGCAAGTTAACCACAGAACATGAAATACTGCGATCTCGATGATTTTCTAATTGGAGGGAAATAGTTTGCTGCTTACCAATGGTACACACTACACTGCTCTGAAATGTGGGAACAATTACGTCACACATCTTAACACATATGATTTCTCGAATTGGAGACTTGAAGTGAAAGCGTTAATAAAATAGGTGAATTTAGAGTTTAAATATCCCTTGACTAAAAAACTTAAAATGCGGAACTTTTATTTTCGATAAATAGAAGAGACAGCATGTTATTCTCCTGGGTGGCACACACCAAAGACAGTCATCTATCGAGTAATATCTTCAATCTGTAAAACTTGCAACAACAACTCTAAAAATTGCACAATGTTGTGTACGAGTGCTTTTCGACAAGTCGGTGACAAGATGGTCTTTTTGGACGAAAGCAAAAAAATCAAATCAAACACATCTTTAAATAATTTTTTCGGCTTTTTACAGTTAAGCGAATTAGAAAAATGATATTTCGGAGTACTTTTTGCGACAAAACATTTTCGCTGCGCTACCTCTATCAGTGACTTGAAGATAATGCTCAAGAGTAGGTAGCAATTGCTATGTAGAAAATTCTTCTCAGACTTTTGCGTTCAGAGTCGGCATAAAACTGGGCTCTACGGTGTCTGCGCCTCGGCGGATACAAAAAAGAATTGGCGAAAGTTCTCAAGGCCAAAAGACTGTAGACTGTAGTCAGATAGATAGATCAGTATCTGTATTTTAGCAAACATGTAGATGCTGCTCTGGCCAGAGCCCGAGGCGCTTTTGCCCTTACAAAGAGACTGTTTTACAGCAGCCAACTCGATGCGAGGGTGAAGGTTATCTGCTATATGGCCCTCATCCGACCAATGCTCACCTATGGTTGTCCCGTATGGTTCAACGTGAGTGCAAGCTTGATGGAAAAGATGCGGTTGTTTGAGAGTGCTTGTCTCAGGGCTTGCCTTCGTCTCTATCAAACTCCCGAGTCCCAGTACATGAAATTCAATTCCAATGTGCTTTTATACAACAGGGCAAACATTTTTCTGTTGAAATTGATTCGAGGTCATACTGCTATAGCGATGAACTCGGTCAATAAGTTGATCTCGGAGGCTTACTACCCCAATGCACAATACCTCGAAAGGGGACGGCACAACGGCTTCGTCCCCTCAGAAGCCTTTCTCCATTTAGACAAGAACGTACTGTTACAAAATCTAAATGCGGTACCGCTCATCTTCCATATAGCCCGTTCAACTGTGGATGGGCGACTCAACCACGACCGTTCCGTCGCACAACGAGCTGAGGAGGGTCTCCTCTGGTCCAGTACGGCGGTATCAAGGAGAGATGTTCGGGATGTTGCATTGCAACATCGAAAATTCTGGTGGCTGGGGAGAGAGGGAACTCCCTCGTCGAACCCTTTAGACGCGGGGTAGAAAGGGTATTACGTATGGAGGACCAGTCGGTCACTGTCTTGCAGCTATTAGATGCAAATCTATGAGCTGCAACCTATGGCCTAGGGTAGTTTTGAAGGTAGTTGTAAGATGTAAATAAGAAAAAAATAAATAAAACTAGTATTCACATGCGTACACCACTGTTACCTATGTGTATACACTGTATGTATTAAGTATATCTATATGTGTATATGTATGTAGTTTAGCTTAAGTTATTTTAAGCTATTTTTAAGGTAGTATGTAAGTTAGTATATAAGTTTTAAATAAACCCAGTTCAGTAATTAAGTTTTTTGCTTAAATTTTTCTTAATATTAAGTTGTGCAGATAAAGTAGTTATTCTTTAAGTGCATGGATTTTTAGTTTAAGTCGAAAGACATAGGATAGGATAGAGTGCCCATAGGACATAGGATAGTAACACACATGCATGAGTAATAATACAATTAATACAAAAAAATATCAATAATCCACCTTGCACGTACCAAAGCAAGTAATATGAACATTATACAGACTTTTCAATATAAGATGCTTAGAACCATCGTTAAAGCACCATGGTATATCAGAAAAAAAGATATTCACAGAGATCTTGGAATATTACTACTCCAAGATGAAGTTTAGAACCTATATCAATCTATATACCTGTGATCTGCCTGGATTTCCTAACTGTGATATTGCCCTATATACTGACGATGCATGTATTTATTCATCCGATTCAACAGGTTTCAGTGTTGAAACTAACTTGCAATCTGCTATAAATACTTTCGAAGGATATTGTAATACCTGGAAAATTAAATTGAATGCTCCGAAGACCCAAGCTATTTTCTTTACACGTAAAAGAAAGGCTTGTTCACTTCCCAGCAAAAAACTTCAACTCAACGGCGTTCAGATTGAGTGGAAGTCCAGTGTAAAGTACCTAGGCATCTATTTCGATAAGCGATTGACTTTTAATCGACATGTTTAGGAAATCATTAAAAAAGTGAATGTCACGATAAGGGTTCTTTATCCATTTATTTGTAGAAACTCACACCTGGACATTCACAACAAGTTTATTTTTAAAGCTATTTTCCAAGTCATCATGATTTATGGATCTCCCGTGTGGGGCGAGGCACACAGAGTCATCTTCGCAGACTTCAGATATCTCAAAGCAAAGTTTTGAAAATGATTTTTAACTTACCAAGGTTTTTCTCTACAGAGGTACTTCACGAAATAGCTAGCTAAATGGTTAGATCTAGAATTGAAAAACTAAATCACAAATATGACTTCTCATGCTTGTCATCTGAAAATAACTTGATTTCAAATCTAGCTTCGTTATAAATGCAATGATGTATTTATTTATATATTCTATTTATCTATTTATGTATGCATTTATTTATTTATTGATTATACCTCTATTTGTAGGTCGCCGTGGTGTAGTGGGTAAGTGCGTCGACTCCTACGCAGAGGGTGCCAGGTTCGATACCCGAATTTACCACCTAACATAATTCACGGCTCCACCTCTTTCGAGTCACTGACAATGCTCAAAGAGTATTTTCCTGTCTAGAAAAAGCTTCTCAACGTAGCCGTTCGGAGTCGGCATTAAACTGTAGGTCCCTTCCACTCGTGAGAGAATAGCACGCACACGAGTGGTTGCTGAGAAGCTAGGCCCAGGTCCACCTAGGACTGTCGCGCCACCCATATTATTATTATTATTCCTCTATTTATTTATTCGTACATTTATTATTTATTTATTCATTAATTTATTTATTTATTTACTTATTTACTTATTTACTTATTTACTTATTTACTTATTTACTTATTTACTTATTTATTCACATATTTATTTATTTATGTAGTTATCTATATATTTATTTATATATTCATTTATTTATTTTCTTTTTTTTTCATATTTTTATTTGTTCATTCACTTTGTCTCCTTTGAATTAGGTGTCATGGTTGCTTCAAACTCTTGAATCAAGTTGAAAATTCGCCTCTCTCTTCCCTGTAGCAACACTGATGTTTTTAATGAAGGTTTTTAGTGGCTTTTCCTTCAAATTACTTCTATGATATATTATTTAAGAACTTTTATTAATATTTTAGTAGTAAAGTAACTATACCAAATCCCTGTAAACAAAGAATGTAATGTATAACCATTGTAAAATTACTGCCACAATAAACAAACAAACAAACAAACAAGAACTTTCCTTATAAACATAAGCGCCGCCTAGAAGAGACTAATAGAGGACTAATGTCATGCGCCGACTTCAAATGACTAGACCCCTTGATCTGCGTGCGATCGTTTTTTTTTTAATTTTATTTTCACTTAATTCCCAGGACAACTTATACTAGACAGGAATGACATAAAAATCTTAATATCTAATAATTCATGTCCTTAATTCTATATTACTAACCCTTCTCGGGTACTCTAAAATAATCTAATCTAATTTACTATTTGACTTTCGGCATTTTCTTTTTATCTCGTTCGATAGTCTACACCCGCGCATGGCGGTGTTAGCAGGAACTTTCATTGGAGAGTAACCTGCCGATCAGTACCTAAATCATTAAATGCAAACTACTGGTTAATTACTTCACTTAGTTGTAGTCTTACAAAAAAAAATCAGAGTAGTGAGTTTAGTGAGTATAAATCTCACACTTCTATGTGCAAACGTTCGCCATAGAGTCTTGTCGAAGATTTGCACATATCCACGAAAAAAAATAAATAAATAATGCACTTTATGCATGTGGAGTAAGAGTTAATTGGAAATCAAGTGTTAAATATCTGGGTATCTATCTTGACACAAAATTGACGTCCAAAGAACATATTTCTAATATTACAAACAAAATGAATATTGCCATGAAAATGCTCTACCATCTTATAAATAGGAAATCTATGCTGAGCAAATAAAACAAAATCATTATACTTAAGGTAGAATTTCAATCTAGATATCTTCGACTCCGAACCCGTACGCGTATAAGGTGGCGCACGCAAGTGGAGAAGGACCTCAACCAACTTGGTGTGCGACACTGAAACAGGTAGCTAGAGACCGTGCTAGCTGGAGAGGCTTGTTGGTTGAGGCCCCAGTCCACCCCGGACTGTAGCGCCAAATAAAGAAGAAGAAGAAGAATTTCAATCAATACTGCTTTATGGACGCCTAAGTGGGTCGCCGTGGCGTAGTGGGTAAATGCGTTGACTCCTATGCAGAGGGTGCAAGGTTCGGAAACTGAATGTTACCACATTTGATAACTAACGGCTCCACCTGTTTCTAGTCACTGACAATGCTCAAAGAGTTTTCCTGGCAAAAAAAAACTTCTTAACTTCGCCGTTCGGAGTCGGTATTAAAATGTAGGTCACTTCCACTTGTGAAAGAACAATAGCACAACACGAATGGTTGCTGATAAGCTAGACCCAGGTCCACCTCGGACTGTCGGGCCACCAATATTATATTAATATATTATATGAATCCGAGCTGTATCTGTTTGTGAACACATCAATAACTGAAGGGATGAATGCTATGTAGCAGATTGTCTTCACCCTGGCTTCAAGTTAGCTGCTGTAAATAAACCCCTTGCGACAACAAAGACTATTCTTTCTGTTCTTTTTTTTTTTTGATTTCATTTTTATTTAATTCCCATGACAACTTATTCTAGACAAAATTGACATAAAAATCTATTTTAATATCTAACAATTCATGTACTTAATTCTATCTTACTGACCCTCCGCGGGTACTGTAAAATATTCTAATTTAACTTACTATTTGCATTTCGGCGTCTGAACTATTGTTTTTTTTTTTGTCCTTAGGACAGACTTTATTGTTTAAGACTTACTGGCCAAAAAAACTATGAAAAACTTGGCGCTTTATACATTCTTATTATTACCTAACCTAAATGCCTAAAATATGCGTAACATATATAATCCAGACGTACTTGTTCACTTTTTTTTTTCTTCTTCTTCTTTCTTCTGAGTTATATCCACATAGTACATACGTCGTATATGTTTGGCAACATACTGACTCATTAATACTACAACGCCCGCCATACTGTTATTTGCCATACACAAGGGGCTCATGAAAAGGTTTACACTTCAGGATATTGATGATCAATTTCGGGCCGATCGATCGAAGTCACACTGCATGAGGATAGTGGGTGAATATCGAGAACAAATCAATGAACCAAACGTCTCTAGTTGCAGACCATTTTAGAAGTCAGAACCTTAGTGAATGTTGTGTTAGGTTAGGTTAAAATGGCAGTCACATCTGAATCAACTGTGACCCAATTAGATCCTGATCAAATCCATTGTCTGATATGTTCAGATATTGATAGACCGATTCCGCGTTAGCCAAACGACTAACTAACGCCTAAGAAATACCTACTGGTCCATCCTTCTGGCCTTTCCTATTCACTCCTTTGAATTATAGCAAGTTTGTCTGCTTTTGAAATCATGTCCAGAATGTTGACATCTGACATGTTTTTTTTTCTTGCAATGGCTGGACGCATAGTGCCATCTTCTCCCTCATCCCTGCAGCTCCTGCAGATATCGACAGGCTCGAATTCTTGTAGCGTGTCAATGGCCGGTAATATTTCCTACGACCTTGCTGATATCCTTTCTGTTTATTGTTAGGAGTGTTTTTATTTTGTGGAATTACGTTGAGTAGTGGGTTGGTGCGTGGACTCCTGTGCATAGGGTGCCAGGTTCGATCTCTACCAATTTTCATAATTCACGGCACCACCTCTGTCGAGTCATGGGCAATGCTCAATGAGGACTCCGGTCTAGACAAAGTCTCTCAAAATTCGCCGTTCGGAATCGGGATAAAACTGTGGGTCCCATCGACTCGTGAAGGAACAATAGCACGAGCTAGGCCGAGGTCCATCACGGAATGTCGATGTCGCGCCACCCGTGTTATTATTATAACTTATTTTTTTTTTTTGGATTTATTGAAGCCGTGTTTGGTGATGGGAGAGAGTTCACGACAAACTTTCTATATGCTATCAGCACGTGTGTAGCTTATGCCGAGCCTGACCAGCTTGAGGAAGAGTTCCTCCGACCGAACAGTGTCGAACGGCTTCTCCAAGTCAATCATATAAGCACCCATGCACTTTTTTATTCTACCGAATGTCGGACAGCAGCTTGAACGTGTCAATCCTAACACAAACTAATGTAAGATTAAGTATTTACTATACATTTGCGATGAATTCAAATAATTACTTGAATGAATCTAGTAGGTATTTACTGTACGACTTTGTTATCAACATCTCACTGGTCGATGGGATTATTTCAGAGAGTGTGGGAATTCCAGTGCGGCAGCGTAGACAAATATTAAACATTTCAAGAAACTCCCTTCGTATTTGCACGATAGATTTACAATTTCAGAGTGTATTCAGATGGTACTTTGAAAGATTTCCACTTTCACCCAAGACCCGTTCAGGTGATGAGGTAAACATTAACTTGCTTAAGCGCAGAATTAATATGAATGGAAGTTACTTCACAAAATGTTCTGGTTCTTCAACTCAGTGAAGGGTAACACAACCGAAAAATGCATGGCAACAGACCTAGAAAATTTTTCCTTTTTTCTTTATTTGGCGCTACAGCCTGGGGTGGACCGGGGCCTCAACCTATAGGCCTCTCCAGCTAGCACGGTATCTGGCTAGCTGTCCAACTTGGTTGAAGTCCTTCTCCACCTGGGTGCTCCACTTTAAACGCGGGTGTCCTCTGTTGCGTTGTACCACGGGTTCGGAGTCGAAGACTCTTCGGGCCGGAGCTGAGTTGTCCATATGCTCTACATGGTCTAGCCATCTTAGGCGTTGGATCCGAAGACGCCTGTAAACTTATGTCGCTGTACAGCCCGTACAGTTCGTGGTTGAATCTTCCGTCTGAACCAGCAGCTTTATTCGACTTTAGTCTCGATATCGCTATATTGACTTCGTCTAGGTCGGGGGACGGAATTCTAGTCGATCATCGTCAATTGTGTGCAGTGGAACATTCTGCCTGACAGCGGTATTGGAGTCTTCCTCGCGGTTTAACAGTCTACAGAAATGATCTTTCCAGATTCTCAGTATCGACTGCGAATCTACTACGAGTTGTCCCTCTGCATCACGACACGCTTCTGTCCGAATTTTGTATCCATTGGATAGTTGTTTTACCCGTTGGTAGAACTCTCGGAAGTCATTTCTGCCGTAACACCTCTCCATTTCCTCGATCGTGCGCTTCTCATGCTCTTTCTTTTCCTTTTTGAGAAGCCGGTGCTCTTCCCTTCTTTAAAGTTCGTAGATCTCACGAACCGGTCTCGTCCTTCTGTCCAGCGTCGCCTTGTATGCTGCTTGCTTCGCTACATGTGCCAGCCTGCACTCGTTGTCAAACTATGGTTTCTTCTGGTTGGTGCCTTAAAACCCAACCCAAATATCAGTGGCAGCATCTTTGATGGCTTCTTGACAACGCCTCCAATCTTCTTCGATTGTTTGCGCAGGGGGCGACGAACTTAGAGAGAGATTCCGGGACACTCGATCGGCATAGATCCTAGCAGTCCGTTGCGATTGTAGCTTTCCGACGTCAAGCCGTGGTGTCCTTTCTCGACTCCGTTGATCTCTTGATATCCGAGTTCTTACCTTGGCTACAACAAGGAAATGGTCCGAGTCGATGTTGGCTCCTCGGAACGTTCGGACATCAAGAATGCTGGAGGAGTGTCTGACGTCGATCGCAACATGATCAATCTGGTTGACGGTTGATTGATCAGGGGAACGCTAGGTCCCTTTATGGATGTTGAGGTGTGGGAACCGCGAACTTGCTACAAAGAGATTACGTCCCGTGACAAAGTCAACGCTGTGTTTTCCGATGACTTTGGCAAAGATGTCTTCCTTACCCAGCTTTGCATTGAAATCTCCTAGAACGATCTTGGTCTCGAAGCTGGGGCACTGATCGTAAGTCCTTTCTAGGTTCATAGAAGTCATCCGTGCTGTTGTCATCCTTGTCCTTTGTCGGGGCGTGGGAGCAAATCAGGCTGATGTTCCCGAATTTAGCCTTAATGTGGATTGTTATGAGTCGTTCGCCTTTTTGCCTAAGTCTGCCTCAAACAACAAATCCACATGCAAATAAGAGCCTCTTCCTGTTGCAATCACCGCAGTAGATGTCGCAGTTTCTCATCCTCTTTTTGTGCGGCCCATTCCACCGCACTTCCTGGATTGCGGTTATGTCTGCTTTGTAGCAGTCCAGGGCCTCCGC
Organism: Eristalis intricaria; assembly: GCA_964034865.1. Taxonomy (NCBI): domain Eukaryota; kingdom Metazoa; phylum Arthropoda; class Insecta; order Diptera; family Syrphidae; genus Eristalis; species Eristalis intricaria. Next base: position 32,407,569 of record OZ035873.1, read on the forward strand.
GAGTTCTTCGACTGCACGTGGTCTGTTAATGGACCTAACATTCCACGTGCAGAACCGAAAATCGTTGTCCTTGTATCGTTTGCTGGGGTCATCAACATTAATTCCGTCCGTATCCGAGGCAGTTGGTTGTCTCTGAACCATACAATTGGTACGTGGTGAGGGAGTTAATGTCACGCACAACCCCCAACTGGGAGGCCAGGCCCTATTCTTTAACCCTCGGGTTAAAGGGGTTTATCCGGTGTCGGTAACCTCGTTGAGGCTGTGAGCGCCGTCGTTGGCCCTAAAACTATAGGGATCTTCCGCCGCCTTCTCAATTCTAAGGCCTGTCCTGGCCTTGAAAGAACCTTCTAGACGTGTGCTCCAAAAATGTCGAATTATCTCTAGAAGGACTGCGCACCAGGTAGCTCCTTCTGACTGGAGCCATGAACTCTTAGTGGAGTACTAAATCCCATAAGCCTACGGTCACTACTTCCGTTTTTCAACATATGTTCTCTTAGTAACAAAATTTGAGCTTCATGAGCAGAGAAAGAATGGAAGATCATAATCTGGCATTGTGGATTCGAGACAACTTAGAGGAGGGATGCAAGGCAATATTCTTGCAGTATTTCAACCTGATTGGGTCACTGCCGGGAAAAGTATGTAAATAAAAGATTATAGACTCACGAAGAATTCCTTAACCTTCTGACAAGCTTACAACAATCGACTTACGAGAAGGCGAGTAATGTCGGCCGCAAATGCACCAACAAGTTAACTTACCTTTAAGATTGTTTAAATCCAAAACAGAAATTGCTTGCAAGCAATTCAAATAAATGTGTATAATTGTGAAAAATCGAGTGAAGAGAGGTTCTTTATTTTATGTGTGTCAAAATATATTAACTCATAACCACTAACTATCACCATTATCTTAACTTTCGAAGTATCTGCAAGTGAAATTCCCCCCTCAAATCTGTATATATTCATGTACAAGTGGGTTATTACGAGTTCAAGGGGGATTAAATTCATAACTTTATTCAGTCACATAAGAGCACACCATTCGTTATTAAGTTTATCTCGCATACATACAAATGGCACACTTAACACTAATCCCATTTTTATTGCAGATCGCTGTCGCCACCAACCCTGTCGAAGCGTCTTACTTCGTTCACAAGGCAGAGGCGAGCCTCAACCTCAACCGACATGAATACCTCACACAATCAATCAAATACCCCACCACCGCAACGACGAAATCGTTTTAATAGCCTACCCAAAAATGCTCTGCAGTACTTATCAAGGCAATCGAAACCATACTCGGAGGCAAACGAATGCGCACAGATTGAACAGGAACCGCAACAAAAGCCCCAATGTTACAACGCAAAGCATCTGGCGGATGAAAGTGAATATTTAAAATTGCCCCCTCCGTGTACGTGCCCGTACTTTGGAGATCGTCCCCTGCTCAACTGTGTAAAGCCGACGGAGGTAAAAATCATATCAACCGGATTTCGAACGGCATCTGCCTCCCCCGGTGAAATGGATTTGCTGGTTCAAACAGCTCATTTAACTTCGCCAGATGCAAACATTACCAAGACCGCGGCATCGAGTTATCTCTCCCTTCCACCAGCCACGCCTGTGACGCGGAGAAAATTAAGCGTGTCGAAAAATGCCTCGGTGGTGACATGGGACTCGGCAAGGAGCAGAAGACGTGGTTCCAGCTTTGGCGGCGCTCGCACCTCGCTAGTTGCGACACCTACCAAGTGTCCTGTATCCACATCACCCCTACGCCGATCAGCTACATTGCGGAGTCACAACAACACCAACTACCACATATCCGCCGACTGTGGTTCGCGTGGCGAAACTGGAGGAAGTCTGAAATCAAGGAAGTCGCCCACCTCCTCGCAGTACCTCCTGCAACGGAACCAAACCGTGCGCTCGCACCACTCAAGAAACTCAAGTCTCATATCACGAAACTCATCACGTCACGGACGCATTATTCGGCTGGAGCAAAAGGCAACCAAAGTCCTGGGCGTGGTATTCTTCACCTTCGTCATCCTCTGGTCACCCTTCTTTGTGCTTAATCTTTTGCCCACAGTGTGCGGCCAATGCGAGGATAACATCTCTCATTGGGTATTCGACGTGGTGACATGGCTCGGCTATGCAAGTTCCATGGTTAATCCTATATTTTATACGATTTTTAATAAGGTATTTAGACAGGCATTTAAGAAGGTCCTTCTTTGTAGATACAACACCGGTCCCAATTGGCGACCCAACAGATAGCACGTCCAATTAGTAAAAGATAATCCATCCGCTTGCGTGATCAAGAATGGCAAATACTGTAGACGAAAGGTTTCGTGAATAGATTGATTTGACTTAGCACATGTATCTATGGGAGTCTACATGCGTGTGGAACTTTCACAAATAAATGTATAATACACAAACGTGTGAGAGGTGGATGGATGCTTTGGATGTTCTGCTATATCACGCAATGCAATACAATATTTCCTTTCTAGGGCCATATACAGAAGCGATAGGCAATGATGTTGTGTTAATTAATTCATGGGGGGCTGTTCACTTTCTGTGTAAATTTAACTGAGAATTTCCCCAAGAACAAATGAGTTAAATAGAGAATTTTGAATTTTGACAGCAGCAACGAAAGGATTACAGATTTTGAAATCGCTTCTCTTTGAAAGTCTTCCTACAATTGAGCATTTTGATTCGCATTACCTTTTGAAAGATTAACAGACTTCAGAATAGCACGCGTTTTGTTGCAGCTGTTAGTCTTGTGTATAATACGGTCTTCAGGGTATTTCACAGATTTGTGAATATGGCAAATTATTAATCTACTAACTTTGATACCTTTATGCAGGAAGTTCGGTAGTCATCTCATTAGAATTGGACCTTAAATAGATGGTGCTTGTTGTGTTTCAGGTCGATGATTTCTGCGGTTTTGCGATTACCCTTTGCCGAATCGACGAACTCCAGTTTAGTATTTTTGTGATTTTTAGCTGATCTTTCGTACATCGGCAGTTTAAATATTTAAAATTAAGTTTAAATAAATAAAATTAATTTTTAAAAATTTATTGTATTCTTTTAAATACATGTATAAGAGTTTAATTTGGAAGCTTTAAGTTCAAGGTAACCATAGCTTAGAGATGTGTTGAGTTTAAATATTGTCTTCGTTTATTCGACGAAGGGTAATCTACGGGTAATTATACTACAATGGATGTGATGACACTGAATTGACTATAAAAATTATATTTAACAGAAATAATTAATTGTATTTTTAAATCTAATTTAGTGAAGTATTGTATTCGTCATAATCATCAATGTTTATTAGTTTCTTGTGCAGTGGAAAGCAGTTCCAAAAACTGATAATGCACTGCGTTCTCAAAAAACTCATTAAAACCGTCGAAACTGAATCGTCTAACTGATATTGTTGCTTCAGAGACCTTAGGATTAGGAGTAAAGCCTTCTTAGATTACTCCATCATCTGCCTAAATACCCTTCGTCTTGATTAGTATCCCTGAGCAAAGATGTGGAGAAGTAGACTGGATAAGGAAGAAGTTGAGAGCATCTGACACTGAAGACTATGCCAATATCACTTTATTATACAATGATTAGAGCCTAAATTCTCAGTAATCTTTGCGACTTTATTAATACTTAGGAAAGCGTGCAAATCTTGTAGCTACTAATCGATAACTCAAACTGGTCTCCAAATATTAGTCTTTTGGATTAAATAATATTCACATCGTCGTAGAATAACAGAGTTATGTGTGTAACTGTAACTGGATTCGAGCCACCTCTTGCTGCGTACATTGACTTGAATAAGATTTATATACTGTCCCCAGTTTCCTTTTTCAAAGCTCATTCTTGATCGGATCCCGGTCCCAATTCTCTAGGACAGACGAGGACCTCGTGTCACCGGCTCCCTCTCCCACAACGTCCATAGGGGTAAAAGCGGCCGGCTTTGCCTCCTCAGAAAGTACACAAGTTCTGTACTCTTTTCGGGTGGAGATCCACCATCCATGCCTATAGCAAAAATTAAGTATCTGCTAAAGCATGAAACGCTTGCTCAAACAAACCGCGGATGGATATCTGGCACATGGTGCCTCTTTACCAAACAACTATGCCCTATGATCGATCGCTTAGCTTGAGCAGATTAAGCAGGCCGAACCTCAGATCTTTTATTGGCGTTTTAACAGAGCATTGTGCCATCGGAACTCACGCCTCTCGACTAGGCCTTAACTATAATGACTTCTGTAGAAGCTGCATTGACGAGGATGAACACTTGCTATGTAGCTGCAGTGCTCTCTCATCCCGTAGATGCAGATTTCTGGGGGCCCTAGCTGAACTGTGCAGGATCAGCATCAGCCCTCTTCTTCGCTTTATCAAAAGCACAAATTGGTTTGCAGAATAAGATCCGCATGGTAACACAATGAGCCTATGTTTGGCCTAAGTGTTCCTGCGGCAGTCAGTCACCTCAACCTAACCTAACCTAATGTTTAGTTAATTGTTTTAAAGTGATTTACAAGAGTCAATAGGCACACACTGTATCTTATTTGCAACATACATGTCACCGTTAGTACAAAAAATATTTGAACGCACTTTTCAATACTCTTTTGTTCCTTGCAGGTAGGAATATCATTTTGGTTCGGCCCGTTATACTATAACGTGTACTACAAATCCTATAGCCAAGTCGGGCTACCAAAAAGTGCCTTGTGCTTACACTGTACTCCATGCTTGACAGACTTCATTCAACTGTCGTTTGAAGGGAACCAATTTAACTACCAAACGTCGTAAGATTTTAGAGGATTTTGGTTCCCCCGAGCGAAAATATGTGACGTCACCCTGCTTCAGAAAAAAACGTGAACATAAATTGTCTTTTCTTTGGTTTCTCTTGTTAGGTCTTAGTCCATTTTCGCAACAGCTTTTATGGGCTTTAGGGAATATGTTCACTGGTCAACCACCAAACCAGCCTCAAACTTTCTTAGCAAGCATCCCGAATGCAGTTGGTGGATTCTTTTGACCGAAATTTATCCACTGTGCATTGCTTCGGCGTAAATTGATCCATCTTATAAATCTGAGTCTCTGTCAATTTTTGAGAGCAAAAAATAGGGAGTGCCTCAAATAATCTGTCAGACAGTAAAAGAGACAGAGTAAGAAAGAAAGATGTGTTCTTTACCAATTTACATTAAAATGAATTACGTGCACTTCAATATGAATATTCCTTCAAGAAATTCTGGCTGGTCGGGGAATATTAAAGATACCACACTTTTTAAAGTATTCGAGCTTTCAAAACCCTTCATCGTACCACGAGCTAAGGGAAATGTGGCACCAGGTTGTAAACCTCATGTTTTTATTGGAACCTCATGTTTTTTACTCCTAATTTATCCAATTCTGTCGCAAGAAAGTTTACCAACATTTCTTGGAGACATTCCTAATTCTTCCGACGCTGCCGATGAGAGTTGTCGTCAGCAACACTCCGCCTCATTGCATTAATCTGTGATGATGTACGGCTCGTACTCGTAGTTGTTATCCATTCTGTCTTTATATCCACGATTACAGTTCACAAGAGGACAGCAAATATATTATTATGACTAACATAATTTGAAGTCAGATTTCTTGTATTAGGTTGAGTTTTTGAGATACAGTGGTGGTGCAGTATAACGAATGATATAATATCCACGTGTGTTCGTTAAATAAATGTACGAATATTGTTTATAGTTATAACATAAAATTTTTTACTTATTTCATTTATCACTAACGCAGCAGAAAACTATTGGATTATTTTTTCAAAAAGAAATCGCAAACAAGCGTTTGCTTTCGTGAACTTTGAACGCATCAATTTACAGCTTTTTCGTCTAGAATTCTTCTGGCAAATATCTTTTTATTTCCTAGCCTTGGCTTCCAGATAGTTTCCATTTATGGAAATGTGACTCTCTCAATGGGTAATAAACCATTTGTACAATGCCTCTTTCATTTTTGGGTATTCACTCATTTACGATCGTCGGCGAAAAGATCCGCTATGTGTACCCTTTACAAGTGGTACAAGTGCTCCATTTTGGAATTGAAAATTTATTTGAAATGTCTTTAAGCTAGGTTTCCTTGCACTCGTCAATGAATATTACTTTATCTTCCAGAGAGAGACGTTTGTGAGTTAAGGCAATTTTCACCAAAACTTAACGAGCTACTAGCACAACATAGAACGTGTCCTATCATTTCACTACAATGCAGATGTGCTATTTTCGCTACGAACGATATGTACATATAAGTTTCATTCAAAAATCGAAGAGTATATTTAGCCGGTCAATGTTACTCCAAACTAAGAGATGTGCAAACCAACAGATGTAAGAAGGCAGAAACCCTGAACAAAACGAAACTTGCAAATTCCAAAACATTGCCATGCATACATCCAGAGTCAAAGGAGCTGATTTGTGCCCTTCTTCTCCAAGCTATCTAACAAACACATTCATTAAATCGAGTGTCAACTCTTTTTTCCGTACGTTACATAGAGACACTCATGCATTTAAGAGGAATGTAGGTTTAGGTTATGTTGGGGGGCTGCTAGTGCATTCACCAGCACTCTTAAACCATATTGGTCCATTGTGATACCCCTAGTCAGACTACTACCACTGATTGAGTACTCCAGTGATAGGGCCGTTAATTTGATCCCAACGGCAAATGGACCAGATTTGAAAACCAGATAAAGGCGTATTAACTTCGCTTTCACTGGGATTCGAACCGGGGTCTCCGCTAACCAGGGGCAGGCACTCTACCAACTGCGCCATCCAGTCGTCGAAAGAAGTGTAAGTTATATAAATCATTCGTTATACTGGAAACCAAAAACAAATATTCTATTGAAAAACCATTCGAAAAAGAACAACTTCTTATCAAAAAATCTGTTTCTATATTTGTCTTGCTTGACTATGTCACAAGGACTGTTCTCTAGCTCTTGCTCCAACAGTAGTCCGTAATCACGTGTGCATTCTACTTACCTTGGTACCGCCCGTCCAAAGTCTTCCCACCTTGACGCAACCGTTATCCTTGTTCTTCACTCAGATCACAAAGATTTTCAGGGAAACGCTCCAAGTGGCTTTGAAGGAAGTGTGCTCATATTACAACCAAGTTCCGCATAAAAGTGCCAACATCTGTGCAATGTGCTCCGCATGGCTTTCAAATTGTTTTCCAGAAAAATCAATCCACACAAATTCTTTCCAGGAATACTGTTCTATTTCAGTCACATAAATATTAATGTTTTCATCCTTTCTCAAGCTTCCGACTTGTCGAACATCAAATATTCCGTTTATCAGTTTCTCTGTACTCAAATTATGGAACTTTTAAGAGAAGTATTTGAAACAAACACACTCCGTGTTCAGAGATTTTGACAAAATGTCCCACTATCATCACTTAAAGAAGGTTTTTTGGAAGATACATACATCGCCGGAGTATAGGACTGTTCAAGTTCGATAACAAGTTAGGGTAAAACCGAAGTTAGGACCGGTTTCTTTTGTAAGTTTCAGCCTTATGATTGAAGGTTCCCGCCTGATCACTGGCATTCGATACTTGAAATGAGGTATTTTATTATTCGCCCATTTACATACCATATAATGCACACAGTACTTGTCGAGGGTGTTCAAAGGAAATCCAAAATAGTGCATCCGTTTTAAAACATGCTGGATTGAAGAGAATGGTGAGCGACTACAGTCACTTATTTGATCAATTGATCTATGTACTCTGCCGTTGTTATCTAGGACTTCAGAGCTACTTTAAGAAAGTTAAGTTAAGTCTCATTTGATGGGATGTCCTGATAGTATGTCCCTGATAATGTGATTTTGTTAATTAAATTGTATCTGCTTGGTATGAACATCGAGTAGTAGGTATTCCATGGTCTCCTTTGATTGTCCCCAGGGTCTACAGTTTTCTGTGCGGCTGTGTCACATTTCGTATAGGTGGCACTTGCATACGTAGTGGGCAGTGAGTGCACCACATTTTAAGTTCGGACATGTTTAGGTTTAGAACCTCCTTGGTTCTTCTAGTCTTTAGTTCCTGTACCCCCTTGTGGGGCATAAGTCCTCAACTACGCGTACGCGCCATCGCATTCTATGATGATGATGATGTGATGCCTACTGGTTCCTGGCCCGTTCTCTCGTAAAGATGTTCATTACAGATACGTTCGGGGCAGACAATTCGCAATATATTACGTGGTCATCTATCTGTTACAAACATTCGTAACTTTCTCGTGATAGTGGTGATCACTCTCAACGTGCTGCATCCATAAGGGAGTACGGACAAAATGTTCGCGCGGAACAGTTGAAGCTTTGTGGTGATGCTGATTACATTGCTATGCCGGATTTTGCCTTAGCGATTCTGTTAGTAATATCCAGTTCAGACCGAGGGACTAAAATTCCTTTACTGTCCCAACCCGTTGCCCAGCAAATATGCAATATTTGCTCTGATGAGTTCGATCCAAGGCTGATTATTTTTGTTTTCTGGGTGTCACTGCCCGACTGTGTCTGTCTTCCTCTCCACCTTTGATGCCATTTCATGGAGATCCACTATCCTATGCGAAAGTAGGCATACATCGTGTAATCCAGTCGTTTCAGTTGTGCTGTAAGAGTCCATCGTATTCCTCCGTTGTCAGTAGACAGGGCTGCTCACTTACCACAAAAAGGAATAAGATCGGTGATCAAATGCAGCCTTGTCTTACTCCAACTTGAGTCTCGAATTCCTCTGACAACCTACCTCTATGCTACACGTGCCATTTGGATCCGTCGTATGTAGCCCCGATAATATCAATTAGTTTATCCGGAATTCGCCTCCAGTGTAGCGCTCTCCAAATGAACTCTCTGTTTACACTGTCAAATGCCTTTAGTATTCTAAAATCAGGCTTGCTTTGGTTTAGCGCCTCCTTGGTTCTTTCGGGATCAACCCTCATGCATTTTTTGGACTACGTAAGTTCCCTTCCTGACTTTTCCAGAATTGGATGGATTTTGTTTTGTCCATTTGTTTATATTTTAGTTGTATGTCAATATTGCCGAATCCGTGAAGAGTGAAAGGCCCAATAAACGGAACTTGAGTCCCTTTCTTTGCTTGGATGTCTGCGTTTTCATTGCCCCGGTCTTTTTCATGTCCTGGCACCCACATCAGGGTTTCCTCTTTTCCTTTCTACCAGCGTGTTGGGTATTTTATAACATACCCAGACAGCTCTGGAGCTGATCGTGAAGCTGTTTAGAGCTTCAGTACTGCCTGACTATCTGAGAGTATGGTTATTTTTGTACTTATAAGGTTTATATAATCGATGCAATATGCTCCGTCACTTATGGCGATGATATCAGTTTGCAAGATTGCATGTACAAGTTAAGTTACATCTGGGTCATGCTTCACTCTTAGTTTAAAATTTTTAAATGTATCTATATGCACAGATGTTAAAAACAAATAAATAGTTGCGCTCGATTTTTTTCTCGACGTGGAAATTCTTGCTGTCTACACGGCCCTCTGAAGCTTTGATGACCTTGCGCACCGCATTTCCTTTGACACCAGTATTACATACATGTCGACTTTCCCTTCCCTCAAGACTAGCTCTGGCCAATTTGTGAGCCAGGAAAACAGTGTAGTCGAATGTTTGCGGATGGCTGCAAGACCAATGAAATGCATGGGGCTAGCGCCTTCCTGAAGGGCGACAACATTAGACTGTACACCTAAGTAGGACGAAAATTTACGTCGATTTTCCAAGAGGAAACCTTTTAGATAATAATGGCCACGAATTGTATTGTGTAGAACAGGTGGGGTGGTCGAACTATTTAAGTCTGTAGCTACAGCCAAGCTGTGCTTAAAGCCTTGCTTAACCCTTTTACCACTTCCACAGGATAGCTCAGGAATGCAAGTTCTCTCTGAATTTGACCGGCAGTCAAATCTAGGCCTTCTCTGAACTTGCGCTGCATCCTGGGTCCTTACATCAAGAGAAAGGATGACAATAAAATCATGGAGCTGACTAATGAAAGGTGGAGTTCCTTCCCCACATGTGAGACCACTCGTACGATATGGCCTATGCTTAACAGCACAAAAACCGATACCCTCCTCCAATGCAGCAGGAAACTGCTGAGGATGACGGTCGGAGCTACTACTGGTCATAACCATCTGAGCTACGACGAACATAAAAAGGGACTTACCCATGACACCATTTGTAGAGGCTGGGGGGACGAAGAGGAGATTGAGGATATATTTCACTATCTTTGTCAATGCCCCATTCTGTGCAAATTGAGACTAAGAACCCTGGGCGAATTTTTCTTCCATGACCTCCCCACTAAAATCTCCTTGAAGGTTTATAAGGATCTTTGGAAGGCTAGAAGGAGGACATCACCAACTAACACCTTGGCGACATGAGTTTTCAGCATAACACCGATGAGTTAAAAGACAGGAAGGCTTACCCCATGGGCATCACAATGGGTACAATAGGACCTCAGTGTCTACCCACGAACTGAACCTAGCATGCGTCCTTGATTAGGGCTTCCATCGACAATTGGGCCTCTCGAGAACGATATCGGAGGAGGCATGGATCTCCAGGATGCAGACAGACTAAGTGCATGCTTCAAAAAATCTGTATGGAATCTGTGACATTCTTGTCATCGTTTGGCAGAAATGACTGCAGACGTCTTACGTCACTACACCCTCGCCAAACACCTAACTTAGATTAACCGACGCCTGTGGAGAAGACGACGATACTGCGGAGCACTTCCTCTGTCTGTTTCCCACCTTTACTCGGATCAGTTGGTGCTGATGATTTAGGTTTTCCATTACTCACTTCCTTCGGAATACAAAGAAGTTACAGAAAATGTAGGTTTCTTCTTGGCAGTACAATTGACCAGTTTGAGTCTGAGTGCTCCAGTATAGTCTTTAAAAGCCTCAGAAAAACAGTGAAACTAGTACAAAAATATGGTCAAATGAGATACAGAATCTCAAAAACTGGCACTGAAGATTTGAAATCATCGCCCTTTAAAAAACATCCATAGCAATGCAAATTATCGAAATCTAATTTCGTTTCCTTGTGTTAATCATCACACTTGTTCAGAACACACGACAAAATCAAGTATTTTTGTCCCTAATTTTCACGACTGAAAATCGGAATATTTATAAATTGGTATAAAAACAACCCTCTACAACCACGACTACCTTTCCTAACTACAACTACTGTCAAATGTCATCCAACCAACTAAATGGCGCCCAATGAAAACCGACCTGAAACATAATAAGCACCCAGTAGTCTAATGAATTTAATTTATTTTATTTTAATGAATGTATCTCTTGTGTGTACAAAATCAAATTTTGTCAACTATAAACGGTGTATTTTGAATAATTTTTTATAGAAAAAAAATCAGAATTCACAAGGGGAGTCATTAGAAAACGCTTTAAACGAGTTCACTAGCTCAAAAAAAGAATAAAATATATATATATCACTCTATGATACATAATATGTAGATATTAGCTGTGTGTAGATAATTGTAGTTGTAGCATTTCAGTTTAAGGATAGAGGTTCTTTCTTATATTTTGTATACTCTGACTATAGATCGAAGGATGAAAGCATGAAATGACTATGTACATATAAACCTAGAAATACTATCATAAACCAACGTCTCTTAGAAAATAAAACATACAATGTACAAATAAAACAGCAAGAAAATATAAAAAAAATAAAAAGATTTTTGGTAGTGCAAAATAGACAAATAATTTTGCTAATAAACTATGAACTATTTTTAGAATCAAAAATGTGTTGTTATTTGATTTCATTTCGGTCTTGTGAAGATGAAAGGACTCTTGTGTCCTCGGTGAAAATCACGTAAGTTTAACTCATGCAACAATCCTGCCATTAGCCATTCTTATGACTAACTCCACATGAACTAGTTTCCCCCTGTTTGAGTACACATTTTGCAGCAACCACACACACACACACATCCCCCAAACATATGGCCATGGATAAACAGACGTACAACTTTTGTGATGAAAAAATGAACGCGCTTTTATACCCTAATGGAGGTGGTTGGTTCATATTATGTGTTTATTAGTTTTGTATTCACAGCCCACATAGCAAGGCGCTGCTATAGATGCTTTTACGTGTGCCACATTTTAAATGTGAATCCCACGCAATAGATGGATGTCGATGGAAGGATTCTGGTAAAATGTATATTCACGAGGGCGTTGATGGCTAGAGGGGAAATACTTACACTTACACACAAATTGGGACAAATGTGGAGTGGTTCAAGCGAGCCTATGACCTTTAGAGTTTCGCACAACCACTGGTAAATAGATAATCAGACGACATCAAAACGTACTGAGAGCGCAAGATGACTCATTGAACTTAAGCCCAACAAAAAACTAATTTTAAAATAATTAATTTATTCATGAACGATGTATACAGCAAAAGGATACTCATTATGAGTCTGGTGGCATGACTCTTTAATCGAAATTCTCCGTGACCGTGTTGCCTAAATGGGGCGGAATTTTGTTGATAAATTGCTCGATTTGTTGATGATGCTTACAGGGCCAAGCATTGACAAATTCTGGATGCATTCGTTTCTTAATAATAATAACTTACGAACCCCCAAACTTTGAACCAGAATTTGGAAATCCGTCCACGACATTTAAACTTTCAGGGCATTGGAGTAATTAGAGTAAGTAAGTAGTAAGTAATTCATTTATTTACAATCGACGTTATACATAAGATACATTTTAATTTGAATTTAGAAGCACTGGCTGTGCCCTCAGCTCAAGTGGCAATAATTAATAATGTCTAAAAACACACAGTCACAAGATATTACATAAACAATTTGCATTAAGTGTTTTGTCTTATATTAAATATATTCGAACCTTGTTATTATTAGCATTCTTTTTTTATTATTATTTATAGTGGCACAAATTATACAATGTATTGCATACAATAAAATATTCATATAATAATAATAATAATATGGGTGGCGCTACAGTCCGCGGCGGACCTGGGCCTAGCTTCTCGGCATCCACTCGTATTGTGCGTGCTATTGTTCTTTCACGCGTGGAAGGGACCTACAGTTTAATGGCGACTCCGGCGACGGCGAAGTTGAGAACCTTTTTCTAGACAGGAATACTCTTTGAGCATTGTCAGTGACTGGAAAGAGGTGGAGCCGTGAATTATCAAAGGTGGTCAATTTGTGTATCGAACCTGGCACCCTTTGCGTAGGAGTCGACGCGCTTTTTTTGCATGTAATTTTATTTATTTTGAAATACTTGCTAGACAAAATTACTTTAATCTAGCTTAACTAACTTAAGAATTAACAATGTTCTTAATGCTAACCTACTGACCCTATGCGGGTACTCTAAGCTAATCTAATCTACGTTATAACTGTGCCTTTCGGTTTAATCTGCGTTTTTTTTATAGTCTTTGTGACAATCTGTTATTACTTTTTTCTTTGCCAAGAAAACTTTTAAAAAGCTTGGCTAAACTAAACTACTTACACTACCTTATACTAACTTACCCTAACATAAAACTTAATACTATCTTAACTATGTCCGTAACAGTACGGACACGTGCACCAGGGCGTATATGTTGTGTATATGCCTAAAATATATAATTTATATGCCGTCATGCACCTTTTTTTGTTTATTTTTTTTTTGGATTTTTTGTTTTATTAATTTTTTTGGACTTTTTTGTATATTATTTTTTTTTTTTTTGGATTTTATATTTGTTTATAATTTTATTTTTTTTACTTAAAATCTACCTTAGAAACTATGTAAGCTGGCCACTATGGTCAACTATCTGATCCTCTGGAAAAGCTATCGGTGGCAGAGGCTGGTTTTGGTGTAACCACCAGTAAAATTGCCGTTCTTTGACAGACTCTTTTCTATCTCGAGCGGGGATCGCTCTACTGAACCGGAGGAGATCCTCGTGTGTGCGAACGACATCCGGTTTGTACTGGAGTCGCCTGTCCACTGTTCGTCGTACGACATGGAAGATGATAGGACATCCTTGTGGATCCTGTATAAGGCCACTTGTGTCTAAATAGGGGAATGCTTCGGGAGGAATAAAGCCGTTAAGGCGCACCCTTTCATGGTACATACTATTGGGGTAGTAAACCCAAAAGATCAGACTGTTGGAAGAGGTCATAGGTCGTGCAGTGTGCCTTCTGATCAGTTTAATGATAAAATTATCTAACCTATTTACGTTTGCCTCGTTGTACAGGACTTCGCTAGGATAGTACTTCTTGTACAAGACACTGCCTCTCGAACACCCTCATCTTTTCCATCTGGGAAGGACTCACGTTGAACCACAATGGACAACCGTACACCATAATAGGCCGTACTAGGGCCATGTAGCAGATTACCTTCACTCTGGTATCAAGTTGGCTGCTGAAAAACAACCTTCTTGCCACGGCAAAGGCTTTTCTGGCTTTCGTCAGAGCAATAGCTATATGTTTGTCAAAATACAGATATTGATCCAGCCAAATGCCTAGATATCTGACTACACTTTTTACAGCTAACGGCCGATCATGCGGGTCAACTATGCCGAACTTACGCCAGTTTTGGCGCGTATCCCCCGATGCCCTGTCCAACGGGGTCCGGAAAAGACTAGTTTCGCATTTCTGGAAGTTGATAAGCAACTTTCAGTCGTCGCAAAATCGCTGGATTTTCTCGAAGTCACGCTGCAACAAGATGTTTATCGACTTCGACCTTTGGACCTGATCTGTACGCAACTAGGTCGTCGGCGTACGCAATTAAGTGCGGCATGGAACCTATAAGATCTGCAGTGAATATAGAAAACAAGATCGGGGAACCGATGGCCCCCTGTTGCAGACCGTTTTTAATGTTTAAGACCGTAGTGGAAGTTACGTCACCATTTCTCACAATGAACTTTCTACCTGTTATCATGTCATAGACCATGTATAGCAATGGCTTCCTTATGCCAAGCCTGACCAGCTTGAGGAAGAGGCCCTCCAACCAAACGGTGTCGAACGCCTTCTCCAAGTCAATGAGGCAGGCACCCGTGCACTGATTTTTGTTTTTATTCCATTGTATGTCGGACACCAGTCTTGACGCGGCATTAATGGTATCATACCCCGCTCGGAATCCGAACTGGTTGTCCGGTATGATTTTCTTTTCATCAACCCATTGCTTCAGAACTCGAATGACTATCTTTTCGAAAACCTTGCTTATGCAGGGAAGAAGACTGATCGACCGAAGATTTGTCGGAAGGGACTTATCTTTGTCCCGTTTAGGGATCGGTTGAACAATAGCTGTTTTCCAGTGCGTGGGGTAATGTGCATTATTCAGCGCATTGTTGAACAAGGTTGTGTAAATTTGGACCGCTTCGGGGGGAAGATGGCGACGCACAATGTTCGGTAGTCCATCGATTCCCACTGACTTTTTCTTCTTCAGCGAGTGGAAGATACCCTGGAGATCTTCTTGAGAAATCAAGATGTGATTCCCGTCATTGGCGAAGGCACTATGTGTCATGTTCTCGTCATTGAACCTGGTGAAATCTGGATTCTCTGATCGCCATTGACTTATCTCATTGCGGAGATAGAAGTGGTTTAGCAGGGCTCTGTTCTCCAGATCGTGATTCGGCCTACTAACCTCGTTGACCGTGTACACTCTCTGGAACACTGCACCTGTAGCTGTAACCTTCTCTTGGGGATGACTCGACGCCCTTACCCACTAATCCACGGTGACCCACTTGTATGTATGTGTGTTTGTTAGATATGTATGTATGTTTACTTAGTATGTTTACTTATTAATAGGAGTACATGTACGGATTTTTCTAAAATAAGAAAATAATTTTTCAATTGTAGTCAGCCATATCACTTGATGAATCATAGCGCAGCGGTTCGTTTTCATAAAATATATGTTGAATTATTAAATTTCCATGCATAAATGATTTGAGAAACGACAGAGTGCTATTAACAACATCAACGAGCATTAGAAACTGAAAACTTACACGTCAAACCAAATTCAACTGGTAAGAAGGTCCTCGTACGAAATCAACTATTATGCCCGATTGCACAGTGAATCAATAGAAATTTCGTTTTCACAGTGGAACTTAAAACAGATTCAACTTAAATAGTGGTTTAACTCAAGTCACCGATTGCCATAGCTTAAGTGTCAATCCAGCATGCCAATTATGTGCATGCGTGTATTAAAATAATTTAAGCTCCAAAATACAAAGAGAAGACCCGCATACGCAACAAATTATTTTGTCTGGCTTATTATGCTCCTGAAGCAGAGAGCAAACAAATGTATAGATGCACGCATATTATAACAATATCCTTATATGAATGGCTCGAGAGACGGTGTCTTAGGACCTGTCTCCGGTGGTATAGGACACCTGAGTTCGAGTACAAGAAGAACTATCTCAACGAGGTCTTGTACAACAGGGCTAACGTGAAGAGAGTAGACAATTTTATAATTTCATTAACGCGACGACACATTGCAAGGAGTATGATGTCTACCAACAGTCTTATCTTCGCAGCTTATTACCCGAACTTTATGTATAATGAGAGGGTGCGCCACACCGGCTTTTTCTCTATTTCGATTCGTTAAATCTGATTCAGGACATGAGTGGATGTCCTATAATCTTCTACGCTGTACGCCGAACAGTTGACAGGCAACTCCACTATGAATCGGTTATCGCTCGCGAACACGAGGATCCACACCGGTTCAGTAGAGCGATCCCCGCTCGAGATAGGAGAGAGAGTGCAAAGGAGCCGCACTTCTTTTGGTGGTTGCACCAGAACCAGTCTCCGCTATCGCCAGCGCCTGATATGATAGTCGGTCTGTTGGACAACAGTCCACTTACATAGGTTTAAGTTAGGTTAAGTTGGATTAAGAAAAAAAAAAACAAAAGAACACAAAAACAAAAAACAAAGACCAAAAAAAAGGTGTACAAAGGCGTGTAGATTATATATGTCAATCATATAAATAACGTACCCGCCCCCGTACACACGACCGTAATGTCACGGACATAGTTCAAGGTAGCTTAAGTTTTATTAGGGTTAGGGTTTTGTGTGAGAGCTTAGGTTTAGTTAGTTTTAAGAAAGTTTAAAAAAAAGTGTTTAGAGCGCCAAGCTTTTTCTAAGTTTAAGAACAAACAATAAAGATTGTTGACTTGAAAAAAACAGATATTAGTGTAGACGCCGAAAGGCAAATAGATAAGTAGGCTTAGATTATTTTAGAGTCCTGCGAAGGGTCAGTAGGATAGATCTTAAGAACATGAATTGTTTAGACATTAGGATAGATTTAATCATTTTTATCTAGTTTTAAGAATCATGAATGAACATTATCTTATTAAGTTGCTGTGTTCTTTTTTCCCTTTTTTAGCAGGGTGCTGTTCATGTTCAATGACAAGCACTTCATTTGCATGGTTTTGAAATCCAATAGTTCACAATGCCAGTCCAATCATGGCTTGCCTAAGCCAGCCCTAAATATTGAGTCTGTAAACGAAATATTCTTGGGTGAAGTTCAAGTTTGATCCTACAATCCATCAGATAAGGTAGCACTGTGAAATTGGACTGTAGAGATATACCCGACTTCATAGCTTATTGGTCCCCATGTCCACAGAGACGCTTTAGCGATTGATCACAACTTTTTGAAACTTAATCATCAGTACTGTACATGCTGTACTCGAATTGGTTGGTGTGGTCCGAGAAAATGTAGTTAAAGGGGCTGATATTGTAGAAGTCGGGTACCTCTATAACACTTGATGCTACAGATAAAACGGGTTTCAATTAGCAGAAATAAATAAAATGTACTTAGACCGTGTTCACGAATGGACAACGATTTGTCGAATTTCGGTGAATAAAGCTTACAAATTTTATATATTCCGATTTCGACCGACACCAAAGAATCATGACATTTACAGATGAAATCCGTTATCCGTTAAGAGGTAAGTTAATGAACGCGTTCCGTTTTACAACAGCATTCATATTCAGCCTTATCGTGAATCTCGCTCGAATTTCACCCGAACTATTTTTGTTTGCCCGAAATACTTGTTTTTCACCCGAACTACGAAAAGGCAATCATGAATTTCGTTCGAACAAAATTTCACGATCAGCTCTGACATTTCGAACAAGTGTCATTTTGGCATTTGATTAGTGGAGATCGAAAATTAAAATCTTTAATATGGTTACTTAAACTAATTATTCGTGAGATCGATAATCAATCTTTATCTTTTTGTTTATATTTGCTGGAAATTGTCCTATCGTCATTTGACTTCAGTATCCCCTGGTGGCATTTTTTACTACCTCATTTGCGAACCCGAATTCCGTCAGCTCATTCGCTCGGAGCAATTTGTATGGGAATTTAAAATTCGGTGAAGATCTATATTTGGTAAAACTAATATAAAATAATTGATTTTGAATAAAATTAATGGTGGAATACCGGGAAAAAGTGTGCCAGTTTTGTTATTAGTGCTTGTCAAGTTCTTGGAAGTGATATTTTACTTGGAATCGCGTATGGAAAAATGTAAACAAACCACTTATGTACCAGTAACTATTCATTGTGTATTTTATCATTATGTGAATAGTTCATAATATTAAGTGTTGATTTACTGCATATTCATTGTATTATAATAGAACAATGGCTGAAGTAGTGAAATACAGCTGAAATTCGCACATTACATACATTATTCCATATTACGTCCTACTAATATAGCAACAATTCCAAGGCGCTTTCTTTGTGTAATGCAAGTGAAAAGTTCAGAAATTGGTTTCCGTTTAAAGCAATAAGTTAATTATATGATATAAACAATTTCTTATAATTAATTCAAGCAATGAACGCAGCAAACATAATGTATTATTCTTTCATTTTGAACAAAGCAAATGAAATATTGTGCTATATTGGAGGATATGTACATACATACATACATATGTATGAATGAGTGAATTTTCAGCAGTTTACACTGCACTGAATACGTTTAAATTAATTTGTTTAACAAACTATGACGAAATCACACTTAATATTGTTCACTATTCAGTGTATATTGTGTTCAAGAATGATAAAACAACAACAATTTCATGTTAAACTGGTGCTTTGTTTACACTTTTCAATGCAGCATTCCTCAAAAACTATCACAAACAGACACTTGACAACACCTTAAATCAAAACTTCTGCATTTTATCTGGGCATTGAAACATTTATTAGAATAAAATATAATTATTTACTATTTTTTCTAATTTTTTAAATTTCCCACTGCATTTCACCATTTATACGTAAATTCCTATCCCAGTTCTGACAGCTCAGAATCCATCACGCATACAAGGTACCAAAATTATCCGCAAGAGGTAAAGGTCGATCGGTCAATTGGTTATTTCCAAAAGTTTGCGGCTCGTTTGCATGACACTTAATCCCCTTCTGTTTGGAAATTATCAGAGAGAAAATAAACAAGTAGATGTACAATATTCTACGATCGCTACACAGTTCCCCTCACCTGACGGACCCTTTCCGCTGATCCAAATTTCTTGGAGATGTTCATTGTAGTCAGCGGCTCTACTTGATCGTCCTTATGTTTGATAAGCGACCTGAAAAGACTGACTGAAACTGAAACTTAAAATAACTGGTTTTTTTTTAGCGTCGCTGTTGTTGAGTCGGGTGCAGGACCTATATTCATGGCCGTCTGATAAGCTCATTGTATTGCCTCCAAATTACACAGTTGGCTATTTGGGTGCAATTAAATCTTTGCCTGTTTGTTATTTTTTTAGTCTATTCGTGGATTCATTACCATTCGCTGCAAGTTCGCCTGTAAAAAGGTAGGGAACTTTTTAGCTCGATTTGACATTTGTTTTCGCCCGGATTTGCTGCTCGTCATAAGGGATTTTTTTCGAATATGCCACTTTTTTTACGCGAAATTCATAATAGGCGAACAGAAAAAAGGGAGATATATCGGGTGAATTTCTGTTCCGGCGATATTCACGATAAGGCTGATTATTATTCCATTCATGAAATAAATAAAAAATCCAAGCGAAAAGAAAAACCTAACTGAACCAACCCCAACTGATGTTCATCAGTCATCTGTCAAATTACAAAAGTGGAAAGCAGAAATCAGGTACAGTAGCGACTTTTACCTCTCTTTCCCCTTAAAAAGGTTTGACAGCATATATATTAGGTAATCGAAAACGTCGTTTCGTATTTTGTCAACAGATGTCGTTGGAATCGCCTGTCTCCAGTGCTCCCAATCACATTGTATCATACCATATGGTGTTGGAAAGGTGACATTTTAGCTTCATTTAACCACAAAAAAATTAAATTCGGAGAAGTTGAAAAAAGTTCAAAAATGACTCAAAATAATGAAGAAATTAGCTATATTTTGAAATTTTTCTATAAAAAAGGGATGAATGCCAAGCACAACAATGGTTCGCTCGCTTCCGTTCTGGAAAATTCGATGTGAAAGGTGCACCTCGCTCTGGTCGAGCTATCGTTGAAAAAGTCGATGAAATTATGGAAAATATTGGTACAGGCGAATGGTAACAGGAGACGAAAAGTGGATCAAATACGAGAATAATATGAGAAAAATATCATTGTGCAAGCGTGGTAAAGCTCAACCAATGGTCGCAAAGCCAGGATTGACGCTTCGAAAGGTTATGCTGAATGTTTGGTGGGATTGAAGGGAATCATCCACTATGAGCTGTTCCAGCCTGGTCGAACGATTGATTCTACACTTTACTGTTAACAACCGAAGAGATTGAAGCAAGAAATCGAAAAAAAAAACGGCCAGAACTGATCAACAGAAAGGGCTTAGTTTTCCATCAGGACAACGCTAGACCACACACATCTTTGATGACTCGACAAAATCTGGGAGAGCTTGGCTGGCAAGTTTTGATTCAACCACAATATAGCCCTGACCTTGCACCATCGGACTAAAATTTGTTGCGGTCAATGTAGAGCATCCTTAATGGAGTAAAGTTGGCTTCAAGAGAAGCCTGTGAAAATTACTTGTCGCAGTTTTTCGCCGAGAAACCACAAAAGTTTTATTGATGGAATAATGTCTCTAGAGGAAAAATGGCAAACGTGTTCTACCAAAATGGTACATATATGGTTCAATAAAATTCATTATAAATATAAAAAATGAGTTGAAGTTTGATGAGAAAAACGAAAAGACTTTTTCGACTACCCAATAATTATCATTTTCTCAAAACATGTGACCCATCTTGGAATGTCATTGACATGATCTCGTGAATAGCTGTCAAAATGTCGCTCGAGTTCATCGATGAGCAAGGGGGCAATCACCTGTGAAGTCAGTCTCTATTGTACTTTACTTGATTTCTGGTTGACAGCTTACTAACTTCGTGCGTCGTGATTCGTGTTACTTGTGGGCGCATTTGCTGTCACTCCCTTAGGCCGCTTACACACAGGAAACTTTTGTCGGCGATTTTTCCATCTTGATGGCAAGGAAGGTGAGACGTGATAAGGGTAACCCGCGTCTCGTGTGCTCGGGGTTTGCTATTCGATTTTCTATTCTCTTTTATCTCTCTTCGTTTTTTCTTCGAGTTGCTTCATTCTTATGTTCATGCTGTACATGTGTGAGAAAGAGATGACGCATGTTTGAGAGAGGGTAGGAAACAGAAAAAGTTCAGAATTGAGATCTCAATTGCAGAGACTGAACGATTTCCTGTGTGAAAGTGACTTGAGATCACAAAAGGGAATTTGAAAGAATCGCCGACGAATTTTAGCGAGTGTGAAAGCGGCCTTAAATCTGTTAACTCATCAATGTAAGACATATACTCCCTTAGGCATAGAGGGTCTAGGAGTTGCAGTTCCATTAAGACTAAGCTGTTTTGTGACGGCGATGACTTGATATTTGTACTGGAGGTTTAGTCTGCCTCTCCTTCTCGAACCAAAAGACTAGGTTTCAAAGACCCTTATAGCTGGAGCATTGGTTTCTGATATCGCAAGGACAGTGCAGTCGACGGATTTTTTAGGAACCTCTACCACCTCAAAATTGCAGACCAGATTGCGTTCGACGGAACGTTTCGTTGGACAGCATATATTTTGTTTCGTCCTTAAAACCCGGCCTGTTCGCCTATTCTTCAACCGCCGTGAAAGCTTCCACTGTGGCACGTTGGGAACGACGATTTCAGCAGTTAGACTGAATTGTAGAAGATAGTTCCTTCCGTGTTCACAGCAGCCCGCTGCACTTTTGAACCTTGTTCAGTACCACATTGATGTGGTCACACGAAATTTGGTACAGGCTTCAGACGGCTTGAAAGTCCTCGATCCGAACTGAAACATGAATGGCGTATCTGTTTGTGTGGTCCCAGTACCCGAATCTGGACATCAAATAGGTCCTTGTCAATGCCGCCGCCTGCGGGATTAATTTCGAAAAAAAAATGTATGTGCATCGTGCTAGTGTTCTCCAGAATTTGCCTGGGTGGGGATATTTAGTTCACAGTCGATACCGAAAATGGAACTGGTACTTGGCTTTAGTTGTTCACACAGTATCCTGGACAGAATCTTATAGGCAACGAGACGTTCAGCAGGATAAAACTCTATTGCAAGAGTTAGGATCGCCATTTTTTGTCTAGGGACATATGGAACTGATATTTATTTCTGGGCATGGTTTTATCATCCCAAATTTGTGCAGATGATCGGACGCACGCTCTCTCAACTAGATTATCGCCACCGGCGTTGAAGAGCTCTGATCATAAACTATCTGAGCCTGCCTTTTTTCTATGGCTGTGTCGACTTCTTCAAGGCTAGGTGAGAGGACTACTTCATTTATAGGGAAACTCTCTACGCCCACATAAGCCCCTTAAGATCTGTTTGAATAAAAACAGTACTCCTTGCGGGTCGGTAACAAGGTAACCCTCAAAATTTCGGAGAGCCTGAAACTGTCCAGAATCTGTAAGCTGCACAAAGTTAGAACAAGTTTCTCTAATTGAGGGATTCGCGTCTGCTCTTGTAGCTTAACATCGAAGAAAAGTGTCAAATATGTGACATTTAAAACACGTTACCACACACTCAAACTGCTAAAAACGCCCTGTACTAATTTGGGGAACACAAATTGCGGTCGTACTCATGCTTGATTCCCTTCTTATTTTAAGTACCAACCGCAGTTTCAAGAACAGCCAAAAATATCATTCCGCTGAAGTGGGACTTGTCGTTTTAATCACGATGCCAACCTATTTCACCTGTGGCTCTGAATGCCAAGTACTTTCCGCTAACCACCCACTCGAATGAATTCAACCTCATTCACGATTCATAATTAAATGGCGGAACAAACTTGCTCAAGTTCATTTCACGTTCAATCAGGACCCGTGTAAACTCTCGCCCGCAAGTACAAGTCGTCAGACGTCAGTCGTCGGTGTTTTCTCTCAAAACTTGGAATTTTCCGAAAATTACCCCCGGCAATGTGAATAGTCTTGATTTGCCTTTGAGACACGAAATTATTCGCACTCAATTAGTTGCCTTTAATCAATTTAATAAAATGGAATAAGGACGTGTACGAGGATGTGTGTGCCGTTGCTACTCGAACGGTCCAAGTGTACCGTGTCACATTTTTAATTAAATGGCAAATTACTAAATTCCAACGTTACATTCAGCGAGTGATAATGAAGTAATAAAGGAACGACTAGAAAGCATGTTGATGGTCTATAAATTTGCCTTTCATAGCCATCAGGCCATCAGGCCTCTCCATGAATCAATATTGCGCCTCGGCTCCGTGCTCCGGAAAATTCAAAATAACATCAAATATAACACAAAATCAATACACTTTAGTAGGTATAAGACAGCTTAACCACATAATTAATTACACACTCACCACGGCTCAATTCTGTCTGATAAAATACTTTGTGGCCAAAGAGCCCCGACCTTATCCATAAATCACTTAAAACGCATAAATATGTTTGGATGTGTGTTCGAGAAGTGGTTCGCTCCGAGAATGGATCCATTCATCCCGTCACGCGTTTTCTTGACATTTTGTTTTGAATCAATGGTTGGGAGAATTCTGTTAAGTGAAGGCTTTAGGGTGAATCGGCCTATTCACAAAATCATGTGGAAAGGTTGAATGCCGGGCGGAGGGAGGCGAATCATAATGTAGGCACGGGTATAAATTCAGACACTGGCACAAGTCGGTATGTATTAGATCATTTAAGTTTCAGTAATTGCCTTGATGGTGGCGCATAACAATTATGCGAGACGTTGGATCTGTTGGATCTGTCGGAGGCATATGTACACACGGGGGACAGGATGTGTTTAAATACACATGTTATCTAAGGTAAGGCATGTGGAATTGAAATATTTTCTTAAATTAATTCCTGGTGTGGATAACGTCAAGAAGGTTATTGCGTTTGTGGGATAAGGTAAACAGTCGAAAGTTGGCTTGGATTGTGTTTGCTTAGTTTTAGGTTTAATTTTTGGGCTCTAGACATGTGTGAGTGTGGTAACAAATTAAATTTCGTGTAGATAAAATCGGGGATGCAAATTGACGCACACCGCATATACGTCGCTTCTAATACCACAGGGTGCGTGTCATTCAAGGCATTGACGTGGGAGTGCCTGTCTTCGAACTCCTCCTTCAACAGATTTGGGGGACGTCGCCTCGTTACAAAATACAAATGAGAGGAGGGATTTTCGTACGAAAAATCAGCCCCAGTGGCAGAGAAGCTAATTGGAGTTTAGTGCGTATGTCTTCTTAGAAATAATAATAATAATATGGGTGGCGCGACAGTCCGAGGTGGACCTGGGCCTAGCTTCTCAGCAATCACTTGTGTTGTGCGTGCTATTGTTCTTTCACGAGTGGAAGGGACCTACAGTTTAATGCCGACTCCGAACGGCGAATTTGAGAAGCTTTTTCTAGACAGGAGTACTCTTTGAGCATTGTCAGTGACTCGAAAGAGGTGGAGCCGTGAATTATGATAGGTGGTAAATTCGGGTATCGAACCTGGCACCTTTTGCGTAGGAGTCGACGCACTTACCCACTACGCCACGGCGTCTTCTTAGAAATGTTTCAATTTATTTCCAGGTCAGGCCTAAAGAGTGCTCCTCGGGCAAGCAGTTCTTGGAGCAGAGTTCTTGGAAGACATATCAAAGGAGGTCTTAAACAGGCTACCAGCATCCGGACTGTATTGCACTGGGCTAAGTAAACGAACCTGGCTTTCCAGTTAGGGATTCCTAGAGTGCTACAAACAGGTTATAGGAAATACAGGTTACAAATAATAAAGTCATGTTCGAAGTGAATTTCTTGTCTGATGCAGACTAAGGCTAGGCGAGCACATGCGTTTCCTGTCGCACAACTATTGAGTCGCAAAAAGTGGAACACACACTTTCAATGTGAACAACAGCTCTTCACATGAGCTCTTGGTTAGCTTACTAAGTGGGTAGACGTAGAGGTGGCCACGTCTGACTTAGGCTCAGCTGCATTGTGACGTCCATGGGGGATGTTAACTTAATAGTTCCTGCTCGTGGTCTTCAGATTTTGTGGTACTGTGGTTCAGCTGTCTAGTCCAGCCATCCGGAAATCATGACGAACCTGACATTAGATGCTTGTGGAATTTCTGGTAGTCACTGGAGATTCTGGAAGAAGAATTCTCCTGGTGTTCTATGTCTCAATAGGCAGAGACGGGAATTGGCACAGGTAGTGAGGAGTGTACATTCTCTTCGTCTTCACAGCCTCTGCATATGGTGTCATGGCTTTTATTTTTTTTTTTGAAATTAAATTTTATTTTAAGAATTCATAAGAAAACGATTGTTTGCGCAGGTGGCGACGAACTTAGAGAGAGAGATTCCGTGAGAATCGATCGGCAAAGTTCCTAGCAGTCCGTTGCGATTGTAGCTTTCCGACGTCCAACCGTGGTGTCCTTTCTCGACTCCGTTGATCTCTTGATATCCGAGTTCTTACCTTGGCTACAACAAGGAAATGGTCCGAGTCGATGTTGGCTCCTCGGAACGTTCGGACATCAAGAATGCTCGAGGAGCGTCTGACGTCGATCGCAACATGATCAATCTGGTTGACGGTTGATTGATCAGGGGACCGCCAGGTCCTTTTATGGATGTTGAGGTGTGGGAACCGCGAACTTGCTACAGAGAGATTACGTCCCGTGACAAAGTCCACCCGCCTGAGTCCGTTATCGGATGTGGTGTCGTGCAGGCTGTGTTTCCCGATGACTTTGACAAAGATGTCTTCCTTACCCAGCTTTGCATTAAAATCTTCTAGAACGATCTTGGTCTCGAAGCTGGGGCACTGATCGTAAGTCCTTTCTAGGAGATCATAGAAGTCATCCTTGCTGTTGTCATCCTTGTACTTTGTCGGGGCGTGGGAGCAAATCAGGCAAATGTTCCCGAATTTAGCCTTAATGTGGATTGTTATGAGTCGTTCGCCTTTTTGCCTAAGTCTGCCTCAAACAACAAATCCACATGCAAATAAGCGCCTCTCCCTGTTGCAATCACCTCATCCTCTTTTTGTGCGGCCCATTCCACCGCACTTCCTGGATTGCGGTAATGTCTGCCTTGTAGCAGTCCAGGGCCTCCGCGAGTTCTTCGACTGCACGTGGTCTGTTAATGGACCTAACATTCCACGTGCAGAACCGAAAATCGTTGTCCTTGTATCGTTTGCTGGGGTCATCAACATTAATTCCGTCCGTATCCGAGGCATTTGGTTGTCTCTGAACCATACAATTTTTACGTGGTGAGGGAGTTTACCTCACGCACAACCCCCAACTGGGAGGCCAGGCCCTATTCTTTAACCCTCGGGCGGAGGTTTCGGGTTTATCCGGTGTCGGTAACCTCGCTGAGGCTGTGAGCGCCGCCGTTGCCCCTAAAGCTATAGGGATCTTCCGCCGCCATCTCAATTCCAAAGCCCCGACCTGGCTTTGATAGAACCTGTGCTCCGATAATGTCGAAGTATCTCTAGAAGGACTGCGCGCCAGGTAGCTCCTTCTGACTGGAGTTTCGGATGCCGTCGTTGGCCAGACAGTTTTCCAGCTCCTCCGCCGCCATCCATAAAGAGAGCTGAGCCCTGGTACAGGCACCCTCTCCCCCTCTCTCGTCTGCAGACGCCAACGACGTCCCACGGGGGTTGGTTACCCCATCTTCGATCAAAGGTGCTCGGCTCCCAGATTCCACCACGTAGAGGTGAGAGTAGGAGTTCGCTGATAGAGGCTAAGTGCAAACGCTTGTGTCTGCATGAGACGCCATACCAACGCTTTGAAATCCAAAGCGTCTAGTTTTGACTTTCCTGCCAAACTCGTCAGGTTGTGTAGGATGACGATGGAGAATACTCGCTGCTTCATCAAGGTCGATAACGAATTAACCGAGCCCTTCAATATCAAAAAAGGTTCTAGACAAGGCGACGCGCTGTCATGTGATTTATTTAACATCATCCTGGAGAAGATCGTGCAAGACTCACTCGCCGATACAAGAGGCACGATCTTCCAGAAGTCCGAACAACTGCTAGCATACGCGGATGACATTGACGTGATTGGCAGCACACAGCGAGCCATCAATGAGGCGTTTGCTGGCATTGAAGCGGAAGCGGCCAAAATGGGTCCATCGGTGAATGGGGTCAAAACGAAGCATATGCTGTCATCAAGAAAGGACACACAACATCGACGTCTTGGACAGAGCGTCACAATGGGCAGCTATAACTTTGAGGTAGTCAACCATTTCGTCTACCTCGACTCCGCAGTAAATAGTACAAACAACATCAGTATCGAGATCATACGCAGAGTAACTCTTGTCAACCGCTTTTTCTATGGGCTCAAGAGGTAATTGAACAGTAGAGCCATCTCTCGAAGGACCGAGCTGACTTTATACAAGACCTTGATCATCCCTGCTGTACGGCGCAGAGGCATGGACAATCTCAAAAGCGGATGAGGAAGTCCTTAGTCTCTTCGAGAGAAAAGCTATGCGTGCGATCTTTGGTTCTGTTTGCTTTGACAGTTTCTAGAGGAGAAGATTCAACGACGGACTGTATGGGCTGTACAGCGACATGAGTCCAGTCAGGCGTCTTCGGATCCAACGCCTAAGATGGCTAGGCCATGTAGAGCGTATGGACAATTCAGCTCCGGCCCGAAGAGTCTTCGACTCCGAACCCGTGGGACAACGCAACAGAGAACGCCCGCGTTTAAGGTGGCGCACCCAGGTGGAGAAGGACCTCAGCCAACTTGGCGTGCGACACTGGGGACAGATAGCCAGAGACCGTGCTGGAGAGGCATATAGGTTGAGGCCCAAGTCCACCCCGGACTGTAGTGCCAAATGAAGAAACGAGACTCTTTCTCATTTTCATAAATGATCTCATGTCTGGTACTTCTAATATAATCCATTCCTTCGCTGATGGTAGCATGCTCAGCTTTTCATGTTCGTTCCAAGACTCACGACCCCGTCCTTCGGCCGTGGAATTAGAACGGAGGCGTATGTTCACCATTGAATTGAATTCC
Source organism: Eristalis intricaria (assembly GCA_964034865.1). Lineage (NCBI taxonomy): Eukaryota > Metazoa > Arthropoda > Insecta > Diptera > Syrphidae > Eristalis > Eristalis intricaria. Next base: position 32,435,930 of record OZ035873.1, read on the forward strand.
GATCTTGAAAGCATAATTAACTGGGGAAACAATAGAGTGGATTTCAATACTTCAAAAACTCAATGCTGTCTGCTGTCACTCAAGCGAACCCTTGATAATCAGCCATAATCCATGAATGGCGCTTGTGTCGATAAAACCGGAAAACTTTCCATCCTTGGTATGTGTATCAGTACAACACTTAGTTGGAATGATCACATATTTGGGATGCCCAAAAATGCTGCGAAATGTTTAGGTTTCCTTAATCAATGCAAGAAATCTTTCAACCCTTCTGATTTGGCTTTAATTGGCGTAAAAGGCGTACATCCGCCCCAAGCTTGAGTACAACGCTTACATCTGGTGTGGTGCCCCCAAGATCACCCTGCACCTACTATATAGAATCCAAAAGCGAGCGATTGAACTTATAGACAATAATAGCTGTGTTTTTTTGCAAGCGTATATACGCTCAATTTAGAAGTGCACAAAAAAACGATCGACATTTCTGACATTTGCTAAGCAGTCAGGGGTGTAGTCGTGGAAGGTGATGGTTGATCTTTCATGGTCACAAACTTCGTTTTGTGACTTTGCAGCGTGACCATCACTTTAAAAGCAAAAACATTTAATAATTATAAAATAAAAAAAAAAGTTCATCAAATGAAAAGAATCGTTTACGAAACCTAAACGGAATGTATAGCAGAGACTCTCTGGGTATACCAAAAGTTGCATACTTATGGATGCAAAAACATATAAAAATGATCTAATACATCAACCACACCGTCAGATGTAAGCCACATACAGAAACCTAAAGAATGAATGAATAAATTCAGGAATGAACATACAGAAAATAACGATTGGAATCATTGTTTTTATCCGCGCTTATTTCTTAAGCGCCGACTTGTTGTTAGTGTATTTTACATGCAAGTTGAAATCTAAGCGTATATACGCTTGCAAAAAAACACAGCTAATATCGCAGAGTCATTAGACTCGTTCGAACATCGACGTGCCGTTTGTTCTTTGTCCGTGTTTCAACAAACGATGCTCAAGTGAGCTAGCACTTGTGTACTGCATTCCTCGTCTCCATGAATTCACCCGCAAGACCCGTCTCGGCAGGAATGCCCATCATTATACCCTTAAGCCTACTTTCGGGCGCACAGTTAAATTCAGAGTCTCGATCTTTAGCCGCACTACACGAATAAAGAATGCTCTTCCCAGCCTAATATTTTCCACAGACTACAGCAATGTGCACAGGTACCTCCTCTACCTTTCTCCCTCTATACCTTCGGCCCGTGCTGTGTCATGACCTCGAACACATAAGGGTATTAGCAATCCATTCAGCACGCGCAAAAAAAATGCCTTACAAGATGGGGTGGACAATAGACATTTTCTGTGAAATACATGCACAGAGTCATGGTTTTTCTAATCAGAAGGAAATGACATTGCGTTAATTCCGCTTACTATTAAAGAGTCTTTTTATCATCGAGAGTAAGATCTCTTCCTCCAACTCGTCCTCAGGTTGCTAAAGGGGGAATTTTATTGACCTTCATACATCAGCAGATCAGGAACAGGATCCAAGAAATTCACATCGAGATCCATATTGCATTCCTTAGTGCTGCCGCGGAGGTTGGATGCGCCTTCTAGATTCAATTCCCGAATTTACCAAATGCATGGCTCACCCTCTTTCGAGTCTATGACAAGACTGATAACTATTACCATTTATAAAAGGCTTCTTAAACCCCACTATCTAGTGATAGAACAATAGCACGCACATAATATGAGTTGTTGATGTTGAGGCTAGGCTGAAGCCTGGCCCATCTCGGACTGTGACCCCACCCAGATTGACATCATTATATCCATGTTTCGTTTTCCAACTTTTACACCGAAAGAAGTTATAACTTTAACTTTGCCTTTCTAACTACTACTATGTTCGATTCCCGGCCAGTAGGACCAAAAAATACACGGTCCCATCTCTTTCGAGTCACCGACAAGGCTCAAGGAGTAATAACTGTCTAGAAAAAGCTTCTCAAACTTGGCCGTTCAGAGTCGGCATAAAAATGTAAGTCGCTTCCACTCATGATTTAAAAGCGATTTAACTTAAGATTAGAACTAGATTACAACTAGGCTTACAAAATAAAGGTTAGGGTGTTGGCTAAACAGTAGGGGCCTAACTGATGTACATTGCTTAGTTCAATAATTGGTATTATTGTGGGTTTACTGTTTATTTTTTATGTACTACAATGTCTAGTACTTACATCGTGTTTACATTACAATGAAAAGAAGTTGGTTCTAGAGTGTTTGAGTTCCGGTTTCGTTTTAGGGAGGACTTGTTGCTTGCCTGACTAATTTATCCCTTGCAGAGTTGCCTATAATGATTATGTCGCGTGACTCTTGGCGAATGTTGGGTGTAGTGTCGTCTCACCAGCACGTCCGAACTTGCGGTGGTCAGATTACAATTGCAATGAGATAAGATTGTATAAATTAAAATTTTATTCTTACTCTATTTGGGCAGAGTCACTCCTTACAATTTTAAACTTAGACTAAATTACAGTTTTCTTAAGACTACCTTAAATTCTATCTTGCATCGTAGAGGCGTGCGTTTCCCCCAGGTGACTTCGGATTACCGCGCTGGACGTGATGGAATGCACTGGTGTCGTATGGTCCAGACGTTGTGTCAGCGACTGTGTGTACTGCGAACGGATGAGGTGTCATCTGAAGCCGTTGTTTGTTCATCTTTTGACCTCTGGAATGGAATCATTCGCGGTGTTAACTTATACCATACAACAAAGATAAGTGCTAAAATGAATGTCATGAGTACTATGACATATCGACGAGCATCTTTCGCGCTCTTACGCTCTACCGTATTGTTGCTACATCATCTCCACACTAGATTGAGTCATATCTCTCAAAACTTCTCATCAGTTATTGAGTTTAATGAGACGGATTCCTATGCCCTGATGGATCCCTTACTATCCGTAAAGATGTCCACTTAAGCCATGTCAGTACTTTGCAAATCGCCCTGATCTTCAGTTGAAAATTGTTACAGTCATCTGGGTGTCCTTTAGAAGGATGAATATCGAGTAGTTCAGGGAAAATTCTGCTTTCCAATTCATGTCTTCATTTTCATCCGGACACAAATGTATGAAGACCTTGCACGGGATGTGGTCGTTTTCCCATGCAGCCGGTTTATGTGTCTCAGAATGTATGCGACGATTTCGTCAAGGAATCGGATACCACCCAAATACAGTGACAACAGAAAGAACAGTAATTTTCATTGATAGTCAATCAAGGCGGTTGCTTCAAAATTGGTCCAGGAATTCTTCAATGAGATTGGTGCTGTAGTGGGAAAACTCAAGGTTATCATAATAAAGCCGACGATCTGACCAAACAGAGAGCCACTCTCCATAGCTCGTCTGCTTTTCATGTAAACGTTCCCTTAGGCCTAGTTAAGACACAAATTACGTCATACATACTTCCTTAACATGACCAACCTAGAAATAAACTCCAGAGGCCATAGGAATACTTGGTAAAATAATAAATTTCACGCACAAAAGATCTTGAATGAATATAGCTTCGAAATAAAACTCGAATCGGCAGCTGTTGCTGCTGTCACACTGTTGTTGTTGTTTCATTTAAGTCATTTAATGTACAGTCCAAAAGATGAAAAAGGCGTCTATAAACGTGTGAATAAAAGACTTCTTTTATTTATATGAAGTGGAATTGAAATACAGTCAAAATCGGTTATTTCGACCTTCAAGGTCGTATAAATTTGGACGTTATAACCGATATGTCATTATAACCCATATCCCGGCATTTTTTTCCTATCCTTTAAAATTGTTGATATACACAACGAAGTGTGAAACGGAATAATCGTTGGCAGGGACCTTATTTTGCCGCTTCTCTCTTCAATCGGAAAGATTTGCTCATGTCTGACTCATTGTCTAAGACAACTTAAGAGACGAATAAAAAAAACTCCACTACCCATCGTCACACAGAAAGATTTGCATTAATATTGTCGGCTTACTGATTATTTTTTTTGTCCTACAATGTCTAGTGTTTACATCGGGTTGTTCAAATCCGTGTGTCCATGGTGGTCCTCTTGGGATGGGGTGGTGGTGTGGTAGCCGATTTAGCCTGTATGGTGATTGCTATCGCTGCTCTGGTAGAATCCATGCAGCTCGTTGCTCAACGTCGTTGGAAAGTTCTGCTCGCTTAGCAGACTTAGCGCGTTGAGGTAGCGTTGCCCGGGGATTGTATTTCTCAAGTTCCTGATTTCCTCATTGGGATGGTTGTTGATGTCTTTTAAAAAAAAAAAGATTAACACTGTCACAATGTCACCGTGTACTCTTGCAGGGAGATGATGCATGCTTGGTCGTATAGCTTCTAGTTGCTGTGGTGTCTTTGACTGTCCCTATCGAAGGTGAGTCCGATGCATATTCGCAGTATTTTCCTTTCAAAAATTGCGAGCTTCTTCATGCTGGTCTTAAAGATAGTATATTGGGAAGCCGTACTTTAAGAAGGGCCCAATAAGCTGTTTGTAAAGTAGCAGCTTAGTCCTCTAGCTTAATCCGCTTTGCTTGCGCCTCAAGGGACAGATGCGATGGAAGCCTAGGTAAGCCTTCTTAAGGGCCAGTTTCGAATGTCTGTTGAATTTCAACCTTTCTGTGAAATTAACGCCAAGATTAACGCCAAGGGTGCATCTTTATGCTCCAACATTTGTCTGCTGATCTGCATCCACCTCGGGATGGTCTCCTTAAGCACATGAGTACCGATTTCCCAGCATTGATACGAATACCCGATTTGGTATACTAGTCAAATTTGTTTGCTGTTTCGATTTGGACCCTTCGCGCCGCTATCTGTGGTGACGTCGAGCTGATAAAAGTCAGCTAGGCGTCTGCAAATAGACCGTAGTTAACTGTGTCGGTTGAATGTGGTTGATCTGCCGTGTAGATGTTGAAAAGCCACGGTCCCAGCTTTGATCCTTGTGGAACTCCCCCCTTGGTGGCTGAACGCTGTTGAACACTATAAATGATGCTGATGAGGCCGGAGGGGAATCCTATCTGATTCATCTTGTAGATGAGTCCCTCTATCCAGACCGTGTCGAAGGCCGTTCCCACGTCCAGGAAGCAGCGACGGTGACCTCATTATTGTTCAGGGCAGCTACAACATCGTGGTGGAACTTCATTTGAGGATGTAGAGTTGAATTTTTTCCCGGAAGCCGTACTGCATTTCAGGGATGACTTTAAGGTTGGTGGACCATCGCTTCAGTCGTCGCACTATCAAGTACTCTAGAATCTTACTTATATTACTCAAGAGCGATATAGGCCTGTATCCTGAAACACTGGCAGCGTTCCCCTTTTTTGGTATTACGACAATTTTTACTATTTCCCACTTGCCAGGAAAGTTGTAATTGTTGATGCAATTATTCATCATGATGTTGAGAAGTATCATCACCGTTTGTGGCATTCGCTTCATGACGAAATTCGAAATATTACCGGCTCCTGCTGCTTTCCTTGTTGGGCTACGTTGAATAATTCCCGCGATTTCTTCGGCTGTTGTGGTCTTTGTTTTCTATCGGGTCATCCACTGGGTTGGTGGTTTCGTTGAAGATGATGTCTGGTGCGTATGGGTTCTGGATTGCACTGACGTGCGTGGCAATTTCTGGGACAAATTCCGGGTCATTGGGCGGTGACGGTTAAGAGTTGACTTCGAAAAAGGATGAAAAGGCTTCTGCTTTCTCCGCCGGTGCGTTTGCATCTCCTTCGCTTTTTGTCAGTGTTTGTGGCAGTTGCTTCCTTTTGCCGATGATTTTGTGGTTGTGTCGGGCCCTGGATGTATCTTGCGGAGATTATTCTCCAGCTGTTTGTTGTTGTGCGTTTTTACCGCATTTCGAAACATGCTGTTCGAGCAGTTCAACTCACCGAGAACAGCTTGGTAGTCACTACCACGTGTGTTCAGCTCTCGGTGGTATATTCGCTGGAGTCTTTTCCTCAGTCTTTGCCTGTGGTGATAAAGGTTTTGGATATGTACGGGTAAATGACTTTACCTGTCTCTGTTTGTCATCGGCCGTTTTTGCTGATCCAAGGCGTTCTCGAGTCCTTCAATCGCTGTATCAATCTCCATATTAGTGAGGTTCCGTGTTACTGGTGGTATGTGGATGTTCTCCAATATGTCTTCTTGTAGCTTAGCTACATCCAGCTGATGTAGGTTAACGAAGTCCCCTTCTGGTCGGTTGTTGGTAAATATCGGATTTTCTAAATTGATTACCAGTTTGACCGCTTCGTGATAGGAATCACTCGATAGCGTCTCGCAGGAATAGTGCCGGATCTTTTTCTTCTTCTTCATTTGGCGCTACAGTCCGGAGGGGACTTGGGCCTCAATCAACAAGCCTCTCCAGCTAGCACGGTCTGTGGCTAGCTGTCTCCAGTGTCGCACGCCAAGTTGGTTGAGGTCCTTCTCCACCTGGGTGCGCCACCTTAAACGCGGGCGTCCTCTGTTGCGTTGTCCCACGGGTTCGGAGTCGAAGACTCTTCGGGCCGGAGCTGAGTTGGTCATACGCTCTACATGGCCTAGCCATCTTAGGCGTTGGATCCGAAGACGTCTGACTAGACTCATATCGCTGTACAGCCCGTACAGTTCGTAGTTGAATCTTCTCCTCCAGAAACCGTCAACGCAAACAGGACCAAAGATCGCACGCAGAACTTTTCTGTCGAAAATACCAAGGACTTCCTCATCCGCTTTTGAGATTGTCCATGCCTCTGCGCCGTACAGCAGGGATGATCAAGGTCTTGTATAAAGTCAGCTCGGTCCTTCGAGAGATGGCTCTACTGTTCAATTACCTCTTGAGCCCATAGAAAAAGCGGTTGACAAGAGTTACTCTGCGTATGATCTCGATACTGATGTTGTTTGTACTATTTACTGCGGAGTCGAGGTAGACGAAGTCCTTGACTACGTCGAAGTTATAGCTGCCCATTTTGACGCTCTGTCCAAGACGTCGATGTTGTGTGTCCTTTCTTAATGACAGCATATACTTCGTTTTGCCCTCATTCACCGCTAGACCCAGTGCCGTATCTATGGTGGGATATTTTCCAGGTTTGAAGTAGCCAGAAAGAAGACAAGTATCGATGGTGTCCATGGGTAGGTGGGCTTGGGCTGGGAAATCACGACCAGGGAGTGACTGTCCGCATTTTCCTTCAGCCATTTGACGATGGCTTCCTCCTGTTGATCTGACTCTGTGTCCTATCACATAGGATGTCTTGCATTGAAGCCTTCCACTCATGAGGGAACAATAGCACACACAACGCGAGTGGTTTCTGGATAACCTTGGCCCTGCCCCCCCTCGGACTGTTACCCAATCTGTACTATTATTATTATATCGATGATTCGTTTACCAAATTTAACGCCGAAACAAGTAATAACAGAGAATTTTGTCCTACTATCCAGACTGGGCGGTCTTGCTGCTTCAAGGACATCGTTAACAAGCTCTACGTAATCTTCTCTGGGATAGGAAAGTTAGATTTAAACCGCAATAAAGTAAATTTTCTCATTTCAAGCCGCTATGACGGGATGGTTCTTACAGAGGCTCTTCTGAAGAGGCTTGACACTGGTCTCTCGTTAAGACCTCGGATTGTACGTACAGCTTTTTCAAAGAGGTCCACCAAACATCCACTCCATACAGCGCAACAAAGGCGATATTAATCCAAGTGGTAATGTGTGCGCAAACACGGAGTGTTGTTGCAGGTGATGTAGTCATTAGAAATCCAACCGTGACTTTCAGACCATCACTCAGATCACATTCCCCAATCCGCAAAATCTAGCTACAACATACGACATGGTCCAATTTTTCTTTACGACTGCTTCACAACCATGTGATATTCCCATCCGAGCGCAGTTTTCCAAAGAACATACGTTTTTCTGACGCAAATTTCATATCGATTGCATATTTTATTGCCGGCTTTTCCCAAGTATTCCAACCAATGTCATCAGCCTTCAGCATAATCAACTCGTTTGCAAAATGACGACGTGCTCGTATCCAAGTACAAATAAACATTTGTTATTTAAAAACAAAAACAAAACAACTCCATCAGAAACTATTATTAAAAGAATTTTACTTGACGAACATTACTCGTGCTGTGATATCAAGAGTCTCTCCGCACAATGTATGTGCCCCCATCCACACCCCCCTGACGTCCAAAACCCAATGTAGTACAAACATGTGGCCCACAAGTTGACAAAGTGTGTTGACAAGGAGAAGAAATATTTATAATAACTCAACTCAACTCAACTGTTCTAAAAATAATGACTGAGAGCTTTTGTTGACCTAGGTATGGTATAAAGTCATTTATTTCATTGCATGCCTCACGTGACCTTGATGTTGACTTATGTAGCAATTCACTTCGTCTTTTGTTCACCGATTATGTTTTACTGCACGATTGGTGTGAGAGCTTGGAACTTTTCTGTGTGTGGGCGAAAGCAGAAAGGGCACAACAGTCAGCATGATTTGATTGAAGCAAACGCTATTGGTTTTAGTGACGTTGTCTCAAATGATTGATGAGGGCGGTGATTACAGTGACACACAAACACACACACGTACAGTTACAATACCTGCTGACGACCACATTAACGGGTTAAAATCATATTACCGAGTATGTGAAGGAAAAAGAGCAAAGAAATAATTTAGTTTTAGATTGAAGACATAAGAAAAAGTATTTCCTTTGATTTGATTGAGTCGGTCCTTACATTAAATACTTGGCAGTAGCGGTGAACAAGCGACCATCCCGCAGAGGTAGCTGTGGCACCGAAGTAGATCTGCAGAATGGTACATTACGCCACAATTCGATTACTTGTATATTTGCATAATGTTTTAGGCGGCATAGATGAAAATGGAAATTCGCTATCGACGCCAAGGCCGCAAATTTCCAATTTCTTCTACTCCATTATCTGGCGCTAGTTCGAGGTGGAACTGGGTTGAAGTCCTTCTCCACCTGGGTGCTCCACCTCAAACGCAGGCGTCCTTTGTTGCGATGTGCCACAGATTCAGAGCCGAAAACTCTTTGTGCCGGAGCTGTGTTGTCTATACGCTCTATTTGTTGGATCCATAGACGCCTGACTAGGCTCAAGTCGCTGTATAGCCCGAAAAGTTCGTGGCTGAATCTTCTCCTCCAAAAGCCTTCAACGCAATCAGGACCGATGTCAAGTAGAACTTTTCTCTAAGGACGTCCTTTAGAGAGTGTCCATGGCTCCGCACCGTGCAGCAGTATTAAGATGATCATCAGGGCGTGTGCATTACACAGTGGTAGCTGAGAAGCTAGGCCTAGGTCCGCCTCGGACTGTCGCGCCACCCATATATATATAAATATAGGGCGAAAGGCAATTAGAGTAGTAGACCAGATAAGCTAAGAGTACCCGCATAGGGTCAGTAAGTTAGTTATAAGTTCAAATGAATTGTTAGAGTTTAGCTAGAATTAAACATTTTGTCTAGGATTAAGTTAGATATAAGCTTTGAGCAAATAAAAATGAATTAAAAACAAAAAAATGATAAACAAAACTAAGATGATCAAGGTCTGATAAAACGTCAACAAACAGCGGTTAGCAAGATTAACTCTGCGTTTGATCTCGGTATTGATGTGGTTTATACTATTTACTGCGGAGCCGATGTAGACGAAGTCCTTGACTACCTCGAAGTTATAGCTGCCCATTGTGACGCTCTGTACAAGACGTTAATGTTGTGTGTCCTTTCTTGATGACAACATATACTTCGTTTTGCCCTCATTCACCGCTAGACGCATTTTAGCCGCTTTAGCTTCAATGCCAGCAAACGCCTCATTGACGGCTGGCTGTGTTCTGCCAATCACGTCAATGTCATTGTACGGACTTCTGGAAGATCCTACCTCTAGTGCTGGTGTGTCGATCTTGCACGATCTTCTCTAGGCTGATGTTAAAGAAGTCACATGACAGCAAACCTTTTTTTGACATTGAAACCGTCCGTGAGTTCATTACTGAGCTTCATAGAGCATCAAAAATTCTCCACCGTCATCCTGCAGAACCTAACGTGTTTGGCAGGAATGTGTTTTTACAGCTCGTCTCTATGCCCGCTGTCATATACGGCCTTGAAATCGACAAATAGGTGGTGGGTGTCGATCTGCATCTCTTGAGTCTTTTCCTGGATCTGCCGTAGCGTGAAAATCTGGTCGATGGTGGACGTCGCTGGCCCGAAGCCTCATTGACATGAACCTATCAGATTGTTTACAAAACAGAATAAAAAGAAAAGAACATCTTATTTGCGATGATCAGGAAACTTATTCCTCTAGCTAAAGTTAATGCGCTTTTATCTGGTTTTCAATTCTGGTCCAGCACCATTTGCCGTTGGGATCAAATTAACGGCACTATCACTGGAGTAGTCGATCAGTGGTTTTAGTCTGACTATGGGTATCAGAATGGACCGATATGGTCTAAGTGTGGGGAATGGCCTAGCAGCCCCCTACCTGACTTAACCTAAGTTAAAGATAAATAATTGTTATTGACATTAAAACAATATCATACTCATAGCTTAAGAGATAGACAATGCTTAAAAACAAGCAACAAATTAAACCAAAAAAGAAGTAGTCTGCACCCATTACTTCCACTAATATTAACTTTAACTTTTCGCTACTTAATACACATACCATAACTATGTGAAATCATTAAAATCTTATTCTCCCCACAAATTATAGTAAAAACATTTTTGTAAACTTGCACAACTAAACAAAAAATAAGCAAACCTACTTTCGTACACTTCCGCAAATGCGCCCTAACTGATATAGTTAATTAATATATTTAAATTTGTAGGCAGGTGTGTAGAACATTTTTTCCACTTGTATCGGACCGCCGTCACATTGTAAAATTTATCTAACGGTTTTTATATTATATCACGAAAAGTTTAAAATGAGCGGTCACTGTATATTGCATTTTAATGTTAGATTAGCAATTCATTTTGAACTGAAATGATTCCAAAAACCAACGAAAAATAATGTCACCCAGGTTATCTATGGAAATACTCCTCTTTGCATCGTCAGCAACTAGAAGAAACTTCATCAATAACAACTATTCCACCATTCACAATCAGCGACATAAAGAGCACAAACGCCAAAAAC